>CM056809.1:12523820-13893161 GCA_029852735.1 Persea americana
ATTTATGTTTTCGATATTCAATTCAGGCCTTAGATTTAATTTTTTTAATCAGTATCATTTGATTCTCTCTCTCTCTCTCTCTCTCTCACACACACACACACACACACCAGCAGCTATAATCCTATAATGAAAGCTAATTGCATGTGATCATTCGTGACAAACTGAAGTGGTTATTTCAAACCTATAAATTGATAAAGATGTGAAGCATTGTTTCTTTAATAGTCCTTTAATTTTCTTTCCTTTTATTCTACAATAAGTTTACAATGGAAATAGTTTTCGTAACAAAAAAGGAGCCTGGTTTTATTATTATAGATTCAAATATTCTGTTTCAAAGTAAAAACTGATGAAATTATCATGACACGTTTTGTGGGTTTATTTTAACTGTAGACAGTTGTTTACAACATTGAAAGAAACATTGATTCGATTGAGTTGACTCAACTAGATTTTTGAGTGATTTGGTCAAACCCTTGATTTTGTTTCCACTTGGTCAAGGCGTGGTCAGAACTTGATTGATCTTGTAGCATTTGCTCAATTTTCTTAAGTCATGTACCTTTTATGCCTTATTTTTCAACATGATTCAACATGCACTTAGTGGACTCCTTGAGACAGCTCAGGAACTTTTGGGTCGAGTCGAGTGTCCAGGCAGTGCAACAGACTACATTAATTATGATCTCTCTTCGACTTGTGCAAGAATATTTCACTAGAATGTACATGATTATTTCATTGAATTTTAGTTTCATAAACTGGTTGTTTGCTAGATATCTTCCCACCAAAAACAACAGAAAGATTTGGAAGCTAGAGAGAGAGATCCATTCATTGATTTTAAAAGTAGTGAGGGAACACAAAGAAGAATCCATAGCTACATCTGAGAAGGTCCTTTTACAGTGTATCCTTGAAGGTGCCAATGCTAGCCAAATCAGATCAGATCTGGCTGACAGCTTTGTAGTGGACAACTGCAAGAACATCTACTTTGCTGGGCATGAGACGACTGCTGTAACTGCCACATGGAGCTTGATGCTACTTGCATTAAATCCAGGGTGGCAGGCTCGTGTTCGTGATGAGGTGGTTGAGGTTTGCGGGGGCGAGTTGCCTGATGCTGATAAGATCCGCAAGATGAAAACGGTATGCATCATCACATCATCCTTGTCGTCTTCATCATTTTCATCACTTACTCCTATCATCATCATCATCATCATTATAGTGGTTCTGGTTATAGTACTGTTGATATTATAGTACTACAGAGTATATGAGGCTTTTTTGGACGTGCTGCTGCTGGCGATTCAGTGAGAAAATGGTTTGCGTGGCCCAAAAAATAATAGTTTTGGAATCTTATGATACTTGGATATGAGAGGGAGTGGGACATGATCCCTGAAGGCAGAGGCATAGATATTACTCATAAAAAAGGAAGTGTTGCATACAAAATGATATGGATACTTTGCTTATTTTGATGTAATAAGGTAGCTTAGGTTGTGAAGCCTCCACATCCCAACAAATGCAGGTCACTTCGACACAATCGATGATAAGTCACAGTATTTACCTGGTATCCTCCCAATATAATCTCAAGATGAAAAATATCAGGGAATGAGATTTATGATCCAAAAACTGAAGATCTTCCAGCATTGTCTCAAGACAAGAAATGCCTAAAAATGAGATTTGTAACAATGCCTCATAGGAATCAACTCCTTCAAAAACTGCTTTGCAAGTGAAGGGTTATGGAAAATATATGTTACAGTCCACATTCACTATCAAATATGAATAAACGTTGATGTTGGAGGCTAAGACCTTCCAATATGGGTATATTTGGCTATCCTCCATGTACTACTAGAATCCACCATGTCAAGGGTTTGAATCATCTAAATATAAGCCCCATCCCCATCTGTAGAGACCTAAGATTAAATTAACCATGTTTTAGGTGCATCAGACAATGTATTTATACCATAATTCTGCTTTCCAAGATGATGTCTGTCGGAAAACTAGCATACTTGATAATGCTCGAATACTAACTAGCATACTTGATAATGCTCGAATACTGGTCATGTCATCTTACAATAGTTTAAAATTTTGAATTTGAACAATCCTATAACATCTACAGCTGATTGTCAAGTGCTTCAGGGCTCATATCTGATGGTTTGTTGAACCTTGTTTTTTTTTTTTTTTCCTTTCCCTTATGCTTTGCAGTTGACAATGGTTATTCAAGAGACTCTGCGCCTATACCCTCCGGCTCCCTTTGTGGTAAGGGAGGCCTTACAATCATTGGATTACGGTGGCATTGAGATACCTGAAGGCATGAATCTATGGATCCCTATACCAACAATGCTCCAAGACCCTGAACTATGGGGCTCAGATGCCCATGAGTTCAATCCGGAGAGGTTCTCACATGGCATAGCCAATGCTTGCAAGCTTCCACATGTGTACATGCCATTTGGTATCGGAGCCCGCTCATGTCTTGGTCAGAACTTTGCCATGGTAGAACTAAAGATTGTTCTCTCTCTTATCTTGTCCAAGTTCAGATTTTCCCTCTCTCCTAGTTACCGCCATTCCCCCGCCTTTAGATTGACTGTAGAGCCTGGACATGGAGTTAATCTCCTCATAAGCAAGGTGTGACTGAACTTCGTACAGGCGAGAAGCCCGTGTAAGGTATCGGAGTGTGCAAGATGGGGAAGATACGATAGTAATAAAGTTTCAATACAGAGGCAAATTGGATCAATGTTTTGTGTTGTATAATGTATTTGTTTAATGTTGGATATCTGTAACATTTCGAATGATCTTAATGATTATAAGATAATGATTCATTGGTCCATATACATGACTCTTGAGCACCTGAACATGCCTAACTGCTCTCAGCTAAATGGTAAAAGAGAGAATCTTATGCTACTGACTGCATAGGAGTTTCCAAGGCAGATGAGGTCAGTTGATTCTCATGATGTTCTTGTTTCTAAGATAAAACTCACTTTTATCAATTACAAAGTATCACCTAACCACATATTACACACATTTGAGTAAATGCGAGGATCTTTTCTTTCCCATCAAATTATGATAATTGCACTCAGCTTCTTTGACAAATACATGCCTGAATCTACTGCTGTCTCCTGACAAATTTTTTAATCAAGAACTGCAAACTAGTATCATTAAAACTATGCCCTGACAAAAATTTTACTGTCAAATCATGAACTGCAAACTAGTATCATTAAAACTATGCTGTTAAGGAATGGGTCCTTACTCGAGTGGTAATGAGCATCCGGGGTTCGAAAGCCGTCTACGTCACGTCTTCCCGCTTGTGCGGGTCTCTTAAACACTTGAGTGGGTTACCTTTTATTGTGTTTGCGGACACTCTTTTGGGTCCCGGCCCTCTTGGTTGGGGTAAAAAAAAAAAAACACTATACAGCTAAGTTTTTGCGCAAAACACAAGTAAAACAGTGTCAAGGAAACTATATTATTTTTTCTAATGCAAACTACATTATTGTTTCTATTGCAATACATATGTTGGAAAGTAGAAATATGTTAAGAGACAAAAAAGAAATCTATCATTACCTTTTACAATGAAAAATATAACCTTTTTTTGAACCATGTAATCATATTAAATTAAGATAAAGCAAGCATGTTGGAAGAATTTGCATGTCCAGTTTTTGTGCTCAGGTTATATGTTTGGTCTTGTTTGGAAGCAATTCTATTAGCCACAAACATGATCAGATTTTGCGGTTTCTCCACTGGATTTTCCAGCTTAACAACGCGGTTGCTTGAGAACAAAATATCATATCACGATGCAAGATTTGGGCGACGTGAGGAGAGCCCATGTAGAGAGAAATGGCCTGAAATAGGATATGATTTTGTTGATTTGATTGAATGTCATCCTGATCATTACCTATGACTTTATTTGCCGATTTGATTGATTATTGTCCCGTATGCATTTTAGCTGTTGAAATTCAAATTCCTCGGACCATCAGGATTATGAGGAGAGATGGGGTGGGGTCCAAATGGGCTGGGCTCAGTTTGGTTTGACTGCTGTAGGTAACATATGGGCTCAGTCTGACAAATTATCTTAATTATATCATGTAATCTGTATGGACTGTTAATCTTTATTTCAAAATTCCCCGTTTATCTTAAAAGAGACAAATCCCAGTCATTCTTCTCATTGATTGGGCTTTTCTACTACCCAAAAATCCCATTGATTGGACTTTGACATGGAAAAATTTGTAAGGTCAGGATTGCATGCTACATCCATCATCGTCTCTAATTATGTAGGAGCAATTGTCCTTTGACATGAAAACATGCTTTGCGTGGGCTCATGTGCCATAACCAATATGTTCATGATCAAAGACTTGGCGAAGTCGAGTTGGCTCAAAAGCAACCGAGTCAAATAATTCAACTCGGCAACTCAACTAAATCTAATATAATAATATAACATTAACCCGTTACCACCAAGTCAGGATGGCCGAGTGGTCTAAGGCGCCAGACTCAAGTTCTGGTCTTCGTGAGAGGGCGTGGGTTCAAATCCCACTTCTGACATTTTTTTATTGTTTTCTTTTTTAATTTGAAATATAACTTCTATTTTCTCGAAGTCATATAATACATTTTTAAACATTGATAGAACTCCATCTTCTTACACTACACATGAGTTTTAGCTTTTTCTCAATTTTTTCTCCTATGATAACGGTTTCCCCATTTTCAACTTATGAACTTTTGCCACTTCTTTTTATATAAAATATAAAATATATTTTTCTGAAGTCATATAATACATGTTTTAACATTAATAGAACTCTGTCTTCTTATACAACACATAGGTTTTACCTTTTCTCAATCTTTTCTTTTATGATAATGGTTTTCCCATGGTATATAACTCAATAAAATTATTCTCTCGGGCACACGCACAAAATCCATACAAAGGCTGGATAAATTTGAGGCAAGATTCGAGCACATGATATGGAGAGCAAACCTCCGCATTGTACATCCAACTACTAGATAGACGGGTTTTTTCTTCTTGGGATATGATCGCTTCTTTTTATAGTAAAGATAAGTATTTCCATATCATTCTCCACTCTATAAACCATCATTTATGTACAAACACAACTCCTTGCACTTAGTTTATAAAGATCCAAATATGCCCCTGCTTACTGATAATGGGCAGAATTACAATTAGGGCGGAACGTTTCCGGATCGGAATTATAGTGGACCTGGACCCGGAATCGGAACCGAAACTAAATAATGGTTTAGGTTCCGAATCTGGTTTTGACTTGGAACCTGTTTAGTTGGTTTCAGACCTGGTTCTAATAGGAAAATTTGGATCTGGTTTCGGCTCCGGAACCTGCTCCACCTAAAGGATTGGAATCTAGTTTTAAAATCGATTCTATTTTATTTTTATTCTTCATTTTTCTTTAAATAAGCATATCATTTGCTTATAACAGTGCATCAAGTCTACTACCTCTATTATTGTACACAAAAATGTCCAAAATTTTTTTGATTTTGAAGTACAATTTGCAATATCAAAGGCTCATATATCGGGTCCCGGGTCCATGGGTCGGAACCTATATAGACCCGGACCCGAACCCGTTTATTAATCTGATCCTAAATTAGGTTTTGGACCCAAACCCATTTATGAATCGGAACCTAAAATAGATTTCAGACCCAGTTTTTTACTGATCGAAACTTCCGAGTAATCAGAGAATCAAATACCCGTTTACAACCCTAATTACAATGCAGTGTCACTGCAGTATAGTAAGTTGTCACCTGTAAATATATGGGTGGAGCCCACCTTTCAAAGATCCGAATCACTTAATTAACACCCATTGCATTTTCTTCATCTAAACTGTCAAATTCAATTTCAATTGGCCCATCTTTAGATTTGTTACTTGATTGTATTTGTCTTTCTATCATGAAAGAAGGAAAAAAGCAAGGAAATTCATCATTTGTTCAATATCTTCTCAATCCTTCGCTGGCCATGTACTGATTTCATTAATGATTTATATTTGATCAGGCTATTCGTAAAGCGGGCCCAACACATATGTTAAACAAGGCCACTGCACCCTATTACAATGCAGCAACGCTGCGCTGTACTTCAGCACTGAACAAAACTACATAACGTAAAATATTCAAGGGCGTCTTGCAGCAATCTTTTTACAGTGATCAATGGCTGCACGGACCGAATGCTCCCTTTCGGCAGAACTCATTCTCTCATTGAGAAAACCTCTTCGAGCTGGTGAAGAGTTAATTGAACGTGGGGAGCTCTTAACTTCAAGTTCTTTGAATTTGATGCTTAAATTCTCGTCTTCGTCAACATTGTTGTTGATGCTGCTGCTGCTGTTGTTTTTTCTTCTTGTGACATTGATGTTGTTTATTTGAAGCCACCACCGATGAAACATATTGGGCAGTCTCCCATATATCCTGATTGTTTGGCTTCCATTGCTGGAATGATGAGAGAATGAGTGGTATGATTTGATCAATGACATAAAAGTCGATAGGATGTTTCCCGATCGAAGCTTGATGAAGAACTTCATAACACCATTGCTGAATGCTGTGACGATCTTAGATGGTTTCCTTGAAAGAAAAAAAAAACACAGAAGCTGTTTTAAGATTTGATTACTTGTCACAAGCACAAGTTAATAGCTCTATCCCATCTATCTGAAATTTGCTTGATAAAGTCTTACCGTTCAACCCAGTTATAAGCTATTTATAGTAGTAATTTCTTTTCATCTAAGTTTGGTGCTTGAAAGAGGCTCACTTTTTGTCTTACACAGTTAATTGTATGCTTAATTAAATTAAAGATGTAATTTTAGTATATTGTCTCTTCCAAGCTAATTTAGGTCTAGCTTCTAAACGGTCTAAACTACTCAAACTTAATGATTGCTAGGCCAAATAAAACTCCATGTACTATTTGAGTTGGTCTTTCCTCTCATCTGGTATAAAGGAGGGCCACGAAATTTTTTTTTTAGCAACATGGGTCAGGTACAAAAGACATGGTTGCATCAGGGAAATGGAAATTGTTAATTATCCATCTAACAAAAGGTGCCTAGTATATTGAATCTAATGCTTTGAAATAGATCATATGAATAGTTCTCTACCATGCAGTTCCAGCAATTTTGAATCAATTGATCTTGATAGATGATTTACTGCTAGACCCACTGGCTGAATAGAGGGGGCCTGGGGGTGGCCATGGCCGGCCCTCAAGAATTTCATAAAACCTGTTAATCTTTTGTAAAGCTGTATGCAGTTTTTATATATGGTCCATATGGTCCCTCTAAGATTTTTTGTTTTTACATAGTGGCCCCTCCAATGAAAATTTAATTTCTAAGTCTGCCTCTACCTAGACCAGTACTCACACCCGCCTAACCTTATGAGTGTTGGGAATGGGTTGGGTTAGGTTCTATACAAGTATCTCATACTCTTTTTGATGTTGAAGGAATATAACAATTTTAAGACAAATTTTATTTTGTTAATTTTAAGTCAATTTCTTAAAAATAAATTCTCAATAATAAACATGTCAATGGATTGCGAAAGTCAAAATACTTATAATTTGTGAAGAGTTTAGAATTTAGACCAAGGTGAAAACTAGAAATGTATGTCTTCTTGATTCTTGAAAACCAAACAAAATTACCACCAAATCCAGCCCAGAGCAGGTCATCAGTTTAACCCGGCCCATAACCATGCCTAGGCGTGGGCCCACTGCCACACTAAAATGTTCTTAAATGATATTGATGTCATCCGAGGGCATTAAAAATGACCAACTTCCAAGTAACCAATTACAATATCAGTAAGCAAAGCATCCTTACCTGCTCCTACCAATGAATTCTCCATGCCCATCTTCCTGCTCTCGACCGTTGACCGGTTCACAAACCTTGACTTTTCGGTTGACCCCAGGTAATCTCCTCTTGAACACTTTGCCGAATCTTGAAATCTCGACCGTCGAATTTGCCATCGCGTCGTTGGCAGCCGATCTCCCACTGGATGGGATCTGGGTCTCTTTATCTGAAGCTGTGGAGCTTATGTCCCAGCCCAGAAATGGAAGAATTTGGCCTTCATGGTGGAGCTGATCGGTCAGGCACTGACCTGAGAATTCAATTGGAGGGATGGAGGACAGCGAAATTCGGAACTCGAATTCTTTGGAATCTTGTGTTGTTTGGAAATTGATTTCGATGTACGATTCCTTGTCGTCCTCCTCGTCATCGAAGATGCTGGAATTGAATTCGTAGCAGCTGAAGGAGAAACTCTCTGGGAGGTCTGTGGCTGTGATGGTGCCCATGAGAGAGAGAGAGAGAGAGAGATGAGAGACAAGAAAGCAATGCCAAGCTTGGTTCATACATACATACATATATAGTAATGAGAAGAGATACGTGATTCTTCTAATTTTTTCAGGACTGACTTCTGGCGTGTCGGCAACAAACTATTATGGGTTCATGCTTGATTGACACTTCATCATAAAATTCTTATAGATTATTGGGTTGGTAATGGGCCGGCTCAAAGGTTTGGGTTTTAAGGATTTCAAACTCGCAACCAGCTGAAAGCTACTTCTCTCAGCTCATTGCACAGTTGGTTGGGAGCCTCGTCCTTTTGCCAAATTGTTTAGGGATCAATTCTTGTGTATGCTCTATCTTATGTATATAAATGACATCTTTTTGATCGAGTGGATGCCTTCCCCGTGCTCTCATGGTAAAAAAATCTCTTGTTATTTTTTATTTTTGTTGGGACAAGTAACGAGTGGGCATCGACTTTGACCATGTATTCTGAATGATAATTTTTTTTTTCTTTTCATAGTGACATATGAGAGTCATTGTCAGGATTACCTAAATCATCGATATCAATTCATGGTGAGTCACTGTGGGTAGAAGAAGATAAATCTTCTTTATTTTTATTGGTAACATGACAGAACCTACATGCTCAAGTTTGCAATAATAAACACCTTCCATATGCCACAGGCTCTAATGCAATAAGATAAATCATATGGATGGGTCATTTGTATTCCCTTAGCAATTGGAAAATTTACTATATTTTTAAAATATGCCCACCTCCAAATTTAAAAAAAAACCGTCTAAGTTTTGGAAAACTTCATGTTTGTTTTTCATATGGTCCCAATAATTTTCTTTTTTCATAGTGCCCCCCAAAGGAAGATTTCCCGGGTGCCCTCCTGTATGTATGGGCACAAACTTTTTATTATCAAACTTTACATTTTCTAACTAGTGATAAAGACAGGCCCATGTTGAAACTCTAATTAATTCCCATTTGGACATTAAATTATGAAGAATCATGTTTTCATAATGAATAATATTTCCTTCTAATACACATGGCATTTATGTCAATCTGCGGACAAGAAATTGGTCTACCAGTCTTGCGTACACGCATACGAAACCGGAAAAGAGGGCATGAAATGAAGATGAAGAAAGAAAAGGTACAAATGAAACATATAATAAAAATGGCTGTTCCTGGACAAAATAATGGTGATATTAATGGAACCCTTGGTAGTGCCTGCAATGGAAATATCTAATTTTTGGCCCAACCAACACTCTACTCCAATACAGACACATGAACCAAAGTTGTGGATGGTTGAGTTAAGCCAATGATGGTCCATCATAGGAAAATAAATCACCAAACTTACAAACTCTAACGGATGTTTTGATCTAAAGTAGGGATGTAAAGGGGTGAAAGCATGGAGGGGAGAGAGAGAGAGAGAGAGAGAGAGAGAGAGAGAGAGAGAGAGAGAGAGAGAGAGAGAGAGAGAGAGAGAGAGAGAGAGAGAGAGAGAGAGAGATCCAAACTGAGGATCCAATTTGGTTTAAACAGCTGAATCCTGGGCCCAACTCCTATAAAACTGGCGGACATTCGGCGATGGAATCGATCAGGCCAAGACCTGGACTCAGTTATCAATCCTGTCATACCAAGATTTCTGGATAACTTTTGGTAACTGGAGGTCTACTGACATTCTTAAAATCACCATCCACTGAAATGCCGGTCAGACTCTTTGGGGCACACCAAATGCATGTTGTTGATGCACCAACCAAAAACAGGGAATGTGCAGTGTGGTGACTGGTGAGGAGTGGTGATTAATCTAAAGTTTGATTTACTCAATGAAATTTTATCCCATTTTCTATTGAATAGAATATAGTAGAGAGTACAGAAGTTCTGGTTGTAGACTTGTCGTATGTGTCTGCCCTTTCGTTTCGGCATCTTTCCGAGTAGCATGCTATTTCCACAGGGGAACAGGCACAAAATATGGAACTACACAAATCCATTACGCACAGGACACAACTAATTTTTTTTTAAAACAATTGGATTTGTCAAGAAACTGTTACATGAGGAGTGATGCCCATTTGGTTGCCACCCCTTTCTCATCCTACTTTCCAGGGATCATTTAAAAAAGGTCCCACCCCTCTCGGCTAGGTAACTGAAAAAAAGAAAGAAGAAACTGTTACATGAGGAGCGGTAGCCCATGTGGTTAGCACCCCCTTCTCAATATCCTACTTTCCAAGGATCATCTAAAAAGGGTCCCACCCCTCTTAGTTAGGTAACAGAAAAAAAAAAGAAAAAAGAAACTGTTACATGAGGATTGGTAGCCCATTTGGTTGGCACCCCCTTTGTGAGGTCCCACCCCCTGTGGGCCCTTCGTTGTGATTTGAATAATTATAAATATATTATTATCTATCTTATTATACTAATTAATAGAGTTTAGTAGGGTAGTTTATTATTGTTCCTAAGTCTTAGGATTAGGCTCTCGTCTATTTCTTTATAGATATAGGGTGATTATTGTAATTTAATTAGGATTGTAGTTAGATTAGGCCTTAGCTAGTAATTTAATTTTATTAGGAGGGGTATTGTATTAGATAAGCTTCTAGAATTCCTTCAAAGGACCAATTTACTCATGCCCTTATCATCTCCTCTATTTAAACCCTAAGGGCCTTTTAGTAATCATTCACCAACCCTGACTTATATATACACTACAATTGCAAATGAAATGTAAACCTAACCCAAGTTCTCCCTCATTTCTCATTCATCTCTCATCTTCCCTAACACACTCTCTAGAAACCCTAATTCTCAATCTCAGTAACAAGATGGATAGATGATCATCCCTACTTGCAGCTTCAACCCAACATTAGCAACTTGGATCTTTCTCTTATATTCAATTTTCCATTTCTATTGATCTAAGGCAAGTAACCTATGCTAGACAACCCAGAATGCATGTTTTCTTTTTCTTGATTCTGCAATTTCAATTCAATTGATGTATATATGTTTAGATCTATCATTTGAGCTCTTCTTTTGGATTTTGGCCATTGATGGATGAGTTTAGTTCATTTGGAAGATCAATGGCCCAAGGATGGATGGTGAGAGGTGTATTGGAGTGCTTTTCTTGTTTATTAATGTTTCTATAATGATTGGAAGTGATTAGTAGTGTTTTGGTTGGAATTCGGATTGGAGAAGGAGAATTACAGAAATTTGGAATTTTACAACAGGGTGTGTAACCGGCTATATTAAAAACTGGGAAAACCAGGTCTTAGTTATTTTTTTCTGTGAGACTCTTAGTCCAGTGTACCCGATACACAGGTTTTGCAGAGAGGAACTGAGACTTGAATTTCTTAGTAAATTCCAGAATTTAGGTGTTTCCAATCGACATCATCGCCACGATGTTGACCGGACACACTGTGAAATTTTGGGATCGGATTGATGCCCCCTAGTTGTTTGATTCCAGGTCCATGTGTATCCGGTCGACATCATGGTTACGATGTCGACCGGGGACACTGCTAGGATGTCGACCTAGGGGTAACACCCAATATACCGGGTCAACATCCTTAGGGATGATGTCGACTGGATACATTGAGAAATGTGAAATTCCAACTTTTATTAATTTATGATGTTTGATGTTTGTGGGGCCCGCTGACCATCCAAATAGACCTTCATCGATGTGCTAAGCACGAGTCAACGGTGTGGCTCAACCTTGACTCGTGGGGACCACCAAGTATGTTTTAGGGATTGGAATTGTCGGTGATTCGACCCTTAAACGTAGTTAAGGATGCCCGTAACTTCAAGAGCACCAAATACAATACATTTTGGCATCTGAGACTGTAGTGAGGGATCCAATTATCTGACGTAGGCCTGAACCTAAGAGTGGACCATTACTTAGGTTGGACCCTTGCTATATCCTATTTGACTCTATTGCTTGGAGATTATTATACATTGTACTCCTCTCATATACTTGTTATTGTTATAAACTTGTTAATTTAATGGAAAGTAGAGGACCTAAACCTTGGACTATGTAGTGGTGACCTGGTGATGTAATCGGTGATAAATGACCCGTGTCTGTGGCTAGGCGGGCCCTTATACGGCCTAAGTTGAGTGTGTGGTATCCTAGAATGAAGAGGTCGGTTATGATGAATTGTAGAATCATTGTGAATGAGTATGGATTGGTTACTTGTAGAATGAACATAGATATTGTACTTATATTGTTTCAGGTCATAGTTGCGGGCCTTAGTATGGATCCAATGATGATTGGACTTGGACTTGGATTTGGACTGTGTTCCATGCTATTGAACTTGGACCTCTTAGAAACTTGGTTAGGACCTTACTCTCGCAAGACAAGCATAGACAGACACAGACATGTATTTGTTCCTTGAGTCGGTACTAAACATTCACTCAGTTGATATAAATCTAGCCTGTTGACGGATCATCACTAGTATGAGCAATATTGGTTATTAATAGAGCTATCATGATGAGCTATGGCTAGACGGAAGGTGTAATACCGGGTTCGGTCTAATGTGATAAAGGGATGTGATCAGTGCGATAAAGGGGTGTGATCGGTGTTATTTATATATTGCTATTAGCAGGGCTGTTATCACTGGTATGGTTACTTTACTTTTCCTCGCCTGACTGTTTACAGTATAGGAGGGCCGCGACATAATATCTCGTGGTATCTAACTTGTGTGAATGTGCTATATTATTATCTGTTAGATTAGATTACTTATATTTCTGATTCTAAACTGTTATTTACTTTTCAATTACGTAACTTATGTTTCATTGTTATTTTTATGATTAAATGATCGTCTCTATTCTCTTTGATGCACACATCATGTGTTATCTGTATATAGTGCCTTGCTAGATCATTAGATCTGACCCATCTTTGGTGCTTAGGTCTTGACCTTGACCCTGCGGGTGATGCATACATCGAGGCGCCTATAGCTGGCGATTTCGAATGGGGACCGGTTGACCAGGTGGTTGAGCGAGAGGATGGAGTGCCCGCACAGGGTGGTTGAGTACTGCAGTTTGTTTTGGGTTTTGAGTGGATATGTAGTGAGCAGGAATTAGACTATTATGTATAAACTTGTTAGTTATACTTTGAGATTTTGTTAGACTTCAGCCATGTTTTACTTGATTCATTTTATATGATTTATGTTGCTACTGCTATTTTTTCTTATGCTTCTGCAATGTAACTGTTGATCATCTTATTGTTCAAAAAAGTTTTAAAATTTGATCTCACTGCGGACTATGATTTTGGAAGTTCTCGAATTTTGCGGGAAGTAGTGCGCCAAATTCGAGTACTTTGACGGTAACTTCAGTATTCGGAATTAGGGCATTACACCCTTCTCATCCTACTTTCCAAGGATCATCTAAAAAGAGTCCAACCCCTCTAGGTTAGGTAATAGAAAAAAAGAAAAAAAAACTGTTACATAATGTTGGCATGACATCTGGATTGCCAATATCACCAATATATATATATATATATATATGGCCAATATTAATCATTTATGGACTCAAGCAATATTGTGTGGGGAAAAATCTGATTTAGTCAACATATATCATCATTTTCTTAGCTGGAGAAGTGAAGTAGGTTGAAAATAGAAAGGAGTTTTAACAAAAATATGCATGATTCTTTGCTTTGTGTTAGAATAAGAAAAATAATAGCCCATATTTCATGTTATTTTATAGCTAAATTGATAATCTAAAGGACCAACAAACATAAGTCAAATATGCACATATTAGGATAGATTTCATAAAACAAAACGTCAATAAAATATAAATGTGTACCTGATCTTATGACAAATGTTTAGTTTTTCATTATTCCCTCAATCAATCAGTTACCCCTTATTGGGGAATAATTACCCTCCTATTTTCATTCTTTACTGTATGCTACGATGGGGCAACTGTGGCGCATTGGTGAAAAGAGGAGCTATTGGTGAAACTAAAAAAATTGTCGTTTTCACTCTAATTGGAAGGACTGAGCCTGTTTCTATATATATGAGCTGTAATATGTAGAGTTTTCTTCTAGTGAGAACTAATGCATATAGAATTGTTCGAACTCACCTGTAAAGCCCACTAACACCACTTTAGGTGATGGAAACAATTTCAATGAGGCTTAGAGCTATGCAAAATCCCTTTTTGAATTGTCTTTACCTCTTGGTCAATGATCATCAAATTTAATAGTTTTACAAAACATCATTTTTCTAAATTTCAATTTAACTGTGAGTAACGGTTGAATTGGTATCAAAATTGAGTTTGGAGGCAATTGTGGTGGGGAGGTACATTTAAGAATCGCTTGGATGGTTCTCATCTGAATATTTCTAGTAGTTTACACATGCAAGGATAATGATAAAAAGTGTTGGAATGGTCTTCTTTTTTATTTCCCCCTTTAACTGGGTATGATTTGGGTGTTAAGTCGTCCACACCTTTTGTACTTTGATATGTGAATTCTTGATGCTATGTTATTTATGTTGTGCCTGAAGCACTTAGTAGACTTTATTTGTTTTCTTAGGCCTTGTTTGTTTCCATTAGAATATATAAGAATTGATTATATAGGGTGGTAACAGATGAAAATCAAAGGTGAATTTTAAGAATTTCAAAAAACGATCATCTAAGAACATTTTCTTTTGATCCTACTTTTCTTAAAAGAAAATGGTATTTGATGTTTATTTTTGAAAATTCATCTTTATTTTCCATTTTTAACCACCCTATCTATTTTATCCTATGCATTCTAATACAAACAAATAAGCTAGTAGGTTTTATCAGCTTGCATTTTCGGTTTTGATCTAGTTAGATACATGTTGATATAGACTAATTATTTGTTTCTCAGCTTAAAATAAAATCACATGAAAGAGGGATATATGCCAATACATATCACCCATATGTATCAACGGTTGCATATCAAAGATGGTTGTAAAGTGATGACTGAAACCTTGATTCTAATCACCGCAGCTATTAATTCAACTTAATCTCCCCATAATTCAATGAGAGCAAATTGGCCCTTTTGTTCGAATGGGCAAGAGCAGTGGGCCAGTGGCCTATCAAACTACCAAAGGAATACACTATAATGTACCCTGAAGTGTATGCTAATTAATTGCCACCTCTTTCTCATAGCACTCTCCATATCAGTGGATCAGTTACAACTGGTGTGAGTATATTTCCATCAGGATGGTCTGCTGGGTAGGCGAACTGATGGAAGCTCCATATCTGAGAAATCCTACCCACAGAAGAAGATGTTAAAACATCCGATCACTAGATGTTTTCAGGCAGAAGACAAAATCCAAGCAATGTGCACCTGTTGAGATAGCAACAGGTAATTCCAAGGCTTAGCTCAGTTGACCTAGGACCACGGTTTAATCTCCCCATAATTCAATGAGAGCAAATTGGCCCTTTTGTTCGAATGGGCAAGAGCAGTGGGCCAGTGGCCTATCAAACTACCAAAGGAATACACTATAATGTACCCTGAAGTGTATGCTAATTAATTGCCACCTCTTTCTCATAGCACTCTCCATATCAGTGGATCAGTTACAACTGGTGTGAGTATATTTCCATCAGGATGGTATGCTGGGTAGGCGAACTGATGGAAGCTCCATATCTGAGAAATCCTACCCACAGAAGAAGATGTTAAAACATCCGATCACTAGATGTTTTCAGGCAGAAGACAAAATCCAAGCAATGTGCACCTGTTGAGATAGCAACAGGTAATTCAAAGGCTTAGCTCAGTTGACCTAGGACCACGGTTTACATCCGGAGGTTGTAGGTTCGAAACTACACCACCACACTGGGGCTACAGGAGGATTTACCCGGTTTCCCTCTGGGCCCGAATGGATTAGTCCAGCTCAAAGGATTGGCAACCCTCCTACAGTAAAAAAGAAGAAGAAGAAGATAGCAACAGGTGTCCCACTGATTCCACGGTACATAGATTGTTACAAATGGGAATCTGACCAGATCCCCTGATGCAGGGTTTGAGTCTCAGCAAAAGAAACTCTTTGCAGGCCCACCTGGGTGTGTGATAATCATGGGAGCTAGAGTATTGGTTAGTCTGCGTGTGGATTATGTGTCATTAATATCATTTTGATCAATCCGTTCTAATTCTAAACTTTTTGCTCCTGAATGTTTAATAGCTAAATATAGTATACTACATTTTTTTTATCCATATATATATATAAAAGAGTACTATACATGCATACCGCCCACCATGAGAATTTTTTTTTAGAGGGGTGGGGATCTGTTAGCCATTGATCTGATATCATGAGTGATCACCTGTCTTGGTAATAATATAATGCAAAAGAAGTGTGATGTTTTGAACTTTTTAGATTCAAGAAACTGGGCCCACTGGACGTTTAAATATTAAAATGCTATTCATATACTTGTTCTCCGTGTGCGCGTGTGTGAGAAACATGGTACTGTATTCGTTGAACAGTGAGGAGAGCAGATGTGGACTTTAATCAATTATTTGAAGATTCTTGTTATTATATCGTCATTGCTATTATTTCAAATGATAAGATGATTCTGGTTTCTTTGGCAGTGTCCCTTTGTACTGTTTTCGATGGACTTATACTCTACCAACAACTCTTATTATCTCACATTTTAATAAGTGACCTTCATATTAAAATGTTAGGACGAGAAATCATGAAAAGCTACAACCTAGTTTCTTTTTAAGGTTGTTCACCTACGACCATATGAAGCCATTAGATGATGATGCTGTAGTTTGTCAGTTATTTGAGATTATGTTTCCTGAGCTAATCATTTCTGCCAAAACGTTATCGTTTGTGGAGGTAGTATCAATGTTTTTCATTATTTTCACCTCAAGTGAAGCTCACTCCTCAACACTCCTCATCATGTGAAATTTGATCAACACACTTCTAGCAACATGCATTTTTTTAGAGCTGAGTTGTTTATCCTATAAAGCTCTAATAACATATTATGTTTCATTAGTTAACCATTCCTGCTATAATCTCGATACGATAGTAGAGGCATCATAAATACTTTTCAATATTCCCCTTTAAAGGTAGAACCCTCAACAGGGAGTTCATTAAAAAAGAATGCCATAGATTTTATAGAAATGCTCTCCTTTGGGTCTTCCTAGGCTTGTGGAGTAGGGCTCACTTATTAAATGTTTAGACTACAAAAACTAATGTCTCTATAAATGCGTCTTGACCAAATTTCATACTAACAGCAGTTAAGCAACAATCAGATTGATCACATATATAATAAGAGTCGAACATGGTTACGATTTCAGAATAAACGATCATTAGGGGTACTAGACTGCTAGTATATCTAATCGCTTTAGAGAATGGTTTTTTGTTTGCCCTTTTTGTAATGTGGGTCGGGTAATTAATCAAAGAGGCATTCGAATCTGTTTCCGATGACCTCAACGTATTCTCTTGAGCTAACTCAGTGACATTGATCTTCCTTAGATGGCTTATTTAGCAATGCCAATGCTAAGGACTCGCAAATATTATGGGTAGACATAAAAGGATAATTTAATTTCAAACCATGTAAATTATCCAAAGAAATCATCAAAAGCTTACTCCTAGAAAAATGACATGGTTTAACCTAGTTAACAGACGCTATTCCTTAAAAAAAATCATGACCATCCTTTTTAAGTGACTTATCTTATTGCAACTGAAACAATCTAATATAAAAAAATATCCTAGTTGTGCTGTTTATGTCGTATGATTGATCCAATGTCCTTATTTTGATTGATGGCGTGAGGATTAAGTCTAAAGAAGTTAAGCTATCTCAGCTCAGAAAAGTACTCCAAGTTTTATAGGTGTCCTCATAAATAATGGAGTCAGCTCCTTTTCAATTGTAAGGAAGCCATTAAGAGGGTGTCTTAACTCGCATGAGATATTATATTGATAGGATAAAACAGTATCTATCTGTTTCAACGAAATAAGAGATCCGAACTCTAAATAATGATGTTGGTCAGCGAGGGGAATGGAGGATTACCACCATGGAACCCAGTATCCAGTGCACATTGCAGATTACATAGTACAACAGTGCTTGAATTGTCAAACAGATGTTTATGTTAGTGTAGTTTCTTTAGTCTTCCAAATGATAAAAATGCATGGATGGAAAGGCAAAGAGCAATCACCTTTGCTGGAAAGATGAAAATGAATAAAACTAGTATACTTTTCAACAACATAGTACAATCAAAACTTTCCGGGGCCTCTCACAGGAAGCAAAGGGCCTTGCCCTAACCATGGAGATTTGGTGTCCATTCGCATTTATTTTCTCATTAAAGTTTAAACAACTTTGATGCCCATCAAAATTTTTTCAAAGGATGAGATGGTTATCATTTTTATTGAAGAACTTTTAAAATCCTTTCAACAACCCTTTCTCTAAAATGATTGTCAAGCCTCCATGTTGGACTCCAGGATAGGCCCTTCCATGATAAGGACTCGTATTCTTCTGTATCTTCCGTCACTAGCCTCCAATATGTACGAAACCCAAAAAAAATTGCACGATTCCAAGTTGCTCTGTTTAAATTGAAATTCTAAGAAGACCATCTTCTAGGGTGCTTCTTTCAACTATAAAAATCTCCTTATATATTATGATTTGCTAAACCAAACACCCATGTGTCACATGTGTATAATACCAAGGATTTCACTAAACTGATCTATATGACCCATGTGCAAATGATTATAGAATATACAAGAATTTATAAGATAATTGTTCATTTCCCCAAGAAATATGTGGTTTCAAATGCATAAGTATCTCTACAATATAAAAGAAACATGTAGGTTTGTTCTATCAGGTCCTGAGAAGGCAAACGAAAATTTTGTTCCGCAAGGAGGATGAACTGTTCACGAAGTACTAATAAGAAGAATTACAACAAGGCTTAAGGCAATGTATGGCAAAACCAAAACTGCAGAGTAAAGAACTATGGAACGGACTAGCATCAACGCCCACATATAGGTTAATATAAGCTTCTTGCTTCTCTCCTGATGCTGCCCGAATGCATACCAATTGGCACAAGTATGGGGAGGGAAAGGACCAGCTGTTGCTAAAGATTAGAGGAAAAAAAAAATTACACAAACATTTTACTATCTTAACCTTTGATTTAAGGACTTCAAAGTGTATTGATCATGTAACTAAGCATTTTATGAGATTCAATTCAAAATGTTGGTCACACTCCAAGTGGATAAATGTACCAATTCACATGATAAAATCTAATTTGGGGGGTTGGAATCATCATAGGTGCAACCCATTGCATGGAATGGAGAGGGAAGCGTGAAAGTACTTCAATAAAATTGAGTTGATATTAGGTTTGGATTTGTTATCCCCTATGACAGAATTGGGTAAAGAAAAAAAGGCAGGAAACAAAAATGAGAAATATATGTATATATATGGAACAACAGATGGTACAATAACTCAAAGGTTGGATAACCCACTGTATTCAAAATCTGGAAATTGAATTCACAAACGAAAAACTGCAAACTGGTCCGTGTCAGTCATCCAACTGGCTGGATGGGATTAGGGCTGTCAACAAGCCTATACCCCTTTCACCCAAAATCCGATCTCAAATTGTGTAATGACCCAATGGGCTTGTCCGGTCCAGACCCTTTTCAGACTGAACTCGCCCAAGTTCAACTCCATTAGACTCGGTCCTTTTCTGAAATCAGGTCCTTTATTAAGCAGATTCAAGCCTCCAATAACACTTGTTATAAGGGCTTTGATCCAAGTCTCAAGGTCCATGACAAACTCGAATCCCATTTCTTGAACTTGTATCGGGCCAAACTCAGATCGGTGTAAGTCCAGCAGCCCATCAAAAGCTCTGAAACACAGCTGAAATTGGAAAGCCACAGAGCCGAGTCGATTCAGATGCTAGTCCGAGTATTGACCAACTCAAAATGTTATAAAACAGTTTTAATATATATATATATATATATATAAAATATAATTTTCTTTGAATCTTGACCAGGGCCAATCAAGTCTTCAGCGAGACTTCGCCCTGTGGGCTGTGGCCCTGCTTTACCCAGTTTTGAATCTATAGTTGGAATTGACCGAGCATGTGATCATAATCACCACTGCACCCACCACATGATAAGCTACTCTAATGCATGAATAGTTGAACGGTTAGTCTTGAATTATATTCCCCGACGTTTACCTACTTAAAATTCGGGGACAATGGCAACTACCATGAAGCACGGTCAACTATTATGAAGCGGTCAAACAATGGCAATCTTGGCGTACAAAACGGATCTTTTCCAAACTACCTCCCAACAGCCCTATAAAGACCCAATCAAAAGCCTCCCTCCCTCCCTCCCTCCCTCCCCCTCTTCCATTCCTTCTCTATTCTTATAAATACTCCTCTCCCCGTATGCTCAACAAGCTTCTACTTGAAACCAACTTCCAACTCCAACATACAGCACCATCCTACACAGCTCGGCTCCATGGGAGCCGAAGCCAAGCCCAAGCTTACCCCGAGCCTAAGCCGCGCATCGCCATCCTTCCGGCTGCGCAGCCCGAGCCTGAATGCCCTCCGGCTCCGCCGCATTTTCGACGTCTTCGACAACAACGGCGATGGGGTGATCACCCTCAATGAGATTAGCAGAGCCCTCGAACGGCTCGGCTTGGAAGCCGACCGGAAGGAGCTTGAGTCCACGGTCCTATGTTACATTAAACCCGGCAAGTCGGGTCTCGACTTCGATGACTTCGAGTCGCTGCACCGGTCGCTCGGAGACAACTTCTTTGGGGCCGGTGACGTCTGCGCCGACAGTGAGCAGGACAATGAGGACCTCATGGAAGCATTCAAGGTTTTCGACGAGGACGGCGACGGGTTCATATCGGCCGGTGAATTGCAGGCTGTACTGTCTAAGCTAGGATTGCCGGAAGGGAGGGAGATTGATCGGGTGAGACAGATGATACTTTCGGTAGATCGGAATCGGGATGGTCGGGTAGATTTCGAGGAGTTTAAGGACATGATGAAAAACGTAACGTTTCAGGGCGCCTAGTTTTACTTCTTCTTTTAGTATTCTTCTCCTCATTCTTCCTTTCACGTGCATGGTACTTTTTCTTTTGTTGCAATAGTGATGTATGTGCCGGAGATATTTCGGTTCCGATGCGGGTTTTTGCATCATTCTTTGAATATACATGCACACGTATGTGTGTTTGATTGTAAGGAGTTTTGTTTCTGTCCCAAGAAAGAAAGAGAGAGGTGAAAATCTCATACTTTTTTATCTGATCTCTCCTTTGTCACTGTTGTTATCATTCTTTGATGTTGTTGTTCGGTTTTTTTTTTTTTTGGGTTCATTCTATTATAGTTATTGTTGGGTAAATGCCCTGGGAAAGAGATGAAATTGTCATGAGGATGGCGATCTCTGGCGTCTCATACATTTGTGTAGACCGTTTGCTATGGATCTATATCGTCTAGGAATGTAGCAAAGATGGATTGGATTTTATTAAGTTCATCCAAATCCAATGGCTGGATTTCCTGAAACGACTAATGAAATGACTTTTCGGGTCGTTGCTCTTAATTTGGAAGGATTTCGAGTGCTCAACTAGATGCCCATGACCAAGTAGGGGTTGGGACAATATGGATCATACATGGTGAGTAGGATTGTTGGGATGGGTGGGCCTTACCCCACCCTTAACATATGCAGGTCTAGTTCAGACCGGGACAAAGCACTCGAAGGGCATGTACTACCTAAGCTAAGCCCACCATTTCCAGGCCAAGGGCCTCAATTAAAGATAATAAATTTTCTGATTTTCTCATCATCTAATTGATCAGTTCCTTACTGTTTAGATACGGGCTTTCGGTATTTTTGTTTGTAATAGGTTATTGGTAGAAAAACCAAAAAAAGTTCACTGTTTTTTAAGCCTCAGATATTAAAAACTGAAAAAGATTTCAGAGGATTACGTGATGAATTTCAGTATATGTATGTATATAAAAAGAGACAAATCGGAGTTGTCCATCACGAAACTTTGCTTCATTATCCGGGCAAAAAGATCTTATTACTCGGCGCGACCGACAATGTGTGGTTGCTTGGTTAGTTGGCAACCTCATATGTCATCCGACTATCCAAGGAAAACAACTCATCCCGCTTGTAGGCTCTTCTTCAAATATTTTGTATGGGTGGTGCAATGAAATAAAATAAATGATCAAGTAAAAAGGAGGAGAAAGAAGAAGAAGTTGAGAGTAAAAGCATTAAAAAGATGAAAAAATTAACTCATTCACTCTTTTGTTAATTAGTACCCTTTAAAAGTGGTTTTTTTTTTTTTCGATTTAGTGTCTTTTAGTAATAGATTTTTATCATTTTGCGCTTTTAACTTCAACCCCTCTTACTTATTCCTTCTCTTGACTTGCCCACTTAATTTTATTTTATTCCAGTTCTCATGCAAACTAACAAGCCTACATGTAGGGATGCAAATTTGTATTTGATTCTCTAATTATCCGGAGGTTTCAACCTGCAAAACACCTGGTTTGGAACTTATTTTAGTTTCCAATTCATAAATGGGCCTATATTCGCAACTTAATTTAGGTTTTGATTAATAAATAAATCCGGTTCTCGATCTATACGTACACTTTCTGACCCATTGACTCAGGACCCAACATACGAGTCTTTAATATTTGAAGGTATAATTCGAAATCAACTTATGTTGGACATTTTTATCCTTAATCTTAGAGATAATAAATTTGATGCACTGGTATAAATTGAATAATATTCTTATTTTAAGAAAAAATAAATTAAAAATTAAAAATAAATTAAAACCGATTTTGAAATTAGAATCTAGTCTTCTAATTGGACTCAAGTCTAAAATCAAATCGGTATGCTCATATTGAAATCGGGTTTGGAAGTAACATTATAAATCTTAAGTTAAAATTATATTTAAAGTTAAAATTATTATTTAAAATTGAGTCCTAATTGAAATCCGACGTGTTTTCAATTAAGAACCATTCCGCTTGCAACCCAACCTTTCAGGTTGGATTAAATGGTTACAGCAGGTTGGTGGGGTAAATAAGGATTCCGCGGCAAACTTCAGTGAACGCTTCGGGAGACGCTCCCGACAGAAGCTGAAAACGTGGCGCTAACTTATTGGAGAAGGACGAGTCGACGCGGATTAGCTTCTATCGACGCTATCCTCGCCGTTAATCTCCCCTTCATTACATTTTGTCACCTCTCCTTAAACCCCCGTCGGTGTCCTTCATGCATTTCTTTCTGCGATTTGTTTCCCTCATAAGAAAAGTGTCGTCTCCCCCTTTCTCTATCAAGAGGTAATGCATTTTCAATTAAACTCTTCTTATTTTGGGATTCTGTTGATTGTCTTCATATGCATTTCCACAGCTATTGGAGAGTTTTTGTTTTCTTATTTTTAGGGTTTTGTTGACCTCTTTCTCTTGAAAGTTGGATGTAGTTGGGGTTTTCAATTGAAATGGCTGTTGCTATTGTTTTAGGGTTTTTTTTTTTTTTTTTTTTTCTTCTTTTTGGGATAGGAATGACATTATTTAGGCTTTGTTTGGATTTGAGGAAAGTGATAGTAGGAGTTTCCCCAAGGTGAAGACTTTAGTAACAGAGATTTGGGCATCTAGTTTTGAGATGGATTTATGGGGGGTTTGGTTGATTGATGATGGATCCTTATCTAGGGTTAGAGTTTTCAGATTGAGGGACTATACAATTTATTTTTGAACTATATTATTTGCTTTACACATGCTCTACTTGTTTGCCTAACTACCGGTGATGGGCTTTAGTTGTAGTGAAGATGCCCCAGATCAGGCTGATTTCATGATCTTAGCCTTGGGTTTTACACCTACTACATGTAGGCTGTTAAAATGGAATGGGTTACACTAACAAGAGTAACAACAGACACTAGTTTTGTGGGTTAGGATTTTTGTTGATGAAAATGATCTCCTTTGTGGTTCCACTTTACTTAATCCAAAAACAGTTTAATATGAGTTCCTCTCAAGTATCAGTTTGGTCAGAGTGGGTGGCTGATGGATGTAAACAGCGCAGATGACAATGATTAGATGAGTTAATCATGTCATTTGCAGTTTTTCAATCCAATTACTAAGATAAATCTGTTTTTCATTTGCAGTTTTTCAATCCAATTAGACGAGTGGACACAGATTAGATGAGTTAAGAGTTTTTATATTTTTGAGGGTTGGTGTTTGGTAGGGATTGATCCAATGGCTTGGATTGTGAAAAGCGACTTACTTCACGGTGTATTGAATAGAAATGTTGGAGAAGTTGAGTTTATGCACTGTATTGTAGATATACTTGATAAAAACTTTTTATAGAAAAATTTGGGGTTATGTTTATTTAACTTTATGTATTCTTTTATTGAAGTCACAGTTTTCCTGCTGGTCTGCATTTTTTCTCTTGTTAGCTGAATAGAAATATTTTGAATGATTATAAGTATTGATTCATTTTCATTTCAATTTCAGGAAATGAATCCTAAAACTAGTGTAGAAAAGATGGATATCATTGTGGATCTTAAAACTAGTGTAGAAATGATAGATACTGCAGTGGATGCGTCTTGCGAGATTGCTCACTCAGGGAAAGTTGGGGGTTTAGAAGTTAAAGATGCTCAGCCTTTGAAAACAGCTGAAGAGGAAGGCTTAGGGCCTGTAACCCCTCTTCCAGATAGAAGAAATGTGGAACCTGTCATCGGAAGTGATACACCATTAACTTGGATATCTTCTCCTCTTAAAGCAGTTACAAACTATTGTGATGGAGCTGAAACTATAGGGCTTGATTCCTGTGCTCGTACGCCAAAAGCTAGTGTTTTTGATCCATTTGCTCCTGGCCCAGATGAGTTGATGTTTGCACCTAGGAAGAAGACTTTAGAGGAACCTCGAATCCGTCCCATGCGGCGTTTGGATTTTGACAACCATGATGTTTCCATGGAAGAAGTAGGTGAGAATGAGGTGGAAGTTGTGCATGAAGAGAGCTTTTTGGAATCAGTTTATGAATCTTTATTGGATGCCATTGTTTCAAAGCAAGCTGAGGGGGTCTTAGCTGAAAATCCAACACTTAATTTGGATTGTGATGGTTTTAAGACGCCTGTGTCATCACCTTCGTCAAAGGGTATTGAAGAAATTTGTCCAGGAGCCCCTATGAAACGTGCAAGTGAATCAAAGAAATATAATCTTGTGAAAGTTGATCTTGGAATATGCCGAAAGCTTGAGTTTTGATGGAGGTAAAATGATTATGTGTGCAAAAGAGGAGGATGATGGTAAAGTTTTGAAGTGGACTCTTGGGTTAAGAGTGGAAAGCTTGAGTTTTGATGGAGGTATAATGATTATGTGTGCAAAGGAGGAGGATGATGGTAAAGTTTTGAAGTGGACTCTTGGGTTAAGAGTGGAAAGCTTGAGTTTTGATGGAGGTATAATGATTATGTGTGCAAAGGAGGAGGATGATGGTAAAGTTTTGAAGTGGACTCTTGGGTTAAGAGTGACATTGCTCTTGAAGTTTATGGACAAAGTTGTTGCTGTGTGTACCTTTGTCATCCACATGGAGTTCAAGATGCTTTTAGCTGTTTTGTGTCTCAATTCCTTGTAAGATGTAGGAGAGAACAAACTTGGGAGATGCATTGTGCATGGGCATTCTTCAAATTGATGTACATATGACATGCGCCTACTGGTCATAACCAAAGACTGACATTGGGGATTAGCTATTCCCATGGTTTTGTGATTCCTGGGCCCTCAAATCTTTCTATGATTCTCATCTGGTATGCAGTGAAACGTTTGAGTTTATTTGCAGTGGTACTTTGTAATGATATTTTTGAGATTTTTCATAACATGATGAAGGGTATTGATATTTACTCTGTGTCAGGGCCTGGATTTTTTTTTGCATTGAGAGTTATTGTAACTGAGGTAGCTTCTCTGATTGCAGTGTTACTTGCCTCTTTAGTTGTTGTTGTTTAATCTATTGGTGTTGATATTTTTCCATCACTATTGTGTTATCTTTCTTTCTCCATGGAAGGATGTTTCATGGTTGAAGTATTTGTTTATCAAGGGTATGGATTCTATTATTTTATGTTCAAGACATCATGCTTGTCGCCATGTGGTGCCCCTCTTGAATTGGCAGTAGACCTGGCTTAACACTCACTTTTTATTATGCTAATGGGTGTGTTTTGATTTTTGTTTTTCAATGACTTCTGCAACCTTGATTTTGATCTGGTAACATCATTTTGGATCTAAAGCTTATTTTTGGTCTGCCTCATGAGTACACCACCTTTTTGCTGCTGTGCAAGGTTGTCATTGGGCTGGTTAACTTCATTTTCAGGCTTAGTTCCCTTTACGATTGAGGAGACAGAGTCTTAGTTTGACATGATCCAAGGACACGATTGTGCGAGGATGCATTTCTTTTTCTGCAATACTGTAGATATGTGGTTCTGACATTGTTCTGTTTTTGCTCCTATTTGTGGAAAAGCGGTTCTGGTGTAGTTTAATTTTGGGGAAAATAGCATAATACATACATGGACTTTGGTCATTTTGCAGAGTACCTTCTCTACTTTGGTATTTTGTATTAAACATATATGAAGTTCTAATTAACATGCAAAATGAACGGATTATGTTAGTATTAACGGCGTGGGTTGTATAAATGGTGTCCGGTGCATTCTGTGGCAAATTACTTGCCAAAAAGACTCATTTGCCCCTGGGGAGAAAAACTCCCCGAGCCACTCTCCCTCTCTCGTCTACTGTTCCATCTCCAGCCATCTCCTCTCTCCCCAAATATTAAATGGGTCCAAACCTCGGGCATCGACTCATCCTATCTATTCACCTGTTGTACTTGTTACTCCTCAGCCTTCTTTGTTTCCACTCTGCCATCTACTACACAATCATATTCACCTGTTGTACTTGTTACTCCTCAGCCTTCTTTGTTTCCACTCTGCCATCTACTACACAATCATATTCACCTGTTGTACTTGTTACTCCTCAGCCTTCTTTGTTTCCACTCTGCCATCTACTACACAATCATAGCCATCTACTACACAATCATACCTGGCCGATGCCGTCGAATCCCAAACACCTGACTCTCACCTCCCATTGTGTTTGGACAGTAATTTGATCACAGGGATGATGCTCAATACTAGAAAAGCAGAAGTCTCGTTTTCAGCTAGGAGAAAAAGAAATTGCTCTCATTTTAACATAACAAGGGCAACTTGGCACTGGCACCTCCTCTAGGTATATAAG
This sequence comes from Persea americana, assembly GCA_029852735.1. Classification (NCBI taxonomy): domain Eukaryota; kingdom Viridiplantae; phylum Streptophyta; class Magnoliopsida; order Laurales; family Lauraceae; genus Persea; species Persea americana. The sequence continues at coordinate 12,551,176 of CM056809.1, forward strand.
AACCAAAGAGAAAATCATATGGTTCAAAAGATTATTATAAAGCTCGGCTTTTTGCACAAGGATAACTTAGACTTGTGCATTGATTATGAAAAGATGTTTAGCCCATTTACAAACCCTACAACTGTCCGAGCAGTTGTTGGCATCACTCTAGAAAATCTTCGGCTGTGGTTAGGACACAACCTAACTTATTCTTCTGAGTGTTTGGCTAACATGGAAATCAATCATTCAAAAAAAAAAAGAAATGTTAGTGGAAATCGGAAAAAGCCCCTGTTTGATTGACGCTATACCCGAGTACTCTTCTATACTAAAGTATCAATTAATTAGTTCCTGCTAATAGTCAGGGGAGGAAAAAGGCAGAAAAACAATATCCGACCCCTTTTCCTGACTTGATGCTGGATCTGATTGCTTGCACTTATAATCAGAAAAAAAAAAAAAACTCGCTCTCTCAACTGGTTTCTCATAATGGCTTGCACTTATAATTAGATAAAAAAGCAGGCCCACCATTAATGGTTTGTAGTTTTTTTATGGATATGAAGATCGCCGGGAAGGAGGGACGGTTTCTCCCAAAGTAGCCAATGAAGAAGAACCTTAGCTGCAAGCAAAAGAGGGGAAAATGAACAAAAAAGCCAAGAGACATTTTATATATGGAGGGGTAAATTCGTCATTCTCTATTTTCCGTCACGACCCTTTCTATTTTCATTATGATTTAAAATACAAGTATGTTTAGTACAAAATACCAAAATATAGGGGTTACTTTGCGAAATGACCAAAGTACAGGTATGTATTTTGCTATTTTCCCTTAATTTTTCTCTGTTTTGTGGGAAAAAAGTGACAAGGGTGGAAAATTGAACACTTTTTCGTGCTATCAAAATATCCTCAGTCCTTCCCCAACCCACACTAACTGGTTCTATAAAGGTATTCTTTTCATTTAACAGACCGACCTTGAACACCCAACCCACGCTTCTTAAAAACAAAAAAAAACAAAAAATCTAAGAATGTTATGAAAAAAAATAAAAAACTTTGTTTTATGATGAATGATTGTATGTGTTAATATTATCTTATTATATATGATGCATACATTGAAGAAAAAGAAACCTAATAAGACTCCATCAGTCTTGAGACCTGTCTTTCTGATTCGGTGATTCCAGCCCTAATAATGTTGGCAGACCCAAAACATTGGTCTTACTTCAGCCTATTGGGAACTCAATGCATGTTGAGAGCCACCTACATGGACCTGGAACTGGGATGGATTCAGCCAATTGATTGATGGACTGTCGTGCATTTAGTGATCACTCAGATTTTCTGGATTAAGAACTAGGTTTATAGTTATTATTTTCCAATCATTCAAAGTAGAAAATATAATCCGGCTTGGACGGGCTGGGCTTAGGTGTGTGATCACCAGTTTATTTATAATTGTGCAACAGGATTAGCTAGAAACAGTTGGAAGGTGCTGGTTTTAGTCACGGTACCATTAAAAAAAAAGTGGCTAGGTCCTCACCTTTTGGGCCCACATGACTGGCCAAGAGTCCTTGAAAAACATATCAAGCCCACGAACAAGACTAAGAATGGGCGCAATGTTTTTTTTTACTTACAAATGTGTCCTAGATCTATTTGAATGTTGGAAATACATTGCTTAGACATATCACATATTTGTCGTCTCTCTAGTTAACTGTTGAAGTGGGAACTAATTCACATACAGTGGCTTATTAAAGCAATTTTTAGTTCATAGTAATTTGAAGCAAAGACATACAGATTAGAAGTTCATAATGATTAAGGTAACAAGACGTATAATCATTGTAAGAGTCCGTTTGTTTTTTAGAAAGAAAACAGCACCTTAACTGATCTATGATAAGATAGTTATGCTATGAAATGTGATTGCATGCTATAATTCCTCAAATAAATTATGACATAGCAAGCAATATTCAGCCGAGCTAGACAAATGGGCTTTGGTGTAAAAGCGCAAGCCATACCCTTATATATTATATGGGCTTACTTTTTAGGCCCTAATAACGTGTCCAAAAGTGGGCAGACTTTGAGGCCCAGTGCATTAGCTTAGCCCGTTGCCACTTGCCTGCCCTATGGAGTTTATCTAATTTGCTTAAGAGATTTAACATGTTAAGTGGTTTTTCTCCCTTTTGTAAGTAGAAAAAGTAAAAGTAAGAATAGGATGAAAAGGCTTTTCCCCCCATTCATATCACTTTGTTAAGTGACTTGAATGGGGAAAAGAAGAAAGAAGAAAAACAGAGGAAAAGGCTTTGTTAATTAGTGTCTTACTTCTACCAAAAATAAAAAAATAAATGAATAAATAAATAAATTGGCGTCTTACTGATCTACGGTGGATGTCTCATCTAAATTGAATTTATGATCAAACATTTTCTTGCAAGCTAGTTAAAATGGGTAATTTTTGTCTATCATTGAAAAGGTAGATATGTTTGCTTAAAGATGTTATCAATGGCAAAGGTATTTCTAGGGGAGGGCAGCATGAGTAACCCTTAAAAATCAAAAGAATGGTTAAAGTTGACTTGATCATAGAATGCTCTTATGGGGCTCCCTTTTATACTTATGGTTTAAAAAGGTAGGGTAGGCCATGATGAAATGGATGAGGCCCAACCTGAAAAGTCACCCCGTGCTCTTAATCAGCAGATTTGACCTCCATTGGGAGCAGACTGCTTTATAGTTTAGGTGGTCTTCACATTTGAGCATCATTCTTCTTAGATTGCTCACTAAGAATGTAAGAATTCTGATTATATGTGGCAATGGGCTTAAAACCAGCCAAGCACCCACCTCATTGAGGGATTGCTATTGATGAGTCCAAATGACCACTGCTTTAAAAGCGATTGGTTAATAAATGGGCCTTCTAGTCTAATTGATATACAAACTCGTCAATCCAATCCCCTACTCTCTGCAAGTAGGGCTCTAAGTGGGCTAATGGTCTGGCCAGAACCCAAGCCCAAGTCTAGATATTAACAGGCTTTACAGACAGGCTTGGACTTCTCTGTACCGGGTGAGATTGGGCCAAGAGATAAAGAGCTCGTCGGGCATCAGCCCAGGTCTGGGGCCTTTCGTATGAAAGTTGGATTGCACCTAGGCTCAAATGGTTCGTCCCAAAAGTCAGCCCATTGCAAACCCTAATTCCAATGTTTCCCTTCTACCAAAAAAATAAAAAATAAAAAAAATCCCACTGTCTTTATAACCATAACCCACAGGTGATAGAATTCTGATATGCTATTGAAATCACTGTCATCAGGCCAAGCATTCTTTATGCAGATTGAATTTCTGGAGGAATCTGGGTGGAGGCCCCACAAACAGAGAGCACTAGCACATTTTTCAAGGTTAAACCACTTTTTGCCAATATTCTAATACTAAAGTGGATCTCAGCTATTGTCTTCAATCCCAAAGGCCGATAAAATATTGTGGGCTCCACTCACTGTCTTGATTATTCAAAGTAAAGAGGGACCATGTCTCATAACTGCTTGTGCTTGATGTCGATGGAAGGGTGACAAAACTGAAGCATAGCTCTGGGCTTTTAATGAGGGGCTGAATTTTGGAATGACCCTAATTAACTTTGGACAAGGGCTCATGGTTTGTACCCATACTCAACTAAAGTTTGGGTCCACGCCCGTGTGTTTCATATTCAAGAACTCATATACCCAATTCCACCACCTTATTTAAAATATGTACTTAGGTACTTTATACAAGGAAGTGATCTCATGCTGATCCACCTATGAGCCCCATGTTGTCCATCTTATCACCTGTGTTGATCCGCAAATTTTAGACGCACCTTTGTTGCAATCCAATCCACTCATATTACACTAATTCATTGTCACTCTATTGTGTCTAGTTGACACTTTTGTTCTAAATTGTACCTTTGCTTGTTAGGGACACCGAAAGCGCGTATGACTCAAAACCCTCTCCAGATAAAAAGAAAAAGAAAAAAGTAACAAATATCTAATCTTGTTTCTCTTGATTTTTCTAATTACCCCATGTAAGACTTCAAAATCCCCTTCCAATACTTAAATTTCAATATATTACATGTGCTTTGTGCCAAAAGTATTTTATTTTTTTGAAGACTATTGTTATTCTTTCTTTCTTTTTTTAAGAGTGCTTTGTGCCAAAAGTATGCTGTGTAAAATGATGATGATGCTCATAATCTGCAATATCTCAACAGCATTACAGAAAAATATGCTCACATAAGCACAGACCTTCTTCTTCTTCTTCTAGGATAGTAATTTGATCAAATTGAAGCAAGAGAGAATTTTAAATTCTAAAAGAGATTTGTACGATCAAAGCCTCTATTATTTTTTTCTAAAAAAGTAAGAAATGGAACTAGAGTGTCCAATAAATGGAAGATGATTCCCTGTTTGGACCAACCAGGAGGTGCCACATGGGGGGGGGGGGGGGGGAATTTTTTTTTTTTTTTAAAGGGGGAGATAGGATGTGTCTGATTGACTTTTTTCCCCCATGTGGCACCCCTGGTACCCTGTTTGGACCAAACGGGGGATCCTCTTCCCCAATAAATAGAGTGGTCATTGAAGGCTAGGAAGGGCTAGTAATAGTCAAGTAGTTAGTTCAACAAACTAAAATTGGGCTCATGTGTGAGTACAGATCATGTAAGTAACCTAGACACAAGTGTTTGACTCTAGGAACACTATAGAGCCCACGTGGACCCCATTATCTTATCTTTATTATAAATTACATGCATTGAAATTTCTTCCACCACTTGTGCAAGGACTCATGGACCCTTTAGAGATACGAATTCCATATCTTTAATCCCATTAGTTCCTAGTATACTAGTCTTTAAATCCATTGAGAGGGAGATGGTGAAGGTAAAAGGAGATGCTTGCTTTGACAGCTATCTTCACATGGAGACTGAGACTATTTTTTATGCATTTCGGCAGATAGGACTGGGTAGTAGCAACCAAAAGCAAAGTTTAAAAAGCTTTCTCTCTTTCCAATTCTCTTTCCATGAAAGACTAGCTTTTAGTGCTTGCACTTTCCTGATTGTTTGGGTCTCCCTGCTTCTCCCTCCCTCATATAATATTAGTCGTTCTCAGTTTTCAATTCATGGAATTTGACCACCCATCCACTGGCTCATTTGACTTTAGGGTTGGAGTGGACTTTTGGATTTCTAAATCTTAGGGAATCTAATAAACAGTATTATATTGGGTATGTATTAAATTCTTTGTTTGGTGAATATGAACTTCTTGTATTTATGGAATTATGAGATATTAGGCAAGGAGTGGCGGGTTTGAACCCTAGTACATCACTTTTTTTGCGTGTGCGAACTTCCTTTCCACTGATGTGGGCTCTCTTTCCGTATCTTTGCGAGGGCTCTTTCTTGTGTCTTAGCCCCTTCGAATCTTATTGTCACTATAGGTAGTGACTCCCATGAATTTCAACAGGTTTCGTGTGAAGACAGGCACCAATTGCACGGTGATCGGGAGAAAGTCGTTCAGGATTCATAAATGGCTAATAATTTTCCTTTTAATGAAAAATAAATTGAGGGGAGAGAGAAGAAGAATACCCACCATGAAGAAAAAATGAGGGAAGATTTCCTCCTCCAAAACGTCATTCACTCTTTTATATTTTTAATATTATTTTGTCTAGACTGATTTTGTCTTTAACTTCTAAGAATTAATTTCTTTACTAACAAATTGACCCTTAATAAGAGACCGTTGTGTTACACTGAGGATTTTCAAACAGTGTGGAAGAGCCTTTCATTTCCTTTGCTTGCTATTCTTGTAGTTTCTTGCAATACTTTTACTACAATTCATATAAAACCATTTCCTAAAAATATGCAGTAACCAAAATTCCAACATTGTACAAACATTATATATATATATATATATATATTTATAGTAATAGGATTTATATATATAATAGGATTTGTGTTTCCACATCATTACTCATAGAGCTCTCCTTTCGAAAAAATACCCAAGAAAAAAATACAGCCTTTTGCTTTGATGTGGGCCACTCACCTTTCTAGATTTATCTCATCTCATCACATCCAATTCAAATTCTAATAAGTTTCTCATCTTTATTTTTTCTTAACCCCTATCGTACTTACATCTCTTTTTTCCATAATACTCCTTTACATTAATACTCCTGTCCCCCACTGCATTTTACGTGAATTTTAATTTGGGTAATAGCAAACAACATCCTATCCAATGGTACACATTATTTTGATTTACGACTTAGTTTGTTAGAGTGTTAAAAATACGATATTCTGATCAACCTTTTAAAACTATAATAGCTAGATCGTAAACTAATTAATTACATTAGGGTTGAATGATTTTTGAATTTTGAGAATTATTATTTGCTTGTATAAATTCCAAGGATATTTTCCTTCCACCTGGTTTCACTGATGCTAAGTTTACTTTACTTTTAAATTTCTTTATATTTTTTTATATAGTTTCTTTTATTTTGCTAAGTTGGACTACTAGTCAAATTTGATGACACCTAGTTACATAAGTATGTTGGTTATGCATGGAATAAATTCTAAGAATGATAGATAATATATTAATTTTTTTAAGATTTATTCTTTCTGCTTAATTATTTCTTAGAAATATCTTTAATATTAATTTAGAAATATCTTTAATATTAATTTATTTCTGTTTTTGGGCCCGAGCTAAGCACGGACTTTTGATCCTAATATTCTTTATAAAACAAAACTAATAATAGATGGAGCTCTTGTCCTATGTAATAAGGGATGAGGAAAATGGATTGGTGCCTTCCTCATGTGCCCCTATTCAGGGGCCTGCCTTACTAAGGGGTGGGATGGGAGATTTCGTATCCTGTCATGAATGATTATCTAATCGAATCTCAATTTTATTTTGGACAAAAGTACCCATGATATATTCAGTTGCAGCAAAGAAAAGAAAAGGCTTCTACTGACATGTTTGGATAATGTCATCAAAAAGGAATCCTCTTTGATTTTCCTTGATTCCGAGGAAAACCCACGTTTGGGTGAAGAGAGGAAAAGGTGAGAGGATTTTCTGAAACCTCCAAACCCATAAAAAATCCACCCTTCTATTGATTCCTCAGTCTCCACCTTCCCCATTGAATTTTGTAAATTCCACCTCCCCCATCGAATTTTGTAAATTCACGAAGGCAAATAAGCACTTATGTTACAAAGAGTGACTTATTCTAGATGTTTTCCAAACATAGAATGCAATGACTTCTCTCAAATTTTTTTAGTGTTGATAGCATGGTTCCTGAGATAATGAAGGAATCTTTGAATAGAGAATTTCTCTCTTTTACCAAACGTGCCTTTTAGAGGAACATGATCTCAATGGAGAGATTCTAGTTACACATTGTGTGAAGACGTTTTGCTAATATTGGTTGCTTAGCCTTAAGTACAGTGAGATTATAACGTGTGTTATGCTAATTGAGGATATATATAAGATGTAAGTTATGTTATAAAGTAATAATATCTGCAGTTTGGACTTTAGAGCGACCCCACCTAATCCCATTTAAAGATATTAGTTATGACTGGACCCCACACCAAGCTCAAGCAATTTGCAAGGGGCCACATTATACCTTCTCTCCTCCAAATGAACGGTTGATAATGAAAGGAAGTGGGCAGCATTTTTTTTATTTTTATTTTTATGGAGAAAACAAATCTAAATATAAAACTCCTCTGGGATGTCTGTCTGTACTGTGTGCCCTGGAGCAAAGAATTCTTGACCATGTGGGGGTGTATTGGTTTCAAGATTGAGTGGAATTCAGATTTTGGTGTGGAGATGTCTGGTTGTCTGACCAAGGATTCTGCCCTTAAAAGAAAAAAAGATAAAAGCTGATGAGGTGTTAGTTTTGAACCCATATTCTACAAACCTGCCCAAACAAAATGCTCTTTAACCTTTTCAAATAAAAACTCATGAATTCCCAATTTCACTTTTCTTTATTAAGGGCACAATTGTGCGGCTGCATTTCCAAAAAAAAAAGGCATGAGGAATCTAGCCGCTTTTCTACGGTGGAAGTTTTTTATGTTTGGTTTTGCCCTTTTTTCATAAAATTAGCTAAATTAGAGAATTCTTGGAAAACTAGTTTTCGACGGACATACATAGCTAACCCGCTTCAGCAGAGAAGGTTTTTCATTTTTTGCGAAAAAACCGAGACCGACCTCCCCATATGAATTACTATGTTGATGTTTGGATATTCATTCTCTCCTTGATTCATTTTTTTAAAAACTAAAATGGGTTTCAGAAATAAAGAGAAAAAAGATAAAGATAAATAGGTCAGTTTGGATATAAATAGCTAGAGCTAGATCGAATCCAACTAATAGCAGAATTGAAGTTAGGATTGTTGAGTCAGTCCTGTAAACCTATTTGTGGAACCTCTCACAATCCTAGACAGACTGGACACTCATTTTAGGCAGTTTGGATACTTCAAATATCCCCTTCCACTAGTGGCTTTTGGAAACATAAGTGAGCACGGTCTTTAAAGAATCCGGACACAAGTCATTATCTTAGAGATGTTTCTTTATGTTTGGCTATATTTTAAGAGGTGTTTGGAAACTGTTAGGATTCTGTATTCACTTTTTTTAGACCACATTTAAGAAGCTTTATTGCTTGCCTTTTATTTGATTATTGCAAAAATCTATACTACAGTGGGCCCACCATGATCGATCATTCAAAATTTGATACCAATTCCATCGCAAGATTGAATCGCGATAAAAATCGCTTGTTTGGCTCTGCACCCTTCCAATGACAATCTTGATTCGGCCATTGCACGCAAACAAATAGTTTATTTACATTAGAATTCTATAAAACCAATTATAAATAATGGCCCCCCGTTCTTATGAGCATAAGGACGCTTTCATATGGGGCCCTATTTGGGGATGAGACATCAAAAAATCTCTCCAAAACTTACCTATATACAGTATTATTTGATCAACGGATAAAAAGTTTTTATCATTCAAAAAAAGTGTAAATTGATCTGACAATCCAGTTCATTCGGATAGAAATCGGTCTCCGATCCAAGATTAATGACAATTGATTTCGGGTGTGTTTTAGTTTTACAATTTTACGATCCACACAGATGAATAATAAAGTTGCTGTAAATCATGGTTATATGGTTTGTGTTTAAAGGAGGAGTGATGCATGGTGCCAGATTTCAAAATCACGGGCTTGGTTTGCATGGTTTTTCAAAAAACGCATCCGGGCGTCGGTCCTGCGGAATGGGATTTCATCCCACGTGTCAGCAGGAGAGCTGTAACGGCATCACTCACCTTCCCGTTACTTATTCTTAGATGCTGACGTGGAACTTCGATCAGCCGTTGGATTTCCGTAGCTTTCGACTATTTAAAGTTGCCTTTGGGTTCTAACCCTTTCTTTCAGTTTTGAAGGAAGGATTGCAAGCGAGAGAGCTAACACAAGGAGCGAAAAGCTTTGCAGCGAAGTAATTCCTAGGTCAGATACGGTAACGATTCGTATCATTCTCTTCTTTGTTTTCATGACATTCTGTCGATGATGCCGATACGAAGATTCATCCGTCTCTGCGATCGATCGATCTGTTACGTTTTTTTTTTTTGTTGAGATTTCGTGGATTTTCGTGAATGCTTGTAGAAATTGAAGATGCTTGTTCTATTTCGTTTTCGTATCATGATCTGATTAATATTTGAGTCGCATTCTGATGTCGATCCGTTTTTTTTTTTTTTGGTTTGTTTTTGTAATCAGATGATTTCGTCTGTCTCTGCTGTTGATATGTTTGAGATTTCATGGATTTTGATGAGAAATTTTCGTGATCGCAGTCGCATTTTGATGTTTGATCTGTTCATTATCGAGTTATTTATGAATCGCTTTGGTTACTTGGTTCTTCACTACCAATTCGGATCGAGATTCTTCTGATCTCGTTATATTGGCTGCGTTATGCTTTCGATCTGTTTTTAATCAGAAGAATCTCTGTTGTATGAGATTTCATGGTTCCTTTTGAGATCGAAACAAACAATGTTTCTATCCGATCAGTTGTAAATAGATGGGTTCTTTTATATTCGGTTTGAATGTAAACCTAATACAGCAATTTAAGGGGTGGGAAAGGGATCCATTCTGCAAATTGTCAAAACGACTTGTGATTTGTGGTAGATCTAAACGAGGATCCTTCATTTATTGAACCTTCATTTACAATGGATTTGAGGTTTTGTTTTTCTAGATTCTCTAATGAGACATTTCCTAATGTTTGACAGTTTATTGCATATGAACTTATTATGAACATTATTGCATATGAAGTTATTATGAACATTGTTTTCTCCATATCAGAGGCCAGTTTACAGCAGATCCTGTTTTTTATTTTTTTAAGCCTCATCTGTTTTGGTCAATCTCAATAATTTATGATATTCTTCTCTCTCTCTCTCTCTCTCTCATTTTCTTTGGATTTCTTTTTCAATGAATCCTCAGGTGTTAGGTGAAAATGTCGGAAACCATTGAAAATGCTGGTTCTGAATCTCTTCTAGACAAGATTCAGGCAAAGGTTCATCACTACCAGGAATCTTCTTCTTCATCAGATTCTGATAGCGAGAAGCCCTCTTTGGCACCAAAAAAGAAACGATTATTTGGGAGGCAGCAACCAGTGCATACTGTTCTTGGAGGCGGAAAATGTAATTGCGTTTCTTCCCTTGGGGTTCAATGGTTTGTTTAGATTGGAACGCTTCTATCGAGCAAGCCTGTTTGAGGGCAGACTCAACTTGGTTAAGCTAGAGTCCATCTTCTTTTTCTTTAAAATGATTCTAATCACTGGGCAGTGAAAGCCCTATACACACTAATATTTTACATTCAGAGTATTTTCTTGGTATTGGTATGGTTGGTTCCACTTTAATGGATAACAAGACTCAATGATGTACACCATCCATGGTGTGATCAGCCTTTCTGTGTTTGTGATGTTGCAAGTCTATGCTTCCCAGTTTTAATCATTCTGCAACTTAAAGAACTATGTGGTAGGGTAGGCAAGGGTTTGGGTGAAATGGGTGACCTGCTCCGCCTACCCCTCCTCTAAATTATCAATCCACCTATATACAAGAGAAAATATATAATTTTAGGTTTTATATTCTAATATTTCAAATAAAAAACTTCAGCATTGAAACCAAAATGATACCTACCCTCACTGGGATGGGTTGGAATAACAACAAATCATAAACCTGTTGGGTTGGGTACAGGACAGGGCAGGTGCGAGTTTGGATGGGTTCAGTTTCAGCCTGACTTGTTGCCATATCTACTACTTGGGATGTTTCTAAAAAATTACTGTAATCATGATTGTAGAATTCTGGAAATTGGTCCTGTTGTTGTTGGGGGTGTAGCATTAGAGATATTTGTGGAAACTACAGAAAAAATAGAAACAAAAAACTTAGAGCTTGGTTTAGTCTGCTTCGTTTGTCCTACACTTCCTAGATTCTTCTATCCAGACAAATAGAATCACCAACCAGACGGCCAAATTTGTTTGTCCTTCCATGGTGTTCTTTGAGAAAACCTGCTTCATTGGGTAATTTCTTCCTATTAAGCGAATCATTAACTTTGTTGTTTCAATCAAGATATAAATAACCAACTTCACCATATCACTGATCATTTGTTTTGTTACAAGTTTGTAACTATTAATTTCTGCTGAATAAAGGATTAAGACTGGTTCCTTATTTTATTCTTTATGCACACCAGTTATCTGACAATACCACGGCCATTGTTGACTTACTGCTTCTTCTTGTTGTTGAAAAACCGTATTATACATTCATTTTGTGTTCATCAATGCTTCATATCTTTACTTCTCTAGTTGACTGTTTTTCAGCTGCTGATCTCATACTGTGGCGAAACAAGCAGATTTCTGCAGGCATACTTGTTGGAGTGACTATTGTATGGCTCTTGTTTGAATGGATTGGCTATCACTTGCTTACTTTCGTATGCCATGCTCTCATTCTGTCATTGGGAATATTGTTCTGCTGGTCCAGTATTTCCTGTGCCATCAATAAGTAAGTTCTTGGTTTGTTACTTAAAATTATATTGAGCTCTCAAGAAATTACAAGAGTAAACAGAAGAATGTCAAGGCATTGCTTTGCATGGAAGGAGAGAGTACAAAATAGTTGTACTAAACTGAAGAATTAACAATGGCCTATGAGAGGTCTAAATTTCATCGTGATCAGTGTTTGTTTGCTTGAATTGTTTCAAAAAAAGAAAAGAAAAAGAAATTGATGTGTATCTCCTGAGAAAAGAAACATTTAGTGAAAACTCATTGTTTTTTACCCTTTGCTAATTGTGATTTATTCATTAAAGTTTGTCCATATGGAGCACTAGGCTTCTTTAGAGATGCTTGTTTACTTGTACACTGACATTTGGCAAAGGAGTTACTTTGTTTGATAAAAGACCCGTATAAATCCCTAAATAACGCCTCTCTTTGACAAAACAAAAAAGTTCCTCGTTGTCCTGGTTCAGGAGGGCCATAGGCGAATATGGCTTATTTGTGTTTTGGTAAGCTATGTTTGTTGGCACATGGGCAGATGAAAACAGGAAAAAAAAAACTGCCTTATTCTGTTTTACTGCATTGAAGTATCAGTTAAATTAGCACTCTCTCTCTCTCTCTCTCTCTCTCTCTCTCTCTCTCTCTCAACATCATGGTGGCGTAGGGAATTCTGATATTGTTGTTTTTTTTTTTTTTTGAAATTCAGGTTTCCACCAAAATTTCCTGAGGTTATTTTACCTGAAGACCTGTTTGTGAGTGTTGCTATGTCAGTAAGATATGAAATTAATCGAGCTTTTGCAACATTCCGGCAAGTAGCATCTGGAAAGGACTTAAGGAAATTCCTCATGGTAATATATTTACATTTAGTTATTTCAGTCATTTTCCTTGTGGATTTCTCATGAAGGTACACTCTCTTGCAGGTTGTTGCTGGCTTGTGGGTTGTCTCTGTAATTGGAAGTTGGTTTAATTTCTTGACTCTTTTCTATCTGGGTCAGTGACCTTTTTTCCCCTTTTTTAAAAGAATGACTTTAGAGCAAAACCATTAAGGGAAATGGAATTCCTAGGGATTTATTATTGTTATTATTATTATTATTATCATTATCATCATCTAGGCCTTCCTATGGAAGGGGCTAAATAAATATCAAAGGATTAGGTGAGGTGAAGATCCATGAGGGACCAGTCAAATAATCTCCTTTTTTATGGAAAATGATCACCGTTGCCTGTTGTAAATTGAATCTAGTAAAGTGATGGCCCCATCTACATCTCTACCATGGTTCTTTCACTCCTCACCTATTAAATTATCTTTTATTTCAGTTCTTAGGAAGTAAAGTAGGCAAACAAGCTTTAAAATTTGAATGTGTGCGTCTGTGTTTTGATTAACAATTTTATCTGTCACTAATGAAATTTCTTGTGAGTGGCTATGCCCAAGGAATGCCCTCTTCCCAATATTCTTGCTAAGAGGGATGCCAACAATAGATGAAAGATGCATAGCCTTGCCTGCATGGGAGGTCCATCTGATGATTAGAACTAAATGAGTGTATGTTTGCGAGTCCTAAGAATACCCAACATATAACATGACAATGACAGGGATAAAAGCTGTCTGGTGAAATTGATTATAGTTGTCTCTGATTCGTCCTTTTATTCTTTTCCTAATATTCTCAATCATTTTGGTGTGCAGTGTTTGTGATTTTGCACACTGTGCCTGTTCTCTATGAGAAGCATGAGGATCGAGTCGACACCTTTGCTGAGAAGGCATTCATTGAATTGAACAAACAGTATACAGTGTTGGATGAAAAGGTACTTCGGAAGATCCCGAAAGGCCCCTTCAAGGACAAAAAGCTTCTTTAAGAAGCGCAGGATGAAAGGACGTTCTTTTTCCGTGGAGTTTCTCTCGTTCCCTACATTTTATTATAATCAAATGGAAAGACAGTAATTGTGTAGTGTCTAGACGAAAGGGTTTTTGTTGATCTTAGTTTCAGTTTACAAGAGGTTCGTATGGTGGGGTGTTCTTTTTAAGATTTTATGCAAAACTTGTTTGAATTGCCACTCCTTTTTTGTGGAGTTTTGAAAATTGCACCGTGGTGCATATTAGTGCTTAATCTAACCTCATTGATGAAGAGTGTTTAGTTGTATTCCAGATTATCTGAGATATTTTGAATGTGATATGAGTATTACCCACCATTCCAAAAAAAAAAGGGTTTAGATGATGATCATGAGAATAGGGTGCCCATCCTCAAAAAGTTTCATTGTTATTGGTAGACAATCATTTCTATTGTGCTATATTGTTTTGTCTAGTCCAGAAAGTTATTCCGGTACTGCTCATTTCTTGGTCTGGGGCACATGCCAGAGGCACGATCCACTTCCATGAGTGGCCTATCATCTAATATGAGATCTTTTCATCTAATGGTGGTGTTAGTTTAACAATCACTCAGATAAAAGTGGTATTGGGCTCCTGACCCATAAAGGAAGGTTGTTGTGGCCCAACTGTGTAGTTGGCTCCAAAATCAGGAGTTTGTGAGTCGGAAGGGGGAATAATACACATGCTCTATGGCGTATCCAGATATCCAGTCTATCTCTGTTTGTAATGTTCGTCGCATTTTCAAGGTATTTAGCATTTTTGCCCCCAAGGCAAACACCCTCCTGCCATTTATCTTCGATTCATCAATTGACAAGCCACGGAAGTGTGTACATCTCCAGTACCTTCCATGCGAGTCTCTAAATTTCAGTAGTTAAGCTCTGGTAGATTTGGGCCTTCTCTCTGGATTTGTATGCTGACTCAACCAAAGCCGTGCACTAAGCTTACCTGAAAATCCAGTTTCAGGTAAATTGTGTTCAACTGAAATTAGTTACGGCAAAGAACAGAACAAAGTAAACTGTGACTTGTGCAGGTAACTCAGACAATTAAGAGACCATGGACTGTCTTTTAAGCATAAGATCCCTTAATAATAAATCTACTGGGTCACACTGTGGAGGCAAGGTACATGCTTTTGGGCACGGTCACCCCCGTGGGACCTGGTTCCACTTCCAAAACCCAATGAAAATTCTGGGTAGTCTGTTTCCAAAATCCACATAAGAAATCCTCCCCAACACCCACATAAAAATCCTAGTTTTGCACCCCAAAACCTACCTCCACGATCAAATGAAAATACTGGGTCCGTCCATGCTGGGTCATAACGTGGATAATCACTGGTTGATAGGCACAGTCTACCAAGCAATTCAGGCAAGACTCTGATTTGATTTCACATCACTTCCTGCTTGGTACCTTGAGAAAAATCTAACTTTTCTGTAATGTTTATAAAGAGATAAATGAAAGAGGAGCTGTCAGGGAAAGACCCTGTTGAGAATACCCTTTTAGCTGTCTAAAATGACCAAGTACTACTAGTCACTTATGATCCTCCAAAAACATAAATAAATTTCCAGGAGAAAGAAGCAGAGCAGAGTTATCCCAAAGGATCTTTTCCTTTATTGAACTTAAAACATAGCATCCTCAACCTTTAAAAAACACAACCTACTTACATGCCGGAAACTTGATAACATACAGAAGAAATGATACCCTATGCTTTCTGCTTGTTAGATCCAGGCGGCAGAAAGGGTTCCCACCACCCAAACTCATATTTTGGATATGGTGCCACCCAATTTTCTGGCTTTTCAAAATGTAAGTCGGTAGGATTACATGCCAGTGCTTCTTCAAGGCTCTCGGAGTCGAAGCTTTCAGCTAAAACTCGGTCCAGTCGCAGTTTCATGAATCTGCCCATTCCCCAGTTAACCATAAATAGTCAAAACAGTTAGAGACAAATAATAATGAAATGTTTAGAAATGATCCTACACTAGTGGCAGCTTGCACCTCATTTCACCTATGGGGTGCCATAAATTTGCCTCTCCTTAGCTTTTGGCAATGGTCTAAATTTCACTCCAACCATAGTAATATGCACAGTTGGACTTCATAATTACATTATCTGCACAATCAGTTCAACGGTGCAAACCACTCTGGTTGGGGTGAAAGCTGGTTCATTTTCTTTATGGCGGCAGTGGCTGCACACACTCAAATCAGGTAATTAGTTGCCATGAGCGTCTTAATTATGGCCGCATAAGATCATTTCTTTGATATGCCACCACCTTCAACGGTTTTAGTATCATCAAGAAGTATTGGTTAGAAAATACTTTGAGATCCAATTCCACTAAAATGTTGTGGCCATCTGCACATGACAACATCCAAATAGGACCTTACGCTTTTAATATTTAAATTCTTTGCTGTGATATGGGATCCCAGATTTTCTTGGATCTTTGCTGTTGATCAAGCTCCTGCAAAATGCAAGGCTAAAGCAGAAGCCAAACCATACAATTTTTCAAATAAAGGCGACTTTGATCAACAGGCAATAGCTCTGTTCATCAGATCAGAGTGCTAGTTTGGCATTGAACATCCAGGATGGGCTCTCTTGTCCAAACACTCACAGCATTCAACTGTAATCTGCTCTAGTACTGAACAACTCATGTAGTTTTTTCATATGCAAAGATTGAAGGATTGAAAATGAACAAAATGATAAACCAATTGCTTACGTGATCCAAGGACCATTTGTTGAAACTAGAGCGACTGCTGGCCTCTTTAATCTTTTGGTAATGTTTGGGAATTTGTCAAGGAACTTTGGTTCAATGACCAGCCAGAAATCCTGCTCTCTGTTGCGCTCTCCATAAAGCCGGATCCTCTCAGACATGAGCTCCTTAAAATGTTCTTCTTCATCTAACATGAATTTTGCATTTGCCACCACAAAATAGTATTTTTTGGATTCTTCCTGGATTTTGAAGCACAACAGGAAAATATATTGTTAGTGTTAAGTCCTCTGAATCTGTGGTATAAAATTATCTTCCAAAGGATGGTGATAGACATAGGTAGTATACAAATGAAAACACTTTCCAAGAAATGCAGATAGATGATGTAAACAGTGAATAACAAGTAATGACTCCACTGGAATCCATGGGTTATATGAGTTTTATCATACAGAATACAGGATGTATCACTGGGAGACCCTGGACCAACTTGATCCTAACAATCTGTATGATTTTTGCTGGACAGGGATCTGAACCGTTGATCATTTCACCCATTGAACATATGGGATAAGCTTCAATGATCATGGCTACTACAATTGAACGGTTAGGATCATTTGATTCATGAGGCATTGCTAGAGAGAGAAAGAGAGAGAAGATATTACGATTTGGGGTGGTGGGTCGGAGGAGCCGAGCTGGTTGGAGTCGACTGCAACGGCTCTTAGAGGAGGAATGCAAACTGAACGGATGATGGCTGCTTCCTTTGTCTTTGCTCTTCTTTCGAAGCTTCTGGAAGAGGAAGAAGAAGAAGGAGAGATTCGAAGAGGCCTTTTGAAGAGCTCAGATTCGATCGGCGGCAACCCGGTGCAGGAGCCGACGGATAACGCCGCCGGATATACCATCGCTGACGGAGAAGAAAAGAGGAAGGGCAGCGGGAGGAGAGATAAGGAAGGGTCTGTTAAAAAAGATGAAGAAAAAGGATATCCGGAATCTTATCTATTGAAAATATGGAAACTTCATGTAACACCTTGCATTGCCTAATATTTACAAATACAGTCACTTGCATATTGATACTCATGACAGGGTAGTCTTAACTTTTACATGTTTAGGATAAGCTTATCCTATAAAGATAAATTAACAAATTATTTGGTGGTCATCATTGTCGTCTTCATCATCGTCAAAGTGTTGTCCCAATTAGATTGAGGGAAGCTACATGAATTCTATTTCACCATTCTAGAGTCTACCCTAGGCTAAATCCTTTGATATGTTGTACTTTTTTGAATATATACTTTCGGACGGACGGGCAAACTTAAGGACATGGAGAGTCAACCCACCCACCAAACCAAGTTTTAGACAAACCCTTGTAACTTTTGAGAATTTTCTTCGTTTTTACAAATTGCCCTCCAGATTTTAAAGCACCCTTGTAATTTTTTGAAAACTTTATTTATTTTTCCACATATTGCTCCCTTAAAAAAAAAAACTCTATTTTCAAATAGTGGCCCCTTGTAAGGAAAACTTGCTCACTTTGCCACATGCTTTCATACATGTCCTCCTTCGTGTGCCTCTTTTCCTGCAGCATATACAGAAAACTTTCATCCGCTACACCATTTACAACACACTGCAAATGTCTACTAACATTTTATCTTTGTCAAGTTTTATCACACATTCATTTTAACATTCTCATCTCTACTACACTTTTTTAAAATGTATTTATCCTAATTGGCCAATTATCTATTCCATAGGCAATAACTAGTCTAATCCCTGTCTTGTAATTTTTTTTTCAATCTTGTAACTATGCAAGATCATAAAAAATTCCAGAATCTTTGGTCATTTATTTAATTTTAATAAAAAAAACAAAAGCCTTTTTCCTTGGGTGACCAACATTGTTACAGGAGTACAGGTGGCCCATAGCTTATTATTGTTATCCTTTGGTTACTTCTAACATGCTAGGCTTAATCCATGCAGCAAAACTTAAGATTTTGCTTTAATGAGACTGAAACTCACACACTACACACACTAATCAGCTGAGCAGCAGCCAACAATATGTAACAAACTTAATTTACTATAATAATATAATGGTTGTCATGTCCAGTAATCAAAACCTCATGTATGAAATCCATGGCTATTGAGATTCATGCAGTGAATTCGAATTGAAAATTAGTCCAAAAATAGGACCTATTCCTAATTTCTTGAGTTTGGGCCCTAGGATATTCCACCCATTTTCTTCCTTGGTTGGAAGGGGAAATCGTGGAATATATAGGATTCAGTCCTACGATATCACATGAACTAACTCTGAGAATTTTTTAAACTCCAACCGGTGACGAGCAAATTGTCAATTCTTAGGTGAGTCATTCAGTCAACGTTTGGATCTTTACGAAGTACATGCCACATGTCGAAATTTGATTTGACCTTACTAACTGTTATGATATGGTCACCTTTATATGGTCAAAGATTTGATCTTTACTAACGTTTTTAGGAGACGAATAAATTAATTGGACCCATTAATGGGTTGAGGCTACTAGATGATAATACAGTTTCAAAGCAATATGCCTGATGCAGTGGCATTTACATTTTAGGGGTTTTTGTTTGAACACACATTCACTACATGTTATAGATGCATGACATTTATGCATACACGCATTTACTTACACTTACCTAAGCAGGTGCAAAACTAGTGTGTAAATAAGATGATTTTCGTATGAAAGTTTTTATACCAAAAGGTGTGAAACAATTACACACCTTACACACCTTGGGGTTAAGGAGGTCCGAGTACAAAACAGGTTAAGAAGGTGCCGGTACAAAACCGGTTGGGGTATTAAATCCCTTCACTATTTTACATTTTGCAACTCGCCGCCAAAATTTTAATCCAGCCTTCTTTTCTAAAATTTTGTCCGCTCATTAGACGTGGTCTTGTGTTTCACATGTGTAAATTTACATATGTAAATCTCATTTACAAACAAGCCTTTAAAGAAGATGATGGTTTTTACTGAAAATGAAGTAACAGCAGAAGCGACAGGGAGAATTAGGGGAACCACTCTTGAAAAAAACCAAGCAGATTTTATTTAGACTGCGGCACAGGTAGAGTCACAACTTACACAGAAGATGGATTGTATTCAAAATGCAGAAACAATAGTAGTTACATGCAAAGTAATAGTTCCATGACAGCAGCCACTCTTGAAAATAGATGAAAGTTGCATCCAAGGAGGAGCAAATATGGCAACCAGAGTTACCAAACAGATAATAAAAATATCAAGCTAGCAGAAAACAGCACTCTTCTTAAAACTGAAACACAGAAAAATTCGCTTCCAAACCCCAATTCCATCATAGGTACAAGTGTTAAAACTGTGACTTGTCAAGAGTGTCAAAGTAAGGATGTTCCAGTGCTGCTTTTGCCGAAATTCTGTTTGCAGGATCATACTGAAGCATCCTCTGCATCATTGAGATCATTGAACAGACAATCAGTCACCAGAAGCCCATATTGAAAACAAATTTGGTATAAAAGACAAAAACAAATGAGCCAATTAGATTATACTTTGAAAACAATTCTCTTCATTAGAATTTAAACAGAAAAACACAAATTTGTAAACTGGGCATTTTCTTACAAATTTTGACAGCAAAGACAGGAAATCATCTGAGAACAAATTATAATTTATAACAACTATTAAGAGAAGCCTTTACAAATTTTTTCCATGGTTACACTCAGTTCCTGAAGTCCTATAAACCACTTCTCAAAGGGAAAAGTCCATCAACAAAACATTTCAGACTCCTAGAGAAAATACTTGCCTCCTTGTTCTAGTTTTTTAGGCAAGATATCCAACTTTTTTGAAATATTCAAATCTTCATATACTTTTTTGAAAACGAGCCAAAAGTTTTATTACTTTTTGAAAAATTTCCTATTTTATATCTAACCAGTTCAATAACTTACTCTCGAAAGTTCATATCATGATAGTGCTAGTTGACAAAAGTTACTTTGGAGCATTGGGCTATCATATGCACAGGATGTTATAAATTATATCTAACCACTTTGATGAATTGAATGATCCTCGATAGTTCTTATTATAGTGGTAATACTTGATGAAAGACAACTTGTGAGCCAAAAGAAAGGGTAAGATCAAGTCATTTGGCTTTAACCACAATAACAGTGCCAAGTGAGTTTCATTTTTATTTTTACACAAGGCATTGCCACTTCGGTCTTTCAAATCGAAATGCATCAATCTGCAATATGCTGCTGCTCCACAAATCCAAGGTTTATACTGAAATGCTCATAGAAGTACGTTGTTATTGAGCTATGCAGGTCTATTACGTGGATCATTACTATTAGCAAATCTATGGCATTACATTTCAAAATAGACTAGGTATTCCTGCTATAATAGCAATCACAGTTTTTTCCTGCTGTATTTAGAAGAATATATGGATAACAAACATATTATTGGAAAAGTTACCGATAAGAGGTCGAGGCCTTCAGGTTCCAGTGATGGTACTGCACGCTGCAAGCTCTGCGGCTTCCATTGCGGATATTCATGCCAATCCCTCAGACTTTTCACTCCAGGCCATTGCTCCTCAGTTGGAGTTCCAAGCAACCTTCCATAACAGAAGCCACAGGAAAGAAGAGCTTAAGAAAAGTTTTAGGGACAGAGTCTTAGACATGAAGCAAAATTTAGATATGCCACTGTTTTTGGTTCTGTACAGTACTCCACATTCGTCCATTCATCTCATGGTTTTATAAATCATCTGAGTCCAAGTCCAGGCGAGTCAACTTGGGCTCAGTAGGTTCCAAGTTGAGCCACGCCATGAGTCACCGAGTTGGCCAGGTCCTATATTATTTCATCCCCAAACTCACCATTTCTCAATTCAGTTGGGAAAAAGTTTTGGGAGGATCTTAGTGGCATTTTGCATTTATTATGAAAGATTAATATCATTTTTTTTAACATCTAAGCATTCAAAGATTCATTGGACTGAGTGAAATATAGACATGGGCTGCTGGGCACCCCATCTCTACATAAATAAGGTTATGCTCTTGGGTACAACTCGGTTCAGCTTGACCGACTTGACTCAACTTGAGGGTGACATGAGTCGATTTTTAAAACCTTGGTTCATCTAGATATAGAATGTAAAGTTTCAGCATTATCATAGACTGTACAGACAAACATGGTTGCCAAGTTGCCCGGCATTGATTCCTAGTCTCCATTGCTGCCATTTGGGATTTACAAGTGAAATCCCTTTCCCATGTCAAGCAATAAAATTAACATTCTGATGTTTCAAGAAATATAGAGTAGACTTCTTTAACAAGGAACCTGCAGTAGCGTTTAATTGATAGATGATAGTTTTCCAAGTGTGACAAGCTTATATAATTTGGCCGGGCATTTTGAGCTTTTGACTACTAAACTTAAAACTTATAGGTACATGATTTAGGTTTTTAAGAGTTGAACTGAGTATTAAAATAATCGACCAACTGCTTCCCAGAGAAGAACAGGACTCCTACCTATAGCAAGCTGTATTAAAAAGAGTTTTGAAAACTCAAGCATAAGCCTTTCCATGTAACGACTTACGAGCATGATGAATTGTATACTACATTAATTCCTGCAAGTACCTGAATATGTGTAGTAGCTGCTGCAATTCTGAATCACCAGCAAACAAAGCTTGTCTTCTTACCATTTCAGCTGCAGATAATACACATTATAAGATCTTTTAACAGAATATACTACAAATAAAATGAAATAGATCAAAGACCATCTATAACAGCTAAAGATGCAAGGTGGTCTTGTACTCTTGGAAAGCAAAGGCAACTTAGGTAAGTTGCTTGCATCACTAGGTGGTGCCACCACTCTAGGATCAAATTCCAAATAGTCATTGATTCCTAGAAAATACGACTTACGATTCTTTGTAGCAGATAGCCAAGAATTTATTCCATCGAAAACGTGATGACGAGTATAATAAATATACTGTAGATCTTGTATAATAGTTGACAAACTTGAAAAATGTTAAGAAAGCATACCGAATATGCATCCAACAGACCACATGTCCACTCCAGTCGAGTAATGTGTTGAACCCAACAATACCTCAGGTGCTCTGTACCATAGTGTAACAATCTGTAGTGCAAAAGAAAAACAGAAAAGATCATGAAAACTAGAATTTACATGCAGCAGGAAATGTGTCATTATAAATAAAAAAAAGAAGTGGGATTTAGATTTTAGACCCATGTTCATCAGCAGCCAATACAAACCTCATGTGTGTAGCTCTTAAGAGGGATTGTGAAGGCTCTTCCAAGCCCAAGGTCTGCAATTTTCAGTATCCCTTTCTCTTTGTCCACCAATAGGTTTTGAGGTTTCAGATCTCTGATACATGAGATCTCATGACATCAAGCTCAGAATGTAGTGAAACAAAGCAATTATTAAAAGAAAAACCAGTATGTTACTGACAGAAAAGCAATGAAGGAAAGGAATCACAAAATTTGTAACCTGTGAAGAACACCATGACTATGACAGTGAGCAACACCTTTGCACAACTGGTACAAGAAGCTCTGAGAAGAACAAAACAGATAGATTTATGTACACATAATGCTCCACAAAAGAACTATCTGGCAAATCTGCCATGGGGAATACAAACAAAGTTGTGGGTTTAACTTCCGGTTACACAAAAAATATAAAAATCCACACCCGAAACAGTCTGGAAAAGTATAAATCAATGCCCAAAACCTATAAAAAAAAGATCAGTGCCTATTGGGATAAACCACAATAGGATCAAAGTGTCAGCCTGCAATCTGATCCAAATCCTCATCTGATAGATAAATGGATTTGGTTGAACTAAAAATCCTGGGCGGAAACCATTTCTATTTTTCTCTGCCTGATAGTTCCCATATTTGAATTTGGCACAAAACACACAATCCCATCCATATTTTACTACTTACAACTCTAACCCAATTTTACACACATTCCTGTGAAGGTGTGCCCATCTAACGATAAATTTAATCAAACCATGAAATTAGGGTTCGAATTCAGTACCAAAATTCTGCAAATCAAATTTAGGATGATTTCAACCTAAAATCTATCAGCAGTTACATATCCCAAAAACATTTGATGATGCTCCAAGAAATCAAAATCTAGGGCTCTTAACACCAAATCATCAACATCCGAATGCAATTCCAATATGGGAAACCAGAAAATGAAGACCCAGTGCCGAAGATCTACATGAACGTCCACTAGCAACAAGAAACAGCACCAAACCTGGATGACAGAAACAGGAAGCGGCCTCGGATTCGGCCCTCTGCGGTGGGAATCGATGAATTTCTTGAGATCGGTATCGAGATACTCAAACACAAGATAGAGAAGTGGCTTCCCGTTCTTGTCGACATGCTCGACACAGAGCAATCTGAAAACACACATAAAAATTCAACAAGAGCGACGAAAACTATGAGAATTAGGCAAAGGGGTTTCGAGAGGAGAACACACCGAACAACATAGATGCTCTGAGAGAGCATTTGGAGGAGCGACACCTCTCGAAGAGCTGTGGGCGGGATTCCTTCCTCGTCCATCTCCAATCGAGTCTTCTTGAGGGCGACGAGCTGCCCCGTCGTCTTGTCCTGAGCCTTGTACACCTTTCCGTACGTCCCTTCTCCTACCTTCTCCAATTTCTCGTACTTCTCCATGGATCTGTTGATCTTGATCTCGATTGATAGTAGCAGAAACCCTAGATCTCACCACCTTAGAGAATTGAGAGATTTCAAAGAGAGAGACACAGAGATAAACCCTAGATTTCAAAGCGGAATAAGAAGATGTAGAAGCCCTAGATAGGTTTTCGAAGGGGAAGAAGTAGAAACCCTAGATTTGAAGGGGATTTTCAAATGTGAAAAAGGAGGGAAGAGGAGCCAAAAGGCTTTACCGTTGAAGAGTTTTGAAATCGCTAGACGATTATCGTGTGAGTCTTACACAGAAAGCGGAACTTGTCTGCCGTGTGCATGTGACTAGAATATAATGATCATCTATCTGATTGGGGTCCATTAATTGAATGGCTGGGATGATTCCAATTTGAAAAGAACCAAATAGATAAGACCGACCAACAGACATCATTTTGTAACAAAGCTCTATTAAGACAGGGTTTGAACGGTCAGGATTGGTCCCTGTCTGTGCTTGTTTGTTTGTCACATTTATGTTGATGAGCTGTCACAAGGTTTTAGAGCGTGTTAGTGCTTTTGAAAATTTGAAACTGTGAAGCCCCTGTGTTCTGTTTTTTTGGCTTCCTGTTTTTGGTACCCCAGTTAGGTTGGTTGGGACCATAGAGCCCTCGGGTGAAGTGAAGAGCCCTCCCGTGAGGGAAGGTGGTCAGCTCAGAGTTGAACCCTGGACAGCCAGGTGAGAACTGCTGGCCTGCCATTTGGCAATCTAACCAGTCCAATTTAGCAGCACAAGTATTATTCCATTTAGAGTTGTGTGAATCTTTGAATTGATCAAATTAATCCCTAAACTAGGCTCCATTCATGGGACTGGTTATCATTGCTGTCCAAATGTTGTGAGGATCCTATGATGCTGGGTTATTTGATGTTCCAAAATACAATCTAGGGCTTAAGCTTTGCTGTATGGGCACCGAGAGATAAATTTTCATTTACAGGTAAATAAGTTTTACACATAGTAGAAAGGGTTCATGTGCAAACGTAAAATAAGTGCAAACCAAGTGCCTTAGCACTGTCATGGAGGGCCTAATGAGCTGAATATAGACTTCTATTCTAATAGTAACCCTGATAGCTGGGACCCTGCCTTCTGAAGCAGGCACAGGGACAAATCATTCTGAGAGCCTTTTTTTTACCTGTAGTGTCTCGAGTCCAAATGAGGCGGTGGAGTGGGGACGCCCTTTGAATTAGGTGGGGATGAAAATCCTGCATGAAAGCTGTGCAGGACTCTCCTATGAGAAACTCTCCTATGAGAAAGCTGTGCAGGACTCTCCTATGAGAAACTCTCCTATGAGAAAATCCTTCCATCTCCTTGGAAATGAAAAGGCTCCCATGTTTTTCTCTTTTGTTTTACAAGGGATTGGAAACTCATACACGCACACTGTACATGTCCCTTCTCAACTAACCAACAGCTTGAATGTAAAAGGCAAACTTTTACCGCTTTATGCAATTTAGAGCAGCATCACAAGAGATTGAAAAGGTAGAGAAATTTTGGTTTGTCGCACTTTACTTTTCTGCAATCCATTTTGAATTTTCATTTTTGAGAACAAGAGAATTCGTGCTTAATGTGGAATGCATGGATTATCAGCTCCACAAACGTGCCCAAACAAACCAGTATACTTGAAGCAATATTGAGATTAAAGGAGCTTGTGAACAAAACTAACACCAGTTGTCTCAGTTTCGAAAGTAGAAAAAAAATCAAATTAGAAACAGGGAATGGCCATCTCTGTAGTCAAACATCACATCACTATCCTGCCCTTATAATATGATTAGAGATTAATAAACAATCAACTTCTATTGCCTCACATCTCATTACTAATTGCGAATGAATTTCATCCATGACATGTACCTCTCTTTCCTATGATGCCCAGACAAGTACGACAAAGGACAGGCCTTACATATGGTCAGAGATGATAAATTTTACAACTAGAAATCAATACATAGATCATTAGAGAACAATACTTTCTCTGGATCCGAACCTCCTAATCAAAAAATCAAAAAGGTAGTAGTATGGTTTCTTGCTATATATGAAATGATGAGATGGTGTCCAAATTCAGCTTGGTGGCTTTATTAATGGGGTTACATCATATATGACATGTCACAATAATTGGCTAATTTTGAAGTCTTTTGAGTGTTATAGAGATCTTGTTTCGTGATCATCTTCATATACTGTAACTAGTAATCAATGCTATTCTCTTCTGCAATGATGATTTGTGGGTGTATGTATGCCTACATGCAAATTACTGCTGCTCATATGGGGTTTACTTTTTTGCACACCCTCCCCTTTGAAGCCCAAATTTTAGTTCAAATGTACTTCGCCATTCGATTGAAATAAAAATGTGAAAAATGAGATCAACTATACAATTCTCTACTTCTATGTACAAATCAATCCAATTACATATATTACTCCTAATTAAGTGAAGATTGGCTGTAGAGAATGATGCTCAGGGAAGGGGTATCTATGGAATGAATGGCTTGAACTAAAGAGGGAGCCCACTTGTCTGAAATAACAACATATGATCTTTTCTCTTATGTGACATGAACTATCATGGTACATTACAAGCAGAAATCAGGATGAAATGAATCAAGAGAATCAATTGTTTATTGCAAGCTTATCAGCAAAGTCTAGATATTGAGTGTCAGAGCATAAAGAACAAAGAAACCATCAAGTTGATGAAACTGAAACTGAGCCATCAAGAGCCGTTCCTACATGCTGAATAACAAACCCAAAAATCTTCCTTTTCAACTGTTCAATCAGCTCCTTCAACTTTGTCTCCTCCCTTTCCCTCACAACCTGATCCAACCACTCATTTACCCGCTTCAACCATGATAGCACCACAGCAACCCGACCATTATCCTGGCGAACTTTCCCTCCATCACCAGCAGAAAATTCTCCAAGGGCTTGGAACCCCACATCCAATGCCTCTCCAACAAACCTAAGAAACCACGTTTGCATCTCCCATCGCAGATTCTTCACAAGCTCCACCGTCTCCTTGACACCATTTCCTCTGACCCATGTGGTTGGATCCGTTGTTGGTGGGGCAGATGGAACCTTTACATTCTTCTTGGCAGGAGTGCTGCTAATAGAGTGCCTCTTTGATGTACTACTACTGGTCCTCGGAGATGAGACAGTGGGCTTTTCAGGATTCTGAATTTTTGGTGTGCTGTCAGGTTGGCCGCTTATGAGGGAGATGACTTCAAGATCGGTGGCTAGTGCAGCTTCAACCCATAAAGAGATGGATTTTGACCGTTCAATGGAAACTGAGTCTGAGGGCTCCTTATCACTGTCAGAACTGCGGCGAACAGCAAGAGATTCAGCAATTGATGTGGACTTCATTACGTCTTTGTAAATGGATAGGAATCGATCAATGGCAGGCAGAGGATTTTGGGCTTTCGATGAAGAGCAGAGATCTGAGAACATGCTGATAGAGAGATCCAAGTCACAGATTTAAATCAAAGTCCGAAAATTTGAAACTGATACAAGGAAGTCTGAGAGGAAGCTAACCTTAGATTCCTTACAACAGATTCAGTGATGGAGGCTTCTTCCATAGCTTCAACTGCAGCAGTAGAAGCCAGGAAACGTCTCTGTAGAGCCTCCTGCAAATAGTAACAAAGAAATCAAATCTCTGCAACTCGAAAACGAAAGGAAATAAAATGTTGATTGCCAAAACAGGGTTTTTTTTTATGAAAGACAGATGAGTACTTGCCTTCCCAAGCTTTGCAAGGTTAGAAGGGACAGCATCCAATGGGACAGTGCCATCTGTCCACTTCCGATCATGCACGGTTATTTTTGGAGCTTCATGATTTGGCTTCTCATGCACAGGAAGGCATTCAGTCTTTCCAGTGGGCCTTGGCTTCTCAGTGGTTGAAACATTCTCTTGATTGGGTTGGCTCCCGCTGGCATCACTCAATCTCCTCGAGATAGCAAGCTAGAAATTATATGTGTTTGAAACATGTTATAGTTGTGAGTCAAAAATATCAAAAACAAGCTGCAGAAAAGAAACAAGAACAGAAGATGGCAAAACAGTTTCTCAACAAGAGATGGCTATGATTTTACTTAAGTTTTTTGAGATAGTCAGATTCATATAAGTAGTTTCCTGAAAGTGAAATTAATTATGTGTGCTTTCGACAAGCAGGCTTGTGATGTTAATTTTTTTTTGCTTTCTAATCTTATTCATATCACTATGTTCTACATCTGGGATTAGTAAATACTTAAATCAGAGATTGTTGTGGCTCGAATCTGACTTGGTATTCAAGCTTAGAATGTAATACTCAAGATAATTCAAAATGCAACTTTTTTTCAGTTTATCAATCACATACCACGAGTCTGACTCATGACTCTAATAACCATTCCTAGATTCTGTGGGCCACACTAAGGTTATTATGATAAACATTCCATTCCACATATAATGAGATGTTGCATTTTGTTATTATGATAATCATACTCCAAAAGACAACTATGTTGGGACCGGCTACATGAATTATGTTTCTCCATTCCAATATATCCTGAGCCAAATCCTTAAAAGAATAATCAGAAGGAGCAGGTTTTATTGTATTGAATTCGTGGTCAAATGAGCTCCACCAAAGGATTATTAAAGAGAGGAGGGGTGAAGGATATCATAACAGGGGTAAAGGGCATAAGGTAGCAATGAACAGGGAGGGACCTTTATCTCCCAGGATTGGAATTACTAGGGTGATAGCTGAATATTCATTTCCCATCTTCCCTTGATTCAATTTTCAATGAAGAACTAGTCATTTGATGGTCATTTTTTGGATATTCACCTTTGACATCATTTTAATAACTTAAAGTAAGCTTACTAAGAGAAATACAAGGTCTTGGAATTCCCACGCATTAACTTGCAAGAAACAGACAGACCCTATACATATTACACAGAGTCGCTCACATTACGCACTCCTTGAACCTATAAGAATTAAGGAGTTCAATATTGTTTCTTATTGAATTATTCACATAAACATATGCTCCTGAGATACTTATGTAAGAACCCCAATCGAAACATTTTATATAAACTCTATCATTGTCATTAGAACCTTATGCCATCAATCCAAGGTCAGCTACAAAAGATCTACTCAAACTGAACAATCATAAAATCCAAACTATAGCTCTATTTCTCTCGAGCATTATCCACCCCTCTGAGGAAGGGACCTATAAGAATTAAGGAGTTCAATATTGTTTCTTATTGAATTATTCACACAAACATATGCTCCTGAGATACTTATGTAAGAACCCCAATCGAAACATTTTATATAAACTCTATCATTGTCATTAGAACCTTATGCCATCAATCCAAGGTCAGCTACAAAAGATCTACTCAAACTGAACAATCATAAAATCCAAACTATAGCTCTATTTCTCTCGAGCATTATCCACCCCTCTGAGGAAGGGCATCATTTAATGAAACTATCCCTAAAGAAAGTGAAAGAAAGTGATAAACATGGCCAAAACCATCTATGTATTCTACTTGTTTAAAAACATCATATTACAGGAATACATTGAATCAGTAAAATAACAAGACTATTTAGTGAAAAGTTAGAAGCTTTTGCGAGTTTAGTTACCTGAGTCCGCAAAATAGCTTGCAAATCCGGCTTACTCCTTGAAGCCCCCTTCTCTTTTTGCTCTACAGAGGTTGCAACTACTTCAGTTGAATCATCCCAGCTCTTCCTTGATGCCTTCGCAGATCCAACCAAGGCATCTGAAACCTTAGAAATTCCTGCAGCAATAGTTGCCATCTTCTTCCTATTCGCAGAATCTGCATTAACAGCTGGAGAAACCTTCAATCCCCCAGAAAGCCTTCTCCCAGGCGAGAGCGACATCCTTCTCCCATTGGGAGACGAGGCCTGTCTCCGCCCACTTGGCGATGGCTGGCGATACCTCGATGGCACAATAATTGCAGGCTCTCTTGAATTCCTCCTACTCTCTTCCTTTGCCGAAACCAAACTAGGCACCTCACATTTAGATGGGACGGGAGATGACGGTCGAGAGCTCGCCTTCCTCGCTACTGCAGGCGAATTCTCTCGTTCCACATTGCCCCCACTTCGTTTCCCAACAGAAGGTGACCTCCTCTCCTTCCCATTTGCAGGAGAAGAAAACCGCCTCTTTTCCGAAGATGGCATCGACTTCTTCTTCTCATCGGAACTCTGTGCAGGCTTCACATTCTCCTTTGAAGCAAGAACAGGGCGCGCCCCAGTTTCCGAATCCCGCCCATCTTCGCCTTTCTTGCTGCTATAAATGTAGGCGGTGATGGGGTCGAGGGAGCGGTCGGGGTCGGAGACGGGCTGAATTACAAACCCACGCTTAGAAGGGGAAGATCGGACGATGAGTGGTTCAGGCATTCCAACAAACGGGTGGCGGCCAGGAATGGGGCGTAGGCCGGATGCACGAGGAAGAGGCGGGGAATCGAAGTAGAGGCGGTCGACGTAGGCGAACTGGCCGAGGTGGAGGCTGTTGGCGAGGATGAGGTCGTTGTCGTGGTCGGAGAGGGAGACGTAGGTGGAGTGGGCGGAGTCGGAGAGCTGGACGAAGAAGCCTCGGTCGGGCCAGAGGTCGGGTCCGGCGAGGGCGGGGACGATGCCCGTGATCTGGAGTAGGACGGAGCGGTGCTCTCCGGCGACTCGGGTGTCGGAATTCATGGACTGAAGGAGCTTGAGGAGGATGCCTGGCGTGAGAGACGCCATCGACACGGTTTGGGGAATCGGCTGAGTTGACTCGGGAGCCGCCCTCTCTTCTCTCTTCGCTCTCTTCTCTCTTCTCTCTCAGAGAGACTCAGTTGAGGAAAAGAAACGAGAGAGGGGTGTTAGTGTTATAGTGACGACAGACGAGACGACGAGGAAATGGAAATAATAATAATAACTGGTAGTAGCCGTTACGAGTCTGGTTTTGAATTTTCAGAATCCCGCCCCTCTCTCTCTCACGGGGATTTGAATTTGTGTACGGACATTAACGGAAGATGCGAGCCGTGAATGTTGCCGTCAAGCTACCGTTATGGGTTTGATTGCGCGTGACGAGCGCCTGCTGCAGTAAACGGGGCGCGATTGTTCGCAGAACTGAACTAGTGAGAATTTTGTAATGCTTCTCAGCAGGGCTAATGGAAAAATCTCAAAAAAGAGGGCTCCTTTTTGTGCCATTTGTGTGAAATTTTATTTATATCAAAGTCAGGTCCTCTCTTAAATTGATTCTTCTAAAATATAAAAACAAAATACTACGACTTAGATATACTTTGTAGAGATCATCAATATGAGATGCTCGAAAAAGTGGAATGGGAGAGACATTTCTAACAATAACTTATAAGAAAAGGGTTTTTTTTTTTTTTTAAGACCCAAGGGTAACCTGATTCAGACAAGAAAGGACTATTCCATGGAGGATACATACATGGTCACATGTATTTCTTTTGAGCGGTTTAGATGTTTCTTAGATGAACCTGCTATGCCTTACAAAATTCTAGTGAGTGGGACCTTTAGAGGATCTAGCTTTGAGAAATTTTAGGTAATAGACTCCTTTTTTTTATAATCACTTGATAATTGGGTCTGGTTGAGATTATATGAAATTTTCTGATTTTTATGATTGTGGGTAAGAATCCAATATGGATTGGAACAAACAAATACTACATGGAAATTAATTTGTTTTATATTTTTTGGAAATTAATGTAATTGCTTTTTCTTTTTTAATTATAGGGAATGTAGTTACTTCTTAGAACAGAATAGTTGTTGCACCTTTTGACAGTAATTTTATATTAACGACTGATAAACTCCAACCTACCTTGTAGTGCCACCCTTATTAGCTTTCTTCTTAACCACTATTTATTCAATGCAATTGTCACTCACATTTTTTTTCATCAAACTACTCACATCTACTCTCTACTTTTAAAATTTCCAGTCCTTCCTTCTATAAAAACTCTCTCCTACCCTACCTTTTCGATTTCCATTTGACTGTCACAACCCTTTTAATGTATGATTATTCAGTTTCCAATCCATAAAGATACCATGCTGAGCACACAGGTTATTGTGCTAGTACAGGGTCACAGAAATGCTTCAATGTTGATGGAAAGTGGCCTGAAATTCAACTCGATTTAACTGAGCGTGCACAATGGAATGTCGACAATGATTTTCAGCGTATCGTCAATACTAGTGGAGTGGAGTGACTGGAGTCTGGATCCCCAGTCGCAGCTATTACATGGATTCCAGGGAACTCAAAGAAGCATTTAACTCACATTTTATTGATTATAATTCCTGTACTGATTTCTCTTGCGAGCATCCAGTAAAAAGATAATCATCTGAGCAGGTTGAATTTATCACATCAACGGTGTGGATCATAGATCAAGCGGCCAACATGAAATAATACTTTCATGATATTCTACACAAACCCAATATGGCATCAACATTTTCCCAATATGAGAATAGAATGAAACGCGACCGCAGTCATCTAGCAGTTACCTAGCATGTGCCAGAGGATTATGCAGGTCATGAATTATGATGAGGCTCCAAAGACGACAATGAGATCCTGGAAACAAATATTAAACAAGTGCCATTCTTCTGGGTAAAAAACCCATTTAACATGGCAATATAAAACAACTGCGATATTTTTCAGCTATTCCAACAAAATCTTTTCAATCTCGCTCATTCAATGCTTGGGAGCATTGACCAGCAGACCCAAAAAATTTATTTAAGCCTCACAGACAGCTCGGTGGCATTAGTCTTACTAATCAAGTTCAAAACATTAATTCTAGTATTGACTTGTAATTTAGCCACTCTTGACAATCAGTTGTCCACGACCTCGATAAGGGTTGGTTCATAATCGCTTGGAGCCTCGAACCCATGGAGATTCATTACAGTCGCAGCAACATTGGCAAGACCTCCGTTGGGTACATCCTTCCGGAACCTGACACCAGGAGCCAGACCAGGTCCTCCAATGGCAACAGGCACCTATGATAAGATTGCAGATAACACCATTAAGATGAGGATTATTGGAAGCAAGTAAATGGCTAGTGAGTACAGACCGAATTTAAAGAAAGAAATAAAAAATATTGGGTCATGAAAATTCAATGAGATACTAAGAAATGCAAGACAATGGGATGTGTCATATAATTGTCTGGGTCAAGTTGATGAGGATGATTTTGGCATCCCACCTCTTTAGGTCAGATTCGTCTTGCCCTGCACAAACATCTCCTAAGAAACCTTGGATGCCATACAAATCTCTCCTCAGGGAAGGTTGGCCCACCAATTTCATCCCTATCCACCTTTCACTCAATGATGAATAACTGGAAAGTTCAGCTCACTTACTGGTTGTAGGGTATGGGAGGTGAGGATTTGAATGTCCCCATTTCTATCTAGTAGAGGCTCCCCCTTCTTGTTCCTCTTCACCATATCCTCTGCATTTCCATGGTCAGCAGTGACAACGTATATCCCTCCAACGTGCTCTATTGCATCAAGGATCATCTGCAAAATAAACCACACACAGCCTTTGTTTTGTGAACAACAATAAAAATACTCTGCATGGTTGGAAGGAAAGCCAAACACAAGATCTTCAATGAACTACTTATCATACATGAAGTAGTAAAACATCTCTAAAATTTCATATTCCATTGTTCTTAAACATCCGAACAAGAACTAGGGACAGTGGCAGCCTTAACAGTGTTTCTCTTCCAACCTTAGTCATAAATTTTGATTTATTTCAGCCAAACTGGCTGAAAATATCTGTTCTGGTCAGCGGGCCGAATAGGATGGCTATACATTTTGCTAAAATACTCAAACTTGGTCGCATTTTGTGTGCGTCCAAATGCACCACCAACCAATCTAAAAGATCAATACCCAATTAAAGATCAAGTTGTTTTAAGTCTCTTTTTTCTTTTTTTTTTAAATGGAAGTTGTTTACTAATAAAGTTTAAGGAAAGAAGATAAAAAATTAACGGGAGGTTCTCAAAATAGTATAAAACTTTTAGCTCAATTTAAAAGAAGTACATGAAGATTTGAATATTTCAAAAAAGTACAAAATTTTTCCATATTCCTTTCAATCAAGTCCTCACCATAAAAATAATTTCAAAAAATGAAAAAATGCCCGTAGGTCAATTTTCATATTTTTCCTTTATAAGGACCAACCAAAACGAATCCTCTCTTTTATGGATAGATGATTGAGAAAGGAAGGTTTATATGTGGATTCCAACTAATTGGAAAACTAGATCCATTAAATGGTTATGATCATCAAGATCAAGTTGAAACTTGGGCCATATGAGAATCCAAAGGGTAAAAAAAAAACCCCCCATGGCCAATTTTGGCATTCTCGTAGGTCACCGAACCATCAAAAGAAGGTACCCCACCATTAACATAATGATGCCCATAAATTGATTTTTAGGTTGGTGCCTGCAAGAGACAAAACCTGTCATAAGGGCATTTTTGTGATTTTCCAAAAAAAATTATGGAGGACTTTTTGAAAGACATGGAAAACTTCTATATACTTTTTTGAAATATTCAAAACCTCATGTACTTTTTAGAAAATGAGCCAAAAATTGTATAATTTTTTGAAAATTTCCCAAAATTAAGCTCCACTGCAAATTTGGAATCTTGTGTGCGCCTGTAAGTTTAGAAACCAAAGCCCAATCCCAAAGAGTAATTACTAACAAGTTTCTGTTTTTCCAAACATTTGACATAAACCAAGATAAAATGAAGAACCATCCATCCTGGATATATTGGTGAGGATTAAACAATGGATATACCTTGACAGCTTCATCCGCAGCTTTGCAAGCCACAACTGTCGCTTCTATGTCGCCAGTATGTCCAACCATGTCACTGTTAGGGAGGTTAACACGCACCTGCAAACAATAGAAGAACTGTCATATAGATGCACTTAACCAGAAACACAAATCATTTTAATGTAAATACTCAGTAATAGTAATTTTGCTGCAATGGAAAGAATACTAAATGAAGTAGCTGAAGTAATTGTTTGCTTCTTTGTTCAGAAAAAAAAAAGAAGGCAAATATCCCACCCATATAAATATATAAAAGCACCATAGTTGGGGGTCAGGGCCAATGACGACCAGAGAAAATTGCCCAAGTAATACTAGCCCACATCATGGAATTGTGGAGCATCTCCTTGTTCACTGAAATTTTGCAGCAAAAGCCTCTTCTTTTTATGTTTCTTTCATGCAAACTTAAGATGTTACTTGGCCATTAGATTCTTCAATAGCGGATGATGTCATATGCTGGAGAATTGGCCCTTTCTAGTCTAAGAGAATGATCATATGAACTTTACTGGCAAAACCAATCAAATCCCGGATATAAAAGTGATGCAAATTCCATTGAAGAGAGGATCCAAAGGAGGGATGGGGCATAGGAAGGAGACAGTTAGCCTCTTAAGTCCAACTCAGTTGAAATAAGCATTGAACTTCTCTTATTTCATGTAGCGAAACTTTAGAAACAACTATTTGTTAAGGATTGATCCCTATTAGTTAGGACAGTCCTAGCTTATCAAGAAAGCCAGGTTATTTGCAAATCTTAGAAGTCACATAGTCAACCAAGTCCATAAGCCCGTACTGTAAAATAAAGACAAAGTCAAGCATCAAATCAAGAGAGAATAAAATATAAGTGGGTTATGATGGTATTTTGTTTTTAGTTGTTTGGTATGAAATCTTTTTGACTTTCTGTATAGAAAAGTGGAGTTTTTTTTTTTGTCTTTAAATGGAGAAAGGAAAGTGTGCTTTTGATGTGACCCCTTGACTGAAAATTGGAGGCTTTACTTGACTTTTACTAAACTAGTAAAGTGCCAAACTGGTCATTAGTTATTTCAGCTTTAGCATATATACGAGGAAGTGGAAGTGGATAAATATCATGCAAACAGGCAAACCTATTTTTAGGCCCACAACAAGCTCTTTATATGGTAAGTTTTAGGACGGTTTGTGCAAGCCCCATTTCGCGTTTCTGCGGAAGAAAAATAGAGGTCAATTGGTGCAAAACCTTTCTCAGCAACGGAAAGGAGAAAAAAGTAGTTCTTTTCGGCGGCAGCAAGGTTTTTGTTCTCCTATTTAATAGGTCAGAAAAAGATTGCCGCGGAAGATAAAAAAGCCTTGGCATCTGCACAAACAGACCCTTAATTGTGTTTCCAGAATAATAGAGAAGGTTATTTCATGAAAAAGCTTGCTTCTCTTTCCGTGATGAAGAATTCATGATTTCGTGCAGGTTTGCAGGCTAAAATGGCTTCAGACACCTAATGACGGAAGATTGTGGGGAGAAGTTGGCATGCACTCTAAAGAAATCTGATAGTCTGATTGTGGACATTTTTTTGCACCCTCACCCAGGCTGCTGCTTTCTTATGCTTAATTTTTGTTTCTCTCTATTGTTTCAGAATCATCAATTTCAGTCTCTTGTAATTTCAGTTCCCAGTTTAATAAACTCCATCCTTCTTTTTTTTTTATTGTGAAAGGTAAACTGCTTTGAACCAGCGACCTAGTGTTTGAGACCATGAACACCTTCCAACTGTGATGAGGCTACCAAAAGAAAACACAAGGTCCCAATTGGATGCTAAGACCAGTGCTTTATAACCCAAAGGTCAGACAGACTTGACTCGTAATCCTTTCAAGTCAAGTAAATCAAATGTGACCAAGTTTTTGGTCAAGCTCAGTCAAACTTGCCCAATTCCTTGACTGACTCAACATGTCAAGCAGAGTCAACATGGCTGAGTTGAGTGTAGCACTATGGCTAGCCGAAAACAAAGGATAAAAAGGACAAGTAATAAATGGATGTTATTAAACAAACCAATTGACAAATTAGGCGTGTTCCAAATGGTTCAACCCTTACCAATTGAAGCATCAACCTGGCCGAGTTGAGTGTAGCACTATGGCTGGCCTAAAACAAAGGATAAGAAGGATGTGTAATAAATGGATATTATTAAACATACCAATTGACACATTAGATGTGTTCCAAATGGTTCAACCCTAACCAATTGACACATTAGCTGTGTTCCAAATGGTTTGACCCTGTGCGCGAGTGGACAGGAACTATTTCAACTCTGTATACATACTCGCCCCCACTACGACAGGGTGGACAGATCAATGTTTCAGAAAATCTTGTGGAAATGAAAGATCCAAAGATCAACTGTAAACCAGAACATAAGAATTAAGAACCATAACTTTACTGTCAAGTGTTCGCAATTGTAATATAACATGACACGTATTGACGTGTACAAAAAATACAGATTCCTGATGTCAGATGCTAATGCAACAATAAGAATGATAAAAGACCGTTATTCGTAAATTCCACATAAAAACAATAGGGACACAGCATGGATGTGGAAGGATGTAAATTTGCACAAAATCTAGGTGCCTGCAGAACAGAGAGGTCTAAAAGCAATCTCTCCTCAAAGTCCTCTATCACCTACTTCTCTAAAAGAGATGAGAAATGTGACAAGCAACTTACAATTAAATCCTCATCTCAATGATAATAAAATTCTAGCATGACAACCCGTGCTGAGCACGTTGGTTATGTAGGATACCTCTTTCCATCGGAGCAATTTGCATGAATGGAAATACAAAAACTAGAAAAAAAAAATGTAGTAGAAGAGATGGGGTGGAACAAGAGATTTTGAAAAAAAGGAAGAATTAGAACTAAAGTGGAGTGCAGTGGGTGGTTTCATGAGATAAAGATATGAGTAAGTAGTTACAAGGAGAGAATGTAAAATATTTTAACAAATAGGGTATCGATCAAAGTTACAACTAACAGTCAAAATTAAAGCCAAAACCCTTGGCTTTAATATAGTATAATGGCATCCAAGGATCAGATTTCTAGAGACCCCTTCTCAAATTTACATGACCCATCCCAGTTGATGGGCAGCCAAAAAAAGAGGATTTTCTTGCCTCGTTGACATTTGACTCTCTCTTTTTTTTTTTTTGGGTTATAACATCTGACTCTTCTAACAGTCTAGAACGAACTAGTGTCAACATGGGCAATCTCAGGTGTGAATGGCTGGAAGTGGTTGAAGATGGAATAAGAGTTGAATCTCAATTGGCTAATTGAGTGAATCCCCAACTTCCCCCAAGAGAAGTTAGTTTGCATGGGAACCGAGACTGTTGACGGGGATCAAAGGGTGGACACAGTGGATGGACTTGGTCTGAAACACAGCTCTTAAGGTCTCATTGGTGCTAACAATTTCCGTGAAGAGGACATTTGATGTCTTTAAGACAGTGTTAGGTCATTCGCATTTCTCAGAGCCCTATATCATTTAAAGGGATCCACTAGATGCCTAGAGATGGGTGACGTCTCACTTTGGCAATCAACGGAGACAAGAACCCAGTATTGAGGAAATTTGGGAGTTACACGCATCATAGAAGGTACAGCTATCCTACTAATAAGGAGAATCCAATTAAGAAACAGAACCTAACTTCTTCCATAAATTGCAGAGTTTTAAAGTTTTCATTTATCTTGAGACAGGGAACAATCTATATTCTAGGGGCTTCCGTTGATTTCGTTTCTTCTTTTTCATAAAACCCAGTAACTGATAGAAAATAAAATCACACAACTGTCTGTACAGGTACAGGTCTGCAGCTCTCAAGTCCACGTCTCTAACAAAAAACCATTTGCAACATGCCATATTGCATACCTGGTGGAATTTACGACTTAAGATGGCATCCCTTGCCTTCTCAGCAATTTCCAAGGCCTTCATCTTTGGTTGGACATTGAATGTAATTCCAGAATCACTTGGAATTTCTACATATTCCTCCATCTCTGGGTTGAAGCATCCAGACCGATTTCCATTCCAGAAGAAAGTGACATGACCGAACTTGACAGTCTCACTGTCAAATGACAATAGATACAGTTAGGACAAGGAAGATGAGTGGAAAAATAATTAAACAAATAATTTCCACAGGTTTGCAGAACATGATGCTTAAAAATATTGCAGACACCTATTTCAATGCACAATTCCACATGGCCGGAATTGAGAAGACCAACCTTTCCTTGTATGGGAATGGTCATTGCAATAGGTCCCTTGCATAACGTCGTGGCAATGGGGTCCATGTGTACTAAAACTCTTAAGATCACTTGGCAACAGTCCACATAAAGTGAGCACAGGAGCTGCAGGTGATAGAACTTGCCAGAATCTCAGGACAGGCAATCCA
Organism: Persea americana; assembly: GCA_029852735.1. Classification (NCBI taxonomy): domain Eukaryota; kingdom Viridiplantae; phylum Streptophyta; class Magnoliopsida; order Laurales; family Lauraceae; genus Persea; species Persea americana. Next base: position 12,590,434 of record CM056809.1, read on the forward strand.
CATTGTGAGCCACAGTGCCCCACCTTGTCCACCATTTGAAAATGGCCAAGTACACATATAAATACACGCGCGCGGACACCCCATAGAATCTAAAACATTTTATTTGTTTCCAACTCACCTGCATGCAAATGTGCGGACGCCATTATGCACTAAATATTCACCAGAAGTCCTTTCTATCTCAGGAGGAGAAACAAGATAACGGCTAGGAAGCATCAACTCGCCATCATACTGAAGCATCCCAGCATAACGGATTTTAGGGAATCGGACACGGTCAAATTTATCAAAATTTTCATACTCGAGCGCTTTAGCAATCATAACCATACGGTCCGCTCGGAAATTTATTGTAACAACAGCATCCCCATCCACTATTGGCCCAACGGGCTTGCCGTTCTCATCAACTATAACAAAGGGAGGCAGATATTGGTCATTGGCCCCAGTCTCCTCCCTCAGTTTTTTTACAGCTTCAAGGCCACTTCGAAACTTGTATGGAGCTTCACCAAGAACCTGGGCATCCCATCCACGTTTTACAACACCCCAGTCATTCTGCAAACAAACGCCAAGAGAAAATAATCAATACAATTTCTATTGTTATATAATTAAAAAGAAATATACAGCATCAAACCATGGTTATATTTCTTAACTTCTCAACTCAAAACGGAGTTGGACTCGGTATGGTTAAGTTGAGTAACACTGAGAACATGGTTTGACAAAAAACAAACCATGCATGTAGTATTCACATTGTTTTTCTATTGATACAATAATTCGCAGATAACACATGAAATTCAAAATACCAATTGAACAGCGGACAAACTTTTCATTCATGTTTGTCTACATTGCTACAAGTAATGGTGAAGTAAATGTCACATCAATGGTAAAGGCGAAATAAAGCTTCTGGTGAGGTAATGGTTGCATTTTTCGTTCTCTTTTTTTTTATGAGGTAGTGTGTGTGGGGTGTGGGATCACCCCATAACTCTTTCCCTATGTGGATCCCGGCCTGTGAGCCCCAATGTGAAAACATACATGGCAGCAAGCAGGGACGAATATAAAGAAAAAAAGGAGATTGGTGATAGGATGTAAAATAAAATATAACGAATAGGCTCATCTCCCCTTAGATTAAAAAGAAAAGGAAAGGGAAAGAGGGAAAAGAAGAAGATGCATCATAGACAAGTGTTCTCACCTACGCACACAAATGTGGCCCAGAACAAGTAGCACTACATACAAGGGATATAAGGAAAAAGGCTCCAAGGCTTTATTATGCTCTTGTTACAACCACCTTTGTGAACTTAAAAATTTAATGCAATTAGCGATACTACGGTTAGTTCCATAAAATACAGATAAATCCACAAAACCTGGGCATCGTAATATCATTATGAGTCATTAACACTAACTTTCATGGTAAAAGAAATTAGTGAACAAGAAGGGGATATGGCAGTCTCCGAAGAGGTATGATGGAAGCAAGCAAAATTGGCAGACTGAAAAAGGATGGTCTCTCAAGACCTTGCCACCCTTTGCACAATCACTGTCGTCAAATGCAACAATGAAGATAAAGGCTTCACTTAAACAACCTTAAAAAAAAAAAAAAAAAAAAAAAAAAAAAACCACTAAAAATAGTTTGACCTTACTAGCAACAATCAATCTACATATAGGAAACTCAAAGTACCTCATAACGATCCATGGTTACATACATCCTGCCCCCACCAGACGCAATTTGAGCATCCACACCTTTTTCCTGTAACTTTGCAAGTTCATTTTCTAGTGTTTCCACAAAACCCACACTGGAACCATCCAAAACGTCGCGACCATCAGTCAAGATGTGGACACGGATTCTTTTTGCACCCTGCTCGCTGGCTCCTTTCTGTAGCAACTGCATAAAAAGTGAAGAACAACCAACACATGGCATTAAAAACAATTATCATGATCAAAAGAAAATGGGAAACCCCTTGATCATCCCATCAAATACAATATATACCAGCAACTGATCAAGCCGGGAGTGGACACCACCATCACTCAATAACCCAATGAGATGCAAGGTTCCAGTATCGAAAGATTCCTTGATGTACTTGAAACCTTCTCCTTCAAAAATTTTTCCAGAGGCAAGTGCATAATCCACAAGCTTAGCACTGCATTTTGAGACAAATAATAGTCACTGAACTGATCAGAATTACATCTATTAGGAATCATTAATGACTCCATTACAGTTTCCTCTCTCCTTAAAAACCAAACATATATCAGTCCAATCCTAAAGTCACTTGGTTTAACAGAGGTAGTTATTCAAAGAGCTTTATGAAAAAAAATGCTCAAAAAATTGTTTTCCTATGGCAGCAAGTCTATAAGTTTCTCCAAAAAAATTAGAAAAAGGTTATTTTATAGGAAAAGAAAAGGAAGAAAGAAGACAGGTTTCAAAAGTGTAACAGAAGACAGATGCCTACCCTTGAGCAAAAATCCGTCCAGCACCTAATGCATTGTGACCAACTTCACTGTTACCCATGTCATCCTCAGAAGGAAGCCCCACTGCCGTACCATGAGCCCTCACCAACCTCCATTTCTCAGGTGCACCCTTAAGAGAAAATGAATAGTAAATGTCAGGGGGATTCATAAAACAAGTATTAAAGTTAATAATGAGATAATATTGGTTTCAACCTACCGAGTCAAGTTCTGACTATTTAAGTTAATATGAGAGAAACTTGGTTTTAACCTACCAAGTCAAGTTGCCCCCAAGGCCCAATTTAGATTAAATCCTATGGGAATATGGCCTAAAATAAATTTCTTTACACAATTTTATGCTATGAGAATAAACGGAAGGCTTGGGATTCACACAAATTTTCGAAGATCAAAACCACATTTTATGGAAAAATCTAAACATTCTGAAATTGGAGGTATTGTTTGTCTGAGTGCATAATAAACGCAACCACCACCTATTACTATGAAAATTAATTTTTAAAAATTAAACTACAAACTGGCTTAAATTTTACTAGGGAAGGAGTCTTTCCTTTACACATTTCTTTTGTTTAATTTCTTGAGTTGTTAAGTCTTTTGTTTGTTCATCTGATGTTTGTTTTTCTTTTCCTGTTGTTTTTTTTAGCATTTTCATATTTTAAGGCTTTGAGTTGAGAAGAGTTGGCTCACAGCTCATGTATATTGGAATCATTAATAATCATGGAACGAAACAAACTGATGCAGATTGTGTGATACTGTGAATTTTAGCGAATATGAGTCTGAGTTGAGAAGAGTTGGCTCACAAAGTCACTACCCATATATAGGACTCATTGATGGTCATAGTCCAAAAGAATCATGTGCAGATTCTGCGAGACTCTGAGTTTCAGTAAGGGTTTCAGAGGAGACAAGGTAGTGGTTTTGGACATGTCATAAATACTGCAAAGCCTAAAATTATGCAAAATAATCTAATTCATAAGAGAAAATAAAAATAATTTTTTTTTTGCTACATATGATTAGAGCAACGTACAGTTCTTCAAGCTAATTGAAAGGAAATAAATAAGGGATGCATTTGTATACATATAATTTGCACAATATCCAACCTAAATCAACCGAATATGCAAAAAGTAATCCAGCCACAGAAATGAGCTAAATATATACATAAATGTCACTGTCAACAATAAAAACTAATATGAAAAACAACACAAACAATTATAAGAAAGATCTACTTACTTTCTTAAGAGAATCCATTGTTGGTGTCTCGGCAACATGGATGCAATTAAACTTGTCGGGGTTGGCTTCACCCCATCCATCCAACACCACAAGTCCTATAGTCTTACCCTTAGGAAGCTTCGGGTGATCAGCCAATTTCCAAGAGAACTCAGAGGTACCCATCTCTCAGAATCTAAAGATCACAATAATGAGGAAAAACATGATAATAAGTTACCTCAAAGCTGTTTTTAAATGTAACTACAGACGTATGTAATGTCTAATCATAGAGGGCAGTATTCCCTACGTCCTACGCAGAGAAAAAGCGTTTGCCACTCCACACCCAGATGAACATTCAAATTTAGAATAATACATGTACTGGACATATAACTGGGACAATCAGTTCACAATCTGCTGCAGATTGGCACAAGCAAATACATGCAAAGAGAAATGGTGGACACGAACAAAATTCTAGAGCTACACATCAATCCAAATAAAAGCTAAAAATACAGAAGGGGGGACATGGGAAGAGAGATGATAGAGAGTCAAATCACAGCCCACTCATACAAACAAATTCATAGTGTGTAATTCCACCAAAGTACATGAGAAAAGAAAGTTACACATTCCTCTACAATTAAAAACAAAGGCCATTTGGACGCACACCAAATTATAATCTCCTTCAAATAAATAATTAATGAATTATTTCTAGTCAACTACGCATTTTGGCAGCGAGAAAATCAAACACCACAGAAGCCAAGATACTGTTTTGCCCATCTTTTCTGCTCAAACATCATTACAGAAATCTGCGATGAGAATAATATGGGCAAAAGGAAAACATACAAAACAAAAGAAAACAAAACATCCGTCCTATTGTTTGTTTCGATGTACCCCAAAATCAAACAAATATCCAAAGCCACCCATAGATCTATCATCCAGGCCAGGTTCCACGCACCCCCAAATCACGAATGGAAGAAACAGACACCACCGAAGCAAGATACCGTTTTGCCTTACTTCTCCACCTGAAATAAACCAGCATCCCACTTATTCTACTTTCGTCACTTCCGCAGCACCCCAAACATCGCATACCAATACTGCTCACGATTTGGGGTACATCCAAACGCACCCAAGCTCATCAAATAAGAAAAAAACAAAACAAAAAAGAGAATGACAAAAAAAAAAAAAAAAAAAAAAATGAAGTGGCAATAGCCAAACCCAATCACAAGCACAGATCTTACAATCAAAACGCAAATCATTCATCACAGCATAACAGAAACAAAAAAACGAACACCAAAAACAAAATCTGAAGGGTTTTTTTATTTCCTTCTGAATTAATAAAATAGAAGATCTGAAGCAGGTGATACTGATTGAAGAAGACTATGGCCAAGATCAGAAATTTCTTACAGACAGTTGATACTGATTGAAGAAGACTAATAAGGCCAAGATCAGAAAGTTCTTACCTTGAGCGAGATCTACAAGTCTTTTTCGTGAAGATGAAGAAAACGAAGATCGAATAACTAGGAGGGGAGAGAGAGAGAGAGAGATCTCTGATCTAAATAAAAGAAGAGAACAGAACACGGGTGTAGGAAAAGAATCGTGCGTGCGTGATGCTTGCTCTCTTCGACGACGAGGCAACCTAACCACTTATGGCAAATTACTCAGTAGAATAAGTAAAAGCTAAGAGAGATTTGTGAATAGAAAACCCTAGTTATAGAATCTGGTTCCTTTCATCTATCTGTGTGCGTGCCCGTTGGATACGAAAATAAAGATAAATCGAATACATCGGAATTCAGAGATACATAGGAATTGTAAGAGTTCATATTTTTCAAAATTGTTAAAAGAGGATTTTACAAAATAATAATAATAATAATAATAGATGCATTCTACACTAAAAATGACATTTTAATTTTCCTCACACCAAGTCAGCCTCCTCGCCAAAAAAATCTTTCCTAGCTAGACTGGCTTTTTTAGTAGAGGGCGCATCTAATATGTGTTTTTTTCTTTTTTTTTGTTGGCAAAATTCTCTTGTTAAAATCAAATAAACAACATTGAATTTTCAAAAATAACCATCACATTATTCTCCCGTGTCAGGACATCATTCTCTACAAAAGAAATGATAATACCGGCTTCTCCAACTTATATCTTTCACCTCTTGTATTTAAATAGATTTGTGGTGGAACTCATTTGATTATGAATTGTATTTATTCGATTCTTATGTAGTGTATGTGAAGAAAGAAGCCCTTAGCGTAATCTCATATATTTATATTGATTCTTTGATAAATTTTTATATTGGTTTTTGATGGTTTTTCTCACTAACACTATTCATAATAGCTTCTTCTTTTTTTTCAAATAAATATCATACATTTATGTGGCATTTATGGTTTTTTCGTTAAATCACATGGCGTTTAAGTGGAAATGAGATTACACAAATATGACATCACTTAAAATTACAAGTGTCATATGCCACTCCACAAACTCCCATGTAGGTACTATAGTTTTGATTGGAGTGCGACTTTCATTAATTTGAAAAGAAGGTGGGACAATGGTTCTAAGCGGTTTAACTGTAAAATGTAGAGTGAGAACAATTCTTTATTTGAGTGGTAAGGAGTGACAGTTCTCATCTACCTGTCCAGGAGTCGAACATAGGGTAATTGAGTTCCAGCCTCCTTGGCTGAGTTAAAAAAATAAAAAATAAAACTCTAAATGTGGAGCAGTGATGTATTTATAGAGTTGGCTCGAAACTTTTAGCGCCATGTTGTAGGAAAAGTTGTGTTGATCACTTATAAAACATATCACTAATATGAAATATAAAAGAACTTGATCAATTTTATTACAAGGATAACTCTGATTGAATAAAATTTGGCTATGATTTTATGTAAGGTGTGATAATGGTTTTGACCCATCTGGATTTCAGAGATAGGCTCCCACAATAGAATCTAAGATGATTGACTGTGAGAATTCCTGGGCCCACACTCAAAAACTTTTGCCCACAGTAGATGAAAGTATTTAGACATGTAGATGATTGGATGGATGGTCATAAAAGCTGAAGAGCTGAAGAGTCTGCTGGAAAAAAAAAAAAAAAAAAGAATCCCCAGTATATTCTTCTAGACTTTTCAAAAGTAGGGCACATTATTCTCAGTCGGTAAGGTTTGGACGTTGGATTCATGTAACCGTGGGCGCATGGACCCCCGTAATTTGCAAATAAAATATCACCAAGATCACGCCGGGGTTTTATATTGGACCGACGCACTAATAAAATTTTGTGTGGGCCCACTCATGTAAGATGTCGATGCCAGAAGAGGAGAGAGGGTCTAGAAAAGGTTTATGATGTTTGCTTGTGTGGCCCAAACATCATTTTGCAGACAAAAAAAATTTCAACCTTTCCATTTGCCCAATTTACTTGAATCATTTCCCAACTTTATTAGGGAAAGGGACACCTGTGGTGAATCCAAGTTCCAATCTCTCGGCGCTCTTGTCCTTTAAACAATAATTTTGAAAGATGAATAGATAGACAGTAATAAAAAATTAAGATCAGGATCATCTAAGTGGACCAATTAATGTACCATTATAAATTTATTAATTTTTTTTGCTATTACATGTGAAAGACTGATAAACTATCCTAATCTCAACATTAGCCGAACTATCAGCCTAGGGTCATGGGTGCTTTGCAATGCTAAGGGTCAATTATTAATAGTTATAGTCGCTTGGATGACAATGGCATGCCCCTCTTTCTATTGGGCTATCCTGTTATTCTCGTGTACGCTCATAATTTGCACTCCGCTAATAATCATGGATCCTGGTGGAGACAGCATGAAGTAAGTAACTTGATACTTATATTTTGGGGCGATTCAATTCAATGGGAAAGACTTAATATTTTGCATTAAAAATGGTGAGGTTTTGTCGATTTGACCTAGAGAAATATTGAGTTAAAAGGAGGAAAACTATAAAGGCAAGCCCTGAAAACTACCCTTTCATATTGGAGACGCCCCAACCCAACCCAAAATTTTTTTTACCCCATAAAGGAGATAGTCTCATTCTAGGTGTGTAGGGGCAATCCCATAATACCAATATTAAGTTAAGCCTCGGTAATAGTACCAGCTAGTTTGTCTTGATCTCGATCATCCGCATCTCGGCAGTTCAGCAGCTTTGTAAGAGTGCCAGCTCGGTACTTCGGTTATGGTGTCGAATAGCAAGGCTACTCTCAACACGATAATAGTACCGCTGCTCTCAGTTCGGCAACAGTGCCAGCCGTACGAGCGTATCGACAAAGGTGCCAAAACGCATCCATCTCGTGACCATCTCTAATCTTGGTGCGGGTACAGAGCGTTATTTAAATACAACAATGCTCCTATGAAAAAGTACGGACAAGTGCTGTCAAATAGGGTGGCACGTGATAGGGATAAAGAGTGACTCTATCAGGCGGTCACGTCAGCAATCTTAGGGAGAATGAGAAGCCATTCGATTGGACTTTCCCTTTTCATCTACCACTCGGTGTCATCGGACCTTACCCCCACCTACCTCCACTCACTAAGAAGCTTGATGGGACTTGCACTTATATATGCATGGGATCAGTCTAAGTGAGGTACGCATAAACGCAACACAACGCTTGCACCCTCTTCCCTTCTCCACTCTGCCTTTACTTAGTTGGAGAACTAACTTAGTATCGGAGTGTCTTCGGCTGATAGCATCCACGGCCTTTGACATCTGTTTCTCTCATTTCCTTTTAGGTCTCAGGCATTCGGTCATTCCCTGAAGAGTTCTGCTTTTACTTAATTAAGTGGGTGTCATTTTCGACACCTACAATATGATTGGCTCTTTCATTATAAAAAAAAAAGTGAATAAGTGATCTGGTTATGGACCTGCGATAAAGTTCCACATTTCTCTATGCCAAATCCTTGGAGGAGCAGGACTCTTGAATGGTATACACTTTTTCTGGAAGCAAGTGAACTTCTTTCCTTAATCTCCTGCTGTTAATTTTCAAGGAAGGGAATCGGTTGAGGATCACGTGCTAGACCAGCCAACACACAAGTTTCTTTGATGGAATGTACCTACTTTACCTTACTTTCCCACCGTGCGGACAGGTGGCTAGGAGAATCAACTGTGAATATTCCTGACACGTGTATCACCTTGTCACGTGCATGCTATACAACAGGCAAGAGGAACTGTCAAGGAGTTGAAGGCCGGCAATGGACCAGTTTCTGAGGGCGGTGCCAAAAATCAATTTTCCGGACATCCTTTTCAGCATTTTCCATTTCAACTTATGTGATACATCTCATTTTTGTGCATCCACTCAATACCACAGAGGTTTAAAATTGGCCATCTATCCAAAGTCATCCAAGGCATTGGTACCCAATTGGCATTTGTTTAAGGTAGCGGTTATACGCGAACACACTCATGGTGGAGTGATTGATGTTGGCATGGCTATGAAGTATGACACACATATCCGAAGATCTATCCATATGAGTATTTTCAGTATAAGCATCACTCTTAAATGAGTCCAGACCTGAGCCGTTGCCCAACATAACAAAGGGATTATAAGCCATTCACTGTTTTTATTTTGACCGTCCATTTTTGATACAATATATCAGATAGTCATGAATATTGGCTACATTTGGACCAGTTGAAAGGTTTAGACTGGATTAAACAATGTAAGGCACTTTTCTAATTGAAAAAAAAAAAAAAACAGAGGCACTGGTTTTAATTACATGCCAAGGAGTTGACTGGATGGAGTGAGGAGTTTCTAGACTACATTCAGACAACACACATAGGAAGATATAATAGAACCGAGTGATATCATCCCATACGTATGGAGTTCTGCCATGGTCGGAACCCATTTTTTATGTGTTTATTTTCAAATCAAACATTAAAATGTACTCAGATTCTCTTCTCACAACCCTCATATATAGGTCCTCTAATTTCCCATTTCCTAATTGTTTCTCACTGTTCATTCTTCATAGTAAAAATTCACGCCTATGAATAATTCTCACGTGTAAAGGTTATGCATTATCACATTCGTTTTCACTCCTTCACGCATTTATTGAATAAGTGAGATGTGAAAATGGTGTGTGAATAACATTATTTCTCACTTAAATAGTTTTGAAATACTATCATTTTTCCCAGTCACGAAGAAAGTGCCAAAATAAGTCTTCACATGGTGATGCCTTTGATTATGCAATGGCCACTAGATCAAATCTCGTCAACCACATTTTTTTTTTTTTCATTCTTGTGGGCCTTATATTGGTAATCCACATCATTTGATTTTTTTTTATTGAATTAATAAACTAAAGGCCTTTAAGTTTATTATCTTAAATCTTCTAGTCTTTTAATAATCTTTGAAAAAAAAGCTCTTAAAGATTTAGCATATAGATATAATTTTCTGCACTATTGTGACCCTTCAATTCATGATCCAAAGCGTTCAATGGTCCAGATAATAAGCAACAATCTGTTTAGTTCCATATCTTAAATCTTCATTGATTTCAAGAAAATTGTAAAAAAAAATCAGAAAATCAAATACATTTTTAACCGTTGAATGTACTCATATATTCATGTGAAAATGATAGTTTTGACAAGCATGGTAATGTATTTCATGTATGTAACATTTTCATAGGTAACATTTACATGTATATATCCATTTTCCATCCCATGTGAAAAGGCAAACAATATTGGAAAAGTCCAACATTCCACATCACCCAAGTAATGAGTTTGATAGGATTTCATAAACCTGTTTGGACCTTCCACTTATCAGCTTAACCTTTTGAATTGGTACATATTATCTTAATTACAAACAAATCCTTAAGACCTAAGGTCTTTTCCTTCAACCGCGATAACCAAACGACACTTCAAAGGATTGGGTAGCCTTGAGTTGAGTCTAATTAACCAAATGCGTTCCGCTAAAATTGGGCTATGTTTTAAGACCTGTGGCCTGAGCGCATGCCTGTTTTGGTCCCATAGTTAATTGGGCTAAGTTAGGGCCTACATATTCTTAAAGGCCCATTCCAGCTTGAGTTATTAAAAATTAGGTTTATATATATTTACAAATTAGAGAGCTCTGGGCTTGACATGCATTTAGTGCTGAGTACTGGAATGGACCTGAATATAGGTTCTAAATGGGCTGGGCTTTGACAAGCTTTAGTCTGAGCCAACCCGGGCCGTGAGCATTCCTACCCCAAAGCTTAAGGAGTCCCTTGCCAAGCATTACTTTCATGCCTTTTGACTTAGGACATACTTTGTGATGCTGGAATTGCACATTCTTTGGATTTTTGTTTTGCGGTGCTACCACATAAAAGTTCCAAACCCTCTGAAAGGAAATAATTTCTTGTGAACATGATGAAATCATGGAAATCATGGATTCAAATTTTTCTCTTCTTTTGCATGGAAAAGTGCCATATAAAACTACAGAAAAAGAGTGGTACAAGAAAAAACTGGACCATGTTGTGCTATAGTCAGGAATCCTTGGCCCATTAATTTTATGATAGAATACATGAGAATTGAATACATAGAAATTCATGCAATAAGTAGTTAAAATTGAAGATCCAAGGTGAATATATTATATGTAAAAATAACCATAAAATAACCTCATCTTTACTGGTAAGTGAATCAGGGGAAGATGAGAAATGAACACCCAGCCATCACCATAGTAATTCTAATACTAGAAAGTCAAGATGCCATCTATATTACTACATACCATATTTCTTTCATGCCCCCTCACCTCGTATAATCATCACTTCACTTCTTTAACAGTCCTTCTGTCTGTGCTTATTTTACTATGAATTAGTAGATATTAGAATCCTTATTTGACCAATAATCCTCGAGTTTCACCTTTGTGGTCCTTGGTCCGTCATTACTTTCATAGCTAATGAAAAAAATGCAGCACTTGAAATGCCATGACACAGTTTCACTTTAAAATTAAATGACTTGATGTTTATTCCTAATAAACCATGATCCATAATCTTCACCAAGGCTTAATGATTTAAGTCACAGTTCCAAACTTTCAAAGGAAATGATGAAACTCGGCCGACTTGATCCTAAACAGTTCTTGCATTATAGGGTTAATTAAGTTTGACTCAGCCAAAACTTAGTAAAGACAGTTGATCAATCGAGGCACAGTAAAAATTTCAGGAGAAATTCTTAAAACAGATTGCTACTTTATGATTCTATATATGTATTTGGACCCATTTTTAACCCAACCCGGAAACTCTCTGAATCTAGGTAGGATTAATTAGACCCAGGGCCATGTACTCGGCATCAGTTCAAAGTTCAAGACCTTTCGGACCCACTTGGTAAGGGCATTCGATCCCCAGAAATCATGATAATGAATCTCGTCTAAATGTGAGAAGATGCTGACATCATCGCATTTAGCCTACAAATGTGGAAAGAGTGTCGGACCCAGAGATTGATCCCTGAATAGCTAGGTAAAATCCAGAGTATTGCTAACCAATTAAGCAACTCCATGTTGTCGGCCAACATCATTGACAAAGCCAACTCTATATAAAAGAGATGGCGTGTAGACACCTCCAGGATTAGTGATATAAACCGAAATAATTTCAGATTTGGATTCACTATTATAGGTGCCCGTTTGACATCGTTCGTATGCCGGAGCCACTTCTATGCTGAGAATGAGTTGTGCTGAGGCTGGATACCGCTAAGAATGGGGTATATATAACTTGTTAAATCCATTAATTGGATACGGTTAGGGCCTATTTGTTAGAAAGATAGAAAAAAAAAAAAAAAAAAACCCAGCTGGATCCAATGCTTGGGCTTGAGCCTGTAGTGGCTTCTACTCAAGCTGCATCAGTGTGTTAAAACCATTAGTCAGATGAAGGCTAATCATCAACTTTATAGACCACTTCTATTAAAAAACTTCACTAGTCTTTGTGAGTGAAACTAGAGGGACCAACCATCCATCCAGGGCTTATACTTTCAGGATATACTAGCAAAATAGGCCCGCGCTAAGCTCGGGCTCAAAAATAATTTTTTTATAAATTTTAAAATATTTTTTAGATACTATTGGGAAAAAAAAATCTAGAACAAACAAACATACCATTTTATATTGTTATTGGTAATAGAAATATTTTAGTAAGGACAAATATAACATTTTATCATTTTTAGAATTCCATTTATTAAAGTTTATTTAAAAAGTAAATCTATAGAAAAATTACATAATTTGAAAATCAAACCTGAATTTAAAAATTTTAATGTATTTTGATTTTTCATGTAAGAAGTTTACATAATTTTTTTTAAATACAAAATAAATTCTAACAAAAATATAACAATATCTTTTAAAAAAATAACCAAAACTTTTATATGAAATTGATGATTTGGTTTATGGATATCACATAATTTTATAATTGTATAAACCTCTTATAGTGCCCAAGCTTTATCGTCATGTTGGTCATGTGGTAAGCTACTATGTTTCATGCTAAATTCGAATTCTTATTTAGGAAAACATAAGTGGCTAACTTAAGAATTATTTTTTTTAAAGGAAAATTAATAAATTAAGAATGAGAATTAATAAAATTAAGAACCAACCATGAAGAAACAAGTAAATTCATTTATATGTTAAAAATCATATTTCTTTGTATCCAAAATAATATAAAATAAGTTCAAATCTTATAGTTTGTATTTAAAGAAAAAGCTACTTTGTATAATACTAGACGAAACTGACTTTTGAAATTCAAACTCAAGGTTACTTGATCACTAAAAACAATTACACATAAGGTTTTTTTAAATTTAAAATACAAATCTTCATTCACAAAAGAAATGAAAGAATTCCATTGCATCATCTTCCTTCCACAATGCAACACAGATCTCTTAGTGAAAGGAGGAAAAATTTAAATAGAAGAATTTGATGTAAAACATTGGGATTGTGGCAAATACTGATGAATATTAATTTTATATTAAAAATAAATAGCTTATAAAAAATTTCATCGATCGTCCACGAGTTTCTAAATAATCTTTATCTTCTTTATCCAACCAATCAATTTGGAGTTGCCTTAAAAGGAGAATCTTTATGCATGCATCTACCGATATAATAAATAACTACAATAAAGTGAAAAGAAACAGAAAACTTCACATTTTTTCCTTCTGTGATTGAATTCTAACATAAAATATCACATTCCAGGCAAAAACTATAAAAAAGTGTGGGCGGAGTTTATAGTGATAGGAGTTATTGGAGATGCTGCAAAATTGAATGATAAAAACTAATGGGAGAAGAGTTATTCGAGAAGTTATTGAATGGTCAAAAAAACACATGGTCAAAATCAATTGGCAATTGGCAAGTGAAATTGGAAATCAATTCCAGTTCGCTTCATATATTATAATATAATGGCTAATCACAATTATACACAACGGAGCACAATAGATGGAAATTAAGATCACAGGCAATCCACCTTGACCATGCAATTTGCAAATAGAGAACTAAATACAATGACAACACAACAAAGAAAAGACGACTTAAGGCGAAACATCCCAAGTTACACAAGTCGCATTCTGCACCTCACGTCGCTTCTCTTGTCCTGAACCCATAATCTAAAGAAGTTGATAACCCCAAAATTTTTGTATGCTATTCTACCAGTATTAATTTGTTACATGAAACCTTTTGTGTATGTAGTGCTGGTGGGTATCTCTCTGAATTTCCATTTCGATCCCTTTTTTCTACTAGGAAAGGATGGACCCCACCCTTTGGAGGAAGTCGCTGAATTTGTCTTGGAAGGTAGAGGAGGGATTGGAAGGAGGGCCTGTAAGAGATTGGATCTGGTTCCTCTCCATGGCCTCATTGATACCTATTTGCTCTTGCCGGCATTCTTCGCTACAGAACGGAGTGTCTCCTCTGCATATGACACAATTACCCAATCACTATTAGAAATACATCCAGAACAATTTGATAAAATGTCAAAACACATGGAAAGAAAGTTAAATAAGGGGATCATTTTCTTGTATATGTGTTAAGGGAGTGGGCTCCACCCGAGGTGGAAGTATTGAAAAATATTTTCGCTATCTCTACTAAAGCCTCAAGGCTTTGATAGGAACGGTTAGCTGAAGAATTTTAAGATGGTGTCAGAGTCAACCGGTAATGAGTTTAAATTCCAAGAGGAAAAACTTGAGGCGTTAGTAGAGAGGCTGCATAAATACTTTTGAATACTTTCCCCTGGTTAGAGGGCACTCCTCAACAATTTGCACATTCAATGTACTAAAACTTAAAAGCGCAAAAGAATGAACTATGCAATTTCACATGATGAATTTAGAAAATTGTTTTTTTTTTCTTTAATTTCCAAAGCTGTGTTTGAATGAAGAGAAAAGGTGAAGAAAAAGAAAAGAGGAAAAATCTGTATACTTCACATGGTTCGCTATTCATTGCTGTTTTGAGACTATAGACTTGATCAAGAATTGGTGGGACATGTTCATTTAATTTGCTTTGTATTTGTCTCATGTGAGATGAGTTTGACGATTTGATCAGTCTAAGTTCATGTTATAAATTGATTATTGGGATCTATATCTAAAATCCATACAACTCGGTACAACTCTCATTCTTGTAATAACTCTGTGCCTAATTTTACCTCCATCGGAGTTCGGGTTACTATCAGATTAACCACATGTCCATGTGACTGTTGAGGGAGCATATTGAATAATAAGAGGTTGATATGACTATGATCATGAGTATGAATTCATATTAAATTAGGATTAGATTAGATTAGATTTACCACGTGACTAAATAATCAGATTAGATAAATTTTATTAGCATTATATTAGAGGTATGATGTTATTTCCTTATTTAAGATCCTAGTTCCAGTTAATTCTTTATTGTACTTTACAAATAGCTAAATCAACCATCATTCTTGATTAAACATAAGGAATTAGGAATATAAGTGTGTTGTGAGAGTGCATACGTTCGAGTCCTCCATGTAGGAAAACTAAAAACTATCAAGATGAGTTTTGCAAGCTATAGTCGCTAAATTTGCAACAAATCCCATCTAATATTTAAATTTGAACAATCTAAGGATGGGGCTAATTTTGGTTGGAGTTGATATATACTAGACTTAAATCATTTTATGTACTTTGTTCTGAAATCTTTGGTTGGGGATTTATTTAAATCTTTGGTTGGGGCTAACTGCTCAATTGTTGATCATCAGCAAACCAATGATTAGAATAGTGGACCATTGTAAATCTGGGAAGATGAGTGCTCTCTAGATTTAAGAACATCTACATTCTGATCTTGAATCAGATAATTTGATTAGGACAACCAACGATCAAAATAAGATATAGTTCTTAAACTGAAAAGAAAACAAACGGAATGATAATAATAATTTAAGAAAAAGTCATTTCTATTCTTACCTGTACATGTATATGTCCATGCTCTGTCCGAGGGGTTTATTGCAGAGAAAGCAGGCGTGAAGGAAATAGCGAGGTTGTTCATAAAAGGGGTCTTCAAAGAAAGCAGACCTTGGAGGAGGAGGAGAAGTAGGAGGATAAGGAAAGTCATTCATGTATCTATCACCATTTGTCACGCCCCCGAACCCGATTAGTAATTAAACCGGATCCGGGGTGTGAAATTAGGACTAATTAAATTTTTTTTTTTTTTTTTTTTTTTAATGCCCACGGATCGAAGTCCGCTGTGAGGATTGTATAGTTGCCTCATTATCAGTTAATCGACAGGGCTTGTCCGGTAACCACATTCATAAACCTGTAGAGATATCGAAGCAAGTATGGATTTCATTCCATTAAATTTCAAGTTTCAATAAAACATATAAAGTTTATAAACATCAGGGCCATCCCAAAAACTTAGGCCCTGGTACAAAAGATATACAAAAGTATGGTGATTTCAAAATGTTCAAACCCAAAAGATAAGACGAAGTTGTACGATGAGGAATATCCCCGTGTTACGCGCGCTAGTGCCGGAAGTGATGACGCTAAGCTACGTCATCGGCACCCCACTCTCGTACCTCGTCCTCCTCCCCCGGTTGAGGATCCTCTGGGATTGCCTCGGCATCCGGGTCAGCGTAGGGGTAGTAATAGGTGTCCTCTGCACACCATGGGATAAGGTCAACAACATGTTGGCAAGAAGATAAGCAATATACGTTATTCATAACATGCTTCAAAGGAGAGTAAAGACAAATACATGATTATAAGATAACAAGGTACAAGCTAGGCAATAAGCACGAATAATACGAGAATCAAGTAATAAGATAAGTCATAGCAAGATAGACAAGAATAACCATCCGTGAAATGCAATGCAAGCAAGAGGAGACTCCGAGGATGTCCAAAGCCATCTCCCGGGGGTATAAGTGACGTCCGAGCCGACTACAAATACCCAAAGTCCGGCTCTAGGGGGATCCGAGCTCCCGGTCCTAGGAATAGCAGCACGGTCCTAGCCCGCTCCCAGCTATTCACGCCATGGACGCCGTCCAAAGCCGACTGCCCACCCTAGTGTCCGGTATCCGGCCCACTCAAGAATCATCAGACTGCAGCTGGTATGAATGCAAGATGATGGTGATGGTTTGTATACTACACAAGTTCCAAGACAAATACACGTGGATAGGTTTCCAAGCACAAGATAATAAACCGAGGGCTACTCCAAGTCAAGCCAAGATACAAGTCGAGTCCAAGTTCCATGAGTAGTCCTCTTTCAAGTCTATCCACACGTGTCCATCAATACAAGGCAAGGTACCTACGGATACACTCTAAGTCCGGTCCAATCCTAATTCTACAAGTTAAATTACAATTATACAAGTATTCAAGATAGAGTGTACAAGGTATGACGTACTACGGATACGAGATTCAAGAGTCAAGAATGATGAACAAGCCAAACCTAGGTCAAGGGCTGTCAACCGTGTATTAGACGTATCCCCAACGGAGGACGTATGGAGAATGAGTCATTGGTGTCCTAATTTGGCGGGCTCATGGTATACTGAAGTTATTGGGCACCAATCAACTCACTACCACACGCATTCGGCCAAGTAACGTCAATATACGGAAATCCCGGACAACCAACGAAGCACACCAAGCCCATCATGCTCCGTTTCCATTTTTCCCAATTGGTCATGCAAGGGTAGGGTCAAGGGGTCCCACATATAAAGTCAAGACCTAGGGCAGAAGTCCCATTTTCAATAACAGTTTTCTGAGCAGGCGGCTAGCCGCCTGGGGTTGGTCGGCTAACCGCTAGGTCGCCGAGTGGTGACCGCCGGGTCACCGCGAGTAGTGCAGACACTACTGGGTTGAGATTTCGTCAGGTCGGCCAGCCGCGCGAGGACCGCTGGGTCGCCGCGGGCGAGACAGAACCTAAGGAGGTTCTGTTCTGATTAGGCGGTCAGCCGTGGGCTAACCGCGGGGGTAACCGCGTGTACAACTGTGTCTGGTTTCTGGGTAGGCGGTCAGCCGCTGGGCTGACCGCGTGGTGACCGCCCGTGCAGAACATGTAGTTTCTGAAGCTGTTCTCAGTCAGATTCCGAGACACACCTACTGCTTCAGAGACTTCACATTCCACACCTGTAAACCATGCATATCATGCCACAAAACACTCATCCATTCCATCTAAGTCCATTCACATTATCCCTAATTACTTGTGAAATCCAAAGAAACATAAAACAAGCTTGGGATTCGGTGGAAATCTAAGCAATACATTAACAAGAATGAAACAAACATACATGCATGATTAACACACAATGCTAATCTACTTGCCTTCACCAAAGGAATGGAAGAGATGGAGATTAGAGAGAGAAACTTGAGGAGGAGAGTTCCCTACACACTCTAGCCAAATCCACCTACCAAAACTCTTCTCCTACACCCAATGAACACCAAGAAAGAAGAAAAGGGAGAAGCCATTAACATCCTACCCATTTGCAGCCATGAAAAACGAAATGGGGAAGGAAGGAGAAGGGGAAAACTCACCAAATTTATATCAAGAGGTAGAGGAAGAGGAGAGGAAGAAGATGGTGTGCTTGGTTTCTCTTGGGGAGGCTTCCAATCAACACTTGCAAGAAGAGAAATGAAGAAGGAGGAAGAAGAAGAAGCTCCAGCAGCTGAATGAAGAAGAGAAACGAAGGTTAGGGCTGGGGTTAGGGTTTAAATGGGGTTTAGAGGGGAAAAGTCCAAAATGCCCCTTTTGAGTGAAATGAGAGAAAATCAATTGTTTGAGGGACTTCGGGGCGTCAAATCATGACGAGCCAAGAACGAAAGATGACGAGCGCGACGAGATCTTTCCAACGAGCCCAAATTCGGCGAAAACGGAACTTTTCGGAAAAAAATACCCAATTTTCCTATTAATCACAACCTAACCCCTTATTAAGACTAATCGCACTCGGAATCGAATGAAACTTCGGGAACATCTTCCTAATGATAAAAGAAACTTGCTTAGCCACTAAACCCGCCTAATTAGCTAAAATCACAATTAATTAGGCTAATTGCCAATATTAAGAAATTAAATACCCTATTAAGGTCGGGGACCTTACATCCCTTCCCTCTAAAAAGAACATTTGGTCCTCCAAATGCCTAAACATACCTCCTCAGGAAGAAGATGAGGATAGGCTTTCCTGATCTGGTCCCTGAGTTCCCACGTAGCTTCCTCTGGACGATGGTGCTCCCATTGAACCTTGACCCATGGAATGGTCCTCGTCCGCAAAACTGTCTCCTTGGTGTCTATAATCCGCGCTGGCTGCTCCACATAGGATGCGTCGGGCTGAATCTGCAGTGGCTCGTGTGGCAACACGTGAGTGGGATCTGGAATGTACTTGCGCAACATCGACACGTGGAATACATTGTGTACACCCGACAACTCTGGCGGCAAGGTGAGTCGATACGCAACGTCACCAACCCTGCTGCGAATATCGAACGGTCCCACATATCTCTTGGAAAGCTTCCCTTTTTGGCCGAATCTGACAACACCACGCATTGGAGAGACCTTGAGAAACACCTTATCGCCAACCTGAAACTCGAGTGGCCTTCGTCTCTTATCCGCATAACTCTTCTGACGGTCACGAGATTCTTTCAAACGCTTCTGTACAACCTTGACTTTCTCACTGGAATCACCAACTACAGATGGTCCGTGGAAACTTCGTACTCCTACCTCTTCCCAACACACCGGAGTTCTGCATCTGCGTCCATATAGTGCTTCAAACGGTGCCATACCAATGCTAGAATGGTAACCGTTGTTGTAGGAGAATTCACAGAGGGGCAAACTATCATCCCAATCCTTCTTGAAATCCAATACACATGCCCGGAGCATATCCTCTAGAGTTTGAATAGTACGCTCTGACTGTCCGTCCGTCTGAGGGTGATAAGCTGTGCTGAATCTCAACTGTGTGCCCATGGATGACTGAAGTGTAGTCCAAAACCGAGAGACAAACTTGGTGTCTCGATCGGAAACTATAGATTTAGGCACTCCATGCAATCTAACAATCTCATCATTGTACAACTTGGCCATCTTATCCATGAACTGACCAGTCTTGAATGGTATGAAATGGGCTGACTTGGTCAATCGATCCACGATCACCCATATAGCATCGTTCCCTTTCCTGGTATTTGGCAATCCTGATACAAAATCCATAGTGATGTGCTCCCATTTCCACGTAGGAATATCCAACTGACGAAGTAAACCAGGAGGCTTCTTGTGTTCAGTCTTGATCACCTGACACGTGTAGCACTTGGAAACAAATTCCGCAATTTCCTTCTTCATGTTCATCCACCAATAGTGGTTCTTCAGATTCTGGTACATTTTTGTGCTGCCCGGATGAATAGAATATCTTGTACGGTGTGCGTCTGTCATCAGTTCTGTCTTTATGTCCTGCACATCTGGCACGCATAACCGGTCTTTGCAATACAAAACCCCCTTAATTAGTCTGAACTCAGGCCTGTCATCTATGTGCTCGATGATACGCTGCAATCCTGGGTCATCCTTCTGACATTCCTTAATTCTGTTCATTATCTCTGGTTCCCATGCTGCCATGCTAGCAATCATTACCTTCTCACTGATAGGCCAAACTTCAACTTCTAAATCTCTAAACTGTTCCATCCATCTCCATTCTGGCACTATACACCCACTGAATGCTGACTTTCTGCTCAAGGCATCTGCTACCACGTTGACTTTTCCAGGGTGGTACTTGATAGGGAAATCGTAATCCTTAATGTATTCCATCCATCTTCGTTGTCTGTTGTTCAACTCATTCTGGGTAAACAGATACTGTAAACTCTTGTGATCGGAGTGCACCTCGAATTTCTCGCCGTATAAGTAGTGTCTCCACATCTTGAGTGCAAGTACAACGGCTGCAAGCTCTAAATCATGGGTGGCGTACTTCTTCTCATGGTCTTTCAATTGCCTCGAGCCATACGCTATCACCTTATCGTTTTGCAT
This sequence comes from Persea americana, assembly GCA_029852735.1. Taxonomy (NCBI): domain Eukaryota; kingdom Viridiplantae; phylum Streptophyta; class Magnoliopsida; order Laurales; family Lauraceae; genus Persea; species Persea americana. Next base: position 12,611,414 of record CM056809.1, read on the forward strand.
AAGAACACAACCCAAACCAACTCCTGATGCGTCTGTGTGAACGACAAATCCTCCACTGCCAGATGGTAAAGCAAGAATGGGAGCTGTGGTCAATCTGGCCTTCAGTTCTTGGAAGCTTCTCTCACATTCCTCGGTCCAAACAAAAGGGACGTTCTTTCTGGTCAACTTCGTAAGAGGGGCTGCCATAGTAGAGAATCCTTTCACAAACCTTCTGTAATAGCCCGCAAGTCCTAGGAAACTGCGAATCTCTGCCGCATTTTGTGGACTTCCCCAATTGACAATTGCGTCTATCTTCTTGGAATCCACTGCCAATCCTTCCTTGGAAATCACGTGACCTAGAAATGACACTTGTTCTAACCAGAATTCGCATTTACTCAGCTTGGCATACAATTGGTTGTCCTTCAGAAGCTGCAATGAAGTCCTCAACTGGTGCTCATGTTCCTCTTTGGACTTAGAATAAACCAATACATCATCGATGAATACCACTACGAACTGGTCGAGGTAGGGAGCGAATATCTTGTTCATTAGGGCCATGAACACTGCTGGTGCATTCGTCAAGCCAAACGGCATCACAAGAAACTCAAAATGGCCATATCTAGTCCGGAACGCTGTCTTAGGAACATCTTCTCCTCTGACACGTAGCTGATGGTATCCCGAACGTAGATCAATCTTCGAAAAGAACTGGGCTCCCTGTAGCTGATCAAATAACTCATCTATTCTCGGAAGCGGGTACTTGTTCTTGACTGTCACTTGGTTCAATTGCCGGTAGTCGATGCACATCCTCATAGTTCCATCCTTCTTCTTAACAAATAGTACTGGAGCTCCCCATGGTGATACACTGGGCCGGATGAAGCCTTTGTCTAACAGGTCTCCTAGTTGACTCTTCAATTCTTTCAACTCTGCAGGGGCCATTCTATACGGAGCCTTCGAAATCGGTGCGGTACCTGGTAGTAGCTCTATCGTGAAGTCTATCTCCCGCACAGGTGGTAAACCCGGGATCTCCTCCGGAAAAACATCCGGGAACTCGCAAACTATCGGAATCTCTTCTATGGGTTTGGACTGCTTGTCCTCCGCGATAAACGCGATGTAACCCTCACATCCGCTCCTCATCAAACGGTCTGCCTTCAATGCAGAAATCAACCGAGTGGAGGTGGGCTTCTTCGCACCAACGAACTCAACACTACGGTCTACACCACGCAACCTCACGGTCTTGTTGAAACAATCCAACACTGCGTGGTTCGCCGCTAACCAGTCCATTCCAAGAATAACATCAAAGTCGGACATCGCCAACACAATCAAACTGGCGGTCAACTGAGTACCCCCAATCTGAACTGTGCACCTGGGATAAACAAAATCACATGCTACCGACCTGCCTACCGGAGTAGCAACTACTAAAACAAACGGCAACATCTCCCTACTCTTCCCAAAATGTAATGCAAATGCTGGTGCAACAAAAGAATGTGTGGAACCTGGATCGAACAAAACTCTAGCATCAAATCCACAAACGGGGAGAGTACCTTCAATGACGTTCTCCGCTGCCTCTGCCTGCTCGTGTGTGATCGCATATGCCCTGCCTAGCTGCCTCGGGCGCTGGTACTGCTGATGTGGCCTCGGCGCGCGATACTGTGGTCGCTGCAATGCTGGAGGTCGCTGCGGAGTCCTATACTGAGGAGCCGGAGCACGTGGCTGTGGCGGCTGAGGAGGTCTGACAATAACTTGTTGCTGCTGCTGCTGTGGTGGTCTAACTTGTGCTGGAGGTGCCTGTCTCAACGGCAGCGCAGGACGAGGAGGCCTGGGCGCCGGAGCTGGAAGTGCTGGGGGTGCAACCCCTGTCTTCATCGGGCAATGGCGAACCTTATGCCCGGGATCTCCACAATGATAGCATGCACCGGACTGCTTCCGGCAGTCTCGGGAGTAATGAGCTCCACCACAATGTGCGCACTCTAACCTCTGCTGTGGCTGTCTGAACCTTGGTTCCATTCTCTGTCTTTTGGGCTGCTGAGGAGGAAAAGGAGTAGGAGTAGAAGTAGGAGCAGGAGCAGGTATCAACTGTCCAATAAGCTGTGGCAACATAGCCATAATCCTCTGCTGCTCTAACGCTATGACACCCTTGAGCGACTCCTCTGCCCAATGTGCTTTCTTAACTACTGCATCATACTCTGTCAACTTGCTCTGTTGAACTTGCAATCTGATATCGGGTCTCAGTCCTCTGATAAACCTGCGAACCTTCTCGGAATCTGGTGTGATCAAAGCCGCTGCAAATCTGGACAGGCGGGTAAACTGGATCTCATACTCCTGAACTGGGAGAGTATCCTGTATAAGTGTCTCAAATTCCACTATTTTCTGCTCTATGTAGTGCTCCGGGATGAACCTATCTTGAAACTGTTTGACAAAGGTCTCCCATGCCTTGTCGTCTTCAGCGGTGTCGTAAGCACTCTTGATGGTCTTCCACCATCCCTCTGCTGTCCCACGAAACATATGTGTTGCCAATTGAACTCGCTGCTGACTTGTGCATTTGAACACTTCGAAGATCTTCTCAATCTGCACTGTCCATTCATCTGCCTCTGCGGGATCCTCTACCCCGTAGAATTCTGGGGGGAGTCTCTTCATGAACTTTTCAACTAAATCATTGAGATCTCGTTCTTTAGCCCGGGGCTCAGACACTTTCTGCATCACTTCTACCATCTGTGCTTGAAAGGCCATCTGGTCCTCTCTTTGCTTCCTGTCACGTTCGGTCTGCACAGTCTGTGATTGTAGATAAGCATTGAGGAATTGCTGGAATTGGCTATCCGGTATGGGAGGTGTGGAGCCCGATCCTGATGGTCCGCTATTAGCCATTTCACTGCAAGAAAACACGAGTTAGGTCCTATATAACCCAAAACTAACAATACAAGGCTATAAGAATATAGGACATACTACGACAACTAGGCTAACGTAAATCCTCACACGCGTCCTATGGTTTCTACAATTTTTACCCTGAGAAACCATCCAATGCTCTGATACCACTCTGTCACGCCCCCGAACCCGATTAGTAATTAAACCGGATCCGGGGTGTGAAATTAGGACTAATTAAATTTTTTTTTTTTTTTTTTTTTTTTATGCCCACGGATCGAAGTCCGCTGTGAGGATTGTATAGTTGCCTCATTATCAGTTAATCGACAGGGCTTGTCCGGTAACCACATTCATAAACCTGTAGAGATATCGAAGCAAGTATGGATTTCATTCCATTAAATTTCAAGTTTCAATAAAACATATAAAGTTTATAAACATCAGGGCCATCCCAAAAACTTAGGCCCTGGTACAAAAGATATACAAAAGTATGGTGATTTCAAAATGTTCAAACCCAAAAGATAAGACGAAGTTGTACGATGAGGAATATCCCCGTGTTACGCGCGCTAGTGCCGGAAGTGATGACGCTAAGCTACGTCATCGGCACCCCACTCTCGTACCTCGTCCTCCTCCCCCGGTTGAGGATCCTCTGGGATTGCCTCGGCATCCGGGTCAGCGTAGGGGTAGTAATAGGTGTCCTCTGCACACCATGGGATAAGGTCAACAACATGTTGGCAAGAAGATAAGCAATATACGTTATTCATAACATGCTTCAAAGGAGAGTAAAGACAAATACATGATTATAAGATAACAAGGTACAAGCTAGGCAATAAGCACGAATAATACGAGAATCAAGTAATAAGATAAGTCATAGCAAGATAGACAAGAATAACCATCCGTGAAATGCAATGCAAGCAAGAGGAGACTCCGAGGATGTCCAAAGCCATCTCCCGGGGGTATAAGTGACGTCCGAGCCGACTACAAATACCCAAAGTCCGGCTCTAGGGGGATCCGAGCTCCCGGTCCTAGGAATAGCAGCACGGTCCTAGCCCGCTCCCAGCTATTCACGCCATGGACGCCGTCCAAAGCCGACTGCCCACCCTAGTGTCCGGTATCCGGCCCACTCAAGAATCATCAGACTGCAGCTGGTATGAATGCAAGATGATGGTGATGGTTTGTATACTACACAAGTTCCAAGACAAATACACGTGGATAGGTTTCCAAGCACAAGATAATAAACCGAGGGCTACTCCAAGTCAAGCCAAGATACAAGTCGAGTCCAAGTTCCATGAGTAGTCCTCTTTCAAGTCTATCCACACGTGTCCATCAATACAAGGCAAGGTACCTACGGATACACTCTAAGTCCGGTCCAATCCTAATTCTACAAGTTAAATTACAATTATACAAGTATTCAAGATAGAGTGTACAAGGTATGACGTACTACGGATACGAGATTCAAGAGTCAAGAATGATGAACAAGCCAAACCTAGGTCAAGGGCTGTCAACCGTGTATTAGACGTATCCCCAACGGAGGACGTATGGAGAATGAGTCATTGGTGTCCTAATTTGGCGGGCTCATGGTATACTGAAGTTATTGGGCACCAATCAACTCACTACCACACGCATTCGGCCAAGTAACGTCAATATACGGAAATCCCGGACAACCAACGAAGCACACCAAGCCCATCATGCTCCGTTTCCATTTTTCCCAATTGGTCATGCAAGGGTAGGGTCAAGGGGTCCCACATATAAAGTCAAGACCTAGGGCAGAAGTCCCATTTTCAATAACAGTTTTCTGAGCAGGCGGCTAGCCGCCTGGGGTTGGTCGGCTAACCGCTAGGTCGCCGAGTGGTGACCGCCGGGTCACCGCGAGTAGTGCAGACACTACTGGGTTGAGATTTCGTCAGGTCGGCCAGCCGCGCGAGGACCGCTGGGTCGCCGCGGGCGAGACAGAACCTAAGGAGGTTCTGTTCTGATTAGGCGGTCAGCCGTGGGCTAACCGCGGGGGTAACCGCGTGTACAACTGTGTCTGGTTTCTGGGTAGGCGGTCAGCCGCTGGGCTGACCGCGTGGTGACCGCCCGTGCAGAACATGTAGTTTCTGAAGCTGTTCTCAGTCAGATTCCGAGACACACCTACTGCTTCAGAGACTTCACATTCCACACCTGTAAACCATGCATATCATGCCACAAAACACTCATCCATTCCATCTAAGTCCATTCACATTATCCCTAATTACTTGTGAAATCCAAAGAAACATAAAACAAGCTTGGGATTCGGTGGAAATCTAAGCAATACATTAACAAGAATGAAACAAACATACATGCATGATTAACACACAATGCTAATCTACTTGCCTTCACCAAAGGAATGGAAGAGATGGAGATTAGAGAGAGAAACTTGAGGAGGAGAGTTCCCTACACACTCTAGCCAAATCCACCTACCAAAACTCTTCTCCTACACCCAATGAACACCAAGAAAGAAGAAAAGGGAGAAGCCATTAACATCCTACCCATTTGCAGCCATGAAAAACGAAATGGGGAAGGAAGGAGAAGGGGAAAACTCACCAAATTTATATCAAGAGGTAGAGGAAGAGGAGAGGAAGAAGATGGTGTGCTTGGTTTCTCTTGGGGAGGCTTCCAATCAACACTTGCAAGAAGAGAAATGAAGAAGGAGGAAGAAGAAGAAGCTCCAGCAGCTGAATGAAGAAGAGAAACGAAGGTTAGGGCTGGGGTTAGGGTTTAAATGGGGTTTAGAGGGGAAAAGTCCAAAATGCCCCTTTTGAGTGAAATGAGAGAAAATCAATTGTTTGAGGGACTTCGGGGCGTCAAATCATGACGAGCCAAGAACGAAAGATGACGAGCGCGACGAGATCTTTCCAACGAGCCCAAATTCGGCGAAAACGGAACTTTTCGGAAAAAAATACCCAATTTTCCTATTAATCACAACCTAACCCCTTATTAAGACTAATCGCACTCGGAATCGAATGAAACTTCGGGAACATCTTCCTAATGATAAAAGAAACTTGCTTAGCCACTAAACCCGCCTAATTAGCTAAAATCACAATTAATTAGGCTAATTGCCAATATTAAGAAATTAAATACCCTATTAAGGTCGGGGACCTTACATCCCTTCCCTCTAAAAAGAACATTTGGTCCTCCAAATGCCTAAACATACCTCCTCAGGAAGAAGATGAGGATAGGCTTTCCTGATCTGGTCCCTGAGTTCCCACGTAGCTTCCTCTGGACGATGGTGCTCCCATTGAACCTTGACCCATGGAATGGTCCTCGTCCGCAAAACTGTCTCCTTGGTGTCTATAATCCGCGCTGGCTGCTCCACATAGGATGCGTCGGGCTGAATCTGCAGTGGCTCGTGTGGCAACACGTGAGTGGGATCTGGAATGTACTTGCGCAACATCGACACGTGGAATACATTGTGTACACCCGACAACTCTGGCGGCAAGGTGAGTCGATACGCAACGTCACCAACCCTGCTGCGAATATCGAACGGTCCCACATATCTCTTGGAAAGCTTCCCTTTTTGGCCGAATCTGACAACACCACGCATTGGAGAGACCTTGAGAAACACCTTATCGCCAACCTGAAACTCGAGTGGCCTTCGTCTCTTATCCGCATAACTCTTCTGACGGTCACGAGATTCTTTCAAACGCTTCTGTACAACCTTGACTTTCTCACTGGAATCACCAACTACAGATGGTCCGTGGAAACTTCGTACTCCTACCTCTTCCCAACACATCGGAGTTCTGCATCTGCGTCCATATAGTGCTTCAAACGGTGCCATACCAATGCTAGAATGGTAACCGTTGTTGTAGGAGAATTCACAGAGGGGCAAACTATCATCCCAATCCTTCTTGAAATCCAATACACATGCCCGGAGCATATCCTCTAGAGTTTGAATAGTACGCTCTGACTGTCCGTCCGTCTGAGGGTGATAAGCTGTGCTGAATCTCAACTGTGTGCCCATGGATGACTGAAGTGTAGTCCAAAACCGAGAGACAAACTTGGTGTCTCGATCGGAAACTATAGATTTAGGCACTCCATGCAATCTAACAATCTCATCATTGTACAACTTGGCCATCTTATCCATGAACTGACCAGTCTTGAATGGTATGGAATGGGCTGACTTGGTCAATCGATCCACGATCACCCATATAGCATCGTTCCCTTTCCTGGTATTTGGCAATCCTGATACAAAATCCATAGTGATGTGCTCCCATTTCCACGTAGGAATATCCAACTGACGAAGTAAACCAGGAGGCTTCTTGTGTTCAGTCTTGATCACCTGACACGTGTAGCACTTGGAAACAAATTCCGCAATTTCCTTCTTCATGTTCATCCACCAATAGTGGTTCTTCAGATTCTGGTACATTTTTGTGCTGCCCGGATGAATAGAATATCTTGTACGGTGTGCGTCTGTCATCAGTTCTGTCTTTATGTCCTGCACATCTGGCACGCATAACCGGTCTTTGCAATACAAAACCCCCTTAATTAGTCTGAACTCAGGCCTGTCATCTATGTGCTCGATGATACGCTGCAATCCTGGGTCATCCTTCTGACATTCCTTAATTCTGTTCATTATCTCTGGTTCCCATGCTGCCATGCTAGCAATCATTACCTTCTCACTGATAGGCCAAACTTCAACTTCTAAATCTCTAAACTGTTCCATCCATCTCCATTCTGGCACTATACACCCACTGAATGCTGACTTTCTGCTCAAGGCATCTGCTACCACGTTGACTTTTCCAGGGTGGTACTTGATAGGGAAATCGTAATCCTTAATGTATTCCATCCATCTTCGTTGTCTGTTGTTCAACTCATTCTGGGTAAACAGATACTGTAAACTCTTGTGATCGGAGTGCACCTCGAATTTCTCGCCGTATAAGTAGTGTCTCCACATCTTGAGTGCAAGTACAACGGCTGCAAGCTCTAAATCATGGGTGGCGTACTTCTTCTCATGGTCTTTCAATTGCCTCGAGCCATACGCTATCACCTTATCGTTTTGCATAAGAACACAACCCAAACCAACTCCTGATGCGTCTGTGTGAACGACAAATCCTCCACTGCCAGATGGTAAAGCAAGAATGGGAGCTGTGGTCAATCTGGCCTTCAGTTCTTGGAAGCTTCTCTCACATTCCTCGGTCCAAACAAAAGGGACGTTCTTTCTGGTCAACTTCGTAAGAGGGGCTGCCATAGTAGAGAATCCTTTCACAAACCTTCTGTAATAGCCCGCAAGTCCTAGGAAACTGCGAATCTCTGCCGCATTTTGTGGACTTCCCCAATTGACAACTGCGTCTATCTTCTTGGAATCCACTGCCAATCCTTCCTTGGAAATCACGTGACCTAGAAATGACACCTGTTCTAACCAGAATTCGCATTTACTCAGCTTGGCATACAATTGGTTGTCCTTCAGAAGCTGCAATGAAGTCCTCAACTGGTGCTCATGTTCCTCTTTGGACTTAGAATAAACCAATACATCATCGATGAATACCACTACGAACTGGTCGAGGTAGGGAGCGAATATCTTGTTCATTAGGGCCATGAACACTGCTGGTGCATTCGTCAAGCCAAACGGCATCACAAGAAACTCAAAATGGCCATATCTAGTCCGGAACGCTGTCTTAGGAACATCTTCTCCTCTGACACGTAGCTGATGGTATCCCGAACGTAGATCAATCTTCGAAAAGAACTGGGCTCCCTGTAGCTGATCAAATAACTCATCTATTCTCGGAAGCGGGTACTTGTTCTTGACTGTCACTTGGTTCAATTGCCGGTAGTCGATGCACATCCTCATAGTTCCATCCTTCTTCTTAACAAATAGTACTGGAGCTCCCCATGGTGATACACTGGGCCGGATGAAGCCTTTGTCTAACAGGTCTCCTAGTTGACTCTTCAATTCTTTCAACTCTGCAGGGGCCATTCTATACGGAGCCTTCGAAATCGGTGCGGTACCTGGTAGTAGCTCTATCGTGAAGTCTATCTCCCGCACAGGTGGTAAACCCGGGATCTCCTCCGGAAAAACATCCGGGAACTCGCAAACTATCGGAATCTCTTCTATGGGTTTGGACTGCTTGTCCTCCGCGATAAACGCGATGTAACCCTCACATCCGCTCCTCATCAAACGGTCTGCCTTCAATGCAGAAATCAACCGAGTGGAGGTGGGCTTCTTCGCACCAACGAACTCAACACTACGGTCTACACCACGCAACCTCACGGTCTTGTTGAAACAATCCAACACTGCGTGGTTCGCCGCTAACCAGTCCATTCCAAGAATAACATCAAAGTCGGACATCGCCAACACAATCAAACTGGCGGTCAACTGAGTACCCCCAATCTGAACTGTGCACCTGGGATAAACAAAATCACATGCTACCGACCTGCCTACCGGAGTAGCAACTACTAAAACAAACGGCAACATCTCCCTACTCTTCCCAAAATGTAATGCAAATGCTGGTGCAACAAAAGAATGTGTGGAACCTGGATCGAACAAAACTCTAGCATCAAATCCACAAACGGGGAGAGTACCTTCAATGACGTTCTCCGCTGCCTCTGCCTGCTCGTGTGTGATCGCATATGCCCTGCCTAGCTGCCTCGGGCGCTGGTACTGCTGATGTGGCCTCGGCGCGCGATACTGTGGTCGCTGCAATGCTGGAGGTCGCTGCGGAGTCCTATACTGAGGAGCCGGAGCACGTGGCTGTGGCGGCTGAGGAGGTCTGACAATAACTTGTTGCTGCTGCTGCTGTGGTGGTCTAACTTGTGCTGGAGGTGCCTGTCTCAACGGCAGCGCAGGACGAGGAGGCCTGGGCGCCGGAGCTGGAAGTGCTGGGGGTGCAACCCCTGTCTTCATCGGGCAATGGCGAACCTTATGCCCGGGATCTCCACAATGATAGCATGCACCGGACTGCTTCCGGCAGTCTCGGGAGTAATGAGCTCCACCACAATGTGCGCACTCTAACCTCTGCTGTGGCTGTCTGAACCTTGGTTCCATTCTCTGTCTTTTGGGCTGCTGAGGAGGAAAAGGAGTAGGAGTAGAAGTAGGAGCAGGAGCAGGTATCAACTGTCCAATAAGCTGTGGCAACATAGCCATAATCCTCTGCTGCTCTAACGCTATGACACCCTTGAGCGACTCCTCTGCCCAATGTGCTTTCTTAACTACTGCATCATACTCTGTCAACTTGCTCTGTTGAACTTGCAATCTGATATCGGGTCTCAGTCCTCTGATAAACCTGCGAACCTTCTCGGAATCTGGTGTGATCAAAGCCGCTGCAAATCTGGACAGGCGGGTAAACTGGATCTCATACTCCTGAACTGGGAGAGTATCCTGTATAAGTGTCTCAAATTCCACTATTTTCTGCTCTATGTAGTGCTCCGGGATGAACCTATCTTGAAACTGTTTGACAAAGGTCTCCCATGCCTTGTCGTCTTCAGCGGTGTCGTAAGCACTCTTGATGGTCTTCCACCATCCCTCTGCTGTCCCACGAAACATATGTGTTGCCAATTGAACTCGCTGCTGACTTGTGCATTTGAACACTTCGAAGATCTTCTCAATCTGCACTGTCCATTCATCTGCCTCTGCGGGATCCTCTACCCCGTAGAATTCTGGGGGGAGTCTCTTCATGAACTTTTCAACTAAATCATTGAGATCTCGTTCTTTAGCCCGGGGCTCAGACACTTTCTGCATCACTTCTACCATCTGTGCTTGAAAGGCCATCTGGTCCTCTCTTTGCTTCCTGTCACGTTCGGTCTGCACAGTCTGTGATTGTAGATAAGCATTGAGGAATTGCTGGAATTGGCTATCCGGTATGGGAGGTGTGGAGCCCGATCCTGATGGTCCGCTATTAGCCATTTCACTGCAAGAAAACACGAGTTAGGTCCTATATAACCCAAAACTAACAATACAAGGCTATAAGAATATAGGACATACTACGACAACTAGGCTAACGTAAATCCTCACACGCGTCCTATGGTTTCTACAATTTTTACCCTGAGAAACCATCCAATGCTCTGATACCACTCTGTCACGCCCCCGAACCCGATTAGTAATTAAACCGGATCCGGGGTGTGAAATTAGGACTAATTAAATTTTTTTTTTTTTTTTTTTTTTTATGCCCACGGATCGAAGTCCGCTGTGAGGATTGTATAGTTGCCTCATTATCAGTTAATCGACAGGGCTTGTCCGGTAACCACATTCATAAACCTGTAGAGATATCGAAGCAAGTATGGATTTCATTCCATTAAATTTCAAGTTTCAATAAAACATATAAAGTTTATAAACATCAGGGCCATCCCAAAAACTTAGGCCCTGGTACAAAAGATATACAAAAGTATGGTGATTTCAAAATGTTCAAACCCAAAAGATAAGACGAAGTTGTACGATGAGGAATATCCCCGTGTTACGCGCGCTAGTGCCGGAAGTGATGACGCTAAGCTACGTCATCGGCACCCCACTCTCGTACCTCGTCCTCCTCCCCCGGTTGAGGATCCTCTGGGATTGCCTCGGCATCCGGGTCAGCGTAGGGGTAGTAATAGGTGTCCTCTGCACACCATGGGATAAGGTCAACAACATGTTGGCAAGAAGATAAGCAATATACGTTATTCATAACATGCTTCAAAGGAGAGTAAAGACAAATACATGATTATAAGATAACAAGGTACAAGCTAGGCAATAAGCACGAATAATACGAGAATCAAGTAATAAGATAAGTCATAGCAAGATAGACAAGAATAACCATCCGTGAAATGCAATGCAAGCAAGAGGAGACTCCGAGGATGTCCAAAGCCATCTCCCGGGGGTATAAGTGACGTCCGAGCCGACTACAAATACCCAAAGTCCGGCTCTAGGGGGATCCGAGCTCCCGGTCCTAGGAATAGCAGCACGGTCCTAGCCCGCTCCCAGCTATTCACGCCATGGACGCCGTCCAAAGCCGACTGCCCACCCTAGTGTCCGGTATCCGGCCCACTCAAGAATCATCAGACTGCAGCTGGTATGAATGCAAGATGATGGTGATGGTTTGTATACTACACAAGTTCCAAGACAAATACACGTGGATAGGTTTCCAAGCACAAGATAATAAACCGAGGGCTACTCCAAGTCAAGCCAAGATACAAGTCGAGTCCAAGTTCCATGAGTAGTCCTCTTTCAAGTCTATCCACACGTGTCCATCAATACAAGGCAAGGTACCTACGGATACACTCTAAGTCCGGTCCAATCCTAATTCTACAAGTTAAATTACAATTATACAAGTATTCAAGATAGAGTGTACAAGGTATGACGTACTACGGATACGAGATTCAAGAGTCAAGAATGATGAACAAGCCAAACCTAGGTCAAGGGCTGTCAACCGTGTATTAGACGTATCCCCAACGGAGGACGTATGGAGAATGAGTCATTGGTGTCCTAATTTGGCGGGCTCATGGTATACTGAAGTTATTGGGCACCAATCAACTCACTACCACACGCATTCGGCCAAGTAACGTCAATATACGGAAATCCCGGACAACCAACGAAGCACACCAAGCCCATCATGCTCCGTTTCCATTTTTCCCAATTGGTCATGCAAGGGTAGGGTCAAGGGGTCCCACATATAAAGTCAAGACCTAGGGCAGAAGTCCCATTTTCAATAACAGTTTTCTGAGCAGGCGGCTAGCCGCCTGGGGTTGGTCGGCTAACCGCTAGGTCGCCGAGTGGTGACCGCCGGGTCACCGCGAGTAGTGCAGACACTACTGGGTTGAGATTTCGTCAGGTCGGCCAGCCGCGCGAGGACCGCTGGGTCGCCGCGGGCGAGACAGAACCTAAGGAGGTTCTGTTCTGATTAGGCGGTCAGCCGTGGGCTAACCGCGGGGGTAACCGCGTGTACAACTGTGTCTGGTTTCTGGGTAGGCGGTCAGCCGCTGGGCTGACCGCGTGGTGACCGCCCGTGCAGAACATGTAGTTTCTGAAGCTGTTCTCAGTCAGATTCCGAGACACACCTACTGCTTCAGAGACTTCACATTCCACACCTGTAAACCATGCATATCATGCCACAAAACACTCATCCATTCCATCTAAGTCCATTCACATTATCCCTAATTACTTGTGAAATCCAAAGAAACATAAAACAAGCTTGGGATTCGGTGGAAATCTAAGCAATACATTAACAAGAATGAAACAAACATACATGCATGATTAACACACAATGCTAATCTACTTGCCTTCACCAAAGGAATGGAAGAGATGGAGATTAGAGAGAGAAACTTGAGGAGGAGAGTTCCCTACACACTCTAGCCAAATCCACCTACCAAAACTCTTCTCCTACACCCAATGAACACCAAGAAAGAAGAAAAGGGAGAAGCCATTAACATCCTACCCATTTGCAGCCATGAAAAACGAAATGGGGAAGGAAGGAGAAGGGGAAAACTCACCAAATTTATATCAAGAGGTAGAGGAAGAGGAGAGGAAGAAGATGGTGTGCTTGGTTTCTCTTGGGGAGGCTTCCAATCAACACTTGCAAGAAGAGAAATGAAGAAGGAGGAAGAAGAAGAAGCTCCAGCAGCTGAATGAAGAAGAGAAACGAAGGTTAGGGCTGGGGTTAGGGTTTAAATGGGGTTTAGAGGGGAAAAGTCCAAAATGCCCCTTTTGAGTGAAATGAGAGAAAATCAATTGTTTGAGGGACTTCGGGGCGTCAAATCATGACGAGCCAAGAACGAAAGATGACGAGCGCGACGAGATCTTTCCAACGAGCCCAAATTCGGCGAAAACGGAACTTTTCGGAAAAAAATACCCAATTTTCCTATTAATCACAACCTAACCCCTTATTAAGACTAATCGCACTCGGAATCGAATGAAACTTCGGGAACATCTTCCTAATGATAAAAGAAACTTGCTTAGCCACTAAACCCGCCTAATTAGCTAAAATCACAATTAATTAGGCTAATTGCCAATATTAAGAAATTAAATACCCTATTAAGGTCGGGGACCTTACACCATTCTTCCCAAGAAACCCAACTTCCATGTCTGCATTCTTCCCAAGCAACCCGGCTTCCATCTCTACAAGTAAGAACAGATGCTCTTCTCCCATGGCAGCACTTAGTAAGTAGTAGCAAAGCCAAAGGGAGGAAAGAAAGAAAGAAATGGTGCTGTTGTTTGAAAGAAGAAGAAATTAAGAGGGAGAGTTGGGTTCTGTTTGGTTTCTTTTTTACAGACAGAAAGTCGCAGCTCGTGCGGTTTCTTATTTAGTGTAGGAGTAAATAAAGCTTGCCTCGACAAAACCGCATAATAACCAATCAGTACCGCTAAGTAGAAACTGTTGCTGTTCCACAACCACCTTGCCCTGCTCACAGTTCTCGATCACTTTCTAAATAACAATCACATACAGTCTATAGCCAATACCAACCTGACCCTTACCGTTAACTTTGTCAAATCATAGGTTTGTGTGTTTTTCTTTTTTCTTTTTTTTTTTTTTTTTAATTTTAACGGAGGGTGTCAGAATAATCCCTTAAGGCTCAGAGGAGCCGGGAAATTCTACTGTGGCTTTAGTGTGGTAGTGCAGTCTTAAACCCTTAACCTTCGGGTTCAAACCGTGGTCCTAGGTCGACTGAGTTGCCTTTCGGAATTGTCAAATCATAAAGTCATATTTGGCAATGCTTATATATTCTTGATCAATTTTTCTCATAGATTTTAAAAACTCACATTTAGCATTTGTAAATTATAAATTGTTGATATTTTGGGCCCGCTGGAAGTTCCCATTGTTGAGGATTTTAATATCTGACCACCCACCCGGCCACCCCTCATAGGAATTGCAAATTTTTAGTTTAGCAGATTTACACGCTAACACTAATCCTTCTTTGTTATTTGCACTAACACGTGCTGATATCGATTTGAAACTTGATCTATATAAATCTTTAGTTAGAAATCTTCAAATTTGCTATAGTGAGGAATTCTCAAATATGCGAATTCCTCATGAACTCTTCACCCGTTACCAATCATGAACTTCGATGCAATATTAGAAAAATCTCCCCATTGAAAATTAGTTAATCATCACAAGTTTTCCTGTAAAGGGTTATGGTCTTGAATATCAATGTTAATAAGTACTTGATTAGCTGAATCCTCCAGTCCATGAAAAAAAAAAAAAAAAAAAAAGAGAAGAAGAAGAAGAAGTTACGGAACCCACCTCTGAATCAGAGAGAAATTTTACATTTGGATCCTAATTTCCTGAGCGTCTATATTTTAAGAGTTTTGAAAGTTAATATCACAACTCCACTTAAGTGACTGCGAGTTTCAATCTACATTGATGTTTTAGGTGCCCCTTTAAGATGATCTTATTAAGTCATATTCGTTTAAAGATCCTCGGTTAGCCTCTCTCTCAAATTTAGTTTATTGTCTTATGGTTTAGGTTTAGCCCGACCCCTAATGAATAATTCATTGCTATCCTAGTGTCAAAAATGAATAAAAAAAATAATTGGCTTTGATACAATGATGGTTGAGTGGTGTTGGCATCTTGGTTACATACTAATAATGTACAGAGATTGATAGTTGGATCGTCAAGTTTAAGTATCACTCTTGGACCAAATAAAAAATAAAAGGCCCAAACTCTCTATTATATAAATTGATTGTATGATTGTAGGTAGTAGAAACATTTTTTTTTCCAGTTGAATATTAATAGTAGGGATGTCAGGTTAGATAGGTGACCCATCCTACAAAACTAAAATCACAGTGCCCACATATATAGGCTGAAGACCAAATTCCATTCTTAGATTGAAATTAATCACATGTAAAATAAGTAATCTGACTTTGATCATTTATTTTTAGTTTTGATGAACTTGAGCGAAGATAAGCTTTGGTTTTCTTGAAACTTGGCCATCAACGTTATAATGGGGCTGTGAGTTCAAGTGATTTTGACTTTAGATAGGCCGTCAGTGACAGATTGATAGGCCTGCATAAGAGGACTTATCTTTATTTATTGAAAGGGAATCTATGAATCACACAAAAATTAACGCCCAATAATGCAACAAACCTTAAACCACAATAGTACAACAAAACGCCACAGAAAAGGAGAACCACTTGACATTGTGAGTTTAATTCTAGTTAGTTAGGGTTGTAAATGGGTAGGTTCTGATTTTGGTCTTGGTGGATCCGGAACTAGAACTGTTAAGGAGAAGATGGAACCGGATCCATACCCGAAATCATTTCGGAACTAGTTTCTTGGCTCCAGAATCGGAACCAGAACCATATATGGGACGGGTCTAAATCCGGGTTAAGGTCTAGATAGAGAATGATATTAAAAATAAAAAAACTTTTATGAGAGATTTTTGAAAATTAAGGTAATATGCCTGGTCTCAAGTCCACGGGTTCGAACGATCCATTTACTTATCGGGGCCTAAATAAGGACCCAGACCCGGTTTTTAACGAATCAAAACCTCTGGGTAATCGGAGAATCAGGGACTCATTTACATCCCCTAATCCTAGCCCTGGATTTAACGGCTTTAAATTAAGTTTAATGGGTCTTAGATGTAGATTATATTGAGATTCAATCCAACAATGATGAGTGAAGATTAAGTAAGTGTAAAATTAGGCTCGGTGCTAAATCATGAGATGAAAAAGACTATCAAAGAGTCTACATTGTTGAAAGGTGGGCCCCACAATGCTAGACTGCACTTGCATCGGCTCGCAGGAGAATATTTTTCCGACATTGCGAGGGTCCTGAGTGGGGCCCATTTATAAAAATATAAACTACTAAAAGATGCTCTCATTTGCATGAGCCCTTGCAAACTCTCTCGCTGATTGAAGTTGGGAACATGTAAGATTAACCAGTACAAAACACTTTCCAAACATTATCACTGTAATTTATAGTAATGGATTGGGCCGACGGGTGAAACGAAGAATTTCGAAATATAGATACACATCAAAGAACATGACATCATCCAAAACAAGGTGCAATGTCCCAACAATTCTATCAGGTGTTGATTCTTATGACTTTGTCATTGATGGATAGATCAAACTCATCAACGGTGTAAGCATCTTTATTTCTTCATGGACGAATTTAGGATCTTGGATTTTTTCCCTTTGAAATTCCACCTAATTTATTTTATAACCCACAGTATCTTCCGCCCAACTCAGCCCACGAGCCGTTAGGCTTTGAGCCCGAGGGACACTCGATTCTGACCGCTGAGAACTAATTCTTGAAAATGCATACCTGTTTTACATGATTTGCATCCATTCAAATGAACTGGATTGTTGGATTAGTTGTGCATTTGTTTTTTAATACAAGTGCACCCATTTTTAGGTGTGTGAATTTGTGGGAAGTTGATAAAGGTAGTTAAGATGATCACGTGATCCCGTGTGCCATATACCGACACGTCCCACCTAGATTTTTGAATACTCTCTGATCCCATCCCCAAGTGGGCCCCACAATGAGGTGCGCTTGGAAAGCTCCATGTGCACCCCATGCGCATCATGTGCAACTTAAAAAATTAAGTTTTTCTCTTTAAAATTTGTTGACACTGTGTTAGATAAACAATAAATAAACTCATGAACTATGGTTTCATCATGTAAGGAAAGGATCCTCATGGTGTAGGATCTAAGGGCAAGCCTAGATTGGAATTTGTGATGTTGGGACCTCAAAGACTGATGTGATGGATGCCCCTTGGAATTTCATAATGTAGTTTTCTTTTACTAAAATTCTAAATTTCAATCACTTAAAAAGTTAAGAGTAACCTCTTTACCATTTATAAATGCTACAGTGGAGAGGATTTGGGAATTCTACCAAAGGTTGGAGAATTTATGAATTCTCCATGAATTTCTGGAATTTTGCTATAGAAGCAGGCCTGATGATGACATTGGGGAGGTTAGAATGGATTGGAATCCAAATAATGGTGCAACTTGGGCAAGGCCAAACCCGGCCTGCAGGTTTGTCCCATCCAAAAGTGAAATTGTGATTGGCCTTATCGAGCTTGGGTCAAGCTTGGGTCCATGTTTTGAATCTCACCTGGGATTTAGGTCGGATTTGGCTTCAGACTTTATTATAGGTACCCAAATTAGAATCTGGCAGCCATATCAAAGCTTGCCCAAGCCACATTTAGTTCTTGTAACCAATGGGCCTGAAAGTGAGGCTAGGGCCCACCTAATGTGCTAAAATACTTATTCATATGCAAGCTGGGTCAGGCCTATGAGAATAAAGGGCAGGGCAATCCATAAACCAAGCCTGATCCAGTCCATGGGCATATAAATACAGGTTGGACTGAGCCAAATGAACAATGAAACTGGGGCCTTACTACGGCCCAGGAGTTCTTATAACGATTACAGTTGACATGTGATCAGGGCTGCAAATACCAAACCCTGCTTTATTCCAACAACTGGATTGCCTTTTTAGGGGCACTCAGACTTGATGGGCCGCAAGCATGAGGAGTTTGATGATAAGCCTTGGACTTTAGACATTTCTGGGCCTTGTCTTATTGGATGATAGATCTTGTACTTTGGTCTTTAGACATTTCTGGGCCTTGTCTTATTGGGTGATAGGTCTTGTACTTTGGTTTTAATGGAGTATTTCACATCTTATCATCTAGATGATTTGAGCCTTGAACCAATGACTCATTTAGTGCACTCAATTGACTTCTTTTGGTATCACAACTCATCAGAGACTTGATGTGGTTGGCTATGGGCTTTGATATACATAGCCCTTAGTTCAGTGGGCCATAATCATTGGCTTAATGGGCCTTGAGCGCCGGCATTTTTTATATACATAGCCCTTAGTTCAATGGGCCTTAAACCAATATATCACAGGGTTATGTCGATCCATATGAGGCTTAACCAATATTTTCAACCCATCTACTAAACGATCAGATACACCCAACCTATAGCAAATGCAGGTCAACTTAACCCTACCCTCTAAACTTGTTTCATAGCAGATTCATTTATTTATTTTATTTTTATCTTTTTGTTACATTTGGGCCACCTTTACAAACTACAATTTGTTCCAGTTGGCTCATGGAAAAGCATTAATGCATATAAATACATCTTTATATTGCTAGAAACCCCACAGTCCACAGATAAAATTACAAACCTTCTACAATCAGATTTATGTGGGTTGATGGTTTTTGCCTGTGAGACAAGTATTGTGGGTCAACCTTTGTTTGACACGTTTAAATGAGGGTCACGGTCTTCTAACCTGTGAGACAAGTATTGTGGGTCAACCTTTGTTTGACAGGTTTGAATGAGGGTCACGGTTTTCTAACCTGTGATGCGGGTCACGTGTGGGTCCATCATGGTCAGGCTAGCGGGGTTCAAATTGTACTATCCCACCATGAATTCAAATTAGAAGTAGACAGTGGAGGCTCATAGAGTCATAGTCGACCTAGGTCCACGTTAGTGGGCCTGTTCCATTATCCAAATTAGAGTTAAAGCCTTGAACCCATATATAGACTTAAATAAAGAGCCTTCAACTAGGCACAAATCGAGGCCCACTTGCTTGGATACTCATAGAAGTATATATCAATTATGACATTCTATATATATATCAATTATGACATTCTATATAAGCAACAGTACCATGTAACATATGGTTGTGGCATTGGTTTGAGTTCCTCAACTATGAAAATTTATGGACTCAACCTCCAACCTAAATTTTATTTGGCTCCTTGAATTGGACCTGATCTTTGTCCCAAATTAAACATGAGTTTAAAAATCGGTGCCATAGGACACACCTGCCTTTCGATTCAGGTCCTTTAGGGGCATTCTAAGACCCATTCTCCAATAATAAAATCATGAATTGATAGTATTTTATTATAATATATATTAATTATGTACAATGAAAAACAAGAAGGGGATGTAGCTCAGATGGTAGAGCGCTCGCTTAGCATGCGAGAGGTACGGGGATCGATACCCCGCATCTCCATTAATTTTTTTAAGTTTATCCTTTTGCCCTTTGAAATGATAGATATTTTTCTTATTAAAATGAACCTTATTAGTTGTTTTCTAACTGTTCTCAATTGCACATCACTGATGCTACAGTGTCTTTTTTCCTCCCTACAGTTTGTCATGTGTAAGAACTTTACTTTTCAATGTCGTTTGATCTGTATTGCATTTGACAATATAATGTATAATATCTGTATTGCAAATTTCTAGTTAGATAAATATTCATTTCTCATGTTCATGTACTACAGCTAATTTGTTTTCTAAAGTCTAAAAAATCTCAAGTTTAATGTATTATGTAATACAAATATTGATAGATATAGTAGATTATATTATGTAATCCACATATACAGACTTGAGCCCTCTAACAAAACCAAGCTTGACCCAAACCTAGTCTATTGGACCCTTGCTTGAGCTTAGCTCAAGAAATAGGAGCGAAGTGGAACTTGAGGCCAACCTAGTCAAGCTCAAGGAGGTTGTGTTAGCCTTGGCGTCCCTAATTGAGTGCAAATTAAATGAAATAAAATGTATAGCTTCAAGGGGAATTAGAGTCACTGTCCTTGAAATGATTGTTGACACCCACTTTGTTGAACCTAGTAAGCAATAGTTTAACCAGTGAGACGCATTCAAGATACAATGAAGACCAACAGATGTTGTGTCCCTCTATGATTTTGTTGATCCTAGAGCAATGCACCAAACACTAGCTTGGTGAACCAGAAAGTTGGGGTAAATGAGTGAGTAAGAAGGCCACTATGATGTGTATCTGTGACTGTGATTGTAGGTAAGGCACGTTCCCACTTCCAATTTTTGCTAATTTGAGGCTCTTAGGAAATCACATGCGAGTATGTTTCCAAACATGAAGTTTTTACAACTATTAAGAAGAGATTTCTCCTCCAAAACTTTTCATGAAAATCGTATAGCTCTAAAATGGATTTTCATAATTCAAATTCCCAAACATCACTTAGAAAAATATTTTGAACAGTCACCAACAACTTGCAAGCCATTTTAGCTTATTTACATTGTTACACTCTTGTTAGGTCCTTTATACAATTCTCATGTGTACCCGTGGTGAAGTGATTCTTGAATGCCTTTCCTTTTTAATATAACCAATAGACCATAAAACCATTGTTGTACCGTTTTCATCACATTTCATCAATAATTGGTTTTATGATAAGTGATAACTCAATAGGGTCTGAGATCCTACAACTTTCCATTTCACTAAACGATGCTCATTATTCTTTTTATTTCACTGTCTGCTATTTTCTAAGGTTCTCTCTATTGAACTTGACCAATGCTATAACACAATTTTCTTTGCTTTGACATTTCTTTATTGATACTATAACACAATTGGTGCTAAATCTCCTGCAGAACAAAATAAAAATCAAACCTTAGACATTAGGTTACGAATCTAATCTAACTCATTCACTTAAAACAAAAGTGAGCCTGTAGGTACAATATTTATATGCATGAACCAGTCAGGTATCTTACTACATGTGTTTTTCCTCATAGCAATCATGTCATTTTTATGGATTCTTCTGCCAAGAGATGAGAACAGAAGTTCAAGGGCTGTAGTTGCTGCAACTGCTTGATTTCTTTTCGATCTCTAGTTATACAGTGATGTTTTACCCCCTCTTTAATATTCCCGTTCTCACTGTTAACATGACCCAAGCCTGTGTCCTACAGCTTGCATAGTGACGTGCTTTTAGTATTTTTCTTCTTCTTATGGTTAATTTGACTCGAACCTGCATCCTCGTGGTTGCATATGTTGAAGATTATCAGTTTGTTAGGATTTTTGGGATATTAGCGGGTTATCCTTATCCTTTGGATATGGTTGGTTAGCATTTTCTTATAAATGTAATATTTTCTATCAATGAATCTTACGGTGAAATTATGAAAATTATTTGAAACTCTTTGGCATAGTGGGATATTTTTAATATTTTATTATTACGTTAACATGACTCAATCCCGTGTCCTAACGGTGTCACAGTTTCTTCCTCTATGCATGTGTCTACATCAAATTGTAAGATATTAATCTACTCTTCGAGTCAAGCTTTAAAGTTTAGACAGCGATTTTGTTGCAATTGGTCATATTGCGATAGAAGATCTCTCTCTGTCAATACTGGAGGAGAGAGAACTGATATCGTGTGGATGAAGGAATTTATTTTGATTGGAGATCTAAGAGTTCTACAGATGAAAATAGTTGTAATGACACACCGAACAGAACAGAGCCTCGGAAACTTCCTGAAGAAAACGTTCTGAATTTGCCTGCCTCTAAGTCCATAAAGTGGCCACCACCAATTTGAATGCTGACCTTTCATAATTTAGCATGCCTCTTGTTCTTTATTCCTCTGAATCTTGTTCCTCCTTCCAAGTTCCAGCAATGACCAAAAGGAACTGGACCATTAAATGGGCAACCTCAAAGCATAAACTACGAGTGTTCAAGCTCGTCCACGCCCAGCCTGTTGAATGTTCAGGCCTAACATCAACCCCAAACTGAGCCCACAGACCTAAAAGAAAGGCCCAGGAGACTCTTATTTGCATAAATGCCTTTGTGAAACGTATGTCGAACCAGATGTGCCTTAAAGTATGCAATTATCCAGGTCCAGACCCTTTATATATCTGGCTGGCAGGGAAATCATGTCTCAATTTTCCAACCCTAAGTCCTTGAAGCCCAGCCCAGAACCAGCATCTTGTAGGCTGGCCGAGTCTGGTCTGGGTGACCTGGTCCATGAACACACCCCTACCACTAATAATTACTATGAATACGACTGGAAGGGAACATGGCAATTAATAGTCAACCAGTTCAACGGTTGTGATATTAATGCACGAGATGTCCCAAGTTGATCATTTGACGAAATGAGATTGTGCATGTTGACCATCCTATTTATCATATGGCGAACAGTGGGGCCAACTTTTATTAGAGTAAAATCCAGAGACGTCTATAAGGTGAGCCAGAGACATCCATAGAGTGAGGGTGTTCATTTTGCGTAGTTAGTATTTTCATTAGGTGGGGCCCCACCGTCTACTCCTCCACCCATTGAATTCTTTTTAAGTTTGGAGACTCAGGATCCGGATCCGGACTCTTAGTCATTGGCCTGTTCTCCCACGCCTGTATGTGGCATTAGAATGTTCGATTTGAAGTAGCCTGGGGCGGTAGACTGGGCAGATCTTTTCTGCTGTGAGCCTATCACAATTAAAATGGCAAGGAGCCAAACATGACTATAGCAGTTAATCAGTCCACAGAAAGAAAAGTAGCATTTGGCACCTTCTTTTGTACTGGTAGTTGAGAAAATCCTTTGTTCTGGAAGCTGGGGAAATCCTTGAGTATAAATTAATTTTCAGGAAAACTTCAAATAGATATCATAAATTTATTGCTTATTTTAAAACAGTATATAATCTTTGTAGCTTTGTTGTTTTGATTTGGATTTTAATTAAATCCATCTCTCTATTAAATAAAAAAAAAGTATATAAGTTTTTGATACTTCTTTCAAATGGTTCTTTCGGGTGGTCGAACAACCATTGGCAACATTTTCTCCAATTTTTTTAAATGACATAAATGACCCCTTAAAATAAGAGACAGTAGAATGCTAAAATCTCACTGTCACTCCAATAATTACATCCCACCAAGTATGATCTTTCAATTTGAGCCAATGGAACATAAGTCCACTCTCCACAAGCTACGGCACCAAAACTGATAATCATGTTCAAAAGGAAATTACTACTAAATGGTAAGATAGGTCACTCATCAACAATGAGGAAGGAGTCTGAAAACACATGGAGTGAAGAAGATTTTTCTTGTCTGCAAACCGCAATATCACTCCTTATCCACCTTGAAATTCAGAAATGCCATCAACCATGCTGATTGTCCAATGTTAAAACCCCCCACAGAATGTGACAATGAAAATAATGATGATGATCATGATAATAATGGCAAAACTATCAATTTTAGTAATACCTCAGCTTCCATTATTATCATGGTCATCTCCAAGTGGATTCTAGCTTCTGCTTTGTGAGCTGTATGGGCAGAGGAATTATATGGTCCGGAGCCTCAGCAGATGTACAGTTTGCTGTCCCAATACTCACAGTCCTTGTTCTGGACCCACAGTGGAGGTGGATGTGCAGTCTGCTGTCCCATTACTCACCGACCTACTTGTTCCGGATCCAACAGTTTGCGTGCTCATTTTTAAAGTAGGTTCTCAAAATTTGAATACTTCGCAATCATAGATTTCATAGTCAATGAAGGGGAAGAATTAAAATGAGTGCTTAATATAGTCTCTAATTTCATGGAGTGAAGAGGGGATGATCATTTAGGTTCTGATGATCTCGTGGATTTTAAAATCTTTTGCTTTAGGCTTGGCATTTAGCTAAGCATAAGATTCCTTGTGATGTAGATTAGGTAAGTAAAAAACTTTACAGAGATTCAATGATGAAAGAAGCGAAACTGAAGGGCCTGATGGGCTGATACTCATCATCATAACTTTCAATCTAACTTTCAGATTCCGTGATATTTTCCCTTTTTTTTTCCCTTCTAGTGAAAATTTATGGTTTTACTATTTTGAAGACAGGCAGTGATTTCTCCCCAGAACCCACTATTAATCCAGTTTGTTATCTTACAACAGTAGCTTTTATTGTAGGAAATATATATATCAACTTCTGTGATTCTGTTCACAACCATGCAAACATGAACTTATAAATTAAAATGCAAACTTATAGTGGGACTGAAACCAGAATAACGATTATTCTAATAGAATGGACATTGATCAAGGCTAGCATTTGACGCTATGTCCTTAAGATAGTTTTGCCATCGCTATGGTGGTCACGATTTTTGAACGTTTGTCTCTCATGATACAATGATCGCACAAGCAACTTACTGCCTAGCAAATCAAAGTAAAACTCTCTTGACTTTGACTCTTGAAGCGAATGCAAAGCATGAAGGAAAAAAATGAATGACCGAACCAGAGGATGAGTTGGGTTTACAAAGACGCCTTCATAACTATTCATGGTGAACCGACAACTCCCTTTGGTAAAACATCTCTTATCAAAAGGCCACACCAAGCCCAACTCATGGCGGGGGGCATGTGTGTGGATTAACCCACCTTGGACTAGGTCCTCCCTCCTTCACTATATGTGGGGTGGCTCTTAGGATACAACCTTTACTATCAAGATAATTATATATATATATCCACTCAAAGTTTTGTCCCCAAACAATATAGGATTCAAATTTTTTACAAGCTTGTGTTCCATCTATTAGCATGTTTAAGTAGTGATGTTTGGAGTTAATTTTTCATTTACCCCTCATTGGATTTGAACAACCCAGTATATGCCGTTAATCTACTCATGGAGTAGAACATAATTGCATATGGTCCTACCTCAAACAATAAGTTGGGCCCACATTTATTTTTGGCTCAAACTTGACCAATACCCATGTTGCACTATCCATTTTTCCAACAGTAATTACATGGAAGCAAGAAATGAATTTTCGAATTAAGCACTCGGTGGAAAGTAGTTTCTCGATCGGTATATAACAATCCTTTCTAAGCACCTCAGATAAAGGTTTTTTGTTAAAACTTGAGTAGAAACTTGCCAAACAGCTAGCCCTCAATACAATTTGCACAAGCCCCATCTATGAACCACCCTCATATGAAAATTCCAAGTTCAAATCTGGACTATCCTCATCTTTTACAAGTAGGCTTATATAAAATTTCCAGAACGTTCAGTGTTAGAATAGGTTGATTTTATAACTGCAATAATCTGATCTCCAAAACAATTTTTGCTTCCAAACCTGCCTCACTGATTTTATTTATTTCTCATTACCATACATAACTAAATACAAAATTATCCTTTACCAAAAAAAAAAAAAAAAAAACTACTAAATCAAAAACTACAAAAGCATATATATTTCCAAACGTCTCTCATTATCACCTTTTCTTGAAAGATACATCTTTTGCTTCTCTTTTTTCTCTTTCAAAAATATTTACAATCATATGTCTGCTTGGATCTTTTTCTTTTTTTTTTAATTTTTATTGAAACGCTTAAAAAAATAGCCCAAGCCCAACACCCAAAAGAAAAAAAAGAAAAAGAAAAGGAAAAATATACAAGAAAAAGGCAATTCCCATTTTACAAAATTTCAGAAGGCAACAATCACTTCCATGGCACCCCCACAAAATCGCTTAGGAAGCTTTAAATTGAAATCACCCATCCAAGATATCTTTGATTTCATTTCTGCCTTCTTTTACCTGATATTTTTCACCCCCCGCCCTATGTCACACTTTCTTCTCCAGATGAGTGTTTGGTTGTCTTTTGTTCTGTTCATCTTTATCTCTTTTGCCAGTACCTTCACATGTTGACGATGATAACATTAATTCGGAATAATTCCAACTGTGAGGTTA
Source organism: Persea americana (assembly GCA_029852735.1). Taxonomy (NCBI): domain Eukaryota; kingdom Viridiplantae; phylum Streptophyta; class Magnoliopsida; order Laurales; family Lauraceae; genus Persea; species Persea americana. Next base: position 12,637,532 of record CM056809.1, read on the forward strand.
AGTCTGATCCTGTTTAATGAATCACCGAGGTCCAAACATCTGATCGAGCATAATAACCAACGACATGGCGACCGTAGTGTCGAGTTGGGGCTCGACGACAAGGCGGAAGACGTCGGCGCCAAAGGTGACGCCGCCTACGGCCTCTTTGCACTTGATCTCGGCCACCGGGCACCTCTTATCGTCGTAGACCTTGCAGCATCGCCGGGAGAAGGACCCCTCCACGTCGTATAGCACTTGCTTGGGCTCGCGGCCGGGGGTCACGTGAGCTAGGGACTTGGAGCTGAGGAGACGCACGTGCTTCTTGACGGAGAACCGGGGGTTGACGGCCTCTTCTCCGTTGAACACCAGCCATTGGACTCCAAGGCTCAGTTTCTGTCGTTTGATAAGAAAACAGACGTTAGAAATATATCATATGATGAATTTATTCACTAAAAACCGATATATCAGTTGTAACGGGTTTTATTGGAACACCGAGAAATAGTGTGACAGGTCCGAATTCGAATATATGGAGAGCTCTCTGTTTTATTATGGGTGTTTTAACAATTGCCCGACGACGAAACAGTTATGTAACGGATATTGTGTAACGGTTTGGTTTTTTATTTTATACAAACATCATCACCAAAATGCTTCATATGTACTAGTTTTTCATTCATTACTCTCGGATTTGAAACTATAAAACCAACAAAAAAATAAAGATCTGATTTTTTTGTGAACATTTTTCAAATTGTTAGGAAGATCAATGAAAACAGGCCCAGATAACTCAAAGATATCACTTGAAGACTGATACATCGGCCGATATGTGTAAAAGTTTACATCTTTAAGCTTTAAAACCATGATTAGAGCTCTCAATTTTGTATCTGAATTACATCTAAAGTTAAAACACACCCTGAAATGGCCTAAAATATAAAAGACCCACAAAAGATTTCATTTTGTAAACACTTTCCATAAAAAAAGAGCTCAAAACAGATAGATCGGCCGACACAGTAAACTTTTGGTTGATACAGAATCCGAAACCGTCATCAATCTCGGAAACCCAGTAATTTACTATGAAAATGGATTCTGTGGAAATCAAATTACCTTTCTCCGGATTGTCAAAAGCGGTTTTCCGGCAGCGTCCATCAACACGATCTCGCCCTTGTTCCCAGCCACGTAGTTGTCGACTCGGAAAACCAGGTTCCCCTTGGTGTCGAAGACCGTGAAACCGGTGCAGTTGAAGAGCAGAGACTTCTTCCAGACGGTCAGGACCTTCGGCTCACAGCGGCCTGAATCCGGCCTCTGAACCTCGGAAGCGATATTGGGGTATACCTTTGTCATCCCTTTCAGTGGTTTGCCGTGCAACGGAAAACCGCCTTCCGGTCTGTGGTAATTTGGTATGGGTGTGTTAGATGGCTCGGCTGCAATCAGGTCTTTTTGCGTGGTAGGAAAGTGACCAGGGCAAGAGCTTATATTTATAGCCCAGGTTGACGATAATGCCCGCAGGAAAATGGGCAGCCAACCTGGTGACAAAAATGCCCTCTGAGGAAAGTGGCCTCAAGCCCAACGGGCAGACCCGTTTCGCAAGCATCGCAATGAGTCGGGTTTAAATGGTACTCGATCGGACCACTCTTATTAGAGTCGGGTTTGATAGACATTTTTACGTGTTTGGGGTGGGTTTGAGTATACATAAAATATAAATTAGGTTAGGATTTTATCTTACTCATTGAATTACTTGGAATCTAAGATGAAATGAAAATCTTATGGGGCTGACTGAGTTGGGGATCTCACGGACAATGTGTTATATTAGGGGTGTTTGTTCAACTTATATGTTGACTTAAGTTAAATCGAAGAATCTATGTAGTTGATAAGAGTGAATTTTAAGTTGATTGAGTTGGGGTTTAAGATGAATGGAGAATTTTACGACAACAGAGTTGGTAGATGATGACTCATAATATTTTAACTTTTCACATTTTCAGATTGCATAGTGGGTTTTTTTTTTTTTTTGAAAATTTTAAATATTCATACAGTTAGTGTTTTAATATTTATAACTTCTAGTGTAACATTTCATGCTATAAATATACCATCAAATGCCTGACCCGACTCATCACATATGGGGTCAAGTGGGATGGATATGAGATTAGCAATACCCGACCCGACCCGACCTGACCTGCCCCATTGCCATCACTACCTGCTGTATGTGACGTAATGGGCGGAAAAAACTCTGTTAAGTTAATGTGCCTTTTTTGTTTTTTTTAATAATTCAATTATTATTATTTTTGGAGGTGCTTTTCGTTGCTTGGAAGAGAATAAATCATGATAAAAGTTGTGGCTGAGGACCATTTCTGTGGTGTACATTGTGCCACGTGTCATGACAGAAATAATTTATTTTTCTTCTTTTTTTCTTTTTTATTTTTTAATGTAGGAAGGACGATGGCATAACTGATATGCACTGGAAAAACAATAATAAATGGTAGACTCATCCCCCACCAAGTATAAGAATTAAGAGGTGATGTGAATCTTGAACTTTGGAATCTTTGCCACTGCCACTTGAGAGGCACTTTTAGATATATTTATACATTACACTAACGTGTGGTTGGGGTCCCTTGCACGTATGCCTCTTGCATACCACATTTGGGAAGAGATGACATTGGGCTATAAGTTTGGGTGAAGTTTATAAATTGTACTTGGACTCGATCTTGAGTTACTAAATGGACCTGTACATGAACCCAAATCCAAATCGGGTTTCGGTCCAAACACTGATGCCCGTTTCGGATGTACGCCAAAATCGACCCAACCCGATCCTTTTTTTTGTTCTATTAGACAAAAATAAAGTTAGAACTCATTGATGATAGGGAGATTAAAGCTCAAGGCCTATGTTTTAAATAATGCAGTAGCTAATCAGCTGCATTGTATGAAGATGTATATACTTTTAGAACATATAAAACATGGCATTGGATGTTCAAGCCCATGCACATGGGTATAAAAGGCTCTGTTAAATGTAGAAGCCTGGTTAAGGTCCAAGCCTAGAAGAAACCCAAACCCATTAAGGACCATTTTAGTGATGAGTCCTCTTGTGTTATTTGAATAAACACTTGATATGTTATATACAATCTTTTAGTTAACTGTGGGATAGAAAAATGAGTTATATATAAATGTTAAATATGAAAATATTGAATATATGAAACATATTTTTATATTTATCAAAATCACCATTTTCGCAAGGCTACATCCAATAGTTTTATACTTATTTGGATTTTTTTGGACAAGATTGATAAAAATTAGATATCGAACTCAACATTTTGATGCTTATTATTAATATGAGAATATTAAATAATTTGAATTACAAATTGGGAGTTTAGAAAATGGCAAAAAATTAGTACTATAGGTTGGAATTTTTTGGTTTTTTCACAAATTACTCAAATTCTCTAAAGACCTAAGATATGAATCTTAAAGGTCTTGTGGTTTATTAGTTCTATAGATATTGGTACGGGGCCCATGAGAATGAAAAAGAATAAAAGTGGTTGATAAGATTTGATCCTGTGACCAGCTGCATAATGAAATGCAATCAATGTGTGAAGACTGTATTAACGACCTTTGGCCAATGGAAGATGTGAAAGCGAGTTTCACACCTATTTAGGTGTGAAAATCTTCATGTAAAAATGACTTTATTTATGCATCATTTTCTCACCTAATTTTTTTAACCCTACACACACGTTAAAATTCTGTATAACTAGAGTCCATTGAGCCTGAGGCCCAAGTCTAGCTCGGCAAATAATTTGAACCGTATAAACAGCTCTGGGCTTTGCCTGATGGCATGTTGGACAATCCAAATCCTCAAGGCTCGGGTGAATCTCGGCCAGACCAGGGTCCATTGATAACCTTATATACAACCTTTCCTGTAAAATATGTCAGGTATATAGATATAGATGCAGGTATATAGATGCAGCCCTTTTAATAATCAGGCCACAAAATTATGTTCATGTTGCCCACAAGCACGAAGTAAAGCCAATGAGAACCTCTAATTAGAACTTCCGACCTTGAATGCCAACATATGTCCGATTAACTGAATATCCAAATCGGCCTCTAATCTATAATTAAAAAAAAAAAGCTTTGGGTTCCATGTCTGATATGCTAAAGGAAACTGGTTGGAGTACTTTTGCAACTTAAGAACTCTTGTTTTCCGGTTTCTGTTGCTGAAGGGGGTTACACATCAATGGTATCAATAACTGAATGGGCCCTGCAAGTATGAGAATTGGAGGGCAGAAATTATACAAGTTGGCTCTATACCTACCTCTTTCCCAACATTCTGGGTGGTTGTTTTGTAATAAAACTCTTGATGCTTGAAAAGCCATTCGCTTAGCGCCTTTATCAATTATAAAGAGTTAAGAGGCCTCATCAAAGGTGTAGCCTAACTATTATAATGTAAACATGTTTGTTTACAAACGTGTGATACTGTTGGCCATCCTCAAATATATAAATAGAGCTTGTCTTTTATGAATGTTTTTTCTTAGGAGTTGGGAACATGTGGAAGGTTAATTGCCTTTTAGAGAATGATGTTGTGGAATGATTATAGGTGGCCATGTCCATGGATCCAATAAAGATGTCTTTTAGGTGAAGTGTCTTCTGCATGAAGGAATTATAAGAAATCTAGTTATGATAATCCACTGCTGATGAATCTTGCTACAAAACTCAAAGTGTAGGGCCTGTTTGATTTGTAAGATTATTTTATATTAGAACTTCAATTTAGATTAAAGTTTATCAATTGATTTTTGCGAGTTAGATGCGATCAATTTCAAAAGTAAATTCGACACCTATAGCGAAATGACTTTTGTGGAATTGATATTCAAAAAAGGTGAATTCCAAAAGCAAATTCCTGAGCTATAATGAAATGACTTGAGTGGCATTGCTGATACTCGAAACATTTGGAAAAGTCATTAAAGGATAATTCTGGAAATCACAAATACCATCTCCATTGAATTCTCCAAATGCCAACAATACCCCTCCATCATTTTTTGCTAAATTGCAAAAGAAAGTCATCAAGGAAAAGGGTTTAAAAAAAAAACCTCCCAAAATTATACAAGCCAAAGAGGCCCAAAAGAAGACCACTTTATCTGAATATCGAAAGTTCGAAAGGCTAAGAAAATTTCTCTAACAACAAAAACTTACTGTTTCTTTTTAAACTCTCTCTATCAAAAAAAGAGAACTTAAAAGACAATACCACTACAAACATGATCTCCATTGAATTCTCCAAATGCCAATACCCCTCCTTCATGATCGATCTGAATATCGAAAGCTCCATAGGCTGAGAAAGTCTCTCTAACAACAAAAATTATCTGCTTCTTTTTAAATTATCCCAATAAAAATAGAGAATTTAGAGACAACACCACCTCAGATTCCATTAATCAAACAGGCCACTTATATCCCACCCCTGATCAATGGAACAAGTCTAATATGTTGGTGATATGATGAAACAAACCTGATCTCATGATCATAAAAATCTTAAAATTTAGTTGGTTTTGTATAGCATTGTCGTGCCGCTCACTCACACTAGCAAGAAGACTGGCATAGTGAAAAAGCAAAGTACATTGGTAAGAAGACAAATTTTACATTTAGCATAATTTCAAAATGTGTTTTGTAACCAAGGTGTTAAATTGAAGGCCATGAATTGGCTAAATACAGAAAAATCAAGATCTTGATTTCGATTGAGACATCGAACGTTATTAAAATCTTCCCTGGCCAATATTCATTCCAATAAGAACAAGCCAAATGAAACAACATTTGAGGACCGAATGAGGAGTTTTCTTTCTATTATAATCAGTTTTATAATCACTCAACAAAATAAAAACATTCAAGGGCCTCCAATTGAAAATCCTAACCAATAAGAAGACACCCAGTGCATATAACGATTCAAAATCAGATGAGGAAAAAAAAAAAAAAACCTTTCCTAATGTATAACAATATTATCGTGTCTGTTGGCAAGCCCTAATATTTTATGTGGTATTTGAAGTTGACCATCACATGTTTAATGAATTTTTGTAGCTTCCATGAACTTTCATCACTAGTTTCGTGGAGCTCAAGTTCCCTTGGCTAGTGTAAATGGAAGTAGTTATCATACGTTCATGCCCAACTAACCCCTTATAAACAATTGATGGCCCATCTCAATCGGTGTACAAGGTAAATACCTCATCATCGTAGAACTAAGTCCATTGACTTGGTTGACCTAAGATCCATCGAGGGTTCTTAAATTTGGCCACAAGCTAACTCTAATGATTCAGATTTAGTTAATAGGACAATCAACTTACTGTTTTGCATTGAAAATGATGTCAGTGCTTTATTCATTAGGATTTTTTTGTGGCGGTGCTTGGCTCTGAGTATTATTGTCTTCCCACACAGTGAAATTTGATGGTGGGTCATCATCCATCATGGCATAGGGTCATCAGTCTGTACTGTGCAATATATGGGTCTAATAGAGGACAGTGAGTAGCCCAAAAAAGATTAAAAGAAACTCTGATTAAATGGACCCTAACGATCTGATTTACTGCTTGATTATACCATTTCAAAGGCAATAAAAGTCTAATTGACAAAACTTAATGAGATGGCGCGGGTTTTCCATAAGACAATATGGCTTAACAATTTGGACAATAGGGATTGGCATATAAGCACACCATTCATTACAAGAGTCATGACAGAATTTTGCTATGTGAAAGACTAACATCTGAGCCTAAACCTAGACTTTTGTCATCCCAAAATTCTTAGATATATATATATAGTAGTCCAAAGAACATAGGTCAAGGACATGTAATGGGATCCATTTGATCATCTTAACCTTTGAATTGATGGTCTAAAAGTATCATCATCATCATCATCATTCAAAAACTCTCATTTCTATTTCTCCATCCCAATCTATCTTGAACTTAATCCTCAAAAACGTTATACTTATTCAGTTTCATTTTTACTATTTTCAATCATGTGTTCTTCAGCCTACTCTTTCTTATAGTGTGCCATCAACCTACGTTTTTGGATTGTGACAAAAATTCTAGGTTTGCTGTCAACCTAACCAATGCAATCCTCATTTTTCCGAATTAGAGACCGGTAGGAAAAGTTGATAAAATCTTTAGTATTTCTTAATTTGTGCTCTCCTGAATGATTAATTTTACCGTTTATAAAATTTTAATGAGTGTCAAAATAAAGTGAGTGCAAAAGCGATAGGCTCCATCTTATGTGATCTCATATAAACCTCACATATCAAGCTACTAATTGTATGATATCAAAATGACGGCGGAAGATTATTTTACTTCTAAAGCAATAATCAATATAGAGAGAAAAAAAAAATCCGAAATCTTTGTTTTAAATAGTGGTTCAAGTCTATCCAATATCACATGTGTATGGTTGGGATTGCTCCAAATGAATGAGGGAGTTGATATATAGCAGTTGTGATAAACTTAAAAGAAAAAAAAAACACCATCAATTTCAAAGGGACTCTATCACCTCTTTCCAACCCATTACTATTTCAAAAGTGGAAACTATTATTTAATTGCAATAGAAAAATCTGGCAGGCTTTTCAAGGTGGTCTTCCAATGCTATTTTATAGTTCTCTCTATCTCTTGAGACTTCTTCCTTGTAGAAATCAGTATACAAAATAAAATCCATCCTCCAGTAGATAAGCTGCATTTCTAATCAAGAGGAGTCTGGAAGCGGGTGCAATGTATGCGTGCCACATGGCAGATGGTCATTGGCTGAGATTGAGGCTGGGCGGCCCACGTGGCCTTGTGCCAATGGGTGCAACAGAAGCATGATAGAAAATCATAGGACGAGAGAATATAGGAGATGAGGGGCGTTGAAATAGAGGGAGTGTCACATGACAGTGACAAGCACGAGGAATTGTGGGTCCCACGAAAATAGAAAGAGAGGGAGATGCGATTCCCACTACGATACGCGACACGACCTCTCGGCTCCCTTTATGCCTTTTTAAATATCGGTATCGGATACCGCCCCGGCCAGGTTCAAAATCAACAAGAATCAGGCGGACACAAATCAATGAGTTGTCAGGACTGAGTCAACCCAAGTAGTAATTAATTTTCAGGAGTGAGTCAACCCCTCAGTCCCAATAAACTACAAAATAAAAAGGTTCCTCAATGAGTAGTCAGGACTCAGGACTCAAGTCCATGCCCTCTGAGCCATGGTTAAGGGTCTGTACAAGCTAATTTGATAAGTTTGTTCAAGGAAACAAATATAAATGTAATTTTTTTTTCAAATAGTATTTGATGTGGGACTCTAATAATGAAGCCTAAAAAGGGTTCCTAATCACTATTTTAAAAATTTATAGCGCTTTCTTTGAAGAGAATTTGGAGAGTTCCTATAGTGAAGTGTTTATGTTATATAAGCAAATGTCATTATGCATAGATGCCCCTCAATCAGAATAAATCCGATTTTAACTACTGTCTGCATGATACTGACTAAAAGAATGGAATCATTTCTCTTTAAATCTTGATTGAATTGAGTTACATTAACCAATGCAAAAAGCTTTCTGCCATGGGTATCAATTTTCTATAGGTTTATTCTTGAATCTAAAATGTGTTGGAACTCCATTCTCAAATACCTTTCTATTATATCACGAGGTTAGATCCGCCAACTCCATGGTGGCTACATTAGGGGTTGATAGGCTGTCTGCTTAGGTAGGTTTGACTATGCAATTTCAGTTGGGGTTGGTGCATCTCTTTTGCACCTTTTCAATCCTTTTTTTCTTTTGTATTGTGTGCTTTTTTTTTCTTCTCCTTTTATAATGAATTATGTCGTTACTGATTCAAAAAATATGTCTTTTGCCATTTTAGATGACTTTAAAAACTCGAGAAATTTATTAAAAATAAGGGTTTGCCTTTTTTAGGAATCTTTCTTTTAAATAAGGGGAAAAATGATAAATTAGTTTAAAAACTATGTGAGAAGCAATATAAAAAGTCTTATTTTTCCAGCCGTGTGTACATGCATGGTTATGTTTCTATCGAATGGTTTTATTAGTGTTCAAATGGATGACTGTCATTGTGATCGAATATATACTGCTGTTCCCTTTTTGGGTGTTCAAATCAGACCTCTATCCACAACATATCTCCATGTACAGAAAATTTGGCATTTGGATCTTAGCGTTCCTTCATGATACGTCTTGAAATGATAGTTTTCGCAAAAAAGAGAAACTACAGGTTTTCTTAAATAAGATCATTATAATATCATTTGAAAAGGCTCATGAGTTAAATTCAAGGCATCCTAGTTTTGATTGCATGGGTTTCATCCCAACTTTCTGATTTTACTTAGACACAATTCCATTAAAACCTGTTTAACCATATCTCTAAAAGAAAGGCATTAGAATATTCTTTGATAAAATGGTTTAAATAGCTTCCAAAACCCTTCAAACTTTAAAATTCTAAATTCTTTTTTATATTGTTATTTGAAAGAGGAGTAGAAATTTTATACACATTGAATCTCCCAAACACAAAGACTCTCTCTCACTGAGTAGCACTAGACAACGCCCTTGCATTTTTTTTATAAGAAATACACCCCTCTTAGTTGGGCCCACTTGGAGAGGCATGATGATCATAGAGATCCAATGAATGGAAGAATTTATATGAACGTTCGGACATTTTTTTATAAGAAAAACACCCCTCCTAGTTGGGCCTATTAGGATGTATGATAATCATGGAAGTCTATTGAATGGAAAAATTTATACAAGACCTACCTATGTGCAAAATTTCAACTTCACAAGATCATCCTAAACGTTTGATCCATAGTTCTAAAATTTATCGATTTTAGAAGCATCATTCTCTAATTATGATTTCAATCCAATGGTAAGGAAAAGTTGAACGAGTGTCGAATTTGGACTTGTGACTATTCATTGGGAGTAGTGTGTGAAAAGATTAAATTGACTCAAGATTGGCCCCATGACTGAAAAAAGAGAGGCGAAAAAGGAGTGTTTTGGAGAATTATCCTATATAGAGAATCACCCTATGTATATATCCATGACCTTTTTAAAAAATACTTTTTTTAAAAAATACTTGACGACCCTTATTTGAAGGAATTTCATGTTCATTGGGCTTGATTTTAAATAAGCAGCCGTGGACTAAAACATGTTCAACTCTCAAGAGTTAGTGAGAGCATGATATCAGTAAGGGAAAATAGGAATGGTAGATCATAATATGGTGATTCTAAAGGAGGGTTTTTTTTTTTTTTCCCTAAGACCAGATTGCATGTGCAGTCTGACTCTATAGGCGCACCTGGGCCACCTCTTATCTATTCTTGATCTGTACCATGCCTAATTATATGCTTGTCTTCTTATTGTGGATGAAAATCCTCTGATTCTAAGTATTATCTTATAATCCACCTATACTGGTATAAGTTATTGATCCCAAGATGGAGAAGCGACCTCCAAAACAATAGTTCGTGGAGAAGTGTTTTCTTCGTTTTCTAAGAGTAGCTTCAACCGTTGAGAAACATTGTTAGAGAGTTATTAGTAATTGGAGGCCTTAATGAAAATTGATTTTTAGAATGCTTTTTTCACAGTCACCTTCTGGTCTTTTGCACACCCACTACAAATACTTTGAGAGCTAGACAGCCGCCGGAGAAATGCACGTACAATCTAACTCTATGAGATGTACTTGAACTACTTACAATCAGTGCAGCTCTTTTCACACTCTTTCTCCCTTGATTGGTCACCATGTCTAATCTTTCTTTTTTTTGGTACCTAGCTTATAATGGGGCTGGGTTCCAACTCTCTGGCAAGGCAAGTAAACCTTAGGTGAAGCAGCACAGCCCTTGGATGCGGGAAGATAGTCGTCCAGGCTCAAACCTTGGACAGCAACGTAAAACTGCCACCTCGTTAAAAGGCCGTTGTTCATCATGTCTAATTTTAGAGCATTCTAACATCACTATCAGGTTTAGTTTGAGATCATTCTAACAACATTTGACATAAAGAAAAATTAAGCATTATTGAAAACATAGTATTTTAAGTCAAACTTACCCACGCATGGGCCATGGCTTGGGTCGTTCAATCGAGACTTATGATCAAGCGGGTCCCATTTATATAGGCTGAATCAGATGTTCACATTTGAACTAGGTTTGTGGTGGCAGCATCCCCATTGTCTATTATATGACATTCATCTTTTGTTGTTTTGGACATTCTCATTTTTTGAAGAGAATATATTTCCCCTACTAAGGGCCATGGAAAGAGGGCTACGAATACAGCCTGTGACATACTCATCTCTTGCTTTGTCTTTACTAATATGGTTTCCTCTTGATCAAATACTTCACGAGGAAAAACGTTCCTGTACTATGTCTGATCACTGATGTTAAGTACGAGGGAACTTTAAAAAAAACAAAAGCTATGAGGGAACTTTACATTTTTCATATTTCTATTTTCATGGATGAGCAAGGTTTATGTCGGCAACATTTGCAAATATGAAACAGACACAAATAAATTTGTCGATTTCTGTGGCCCCAGCAGTCCCATGTTTTTATTCTTGGTCGGCCATCCTCATCAGTGTGCGCACTGATTGGCACTTTTTACCATCCTCTAAAAAGAACCAAACACCTATAGGGTTTTTTTTTTTTTTTTGGGTGGGGGTGGGGCGCAATTAGTGCCTAATATGAGGGGAGAACAGCCCTCATCGGAATGAGAGAGTGTTAATGAATTGAATTTGTCAAATGTAGATCCCGCCTTACACATTAGAGTGAAGCAAAATAAAGTGGCTTAAAAAGGAGGTGGGCTAATTTGAGAATTGCCAATTTGCCATATATAACTTGGTGCGACTCATGAATTCATGGGCAACCAATAATCATAGCCAACTAGAGGAGATTATCTGATTATGTACTCTCTAAAACTGTGAGAGGGAAGCAAATCAGGTCTAAACCTTAGTGACTTGGCCCCAACCAAATTTAAACTCTAAATGGGCATCTTCACGAGGTAAACATGGCCCAAATTCTTAGTCAAATATTATATAGTTATAGCAAAGGGTTTTTAATTCAATTTTGGCTACTCCCTCCCAATTTTAATTTTTAAAGGAGCCCATGTGAATATTTTAAGATCTTAAATCACCACCTTTTTAACAAGTTATAATTATCTAAAATACTTTCTTTCATCTTTTAAGATTAAGATTAAATCACTAAATCATTAACCATTTTTAATCTTTTAAAACACTTTTCTTAGTCTATAACTACTTTACATCATATATAATCTATTTTTCTATTTAAAACAGCAACCGACGACAATAAATGAAAAAAAGAAAAAAACCACTGTACATCCAAACAAAAAAAAAAAAAAAAATCAAAATCATAACAATTTAAAAACATACCATACATAAATTGCAAACAAATATGACCATTAAAAAATCCACGAGATATCAAGTTAAAATAAATAAATCTAATAGATTCTTAAATGTCCACTGTTTTTAAAATTGATAAGTAAATTTGGATTTTCATTCATTTTAGAAATAACTTTTTTAATGCAATTAAAGCACCAGATGAGATATAAATGGTTTCCATAAATCCTCATATACACATAAAACTTATAAAATGTATAAAAAAAACACTCGAATTATTCTAATTTTGACTCTCAAATGTAACAATTACTTTATTTTCTAGTTTTCTTCTAATACATTCTTTAATGATTTTCTAAATTTAGTTATTAGCTTACTACTTAAAAAATCGTTGAATATGTATTTATTAATGTAAGAGAGAATGAAAGATTTATTTTATATAGTATTGTGCAATCATTAATAAATCACATATAAATGTGATTTTATGTAACAACAATACTTTTATGACACTTTTAATATAATATGGACATGGTTATAAAAAAATCATTTTATGAATTTACCGTAATTAGTTAATATATACAATAATGCATGTAGAATCATGGGAAGATTTTAAAACCTGTCAAACTAAATCATGCACCCATGTTTTGGGTTAAATTTTTTAATAGCTAGATTCAGGTTCATTTACTAAATGGTTTGGTAATTCGTTTTTTAGATGGGTTACAAACCTTACTTGCAACATGATCAGTTGTCATCTTGACTTAAACCGTCCAACACGTATAATAATGATGCTGTCTTAAAATCTTAAGTATTATTACATTTGTTTCCTTATGAATTAGTTATTATGGACTAATGCAAAAATGATACTCATACATGCATATTACTGTGAAAAAACCTACCAAAACAAAGAAGTATGTCCGATATAATTAATATATTACGGGGGATTTACATAGGATTAAGGGATCAATCCATGCTCGACTCTTTTAACTGAGGGTCAATATTTCTCGACTGATATACCTAATAATAGTGTAGCTCTAGTTTATGTGGAGTCAGTAACTCAAATCATATTTTACACATCTCAGGGACCATATGTGAACAACTAGCTATATAAGATTATATTATGAGTGGTTTACATAGGGGTTAGAGGGTCAATCCATGTCTAACTCATTTAACTGTAGGTCAAGAGCTCTTAACCCACGACCTATTTAATAGTAGTGCGGCATAAGTTCAAGTGGAGTCAGCTATTCCAATTATATTATTTTACATTTTCGCAGAGGGACAAATCTTTTCTTGTTCTTACACTTTAAATATCTGTTATTGTTGGTGATAATTAATGGTGCCTTCTGGATGGATTAAACTTTTTTAGTGATTATGCTATTTCTTTTTCAATGTATTTTTAGTTAATTTCTTTTATTTTTAGATAATTTCTTATATTTTATTTATCTGTGTTTCTAGAAATGTAGTGGGTATTCATGCTCATGCTTAGCACAAGTTATAATATTAGTTACATTTTAATACTAAACTAGACTCTTATGTATTTCTCTCATATTCTAATTCTTTATTCCTAGTCATCCACATCTTTAGGTCAGCCTAATGCCCAATATAATTTGCACATGACCAAGATTCTTAGTCACTTAAACTTAATTACAATTTTACAAATTCTGCTTGTATTTTTCATTTTTTTACTCTTCATACATCAATTTGTATCAAGCATGCACTTTCACTATCACACAAATACCTGTGGGCAATGTCTCACACATTATATATATATATATATATTTATATAGTGTGGGAAACATTTGAGTAAAATGACTTTATACGGCCCACTTGGATGAGTGCTGACCACGAAGGGCATGGACAATTGAAACATCCTAATGAGGGCTATATATGTGGAAAAAAAAAAGCCCTATCCAATCATCCTACTCCCTTTATTTTAATAGTTTTCGTTTGCAACAACTAAGATAAAAATGCCTTCGATAATTTTTGCAAATAACTTGTGCTTGTCATGGTATTTCAAACCCTCATGCCCTTGATTGTAGGCAGTAGGCACTAATGTAGGTGGGCCGTATAAAAGTCAGCCCATCATCTCACCTGAGTAAACTCCATATTGATAAATTAAGGGCCTGTTTCTTTACTAGAATTCATTTCTGGAGGTTGTTTGGAAATTCCAAATGTTGGAATTCTAAAATGCCACTAAATTTTGTCATTTCTGAATTCTGCGTTTCATTTTCATTTGAATTCTTGCCTGAGAATTTCTAAATTTCTGAATTTCATAAAACTCATGTTTCATTGCTACATAAATTCTAGAATGGAATTACACATTTTATGTATTGTAGTACATGGGACCCAACTGTAAGAATTATAATGTGGACCCACCTCAAGTATATGGTACATGAGCCCATCTTTTAGAAACGGAAGTGTGTGGCCCAATTTTAGAAATTTGAACATGGACCCATCTTGATAGGAATTGCATAGGTACAATTTTTATAATTGTAAATATGGGGCCCACTTTATTGTTGGTAGGAGGGTTCACAGTTGGGTGCAGGAGTTCCAACCAAACTTCTCGAAGTTCCAGAATTTTGAAATGCTCTTGGAAGGGTTAGCATTTTGAAATTTCACTTTTTTGCCATTTGAAAATTCTTGCTGCCTTGAATACTGGGAATTCCACCAAAAAAATATTGAATTTCTAACATGAATTCTTGAATTCACAGACAACCTGAATTCCTGTCAGAAATGCTTGTAAAGAAACAGGCTCTAAGAGTACATAAAAGAAGTGTTCAATTTAGATCATTCTTCCTCAAATTTGGGTCATCCAATTGTAATTGGGTTGGAGTCACGTTGAGACCCAATATAATTGGCCCAAACTTTAAAACAGAATTTGTATCTTGCAATCCGGGTTGGTAAGAGAAAGTAAATGCATAATGTTGGACAGTGGAGGAAGAAGTTGCCGACCGGGGCTGCAGGAGCACTGATTGCGGTTTGATGGTAGGACCACACGACTTTCATGGGCCGGCGCAGGGCATTATGGGACGGCCAGGCTTTTCCAGCTTTCAGACGCAGACGAAGACTCAGTGTCATATGCTCATAAAAGAATTGTCAATGTACATGCATCCCTGTTGAAGATAAGAAGGAAGCTAAGGTCCTCTTGAACATGTCACTTTTGGGACACAGTCGTGGATAAGTGGTGTTGGCACCTTAATTTCACACACATGCCTAATAATTGATCCTCGGGACTTCAAGTAAAACTTTCATTATTAGACCAATAGCCCATGTAACTTTGGATGGCAATGGGTCAGGTTGATCAGGTCACTGGCTCGGACCCAACCATCCCATTGTGGTAGGCTTCGCGGCATTCTCTTCATCCAGTCAGAGCAAGAGCAGGTTCATAGATTTCAACCCCAGTTGGTCTGAAGGCTGGTTTGAGCTTTAGTTGCAGCGATGCACTTGTTTTGTAACAAATTTTCATGTTTATGATGAAAATAATATTTATATGTAATGTTAATGTTTTAGGGACCCATTTGATGTGGTGAGATCATTGTATGTGTTTATATATAAAAACTAACATTTTATTGATGGACAAGTATGAAGGAAGAAGAAAAAGAAGACATGGGCATTGAAGAAAATGTAAAGCTCCATTTTCCTTGCAGTGGTATGGTAGGTTGGGTGTATGAGTTTGAGTCTCCAATGTAGCAAAAAAAAAGAAAAAAAAAAAAGTTTGTAAAGCTCACTCCCCATGTTGATATGAAGAGAAAAAAAGTCGTTCGAGCTATCCCCACACATGACAATTATATAGTCAAGTATAAACTTGGTTTTAAAACCCAAATTGAGATTTATGGCCTGGAGTGTAAATGCTGGTTTCACTAATCAGTAACGTATTTAAGCTCTATTTTCATCTGGCGGTATGATCAAAGAAATAGTGTTGCAAAGCCTTTCCACCTATTAATCAAGCAGTTGTTTGTATAATCTTATTTATAACGATATATAAACTATTTTCTAAAGCAATTTTTCTCGCACACTTTCAATTTCTTTTTTCCCTAAGTATCCAAATATAATTCTTTATGTCATTTTATTTTAACCGAAGATTTTATTTTTATACAATATTTCTCCAATAATATCCCAATAATAATACATAATCTGAAATTATGCAAAAATTTGAACTTATCTGGATATTATCTCCCACTAATGTTACCTCTAATGATTTTTCCTACAATGCCTACATTGAACATTGTAGAAGTGAAGGCACAGATGCAATCCCCAACACATTTACTCATGATCATGGAATGTTGTTTTCTCAAAGTTGATGTTTGGGATGTAACAAAAGTTTTACGATTTCTGTCAAACCCTAAACTCTAGGAACAAAAGTTTTACACTGGCGTAACACAGTACACTAAATACATTATATAAAAAATATTAGTTAATAAATTCTCTCTCTTTTAATTAAAAAGAATTTTAAGATAGGTAGTTTCAAACTCTAACTTGACCCATATGTATCTAACTATCTTGATGTGTTCTTAATTCTCAACTCTTAAACCCATCACTATACACAACTGTCATGAAACCAACAGTGTAGTGAGTGAGCCTTGATTGGGAATTTAGTTTGACCTGTACCAAACCCGACCTCTGTTGTTGTTGTCGAGCAACCGTATTCCTTTTCGACCCGGACATACCACCTTCCATCATCACCTTCAAATTATCAATGGGCCCCACATGTGCCTGTTGATCCACCTACAAGTCTATCGTGCTGTTGTACCCTCTTGGAGAAAATGACTACTTCAACCCTGTATAATGTGGAACAAGGAAAATTGTCATAGTCCTGGTAGGGGGGGTCTGCACATGCAAACCATGTGAGATGTGATGGACACATCCATGTGCAGATAGGAACAACCCATTTATCTGAATCACAAGGAGAAGACATATGGGTGTAGCCAACCAGGCATGTCCAATGCAGAGAGTAGGACATTTATTTCTCATGCCTTTTTCCCATTGCTTTGTGGAAACAAAGGCATAACTTTGACGGGGACCCATTTCTCCTATTATCTTTCATAATCATCATGGAAAGAAGCTCAACTTTAGTGTCCCAATTCCACATTGTTATAGAAGTTTCCGAGGTTGAAAAGCTTAGATGAGAGAAGGGAGGTGTCTACCATTACACTGCCTAAATTTAATCTTGGGACAAGGATAGACAGAAATCATGTGGAAATCTTCCTGGGTGAGACAGTGAATTGATTTGTAGGAACCCACCACTCATCTATATTTTCCATGGCTGGAGAAATTGAAGAAAGAAAGGATTTATTCCTTCCCCTTATGTTACGCCTTAACGTTAGCTGCTCTCTTTATATAGTTTAAAACAATGAAATATACTTCACGTTGTGCAAACTATAAGCAATAGAAGCTTGTCAAATCAAATTTTAAGATTATCTTTGGATGCTTGAATTCTTATGTACTATTGCTATTACTTGAAAAAAATGTACATCTCCAACGGAAGGTCGAGCTCGAAAAGCACTTTTTAATTTTTTTTCCATTCACTTTTTTTTTTCTTTGCTTTTAAATAAAATAAAAAAAAACGAATCAAGAAACAGGGGAGGAATAAAATGGATTAAAGTATAAGAAATGTGCCATATGAAAATGGGGATCCAGGCATTCCTACTTTGTACTATCATCTGAAAATTAAGATACATTTGATGAAAATGAAAATAGCACAAAGGTACAAAAGTATTCAAAAGTTTGAACTGGACCTACAAACTTATAGCTGATAAGACCGACCAAAGAAAGAGGGAAGTTCAACTATAGAGTACACAGAGACATAATATATACATAATAGTATGTGTATTATGTTAAAGAGTACTATAGAAGTATAAAGATACAAGTATTTAGACTTTAGAGTTTATGCTTGATTCAGATCTGGATTGAGGCCCTTTATTAAGGCCCATATCTATATTTCAGAATCCTGCTGCATTGTGTAAAGGCTCCTGAGCGTATGCAGATATGATGACAGGGGATAAGGAAATACAATCCCTATCATGCATGACCAGGCAAGTAAATGATAAGAGATAGGATGACGTCAAGCTTGTTCTGACCACCTGCTTAAGTGTGAGGCCTGCCTTTGTTTTATCCATGCTATTCATATTACATTCTCTACCATGTATATCTCTGGGCCCAATTTTACTCCAGGGTAATTTGCACTGTTAAATTGAACATCTCTTTAGAAAATAATAGTCGAATGAGAGAAAACCCTTATCAAAGTAAATGATAAACTAAGTTACGCGCGTATGTATAGAGTATAGTAGAGCTAGCTACGTTTCGAGCCGGCCCATCAAGCCTTTGAGCATAGCACAGCATGCCCCAAAGCCATGGATCATCCTCCAAGAATCAGATTAATAATGAAATTAAGTCACTATGAAAATATATCTACTGGGCCGGTAATGGGTAAATTAGCCCGTTGGGCTTTTGAGCCAGATCTCCTTCAGACTGGGGGTTGGATTTTTTTAAGGTTTATGGGTTAAGTCCAGGCCTAAAAGATAAGCCTGTTAATAAGTGTTGGGCCTGGGCCTGTACTTCAAAGCCAGTTAGTCTTGGCCTACTGTTTTGCACTATATAAATGGATAATTGAAACGTATCATTACAATTTAGCATCATCATATTGCATCATGATAGTATCATTTGCTATTATCTCCTGTGACAAACGATTTTCAATATTCAATGCTTGTGCGGCTTACTATCTTTAACATCATCATTGCTTTATGAATTTAACAAAGCACTGGCTGAACAATGCACTTGCTTGGCATCTTCCTTTTTTGTGGCAGTCCCATGACTAGTTCAATTGTTGTCACTTGGCATCTGTCACTTCCAACTATAAAGTCTCACGTTAGAATTTGAGTCCACTTTGAGAAAGTAGCACTTGACCAATCCAGTTAAAAAGGATAGATACATTTGTCCCAAATTATGGTCTAATGATACAAAACTACCATCTAATGGAAGTGGAAAATGTCCCTTAATTTTCACACTATCCATTTATGCTTTTATCTGATGGTTTAAATAGAAAATCTCTGTTAGTTTCTTAGACTATTCATTCAATGGCCTATATCAGAGGCCCATTAACTCCAATGGAGCCAAATTTCGATAGATTTAGACCCAGCTCTGAGTCCTCCCCCCTCCCCCACCCCCACCCACCCAAAAGAAAAAAAAAATACACCTTATTCTGACAAACATTAAGCCAATGGGCGGTTGAGATTCAAGCATAGCTTCCGGCTAGAGTACAGAGAAGGTTGGCCCAATGACACGGTATAGTTGATAATTTGGAAATATTGCAACATTAAGAGTAGAAGATTTCAATTGCTTGTCAATATTTTGGTATTCTCAAAACTTCAACAAATGAAGATGCTGGTATTGTAGTGCAAAAAATCACAAAACCCATTGGAATAAGATGGAAACGACCATAAAATGTATTTAAAGAAAATATTTAAATGTAGTCCATGTTTAATTATAATTTTAGAATTTCTATTATGTAGAGATAATTTATTTTTGACAACATATACCCAATAATATACTAAGAGAACACCTCATATATAATGATAATTCACCCAGAACAATGTTTAAGACACTAACCAGCAATTAGGGTCCGTTAGATTGTAAGAATTTAAGGTAGTCTTCTCCAGAGAGTTTCAAAAGCACTGAAATTCTTGTCACAAACCATATCATTGGGATTTTCCTGAATTCCATCAAACAAACAGGTCCCATTTGATTTTTGGATTTTTATTTTTTCTGTAGCTGATTTTGGAGTCCATCAATCCAATTTCAGTATAACTGAGATTTCAGAGAATATAGAATGAAGGTCTGATTAGCATTTGGGATTTTAATACATTAGGACCTTTAAATAAAAAAAAATTTCAGTTATCAGATCCATTACCTTACACTGGTCTGCTAACAGAAGCAGTTAGTCTGTCAGACAACCGAATCAGTGGGCCACACTTGTTACTATCCGATCAAGGCAAGCAATCCCACCGTATGGTGCGGGCCATGTCAATGATGTGGTGACCAACACGGAATCCTACTATCAATTGTGACTTTCGGGCAGACAACATTTTCAAGTTGTGGTCCACCGAATTAACTGTCCTGATCACACCTTTCCCTCCAAACATGTGCGCAACATACACTTACGTGTCAATGTTTCTAATTTTGACAATGAAGTTTTCCAACTGCCTTTGGTCAGTTGGATACTACCCACCGGACACAGTTGGTTGAGGGGGCACGTTTGTCTATAAGACCCATTGCCTTTGTGCAGCGCTGTGTGGAAAATCGACTTTTCTATCAGCTTGACACCATCATTTTCATTATCATTATCATCGTTATTAAAGCTTTGTTCCAACTATATTGA
The DNA here is from genome assembly GCA_029852735.1 of Persea americana. Lineage (NCBI taxonomy): Eukaryota > Viridiplantae > Streptophyta > Magnoliopsida > Laurales > Lauraceae > Persea > Persea americana. The sequence goes on from CM056809.1 coordinate 12,658,178, forward strand.
AATTGGCTATATGAATTCTATGGTTTTTTTTCCTTTTTTCAATCCTTTTTTCAAACCCAACTTATGGACAACTAAAAACTAGTCGCTAGGGTATACGCAAATCCACCTATCCACATACACTTCTCCAGTCCTATCTATGTGAATGTTCCCTATCACTCAAATAGAAACTGCCTTTTTTTTTTTTTTGGCTTGGCAGATCTTAAAAAGGAAGTTCATTTTTCAACTTTTCCTCACAGGGCACCAAACGTGTGATTTTCTCGCTGTGAAAAGGCATTTTTATTTTCTATACTTATTCTGTGGAAAAAGCGGCTGCATAAACATAACCTTTAAATGGAAGAAATGAAGGCTGAGAAAATTCTCAAGTTTGAACTTGCAAAAGTTTTTTCCCTTATTTTCTCCCATTTTCTCTCTTTTTTTTTTTTTTTTGGATGCTAAAACAGTCTATAATTGAACTTAGATCCAAATCGCACAATGAGATTACGTTACCCCAGCTTATTTTTCTAATTTATCAATAATATTGATATATTGTTTAATAAATTACAATGAGATCAAATCAAGATTAATATGGTATTTTGCTTTTAAGTAATGGACACGAAATCTGGTCAGGGGCCTATGATTTGGACCTGAACCAAGGACTCACCAAAAAATATAACAGGTTCTACATCATCTACCCAATATGTACCAACATAGTAGGTTTGAGTTTGTCCCTATCCACCCAAATCCAACACAATCATATTTAACTGAGCCTAGTGAGGTCCATAGTTGTACAGTAAATAACAAATTTATGATATTGTTGAAACATGCATATATATATATATATATATATGTATTTCTTCAATTTTTCTTTTGAATTAGTGGGGTCAATCAGCTATGGACCATGGAAGGAACCCAACCCATCAAGCACATAGGCCACACGGTTTTTCAGATTGAGTTCAAATATTGGGTCTACCACTACTAATGTATCTATCTATCCATTTGAAAGCAGATGTCATTATCACATATTCAAAGCAATAAGCAATCATCTAAATTACTAAATCACAAACCACACCTATACAAGTGAAAGCTTGGGGTGAAGAACTTCAATTTTTCAGACCAGACCAGAATAGCTCTCTTTTATCTATCTCACTTTATTAACTTTTATTCACCTCTTTTTTATAATTTTTTTCATATTTAAATCTAACCGAGTGAAAGATCAAAAACATCTTTGAGATCAACACCACACCCCATTAATTAAACAGAACTAACACCAAATTAAGCTAGATCTAATAGTAACCGGTATAATGAAATTTATCATATACTTCCCGAACTTCAGTGATTTCAAAGCAACTGCTGTTAAGGTCCTCCACTTGTTGCCACATGGGTCGCTGGGTGCCGAATGTCAGAAATCTGAAGCCCCTTGATATACCCATCTCTTGTTGGCTGATGATCTTGGATTCTATTCCATAGGGCTGAAGCCATTTGAGGAGCCTGTATCTGTCGAAGCAGGAGTGTTTGAAGTCTGCGTTTGCTATGACAAATGTAGAGGAAGGATTTTACAAAAAAACAAATGTATAGGAAGGAAAGAACAAATAAGGGAATAATAAGTCGGTCTACAATGGAAGCCTGCCATCAAAGCTACGTCCACACTAGCTATGACTAATGTAAAGGAAAAGTAGGGAAGGAACAAATGAGGGGGTACGAATTCACCTCCTAAGGAACAGGAGACCATGTCACAGTGGAAGGTGGTCACTATCACAAGGTGGTCACTATCACAACAACCTTGAAGGTTGTGGATTTCAATCAAGTTAAAAGTTTAACACCCTATCAAAATCCCAGTTTTTAACTTTCTACACAGACCAAATGTCAGTTTCTCCTACTAAATATATTTATTTGTGGTTTTGGAAATCACATCCATGATCCACCCCAATGTTGACAAAATAATAGTAAAGAACTTGTAGCCAGCTTGGTAAACTGTAAATCAAATAATCACACCTAACCTAACTAGCATAACAGAAACCACATTCCCTTTTCAAATTTGACAAATGTTCCTAACCATATCCAAATCACATGCTCAAAACACAAAAAAGCGATCTATATAATTATATTGCCAAAATCACATAAGTACCACTAGAGATTATCAAACCATGCTCTAATGAAAGATATCTCAGATTGCAGAAAGAACACAAGATCAATTAAAAAGATTGACAGTCGCAACAAAAATCATGAAGGAAACTTAAATATACAAATAACCCTCTCCATGTTTCTGAAGTTAGTGGGCCTTCATCTCACACATGGTATATAAATGAGCTGATCAAAATACAACCCTGCCACATACTATCACAACATTAGCAGCAATGCAATTTATTACACCACACCATTAAGCAAAATGACACACTGGGAATGAAGATAGATAGAAAAACAAAATCACAATTTATTGCCATGAGTATATAAACAGTGACTTGTAATCTAATTGCAATTATGGGAGCTCATCGGTCCAAAAATTGCATTCATAACATGATGAACTCCGCTGGCCATAATCCATGGAAACAAATTATGTTGCTCATAATCCACACAAATTATTGTAAAAAAGCAACGAAGCATCCAAGCAAATTATAAGAAAATAAAGAATTGTGTTTATCTCCCTACATTCATCTGTAATAACATGAGGTGTAAATCCAATCCTATAAGATCCTGCCATCAACACTCTCAGTAAGCATGAGATGCACTTAATCATTTTGAAATTTATACATCAAACGAGAAAGCAACATCACAGTGTAAACGAGCACTGTTAATTAAAATAAAAGGCTCAACAAAAGTAACACTGCACCACAGTAGTAAAAAAACCGCAAATACCAGATAAATGGGTATGTTAAAATATGGAAATTCAAAAACAAGATAGGAAATGCAAATCTCCCTCCCTCCCTCTCCCTCCAACAACAAAGCCTTATCCCATCAATCTGCATTTGGCTAAACCTCCCTCTCTTGCATAAAAAGAAAGAAGAATACTCAGATCTAACGGAATAGTACTCAGATCTAAGGGATGCAAGACCCAACTCTTTTGCGAGTTTTTTGTTCTTCTACTCAAATCTTATTTAACGCCATGCTCTCACTTACTATATGTCCTTCCTCATACAAGGCATTCAAATGATGGCTATATCAGACTCAGTTTTGATTGGTACCACTGTTTTCCTAGCATCTTCCAGACGTCCACTATTAGCCCTTATGTTTGTCTCCAAGGGACAGTTCCTTTGCCTTACGTAAATGTGCCCAAACGATATTCTTCGATATTTTTTTTGCAGTAAGCATCTGCATCTCGGCCACATACTTTTCATATTTTCTTCATTGCCCGACATTCAGCTCCATTTAACATACTAAGCCTAACTGCTGTCATATGAAAATGACTGTTTAATCTAAGTGACAGACGGCAATCACATAACACTATGATTGCTTGTCTCCTCAGCCCAACAAGCTGTACCGATCCTATTACCTATCTAACTCAGATCCTCCGTTCTATTCTATGGCAACTTCTAAGCAGCAAACTTTATCGCATTGAGGTTAGGTTGTTTTCAATTTTGACTACCTCAACTTCCCTACTCTCAGATTCACTAAACTTGAACTCATATTTTGTCTAATCTGCTAATTTTTGACCCATTAGATGAACGCATTTCTCCAAAATTCCAATCCATCATTCACTTGTTTTCTCATTTGACTAATTAGTGCTGGATCATTAGCAAACAACACAAAGGAATTCCATCTTGGATATCTGCCATTAAGTTGTCCATAATTAATTAATTAATTAGGATGAATAAGTATGGCTCAAAGTGGTCAACTCCATCAATAAACTCAAGTGTGGTCTCAAAAACCGCTTTCATACATGTAGATGCCCCCTTTACATGTCTTAACCCTTTTTTTTTTTTTAACGTAACTTGAACACACAACCTCAAGGTTGCAACAGTGAGCACCTTCCACACTGCCATACGCGCTCAAGCCTTGTATGAGTTTAATATAATCATCATTTGAATGCCTTTTCAATTCAATGTTTTCCAAATTAATTGCCAAAGCCAGGTCCTATCCCATTCACTAAATCAAGAAAAACCAAGTGTAAACCTTTTCTCTTCTCCTAGAACTTTTCCATGGGTTATCCTGGAAGAAAAATAGCTTCTATAGCATACCTACCAGGCATAAATCTGAACTGGTTTTCTAAAAGACAGCATTCATATTGTACGCAATGCTTTCCTCTCCCACGGCTTCATCATATGGCTCCTAGGTTTATTGAGATTAGAGAGAATATCCCAATTTGGTTTCTTATTTTCTTGGTTTAGCTTGTCAGTGTACACCTAATGTATTGCTTGCTTTTTCTTGAAAGTAACTATTCAAATATATATATATATATATATATATGAAAATGCTTTTATGAGAGTAACTCTCACACTGTTGTGAGAGTAAGGGGGGAGGATCCTCATATTTAGGCTGAACGCATTGGATATGGATCCACCCCTTACTCTCACAATAGTGTGAGAGTTACTCTCATAGGAGCATTTCCCATATGGAAATGCGACATTTATCAGGTGCGCCCGGTGCGCAAGTTGGGTGGGGCGGGGCCCACCTGATGCTACATCTGAATGGACCACACCCCCTCTGAATTTCACATGGGGCCCACCTTTGCACCCATCCAATGTATTGTTCACTGTTGGATCAGCTACACACCCATTCAAATGGACTACACACCGTTAAACTCGTTGATGCAGAACGGCTGCCACTCCTGATCCCACCTAGATATTTAATTTTTAGAAGTTTCCTAATTTTATTGTAATTAGGATTAGTATTATGATTTGTTTGGTTTCCTAGTTTGATTAGGATAGTTTCTATTATTAGATTGGATTTTCTTAGGCCCTAAGTTTACTGTGCCTATTTATATTGCATTGTAGAGATGATAATCTTATATTTTTGGAGTTGAATAAAAATTGGGATTTTCCCTTGGAGAGGTTTTCCTCGTGTTAGAAATATCTACAGAGATAATTTGAAGTATCTTTTGACACATGCTTCGGCATCTACGCAAGCCCTAACCCTACGGTCTGCATCAGGTAGTATCAAAGCGAAGATCCAAAATACTCTGGTCACCGTCCGGTCACAGATCGGAGCCTATCCGTCCATAGCACCCATATCCCTTTTTCCATCCATACCGTTACCCTCCAATCCAGCAATCCAGACCTTCCAGAAATCCGCTACCTTTCTCCACCAAATCTACAGCAACTTGATCCATCCCAGCCGAAACCCATCACTCCAAACTGACAGACATCCACCCCAGGATATTCCAAACCCCTTTCGACCGAGCCCCTGTCCATCACCATCGCTTCCTGACCCCAAACCCACTTGTCCGAAAACCCATACCCGAACCAGAAAAAAAAAAAAAAAAAAAAGCAGCAAAAAAAGGAACAACACAGAGGAGAAAGAAGAAGACGACGTCAAAGAAGCAAAGAACGGAAGACGAAGTGTGCCATTCACCAACGCATCGTCATCTCCAGCCGCTCACCATTGCCATTATCATCACCAGCCGCGCCATCTTCTTTCCTCTTCGTTGCTTCCTTCCTCTCCTTGAGACGTTACAGCAAAAGGGGGTTTTGAAAACCCTTTTCTCTTCTCATTCGACACGGAGACCGAGAGTGCCTGGATTGGGCTTGAAACTGGGTTCAGTTCAGGAACAGGTCGGTGGACTTGACCGTCTTTGAAGCCCAGTACCACCAGCAGCTTTCGGTTAATTGCATTTTTCGTCCAGATCAATGGCTACATTTTGTTTTTGCTATATCAGGCTCATCTACCCTCTGATTTTATATCCGTTTTGACCAACGTGATCGTGGAGAGTAGATCTACACATTAGGTCCGTCTAAAAGTTTGAATTTGCATTAAAAAAAATGCCTCCCAAGAAGCGTATAGAAGTGGAGTCTTCCTCCAATAATGATGATGATTTGAGGGGAACCGTTGCGCAATTATCGGTAACTGTTAATCAACTATCCACAACGATGGTTCAAATGCAAGTTCAAATGCAAGAGACTCTTGAAAGGATTGAAACCCGATTAACTAATTTGGAAACTAATCGGCGTGAGGATAATCATCGAGATGATGGAAGACATAATCGGAATCAACGTGATCCACATGCCGCCAATGTTGATTGTGATTTGGGTATTAAACTCGTGATTCCCGAATATGATGGAAAATTGAAGCCAAATGAATTCATGGATTGGTTAGTGTGCATTGAAAATATTTTTGTACACAAGCCAATGACGGATGGTCATAAGATTACATTGGTGGCCACTCGATTTCACAATTATGCTGCGATATGGTGGGCTGAGTTGCAAAAGAAAAGGAGAAATCAAAATTTTGACCCCGTTGACACATGGATCGAGATGAAGAATTTGTTGAAGCAAAAATTCCTCCTTGTGAATTATTCAAGAGATCTCTGTTCAAGTTTTCAAGATTTGAAACAAGGTTCCAAAGCTGTTATTGAATATTCCGAGGAGTTCCTAACCATGCAAGCTCGTTGTGGCTTGAATGAGGATGATGATGTGTTGGTTGATCAATATTTTCATGCGCTGCGAATTGACATACAACATATCCTTACATTCAATAATATTGATAATGTTGATGAGATCAACCAACATGCCATCAAAGCTGAAGACATTGCTAATTATCAAGTCCGAAAGTTTAGTGTGTCTAAATAGCCTGCTCAAAAGACCCCCGCAAAGCCAGATTTCAATCCAAGTGCCAGTTCCACAGATAAGTTCTCCAAATTTGAAGATCCGAACAAGTTTACATGTTTTCATTGTAAGCAAAAGGGTCACCGTGCATTTGAATGTCCAAAAAGAATAACTTTACTAGAAGGTACACAAGAACCGGAAACAACAGATGATCCTAAAAGTGAAGAATCCGATGAAGTGAAGGAAATTGCGGCTAAAACAGATGGTGCACTTCTGTTGGTACAAAATGAGTCTATACCCACTGTTGAGAAGAAATGGTTGCGGAAGAATATTTTTCGTTCCACCGGTACAATACATGGGCAAGTTTGTACAGTTGTTATTGATGGTGAAAGTTGTGAGAATATTATCTCTCAAACTCTTGTTGATCGTTTGAAGTTGAAAGTTTACAAGCACAATCGTCCCTATTTTGTCAAATGGCTAATGACAGGTGATGAAGCGCAAGTGCGACATACATTGCAAGTTACTTTTGCAGTTGGTGATGATTATCAAGATACAATTTGGTGTGACGTGTTACCAATGGATAGTGGAGATATCTAATTGGGTCGCCCGTGGATGTATGACAAGAATGGAACTCATGGGATGCGGGACGACACGTACACATTCAAGCACGGCAAGAAGGAAGTCACACTCTATCCCAAGAAGCCAGATTCATCGAAGAAGAAATCAAGGGCCCATGCTACAAAGGAAGTGTTTCGCATACATCATATATACAGAGGCAACTTGAAAACGCCCCGAGTTCAAGGTCGAACTCTTCTTTCAACCTGGGGAAATGATGCAGAACGGCTGCCACTCCTGGTCCCACCCATATATTTCATTTTTAGAAGTTTCCTAATTTTATTGTAATTAGGATTAGAATTATGATTTGTTTGGTTTCCTAGTTTGATTAGGATAGTTTCTATTATTAGATTGGATTTTCTTAGGCCCTAAGTTTACTGTGCTTATTTATATTGCATTGTAGAGATGATAATCTCATATTTTTGGAGTTGAATAAAAATTGGGATTTTTCCTGGGAGAGGGTTTCCTCGTGTTAGAAATCTCTACGGAGATAATTTGAAGTGTCTTTTGACACGTGCTTCGGCATCTACGCAAGGCCTAACCCAAGGGTCTGCATCACTTGTGGGGCCCGGATGGAGATGATAGGGGTGAGGGATGGGGCTGATTTTTTTGTAGAGATGAAGGGTCAGAGGAGATCTTTTGATCACCCCTGGTCCTAGTCCTAGGTGGGGCCCCATGTTGAGGTGCGCACAGTCATCTAGTGCGCGACTGGATGACTACTATATATATATATATATATATAGTGCAGCCTGGCCACGATCAACGAAGATCCACACCTCCAACAGTGTGATCAAGCCCTCAAACTCAAGCACTAAGGCAACTCATAGGAGAACACCCAAGAAACAACTCATGACAAAAATCATTGTGTTTTTATTTTTAATAGTATACCTTACATCAAGAGTCCCCCCTCTATAAATAAAAAAGGAACAACCAAAATAAGGAAACGGAGTTATTACAAAATTGCTAAAATGCCTCCACAGGATTACTAAAATCTCTCCGATTAAACCAAATCAACTAAATTATGAATATAATTAAGGAAGTCAAATTAATAGAAGGTCCCTTGGTAGGGCTCATTAGTGGGCCCTCTTCTTTTTCGACCATACTGCATCACACGGCAAGGGTCTTCATATCACAAATAAAGACACTGTCTCTCTGAAAAATTCCCATGTTATGTAATTTTTATATATTGTTACTATTTTTCTGAATCTATATTTTTGGACCTGCCTAGTTGACCCACCATGCCTGATCAAGTCCACCCATTATTGGACTGAGTCCTAGTGGAGGTCTTGGTTTTCGATTATGTTCTAAACTTGAGGAGTTTCATTTGACCTTTCTATGATAATTTGTTAACACACGCAGGATTTGGAGCTTCAAGGACTCAGTGGTTCTTATTTCCATTCATTTCTTTGTTTCAATGATATAAAAGTATCAATATTCACTACCTACTTTATTTCAAGAAAATTACGTGTTTTTCTATTAATTGATAGTATAGGAAGTTTTTAAAAAATTCAATACACAGATTGGTACTTATCTCATTAGGAATACTTGTTTAAAAGAGAGTAGAGTGACAAGTAGCAGATGCAAGGCATGTCTCCCCTATTATGTTAATTGGGCACATGCATGTCATAACAATATTGGTTCTGATTAATTAAACAACTCACTTTGGAGCACTTAATACTGACCCCTGAGTCACGTAGAACTTGGTAATCACTTGTAAAATGAGCTTATCCTATCATGTAATTATGCCAAGATGGTCATTTTTGATAGGGAACAAGACATGGAAGAATCAATAGTAGGATCTTCAAAATAATTTCAGACCATACCTAGACAAGCTCAATGTAAGCCATGGGTGCACAGTCCCCTCGCCTTGGCAGAGTCCTGATGATTCTTGTATACCCTCCATCCCTATCCCCATATCTGTCTTGAACTTCTGCAAACAGGGCATGGACAATCTGCTTCTCATAAATGAATCCCAATGCCTGCCTTCTCTTGTGAAGAGAGCCATCTTTTGCCAGTGTGATCATTTTATCAACATACTTCCGCATAGCACGAGCCCTTGCTTTAGTGGTTAAGATCCGGCCATGCTTCAGGAGCTGAGTTGTGAGGCATCGGAGCAATGCTCGGCGTTGATCAGGAGGCCTGTTAAGCTTTGGCACTCGCCTGCCATGTCTCATGGCAAAGAATCTACCTCCATTTTGGATGATAACAAAGTTATGATCAAAGCTGCCTATATCTGCACAAACGAGTGACGATTTGAATAATTCTTCATACTATCCATAATACCTTCATAAACATAATGTGTGGTTCATAAGATTGTCTTTGGTTTACAATGGAGATTGATAATGAACACTCTATATCAAGAGCATTTCAAATGCCATTTTTTTGGTAGAGGGGGTTCTAACTTCCAATTGATTTGAGAAGGGGGAATTAGAATAAGATTTCAAACTTGTTACATATGAGAGGAAAGATGAAATATATACTAATGGCCCATTCTAATTCCTGGGATTTGTTTTCATGGGGTGAAGTGTGGGCAATCATTTCGTACCAAAGCAGGGATATTTCATTGGACCCTTGTAAATCTCCAGGTTGGTCCTTCACTCTTCACCCCTTTCAATAGAAAACCAATTCTAAGTAAACCCCAGAAATACATTACAACTAGGCATCATTGTCATCATCTTAGTCTTTATCACATTTATCTGGGGTCGCCCAAAATAGAGTTTCTTTGGATAAGGAGAGAAAGCTGAAGAAAATGAATGAGGAAAAGCAGCAGTCGATGGTTCAAGTTTGTATTCAAACATTTCAAAAGAAAGAAAGAAAAGATCAAGCTTTGGTTGGGTACCTGAGCCGATTGAAAGAAGAGGATTCTCCATAGCGAGGCCTGTGAAGGATTTGGGAGAAATCGATTTACGGGGTGAGGACGACTTGAGGGAAAAGGAAGCAGAGGGCCGTTGGGATCGAAGAGAAGGGAGTAGTGGAGAGGGGATGGTAGGGAGTGCGGAGCGAAGAGAAGACATGCTCCAGCAACTGCTAGCAGTGAGAGAAGCAGATGCCATTGAAATGGGAAACCAAAAACCCTAGCAGATGTAGAGTGCAAAGCTGAGAGCTGTATCTTCCTCCCTCTGCTTCCTTGATTGATTGATTTCTTTCTTGCTTGTGGATAAGCGTATCCATGTAAGAAGGCTGTAATTGGGTCGGGTTGGGCCCGTTGGGGGTTGGGCCTATGGGCTATGCGGACATTGACTAGGTTGGTGCAATTAATCTGATTGGATTGGACCCTATTAGACCAACTATAATTTGATACGAGCCAATTATTTAATTATGGACGTTGATTTCAAGAGGTCTGGGTTTCATTTGTGGGAGTTACTTATGTCGCATTAGAAAATATATTGTGCCTCTGAAATAGAGCTTTTCTAATTCTCATTGAGGATTTGTATGGTTGAGAATTCCTTACATTCTATGTTTAGCTGGGTCTGGCAAAAGATGTTATGTATGTTCCTATAAAACATCTTTTGCCATATGAGATCAAACCTCAGATCAGCTTGTAACATACATAACATGCATATATGTAGAAAACATCCAAGCCCTAGCCCAAACTCCAGCTCAGTTCAGTTAGTATAGCTTTATCTTGTGTTTGAACAAAGCTTTGGTCTCGATCATGTGAAGACAATCCGAGCTTGAGCTTTGCTCCTCAATCTCAAGAGTCTGTGCTTGAGGTTGAGCAGGGACAAGCCGGACTCATGAGTTCCATTGTATACATCGGCGGATTCAGGATTTTCATATAAGTGGTGCGAGCAACGATCAAATTAAAATGTTAAATAATATAATAAAAAAATTTATAGTGTTATTTAAGAAATTTCTCGAACCTCATGGGTGCGTACGGACCCGCGTGGTTATATGTAGGTCCGCCCTTGATTGCGCGAGCCATGCTTCAAAATAATGCTGTAATTGAAGATCCCAGCCCTCTCATGGTTCTTATTATCATAGAAATGGTTTTTCTTTCTTGCCATATATTATGCCGCTGAGTTGATACCGTTGATATGTGGATGATGATCTTATTATTCCCTAGGGTAGTAAGGAGCCTAGGCAGGATGATCTTCAAATTACTGTGGTAGACATCCGTTGGAAGATACTTGCCACATTGGGGTTGAAACTTCACCAACGGAATGCCTTATATCTGCCACCCTGCATAGCTAAGTTGGTCAGGGACGTGTGTATATTAGTTCAATCATTTTATACTAGAAAAACATGCCCGTGCTAATATAATCATTATATTAAAATTTATATAAAAAAAAACTTTATCATCAGTTTCTTTAAAATTAAATGCAAAAGTTTAGTCCGTAAGAATTCAATACCTAATACCATATAATTAAAAAAAAAAAAAAAAAAACACAAGCCCATGAAAATTGAATATTAATGATCAAGAAAACTAAAAAACAAAATCAAAACAAACAAACAAACAATATAAACTATGAATAAAATCTAATGAAATTTGAAAGACACGTAGAAACAAAACATGGAAATGAAAATCCATAATCAACTCAATATCATAAATAATTTAAAAGAATCGAACACTCATTAGAAAAAAAAAAAAAAAAAAACTAAAAAATAGAGCCAAAAGGGCAAAGACAAAAGAACCCACAAATTTATGAAAAAACCATTATAAAAAAAAAAAACTAAAAACCTATCACAAGTGAGAAATTATAATAAAAGAAATACAAAATAAAATGAAATAAATTTTATTAAAAAGGCTATAAATATATATATATATATATTTATAAATAAAGATTCATAGACAATGCAATGATAAAAGAAATTTAGGGGAACCAAACTAACTTATCATAATCTAATACTAAAAAATGAAAAGCTGAAGCCACAAAAGAAATAAGAAAAACCCAAAAAAGGATTTCATAAAGAGAACTTAAAGAACCCGATGGAAGTAAAAGAAATAATTAACTCATAACGATAAGCATTAAAAAATATAAAAAATACAATAGAAAAATGAAAATTCACAGAAAATCCCATGATAAAAAGTAATTTAAAAGAAAAAAAAACCAAGGAGAACCCAATACCCAAAAGTTGAAATAAAAAGGGGGAAAAAAAGAAACTCACAATCTATGAAAACCATAGAAATACAAATCATAAAAATATTTCAAATCTATAGAAATGTTAAAATGATTATTCTTTTGTATAAATCATCTTAAAATGAAATAATTAAAATTGCTCCAGTAAAATATGATGAAATCAAAAGCAAAAGAATTAAAAAATATTTACCTCTCAAATTGAAACGTTCAATAATTGCACAAATTGTCTCAAGATGCTCACATTTTAAAATGGGTTGAACACTGATTTAAACTAAGCATGCAAATGAGACCTGAGACGATACCAAAAAGAGACACAAAGAAACAAAAGAATTATTGAAGTTGATCTAATAAAATATAATGAACATAAAAGTAAATGAATGGAAAAAATGAAAGTTCTCTTGTTGACATAGAGAAATAGAATTATATTTAGAGAAAGTAGAAAATGATGATAATAAGAATGAGCTTAATTCTTTATTTAGATGGACCAATAATATTAGAGATTCTTTTTACCATTAGTTCCGCATTCTTAAAAAAAAAATTATACAATCAAAATCAATAGATAAAAAAGAAACCAAACAACCCAGAACCGAGAGTGGATTAAATGAAAAAGACTAAATATTAAATAAACCAGACAGCCCAGAAATCAGCATTTTACGTTCTAAAAAGAAAAAAAATCATATAATCAGAACAAACAAAAATACTTGAAATTCCTTAGATTAGTGGCACTGAGACACTGTGACCCATTAATACTCAAATGCTATTGCCGTAATAGAAATATGATGATATTGAGAGTTTCTTAAGAGACAAAAGGCATGATGGAGAGTCCAATTTTAGGAGATTTTTTTCAATTTTAAGAAAACTTTTATTTATTTTTTTTTAATTTTAGGAAAACTTTTCATTTGTGCAATTTTATTTTATTTGTTTTCAAAAAGGGAAGTTTTCAAAGGAATTGATAAAATTCATCGATGCTTGAAAACCCGGAATTTCAAAATCCTTGGAAGGAAGTAAAATGAAAGTTCAAGACTTTTCTAGAATATTTCAAGCTTTGTTTTTCACTGAAACACGTATACATCTATCAAGATTTTGGATAGAAAGCTTTAGTATCAAATTCGGGATTTCTCAAGAAATATAGGATGACTTTTTGAAGTTTATCCTTGTAAGTCTACCTGATTCATCGGGATGATTAAGCCAACCAAAACCAATGGATTAGTTAGGGAGAATTGAAAAGGGCTGCCTATTGTTGGGGTTTGCAAAAAAAAAAAAAGGAAAAAGGAGAAAAAGAAAAGAAAAAAAAAGTGTTTAGTTAGAAGTTTTGTAAAGAATAAAAAGTTTGTGACTAGTTTAGATTCGCAACCTTTTTAACCCGAGCTAGTAAGCCCGCATTGGTATTTACATATCTAGTGCCCTAAAGTCATCTGGTTTGGGAGTCATTCGCCTAATGCTCGTTACATGGGTTAATTAGAAAGTTTAAGGGACCTAGGCATTTCATAGTCATGTGTGTGTGTTTAAAAAAGAAAAATTGCAGCCTTGGAAAAAACAGTAGTGCGAAAGCAGTTATAATAGCCTTGAGAGAGAAACTTATGAGCCACTAAATCTAGGAAATATCAGAGCATTTGAAAGAGAGTTTTGTTTTCATGGCACTATAGCGGAACATTTGACGGATTGATTTGATGTATACACCTACACAGAGCACACAAAGTTTTGAAAAGAAAAAAATTTCTTTAAACTTAAAAGGTGAACTAAATTTTGAAAAGTCTGAGATTTTGATTATTTCAGATTATACAAGTGGCATCCGAGATGAGTTGATGTCCTTTTGGGAAGTTTCTGTTATGATTTTAAGATAAATGAATTTTGTGGGTAGATTCACTGCAAACCCTCACGAGGCACAACTCGTCCACTAGGATGAACCTAGGGGTTTAAGGACTTGCTGCATACGCTAAATGTAGTCGAGAGATGCCAACAAAAGTGGCATTTTTCTTTTTATTTTTCTACATTTGTTAGGATAGTAAACTACTCCTTTTTCACTTATTTTGCTCGAAGACTAGCAAAAAGCTGGTTTGGGGGTGTGATAAGTTCACAAAATTGTAGTTTTCATTCATCATTTCATATGCATTTGTGGACTTAATTAGGTTAATTGCATAGAATTACACTTAATTTCATGATTTCATGCATTTGAGCATCAAAGTTGGAATCTTAGTGAAATTTGGTCAAAATTCATTACATTGCATGGCTTTTGTGAAATTAGGGATTTTCATCTCATTCATCACCAAAAATTAGTTTTTTTAGCTTCACTAATGCATACCTTCTAATTTTGACACCATGTGCTATTTTTGGAAAGTTGGGTATTTTTGGTACATTAATTAGGTATGTAAGGTCCCATGCATAGCCCATCTAGATTTCTCACACTTGATTATTATTTACATTATTTAATTTTATTTTTGTAGGATAAATCAAGAGTGGGACCTGTATTGGTGAAATTTGAGAGAGATCAAAAGCGGGACACGCTTCATGGTGGGCCCACATATCTTGACATCTAGGTGGAGTTGGAAAGATTGGAAAATCTCAAAGATGGAAAGGGAATCAAATAAGCAAGCAAAGAAAGAGTCAAAGCATGCCTTGGACGTCCAACATGGGTCCCACACATCCCATAGCATGCCAAACATAAAAGTTTCCTTAATTGCACAATTATTCCTGGATTTCTCAGGGGCAGCAAATTGAAATGGCCATAACTCTCAAATCCAATATTGGATTGATGTAATTTACCTATCGTTGGAAAGATCTTTTCGAGTAGATATCTATGGAGCCCAAGATTGCATAAATCGGAGCTATATTGAGGGAGATATGACCTCGGGAAGTTACCTGTTATAATTATATGCGGGAATTACAAGAAGTTTTCAAAATTGGCAACATGACAGATGTTTAAGGAGTTCAATTTGGCAAGACTTGGAGCCCAAGAGACCACACTTAGTAGCAAATTCTCTCTAATTCAAACTCTTTCCAAGTGTGAAGACTAACTTGAGTCCTAAGCAAGAAATATCTCAAAATAAGGAAACAAGTCCTAAAAGAGAGGATATTATTTTCTAAAAGGGAGACATCAACATCTATAAAATCAACCCACATGGGGATGCAAGAACACACATCCAGCCCTCTCTCCAATTCCCTTCTTTCTTTTCTTCCTTTCTTGTTTTCCATTAGTTTTATTTATTTATTTTATTTTGGTAGCCTTGGGCCATGTCCAAGGATTTATTTTGAAGGAGAATTTTTGTGAAGGAGAAGTTGTAAAGATGCAATTTTTAATGACAAATCAAGAAGCATTCTTTGAATTGTGGGCTAATCTTCTTGATTAGAGCTATGGATGAAGGTAAGTAACTTCTTTTTATTTATTTAGTAATTTTAATTTGTATTCCATGATTATGTACTTAATGATTAATATAGGCTTGTCTTCGTGCCCTAGGTAAATTTTCATTCTTAAATTCTGAAAATAAAAATCGGTTTTTGACTATTCATGCTTAGGTTTGATAGGCCATGCTTAGGATTTAGATCTTTTGATGGTTTATGCTCACTTTTGATGGGTAGTTCTTAAATTATTTTTTTTCTTTTATGAGATGAAGGAAGTCTTGAGTTTTGAATTTTTATAATTGAAAAGGGATTTTAAAAGTTAGATTTTCCAAATTAAAAACATTGATTTGTCTTTGATTTGAAGTAAAAATTGGAACAAATTAGGATTACTTGATAAATAATTTGCGGATGCTTATTGGATTCCTATGCTCTGATCACTTTCATTAATTTGTAGTTTTTCCTCTTTCTAAATTAGTTGCTTGATTTTATATCTACATACTCAGAACTTTCCTTGATTGTAGTTAATGAGTTTTCTTAATCTAAAAGTTTCTTTAATTAGCTCCTTGTGGGTTCGACCCGTTCTTACTATTGTCTCATCTAGACACCCGTGCACTTGCGGTATTTTATGATTGATATTGATCACATCAAATTGCTCCAATACAATATGATGAAATCAAAAGCAAATGAATTAAAAAATATTTACCTCTCAAATTGAAACGTTCAATAATTGCACAAATTGTCTCAAGATGCTCACATTTTAAAATGGGTTGAACACTGATTTAAACTAAGCATGCAAATGAGACCTGAGACGATACCAAAAAGAGACACAAAGAAACAAAAGAATTATTGAAGTTGATCTAATAAAATATAATGAACATAAAAGTAAATGAATGGAAAAAATGAAAGTTCTCTTGTTGACATAGAAAAATAGAATTATATTTAGAGAAAGTAGAAAATGATGATAATAAGAATGAGCTTAATTCTTTATTTAGATGGACCAATATTATTAGAGATTCTTTTTACCATTAGTTCCGCATTCTTAAAAAAAAAATTATACAATCAAAATCAATAGATAAAAAGAAACCAAACAACCCAGAACCGAGAGTGGATTAAATGAAAAAGACTAAATATTAAATAAACCAGACAGCCCAGAAATCAGCATTTTACGTTCTAAAAAGAAAAAAAATCATATAATCAGAACAAACAAAAATACTTGAAATTCCTTAGATTAGTGGCACTGAGACACTGTGACCCATTAATACTCAAATGCTATTGCCTTAATAGAAATATGATGATATTGGGAGTTTCTTAAGAGACAAAAGGCATGATGGAGAGTCCAAATCACAGAAAAAAATTTTATTTGGAAAACTCTAGTATTTTATATTTTTTTATCCATGAATCAATTTTAAGTATGGAAACAACCCAAAATGAGGTGAAAATTTGAGGTATCCCATAAATAGCAAGGATGGTTGTCTTAATGATTATAATTTTTAATAGATGGAGTCTATCGTAATGGTCCACTCTATTTACATCACGATTTATAAAGTTAAAGCCACACACACAAAAAAGAAAAAAAAACCAAACTCCACCATTTCTCCCTTGGCAAGCGTGCATGGTAGCATATCGATTAAATGAAAAGTTTCTCGCCTCCTCATTAGCTCTACATAGTTGTCGCGAGTTTTTCTTTTTTCAATAATATTATCATTTTCTTATTAATTATGAGACTTATTATTTTTGTTGATCAATCCCATATATTATATATTCATTTGAGTTTAATTTTATTGTAGAATGGTTGTCATAGAAAATTAATGACTCTATAGGAAATTATATAAAATATTTATTTTAAAAGTTTGATCACTTATGCTTAAAGTATAATACATAAGTATGAAAATAATGCCAACAGTATTTATTGGAGTCAATATTCTAAAAATATAGTTATTTTTATAAATACATTGTAGATAAATTCCAACTCCCGATCAATATTCCAAAAGGGGGCTAAGTCCCTTCCTCATTAACTAATTTTAACTTTTTTGTTGATAACTATTAACAAAAAGATGCTCTGCGGTGTAGTGGTAGGGTCGCCCCTTTGAAATCAATATTGTCCTGAGTTTGAGTCTCGGCACAAACCTGATTAATTTTTTACTACGTCATTAAAAATAAACGGGTCAGTTTGGGTCCAAAAAGTGTGCTTTATTTCTTACCCGACCTAATTTACCCAGACTCAACCCGTTTGCTAGGTTCAAACCAAGTTAAATTGGATGAGTCAAAATCAATTGGAGCGAATTAGAACTTATTTCAATTTGAAACTACTTCGCTTCATATAGTCACGGTGAGAACTTTTTATGGGGCCCATCTGTGGGTCCCATTTAGGGATGAGACTAGAGGGGATGGAAAAATCTATATGAGAGAACCCCATGTATCGAGTTTGAGCCTAATTTCATGCCTCTAACCCTTTCATCCATTGCCCACAAGTTTAATAAGTTCATATTAAGAAAAAATTCAATTATCCATCCAACGGCCCAGTCCATTTGGATGGGTGTCAAACCTCAGGATTAGTAACTACCAAAGGAGGTCACTGTTTATGCACGATTTGAATTGGTTTCTAGGTGGGG
The DNA here is from genome assembly GCA_029852735.1 of Persea americana. NCBI lineage: Eukaryota > Viridiplantae > Streptophyta > Magnoliopsida > Laurales > Lauraceae > Persea > Persea americana. The sequence goes on from CM056809.1 coordinate 12,676,499, forward strand.
CCCAACCAATAGTTCTCACAGAAGGATAGTGAGAACTAGTTCTTAATTGAATATTTTCCATATATATGTATAATGGCGTAAAAAAAGCATCATATATAGACTAATGCATCCCATAAATCAACCCCAAAGAATTGAATGCTTTTAGAAGGTGTTTATTTTCCTTATGATAATCCATTTATTCAGTTCGATTCGCTTTTTACCTCACCCACCCTTGCACAAAATTAAATGAGACCCCAGGTGGCCGGCCCACTGGCACTTTAGTCATGGAAGAAACTGGGCATGGTCCTCCAGGAGTCGAGAGTCATGGGTTGTTGCATGCAAATTTAGCACTTCTTTCGTAACAAAAGCAAAGCGTTTCCTATCTTTACAAAACCAAAAGAAGAGTACATATCTTTACCAGTGGTCAGGAACAAAGGACTTTACATTGGACATTATAGCCCATCCTTGGGAAAGGTGAACCACTGGACATGTAAAGGCCCACCCTGGACGCCCTATATCCCCCCTGTTTCCCCTCTATGGGAATAAATACATGGATCCTACAGAACCTACAAGGTGTATCACCCAAATATAGGATCATCTATAGAAAAGCAGTCATTGATCGGAAGATTTTCAGGCAATCAAGAACACAAGATGGGGGCGAACGGCTTTCTGCAGATGCGGTCCATGATGACGACAAAGGCCATGATCAAATCACATTCGCAGCCAGGCCTGATGATCAAGCTAAATACATCGTCGCTCAACAAAAGTGTGGTGTTTGCTTTCTTCCTAGATATCTCTGCTGCCACCTCCCCACTGCAATCTCTGATCTTGCAATGCCTGCTTCTAAAGCAACCATCAATTCGAAAATCCGGTGCCATGGCACCAAGTATAGAACCCCACATGAAAACTTCAGCTTCATCACTGCTTTGGATCATCGATCGCCTTCTCATTGTAAAAACTGGAGTTTTAGGACTTGCTTTTGAGCTATCATCCCCTTGGAATCCATTCCATTGTTCATGCATGCTCAAGATCTGCAACAATATTTGTAAATCAATTAATAAGTTGATTCAATTGCCTAAATAATTGATACGATAATGACAATTCAATAACATGTCCATGCATTGACCAAAATTAAAAAAACATGTCCTCCATTCCTTTTAGCCATGATTTGATATATTGGAGTATACGTGCTATAAGCTTGAATTGAAACCTAAACACTAGGGCACGTTTAGCAACAACCATCGCCAAAGGAGATCTCATGTTTTTCCGCACGACGGTGGATTTCCGACATTTAGCTGGACATGGATTTGAAGTGGACTGATGGACAAAATCGTCTCTTACGATTATTCTTCAGCGCATACCCCTGTCTGCCTTAAATCCATGGAAAGAAAGAAAGGCGGAGTAACAACGGGCGATAATGTGGGATTAATAAGTTTTTGCTTTGGAGATGTACCTTTTGGGTCTTATAATCAAGATCCGAACCGTTAGTCACCTTTAAAAACTCTAAAATGGTCACCTCACCAAATTTCAGCCGTTGATTCCTCTTATATCTCAAGATATGTGTCAAAATGTCCTAACCATTTACACTATATGTAAAATGGAAATAAAAATAGTCCTTTTTTTTCAATTTTATGGTTTATGTGGGGTCCACAATCAAGATCTTAAGCAATTATTAGTTCCAGAATGCCAAACAAAGTAAGGTGACCAAATTTCACCCGTTGATCCTTACTATATCTTAAAATATTTGCAAAAACATCCATACAATAGAATATTAATTTTTTTATTTATGTGACCCCACCTTTGGACAATCAGACCGTTCAAAGTCTCTAGATGACCACAGACAACTTTGAGGTGAATGTTGAGGTCTTGATTTTCATGGATTATGAGAAATTAAAAATATATATTTATAACCATTGGATCATACATTTTACAAATTATAGGAATCATCCCTCCATCCAAACCTGGAACTCTCGATCACATCAGGAATCCTACCTGAGGAGTTGTTAGTTCTTTGGAGATGGAAAAAATCCTTTAAACATTGGATTCTTCCGTGCTTACCAAACGTGCCCCAGTAGTACATAAACTTATACATCTAGTGAAACATGTATCTATGGTCCATGTTGGTTACCTGAGGCTTCATGGTCATCAGGGGCTTCCCACTGCCATCCATGAGAACAAGCCCTCTGGTCATGCATCGATTTCTTCTCGAATAGTTGTCGACTCGAAAAATCATTTTTCCGGTGCTGTCATAGACACAGAACCCATCCGTACCCTGAAAGGTCATGCTTGATTTCTTCCACACTGTTAGCACCGACGGACAAGTGCTCTTCTCAGTTCCTCTTGCATGGCATTTGTTCTCCGTTGTGGGATGTATCCTGTACATTTCTGATTGAGTTATCTAAGTTCAAGAACACAAGAAGAAGAAGAAGAAGAAGAGATGAGGGTGTTTGTGGAATTTGAGCTGAATCCCTTGTAATGAGAGATGAAGGGGTGCCCTTTTTATGGTGGATTTGTCCATGTAAGGACGTGGAAAGGGGTCTGTTTGTTTCAAATGCTTAATTTATTAAGGAATAGAATATGGTTTACACGGGTGCATGTTGGAAAGTTGCAAATGTTCTGAACTTTATGCCTCCATCAATGACCTGGTACTGAGAAATATCTCTAGAGATTCCACGTTGCTTGAAAAGGCACCAAGGGAAGAAGGGCGACACCATATGCTCTTTCCTCATAAACTAGTGATTATGGCCACCTTTGTCATGTCAACTCCATGTGGATGTCTTTGTAACTTTTACAATTAGATAATCTAATCTATATATATATATATATATATATATGTTATAAAGAATGTGCAAGTTGCAGGGTCAAGGAATTTAAGGGAACACCCTCGTGTTATGATGTAATTCCTTTTGATAGCTGATGTGCCAAGGCCGGTAGAACATAAATTGCATGGCTTAGGAATTAAGGGAGTGCTCATAATATATGATGTAAATTCATTTTTATGATTTAGTACACAAAATCATGATTATTTGTCCCCAGCTATTGCTCGTGAGCTAGTTAGGGACTTGGGTGTGAGTGCATGAATGTGGGCGTTCGAATAGCCAGGAAAATAATCATGATTATTTCTAATGCATGTGGTGCAACTCAATTTTCTCAATATCATGGCAGGCTCCTTGAAATTCTCAAGGAAGTTTCATAATTTTCGTAAGTTATGAAGATGTATTAAAAAAATAGCGAGAATAAAATGGCTTATAAATAGAAAAGGAAATTTAAAAATAAATAAATAAATAGACCGTTTGTTTGTATGACATTGAGTTACTCGGAATTCTAAGAATTGTGTATGTCTGAAACTGGCTAAAACTAAACAAAGGTGAATGCTTATAAATGGCCTTCAAATAATCAGCCCTTTGATGAAAGATGAAGTACAGGAATGGAAAATAAATACCTAGCTATATTATATCAAATCCTAAGACAGGCAAAGTTATTTACATCTCCACCTTATATCTTTTACTCTTCGCCTTTTCTATAACCCCTTTTGGAAATCCATTTTCTCATGAGTTTCTAGGAATTTAATTCCATGCAAATGAATACGCCGACAGAGTTTTTTTTAAAGCAAGTACGTTACTGATTTTTGAGATTTTAGAAAAAGTTTCTTCAAAAGTCAAATATAATATTGAATAATGTAATAAGAGCCTCAAACTTGGGATATATTTCACTCTAACAATTGTATCTTGATAATTTTGTATTATCAATTTCTCGTTAAAACATAACAATATTTTCATACCCACACCAATGTGCATTAATTATCAATCAGTTTGTGTTAACTAACAATACACTTTTTACTGAAATATCCTATTGAGTTACATTTGATCTATAAAGCAGAGCTATGACAGACAAACTGACCTCAAACAGATGAAATTAAACGGCAGTGATGATATAAAAAAAAAAATGACAATAGAGTCCACATTGCTAATAATGATGGTGGTGGTGGTGATATTCATATGACATAATAGTTTTTAGTCCGGTAGTATAGGATCCTTGGATCTCCTCCATCAGGGTTTTTTTCTGTGTATTCGAGGTTTAACTTTTGTAGAAAAGCATCATACATATCCAAACCTTCTCCATAGATCAACCCTATTACCTACATAATGGACCAACTAATAGCATTTTTTTGGGGGATGAAACAAGATTTTTGTGGTGATTAAAGGTGTTGTTCATTGAGTGCAATATTTGCTTTTGGTTGGGGCCCAAAAGAGAGCCTACATACATACAAGAAGAAAGCTCACATAAGTGGGAAAGGAGCCCGCAAAGTGGGAAAATGTGACATGCCCAGGGTTCGAACCCCAAGCAGCTAGGGAATTGCTGGCGCTTCTTACCAAGTAAGGAGCAGTTATTAATTTTTTGATAGGTTGAAATGTTCATTGCACACATTTGATTGCATAGATGAAATTTAACTCATGCAAATTAAAGTTTTCGTGATTCATATCATAACTGCCAAAGTTGTAACTCTGATCGGAGAAGTATGTACGGTGTTGAGATTTAGGGGTCTTGCCAAATTCATTGGGATATTTTTGTTGAAAATAATTGGCTATTTATAGAATAAGATAAAGATAATAACTTCAACTTGGAACCTAACCAGGTGATTACTCTGACCTAACTTAATCCTAATCAACTATAGTAAGATTATTCCTAATTTAATGTAAACACATAATTACCATAGCACATCCAGTCTTGCTGACATTTTCCATTATTGCTTTGAGCTTATTCAAATCTACTGAACTAGGTCGAAAAACTAAGGGCCTATTTCTTTACTAGAATTTTTAATAATAATTTGGTGTGTTGGGAAATTCATGACATAATGTGATGACTTGTCACCTGACATTTGCAAATGTCATATTTCTTCACCAAAATTCTAAGACTCTAGCCACCTAAAAGATCTCAAATAACCTTTGAAATTCTAGGAATTCTAGCGTCATTGCTTTCTTATAAAATTTCTACATGTTCAAGTACAAAGGAGCATTTATGAATTCCACCATATTTGGAAATTCAGAGATCCCCCAAAGAGAAATTCTTTGAATTCTTATAAAGAACTAGACCCTAGGCGTGCTCATGATTTTTTTTTTTTAAGGAGGAGACGTGAAACGTTCCTAACTTGACCTAGTTTACATTGGGCCATTGTGTTATGAACTTAGTCTTTCAGAGAGACCCAGCCCTTATCGATGTCAGGATCTCTAAGTGGGGCCAACAAAATTGGTTAATTATTTAATACCACCAAACTTTGCCTGGATTCTTAAAAAAACTGACTCTCCTACAATCCGATTTCAACACAATAGAAGAACCGTTTCAGCTTAAAAACTGTTGAGTTTTGAAGCTCATAGATCAAGAGCTACGATGGCCTTATGGGTTATCTTTTTTCCTACTCCTAATCCACTACAAAACTGTTTCTTCCCTTGTCCCTTGTCACTAACAAGCATCCAGGTTGGCCCCATAGAAAAAGTACTCATTTCAAAAATAATGGCCTGAGGAAGAAATCCTTTTTTATAATTTTTAATAATTTTTATATCATATAAATTCTTATAATTAAGTAGTAAAAATATTAATAATTGCACACAGACCCATCGACAGGCCGAATAATCCTTGTAGCAATCCTGGTTTTCAATTATGGTCTAATCTAAGTCTAATTTGACCTTTCTATGGCAATTTGTTAAGCAATCAGGACCTTCAACTACTCATGCCTCTAGTTTCCATCGATTCGCTTGTTTCAAGGAAGTATAAGTGCTATCACCTGCTGAATTTTATAAAACTAAGTGCTTTTCTATTTGATCACCCAAGAAAGCTTAAAAAAGAGTTATATAAAACTAAGTGCTTTTCTATTTGATTACCCAAGAAAGCTTAAAAAAGAGTTATATAAAACTAAGTGCTTTTCTATTTGATTACCCAAGAAAGCTTAAAAAAGAGTTATATAAAACTAAGTGCTTTTCTATTTGATTACCCTAGAAAGCTTAAAAAAGAGTTATATAAAACTAAGTGCTTTCTATTTGATTACCCTAGAAAGCTTAAAAAAACATCTAACATGAGAGCAATCCTTATCCCATTGGTCATGTTAGAATTAGATGGAAAGAGACTAGTGTGACAGGTAGCAGATGGAATCATGGAAGGCCTGTTTGTGCATCCTTATGTTAATGGTAATGTAATAGGAAAAAGGAATTAGTGCTGGTTTTTTAAACAACTAGATCAGGAGCACCTTGTTTTGACATTTGAGTCACATAACACTATGCAATTATTAATTAATCGACGACGAGTAATGTCTTTCGGTTGCCATGAAATTAAGCCAAGACGGTTGCTTTGGATAGGCTACAAGACATAAAGAATAGAACTGGATAGAGGGACAAGGACAACAACTAGGTGACACCCATCATCTAATTTGGTACTTAGTCATCTAAAAACTTCTATAAATAAGGTTTGTTTGCAATGTTTCATCCATAGATCTTCTCCACTAGAGGTTGTGGAATGGATGTGAAAGTGAAAATGACATGACCATAAAAGGACTCCAAGTGACCTTAATGTCATGTTGCACAACGTTGGGTGACCTAAAAGTATAAAACCAAACTAGTTCTCCACTTTTGGGATTAGTTATCTACGTTTTTTGTATAAGAACTTCATTACATAGTTTGATTATCTTAGAGAAAGCTCCTGCGTTTCGTCATTGCTACATATTTTTCTGCTCTACGTACGGGTACAAAGATAGATGCTGTGCTTGGTACAATCAATATTTATGATTGTTCGCCTGTTTGACACCTATCCTCCAATAATAGGTAGGCTTGAAACTAACTCATGTCGGACACATCTTATGGCAAAAGATAGATAAATAAATAAACATGGTTACACGATGATGCGTGGGCAATTTGATAGGGACCCGATCCCTAACCAAGATTGCCCATTGGGTTAAAGCCACTGAATTAACCAGCACAAAGGGCTCATTGTTAATTCAAATGTCATCGTAGTCAATGCGTGTAGGAAGCCATATACCAACCCAAAAGATTAAGCCGATAGGTCGAAGGCCTAAACAAGCATATGAAGACATATTCAGGACTTTAGGCGATGTAGGATATGAGACTTTCTAACAATGCAGATGGCCTGATGAATGCTAAGGATCTATCACCACCCTGTATCAATTTTGTGGTTTTATGCTTGAGATAGATGACTGGTCTGCAAAAAAAACAAAAAATTCAAATCTCCTACTAGGAAAGGAAGGTAAGCCACGGGATGCCCATGCAGAACTCTATCAAGAGTTTGGTCACATTCCAAGCTCTCCTAATATCACGGATTAACACTTTAAGAAGAAGATGTTCCTTGGTATTTGCCAGTTGCTTAATCCAATGTGGGCTTGCGGCAAACAATCTTTGTGCTACAGAGAATCTCCAAGAATTCCCCTGCACACCCTCTAGGCAAAAGTTGGATTAAATTCTTCCCCATGATTGTGGATTTGCTAAGTGTAACTCCCTTTACATCCTAAATGTTACATTCCAATATTTTATATCAGATCTTGAAAGCCATGTGTGGCGCATTTTATAGTTGCAAGTTTCAGCTTGGAACGAGCATCAACTAATGCAATAAAAGATTTACCAAAAGAAAGAAAGAAAAAAAAAAAACACTAATGCAATAAAAGGTAGGGGATTTGACATTTCAATGCCCCTTAAACACTCAATCCTCAATATCATAACTAAAAATCTCTAAATGTCACCAAAGGATTAATGGTGTAGGATGTTAAGGAGTGTCAAAATATAGTGAACTAAGAAGGAGGAGAAGTACAAGTTTTTGTGATGGTGATATCAAGTGTCTCAGTTGTGATCAGACCGATTGCTACAGATTTTCATCACTTGGGATTCCAAGTAAAATTTATTGACCCTAGAGCCTGTGTTTGTGTGCATAGAATATATAGAAATTGAATACATACGAATTCATGTTATAAGTGGTTAAAAATTAAGATCAAAGGTGAATAAATAAAAGGGGCATTTGGTCGGAGGTCCCTCAACCCATTACTTTATTGCAAACAGTCACACTTTTTCATACCTGAAATGTCTAATTTATCCTTTCTTTAAATCATATCCCATGATTGGTGGGATATTTCATTAATAATAGTCAACTACCATTTAATTGGCCAAGATTGATGGAATCCCATTAATGAGATTTTTTTAAATAAATTCTAAAAACACACAAGTAAATTTCAAAATAAAGCAAATAAATTTTAAAAAAATACAATAATTTCAAAAAAAAAAGCAATAAATTTCAAAAGAATGCAGATAAATTTAAAAAGATGCAAATAAGTTTCAAAAGATCCAAATAAATTTCAAAATACTCAAGTAAATCTCAAAAGATCCAAAGAAAATTCAAAAAATGCAAATAAATTTCAAAAGACGCAAATAAGATTCAAAAAAGCAAACACATTTGCCAAAACTAAGATACATCAATTTTCCAAATTTCTGAAAAATTTGCCAAAAACTTAAGTATTTTTGCCAAAACTCAGTTAAATTACTTTCAAAAAACTCAAATAAATTTGAAAAGACACAAGTAAAATTCAAAAGGCTCAAATAAAATTAAAAAAACACAAATAGATTAAAAAACGTAAATAAATTTGCTAAAAAACTCATATACATTTTTTAAAAAACTCAAATAAATTTTCCGAAAACACAGTGAAATATGACAGAAGACAGATAAATTTGATAAAAACTCAGATAAATATCACAAAAACTCAAATAAATTTAATAAAAACTATAATAAATTTGACAAAAGAGATAAATTTGCGTGGACTCGGTCATCTTGACCTGACCCAACCTAGACTTAGAACAAAAGACCTAGAGAACTGGGTTGTCTTCTTCACGTTTTGGTTCTGGAATCAGAACCATAACCAGTGCTCTTCCTCCTTTGGCCACGGCAAGGCGCGGCAGAACCGGACGGGACTTCTTTGGAATATTCAGATGGCGACGGCAGGAGTCTTCTTCCTCGGCAACGCGCAATCCAGCAGACCCAAGAATCCTCTTATCTCTGGTCCTCTTCTTCAGTCGAAACATAACCCTGTTTTGGCCTGCGTCTGGGCTCTTCTCCCTCTCCGACCACGCAAGCTACGTCGGGTCAGACTTCCGATCATAACAAGAACCTTCTTCTCCCGAAAAAAATATATCGATCAGATCTACTCCTGCATCAGATTTCTTTCGATCACGTGCAACGCTTGATGCCAATTTGTTTAGGAAGGAGGGAGGAGCGAAGATCGAGAGGATTTATGAAGGAGGGAGGAGGGAAGATTTGAAATTTGAAATTTTAAGATTTTATGCCTAAAACGGTTGAAAGGGCAAATTAGTCACAAAATATGTGACCGTGTAGATGTACGAACCTCTGGCTGCAAAGTGTCTAGCTGAGTGGACCAGAACCCTTAAACAAAATTTGCGTGGACCAAAGGCTAGATACATTCCACTTTAGGGACCTTTCGCTAATTATGTCTAAATAAAAAAACCATCAAATAACATGCCCTTTAATAGAAAGGAAGTAAACCAAGGGAAGATGAGAAATGAATACCAAGCCTAGAAAAGTGAAGGTCACTTCTAATTTACTACCTTATATCCCTTCATCTCTCACCTCTTTATTATTCTCACCTCACCTTTTCAATAGTCCTTGTGGATGGCATTTGACCATGAATGCCTATGTGTTCTAATGCAGACAAGTACTACCCCTTAGAGTTAAGCATAAAGTTACACCAAGTTCACCATACAGAGATATAAACACAGCCCATGACAGTTTTGGGTAGGGCTCAAGCTAGCCTGGCCCATGAGCACTCCTAACTTTGGAAAGCCTATCAAAGCATATGCCACCAAATCCTCACAGAAAATCTGGATCCTATAATGGTAGTTACCGACACGTTCTGGCAATAAGTTCCAACACTAAAAACTAGAGACTCATGTACGGTGGAGACATTTGATTCTTTGACAAGCTCCCATGACCTGCCATTAAAACTGGAAATCAGATTGCTAAAAAGGAAATATATTGTTCTCCACAAGTAGCCATTTAAATCAAAAAGTGAGGCCCACTTATTAAATCAAACCACTCAAGTTATGTATCTCATCAATTCTGACTATAGACCAAATTTCTTTCCAATCAAAGAAGGGGCCAACCATCAGAACGTTCAACGTAACATGTAATTAAAAAACATTTTTTACAGAAAAAATTAAGCTTAAATTATAATTAAACTAATAAGTATACAGAAATATAAAAACAATAGAAGAGGGTATCATACTTGTTTTTTGTAAAAATGGCCCAACTGTGGAGATATCAATGCTATTCACTTCCTTTCTTGAACCAAGTAGTTTGTAATATAATGTTCTTATTATCTCTTGTTTGCAGCTTCTTTTAAGAAAGCATGAGGCTCAAAGCGATAGATTTTAGAGCGTGGGAAGAAACAAAGTCACGGGGCTTAAAAAAACGATGCAAACATTGGTGATATCGCCACCTGGGACATTTTCATTTTAAAAAATATACGACACTTGCTGCCGTTGTTTTTAAGTTTTTATATACTTATTCATCTAATCACAATTTAAGCCTAGTTCTTTGTAAAAATCTCTAGAATATATCTAAGAGGGGGCCAAGTAGTGAATCAGGCACAAATAGTGAGTATCAGGATCCTGAAATAGGTCATGTGGAAGGAATCATGTTATGTTGCAAGTTGCAACCATGTTCCGGGATATATTCTCCCTAGTGAAAGCTGGAGGGAATCTTGTCGCATCAGGAGAATAAGACAGGTATGCTGTGGAGGTCATTGGTCCCTTTTGATACTTGCAAAAATTGAATTTATTGGACATTTCCAATCCTCTCATCTTAAAGCATGAGATGAGATAAATAATCAAATCAAAACTTCTTTTCTTTTTATAAATTAGTCATTCATTTCATCAACTTGGATCGGATAACAACCAATTTGGAATTGTAGATTGTTATGTTATGTAGGGGTTGCACAAACCCTTGTACCCACGTTTCACTTTGAACTTTTACAAGGTGGGTCGCACCTGAATTTTGCAAGGAGTGTCCAGCGCACCATCTTATCCTCGGAAAAGTATGATAGAAGTAACCACTACCACCACCAACAGCAGCAACAAAGCTTCCCCTCTATCAAAAATTAGAAAAAAATAATATTAAAAGTTTTTACCAAAATTAAGACTACAAAATCCATCTAAAAATCAGAACTAGAATGTGAATCTCTCTCTCTCTCTCTCTATATATATATATATATGGGGATATTTTGTGCATCCTTCCCTCACCATAAGGTGAGGTACAAGCTTAATGAGGCCCACCTAGGGACTCACTAACCATGAGACTTGTGGGGGATCAAAAGAGATATCTTGGATAAGATCATATATCAAATTTAGAGTCAATCTCATGCCTCTAACCCCTTCATCCGTGGCCCACAAATTTAATGACTTTATTTTAAAGAAAAAAACTTGACCCTTGATCCAACGGTCCAATCCTTTTGGATATGTGAAAATTCTACTGGTTTAGTGTACTTAAGGGGATTCCATGTGTGTGGATAGTTCGGATGTGTTATAAAGTCAACCCAACTTTGTTGTTGAATTGATGCACATAAATATTTTCCTATAAGTTCGACGCTAAAAATATATTTTCTTGTAGTGTTATGTTATAATGGCATGCATTTGGTTTTATATATAACATAATTATATATATATATATATATTATAACATAATATAAAAAACCTCTAATTCTAAGATCGTATCAAATGATGTTCTTTGATTTTATCTTTTATTATGGCTGTACTAAAGTTGCTTCTAATATTATAATAATATATACTTCTTTCATTTCTAGTAACTTCGCACTTTCTTCTAAATATGTGCAAACACAGCTGCATACACTCTAATTTCTATATAATTCTTTGTCGTCCAATATTAAAGGCCTTTTTGTTTGCATAATATATATGTGAAATTGAATATATATAAATATATGTATATATATAAAAATAGGACTTGTGCCATAAATAGTTAAAAAATAAAGACAATAAATGAAATCAAATAGCCTTTCCTTGGCAGTAAAATCAATTTAAGTTAGTTGATGCTCATTTTTTAAAACTCACCTTGGATATTCTTTTGTAACCACTTATGGCATAAATGTTACGTATTCAATTTCTATGTATTCTAATACAAATAAACCAGCCCTAAGCTTCATATAATCTACTAGGCAACTCTTCGTTGGAAGTAGGTAGGCCTTCTCGATGGGTTTTCAACACTTTTGGCCTACTTGAAGAATGGATCAAACACCCAAAAGGCCAAGAACTCAATCTCAAGATCTAAAACATAATCTCATGTATTAAGATCAAAGATCTATCAAAAGAATATGGATAAAAAACAAACAAAAATAAACAAGAAAATCTACTAAAACAAACAGATTGTAGATCTATACCTTAGGAGTTTGGTTGCGCTCAAATCGAGAACTTTGATTTCTTGATTGTACAAAACACTTTCATATATTAGATCTCCTTAGCCTCATGTTCTTGCACGCTATACCTTCTTATAGAGAACTTCTCAAAAAGAATGGTGAGATATCAATGGAGTAGAAACCCTAAGATCTCAAAAAGGAAACCAAAGGAGAAAGAGAATGAGAGAGAGTAAGGAGTTGGACGTCCTTTATTCGGCTTGTAATAGAGTGAAGGGATCTTTAGCCCTCTCTTCTTATTTATAGTTTATTGAACAACTCCTCTATAACTAAAATTAGAAGTCTCACTTCTATTCTTATTCTTCGTCCTACTCCTCCTTTCTTAAAGAGTTCCAATTGGATTGAAACTTTCTTTTCTTAGGACTAGCATGAGAATCACTGGGGATTCCTTATAATCTGGCTCCAACTAAAATATTTGGACCCCGCATCTCATTTGAACTCCGAACCCACAGTTAATTGCAAATAACTTCACTAAATAAATGCAATTATATACTAGTCTTAGAAATATTTACAAGAAGACTCTAAACTTTTCAATTACTGGAAGTATGCCCATCCATCAATTATATTCATAGACCGATTGGAATAAATTTGTCCAACCAAATCAGACACATCTCTTGTTATCCTTGTGACCTGATTAGTCACATTAATCATCAGTACTATCCAATTAACTCTTAATTGAGACGGGTGCACACTTACCAATGATAAATTTCATTAATTGGCACAAGGGGATATTTCTCTCTTGGAAGATAAATTATATCTTAAGAATTATATGTTCCTACGGTCTCACTACCACGTACCCAAGATACTGAAGTATTAACGTACAGTTAGCATCACTCATTGGTAACTCAAAGTAAATGTATAGTAGAAACTTGAATCCATTAATCTCTTATGATTAAGAGCCTATTGCTTGAAAATTATGAGAGCATTCCTTAATTAGAAACAACTTTTTCATAATGTGCTACGCATAATCCTTCAGTACATCTAATGTACTGGCATAACAATCAAGAGTCTTACACTCTGATGGTTGAAACAAACCGCACTATCACATAGTAACTGCAGTGCTACAACCTTTTCAGATGAAATGTAAAGTGCCAACACTCTTGTCAGATAAAACTTATATATTCTTTATCCAAGTTATAATACCGGACGATCAACAGCATACGGCATAACATTGGACTAACTTGCATCCACTTAGCTCATAGCCTCATACTGTGCTGATTTTACTGATTATATCTAACTCTAGCCCTCTGTTTCAATCTACAATAATTGCCAAGTAGAAAGTTTTTTACATTGAAGTATTGTAAGGTTGTTTTCAAATCTGACCATTTCATCTTCTCTAGTCTGATTCACTAAAATTGGACTTTATGTATGATGTTTATAATCTACAAGTTTTTAACCTATTAAATAGTCTCTAAAATTATTTTAATTTATCATTCACCTGTTTTCTTCGTTGAAATAGTTGATGTAACCATCCGGATAAGCATTCAAATAATTCTCATCTATGTGAAAGTGACCCTTCATAGAAACGACTTAAATAAAGAGCCACCCACATTCTAGTGTCGATCGACAGTTAATTGAGGCTGTTATTGTGGGCCTTGTTGGCCTCGCCTACTTAGGACTAGTCTTGGTCTGTGGAGCAGACCTTTAAGCCGGTAGGCCAGGGGCTTGGCGCAAAAGGTTAAGCCTTCTCTTTCATTAAAGGGCCGGGCCGGGCCTCTTATTGGGAACCCTTTAGACCATTTCCGCAGCCCTTGAGTCAACTATGATCTTCTCTACTTATTGCAATCCATCAATTAGTGTTTTGTTTTTTTTTTTACTCCAGCTAAGGGGGCTGAGACCCAAGAGAGAGCCTGCATACACACAAACCAAGAGAGACCCTGCATACACACAGAAAAGAAGTACACTCAAGTGGGAAGGAGGCCTGCACAAGCAGAAAGAAAACTCACGCAAGTGGAAAAGGAGCCCGCACAAACAGAAAGAGGTGACGTACTCCGGATTCAACCATGGCTGCTGCTGCTGCTATAACTATTAGTACTATTGTTGATTATTAGGACCTTGTCTATACACTATACTGTGTTCTTAAAATGACGGTGGGGCAGCTGAGGTTCGTGCCAGAATTTTAGCAGGAGGTATCTGCTAGCAGCATTTTAAGAAAAATGCGTAAGATAGAGTAGCATTGCAGCATAAATTAGGACTAGACAACTAGGCATGTGCTAAACTCACCATTAATGGCACTAATAACCGCAAATGCATCTGAAAAGAGATGTATCATGCAGAAGGGCCGGTCCTTAGCCTTGCTTAGGACGAGGAGAACCGCCCCCGTTTCAGCCTCCTTGGACGAGCTCATCGTGAGTCCTCTTAAAGCCTCTCACCCACGTACACGAGAACCATTCAGAAGCATTGTAAGTTTCAGTAGATAGTGCCTCTTCAAGCAGATAGTGTTTCTTTAGCCTTTAGTTCTAACAAGTTTGCGACTTTAAAATTGCAGTCAGGTTGTGCTGGGGTTTTCTTTTCCTTTTTTTTCAATGAAGAAATTTTTAGAATCTATAGTCGTTTATTTTCAATAGGTAAAAATGAAATGCTTAAATCATTGATTGGATTGATATTAAGGCACTCTCCCCTAATGCATGTACTGAAATTATAATTATGCATTCCCCTCTTGATTTTCATACACCTGAGTGGCCCACAATTAATGATAAATGTATACACCATATTGTTTGGAGTTAAATATATAAGATCCATTTCATTTGTTGACCACATTGAGAAACTATTGATTTTAGTATTGACATATTTGAGTTGATTTTCTGAAAAAAAAAAAAAAAGGCTACATTTATTGAAAATTCTGGTGCTGTGATTTAAAATCTTGAAATAGTAGAAAATGGAATATTCGTGTATAATTAAGCTTAACACTTCTAATTAATACACTTATTCTATAAAGTAATGCATCTGAACATAAAAAAAAAAAATTACAACTAGAGAAGAAAAAAAGTTACAACTGTTTGTTCTTAAAAAATAAGTAGAAAACTTACTTATAATATTAGGAATTTTATGGAATTTATGTTCGGGAGGTGCTCCTATGAGAGGCACTCTCACCAACTTGGTGAGAGATGGGTGGGGGACCCCCAACTTAAATGTGAGGGCCCCCACCCATCTCTCACCAAATTGGTGAGAGTGCCTCTCATAGGAGCACCTCCCTTTATGTTCTAGGAATTTTACAGAATTTATGTTCTTTTAAAATAGCATCTTATAGTAGTGTAAGGATCGAAAGTCGGAAAAAATCAAGAAATGCAAATTTTAGGACCCTCCAATTTTTATTTTTTAGATTTCTAACTTTTTGACCTTATTAAAATCACAATGATATCTTCGATGTGCCTATTCTTATACCAATATGGCTGTATGTATCAATTTCTTGAGAATTCTGTAAAGAGCGTGATATCCCTATTAAACCCACGACATAACAGAAACAAAACCTAACCTGACCTGATCCAATGAATGAACCTATACCCTACCCTCCTAACGTGGCCCTATTTCAACCACCGTACATGTTTCCATTGTGGGTTAGAGACCTTGATTTGAAGTTCAGGGCCCATTTATTTGCAGTGAGATGTAATAAAATAAAGTGGTCAAATCAAGAAGAAAAGAAAGAAAAATAGATTAAAAGTAAGGGAACAAAATGACAAAAATATACTTTTAAAAGACACTAAAGGACAAAAAATGTAAGCTAAAAAAGGCACTAAATGACAACAGCGAGATGAATACCTTTTCGTCTTTGAGTGCTTTTACTCTTAACTCCCTGTTGTTTCTCTCTATTTTGATTTGACCCTTAGTTTGATTTTATTTTACCCCTCATGCAAACTAATAAGCCGTAAACAAGTCAAATATGAGTTGACCTACCTAATTGACTTTTTTGGTTCATTTTCTTCCATTGTGCATAAACCTATTTCAACCATGGTGGCAAATCTAGGATTTTCTTGAGATAGGTTAGTAATCATCGGCTGATAATCTCAACAAATACTTTGCCACACTTCCTTTGCCATTAACAATGATGAAGAAAAAGAGAGAACTATTATTTTTTCCACAAGTCAGATATCAATTATATTTCATTAGGAAGGCGGAATAAAGACCCCAGTAAAAAAAAGTTGCATCAATAGAAACACCTATACATGAATCATCCATAAAAAGAAGATTCCTACTGAATTCATTTCTTATCAATATAACGGCAGTTCTCACTTGGCTGTACAGGTTCGAACCTTGGGTACGTCGCATCTTTCTGCGTGTGCATGCTCCCTTTTCACTTGTGTGTGAGCTTTCTTCCCCCCGTGTGCGGGCTCCTTTCCCATGTGAGTGGGTTGTCTTCTCCTGTGTGTGGGCTATCTCTTGGATCTCAGCCCCCTTGGCTAGGACATCACAAATTTTATTGCCATGATCTTGTATTGGACCTAATCCTAACACAAATTTGGTTTGAATCTTATATGCAAACCTCTCTGCCCATTCCTGTCCTAATTAATTATTTATTAATGAAATATTATATATGAAAACAAAACTTACTAAGAGTAATTAGAACTACTTAAAATAAAAGGAGTGGAAGATAATATATATATCAAAGTCAATCTAACCTACTAACGTCGAGAACAGGGGTAGTATGACACATATTAAATCATCATAGGTTGGGCCAGGTAAGAAGTGGGGCAGTATACTATAGGGTAGGTTTTAGCTTATTTCATTGCCACGACGACCATTTACAAATTGCAATTGATGTTGCCAAAGGACGGGGACAAGTGGATATCTTTTAATAGAAATCAAGGGTCTTTTGGAGTCATTTCAACATCACTGAAGGTAAGTCATTTCAACATCACTGAAGGTAAGTTACTTTTAGCAGCTTTAAGAATGACTATTTTTCCAGGCAGGTGAAATCCCTTCCTCCCCCATGCATTAGGTAAGTAAGGCTTTTGTCTGGGCATGTGGTGCCAGAGAAAGAGCAAGTTCAAAACCCCAACCTTCGGCTGTTGGGCCATGGTCTGACCAATTGCGCCATCCCTCAAGGTTAGTAAAAATGAATTTTAGTTAAAATAAGAAGCACAAGGGCCCTTTTAAGGTTAGTTAAAAATATAAGGGCAGTCCTTAAAATAACAAAAGAAGAAAAAGTTCTTTTGTGACATTTCTCACTAACCCCTCCCCTCCCAGGAAAACGTAATAAATGTCTTTTCTCCTTCTTCTTCTTTTTTTTTTCCAGGGAGGAGGTTAGTGAGAAATGTCTTTTCAGATAATCAAAGAAGATTTTTTTCCAGGGAGGAGGTTAGTGAGAAATGTCTTTTCAGATAATCAAAGAAGATAAGTCCAAATCTCTTCCTTTCCTTCCTTTATGATTTACTGGAAAAATAAAAATATTTACCAAAAAATAAATATCTCTTCCCTACGAAAAAGTGCCAACCTTGAGAAATCAATGCACGTGACCTATGGCTAACAAGGGAGGGACTTATCAGAACTTAGATGGTCTATTTTGGAGATTATTTTTGTGATGTTGGCCATATCCTTGGAATGTTTCGCCGTCAATTGAAATTACTTTCCTTCAAAGTGAATCCCCTACTCTTCAATAAGATGTCTATGAGTTTTACTTCAATATGAGTTGGTCTCTTTAAAAAATTGAGCATATCATTAATGATGAAATAATTCTTTTAGATCTTTTTCTTTTTTGCTCCACTAGAGATAAACTCATGCACCCGTACTCATTACATAATGCTTCTAATTAATTGAGCTAGAGCAAATAGAAAGAATTATATGCATTATCAAACATATGCATTAATTACATTAGTAATCATTTTTTTCGATCTTACAATATGACCAACTTCTATTTGAGTAAAATTTAAGAGATTCTACAAAAAGGTTGACATTCATTTTGAGCGGTTTGACAGATTTTTTATAGATGTGCCCCAATGTGGAATTTCACTACCCTCACTCAATGTGAGTGAGACAGTGATCATGAGAGATAATTGCCCCACCCTACCTCCCCTGGCTCAACCCGTGCTTACTCACCTGTTCAATGAATAGGTTCGGGTTAACCATGTTGGATGGGAGTAAGAAGGATACCGAAGGAGTTGGATACAACTTGGGCCTCAGCCAAGTAACCCTCATTCGAACTTGCCACTTTTAACCTAATTCTGGCATTTTTTTTAACCCCTAAAAAGACCTCCTGTGTGTCCCACACTCTTCCTGTGAGTAGGATGTGTGGAACTTTACCATGTTGCCCACTTATTGATAAGCCGAAGTATGCCAATGAATGCCATCCGTCCAAACCACATATCCTGAAATTTTACTTCAATTGAAATTGATCCCACAACAAGGTCGAGCACATTCACCTTGTCAGTCATGTGCTCGATCTTATAAGGAAATCAACTCCCGTGGAAGTAAACTTTGAAGATATATCATTAGCATGGTGACTTTCATTTTGAGCAGTTTGGATTATCAATAGGAAGACTCATGTGGTGGAGTACTATTCCTCCCACCCACAAAAGCCTTGTAGGAGACACTATTAAGGCTTGTTTCTTTACCAGAATTTATGACTAGAATTTGGGAGGTTAGGGTCTTTTGAACATGATGTGACATCTTGTCCCTTGACATTTGAAATGCTGTGTCTCTTTCATTAGAGTTTCAAATTCCAATTACCCAAAAACCTTTTGGAATTCTTGGAATTCCACTCTCTATACCATTTGTTGAAATTTCAAATTCTCTGAAAAAAAAAAAAGAGGAATTTGGAATTCCACCTAAAGGGACAACTTTTGGAGAATTTGAAATCAGAATTCCAAAAATTCATATCTGTGAGAATTTCAAATTCTCCAAAAATTGTCCCCTTAGGTGAAATTCCAAATTCCTCTTTTTTATAGAGAATTTGAAATTCCAACAAATTATATAGATAGTGAAATTCTAAGAATTCTAAAAGATCTTTTTGAAACTCTAATAAAAAAAATACACTATTTCAAATGCCAAGGGACAAATTATCACATCATATCATATCATATCCAAAAAAACCCAACCTCTCAAACTCTACTCATAAATTCCGATAAAGAAACAGCCCTAAAGGTGGTAGGTCCTGTTTCACAAACTTATTGGTTTCTACAATTTTTTAGTATATCATGGTAAGATTCACTACCAAATGTAATCATGTATCCTATGCGTCTTAAGAAATATAAGGCGAACATGACCAACCCCATTGTATATTCATTTTTGGGGTGTACCAGCCTAACAAAGCCAGCTTGTCCCATCCTTTCCTCCCTATACAAATCCAATCAAAGCCAAGATAATTTCGGTAAAAGTGGCAAACTAAAGAAACAAACTTCCACTGCCTTCCAATCAACAAGCCAATGGCAACAATATCTTTATATATACACCGAAGAATCTACAACATACAATGCATACACCGCATGCACCAAAAACATCAATTTCATATATAGTAGCAACAATATATTTTAAATACAAGCCAGTGATATAAAACAAGAATCCAATGTCAACAGCGCCACAAAAATCTTTCAACCCTAGTTTCAATTTTCATTATGATTATTGAATAAAGATACTATACTTAGTTTTAACAAAACCATACAAATCCAAACATTATAATAATAAGAACTATAATTTTATTAATTTATCTTCTTTTTTTTTTCTCTGTTCATCTTCTGTATGGTTCCTATGGGAGGGACTGAAAACATGGCTCAAATGATCATCTACAAAGTACCCCACATCATGACAATTTGAGCTGGGAATCTTCCAATGAAGGTGAAGCTCACATGGCACAGGAGGTGCAGTTGCAGGTCTTGGGCACAAAGGCGCAGGTGCCGAAGGGCTTGTCCGGCAGCTGGCAGTCGATGCCGAAGCAGCAGGGCATGTTGGCACAGTTGCTGGGGTCATTAGCAGCACAGCACTTGCAGAGAAGGCAAAGCTGGAATGGAGCTAATCTTCTCCGGCCAGGGTTGCCGATGTCGTTGCCGGGGTACTGGGTCAGCTCAACAGGTCGGAACTTGATCATGGCCTGCTCGCCGGGTGTGGAATTGGTCACACATGATCCTATTCCTGCACGTTGGCATGTTAGTGTTGGATTGGTGTGGATTGACTTGTTTTTATTGGTAGAAACAAAGGTAGAAACATGAAGTTAGTAGGATCTGAAGAGGGGGTTTTTTCCTTCACTTACCTATGGATGAAGAGAAGGTGAGAAGGATGACAAGAAGTTGAATTTGAGTAGGAGAGATGGTGAACTTGCTGCCCATGGTAGGAAAGTGGATGAAAGAAAGAGAGAGGAGAATGAACTTTTCTCAATCTCTCTTGATAAACAGTACCTTGTCAAGGATACTCCCTTGCTTTTTGTGGAAAGAAGGCAATTGAAGGCACTCTAAATTGGAAAAATATCAAGAGTGCCATTTCTTTTATTGGGGAAAAGACCTCCTTTGGAATTCACTGACACTTTCGTTGGGTATACACTTTTCTTTTTTGGAATTCACTGACTGGCTATGGCTGGCGGATGGTGGATGTGGGTCACTTGGTATCCAGTAGGGCCTGCAAATGGGCTGGCCAGGTCAGGTCAATCCATTTTCTTTGGGCTGATTCTAACTACTAAGGCCATTGCAACAGGAAAAGGCCTGTCTCACATGATATTACATGGGCAGAGTTCGGGCCTAGGTCCAATTAGATGGTCTAACCATTACCAAAGTGTTGGGCCTAAATTTTGGTCTTTGGCTCGTGGGCTTGATCTAGATCTAAATATAACATCTAACTATTAATGGATTAATGAAATGCAATTAATTATGACAATGCCTATAAATAGTGTAAAAGAATTTAAGATAAGATTATGACAACTGGCATAAATATTCACCTAATCGGATGGAGATTTTGTCCCTCCGTACTGTTAATGTGATTGCCAGTAAGTCTTTCTTTCCTTCTTTAGCTATTCTGTCTGTTTTGTTTTATTTTATTATTATTATTGCGCTTTGATTTACAAGAGACTCTACACCATGTCCTGAGCAATAACAGGCGCAGCAGACTAAGTACTTGCTATATTAAACAGATGATGGAATGGGTCTAGTTTTTTATCATGTACATATTGTATACGCTCAAATCCAAACTCAAGTTTTGAATAGGTAGCCACCAAACCCATACCTGATTTTGGTAAAAGTCACTGATCTGCATGCGTAGACCGTAGTACATGCATGTGGAATCAGGTATTTGGATCCTCGAGAATGAACTCGTGGACCCAAACCTAGTCCAAAAAATTTGTAGGTCCACCTAGCGAACCCATTGGATTCAGATGTACAACCCATACCCATTTTCTCCAATTCGGGCCCTTGGGGTCCTTAAATACATCATCCGCACTAATATGGTTTTTTTATAGTAAAAATAGGGTATTTATTGTGAGTGGTGTTTGCAGAAAACTTACTCAACCTTTAGTCCTCTTAACAATGTTTGATTGAGCAGCTATTCCTTGCAAAGGCTCTAAAATGCAGGTCTCGTAATGATTATTCATTGAACCATACAGAGAAATTCTGTAGTTCTTTTGTAAGGTGTTTTTTTTTTTTTTTTTTTTTTTTTTTGAGAGAGAGAGAGAGAGAGAGAGAGAGAGAGAGAGAATTCTTTTGTAAGTTGATCTTTAGTTTATAACAGTGTGGCCTTTGATTTGGTCCTTAGGCTGAACATGGGCTTCTCGGGTATGGAATGGACCCTAGCCAAGTTTAGTCATTAATCAGTGCACCAGCTATCAAGGCCCTTGTCAGACAGTACAGTGTGACGGTGCGGGCTCTCGTATTTGGTAAATACTATGCCCTGATCTGATTCTCTGGCTCAAAGAGTTCAAAGAGTTCAAAGGGGAAGGAATGGAATTCCACAGTGGGTCTTTGTAATTCTCCCTGATTAGAGTCATTGTAATTAAATCATTTTGGCGAACTTCTCATGATTATATCATTGGGTGGGTCCCTACTGTAGGGAGAGAGAGTGGCATATTAAGTTTGCATATAAAACCTTATTCCCTTTTATTTTTTTAACCGAATCAAGGTGAGGCACTTATGAGAGACCCAATCATGGGAGATGACACCCACTCTCGAGAGAGACCTCTGCACACAAGGAGATAACGCTTGCTCATGAGAGGAGAGAAACTTTCCAGTGTTGGGGTAGAAGCCCAAGGATCAATCCCTGATTAATTGGGTGACAAATAAAATATCCAAATCAACTCGACTATACTATGTTCTCAATTTGTTTTTTGTTTTTTTCTTAAGAGGTTCTTTATAAATACTTTTTATAGAGCCATGATTTTATTATTGCTAGAGAATATCTATATATATATATAAACTTATACTATTTTCTTTGTGGAAAATTTACATATAACTACTGGGCTCTATGCAGTTGCCACTGTTTTTTTTTTTTTTTTCGGTCTTATACAATTGCCACAGTTTCATTGTCAGAGAGAAAGAGAGAGGAGAAAGAGACCCGACTGTTTAGATAGTTTAGATAGAGAGAGGCCCATCATATGGAACTTATGGAACAGTCAGGGCTCGTTATTTACCTATTTCTTTCGAACCACTTAAAAGAACTCATGTCTCCAAAAGTCATTCTCTAAGGTGGGAAGCCTTGGATTCTCCTCAAGGCTTCAACGTCCTAAAATACTAAAGGGAATTGGAATTTGAAATTTTCATAGGATAACAGTGACTTTTCAATTGGCTAGAACTCAAAATTCTATATACAAATAAGATGGGATTTTAAAATGCTAAAGGAGACAACCTTCGTACCATTGTGCAAATCCCCAACATTACAAGTTCCCATCAAAATTCCTACTAAAGAAACGTGGGGGCCTCTATGTGACGTGGAAATGTAAAAAGTAAAATCTTCTTACCGTTTGTTATTGGTGACATAGCTAGAAACCAAAAAACAAAGGAAAAAAAGAACATTATTGAATCGGTCAGGAGAAAAAAGTAGAGTTAGCACATTGGGAATCTACATTTCAAGAAACTGTCCAAACAAACCCTCAGAAGATAAATTAGAAAGGATAGATTTGAGTCATCATATTACATAGATATATATATTTCTTTTTATTGAACTAGAAGATTTAAGTAAAAAGAAAGAAGAAGAAAGAGGACAGAAAATTATTCAAGAGCAGTGGCATGGAAGAAGTTTCCTTGAAAAGCAAGGCATGTTGTCATTTGAACAATTGAACCCGATTGTACCTTCTCTTTTTCAACTCGTCTGATTGTTATCATCTTTTTTTCACAATATCTTTTTGTTGAAAGGATTAGTGTTTGGCAGTCTCCTACCAGAAACCACTATTATTATGCTTCTCTTGCCTTATTTATCTACTCTTCCTTCGTTTTCTAGCGCAAGTGGGTTAGTAGGTGTAGACCACGAAGAGAAATATTCAACCACACACAACCTATAGTAGCCCATTGTGATTGTGGACGAAAACTTGAGACAAAAAGAGAAAAGGAATCTCTCTCTCTTCACACTGCCATTTACACTAGAAGCAGGATAGAATCTCTTGCTACATTCATTCTATCTTCATGGAGAGCTTCAGATTAATGTTTCACATTACTTGGTAAAATCTCCATAGTTAATTAGATCATATTTTTAACATTTTAAATATATATGTTATTATTTTGTTTTACAGCGTTTTCGCATTAATAATGAGAGGAAAAAAACTAAAAAATTTAAAAGTGTTCTCTTTTTTAATTTCTTTTTTTCTTTCTGCTACATTGGGCCGAGCAATAAGAGTTGTGAGACAATATACTGACTCAAGGATTAATCCCTGGCTATCCCTATGAATTAGAGGTGCCAACATGGTGAGTGTGTTTGGCGTTTTATCCTAATTATTAGTAAGCAATATGGTTTGATCCCTGCCGTTCCATTGTTGGATCCAGGGTTTTCATTTGAGGGGGGGGGGGGGGGGGGGGGGGGGGGGCGCATGCAAACCAAATAAGTGGCTGGATTTTGTAGGCGAAGCCAGAATTCTTATATGGGTCTTGGGGGACTTGGAATTTTCTTGTGGCCTTTGGAGGCAAATCCAAGAGTATCATGAAAGTTTTGGAGGCGGATCCAAGTCTGATAGGGGCGACTGCCCAATAACTATATATGTGGATATGCCCTTGCCTAGGGCCTCATCTGTGTGTGCAAGTGGGGGTCTTCTTCCCATCTTTTACTGGGGTTCAATTATGCATTTGTAGGGCCTCTCATGGGTCCAATCCCCTTGGCTTGTTGGGAAAAAAAAAACACCAATAAGAGACAAGGGTTGTAAAGAACTTCACCAGTTTTACCATTGATCCCATGCTCAGATAACAAAGAAGGGTTGTGTTAGATGAGTTAAGACTATTGACACAATCCAAATATGAATTCAGAGAGAAACAAAATTCACGTAGCCAGCCCAATATAATTAGGATAAGGCTTTTATGATGATGAGAGAAGGGTTGTGAAAAGTTGCTGTGAAAACTTGTCATCAGCGACTGAATTTCATACTGACCATGAATAAAAGGTAATTGAAATGCAAAAATACAAAGAAAAGTAATTTTAGTGGTCTAGATTCATTACATGAACCCCACTAATGGTTTCCCGGGAAAGTGCTGATTCTTTGAAGCTCATACTCATGAAATATTTGTGAGGTTTTCTAAATTATATAGATTGTCAATTAAAAATAAATTGTTCAAAATAAATTCCCTCTTGTATACGAAGAAACAACCAAATTTCAGTTTAACAAAATTTGGCATAAACACACAAATTAACAAAAAGTTCATTTGGATGAAATATGAACAATTTGATGAGAACTCATCTCCTATTAGATTGAATTTTTTTTTTCTTTGCAATGAAAGGATTCAAACACACTCACGCAAGTCTCCCACCATTAGCACTACAATTGGAAATTGATCAATGGTTGCTTCAGTAGAAAGGAGTTTCCATACCAAGGGTCAAAATCTTAACCCAAAGAGTTAACAACTATTATCTCCTCTTTATTTTTGCAATAACCCAAATTTCGCTCCTATCAGATTAACGCCCAATGACTAGATTAATTAAAGCATATAATTTTACTCTTCTTTATTTTTAAATTTAATCATATTTTTAGCGAGCGATCAATCTTACCATCACGTCGGCTCACATTGAAGTGAAATTTGGATGATAGCTTAATGAAGTGGGAACACTTTCAAGTATGGGACGCTGCTTATTGACATCACATATAAATGGTCTCAGAGAATTGTCTGAAGCCATGCGTGAGAGGGAATTGGAGCCGACAACTCGACAACTGTTACAACGCATGGCTACAGTTGGGACCCACCTTGGCTTCCTTTGCCTTGATGCCAGTTATTAAATGGTCAGGTCGCCTGGGCCCACGTTTTCTTTGAACCACACACTTTGGCTTTTATCTTTAATAATTTTGTAGTAGGGGATTCCTTATCCACGTCGAGTCTTTAGGCATCATTCTTATTAATAATAGAGAAGGTGGTCCATGGGTTGATAGTGTTTTAGAAACCTTGGTCGTATGTAAAGTGGACACAAACAAGAACCTCAATGATCATTAGTGATGGGATTCTTAATTAGCAGATGATCCACAAGAGGCATGGATTTTGTTTATGCAAAGAGAGGATTCCGGCTTTACGGATTCTTTTTTCAAACCAAAATCCTTTTCATGGAGGTAAACTAGTTCATTCTTTTTTCGTTTCCAAAAGATAATTTGTCACACTAATCAATGAGTGGACTACACGGAAGATCAGGGCGATTTTCCTCTATTGAAGAATCCTCTTCTGACATAAATGCATCCTTAACCTTAATAATGGTTTCAAGTGGTCACCACTTGTTAAATTTTGCCAAGTGTTTCATAAGCCCCTCTCCTTTACTTTTATTGGCTTGAGAGGAGAATGGTTTGTATTCAGAGGAGGTTTGTTTCATTTACACATGTAAATGTTGCACATGCTAAACATTTATGTATATAAACTGAAAATGGCGTGTAAATGAGGTGCTGCTCATACGAGAAATTTCACACCCGAATTGTTTTAAAAGGAGCTAGTATAAAGAACCTCTGCGACAGATCGGGCTATCAAATCTTTTTTTTTTCTTTTTCTTTTTTTTGCAACTTGTATGAGCCTCGAGTTTTTAATCCTAAATGTTTAATTTTTTTTATTGACTCATTAAACCACAAACCTTTTAGTTTCATGTCTTGAGCCTTCATACATTCTGACATATCTGAAGATTTTACATATGTAATTCAAACCATTCAAAGTTTTATCAAGTAAAAATGGTGTGGTGCTTCCACAAAAAAATATTATTCTGTGTTTAACATGTGTAAATTTTGCATATGCAAAATTCATATGGATGAATCTTATTTTCATATCCCACGTGTATGAGACAAACTACCCCGCAAGGACTCCTGAGTGGCTTTTGAAATTTCTTTAAAACTCAAATAGACTGAGCGAGCCTTCACCTTGAAAACCAACCCCAGGTCAAAGCTTTAAAACTCAAAAACATGTAGACATGCATATGCCTTTCCAAATCTTTCCTGACGTTGAGCCAAGTGGAGCCAGGAGCCATTTAGATGGTCAAATCATAGTTAGATTTAGAGCTTAACCAGAGCTCAAAGACAAGGCCTTAATCTATACTAGGGTAATAGGAAGAAGATCATTCACTATCAACAGGGCAGATTATTTGATAACATCTTTTGAATCCTCCAACCCAATCCTCAACTCATTGCATTGCTTCAAAATTCTAGAAGTAAATTCCATGCAAGCGCTAAAGTAAATATAGAATGTTTGTAACTGAAATTAATTAAGAGTTTGTTAATGTTTCTCTACTATAGTGGAAACAAACATTAATTATAACTTTGCTCTAGGACAAATGTTCACCCTCGACTCAAAACTTCCCTAGTTTTTAAGAGTAAACTAGACAATTAGCATACACAAATAACACCCAACCTCCATGCCCTTTCTCACCCACCAAAGAAGATTTGGTTAGTTCATGAACAATCCCCATCTCTCACACCACCAAGGCACTGGATCAGTCAAATGCATTTAAACAACAATGGAATGTAGATGCTGTAGAAATTAGCAAAACCCCAATTTGACAAGCACATTGTGCACATCAACTTCATCAAACATATGGTTCTAAATCCATCCAGTTACATACATTTCTATCACTTGAAATCATTAAAAACAGGCGCACGGAACAGGGGGGGCAAGCATTGGCAATAATCTGCTCATCTAACCCTGCAGGCCACGGGGCTGCCTGTAGAACAGTTGGGGCTGTGAGACCTGCAAACCGCACTGCCGCCTGCAAACCTACGGTGCATACGATAATCAGGGAGCCTGGTGCTGGCCGGGCTGATGGTAGGGGCTTCACCTGCGCCACTGCTTTGCAGGGGCTCCAGAGTCTCCACCACATCACTCATGAGGGGCCTTGCCTTGGGGTTTTGGCTGAGGCAATAGTATGCCAAGCTGCAAGCCTTCTGTGCGGCCCTCACTGAGTACTGATCCTCCAATCTGGGGTCAATGATCTGCAGAAGCTTTCGCTTGTCGTTGAGCTTGGGCCGGGCCCAGTCGACCAGGCTCTGCTCCTTGGCAGGTCGGGTCTTGTCCACAGACCGCCTGCCTGTCAACAACTCCAGAAGGACTACGCCAAAGCTGTAGACATCACTCCTGGCAGTCAGGTGACCTGGTCATTTGAGTACAAGAGAGTTCAGTAAGCTACTAGATGCCAGGCATCCAAAGACAGTAAAAAATCTTCCAAAAGAACAAAGCATCCAAAGAATCCATCCATCAGTGCCTTGAGGTTCAATCAACACATCATGGGCTATATCATGACAATAATAGCAGAATTTTCAAGGATTGAGATTCTTGAAAACTAACCAAACAGCAACATGGAATTCAAGCTATGCATTCAAATAGACATTTGCAACCTTAAATGCCATCGGAACCCACATATAAAACCAAGGTCTGCTAGAGGGAATTAAAATTGAATAGAAAAAAAATTTAAATGAAGGCCCACCATTTTGTGAAGTATAAAGAGAAGTTGAGGAAATAGACCAACCCACTCAAGGGCTTGATACTGGTTTCCATGGAAATACATTTCCCATCTGTTGGAAACACATTTCCTAGAAGACACATGTACTTTCAATATAAGGGAAAATCATCCAAGGGCTACCATGGATTTCCATGTGAAAAAACAAAATAAAAAAAGAAGGATATTCACACACACCATTACATAGCTTTTACTTAGTAGCGTTCTTATCATGAAATGCACACATAAACTTGCAGAATACCGGGAACCTAGCCTCAAGGGGGAAACTTTATAAAGAATCCTTCAAGGGATAACCTACCTAAAAGAATTATAGTATTATTACTGTTACTGTTGTTGTTGATGATGATGGTCACAATCATGAATCTAGGAGACCTTGATAGAAAATTGCTAAGATGTCCTGAGGCCATACCAGTCATTACATACTCAGGTGCAGCATATCCATAGGTGCCCATCACACGCGTTGACACATGAGTTTCATCTCCTTGCGGTCCAGCTTTGGCAAGGCCAAAATCAGAAAGCTTGGCTGTATAATCCTGTTAAGACGGGAGAACCAAGAAAAGAATGTCAAGAAATTCAAAGAAAGGCAGTCACAGATTATTGTTTCTAAGATTTTTGAACTTCGAAAAACATCACTAACAGAGTCCAACAATATATTTGAGGTCTTGAAGTCCCGGTAGATAACAGGCCTTTCTGCGTTGTGAAGGAAAGCGAGCCCTTTGGCAGCTCCTAGTGCAATCATCATTCTCGTTGCCCAAGATAATGGAACAGCTGCCTCTGAATGCCTCAGGCAACAGAAGCCTTGTCAGTGAAATTTGAATTACAACAACGGGAATATGAATGGAACAAAAAAAAATTTAAGTTCTTGTCATGGAGACAATTGTTTCTTTCTTTTGCAGCAGTAAATAAAGATACTAAATTAGTTCTTGAAAGCACATGCTTGTGCTTATGATCTTCATTCATCATCAGGAAAAGGAAAAAGAAAAAAGAAAAAAGAAGAAACAGAGCAGAGAGAAAACCAAAGAAAATAGACAGCCTCAGATCATAGACAATCGGGAGATTGACTAAGGCCTTCAAGGTAGAAAAGACAGACAGGCAGAAATAAAAGGCTTCTCAGTATCACGTTGCAATTAGATGAAGGAGATTGACTAAGGCCTTAATGGGAGAAAGAAAAGTGTTTTAAGAAAGACAGGCAGACATAAAAGGCTTCTCAGTATCACGTTGTAATTAGATGAAGACAAGGATACTCCAATCAGATGAAGGCATGGGTCAAACAAGTATGAATTAGACCCAAACGTACAATAAGCCCCTAGGTAAAGGATCATATGATCCCTCAAGGAGCAATGCTTAAGAGAAACACTGTTTGTCATGTTATATAATCAATATAGCGAGGGTTTCCGACTCAACCCATGTAAGACAAACTTCCACATATTTACGCGATCTGAACTCGACAAAATATCTGTTCCCATGTTTGAAGAACCAAAACTCCAATTATTAAAAAATAAAAACAGCATTTCTATAAATTGGACTGAATTACAGAGAAAATTGCTTTATTAAGACTATAAAAATATTTATAATTCATCGGATAAAAGAGCATTATATGATTGTAAAACCCATCTGAAAATGGCTTCACATTACTGATGTCTCTCCCAAGAAATACATCAAATGAAAGTCATCATGTTCCTCACAGAATGGAGCATTGGAATTACCAGAAAGCCTGAAGGTAATAATCCTGCAATGCATGTATCCTAGGTCACAGTTCAACATAGATTTCAGGAAGCTTTTTTTCACCCCCTACCATAAGAGGCCATTTTGATTTGTAAGTTGAGATTCTCCAAGAAGAAGACCATTAGTTTTATTGTGCTCTGAGAGAGAGAGAGAGAGAGAGATTGGGTTTTGGAAGAACAATGTTCAAAGAACCACTCATGAATTTCTAAAAATAGAGCATGGTCATATAATAGCCACCACACTCATTAGACAATAATGGAAAGCGAAAAAAACTAAAAGTGACAAACAAAAGCTATTCCATGAAGCTAACAAGATCAAATGATAGTTATAATAATTTTTTAATGATTACAAACGAACATTATTGAAGAGAGAAAAACTGTTGAAGGGAGAAAAGCACAAAGTCAAACATACTTCGGAACAAGTGGTTTTCAAGGCTACCACGGAACATGAACTCATAGACAAGTAATCGATGATCATCCTCACAGCAATACCCAATCAACTTCACCAGATTAGGATGTCTCAGCTGACCTAAAAAATTAACCTCTGTCTGAAGATAAGCACAAGAGCAGTCAATGTAGAATCCTGATCGTACCAAATCCATGAGACATTTAAAAAAAATGGCATAAAAGATTAGTGACAGAAAAGTACAATAAATCCTACTTACAAGCCATTCTCTATGTCCCTGAAGGCCCTCTTTGTTGAGGACCTTGACAGCAACAGGGATAGATTTCAATCCAACCCTGACATTCTCATCTATATACCCTTTGTACACGGTTCCAAACCCACCTTCACCAAGGATGTAATCATTGCGGAAGCTCTTCGTGATGGTCTCGAGTTCAAACAAAGTGAAGGCAATCACATTAGTATATAACAACGCATTTTTTCTTGAATCTTCAATTGTTCGAGGGGTAGAAGGATCACTCAAATCCGAAAATGAACGATTGTGTCTCCTCTCAGAAGGAGCATTTTGGTTTTGCTGAACTGAAAAGAAAAATGCAGATAAAGTTAGTCTAATTTCAAACACAACAACTTTAAACAAAGACAATTCTAAAAGACAACAGAGAATTCAAAGGAAAATGAAAATATATAAAGAATAATAGTTAAAAAAAGAAGAGATATACACCACAAGCCACATATTTTTTTCTCAACAAAAAAATCCATCACTCATATCTGTATATTAGCAAAAGTATTCAAAAACTCAGCCATTGCTTTATCCCTAGAATTAGAAAAGCAGTCGACCTAGAAAAGTCAACCTATTGGGGCAATTGTGGGCATTTCAAAGATTATTAGTCACACGAGGCCCAATAAGTTTAGTTATCAGCAAGCTTTTGTTCCTAGTCAAGGTGGCTTGTCAATGACCAAAGTCGTAAGTGTCCTCATGCAAACTTCGGAGCAGAAATCTGGAAAAGAAAGTACGGTTATCAAAATTAACCTTAAAAGGCCTCAGGCTGTAACAAGAGGTTCCAGAAGTGAATTCCCAAAAGAATGTGTTTTGAGCCTTGACCTCTCTTAATCAGAATGCAGCAAGGTAAGGTCCATATTTGGGTATCAAGGTGAGAAGGTGCATCTAATTATGCATCATCTTCAAGCAAATGATCCAGGTCACACCACCAACAAACAATTACTTCTGCATTAGCATATTGGATAGTTGGATAGGAGGATGCCCACAGCTGATTGCATATAACATAAAATACACAAATTGAATGATAATAGTAATCGAATCAAGGGTTGCAAAATGGATGATTGGGCTGAATTGGGATACAATGATACTTCAAAATAGGTAATGAATCGTGCTTGCCGTACTTGATACTTAATTTTTGGTGTAGAACTCATGTCCCTGCCGTATCCATGGCATGTCCCCACCGTGTCAACCCGTACCTAGGCATCATAGGTTATACCATCTGTTTTTCCCCACATCAGATTATTGTCATCCAATGTTAACATTGAGGAAGAGGTCACGCGAGATACTGTTGGAGTTTTGTCCATTGTATTGTTGAGGAAAGAGAAATATGACATCCAGAATTCCTCCAATAATTATTTATGCTAGACTAGATATGGCTCCCGCAAATCATCAGGAGTTCAAAAGAATATGACTTACCAAGTTATAAAAAGATTTCTGTACCAACAAGAATCAAGCATATATAATACATTTTTCACAGTTGCCAGACTCCTTTTATTTAAATAACCCTTTCTGACTGTTCTCCACATGCCCATTTTTTCTTTTTCCATCTTGATAGCTAAACATACTAAAGAAAATTAACAATAGAAACCTCTAGAAATTCAACATGGCTCTTGGAGAAGCAACCATTGCAAGGTAAATTAAAATTTAAGTAAAGTGAACAGGAACTGAGGGAAAAAAAGGTAGGTAGCTTTCAAAAACAACTCTTGAGAGTTGAGACTCATTGTGGCCACTTTGCAAGATACAGCAAAACTTGAGTCTTAGGCATGAAAAATTATGATAAGTATGAAAACTTGTGATATTTGGACCCTTCAAAGGAAAAAAAAAAAAAGTGACAGTCAAACACAAAGATACTTGGATGACATTATGGGGATCCCCTTCTCTAAGACACAAGCACAAGACCTAAGTGAGTTTTGAACCCTATGCCTACGAATCAAGAATATGAGATTTGAGTGAAAAATACCAAATGTAATGATCATCCCAAGATGTAGATGGAACATATTTAATGCTTTTCACTGTAAGCAGTGGCAGAGCCAGGGTTTTTCCCAAGGACGGGAGGAGGGGGGCGGTGGGGGGGCAAAAGTTTTCTCTAAGCGAGATTTTTTTTTTTTTTTTGGGAACGTGTAAGTACTCACACACCCACCCAAGCCCCCCACTATTAGTGCTACAGCCAATGATAGTTATCAAAAAATAAAAAATGATATTTGAGAACGAATTAAAAAATTAACATGTTAACATAATTTCAAATTTTTGAAAGCATGTTTACAAAGTGCAATTTAACCAATAAATTAGTTCATAGCTTATATCCTAAAAAAGATAAAATGATGAATTTATATTGCTCTATATATCAAACAACATTCAATAAGGGGTCCACAAAAGTAGAGAAGAAATGAGAATTATATGATTTTAGTATATTTACTTGTGAGCGCATGATTATAGTCACAAATAAGAAACAAAAATAACCAAATTAAATAATTTTTTCAATGTCATAAAATGGTGATTAGTATAAAAAGTTTTGAAATACTAAGGTTGATGGAAATTTTGGGGCATGTAATTACTTCTAAGAAATAATTAGATCTAATTTATTTCAAATTTTGAATTATGATTTTAAAAATTCAAATTTTGATTACAACTTACTGGGCAAGCATTCAAAACATTCTAATTAGGAGTGCCAAACTTAAGAGGTCCTACATTCGAGGCGCAATAAAGGGTGAAGAAAAAGAAAAAGAAGAGAGAGAGAGAGAGAGAGATAAGGAGTGTACATGCATATTTATTTGAGAAGGCCTTAGTGAGTTGTAATGTAGAAAAGGGAGGAATAAAATAAGTAAGAAGAACAATATGGAATCTTATGTGTGATGAGTTGTCTTTTTTATACAAGTTAAACGACAAACTTACCCTTATATATTTTGAAACTTCAACTCATTAGACAAAGGAAAAATGAAGTTGAAGAGGAACAAACAAGGAAAAAGAGCATGAGGGGCAAAGGGAATCAAAACCAAATATACATTGAGATTTTTTTCTCCTATATTCGAGGACACAAAAAGTTGAGGGGCAATTGCCCCTCCTGAACTCTATGTGGCTCCACAAGTGATTGTAAGCTTTTGTAATGCAATCCCTGATATAGTCATATCCTGAGAAGTTGAATCTTAGAGAACCCATCTGATGAAAAACAAAGTATGGCTCAACCAAATGAGACCCAAGGGTGTTCCCAGTACCACATATGGGCACCAATTAATGAAGGCATAGTCCACATGAAACATTCCCCATTGGTGCCACACATTCAAACAATCCTGAATTAGTCAATTTGCGTTCCATTTTGTGAAGTCGTGTAAAGTCTTTCGGTGTTTTTCATAGATGTAGCAAAATTCATGTGGCAGATGATGTCCAAATGACATGATATTAGATGTGTTTGATGCATTATTCAATTCCAGATTCCACAATTCCAAGATCGTGCAATCTGGCAAGGATTAAAGAAGTTATGGGCCATTTACTGGTAAACTAAAGTCCAGTTTCGAGTTTTACCCACTCCGTAACCATCTAGAGCTTAGTAAAAGATTTGCTTAAGTTGTAATGAGCTTGCAAAGGCATTTCAATAGTCCTTAATAAGTCATCATGTCCTAGAAGTCTGACTTGGATTCTGTTACAGTTATTGAGTTGCAATTAGAGGAAAGTAGTTCAATGTCCTAAAATATGACACTAGGACTGGATATACCTCCCTCTATCTTACCATATAATAAAGATGCAATCCATATTATTTTAAATATAAAAATCAATAAAATTCAAAATTCATCTCTCATGACTTCGGTGATAAATCCATCATCTTCCACCCTTTGTTGCCGGCCCATTGGAAGTTAACTCTTAAGACGTGGAACCTTGTGAATATTATGTTATGCTGCTCCTGTCATCTAAAGCACCCCACATGACCAGATTACTCAAGCACAGCCATTACCCTTTTTGGTCTAAGAGTTAGAAATCATCATGAGGAAAAGGTGAAGCAGTCCCAATTAATGCAATCAGAGCATCAGATTGACTGAGGGCCTAAAACTCAGAAACCATAAAATCCAGGAAACTTACAGAAATGCAAAAATTGTGCATCAACAAGGAAACCAAAAGTAACCCACAAATTGACCTTAGATGCAAAGATATCTCAATCCAAAGGAGACATTGATCAACCCAATGGAGAGAAGAAACTGTCTCACGGGCTATGATGCCCAGATACGGCATGGACACGGCAAGGACACGCCATGGACACTGCAAGGACTCGGATTTTACACATAAAAAGTGAAGTATCAGATACGATACGACACGATACGTTGTCCATTTTGAAGTATCCATGCATCATAGCTCATGGGTATTATTAATATGCTGAAACTGCTCATTACAGTCAGCTATCGCTTGTGTGTGTGTGTTGTATGTATTGCTTCTAACCCTAGAAATCTCTGGGTACAAATTCAAGTCCTTCTCAACTCATCAAATATCTTTAAACTAAAATATGGATCGCTAGTTACTTGATTGAAGGAAAAAAACCAAAGCAAATTATGAATATGGATTGTTCTGAAAATCGAAATCATATCACAAATCATTCAAGCGGATGAATTGAATCATATCGTGAATCATATTGCGAATCGTAGGATTTTTTATTTTTCTCATAAAAAAATTTAGATAAAAATATTTTTTTTAAAAGTAGTGGTTCATAATCCATTGTTTTCCTTTCATAGCAACATAAATACAATGACAAATAAGACTGTGATACAATCATATGAAGAACATCATTAACATATATTAATATATCATCAATGATATTGTAAATAGTTAGATATGTTTTAGAAATTAATTTCACTAGGAAAAATGAACAAGTTGTGATAGTTCTTTTTTGTTCTCTCTAAATCAAAAATAAAAATAAAAACAAATCTAAATAATCAATCTTACATGTTCCTAAACTTAAGAATGTGTTTATGAAGAAAAAGTCATAAGTAATTTAAAAAATGAATATGGGCCTAAACCTCATACACATAGCCAAACGATTGTTTCTTATTCATCTCAAAAGCCTTTCCAAAATCGCGAAAACTCTTTAGAGACTTCATTGACCACTAAATAATTTTAAAAAAATAAAATAAATAAAGAAAAAAGTAAAAGATCATTAATATTAACCTCTTAACTGTAGCTATTTTCGCTTAGCCGAATTGCTTGAATCATAAGATTCATTAAAACAAATATCGAATTATAAGATTCGTACATGAATCTTGAGATGCACCTGTAAATGGGATTCATTGAATAGATTTGAATCATTTCCCCTAAAATTCAATATGAATATTGCAAAATTTGGAAAATAAATCATAGGATTCTAACGACAAAGAATACCCCATATTCATTATTGGCTGGAAATGTCCAGAACAACTCAGATATGCTTCAGGTTGTGAGGCCCATATGGCCAATCAATTGGAGAGGTGGAGCCCTCCATTAGATGCTACACTCATGAATGACACATATGGTGGCTTTTTTTAATGGATTTGGATCCATATTGGGCCATTTATAAAAGTTCAACAGCCCAGTTGTTGGTTCTGTTCGCACAACTTTTCCTGTTATTTGCAAAAACCAGCCCTGCAGTTTTATTTCTTATCAAACAACCCCTCTGGCATCTGATTTCATTCGCTTCTAGAGCTCTTTGAGATCCATTCTTTGATCATCACTTGGTCCAACCCTTCGTCTCGGTGCTCTCATATTGCTCCATGAATGCTTAGGCAGTCACGATAATTTGATTCACAATCAATTCTTCATCAAAAGGTCAGGTGCTCTGTGTTCCAGATGGCAAAAAACACTAATACTACACTCTACCTGATTTAAATTGCTGATCTGTAATTGTAACTCTGTACCTCTCTTCCAAATCTGGTCAAAACTACATTGGTTCTTATAATTCTTCATTGCTGAGAAAAAAAAAATTTGCACTTGCAATCCTTAAAAACATAATATTAACAAGTACCACTTATGGCAAAAAATAATAATAATAATAATAATAATAATAATAACACATTGGACTTATGATTCAAGAACAAAGAAAGAAAAAAAAATGCAAGAGTACACATTTCAAATATAAGAATGCACAATTAATAAATTAATTCAGGGTTCTACTATCCATACCATCACATTCCTTATATGATATCAAAATTAAAGACACCAAATGCCAAAATATTAGACTCATCAAGATATGGATGGAGACACCAAATGCCAAAATATTAGTCTTATCAAGATATGGATGGAATAGATTGGCATCTCCTAACATTTTACTTATCCCCATCTCAAAAGTTCACAACTTCAAGTATCCTTCTCCCCCACCAACAATATCAATCAATCTCCATAGCAAACTCTATAATTCAAAAAGCAAACGGTGAATGTGGAAAAAAAGGAACAGATAAAGAGACCCATCCCCTACATTCCATCTATTTCACCGGGCAATGCTAAAATGCACCCCCATGCGGTAAGCACAAAAAAAATGCTAGAATGCGCCGTGTGTGATGAGAGATGAGAGCCTACTACAGAAATCAAAGATGCTAAAATGCGCCGCGGGGAGCGTTAATTTACCATGAAAGAAACGCATTCATCAACAACAACAAACACAACCCCAACCGCAGAGACGCCCAAAACACTCTAAACTGCGCCTGTAATGAAACTGAAACCCTAAAATCCGAACCACATTCACAGAAGGAAATGCAAACCCTGGAATCGGAAGAGGAAAGGGCGCCTGCTAAAGTGCGCCGTGGGTGTGTGTGAGAGAGAGAGAGAGAGAGAGAGAGAGACCTTGAGCGTGAACGACGACGGCTGACTCCTCTCTGGTTCCGCAGTTGCCCATCTTCTGCTGCAGCCCCGGCGCAGAGTATCATCGTCCGGTCCGGCCCGACCGCAGGGTTTCTCTGTGGCTGGGAGATACGGTCGAGATACGATTGGGAAATACAGTCAAATCTCTCGCGCCGTAGAAGGATTCGTGAGTGAGTGACTGAGAAAGGGAGACAGAGAGAGGGTTTGGTTTTGTTTGGGAAACGGAAATTACATGTGATGTGACGCAGAGTACTCTCTGAGTCTCTGCTGCTGAGTGCTAACTGCAACCGAGAGAGAGAGAGAGAGAGAGAGAGAGAGATTCCGTTATTACAGTGGGGGAGAAGAGAGGACTTTAGAGCTTATTTTAGACTATGTGGGCAGTGGATTTACTGAAATGCCCCTTTCCCTATCTGTGTTTCGTCCTTCAGTTCACACTACCAAGTATCAACCCGGCAAAAAACTGAAAAAGACGCCGAGTTCATACTGTTTCCTGTTTGACACTTTTTGTCGTAAAGCATCATCCACCGTTGGATTGCGTTTATTATTTATTAAAGTATGCTTATAAAAACTGTTCAACTTTGAGGCTCTGCATCTGGATTTTACTTCTTTCATGCCCCGATAAGCCTTTATTTAGTGAGAGACCATCATAGTCCCCAATGAGAAGGGATCAACCTTTTTTTCTTCTGCTGCTTCTTCCCTTTTCTCCTTTTTTTTTCTTTTTTTTTTTGGTTTTGATATAAAGGGGGTTAGTACCCATGAAAGAACCTATACACTAAAAGAGAGAGCAATAGCTGCAAGCAAGGAGAGGATGCCCGCACATGTGGAAGTATGTGCAAATGTGGGAGAGACACCGAATTTATCCTTAGTCATCCAGGTGAGAGCCAGGATGTTCTCAACCAACTAGGTAACTCCTAGTTCTCGACAAGTTGTTAATAACTTGCTTGGTAAGTCCACTGAAAGTGGTAAAATAGTAGTAAATATTGGAAGAAGAAACCCGCCTTTCATCTTCCACATAAGCTACTTTCTTATCGAAGGAGGTTGGGAAAGCAGATCCTTTCTCGGGAAGAACGTCAAACCATATCACAATACGCTGGAAACTCAGAGTGAGAGAAATCATTGTTGCACCCAAATATGGGTAGAGAAGGCACCGAAAAATCCAGCATCTTGGCTCCACTCTTTTCCGCGAAAATAGGCCCTGCACAAACACAAACCTAAGTCTCGGGCAAGTTCAATGAGCCTGACTCAGTACTAGACCATATTTGCCGAAGTCACTTAGCGTGGTTGGTTTTTTTTTTTTTTTTTCCACTAAAGCCAAGTTTCAGAATCTTTAGCTAGGGGCAAACAATTGCCTACCTGAATGGTCAAGTCAGCTGCTTAGTTAATAAGCAATTTAGTGCAGACACTGACTCTTCCCGAACACAAGCCCCAGGTTTGCTGCTTTGGCCTGTACCAACCAAACACAAGATTCATACTGAGCATTTTTAGGTCCAGTTCTGGCTTAGCCTAAAAACAACTTCCAAAAGTATCAGGCAAGGTTTAAAATTGGTTTAAAATTGGAATCAGGTTAACTAGGGGTTGGGTCAGTCCCAGTTGGGTGGATATCGGCATTGGGTTGATTAAAATTCAGGCTGGGCTTGGGTTGGATCTAAACCACGCTCAACCTACCTTAGTGGCCCAGTGCCTACTTGACTGCTGCATAGTTGCTTGGGCAGTTTTTGAAGTGCCCAACACATGATAGTACTGTCACAAACAGTAACCGTGAAAATATGAAATGAGATGATAGTCATACTTACAACTATATATATAATTATCAACACCATCAAAGACCCTAAATGAAGGCATTTATTCTAGACTAGAGTATGTGTGATTAAAAGCTTGCATGTTTCCATTATGGGCTAAATTCTCTAACTGTCGTGTTATTACTCACCTTCCTAAATTTGAATTATCTCCGGTCCTTAGGAATGCAAAAGGGTTTTGTCCGGCCGGAACCAGTGTTTGTTTCCATTATAATACATAAGAATGCACTGTATTTTTCATAGAAAAATGTATAATGTCAATTTTTCATATTCTTCTTTTCTTTTATTCATCAGTCAAATCTATTCAAATGGAGGATCCACACCGCTCATCCAGTAGATCTAAAGTCTAAACGCAGATGGGCCTATCTGAACAATCACACACAATCCTAACCTTCAATTACAACGTGGACAGTGAAGTAGAATCTCGCCCCACTGGTGGGATCTTCAGGCCATGGCCATCCAAGGCAGGGCCCACCAGATAACCGGCTCAGATCTATGAAACGTGCCACACATATATTAAAATTAGGGTCAATGATACCTGTGAAATAAAAATTAGTGTCAACGATAGCATTAATATTAAATAACCATGAACTGCTTTTCCAGGGAATCACCAAGGGCAAAATGGTCAAGAAGACTGGGGAAGGGTTAAGTTGTAATTTCGCAAGAGATAAAAAAGCTGGTGACGTGGAACATCGTAGGGTGTGCGCGCATGCGCAAACGGCGCACGCACGCACATGCCGTTTTTGTCGGTCACCGGATTCCAACGGAACGCCGTAACAGGAGTTTGGCAAGTTGGAGAGGCCCCGTACGATAACTAAAAACCACAGAAAGCCAAAGCTGCAGCTGCTTCTCTGCCAGAAGACTGAACTTGAGCTCAGACACGTGGCTTCTTTGGTGGGGCCCACTGGTGGATGTTGATATGTAAGATCAAAGCTCAAAAGCTGAGCCCGGATCCCCTTAGGCTTCCACGGGACCATTCTTATTGGGGTCCACATATTAAAATCCAAATAATTTAAAATAAATTTTCTCTTAAATTCTAATAATATGGGTCATTGCTAAATTTTATCTTAATATGAGTTGGGTCCACCGTAAAACTAATTTTTTCTATAAGAATGCCCAATTTGGTTGTTAAGGACTCCCAACTTTACCAAAGAAGCTTTCCACCAAATTTGGACTTTTTTGTGAATGCTTAGTTGTTTGGTTAAAGATTATGAGATTGATGGTGAATATATGAATTGATATGGATCTTTTTGACCATTCAAATCATAGTCTATGGTAATATTGATGAGAAGGGTGATGTTTTTTTATGAGTAGACTATATATTTATCATATGCGGTCTAGCTCATGGGGCTCACTTAGATGCCTACATAACAGTAGAGTTGTTGTACATGAAAAAGTCTCTTTGTAAATAATGACAAAGAAGAAAATTAAGTCCATCAAATCATCCTAGCCCTTGGTCTAAATAACCATAAAAGTTTAATAATCTTTTAACCATAAATTTCTTAGAGATTCATTCAACGGCAGATAAAAGTTTGTTAAGAGTGAAATTGGGCTTGATATCGAATCATAGAGGGATGAGAGTGTGAAAGGGCCTCTAGTAATCAAAGGTCAGCCCAAGTGGACCTTATAGAGGTGGGTTGCATATACTGTTGCTCACAAGAGAACGTTCATCCTGATAAGAATGCCTAATGAAATGAAATTTATACTTTATAGCCAATTAGCAGGACTAATGAACTCCATCACATTACCAAAGAGCCTAAAAATCAACAAAATTAGCCACACAAAAAGGGAGCCTATTTGTTGTTAACTTGTCATGACTCATGATAATGAAATGAGGCTCTCTTAAATGATATAAATGAAGTTGTTCGCAATCACTTTCTTGGAGCGTGGAGGCAAGATTCAAGAACCGACGAAATAAATTTTAGTACAAATTTTTAGGAATGGTCCAGGCTCCGGGGCTTAGTGGTTTGCGTGTTCAATTACCGACAGTCCAAATTGCACACCCATTGTAATTGATCA
The DNA here is from genome assembly GCA_029852735.1 of Persea americana. Taxonomy (NCBI): domain Eukaryota; kingdom Viridiplantae; phylum Streptophyta; class Magnoliopsida; order Laurales; family Lauraceae; genus Persea; species Persea americana. The sequence goes on from CM056809.1 coordinate 12,718,011, forward strand.
TTCAGATTTAGCCATTTATCTCACTTTCTCTAGTAGTTGGGATTTGGATCATGAAGCCCTTAAAATAGCAAATATTTTGATAAGATGCTCTCCATTATTTATATATATTAAACCCCTAAATCTTCGTAATTATCATACCTCTAGATGGGTCCCACAGGCTAGAGTTCTCAGGAGCTGAAAACATTGGCAGTTTGTGGAAATGATATTTTTAAAGATAGTTAATCTAAAAGATATAAGATTTACATCAACTTTAGTGGATTTAACAAAGGGCACACAATATGGCTAGGCAAATCCTGAGCCCTCATGTCCCTACCCACGTGAAAAAACCAATTTGGGCTAACATTTATGGGCTTGAATTCGGGCTCGGCCTGGATTTTGAACCCTGAGTGAAATTTGGGCGCATGCTAAGTGCTCTAATACAAGATTAGGCACAAATTTTGTATGCACACATAGATACATGCATTATCATTATTATGTCATCACTGGTTGTGAAAATGGTGTAGTGTATATATTTGGGTGCATAAAGTTCATCTCTTGTAAAAAAAATAGATTGTGTTCATATAAAAATATATTACAAATGTTTTACATACAGACAGAACTTCTATGTACGGACTGCTTGAGAGGTAAGACTCTAAACCCCTTGTTGGACCCACTAACATGCATGCTAATCACGAAAGACTAGTGTAATAGAAAGATCTCTTTGTGGATATAATTTTGGGCACAGAGTATCTCAATCAAATCAATCTAAGGCGACAATGGTCATGTCCCATTGGGCTCAATTGGAATTGACTCGGGTTTTTTCAACCAGGTTACGCATGTCAATCCAAATAAATTTAGAAGTAAAAAGAGACAACCTAAAAACCTTAATTATCAAATCCAATACAAGTTGGGTTAGCTGGTTACCTACTAGTAGCCAGGTTGAGATTGATTCGAGTAAGATTGGCAGGTAAATATGAAGAATTTTCTCAACCCAACACTCAAATATGGGGTGGGATCAGGGATTGCCAGACCAGATCGCCTTCCAAGTCTCATGTGCTGTCTTTTTCCCTGTAGACATGCAATAGGATCAGACAGAAGTATGTGCTTGGGACCACTGGAGAGAGGCTTTCATCCAACTTCGTACCTCGACACAAAGCACGTTCTTTTGCATAGATTTCAACTGGAAAGGGACCCATGATGCACGGGACACACACTTAGAGAGAAGAGAGACAAGTTATTTTATGTGTAAAAACATTAGGAATTATTATATGAAAGTTGACCACTCCATCTTATTAAGAACCAAACCAAATTTGTACACATGATTTGCTCGGGGAAGATTCAAAATCTGTCAAAAGCTCCATGTTATTAAAGTTGGATTCGTACACATGAATTTTACTTTGCAGAAGATTCAAATCTGTTAAAAAGATGTGCCCACCCACCCATGTTCACCTCTTGCAGATCCATGATTCACATTTAGTTTGGTTTGGCAGTTTGTTTTTTCTCTTTTTTGATCTGCAAAGTATTCAATTCAAGCACCCACATGCACTGGGGAAAAAAACTTAACAATAACACAGCAATCGAGGATTCATTTTAGGTAGTTTTTGTGAAAAGGGAGATGCCAAACCCATACATAAGAGGATTAACCTACACAATATGATATTTACCAATTGTATTTTTTTAATACAATCAAAACTTTCATATATGGGGCCTAGACAACATGGATTCAAACCATAGTAACTCCACCCATTCACCAAACATGTACTAAATTACAGCTTAATTAGAGTACGATTAACTATTAAATTGGATACATGTGAAAAATATGGATAAATTGTTTTTTTTTTCTCTCTCTCTAAACCAATTGTGAATGCAAATTCTTTGTAATTGAGAATTTGTGGATGTTTCTATGGATACACTCCAGCTCTCAACATACCTGCCAGGGATTGGTGCTGGGCCTGTATGTTTATGTAGGCCCCCTTAGGCACAAAGAAATTCTATTTGACTGAGTTTTGGATAGTTCTTTGTTTTTAACCAATTGGGTTGGGTTAACTAGGCCTTTGAGAGACAGGAATGACAATGACGAAGGAGTGAATCACGTTAGATTACTTATAGTCTTATACACACGGGAAAAAAGTACCTCTTGCACACACAAGAAAAAAGACGATCGATCGTTAGGTAGGTAGGTGAGAACAAAACTGATACACCTAGGCTATCCCTTTATACTTGAGATTCCAGTTAGGCTTGGAGAAGAATTTTTACATCTAAAGAACAAATCGAATTTGTAAGAGGTGGGTCTTTTTGTGTATAAAGAATAAACTTCATGATATTTTCTCGAACTCTATATATTACTTTCTTTGGAGAAAAATCTAACCCTACCATAGGCAAAACACACGAAATTTGAGAAAGAAAAATTAATAAGAAGCCATCTAATCCTTCTCTATAATTCAACATAAAAAAAAAATTGCCGGGAACATTGAAGTTATTAAAAGACGAAAGTGTGCTTTTCAGCAAGCAATACAAATATGTAACAAATATAGCCTCGTACTAAAAAAACGGAAAAATCACTTTTGAATTGACTCATTCTTGATCATCTCAACCCATTGAGATTCGACTGTATTCACTGAACTCTATCCATTATTACAAACTAGACCAAAGTTATAAGGGAAAATTTTGTTGAGAGATAGGACCAAGTTTGATCGTATAGTATATGGTTTCAGCTGCCAAAAAAACTGAACTTTAAAATTCTTGGAGAGAGAGAAAGAGAGATATGACCATATCCTCGTCAGACCATCTTGACATTTTTTGTTTGAAAACTGTGTGACCCAACCCATTCACACTTCACATGCCCCACTCTTCTTCAATATAGCCCAAGTTTTAATCGAATATGATTTATTTAAAATGTGGGGTTAATTATTTTTCTAATACGCTGGCAATGGAAGAAAAAGCTAGCTAATGTATGGCAAGTTACTCAATCAAAAACAAAAAAGAAGAAAAAAAAGTCCAATGGTGTGAATCACATAGGGTGATGTGCGGGCCAACTACTAGATGGGACACACAATGTGAATGGAACGAATATAAGGGTTTCTGTGCTCGAAAGGTTGGAATCTATCTATGATCCACTGCTAACTGAGCTGCCATTTCAAAGGAAAAGAATTCAGAAATAAGCAAACAGACCCTGTCAGACCTGATTAAATATGTTATCTAGTATGCAACTGCTGTTACCTCACCATGCCCAAGTAAATATAGTTTTGTTGGGTTGAACTGGGACTTGAACCTATACTCGTTGTTTAAGTAGAAAAGGTTCCGTATGGCATTTGGCTGGTTCTGCCGCCCTAGCACTTGGGAGTTGATGGAGTGGCGGGGTTTTCTCCTCTTATCTTGTGTTTAAAATCCACCTTAAATTTGCTTGGTATGCATTTGTGTTGGTTTAGTAGGTGCCCCACAGGGGAATAGTCTTATTGGGTCAAAAACCTCAAGGATATTCTAATCATTATAATAAAAAAATAAAAAAATAAAAAGAGGGGGGTGGGGCTAATTGTGCTACATGACATAGACCAAATTCTATAACTGGGTGAGGGTTTTAGTAGAAGTCCCAATTATTATAGGCCTCATACCTGACTTGTGTCTACTGAATTATATAATTCATTGAAAATTTTGTTACTATCTAATCACTCAAGATCTAGTTTCCTCTAGATAATCAATGGCATTCTTATCTTTTATTTAGCAAAATCATTGGCAACTAACGGTTTTCTATCCTTCCTTTCAACTTAGTATTTTATTTGAATACTCAGGCGACGTTTGGCAACGGTCCGCGCTGGGGATTTCTCGTGTATTTTCCGCGCGATCGTAGATTTGTTGCGTTTGGCTCGCAGTAGATTTTAAGAGGACGGATGCTGGAAATCCGCAGAACCAAAGAACTCTGCTTTCTGACCTGCCCCCCTCGGACTCTGGAAATCCGCACAACCAAAGAAAGGTGGAGCTACAGTGCCGATGTACAGCAAAAAACGGTAACTTGACCATAGTAGAAGTTTGCTTTCGAAACCTATCTTTTGGGTCCCACGGTCAAGATCCAAACCGTTAATCATGTTTAAACCTCAAAAATGGCTACATTACTAACAATCAACCGTTGATTCATCATAGATTTCAAGTTATTTGCAATAAAGTCTTGACCACTAGATCATCATTACATAGTGCAAAAAAGGGGATTAAAAACAGTGTATTTTTTCAATTTTTTGGTTTCTGTGGGGCCCAAAAGCATGATCTAAACCTTGAGCCCTCTCCATAAGGTCAAAAATGGCTAGCTGCCCAAAATTCAGCCGTTGATCCTCACTACATTTTGAGATATTTACAAAAAGTCTAGATTTTAAAATATTAATTTTTTATTTTTGTGGGCCCCCTTCGCATGATCCGAACCGTTCAAATAGTCTAGATGTCCAAGTACAATTTTGATTAAAAATCTGAGGTTTTGGTTCTTCATGGATCTTAAGTTATTTAAAAAAAAAAAAAAACTTACAGCTATTTGTACCAATATTCTACTAATGGTAGGAATCATCTTTCAATGCCAAACCTAGAATTCTCGGTATAAATACTATATGAGAATATCTTTAATTTCAGGAGATGGAGGAAATCCTCTAAACAGAGGATTCGTCCCCTAGCATGGACTGTTGCCAAAGGTGCCCTCATGATTTACGTTCCCTCTAAGAGTTTTATTTCCTTTATACGAACCCTGTAAAGAGGATGCAACTTCATTGACCGTCAAAATTAACGAAGCTACAGGTTTTTTGGTATCTCAGTTTAATGGGGCTGGGCCCATAGCCTTCTGGCAAAGGACCCCTTGGGTGAGAGGAGTAAACCTTGGGAGAAGTGGGGCACTCTCTGGTGAGGGGAGATAACCTCAATGAGGTAATACATCATCGGCTGAGAAAAGGTACCCGCCCGAGTGGACGGACATGTAATAATTGGCACCTCTTACCACTCAAGAAAGAGCCCCGAAAAGTTATGTTTGTTACTATTTCTAATTCACGGAGAAAGGTTATTCAACCCTCTTTCTTCAACCCTAATTTTTCTTAAACTTCTATTTTCTCCCATTTTACAAAACAAAAAACTTCCTTTTTTCTCCCTGTATTAGAGGAGAGAAGACGGTGATTAGGTTGTAGGACTGCTGATTCAACTCAGCAAAGCCCTAGAAGTCCATTAGTGGGCCCGCCTTAGAATTGAAAAGGCTAAAAATCAGAGTCACCACGTGCAATGCCATTGTACCTTGGCCGAATCTTATCCAATGGGAGTTGGTCATCTTTTCGAATTGGTCTCTCTTGTTGGGCATATTTTCAATCACAGTTGGCCCAGCTCTAATTGCAGGGAAATTTGGCCCGACATCAATGCACAGTGGGACGCTCCCAGATTTCAAGCTGTTTGCCCTTTAGAAAGTGGACCCCGCTGACGGATTCATAAGGCTGGCATTAGAGAATTAGGATTCTGATCCAGTTCCACACCTTAGCTGGATCCGACCAACCCGGGCCTGGCCTGAAATTCGAACCAATTACATGATTCCTGCAACTGACTTTTTAGGATGAGGAGACTTGAGGACACATAAATTTTAGCTGTTAGGCTGTCTTCACAGGCCTACTTTCTGCACAGGTGGGACCCACTTTGATGATTGATCAGCTCATACACGTGCACCACCGTACATAGGGACACCATGTTTGGGCAAGTTGGGAGTAGCAGTCCTTACATTATTGGTAGAAAGCATGATGCAGTGTTGTGTCCATACCATCTCTCATTAATGAAGACAGTTACCTTTTTTTTTTTTTCTAAAATTAAGAGATGAGGTGTGAGGTTAAATGTCTCTTTCCACTGGCCTAATTAGGGAGAAAATAAAGTGTGCATACAATACAAGGAAAAATTATTATGCAGTATACAAGGAAAAATTATTATCAGCTAATTCATAAAGTTTATAAGCATAAAAACGTTATTTATCATGACACACCAAGCCCTAATTGTTTTTTATTTAAAACTTTTTTAAGTTTAGCTTTATAGATTACCGTTCATATAATTTAAAATTAGGAAAACCACTTGCATTTCTGATTTTTTTACGAATAATTATCCCGATTCATCTAAAAATTATTGATCAGCTAATGAGGATATATCCAAAAAAATTTAATTTTTTTGAATTTAAATTGATTTAGGTTATATCCAAAAAAATTAAAAATAATGCAAGAAGATAATTAAACCCGTGTCAACTTAAACAAGGCCAACACCATAAGCTCAATCCAAAATAAAACCAAGGCGTTTTCACCCTTCTATGGAAATTGCAATAGATCTAGCCCGCCAATGGAAAACTAATCTCTACCTCATGGGGCATTGTTAGATTTAATCAATAAGAAAAAATGAAAGAAGGAAATGATAATACATAATTAAAAAAAAAATACAGGTGGTAATCTGTAAAGTTCTAATAGATGCAACCTTCATTTGCTATATTACATAATAAAAGAAAATAAATAAATATATTCTCCACCTAGATTGACGGATGAGGCAATGGTGATTGATTAGTTACCAGATGTTGATGCCTACTGAATGTAAAAATGGATCTGTTCAAGATTCACATTCCCAATCGTTGATCTGATGTGAAATAGAATTGTTTTCCTCAAAACCTACCCACCCCGCAAACCAAATCTGGCGGGAAAAAGAAGAAGAAGAATAGCAACAAACAGCCCAGATTGTTCTGATCATTGAGAAGTCTACCATGCCCTTTCCACATTGAGGTTGCGCTTGAATGGAACTTTATCTTTGACCTGTGTGTGTAATTAGCCGCAGAGAATGGCGGGCAGTGGCAACTCCACATTAAAAGGCTTCCACGTTGTTGAAGAGTCAAAATAACCATTTTTGAAAGGTAAAAAAAATAGAAAACTCCTCTCAAAATAAAGGAAATTTCACTACTACAGTTTTTTCAGCATTCAATGAAGCACTCTATCAGTTTCTAATCGATTCCTTGAAAATTCGTGTCTCAGACCCCCATTCCATCTATATGCATATCTCATCCAGTAATTTAAAATGATATAATCTGCTGTTACTATAATATACAAACAACTGTTGGGAAGATGGCTCTCCATGAATATGGAAAAGAAAAAAGATGAAAGAATAATCAGCTGCCTTCCCTGCACCCAAGGATATCAGGGTCTTAAAGCAGTTGCTCCAGTGTGGATAGGGAGAGAATGTTACTCAGCTCCAGTAATAAATGCGAAGTTGCAATGGGTATGTGTATCTGAGGAAAGGATTATGCGTCCGAGGTTGAAAAAAAGGGGTGCTCTGTCAAAAAATGTCCTCAGTCGCCAGCAACATAAGACTTACTTTCATAATACTTCCTCTCGCTTTCAGCCTTCTTCTCATTACGTTTCTGCAAACATCATGGAAAAGTGCCGCTTAGATTTATTGGAAGTAACAAACACAAAATCCCAGCACTCAGTTAAGCAAACAAGAGATTAGATGGAACTGTATAAAACAATCTCACAAAAAACCCTGAACAAACATGAAAACTCAGCACTCTGTTATGCAAAAAATTACATGGAATTGTGTAAAACAATCTCAAGAAAAAAACCTGAAGGCAGATGATTCAAGAGATCTGTTACAGAGAGGTGATGCAACATAGGCACAAAACAGAGTAGTAAGGGCATGTCAGAAACTAATGCCCAAACACAAAAAGTATGGGCAAGACTTCCAGAGAATTTACCCTAGCCAGAGTTGTTCTAAGGTCTATTGGTTTGCAACATCACCTGATCAACCAATTGACAGTTTTATTTTATTTTGTAAAGGTATTACATGCCAATTTAAAGAAATAACATAGCCAAGCAAGGGCCCAGGTAGGTCCTGCCTTTCTACCAGGTGATAGCGGCCTATCTCAGTAATTGCCCTTCTAGATTATACCTTAGTTAATCCAATTCAAATGGTCATTATTTATCTGATTGACCAACTAACAGTTCAAACTTTTGGATGTAGCAAAAGAGTTTTTGGAGCATGTTAGTGTCTTTTGTATGGTGACCGTGTTGGTCACCTGGAATAAGTCTGGTGCTCTTAGATCAGGTGGGGTGGGTAGTGTCGAAGCACCCACCTCTTTTGTATTTTCTCTTCTTTTTTCTTTATAAGATAAGGAACCTGCCGACCCCCCTTACGGTTGATCATTGGTAAAACCCTGGATATACAACACCACCCGTATCAGATAAGGCCCCAAACGTTTCGATTTCAAAGCCAGGACCTCCAGCTCATTACTAGACTTCCTAACCACTCGAACAATTTAACTGTGGGTTTTGTTGTATTTTCTCTTCCTTAAAAGGTAATGAATCTCTCTATTATAGCAAAAAAAAAAAAAGAGAGTTTTATAGTATACTCGTCTATGAAGATCTGGGCCATCTTCTGACATCCATTCTTCTGGAAGTGGATGAGGTTCCTTCTGAAAAAGAGGGAACTTCGCTGACATCCAAGCTCAATGGCCTTCAGCAAGCTCCTGTTGTGGTTTCTGGTCACAATTAGATTCATTTGTCTGATCAAGGACACAAGATGATTGTCGGTGCTGGTGATAAAGAGCAGGAAGTGACACGGCATGTTCGAATGCAAAACCATTGGGTGAACACAGGATTAGGGAGGATATTATGCCAAGGTCTGGGGTATTCTTGAATTTGAATGCCTAGCTCAATGGGTCCTTCAAGTGGAAATGGGCACAATGTCACGGCAATGAGCTGTCCTATTTCAAAGTTATTTGGAGGAAATTCTTCTTTTGCCTAGTGCAAACTTTACTCAATAACATGTGTATATGTGTGTATGGGTAGGTGGGTTAGTACAAAATAGGTTCAGTGTGTCGTGTGTAGCCAAGGCTACTAAGAACAGTCCTCGTTCGGTGATTTATGGCTTCCAAGTTGCCTGCCTCATCAGAGGAAAGTTTTAACCCTTTCATGCTCTTGACATCCGTCTTATTAGCAAGTCAACACCAGTAATCCATGAGCAAATGACAATTTGCAAGCAGCTGAGGACCCTAATTCAAGTGCTGATCAGATTATAGAACCTTGTCAAACTAAGACTCCTGGTAAGGGTTCAGTTGAATCAGTGGCGGACCTACATATACTCAACATGGGGCGGTTGCCCCACGTTGATTTTGAAATCAATAGAGATTTAAATGCGCGTGAAGTGTCCCACATATATTTAATAAACAATCGCCCCATGTCTAACTCTTGTGATCGCCCCAAATCACAAAACCTTGATCACCGAAAGTACTAGATCCTCTTCACACCGTTATCTTTTGACATCTTCATTTTACCGATAGTTCGAGATACTCTTCGCCCCAATTGAGCTTTTCATTGCCGGTCCTCTCGTGGTTAGTCTCTCTCTCACCAAATAAATCTAAATAAAGCAATATTCCTCCCTCCTCAGATGTAGTATAATCCTAATCACTCCATACCTAAATAGGAGCCCTTAATCTCCAAATCCTAATTTCAAACCCTAAATCCCCAAATCCTAATCCAAATCCTAAGCCCTAAATCACATAATTTGAGCATATCTACAAGTTCGAAGATGATCAAATCACCATTGGGCATACTTTAATCTTCATTTAATACATAAATCCAGCCTTAGGGTTCATATGTTTGGATAACTTGAGTTACAATTAAGTGACAATTTTCTCTTTGCCATGAGCCCATGATCAATTATAGGGAATTATTCTTACAGACAGGTAAGTGCAGGCGACCAAATTCCTTAGATTGAAATAAAACCCCTTTGGGAATCCAAATTGGGTGCTCAACCAAATCATCGTTTCAAGGCATCCAAACACCTAGGATTAAAGGGAATATTATGTTTTGATGATGATGAATTGATGATCATTTGAATTTGGGGGAGGTAGTAGTAATACCCTTCAATCAGGCAAGAGATCTGAGCATGGAAATTTTCTGTGTCTATATAAATGCAAAATATTTTCTCTTTTTTTATATTGTTATTGTGAAAAAAGTTAGCAAAGTTGAGAAAAAATTGAGCCCCACCAAAACAAAATTTCTAGGTCCGCCACTGAGTTGAATTACACTCTATAAACTGCAAGTAGATGTCTTGATATGGTTCCTGTTCACCCTCCACTAATGCTGGAGGAATTCATGCAAGATCCAGATATAACTCTCCGAGTCAGGTTGATGAAAATATCCAATGGCTGATAGTGTAAGTTATGAGTAATTGCTATATGTGCAATTGAGAGTAGATATTGTTGATCAAGATGTTGCCAAGCCATTTTGTGCTACAAGAAACAGGATGACGACAATAAATAATCTGTAGGTGAGAAGTAGATGATGTCGAAAGAGCGGTGGGCATTTCCTTTGATCATAACAATGGTGAGAAGCAGTTTAATAAAAAAATTAGATAAGAATCATAATGCCGATCCACAAGATGTTGAACACACTCATAGATGTTGTGGTATTGGCAGTTGTCACCTTAGTTTCACACAATTGCCCAGGGGTCAATCCTTGGGTACTCGTGTTGAAGTATCACTCATGAACCAATAGACCAACTCAAAAAGAAAAAAAAAATACGCTTATCGGAAAGAGAAGCGAGACGCTGACAATCTGATTGTGCTGAGCATCTTGAGGATAATGGTGCCCGTTTAGGTGCAAATAGCCCATTAGTATTTGAAACATTTAGTTTGCTCGTGGGTGTTTTCTGGTATGATGCTCTAAAGGATGAGTTTTGACAGCGTAGGGTTGTAGTTTGGTGATCTCTTTCGGCCTTCGACATTGAATTTGTTTACTTCAGTGCTTTACAATTACAGTTGCCACTTCAAAAAAAACAAGGGGTCTTAGGAGTCATTTAGATGAGGAAGAAGTGGAGGCAGACAAAACTGTTGTACATTTCACCTCCATGCTCCACCTTTTCTCCAAACAATCCCTCAGTACATTTTTTCCAGTTCCAGGTATCTTACTTTACATATTTACCTTTCAGATTTCCCTCATATTAGAATGTTGGAAAAGGTGTGTTTTCTCAAGCCTCATAAATTGGCATATCTAACAACCCAATCCATGCACCCAGAAGACATGCGGCTGGGGATATCAAAATAATAGAGGCACCAAAATGACAATACAAGCAAAACTAAAACAGACATAATCCAGTAAAAACTTGAACCTGTGAAAAGAAAATTAAAGAAGACTTAACAGTAAAAGAAAAATAAACCTGATATGCCTTATGATTAGATACAATCCTTCTGATGATAGTGGATGTGGTAATATCCAGAGGGCTTTCTAATTGTCGATAGATACCCATCTCAATTGGAACTGCATATGGATTCGATTTCACCTGAAATATGACTTTCAATGGTGAGGCATTACCAACATATACTACCTATTTCAACAGAAGGCACTCTAGTTCCTATTTTCAGATGCAGAAAATGCACAGTATATTCCATTATAAGATTTACCTTTTGGAAACCATTTTCCTCAGCAACTGTTCCATGGACAACCAATGAGATGTTGAAGGTTGTAATCTGTACTTAATAGAATTTCAGACGAGTCAATAAATAATGATTAATAAAGATATGTTGGTTCCATTCAAAGTAATAATAACAATAAAGACATTTTGGTTCTCTTCCGTTGTGTCAAAATATATAGCTACAGTAAAATTAAGGGCCATTCGGCGATAGGTCCCTAAAGATTTTACCTTCTGGCCTTAGATCCACAATCTTTTTTCAGAGTGTGGTAGGTCCTTTTTCCAAATTTAAAGACCTAAAATGTCCAAGTTACCATTTCTTTAAAAGTTATTATTTATTTAAAGATAAATCATATCCCATGATTAGTGGGATATGCCATTAAAAATGGTCAACTACCATTTCAAAAGACACAAATAAAATTCAAAAGCACAAATAGATTTCAAAAAATGCAAATAAGTTTGCCAAAAAATTCAGAATTTTTTTTAAAAAAAGCTCACATAAATTTGCCAAAACACAGATAAGTTTCACAAAACCTCAAATAAATTTGCCGAAAACATGTAAGTTTCAAGAAAACTCAGATAAATTTGCCAAAAACTCGGATAAATTTGCCGACAGCAGTGACGATGCTTTCTCCGGTCCCTTCCTTCTCCGTCGATGATCTAGGCAGAGAACCTTCGTTCAGATCTGGAAAAAATCCAGATCTGGAAAAAATTCAGATGTCTTCTCAAGCAAATTAATCAAGAACCAAATCAAAAGCCCATGAACTTTTTCTCCGATAACAACCAGCGATCTGGACGACTCCTTTGCGACAAGCAAACACTCACGCCCTTTCTCTGCTTTGGAAAAAAACAGAACTTCAGCCAAAACCAATATGGTCTGCTTCTTCTGTTCAGATGCACCCCCTGCGCTTCGTTTGTTCTTTGCAATCGTGCATGTCAAAACCGAGATTGGATCCTCCTCTCACTTTCTGCGCAGCAATGCGCCCAGATCATCTGCCTCTCTTAACCGATCACAATAGCGATCGATCCAAAGCGATCTTCTTCTTCCTCGAGCCCAACGATGGCGCCGCGATGCTGCGATGCTCCTTCTCCTGCGACACGCGGCGGCGGCAACTCCGGCGATTAGATCGACGGAAAGTCGTCTTCTCCAAGGATCGAAACCCTCTGTTTTTCTGCAACAAACGAACCCAGGCCCTCCTCTTTTTGGAAACCGACAGCAACGAAATATGAAAGAGGGACAATAGAGAATGAGAGAGCACATTGCCCTATGAATGAGGGAGAATGGAAGATTTGTTTAAAATTCAAAATTTTATGCCCAAACAGTTAAAAGGGAAAATCAATCATGAAAATGTCTAATGTGGCGTATGTAGGGACCTCTCGCCAAAATATATCCAGCTGTATGGACTATAGGCCTTAGAGAAAAAGTTGTTGGACTAGAGGCGTTACAAGTCCGCGCTAAGGGACTTTTGGCTAATTTACCCTAAAATAAAAGCACCTTAAGACATAAAATAACACTCACTTAAATAGCAAACAAGTCAGACCATGTGCGAACAATTCATTCAGTCCACTCATGGCCAACACGTGGCTACAAATGTAGATGTGCCATGCAACAGGCACAAGCCATTATGAAGATGACCTGACCTAAAAATTATGTGACCTACTATACCCATTCCATTGCTCATTATAGTTCTATTAGTTTTCTTTTCAACAAAAAAAATATTAGGAAAAAAATTTAGAAAATGATAACTTCATTAATTTAGAAATGTATTAAAGTAGAAAACTAATACTTTATATAAAAATCTAAATATGAAATAGAAAATTTCAAGTTCAGATATAATTGATGTATACATATCCATGTCCGAGATTTCAGAAAGTACAAAGTCGCATCCATGAACTCCTGTGTCCGTATCCATGTTTGTATATAGAAATCATACTAACATCTTTTATAAAAAAAAATTATGATAAAAAGCATCTTTTATAAATTTTAAAAGAAATTTTATAAACAGAATTCGTGTAGCCGACCCCAACATAGTTGGAACAAGGCTTTAATAATGATGATGATGATGAGAAATGTGAAGCTGACCCCAACATAGTTGGGACAAGGCTTTGATGATGATGATGTGATTCAAAACAAAGAGTTACTAAAAATTGGCCATGATTTAAACAAAAAAAGAATGATTTAAGTCAAGATCAAGAACATACATTTGCTTTCACAAAGAGAGCTCCAATATGAAGTATGTGCAAGTTTTTAAGCTTTTTTGCTTCTGGTCAAATGTCAATATATTTTCAAACTTCACAGAGCATTATAAATTATAACTTGTCGATGTTTTACACAAACAGATTATCTAATCCTTGAAATTGCAAGTTATAATAAGCAGATAAAACGATTTTTTTTTTTTTTTTTTTTTTTTTTTTTGAAACAGAGTAGATTATCTAATCCTTGAAATTGCAAGTTAAAATAAGCAGATAAAACGATTTTTTTTTTTTTTTTGAAACAGAGTAGATAAAATGATAGTAGCAAATTTATTGCAACTTATTCACAAAACACATAGTAAACAATCAAAGCACATAAATTGATTAAGACAGAAAAAGGAAGTAAAAAAACAAGAGGATTTTACAAAAGGGCCCCTGCATTTTAAGACAATCTCAAAAAGGCCCCCTATATTTTATATTTTTACTAAAACCCCCAAGTCCGGCCAATGAAACAAATCACCATTAGTTTTTATGGACAAATGACAAAATACTCTTCGTTGAAGGTTACCAAATCTTATTAACTCGGGCCCACTAGATACATGATGACCTAGGGAGACATGGTGACAGAAAGGCTTGAATGTAGAATAGGAAAATATGTTAATATCAAGCCGATCAAATGATCCTAGCCCTTAGGTTTGGGTCCTCAAAGTTTAATGGCTATACATTTTGTAGCACACCCTTCTTGTGATAAAATCCAATGGTGAAAATGTCCAAAATAGTGTGAAATGGGATCAATTTCGATCAAGGGTCCCGATGTGTGAAATGGACCGGATTGATCAAAGGTGCACCCACTATATGAAAGCCCAAAAAGGAGCATTTGTGAAGTGAGGCATTTTAGCAAAATCACCATATCAGTCATATGAGTTTTTCTCAGGGGTAAATCAGTCAAAATTAAAAAGCTGGAAAATAGTTATTTTTTGTACAGTTTGACTGTTAGTCAAGGTATGATTTAATAAAAACACAAAAAAATTCAAATGAATACTAGAAGAGTAAAATCTGAAAAGAAACTGACCATATCTTTTGACACTTCCCCAGGAGCACCAATTATCACCTCATCTACATATCGGCAAGCCAAAACACTCAAGCTTCTCTCATGAAGATTCATGATAGGCCGATGTGCCCCTCTATTAGCACTGCATGTGTCAATAAACAGAGAGATGGGGAACTGTTATTTTGTTATATTTTCAGAAAAGATGAGAAGTACAAGTTCATTAGTTCTTTATGCAGGAAATGACTGTAATCTCTGTGAATAGGGAAAAAGGTTTGAGAAAACAAATTTCTGCTTAATTTTCTTCCTTCCTTCCTTTTCCTTCTTTAAAGGCAACAGATATTTTTTTCAAGCAAGAGAGCACTTACAAAGAACAATGCACAACCACCAAGCAAACAGGACGTGATTCACACAAACACACAAGAAGAAGAAGAAGACACACTACATATTATGGATCAAACATTAACATATCATTCAAAATGACACCCTTTGGCAATGGATCCACCACAAAGTTAGCCGCTCTAACCGCCAGATCAATTTGCTATAGACCAGTGCTGCTCCCCTCAATCCACCTAATAGCACAAGGAAAACTGCCCTTTTATGACTGTGACCAAAGGAAAAGGACTCATTACAGCCAGGGGCAGACCCAAGTGAATGCCATCTGGGGCAGTCGCCCCAGGTCGACTTGAGACCTCCCTTTAAAATCTAAATGGGCCCTTGCCCATGCCCCACATGTGCCAAAACTATCGCCCCACCTCTTGCATTCATTTGAGAAAACCATTCCACACTCTTTCTTTCGTTCTTCCTCCCTTCAACGGCAAAAAACAAAACCCACACCAGGCAGCCCTTATTCCTCATAGTGCATGAGTGCGGCTTTAGGTAAATCTTTCCCTCTCTCTCTCGCCTGTCCCTCTCTGCTTGTCTCTTACTTCTCTGGAGCCTCTTTTCATTTTTTTTTTTTTAATGATGCTTCTCTCTCTCCCTCTCCCTCTCCCTCCTATCTTCTATGATTTCATTCATTATTTTAGGCTCTGCACAAAAGAGATAGGGTTTTACTTGTTTGATTTCTGTTTGGTGGTTAGGGTTAGAATAGTTTTGCTTTAGGGCTTTTATTTATGGTCCTCTATGTTATATTGCTTGATTTTTGGTTTTTTGTGTGGTTTGATCTGTGAATGGGTGAGATTTTAGGATTTTTCTATGCTCGTTTGGTGATGGAATATCTTCCTGTAACTTGTAAGCGTTGGTAAAATTGTAATTTTGTAACATGGTCATTCTGTTTTTATTATTATTTCAATTTGAGAGACTTGAATAATCATTTGAGTCTGAAATATTTATCATTATTTTGTTCTTTTGGCTTCTATGTTTTTGAAAGGAAGAATTATATTTGCATTTATGATTGATTGATTGGGGTTTCATGTAGAAGTTAGGCATGGTTTGGGAATTTCTGAGTTATGTTCTGTGGATACAATTTCCCTCTGGAAGGCCCACTTATGAGTAGTTATGAGAAGAGATACAAGAGCAAAGATTGTAAGATGGGGCAGTTTCGAAACCATAATGACTTGGGGGCTGTAAATTTTAAAAAGGTATTGCCAATGCTTTATGCTTCTAATTGTCTTGATCAATATTTATTTTATTTTATTTATTTATTTATTTTTAGATTGTTGTGACTTGTGAGTTGTGAGAAAGTGTTCTTTTGATGTGTTGTTGGTCCACATGACATGATTGCACATGGCCTGAAGAGGAGAACTCCATTTTAATCTCAATTAGGAAAATCACTTAATCAATGATATCCTAGTGCTTCACTAGCCTGACCTCATGAAAGTGGTGTCCTTGTAGATTATTAAAATGTCCTAACCCCTTAGCATATAGAATTCTCACTTGTTTTGTATTTATTATGTGTTAGATCTAGGGTTCCTTGATTTGGTGAGATTAAGTGAGCATTTTGAATGAACTAGAGTTTCCTCCAATTCCTTAATCCATGGTTGTGTCACATTATTGTCATTCCAAATCTCTTAATTTCTCTTTTACATAGGAGTTTGCATTTTTTTTCTTGCGGAGGAAAGTAGGTAGCAACAAGATTATAGAAATTAAGCCTTAACTACTTATTTCTTCTTCTCTATTTTCCTTTGGGAAACTTTACTCTTGGCCCATAATGCGATGTTTATGATTATGCTGAGAATGTTCATTTATAAATACAGGTGCTCTTATTTAGAGTTGAGATGACTTTTGATGAGAGAAACATATGTTAGTTGATGCAGTTAAGTATTCTGTGTCTATTTGAATGCAATATATTCTCTTTTTCTATTGTTAAAGTGAAATTTTCTTTAGCAAAAGTTTAGCCCCACCCGAGGGAAAATCCTGCATTCGCCACTGATTACAGCCATTGCGCATCCCTACCAATAAAGCAAGGAACTCAGCTTCATTAATGCTCCTGACTAGCATTGGTGTAAAAATGGGAGCAAAACATTTAAACATGACACCTGATTTAATTAATCCTAATGGAGATGTGACATATTAAGCATCCTAAGGATAACCCATGGTTTTAAAACTCGGCCGAGTTCAAATCAGCTCAGGCATCTAAACTCGAACTCGGTCCCGACCAAGTCAAATCAGGGTCCAGTCCCCCTTTTTAAAGATTATTGACCAAGTCACATTACGAAAAGGCTTCTTTGCAAGGTTTATTGGGCCTATGAGAGGACACAGTCCGACTCAATTGTGGCTCGATCGACTCAAGGGGGGACCAAGTTGCCCCAAGTCTAAGGTATTAAACATTTCATTGTATGGGACATTTGGAACGTGTTTTTGCGTTTTTTTATTTACATAAAAATTCCTTGTTCTGATCTTTTGGGGAAAAAAATCCTTTGGTGAAGAAGATAATGCATATCCCGGTCAACGTTGTACTCGGTATTAATTGCCACTTTTCCATAGCCCATAGGTAAAAATCTCTCTATTTATTGCTTATTTACAATAATGATGTCACTAGACAGTGGTTGCTTTAACTTGCACTGAATAAGTAGTAACTCTTTTTTTGAAAAGGAAGTAGTAACTCTAAGTACTAACTATTAAATAATAAATAGTAATGAAAACTTCCCTCGATTGTATGTCAATGAGCATTTTAGTGAGTTTTAGCTTCAATAGCATGAACCATGTGAATGTAGTTGGAGGGGAGAAAAAACATAATTTGTATTCATTTAAAATGATAAAGGGATATATGACCTATACGACATTTGAAGGGTCTGAAACATAAATTAATGTTATTCTTCCAATGAAAATAAATATCAAATTCTAGAATTTTCTAATGTTTTGAATTTTTCTGGATTTTTCCATATTTTTATACCACAAATTAAATTCTTTGATATCCAATATATATTGTCGATACCTGATATGTATCATTTTAGATTAACCGATGCGCCCTCTGCTACCAATATTTTGAACCTTGATCTCCACGACATAGTAGCTATTATTTGTATTTTTCTTTCCTATACATTTTTCCTTGCCAGGGTTCAAACTTCTCTCCCATGCATTTTTCTTGTACTTTGATGAGGGCACTCATTTACTATCTGCATTCATAAGAAAAGACTTCCAAAAACAATTATTTCCTTGCTGAAGCAACAAAGAAAACTCAAGGATTAGAACCTTCTTAAGGATGGATGTTCATCAAAGAAAGGAATACCAAGAGAAACCCATACAGCCACACATAGGCAAGCAAAAGATTCCAGACATTCAGTTTCTTTGTCAAATAAATAGGAGTAATGTATTACAGCGAAATTTTGGAACACATCAATCTATGCTGAGAAACAGAAAACTAAAAGCACAAACGAAGATAACAAGAACAAATGATTGTGTGCGGCCCCTTCAAATAATGATTTCGGAATGGCAACCATAACACATGTTGCAAGATCAAATAAGTATTCATAAAAAGTGCCAAAAAATATATAGAAGAAGAAAGTCAATGACCTGACTGTTTGATCCGTATGAATTCCAACAAGTAGAAAATCTCCAAGGCCCCGAGCAAGTTTTAATATCTATGCATGAAACAATGAGGGTTAACAAACAAAACAAGTAAATATGATAACCAATTTTGTTTTCATTTTGAAATAAGGCTACAATGGAGAAAGAATTTTCTTCATTGATAGACATCCAGACTCCAGAGTACCAAGTTTAGTGCAGTGAGCAGTGGCCAATTGCCCTAATATTTCCAATGTCATTTTAACTTGATTGGGGATTTATTGGGATCTGAAAATTTATTTTAATAAAGGTTAATTGTATCTAAATTAGTAATGCATACATTACAAAAAGAGAAGATTTAGTAAACTGGTGATCATCTCAAATACCTCCACACAAATTCTTTTTCTTCTTCTTCTTACATGGTATCAGAATTCAGATCCACAAGACTTTTGATTTAATATCTTCCCTCATTCCTCCTACTTCACTGTATCTCCTCCTTTCCTTCCTTTCAGTTTGTAGTTTGTACTCAACCCAGCCAATACAGTCAAGGTTGATTGTATAGCTGATGTCAGAAGCCCTATGGTCAAGGGCCAGATCAAGCTCCAAGAAGAAGCTGCTAGGAGACTTGATAAAAGAATTGCTAATGCGGAACGGAGGAAAGATGTCGGTGGGCAAGGTAGAAGAGATGGAAGGGATAGGAAAGTCCTTGGGGATTGGCCCAAATGAGTAAGGCCCAACCCAATGGGCCCACTAATGTGTAGCATAAACTAGTAGCGTACAAACACCATATGGGGTGGGTGGACCAATGGGAGCATACATGGGTTGGTATGAATGTGGGCATGAGGAGGGGGTTGTGTGTGTATGAGAGGGAGAGGAATAAGTTCTTCCGTATCGCTTCTTTCTTTTATACTATAGTTGAGAGGAAAAGTAGAATTCTGACAATAATAATGATGATGATTTCAGCTTCTTCCTACCTAATCACATGACTAAACAAAATAAACTAATCTAAAAATGAGGAATGTTCATATGCATATTTCCCTCACCATAGGGTGAGGGATGCTTCCATAAATGGGTCTTTTCAAGTACAAAAGTGACTTTTCAAGTACATGGGGTGAGCTCTTTTGTACTTGAAAAGACCCATTTATGGAAGTATCCCTCACCCTATGGTGAGGGAAAGATGTATATGATCATTCCCCTCTAAAAATTATGTAAACCAAATCACAAAGTTCTATTTGTGATTCTACGATCTATTTGGATAGAGAGATGACAAAGGATAAGTCGTTACCTATTGATGCTCTTCTATCAGCGGTGTCCTAAGGTTAGCAAAATTCCTTTTGGATCCTTAAGGAGACTGGAATATCGATCTCCAACAACTATTGGATCCTTAAGTTGAATGTTGACGGTGCACCTTGACGCAAGCCAGATCCAGCAGCCGTCGATGCAATTCTTTGCAACGGAAGGGGGGAAGGCTTGTTGATATTGTCCAAGAATGAAGGAGTCAAAGCTTCGAATGAAGCCAAAGTGTTGGCTATATTGGAAGCACTTCGGATTTACTCAAGTATATTTCATAAAGAGTTAATTGTGGAAAGTGACTCAATGTTATTTCATGGTTGAATTCTACCATGTGTGCCCTTGTTAATTTCAGTTCTACTTCAATGACTTTAAATTGACATCTTCCGACATCCATCCAGGTGGTTTCTATCGAGTCAGTCGACATATGGTACTTCAAACGCTCTAGCTAAGCAGGGGGTAACCAGGGTCTCTTCATTGGTTGCTTCTGTAGTGTAGTTTTGTGTTGGCATTGGGTATAATGCTCTTATACCATCACGCTCATTTCTCTTTATCTCAGATGTGACTTCTATGACTTTGTTTGTTAATTTAATATGGTGTTACTGGTAAAAAAGAAGTCTCAGAGTTCTCAAAAGGTTCGGAATACATTTCGTTCATAATTTAGGAGAGGACCCTATATTGTGGACATGAACCTAGAAGTACCAGCCACTCAATACATGTCAAATCGGAGTGTCATCCAAAATGGTGATTTTGGTTAATAAAGCTAGCATTGAGGACAGGGACAACAGTTTACATAAAATATAAATTCCACGGTAAGTACATGGAATAGCGATGGGAAGTGGAAGGTCAAAAGTATAATAAAGAAGAAAACAGAATAAACTTTAAAAAAAGAAGAAGAAGAAGAATCGTGATACACCCTTCACAACAATTATAAGTGACTGGTTATCAGTGACTCAGTAGGACACGAAGGAGGGAAATTTTAAAATACACAACTAAAAAATAGATCACTATTGCTTTCGGCCAGCCACTACACTTTGAAGTGGTCAACTATAACAATCAATTGCAACAGTCACAACTGTTACAATGAATTAACAGCAAAGGCATCAACAAGAAGGAAAAAAAAATCAAAAGAAGAACACAATCAACTGGGTAATGAAAAGAGGAGCAGCACCATGGATATCACTTTTCCTTTACAAAAACCCTATAAGGTGTAAATACAAAATACCCCATTAAAGGCAAAAACTGGTTAATCCCTAAGGCATTCCCAGGCACAATGGACCTTGTTGCACCAAGCGCGTGCCAAGGCATGCCTTTGAATGCACCAATAAAGAACTCAATTTGTTTATGGAGATTCATTTAATGCCTATTTCCTGGGCCCCTATCAGGGCAAAGGAACTGTGAGGGTCTGGGAATGGATTTTGGTGTTTAGCTCTTATGAAATCACAATGTCGGCTTTGTCAATGTCTATCTCATTGGTCAAAAAGTAGGAACAGGAACAGATTCAAAGGGTGATTTGTTAGCAAAGCAAGGGCTCCTTGGCCTCATTTGTGTCAGTTCATTGCCCATCTATGCAGTTTGTTTCTAGTTATTTGTGCATTCTCCTTTGATTCGTGTACTTTCTCTTTTTCTCATTTATAAAGTTTTCTATCACTGATAAAATAATCATGAACTCAGCAAGAAGGCCCTAAGCAACAACTACTCATCTGTAATGACTACAAACGACCATATTAAAAGGCAATGGATGTCCACACTATCCATATGCACATAACAAGCCATTAAGGAATGACATACCTCTACATGCCCAGCATGAAAGAGATCAAATGACCCATCTATATAGACTATACGGGAATCAGGCCCTGGCCCCTGCAAGCACAACCATGGAACATACTAACACATTAAAGAAACATAAACTTGCATTATAAATGGTAGGACTTTCACACATGATAACCGCAAAATAATATTTGGACACAGCATCCTTTTTTATAGATTATTTTCTTTCTTCTCAAATAATTTCTTTTTTCTTGGACATTCAAAATGGAAAGAGAACAACGCAAAGTAAGTGACATTGAAAACATTAAAGTGGAAATTTCTTAGATATAAAACAATTACAGCAAAAAGGAAGTCCAATTCCAATAATATAAAACAAATAATAAAAACAAGGGAGTGTTATTCCAATGTTAATCAAGTGATTGCGACCTTCAGAGGTCCTGGGAAGATGCAATTCTATTTCAACGAGATTAATGAGTTAAGCACGGGATTTTTTGTTTCTTGTCAGCATGTGGCAGGAGCACTAATGGGATGGCGGACAATTTAGCAAAACAAGGAGTAGATCATTTATGTAATGGTAGTGCTATGATGGCATAGCTCTTGCAGGATGATGCTGGGTATATATCTCTTATACTAGTGCCTTTATGTAATGGTTACAACTAAACACTATTGTATTTTGTACTCTAATTAATATATCATTGTTATCTCTTTCAAAAAAAAAGCATGAAGTACTTTAAATTAAGATTTTATTTATTTATTTATTTATTTTGTCTCTCATATAAGTTGTAGAGTAGGTAACAAGGTGGTCATTAGCAAACAAAGAATTAGGATGCATAATCTTCGCAAACATTATGCATGATGGAAGTTGTTATTTTGTCAAAATAGTTGCCTCAACCAAGTGGTGTTTGGAGATTCAATGTGGATGAAGCTTCTAAAGGTACGCCTTGGGTTCTGGATGGAATTAGAGGCAATCTAAGAGATGCTTCAGGATCAATTAGATATGCATTGCCAGTTCCAAATGGAAACAAATATTTAGAAAGATCAGGGATTCTTACCATTAAATAATAATAATAATAATTTGAAGCAGAGATTGCAATTAGAGAGGCAATAAAATCTGTTAAATAAGCCATTTCCAGGTAACTCATAGTGGAAAGCAATTTTTTAAATGCAATAGATTGGGCATGAGGGTTGAGAAAAGAAACTTGGATCTTTGCTTTCATCTGTCACAAGATTAGAGTTTTTCTTCGTGTTTTGGACATTTTCATCTCCGTTCTTTTTCTGAAAGGTGATTTTATATATATTTCATCAAGTGAGACATCTCGAGAGGGTATCCCCATATAGGGGCATCTCCTTATCAGTTCAATTGTAGCATCTTTGGAGTATATTTTCTGAATGTATTTGCAAAAAGGCATCTCTCTACTTATAGGCATAGCTTCCATTCTCATGAAAATTTCACCATTGCCAATATAATATAATGTTAATAATGAGATGATATACATATCTATACACAATGAAATGATTAAGGGATACAGTCTTAGAACACAGTTGTTTCCCCAGTCAGGTCCTTGCTTCCAGATTTCTCGTGCTGAAGGATAAATCTAGATCTAGCTTAAGGCCTTAGAAAAATGAGGTGGCTCATTCAAAAACAGTAGCAGTTTAAAATGAAATGCTAGCCTACCATTTGAGAAGACTGTTGTGAGATTCTCGCTTTTGTATGCCAGGCAGGTTGGTATTTTGGTTATCACCCATGTAAATGGCATTCCAATTCTATAAAAATTTTCCAAATCTGGGATCCTAATAGCATCATATCATCCATTTAAACCACTACATTAAAACATTTTAAGTACCACGAATTACTAAAAAATTCTATCACCCCAATTATTTTACATCAGTATGTATAAACCATGAAGGAAAAACCTGGCTGATAATAAGGTGAAAGCTACAATATGATTAAAAATTAATAATAACACATTTTTTTCAATAGGAAAAATAACATACCTTTCCATTTGAAAATTGCACAATTCGTCGAGATGTTGGAAGAAAATGAGATACCCTAGTTCCATTTCCAGATCCACCATCTTCCAATTTTTGGCTACGCCCATGGCTGAACTGCCTTTGTAAAGAAGAATGACTGTGACTATCACCACCTGATCTCTCTCTCACACATAGAAGCATGCGACCTGCTCCCACCAAATGTATTATGCATCATCAGCAGAGATGAACAATTAAAGTTTAAGGGGATTACCATTCAAAATAAAAGGTTCAAGTAGATTGCTCATCAAGCCTCTATGTGGCACTTTAAAAAGTTGCAGTTACAACATCATCCAAAGAAGGCAAGCTATCCAACTAACTTCTTCCTTTAGAAATTTCATCCGTCTACCACACAATTTAAGCAATCCACCAAACTTCTGCCCTTAGGAACTTCGTCCATCTAACACAAATTAAGTGAAACTGAAGACAACGCCAAGTCATTATAAATGTAAAAATATTGCAAAATAAGCAGTAATATTATTATTGGGCAAAGGTCAATGAACACAAAGATGAAAATGGTTTCAGCCTTTCAGGCAATGCCAGGACAAAGGTCAATTAACACAAAGATGGAAATGGTTTCAGCCTTTCAGGCAATGACGGGACAAGGTGAAGCTCCATACATTGCCAATAAAAAGCATGCAGGAAAAAGAGAAATCAAGCACACACCATCAAGTCAAAGAGTAGCAAGAAAACTGTAATAAAAAAACGCAGAGGGGAAATTGATCTAGAAGTCTACATCACAACGGTGTATATGGAATATAACTACACAGTACAGCAACTCTGCTATTTGTTGCTTCTGTCAGAATGCTGAAACCTAAAGTTCAACATGTAGAAGCTCCTCTGCGCAATACAATGTGCTACTGATTAACATATTTAGCCAAGTCAAAAGGGGGATGAAAAGGGCAAACACTAAACATTGTACCAAAACAAGATAGAATTGGTACCAACAATATCAGTGCTTGACACTCCTTCTGTTCGCTTGATCTGCTTATAGCGACCAGCCTTCTTGGCAAGTGCATAGGCATCAGTTCCATCAGGAAGAAGGCAAGGATCATCTCCATGAATGATGTAATCTATGTTATACTCAGTAAATAACTTTTTCATGAAATCCTCAGTAATTGCATAAGGCGCATCAGGGATGACCTCATCCACCCACTTCAAGGCACTCACCATGATCAATCTACAATAAATCAGGGGAAAAAACAAATAGTAATCATGTCTCAGCAAAATTGTGGCTCCTGAATAACAATTATATTAAATGGGTTCTGAAAAAAAATTGTATGATGTTATATTCATCTTTTAAATAAAAATAAAAATAATAAAAATAGAATAAAAAAAACATGAAGAATTAGATACGACGTTGTTGAATTGGACCATTAAAAAAAATATTGAATTGGTTGAACAAGATAAGGAAGAGAGAGAACTATTCTTAACAAGTAACATTCATCGTGCTCGTCATCACCACCATGGACCACCGCAATCATCATCAAAACCTTAATAGCACCTATATTATAAAACTGCCTCTTCAGTCAAAGTGGCACTGAGGATCACATAATGCTCCCCTAGCTTGTCCTTGTGGCACTAATTTACAATTCATATTTGGCTTCTTTTATTTTTTTTTAATGTCAACCTAAACCTTCCTTACTTACAAATATAGACTACACTAATACTCCATATAATTTCTTTGTTCTGCAAATTCTTAGACCATTTATCACGCTAGAAGTTAAAAGAGGGTATCCTGAGCAATTGCAATAATTGGATTCATTGATATTCCTAGTATAGTTAGATGCTTTATTCAATGGAACTGTTTGATCTTAAGGGGGATCTTATATAATTTCGCACGTGAGGGGTTATTCCTCGGTTTCATCCCGTCATTAATAACTTGATCGTTTTCACATAATGGTAGGTAGAAACAACGCTCATAAGGAGTCCTATTGTGCCTAACTTTTTTTTAGCAACACATCATCTGCAAGCAACGCACGCCAAGAAACTTCATCCTTGATATATGCCATTGGGGGTGTTTGACCTTTGGCTTACAGATGACATTAAAGAATGGAGAAGAAAAATGCACTTCATACAAGGTGAAGTAAGTCATTGTTTCTTCAATTTGAAAATAATGAAATCAGACAGACACGAAAATAATTTCCAAAACATAAATGATATGGATAAAAGGAACTAGAATCAATTCTCTCAATCATGATAGGATGATGGTATTGCAAAATGTAAAAGGCATGCACACGACATAATCTGAAATTGAGAAAAGAAAATTATAGCCACAAAAACCAATCAGAAGTAAATAAACATAAAGAAAATTCACTTGTAGAAGTAGGAATCAAGAGGGACCGTCAATTAAATATCCATTAAATTCAAAAGATAAGCATGGACATTGGACGATTGGACTAACATCAAATATATGATACCAGAAGCTTCAAGGTCTGGGTCATTAAGATGATGTGTCCCACATGTTTTCCCAAGAAGGTCTCAAGTCCAACTTCCATTGAAGCAAATATTCACCATTGCATTAAAAATATGTGTTAAAGCGTAGGTAAATAATGCTGTTCTGAAAATCATATTTTCCATACAGCAGAGCACATCTTTTGGGGAGCAAAATTCTTACAACATGGCCATCACATGTGTACGTATCTAATCAATTGAGCAGCTCACATGCCACAGAAGCCATTCTAATAGTCCGGAATTCAGGATAGCCATGTATTTCAAGGCCCAAAAGATCTAACTATCAAAGAAGGGGCAGTTCAATCCAATGGCAATCATAACTCCAATCAGGTACATTCAACAGTTTACTGGGACGCACGCCAATCAAAAGGAAAGGCAGAACAGAAAGCTACTGCCTACTGGGGTGGATTAGGGATGCTGTAAAAAAAGCACCCCAATGGATCAGTAAAACCACAAATTTCATGGATGGAAATGGAGAGAGAGCTAACCATCAACTCTGGCCACACTACGCCAGCACCTATTAGTCATTCCTGTGGCTCCAATCACATATGTCATCATAGCTCATGTATTAAAAAAAAAAAAAAAAAAAACTCCAAATGGATCGTTGAGGACAAGTAAATACTTCCAACCACACTATCAATCATACAAAGTTTCAATCGCAATCAATCAACAATCACATTACACAGCAGATAATTCCAAACGAACAAGATTCATATATTCAAGAACAATCTGAGATGGGAAACAAACCTCTCGTGGATGGGAGTCACGGGCGGGCCCTTGTTAGCGGTGATCTCGGCGTCGCTGACGACGCCGACCACCAGCTGGTCGCCAAGCGCCCTCGCCTGGCGCAGGGCATTGCAGTGGCCGTAGTGCATCATGTCGAAGCATCCGTCCATGTAAACGCGCACGGGCTTCTTCTTCTTCTTCTTGAGAATTCCGAGAGGAGGCTGCAGGAAGCCGTGGTAGAAGCCGAAGACAGTGGCCCCAAGCACGACGCCACCTATCAAACAGGTGGCGAGGAATCTGGAGCTGTGGAGTTTATCCAGATGACCTACATCAGAACCCATGCTTTGATAGATGGAGGAAAGAGAAAGAAAGGGGGGATGTTGGTTTTCCCTCGTTTGTTTGTTTTTAGGTTTTGGTGTGTGATTTGTTGTGAAATTTGGAATGGAGGAAATCAGAATCCATGGTCAGAATGAGAAAATTGTTGTTCTCTCATGTTGTTTTCTTTGATTGCCAGCTGTGGATCTGAATGAAATAGGGGGGAAAGTAGGGGAGAGAGATAGAAGGGTTTACAGTTTGCAGAGATAATAGGTGTGTGCGGGAGGAGGAAGCGTGGATTTGTGAGAGAGGAAGGGCGCGCGTAAAGGGACAGATAGCGATTTGTTTGAGCATAATACTGTGGACGTGAGATGCACACAAGGGGGAGAGAGAATCGAAGTCGGTAGTGGCGTTTGGTTTGAAAGTTCAAGAACCCCTTTTTCGCTAAAAAAAATAAAATATGCGCGAGCAGGGAGAGGGAAGAAACGGAAGCGTAGTTTTGGGGATTTTCAAGGGGGTTCTATGGATGGACGTGTAGGTACGAAGGAGCGATGAGAGATGTTTAAATAGCCGCTCCCTAGACATGCACTAGCATATGAAACTCATGCTCACCGCTGATTCATGATATGACCAACATTGCAAGCCAAATATTCATGCATCAGAAAAAATTATAGTTTTAGAAAGAAAATAAAAGAAAAATGAGAGGTTATTACGAGTACGTTTTTATGTAATCCAAGTGCTAATGGCGTATAAATGAAATAGGATATTTAGAGTAAAAAGGAAATAAGAATTGGAGTAGAAAAGGATTGGTATAAATAAATAATTTTGATAAAGCAATAAAGTAGTTAGTTGCATGAGATAGGAGTAAGGAGAGAGCATACAAGATATTGGAAAAAAAGTAAGGTAACTTCTGATCATAATTAAAACGGCCAGTGAAAATCAAATTTGAGACCCTTTTCTTTAATATATTATAATTTGTTTTCACAAGGTAAACTAATGTAATAATTCGAAACCGAATCCTTCGCAGGCCTCGACACAGAGAAAGACTCAAAGGTAGAAGGATTGGAAATTCATGGTGGGCCCCTGCTGAAATTCAAACCATTCAAAATAATCATCCTCCATGTATATGGGGTATACCATCCACAAAGTCTATGGTCAATCCAAGTTTGTTCCGCCGTTAAATTGGTTGTTTGATGATGAATATGATAATGGATATACAAAATATTGTGTTAATCATATATATATTATTAAATAGTCTATCCAATAAGGGAACATACTTATATTCTTATGGGGCATGTTTGGTAACGGGAAAGGAATCTATATATTTTATGATTCTTCACTACCACTGGAACAAGGATTCCTCGCTGATGATTTATATAGTTGAGGATTTCACATTGATATTGGTGTGTATTAATGAATATAATTGAGAAAAATAGGTTCGGTGTGCAAATCTACTTAAATGAGGATTTTCAAATCTTATGGGGGGTGGTCAAATATGAAAATCCTATCAAATGAAAATTTTCATTCGTCAAAATCCTCAAAAATTTACAATTGTCAAATATAGATTTATTAAAACTTTAAGGAAACCGATAATCTTTTCCCTAAATATTTGGTTCCCAAACATGGCTGTAAAGTTTAAGTATTTCCACTGTATCTAGAGGCCACTGAACATTGGGGTTTCTGGTGAGCATCACTATAGTGTTCCACTCCTTTAACAAGTAACTTCTCTTGGTTAAAGCATCTATGAAATCGAGTACGTGAGATGAGAAGTTTAAAAGTGGTAAAGTAACTACTTTATAGGTATTTTATGAGGGGTTTTTTTTTTTTTTTTAAGGTTTCTCAAAGTAAAAGTAAAGGTTTTTGTATTTGGAAATTTACTTCCCCACTTGTTTTGGCTAACAGAAAAATGGTAAAGTTACATTTGAAATTAATTCACCGCAAGATTCTACTCTATCACTTAAAAACAACACATTGCCAAAAGGAAAGATGCTCGCCAATTCAGGTCCAATCCGCTTTTGAGACGGGTTCTACCTTTTGGTTTAGTACTTGGTTGGGCTTGGATCTAAATTCTTACCCTTTTATATATGGGTCGAACTTACATTACAAGAAATGCATATTGTTCAGTGATGGAAAGCTCAAAGTCTGCCCGAAATAAGAAATGCATATTGTTTGGTGATTGATTTACCAGAGCAGGTGATTACAAAGCCTGGCCAATTAACTAAATGGGCTAGCTCAGGGCTGACATGTGTAAGGCAAGATGGGCTCAGACTCCATCCAAGCATGTGGAGTAGGTATCGGGCTTGGGACCAGCTTTGGGCTGAGCCTAGATATGTCCTGGCCCAACAACAACTCCTCATCAAAGGTGTAATTCTGATGAGAGAATTTGTTTTCAGATCATTATTTGAGCTAAAACGATCATTTTACTTATTGAGTTTTAAAAGTGATTACATTACATCCATACATTTTAGGACCTTGATCCTTTGTAGTGGATTTTGCCGGAATCACATGGGGTTCCATAGATCATAGGACCGGGGAGACTGAGGAATGCATGTGGGAGCACCCGAGATTTCAAATTTCAAATTAACAAATTCGCCTTTAACTCCATGATTTGTAGCCCACAAGTTTAACAACTTAACATATTAAACCCAAATCTTACAGGGGTTTAGGTCTATGCAAGTTGGAATATAACAATTGGGCGTTGTAGGCGAGATTGTGGTGGAGATTTGGAGAGGAAAATGAGGTTCTTTGACGGAGGATGATTGCTAGTAAATATGGTGAGAATAAATATGGCCAATGGCCTAAACTTCGGCCTAGTTACTTAAGGATATTATTTATATTGGGGATGAGTCCAATATGAGGGGAAAAGCATTGCACAAAGGCGTGGGCTTTATAGTGGTACAAATGCGAGATTTCGGTTGGATGATTGGGTGGGGATGGGATCCCTGTGTGAATTGTTTCCGATGCTATTTAGATTAACAGTTAATAAGGAGTCATCTATAAGTGATCGTTTCAAGGTGAGGAACGGCTGCATGGTGTGGGAGGTGTTTTTTAGGAGGAGCCTGCGGTAGATGGAAGGGTTTATGTATTATAAAATGTTATGTATTTTTGCTAACATATTCTTTTGTAGGGATTATAAGGACTCTCAATTTAGAAGCCTTCCACCTCTCAAGAGTTCTCGGCTAAGGCTTGCTACTCAGCCTTACAAGGTACTCGTCCCCATAGAGCCCCTTCTTCTCTCATGTGGTTGGGTTTTGTTCCGCCCTGGGGCGAGGTTTTTTGTTCGTTGGTAATTGCAGATAATGTCTCCACAATGTAAAAGCTAAGGAGAAGAAGGTTAGCTTCCAATAAATTGTCTAACACCTATGTGATGTGTGGCAAGGAAGAGGAGTTGGCCATCCATCTCTTTCATCACTGTGAGATGGCGGTTAGCATTTGGAGCAACATTTTTGGGATGTGTGGCCTTCCTTGGTATTGCCCAAATAATACAGCAGACGCGGTGGAGTCTTGGCGGGGTGAGCACTTTGTGGGGTGTGGCCGAATCTTATGGAGGATGATTCCTTTTGCTATCTTATGGATAATTTAGAAGGAAATGAATGATAGGATTTTCAAGGGCTCTTTTACTTCAACATCAAACTTGATTTTTAAAGTTACCAGGGATTGTGAAATGGGCTTTGGCTAGAAATAAGTTCTTTAATTTTGATTTGAACGACATTCTTTCTAATTGTGGAGCTTGTATAGAGTGTGGTCCTATTATGGAGAAGAGATCCATCATTTGGACTCCCCCTCATTTTGGGGTCTTAAAGTTTAATGTGGATGGAGCTTATAGGGATAAGCCGGCCCAACAGGGATCGGATGAGTTCTTTGAAATAGTAGGGGGAAATGTTGCTTATATTCTCTAAACATGTTGGTGTATGCGATTCAAATAAAGTGGAAGTGCTAATTATCTTAGAAGGCCTCAAATTGTTCTCTAGAGGATGTAGCGGCCCGCTTGTAATAGAGAGTAATTCTTCTAATGTGATTGCTTGGGTCTCTAAGCAAAGGGCTAGCCCATGTAAACTTCAACTCCACTTCAATGAAATTTGGGAGCTTGCGGCTAGCATCGAGGTCTTCTTTTATGATGAGATTAGATCCACTAACTCCATGGCGGACGTGCTAGCCAAGCAAGGGATTGATAGGCTTGTTTGCTGGATTGGAGTGATTATGTAAGTGAGCACCTTATTCTTTTTGAGGTTGGGTGTGATGCATCTCCGTTGCACCTTTCCCTTCCTCCTATTTGTGTTCCTTTTGTAATCTTCTTGTGAGAGTAACTCCCACGCGCTGTGTTTGTGTTTCGACTTACCCACCAAGCTATCTAATGGTAAGAGTCAAGGTAAATCTCATCATTCAACCAATGAAAAAGACCCTGTCACTGGTCAAGAGTTTTTTAAAGTTCCAGTTGTCTTTGAAAACCACACAAGTCTCCATCATAATACCTAGATGAATCCATCAATAGACATCCATGAAAATGGCGAACCAAACATTTTCATCCCACCTGTCAAGATAGTTTTCAGTTTTCACTCATGCAAGGACCAGAAAATGACTTATGGCTAACTTTGGCAAGGGAGTATATTTAGTATACTCCACGAAACTAGCCTATATTTAGTATACTCTACGAAACTTGAGGTTAGGTTGACAACTCTACTAATAGGGTCAATTGAAATAAAGTTGATTTTGAAGAATGAATAAAATATAAGTAGATTATAATGATATTTTATTTATAGTTGTTTGTTATAAAATACTTTTGATTTTTTTGAATGGAAAAATAAAGTTTTTTTTTTGTATTTCAGTAGATATAAGTATTTGCTTTTCAACTCTTTTTGAAAAAGGTGAAGGAAGTTTTGAATTAGAGTACTTCCGAAAAATAAATGCTTTATTTAACTTTTACTCCATTCTATTGATAAAGTGCCAAATTTAAAGTTATTAAAAAGGATAAAAGGTATTTGGAAATTGAAGAAAGTCCAACGCTTTTCCAAAGAAATCCCGCAATTCCCTCTTTCCGCCACCAGCATATATTCTCTTTCCTTTCACTTGGGCATGTTTCAAAACGTGGGAGAGAATCTTTGCCTTTAAATTTTAACCATATTTTATTGTAGATTTCTTTGGTAGTGGGAAAAGTAAAATGCAGTGCAGGTTAAAGAATAGTATAAATGGAAAAGGAGAGTGATGGAGATCCCCACATTAGATGCACCATGTTGGGGTTGTTAATGGGTCTTACTGGGCACTTTGGCCACTGCTTGGACACTTTATTATACTCACGGATCAGGGCTATCCCACAAAAGAAACCTGTGGGAAAAAGGGTTAGGCAATTCATGGCCTCTTTTCTATTTTCACCATATTGCGTGTGAAGCTAATGTGCCAATACCACTCGGTTTCAACTGCAGAGTGTGTTGGCAAATCATGCGCAGTTGTCCCACCCCTTTTGAGCATGGCCTGATCTATACATTTTTCTTGTGAATGGCATTGCATACTCTTTACTTGCATTGCATTGGTGTAAACAATGTTCAATTTGGTACTTGTTCCATTATAGTTAAATCAAAACTAAATTGCTGAAACCATCCAATCAAATTCTTCCTAGCATGGGGCATGTTTGGTAAAATTACTTTTAATTAGTGAAGTAAAGTGAAGGGACTTTATTTTTTTATTTTTTGGGCTAACGAGAGTGTTCGACCTATTTGAAAATTGACTATTCATCGGAGCATGTGAAATCTCTAACTCCCCTACATACCGAGTAAGTCAGGCATTTGCTTGGACAAGTGGCTCAAGGGAAAAAGTACGAATTCAAAACTATGACCTTTAGTTCTTGTACAGTGGTCTCAGCCAACTAAGCTACCCCTTGGGGTTAACTAAAAATGCCAATTCAATGAAAAATAAAAATAAAAGTGGTCAAATTTAAAAATACTAAAATTTAAAAAATCCTCTTATTTTACCAGAAACATAAAAAAAAAACTAATATCTTGTGCCAATAAATGAGAAAATCCCTTTTCAACAAACTCAGCACCTTTTATTTTTTTAAAAAAATTTATTGAATTGACCCTTCCCACTATACAATAACACTATATAGAGTAAACTCTCAAAAACACTGAGACGGCTGGCGTGAACGGATTCGGTCAAACAAAGTCGCCACACCTTAAAAAAAAAAAAAAAAAGAGTAAAGATCTTGCAGCAGCTACCCTTTTCGCGATATATCCGGCACAGAAATGACTGGTTCAGGGCGCAGTACGCACTCTACGCGGTCACTGGTCTAACCGCAAGAAAGAAGTCCGTTCGTTTGACGCATACAGTAACACCCCACGCTCTCTCCCACTTCTCTCCCTCTCTTTCCCCGTCAGCATCATTTATATCCATCTTCCCTTCCGTTCCCTTCCCTTCCTTCAAAATCCATCTTCCCCAAATCGCTGTCGTTTCAAGATCGAAGACTTTCCTTTTACTTTTCCTCTCTAATGGCTTCTTCTACTGAGGGTTTGGTACCGATTACAAGGACTTTCTTGTCCCGATACTACGATAAGTACCCATTCACACCTCTATGTGATGATGTCTCTCGACTCTCGTCCGAGCTTCGAGCCATGGCTGAGGATTTGCTGAAGGAATCCCCTGCCACTTCGAGTACCTCCTCCTCCTCCTCATCTCATTTCAACTATTTTTTTTATTGAAGACTGCATTTTTTTCCCTTTTTTGATTGTTTGGCTTCATGCTTTACTAGAATTGTTGGCAAGTATCTGTTGATCTGGGTTCAACTGTTCTTTCTAATAAAGTTGGATTCTGGCAAGAAAAATGGATTGGATCTGTTCTTGGCAAGTTGTAGTGAGAGATGGATGGATGGAAAGTTTGGATGTGCGTTGTATTGATTTTTTGTTCATCGGTAATGGAATGGATCTGGAAAGCTCGATTTTTTTTTTCCGAAAGAACACGTTTCTGGCTGTTTGATTACTTAGTGCTGTACTTGTAGGAATTCGTCTTGAAGGGGATTTCATGGTAATAGCATCAAGTAGAGGAGGAGTGCAGGGTGTTATTAAGGTGGAGAACTAGATGGAACCATCGCTTTTGAAAGGTTTAGTTTGCTTGGTGATAGGAGGGCAGTCCGATTTTTTTAAAGAATTTTAGTGACTTTGTTTGGCAGTTATTAGTTGCTAGTGTGGATGATAATTCCCGATCAAAGAGAAGATTGTTGATGGCCCCTTGTGGCTCTTCAAATGTAATCATTAACTTTTATTACCCTTGATAGAAAAGCATTGTGTAGAAATGCTAGAAATTCGATGCCAATGAACCACACGGGCTTGTCGCTTTATTTTCTTGTTTTTCGGCCTGTTGCTGCTGAGAAGGCTTGGGCATGTTTTCTCCGTTGTTTCATGGCACTAAACATCTCAGAGTATTTGAACTCGAAGTTCTTGATCGCCTGATTTGCTTCCTCTAAGCTATCAAAGAGAGGAACACCTGATTTCCTTACTCTAAGCTATCAAAGAGAGGAACACATGATTTCCTTCTAGTTTGGTAATCTGAACATTACATAAGCCACTTGCTGTGCAGAGACCCTGAATAAAGGGTGTGACTCCTTCCCATTAATTTGTTTAAAAGCCACTTTGAGTTTGCTGAAACTTCCCTGCAGACCAGAATGCTTCCTATGCTCTTCACTTTTCACCTCATGCCCCCTTACAACTTCTGCATGGGATCTTGCCGCGATGGTAGCATAGGAACCACTACCCAAAATATCAGCACCTTCCAACCCACCCTTAGAGTTCGTTTTCCAGGACTTATTTTATCATTCACCTTGCAAGCAGTAGGGTTGCTTTTAATGCCCTTTTATTGATTTTGACTCTTCTTTCTGATTGCATATTGCAAGCTTAATGCCAATCCTGCTCCCACAAAGCCTGTTGTCATGCATAGCATCAATAGCTTTCATGGCCAACTTCATCTCCTTAAAATGAACAAAGCCCAAATAGCTCCACTTACCCTTCCTAATGGAGGCATGGATAAAAGCATTGAGTCATTGACCACCTCTACAAAGGATGAAAAAGACGAACACAACCTCTCTACCGGAAGATGCTCCCGTAGGTTGTTCACAAATACTGACATCAGCTCTTCCCATTTCACAAACTTGGATCTTCTTACCTTCTTACCATGGTAACTCTCGAGGAAAAGATGAAAAAGAAAATTAGAACCTCCTTTGGCAATGAAATTGCATGGGAGTAAGTAGAAATGTAGAGGAATTGTAGATGTCAAATCCTTTCGTCACTGAGTCGAGCCCACTAGGGATGAAGTACACTGCCATGAAGAGGGCCTTTTGATGGAATGCTGTGATTGCCTAAGTATGATTCTTAATTCTAATTTTAACTTCATTTATATTTTCTAATTTTTAGTAGATTTCCCAAACACTGGTATTTTGATCTCTCTCTCTCTCTCTCTCTCTCTCTCTCTCTCTCTCTCTCTCTTTTTTCCTTCCATGGGGTTGGGTGGGTGATTTTGATCTGGATATTTATCTGGGATTGTTTTGTGGAATTTTTTATCTGGGATTTTCAGCATCGATAGTGGGGTTTTTCTGTGGGTTTTCTGATAATAAATGTGTGGTGCGTGACTCTGCCTGGGTCAGCCTGAGCACATTTGCACTCAGGCTTGAATTTGCAATTTGGGCTTCTCTTGGGCTTAGCCCTATAGAATTCATGTGGGGCTTGGGATATGTCAATACCTGGCCCGACTTGCCCGAGTTGCACCCCTAATAAGGGGCTAGGTAGGCACCACTGTCCTAGCTGTTATTTGCTTACCTTTTGGAATATCCATGCACAAATAATACCCTAACAAATATAGGAAGCTTAATTCTCTTAACAACATAGGACACAAAAATAGAATTCTGTGTTTGACCAACATTTTCAATTCATTATGAGTCGTGCAAGGCTAAGATGCTTATCATTTGTAGGGCTATCGACAAGCTGAGATTGCTCATGAGCCAGCTTGACTGGGCTTTGAGTTTGCTCCAACTTGGATCATGAGCTTGTTAGCTTGGCTTAATTGCATTCCGAGCTCTGCTTAGTGATCAAACTAGGCAGTGTTCAGTTCGGCTGAGGATGGCAATGCGAGCTCGAGCTTGACTAAAATAGAGGTGGATGGATGTGACACATTTGATTAATTGGACTCATTAATGGTGGTTTTCAAGAATTCTATCTATTTCACCTGTCCTGATTCCAGATGAATCTCAAGCTCAAGTCCAGCAAAGGTCTATCTTGCTTAAGCAATATAGGGCCGAGTTTGAGATTGTCCCACCACCTCAGTTTGAGCTCGAGCTTGAATAATGAATGCCCATTTCAAGCTTGTGATCAAGCTGGCCAAGGCTGCAAGTCATATGTAGGACCTATTTGTTGTTTTGTGGGTCTTGGCCTTGCTCATTGGATGGGCACCCTCTTGGGTTTTCCAAGTTTCTGGTTTTGCATCAAATTCCGTTTTAAGTAACCATTATTGCAAATAGGAGCATCTTTTGTTTTTGAGACTTAATATTTATTATCATTATTTTTTTGCTAGGGTGGCCTACCAGCTAGGAATGATAAGAGTTAATATTTTTTATCGTTATGCAACTTAATTCAAAACTTGACAGTCTGCGGCTGAATGCCTGTGCATTATGGAATTCATTACTTATTTTTGGTTGCTTCAACTATCTGTTGGACTGTAGATTTTTGGTCAATATTTATGCTGTTTCACACCTTTTGTTTTATTATGCGTTAGGAATGATAATTTGTTTCATGAAACTGAAAAAGAAACATGAGAAAATTGGTTTTCTTCTTGTTTTTCTTGAGACAATCTATTCTATGTACAAATTCATCTGTGAAGCTTTTGATTTTTGAAGGTGAGGGATTCTTAGTCCGTGAAGCAGCTTTGCCGCCACCTCATAAAATGGATGAGAACAAGTGGAAGAATAGAGAGCATATTGAAGAAATACTATTTTTACTAAACAAATCTCAGTGGCCGAGATTGGTACAGTATCTTATTGGGTGCTTACATTAAGATCTTTATTGTTTCTTGGAATTTTCGCACTGTTTTTTGTCTAGCTGGAAGCCACATCAAGTTCTTCAATTCTTAATCCGAGGAATCTTAGCATGGGCCCATTTCCAATAATTTCTCATTGGTTTAATTTATTTCATGTTGTGGTTTTTTATACATAATTTTTTTGTTGTGCAGCTTAGACATCCATCCACATCTGAAGACATTGAAATTGCTGCTGCTCTTGGAGAGCTCGAAGTCAAATTGCAAAACACTTTGAAGACACTGGAGCTATTCCAATCCAAGAATGCTGATAACATATTTAACACAGGTAGGTTCTCAAGAAGTTGTTTCATCCTTTTCGTGCGATTAACTGCTTGCAATAAATTCTGTTGTACTGTAAAGCTTTTGTTTTATACAAGTTTCCGTTAAAAAAAAAAAAACCCTGCTTGCATGAAATATCTTTAGTTCTCTAATATATAACGTGCTTTTGTTCTCTTAATCAGGAAATTTGAATATGCACCTCACAGTATGGACTGTGGACAACATTTTCTTGATCATCCAAAATATAGAAAGGGGAAAAACTCTTGGACCACAAAATCACAGAACATGCAAACCCAAGTAGTGCGTAGGAGTCAAAACCCGGTAGCCAGCAAGGGGAAAAAAAAGAGACTTGGACTCGGGACTTGACTTGGTCAGGGCCGATTCTGAGTCAACTCGGCCAAGTTGCATGGGACTCGGCCAAGTCCCATAATTCGAGTTCGAGTCCCATAGGACCCAGCTCGTCTAGTGGCCGATTTTTTAATCCATGGTAGCGAGGTCCTATTTTCTGATGTTGCTTGGCCTTGAAACTCTTGAATGGCCATTGAGGCACAATGTTATACACAGTTTAACCCAGCTGCACTTTGTGTATGGTTGACCTTTATATCTGAAGAATTATTTTACTTCAGTTTTGAGGCATAACATCAAGTTGTGTTGAATTCGTTATTGATAAGAAAAATGTTACTAGTTGTCTTTAATATTCTAGATTCATGGAACATAAATTTTTAGTTTAAATATGTTGTGCTTAGTTTTTGGGATCTAGGGTGAGACTTGGTCTAACTTAAGGGTGACAAAGTCACCTCCGAGCTAGATTTTTAGAACCTTGCTATATGGTCATCTCTCTCTCTCTGCCTATGAACTGTGCCATGTGGTTTTGCCTTAAAAGAAGTTCTGCAGGGTCAACTTGGAGTCATGGGCATGCCAATCAGAATCAAGGGTAAGGGTCATGGTTTAAAACCTTGGTTGGCATTGGGTTGAGTCGGGTCGGGTGCCCGCACTGGTGAAGGACCGGCACCAGTGGGAAAGACACGTTCTTTTACTATTTATTGCAGTTTCTAACGTCTTTGTTGTAGCTCAGCTGGCATGTGCATGCAGGTGTAAGGTTAAGTGCCAGAGTTTGATTCCTCTTAGCAACATTTAAAAAACACTATTTTAAGAGTCTTTTTTTTTACAAATAAATCCCTCTACTTTTACACAACCACAAGAAGGCCCTAATATTTTGTGTTTTTTTTTTAAAGTTCTAACCCTTCAATTCTTTGGTTTTTGACTGACCAAGTTGCCCTTTAAGAAAAACTCAATTGACTTAACCTTTGAGTTGAAAAAGACAATTTTGCCCCCTAAACTTTGAGGACCAAAGGCTAAGGTCCAGAATCATTTTGAAATGTCTTGATATTACATATTTCCTAATCCACATTTATGACTTTCATTTGAGTATTGGAAAGAGTGGAAAAGAGGCTAGCTACTAGGAAAGCCAAACACTAATCTCTAGGTGGAAGAATCACCTTGATCCAATCTGCTCTCTCTAACCTTCCGGTTTTCTTTATGTCTATCTTCAAATGCCCTGCTTCGATCGTGCATCATATAGAAAAGCTTCAACGGGACTTCCTTTGGAGCGACAAAAAGGCAAAAAGAAGTTTCATTTGGTCAATTGGGCCTCGGTCTGTAAGCCAAAAAAGGAGGGGGGCTTGGGAATTAGACCCGAGGATGAGATGAATGAAGCCCTATGAGGTAAATGGTTGTGGAGATTGGGAGAAGAGCAGGATAGCCTATGGTGTCAGGTGGTTGCATCATAATATGGCGTCTGTAGGTATGGGTGGGACATTCAAGGACTGTCTTATAGAGTCTCGAATTTATGGAAAGGCATACTTTCTGTTGAGGATGCTTTCACAGCTAACATCAAATTCAAAATTGGATCATGTGAAAGGATCCTTTTTTGATTGGATTCTTGGCTTGGGGATATTCCTTTGGCGCTTCAATTCCCAGATTTATTCTCTTGTCCCAGGAACAAGATGGAAACAGTCAATAGCTACATGGAGAAACAAGGTGACTTACTCCAATGGGACCAATCTTCAGAAGAAATCTTCGTGATTCAGAGGAAGGGAGCCTTTTTCATCTTTTGGACATTTTGAGCCATATTCCTATACATCTGGAGGTTCAAGATCATAGGGTTTGGGCTCCATCCAAGGATGCTGCTTTCTCTGTAGCTTCCTTCTATCAGTTATTATCAAAAGGTCCCCACGACCCACGTAGTCAGCCTGTTCTACAATCTCTGGAAATTTAAGGTTCCTCCAAGAGTTGCAACTTTCGGTTGGTTAGCGATCCAGGGGAGAATTCTAACTATGGACAATCTCAGCCAAAGGAAAGTGACTATTGTAAATGCATGCCTCATGTGCTTAGCTTTGAATGAGTTTGTGGACCATCTTCCTCTTAATTGTAAAGTGGCCCAAGCCGTTTGGACTTCAGTCCTTGGGTGGTTTGAGTGTAGCTGGATGCTTCCCTGCTCTTTTGCAACATCTCTTTGAGTCCTGGAAGATGTGTGTGGGGTCGGCTAGACGGAAGATCATGTGGAGATCCTCTTTCCTGGCAGTTTTATGGGTCTTATGGAAAGAAAGGAATGCAAGTTGTTTTGAAGGAGTCTCTTCATCAATAGACTCTCTATGTGATAAAATCAAATTCTTCATGACCTTTTGTTTGTCCATCCTCCCTTCCTTTCATGGTGTTCCCATGGATTTTATTCTTCACAAATGGAAGGAGGTGACTTTTTCTTAGTGTGGTCTCCTTTAACCCTTGCTGTCTTTTGGGCTTTTGTTTTGGTTAGTGGGGTTTCTATGGCCTACATGCAGTCATAGTGGTGGTGTTAATCTCCCTGTGTTTGTGGTAGTTTTGCTTTTCAATGTACATCTCTTGGACTGTTTAGCCTCTTTTAATGATAGTTAACATTAAAAAAAAAAACATTAATGACTTTCATCCGTCATGCTCCCTTACCCATCCAAGTGGGCCCCACTGAAAGTAACTTGATTTAATGAAATTTGTCAAGCTTAATAAGGGGCATTTCTGACATTTGTCCATAAAAACTAAGAGTCGTGTTACACTATCAACTGTTCAAAAACATTAAACATCGCTATTTGAAACAAGATACTACTTAAACAGCTTAACTTTAACATTTTTATTAGTTTTTTTGTTATTTTCTATTTTTTTGAGTTTTTTGAAAAATTGACACATTTTAGGACTGGCGTGTGGCTGTACCAGTCCAGCACAGATGACACAGACTCGTCTCGGTCTTGACTGGCGCAAAGACCGAGACTGGAATTTAAAACCTTGGTAGAGGTGCTCAAGGGCCAGGCTTGAATTTAAAATTTTGGCCCATCTAATATATGAACCTTGGTAGAAAGCCTGAAGCCCGGCCCGGCCCGGCCCATCACGACTAATTGATACATGTAATTTGGTTACTATTTACCCAAACAAGTAATTAGATAGCCCAAACAAGTGATAGAAAGCCAGGCCTGGCCTGGCCCATCACGACTAATTGATACATGTAATTTAGTTACTATTTACCCAAACAAGTAATTAGAAACCGCAAACAAGTGATAGAAAGCCAGGCCTGGCCCAACTGACTAAATGGGCAGCCTTAGGCCAAGCACTTAAGGCTCGTGTCGGGCTTGGGCTGGATCTGGGCCTGTGTTTCTAAAGGCGGCTGGGGTTGGATATGCCTTATCCTGGTCCAGCCCATGAACACCCCTAATCAAGAGGATTTTGGTTTGGGATGGAGGAAGGGGTGAAAAAAGTGGGTTTGGTGGGTTTTTTTTGGGTGGGTGTTTTCTTTTTCTTTTTTTTTTTGGGTGTGTGTGTTTGGGCCCATAGTTTGGATTAAGAATGACAAAAAATATCCTAATCAGATCAGAGTATGTATGGATTTGATCGAATGATGGTGAATGTAGCTTCATTTGGAATGGCATATAATTATTCATGAACCCAGGTTTGGCCCCGGAAGGAGCATGCGTAGGCTTCATAGGGTCAACGTGAAATTGCTTTATGAGTCATGGTTCTCTTGGACAAATTTTGAGTCCTTGACCAAGTATATTCAGGTCAACCTCAGATCACATTACTAATCCTTGAAACAAAATGTTTTAGGTCAGGTTTAGCAATCTTTGTAAATAAGGTCATGTTCCAGTA
Organism: Persea americana; assembly: GCA_029852735.1. NCBI lineage: Eukaryota > Viridiplantae > Streptophyta > Magnoliopsida > Laurales > Lauraceae > Persea > Persea americana. The sequence goes on from CM056809.1 coordinate 12,759,697, forward strand.
TTCCAAAGTAATTCACAGACAACATACTGAGATATGTACTTGGCATATTCTGGAAGGTCTAAAGTCTATATTGACCCATTGATGTTCTTGACCTTCTCACTTTATGTGTTTGAAAGAGTCGCTTTCTACATAATGGAATTTATATGTCATCCTTTCTTGTAGTGGGTTTATTTAGTTATGCAATTTTTTTTTTCAACTCTTTCTATTACTATTATTTATTCTTTTGGGAGAGAAGTGGGGGGTGACAGTGGTTTTCTTTGAGGTATCTTTCCTTTTTCATTGTATTGGAGCTCCTGCTACATCGCCCAATCTTTAGTGTTGTTCTTGGGGTCTCATTGGTATAAACTATTGTAATTTATAATTGATTTTGAATATTAGTGCAATCTTAAGCCTCTCAGATGATCTTTCAGCTACTATTCAACGTTGACAAAAACGAGGAAGTGCCGATTACTTGTCAGAATTGAGGATGCAGGCACTGACAATTTTGTGTTGAATAGATTTTCTAGTTTTCTATAATTAGAGCAACATGGTCATTTATAGTTATTGGATGGTACCCAAATTGAATGCTGATCCAGCCATAGTTATTAGAATCCTACGATTTGCATACTGAATCCCGATTCGTATCCCGAAAGGAAAATGATTCGTACCTATGCAACGATCTCATTTATAGATGAATCTTAGGATTTATGTGTGAATATTACAATTCGATACTCATTTCATCGAATCTTATGATTCAAGCAATTCGGCTGAGTGAGAATAGCTAACCAATAAGTTAATATCAACAATCTTTACATTTTTCTTTATTTGTTCTTTCTTTTTTTTAGCATTTTTTACTTTTAAAATGTTATTTAGTAGTTAACGAAACCTCTTAAGAATTTTTGCGGCTTTGGGGAGGTTTTAGAAATAAATAAAGAACATGCATTTAATTAAAGCATTTGACTGCACATATGGTGCGTGTCTATATCTTTTTTTTTATTTTTTATAATCTTATTGGGTTTTTTTCCTCACGAACACTTTCTTAACTTCAAGAGATATCCTACTGTGTAAGATTGATAGTTTGGGTTTTATTTTTTATTTTTAAATTTTGATTTAAAGATAAAAAATAAATGTATATTGATGCCTTAAACTTATTTAACTATTTACACATATCATTTATTATATATTAATATATGTCATGATGTTCTTGATATGATTCTATGATAGACTTATTTGTCATTGTATTTATACTGCTAATCTGCTATAAATGGGAAAATGGATGGATTTGAATAACTACCTTTTCCTTTTTCCTTCAATTTTTAATTATTTTTCATTTTTATTAGAAAAATAAAAAATCCTATGATTCGCGATATGGTTCATGATTTGATTCGATTGAGGGGTATGAATGATTTTCGATGCTGTTTTGATTTTTAAAACTATGGATTCAACAATTTTGTATGATAATAATTGTAGAAGCTGGTGTCTAAGAGCACATCCATATCTCACCGGAGCACATTTGCCTTTTCTTCTTTTAATCGAGTGGGCAGTGGGCATCCCACCTGCCTCTTAGGTCACTGGCACTGTAGTAATTCACCTGGGTGTACAGATGGTGTGGCATCATGCACTCATACGCTCATTGGATATATGCTGATCCTTCTTTGTTTCCCTTTTTTTAATGCTTCACAACAAATACATTTGTCTGATTTGTGCTATGTATTTAGATGATTGGTTCGTTGCGTCAGGCCATTGCTAAGATATATTGTTGACAATTGATCAGGGGATCTGTAAATATATTTGCAGTTATGACCTACATGCCTCAAGATTTTCGAGGTACACTGATCCGACAGCAACGAGAGCGTTCAGAGAAGAATAGGCAAGCTGTGGTTGATGCTTTGGTTAGCTCTGGTGGAAGTATACGTGATCGATATGCATTACTATGGCAACAGCAAATGGAAAGGTATAATGTTTTGTTTCTGTAGACCAATTCTTGATCAACCTGCAATACATGCTGATGTGGTTTGTAACATTAAAAATTTAAGTCTTCATGAGTGTTGACTTTCAGGCGCAATCAACTAGCTCAGCTTGGTTCTGCATCGGGTGTCTACAAAACTCTTGTAAAGTACTTGGTTGGAGTACCACAGGTATGCCATGCCTCCGTCTTTTCTGGGCTACTGGTTTATTATCTTGTTTGTTAATTAATGATAGTGTGCTACATTAATCCATTCATGAACTTTAGTGAAGCTTTGCAGTCAATATATATTGAGTATATTTTGACTGTACAAAGAAATTAATTGGTAACAAGAAAGTTGTCAAGGCGCTATCACAGTCAAGGTGCCAAGGGCAATAGGACCCTGGGGCCTTTAGTGCTGGTGGGGTGCACATCTAATTCATAGGGTAAAAAGAGAGAATTAATTCATTTAAGCTAATTACCCACATAAAATTAGAACGTTGAAGCATTAGACAACTGCTTATCACCACTAATGAAAACTCAACTAACAAGTGACAACTATATCATTATAATCTATGTTAGTCCCGAGGACGGAGCCATTATTTTCCCTTCGAAATAGGAGAAGGATATCATGGATATATTTTGATCCTATCCTGTTGCCCCTCAACTTGTTCCTTACCCTTAAATTAGGAGAAAGATGTCCATGGATATATTTTGATCCTATCTTTTTGCCCTCGCTCTACTTTTCTTTTTCTCGTCTGCCCCTCAACAATTTTTTCCCTCTTAATAAAGAATAAAATTTTTAAAACACATAAGGGGATTTTTGTCTTTTACTTTCATCGAAAACACAACTCATCAAATCACCAATAAGGCATGCATTGTGCTGTAATTTTTCTTCTTTTATTCCTTCTTTTTTCTTGTCGGTTATTGAGCCTAGAATCCTATTCCTCTCAAATTTTAAAATTCATAATCAGCACAGCTCATTTAAGTTATTATCAAAATTTGAAAATTTAACGTTTTAATTAAAAATCTGGATTAAATTAGATCTAATTTATTTCTGAAGTTAGAAATTTCATGTGGTTATAAATAGAGGTGCTTAAAAGTTCTTTATCCTAATTACATGTCAAATGTTCCATTAAGGTTAGCGGTTCCATTTAAGTTTTAGAATGATTTGAGCTCTAAACAGTGGGCCAATGATCAAGGTTATTTATTTATTTATTTATTATTATTATTATTTTTATTTTTATACGTCAACCCCATGTTATGATCGAGAAAATTATTTAATTTGATTTTTTAATTATAATCATGCGCTCATGAGGAAAAATGCTAAAATTATGCAATTTACAATTATTCTCTAGTTTTTTTTAGCATTTTTGGGGTTTAATGTAATGACTAGTCTATTGCTTTCTGTACCCATTATAATGTAATAACTTTTTTTAGATCTTTCTCATATTCCTTGCTAAGAGAAACTTTTGTGTTTCCCCAAGATAAAATTCTGGCTCCATCATTGGTTAATCCAAAAACCAAAATGCAAATTGTTGTTGTAATCATATAAAGTTTTAAGTTTTGTTGCACAACCACCAAAGGACTAAAATTAATTCAATCAATATTAATCCAAAACCAAAATGTAGATTGGAGATGCAATCCATTAGTGAATTAAACATAGAAGAAAATTCAAAGAACTTTAAGGCCTTTAAATCAAGGGTTGGAATTGTCAGATGGGTCTGATCTTTTGTAGACCGCACCGATGATGAGGGCTTCCCAGCCACTCCGTTGTCATCGATTTTCATCTGACTAGGTGGGCTCCAAAGCTTTCCCACATGGAACTCCATCCAGGATGTGCCTAACAAAAAAAACTGTATATATAATGATCTCTTGAGTGATGGTTATTGTGAGCTACAATGGTGAGTGCACACTATTGAGGCTGACACCATTCAAGGGTGAGGATGGTAGATGAAAAGGTCTATACATGGATAAGAGGTGGACCCAAAAGAAAGAAGGTTTATAGGATTTCAAATACTTAGATTTTAAGGCTTCAAAATCAAGGGTGAGAAAACATTAAAGAACTTCTATGTGCACTATTCGGACAAGTATCAAATTGGCTCTGGTGCTCTCTCTCTGGGTTGTTTTTTGGGGTGGTGGGTGGGCAGTAGTATGCTTTAAAGGGGCATTTGACCTTAGCTGGGCCCCACAAACTGTTGCCATTTTAATCCCTTGAGTGACATTTTTCATGGGATCAACACACTCTTGGGCCCAGCGGTTCCAAGAGTTTTAGAATGATCTGTGCTCTAAACAGTGGGCCAAAGATCAAGTGTTTTTGATCTCTCTCTGAGAGAGCTTACCAACTTGGTGACTTGATGGAGCTGCCTCATCTTGGCAAAGTGAGGAGTCCCAACTCGGTGAGTCAACTTGGTGACTCAGCCAAATTGACTTGGCTTGGCGAGGTGATGAATCAAGTCACATGTACAGCTTGGGACTGAGAGGACTTGGACTTAGTAACTTCTATGACTTGCTACACTTGCTAGATTTGGTTGTGTCTTTAAAATCTAAGTGGCTTAGGATGGATTTGAATTTTGAACCCATGGCCCAACTCTTGGGAATCTAAGTCTGGACCGTAGGAACATTACTTTTTCTTTCTTTACTTATTTTATGATAAAGTCGAACTTTGAATTTTTTTAATTATTTTTAGCCGCCCCTTTCAAGTCATTAGCTTTTTATTTAAATTGATAACAATGGAGACAAAATGTAACAAATGAGCAGGAATTACATATAAGCAATTTATTTTGTCCCCAAGTTCCAAGATTCCCATGATAGTTATTATTCCTTAAATTTTATCTGAACTAAAAATTTCTGTATTTATCACTATCTTTATAGTTATTTTTATTTAAAATTTTAATAATGTAAATAAAAATTTGACTCAAATTCCAGAATCTTCAAATTGACTCCACTCCTTAACCCGCTGAGTCAAGTCTGAATCCCGAATCAGCACACTATGGCGTGCTTATGTTGATAGGCATGACTTTCCATTCTTAATAGTAGACTTACTTTTTGCTCCTTCTGGTGTGTTCTACATCGTGCAATTTTATCACCGGACCTGTATATCTTGCAGGTTTTACTCGATTTTATACGGCAAATAAATGATGATCAAGGGTATGGTATATTTCCTTTTCTCTTTTAGTTATTCTTGTTGTGGCCTTTTGATTTATTATTCATATTTCATGTACTGGTTTGCTTTATATTGTATGAAACATGCAATAAGGATGCACATAATATATCATATTGATATATTTAAACATTGTGGTACTTCAGGCCAATGGAAGAACAGAGGCAACGCTATGGACCACCACTTTACAGCCTTACAAACATGGTGCTTTCTATTAGACTGTTTCTTCTTCTTTCCTGGGGCCGATTTGAGGCAAGAAAACTGTGAGTTGTCTAACTTATAGAATTCGCTTGTAAAGTTCTAATGACATCACAGAATTTTCCATCCAATCTTTTCATTGTTGTTGAGCTAGTGTTCATTTCTTGCTTCTCATGGACAGGCAGAAAAATAAATTAGCTGTTTTGGAACAAGCAGTGAATGTCTACACATCTGAGTTTGAGCGTTTTCTTAAATTCATAGGGTATTCTATCTTTATTCTCTCATTTTCTTTCTTCTTGAGTTTTCACATGTTATTGTCTGGTACATCCATCTTTTGGCTTGAATTCTTTTTTCTTTAAACATGCATTTGTATTCAATTTGACTATTGCTGTAGGTTGTTTAAGATGAGTTACTATGTATTACCTCATTGTTAAATAGATCTTTTATTAATCTTATTTGTTCTGGTCACATATTAATGAAAAGTTTACATGATTGAGAATTACTTGGTGCTGCAGTCCTTGATGCTTCAAAAGGGGACTGCAACATGAAGGGACTGCTGTGACAGCAATTTTGTGATGGAGGCTTTAAGAAGACAAGAAGAAAAAGGAAGTAATAGAGGGAAACTCAGAACATTATATCACATAGGAAGATGAGTTTAGGACCCAAACCCAGGCTTTCGTCACGCGCACACATCTCAAAAGGACCGTTTTCCTCAAAATGTCCTGCAAACAGCCAAAGAATGGACTGCCAGCTGTTTTTTTTTTTCTTATTATTATGCTAACAAAAAGTTTTTAGCCTTAAAGTAAATCCACACAGCACCATAGTTGTGAGATTTGGTTTGTTTTGGCTGAAATGGCTTAATAATTTCAGTTCAGGCCACTATCCGAACTCCCCCTACCCCCACCTCCCCTTCCCCTCTCCCCCCCAAAAAAAAAGCTCCGGATTTTAGACAGTTTCGGCAGAAATCCAGAATTTAAATGTCCAAAATCCTATTTTCTTCCGAATTTTTTTTTAAAGAAAAATTAACCCCTCTTTTCTGTAGGTAAAAGAAAAAGAAGAAAAAAGAACATTTTGGCCCAAGCAAGTGCTGCTTGCTTGTTGCTGTCTCACTGTCATCGTGATAAGCCTCCCTCCTTTTCTTCTTCATTTTTTCCTCGCCATGACAAACGTACTGGCCTCTCTTGAAACTTCTGTCTCAACATGGGATGGGACGAATATGGGTTTTCACCCTTTCAAAGAATCTTTAAAAAAAAAAAAAAAAAAAAAAAAAAAAAAAAAAAAACCCTTTAAGCGCTCTTATTTAAGGGCTCACATTGGTGGGCTTCACATTGAGGCCCACCTCCTTCACTCTAGTCCAAATTAGGACCCGAGCCAAATCTTCCATTTTTTGAATAAAGGAAATGATCCCTTGCCAAATTTCACTCTAAAAGGAAAAAGGGGTCCTATTCAAATTTCACTCTAATAGGGAATGAGCCCTAGCCAAATTCCACTCTAGTAAGAAATAAGGACTAACTAGATTTAACTCTAATAGGAAATAGGGCCCTAGCAAAATTTTACTCTAACAGGAATGTGCTCTGGCGAATTTTCACTCTAATAGGAAAAATAGAGCCCTATCAAAATCTCACTCTGATAGGAAATAGGATCTATCCAAATTTTGACATTTGAACATTTGTTTTATATTTTTCTATATATAATATATATTTATATTCTTTTTGAAACATAACTCCGTAACATTTCGCCAAAATTTCGAGTCGGCCGAAACATTTCAGTTCAGAGGCCAAATTGAAACGGGGTCTGAAACAAAACTCTCAACTGTGCACTACTCACCCAGATGTAACACCAATTAAAATAAAAGAAACGAATAAATCCAAACCATTCACATGTCTCAAAAAATGAAATGAAAGAAAGAAAGAGAGCATTGCGGAATACTTGCCCAAGTGTAATCATTTGGACAGCCTGTTGGATGTTTGTCTGCCCTAATAGGCTGGAGGCCATGACCTAGGGTCTAGGGCATGTTCTGAGCTACTTCGGGCCCACATGGGCCAGGTGGATATAGAGCAGCACCTTGGGCCCAAATTGAGTCTTTTTTTTTTTGGGCTTACATTCCACTGATTCCTTTACAAGAGTACCTAATGGGACTGTTCTGTTGGAACAGGCAGCCACTTGCAATTTTAAGGGGCTGATTTGGGCCCAAATGGCTCCAAACGCACATGTGTGTGGGTCCCACACAGGCAATAATACATATCTAGATAAGCCAAATATTGAGCCACAATGTAATCCTTTTAGTCTTCATTGTTGTACCTGGCTGATCCACATCATATGGACATGCCCCCTTATTCCACCATTTTATTCTGCTTGGTAGAGTGTCTTCTGATGCATCAGTTACTAACAGTCTTCATAATGCGCACATGTTTTAAATGTGATGTTGCAATGAACTGTATTAGTAATATGTTCAAGTTCGCATATCCTGGCGTTGAATGCATGTGGAAGTAAAGACAATTTTTCCATTTAAAAAAAGAAAAAAAAAACAAAAGAAAAGGGTATATACAATTTTATTTTCCATTTTTGTAAAGTACAATCTGTCGATACCAGTTGCCAACAACAATTGTATATATGTTCAGTATCTGTCAATTAACATTAATTTTTTGACTATTTTGCTTATGTACTTTCAGTGAAGTATTTGCGAACTCCCCCTTTCTAATTTCAGCAGTGGATGCTGGTGCTGCAGAGGCTAGGTAGTTGTTCACTCTCTTTTTTCTTAAAAGAAGGGAAAAAAAGAGAAAAGATTTCACTTACTTTTCCATTTCTTGTCTAACTTGAGGTAGTAGATACCATACTTGAAACTGCAGTAGAATGTTAGAGTTTGAGGTTGTTTATCCTCATCTTTTTCTGCAGGAAAAACGATGATTACAAGGAAACCGTCATCCCTGCAGGGAAAACTCTTGAGGTATGCATGTTTTGCTGGAGGATTTATCCTCTCATGACAAAATCTTGTAGCATGTTGACTTTTAAGGGGTGATGGCAACTTGACCTTGATTTCTTTAAGGTCTCATTACTTAGTCAAGCATGATACGAGTCAAACAAATGTCTTCAATCATTATAATATGCAATGCTGAGCAACTAGGCCGAAAGAACTACCGTTTGAATTTGGTATGAGTTCATTGCTAACTCTACATTTGTTACGCTGCTTTGTCAATCAATGTGAAGGCTCATGCAGTTGACACATCTACAATGCTTTCTTGGATCAATAAGAAATACTTGATCCTCATAAATGGTTCCTTATCCAAATCGAGGTAGTCAAGCCATAAGGTGCATCCATGGTGCAACTCCCAGTTGGCACCTAAGGTGAATCGAAGGCGTGAAGGCCAGTTGGAGCCTTAGGTGCAGGGCCGAGGAAAAATGATCTCAGTACTAGTCCCTGTTCTGTTCCCCTACAGAGTCACTGCTGGTTGTGCTAGTTGGTATGAATTGGTATGATCATAATGTCCAATTGCATCTAATAGAGGGAGAAAATCCCAAAAGTTAAGAAATATAAAGACATAATAAAAGAATCTAGATAATTTGAGTAAATAGGGGGCCCTTTTCGGGTACATTTACCTTGTATGGAGCTTCCGTGCGAAGCAGCTGGACACTGATGATTGGACTGGGGGGATTGGCAAGATCCTAGTGGATAGGGCGCATATATCAAACTTGGGGTCAATCCCATACCTGTAACCCCTTGATTTGTGGTCCACAAGTTTAATGGCTATATATCTGTGCGCGCGCGCCCACATGTCTATGCGAGGTGAATGTACCAGAAAACTGGCCTTATATCTCTGTGTGTGTTGCTGATGGATAAGGCTAAGATAATGGTGAATTTCATTGGGCCCCATCTCTGGGACCAGTGGCTGCATTCTAAGGTGTGCAGTTAAAATAAAAAAAAAAGAAAAATGAAACCTGGTACTGGTATGGGTTGCTTTGCCTTCGCTTACGAGTTATAACCGCCGCATGTTAATGAATGGTTCATCTGTCGCATTCTGCTGGTGTTGCAACAGTATTTACCACTGCATTCTCTCTGTTGCCTTTTGGGTTTTTCAGTTTGGTTTTGCCTCCATTTGGAGTCTTGGCCCTTCTGTTTTATGTAATTCTGTATGTTGTTTGTGAAGTTCTTTGTTGAAGTCCTGCTAATGATTGAAAAGCGGATAAAATCTTTCTATTGCATTTCAATCACTCATCTGAGTTGCCTTATTTTCCAGGTGTTATTGACAGTGGATTCTGTGAACTCGTATATCGCTTGGGATTTCTCATTAGCACAAGGGAAAATGAGTGTGGTAATGTCATCGAGATTGTAGCTGAGTTTCTGAATATATGATCCGAGTTTTACATGATTCTAAAATGTGGCATGCCATTTGAATATCTTTTTTTTTTTTTACTTTTTTGATATTTTTTATCTTAGCTAATATTATTGTCTTAAATTTCCAACAATTACAATTTCCTTGAAGACTATTACCGAAGTTGTGATATCCTTTCCTATTCTTTTTTTTGTTTTGTTTCCATCTTTAGAATGCACTAATATTAGATGCAAAATAAAAACTAGATTGTAGAAATGGTGTGCAGCTTTGGTGATTGATGATCCATTGCAAGCCAAGTGCGCTATACTGTTATGCAAGCCTTTCACAACTACCTGCATCAAGCATAGGGGTGTGGGTAGGAAGGGCCCACCACGGATTACTGGTGGTATAAAAATCCTAATGATTGGATGATGATAGACATTGATGCAAGTGAATAGAGACGCAATGGTTATATCTTAGCATTTATTGTTTAGGGCTTAATTCAACGGTAAGGGTCTATATGATGACAATGATCTTCAAATATAAGGGTTGGTTTCATATGCATTGGGGTACCTTGATGAGAAGTGGACCAGAAGCTGGGCCTACAGTGTGGTTGGCACCATAATATGGTGCAACTGTGTTGCACTTTGATCAATAAATTTGGTATTTTGTAGCTTACAACCTCTCTCTGAATGCTTTTTGAGGTGAGAAATTTTTTAGCTGAAGTTAGCTGCATAGACCTACCACATTTGGAAACTGGGGAGCTTCCCAAAAGTCATAAAATGGCATGTTCCTTTTTTTGGGGGTGGGTGGGTGTTTTTTTTTATTGGTGGTGGTGGTGGGTGTTGGGGGTTCAAATGTAGCGAAAACTGTTACAAGGACAGCACTGAAATTTTAAAAAATAGTCTGTTTTAAGGGATTTTATAATGGGAAGGAGATTCATCCAATGCAAATGGATAGGTCAGCAAATGGAATCTTGGGAATTTGCTTTTGTCATCGTTGAGTTAAAGGATTCATGTGCACCATTTTCTAGCTCTTGATTTATGAAGAAGAGTGTGAATATTGACTGTTGTGAATATTTTTCTGTTGCTTATTCATTGCTGAAAAGTGGAGTAGAAACTAGAAAGCTACCATCTACTCTAGTAGATTTGGTTCCATTACAATTATTTTGCTTCTGGGTGGATTTCTTATGCTATTTTGCTTTATTCTTTGTATATATCCTTTATGGGAAATTTCTCCTATGAGAAGTCTGCATCTAGCTGATTTGCAAATCAGTTTATGGGGATACATGGGAGTCATGAGGTTGGGAGGTATGGTAAGGCCTCTGGTTTAAAGACTAACAATGACTGTTGTGGTGGGGCGGGGGGCGCGTGTGATGGTCAAGCAGATTGGATGTAGGTTGGGTCCCGGAATCCAGAAATTGTATATATATATATATATATATTTAATTGTGTAATCTTATATGGGATATAATTTTCTGTTACTTATGAAAAGAAACTTGACCATTAACTTCTCCAATTAGTGTGTTGTAAGGAACTAAGGATAATGGTGATAATTTGGCTAGATGTGGGTTGTGAGCAATGTGGCTATTTTTAGCTATTTTGATCATGGTACTCAACAACATTCACTGTTTCACTGATTTAAAGAAAACTCATATTTTACCAGTAAGAAAACAAGTACTGTTTAAATGTTGTGAGGAGGCAAATGGCATTCTCACATGCTTCCTTTACAGTATAAAAGTTCTTTGTTCCATGGACAACTCTGTTAGCTTAGTTGCATACTTGCTTGTAAGACAGGTAACACCGATGATATGATTAGGATTGAAATGATTGTGCTATGATTTAATTTGTATCTACTTTCCATTTTTGTTCTATAATTTTAAATTAGGAGCAAGGTAAATGCCTGGTGTAATGAGTACATGTTTCATGGACAGGATATTGGATTCAGTGTGGAGTATATCAGTCCTACTGGGGAGATTACTGTAAGCATCTGTTTTTAGTATTGCACGTAGATTCTTTCACTGGTAAATTAAATTTTGTTGGAAGAGAGAGTTAATTTAGAACAACTATTAATCCATGGAGACTGTACTAATCTTGTTTCAAAATTTTGTAATTTTGTTTCTTTCAGCAAAGAAAAATGCAACTTCCGCCTCTGTAATCGTCTCCCAACTCTGAAGCTGTTGATTGGATCTCCCAAGTCCCAGGCCTTCCCATTCCAGGACATCATCTTTTGGATTTTCCAAACAACTCTCTACCACCATCAGTGTCATTGCCTTTCTTCATAATTAACTGATCAGTACTGGGATTGGGAGGTCCCTTTCCCTTGCATATTTGTCTTTTTTCTTTTTTTGAAAAAAATGTCTTCCTTTTTTCCAGTCCCACTTCTACATTTTGTTCGTTTCCGTTTAAAAAAAAACATTATGTTTGTTACTGACCTCCAAGGACTGCATCAGTTCTTTGAAGTCTTTCTCCACCTCCCCAAAATTTGCTCCCACCACGTGTGCCATTTTCCACTATTCATTCACACTGTGGCCCTCCTCCTGTCTCAGACAGAACTCTTGGGATATGAGATTCTCTTTCTCTAGTGCCTTGTCCTGTACTCCCACACAATCACGTTAATTTCTATCTTCAAAACTAACTAATTAAACCTCTCTCTCTCTCTCTCTCTCTCTCTCTCTCTCACACACACACACACACACACACGCGCGTGCGTGCGTTCATGTAAACATTCCTAACATCGTATGGCATGATTTTCTTGAAAATGGAATCTTCCATTGTTTATCTCAGTGTTAAAACTAGTAAAATCATAAGAAGAACTAAAATTATAAATTGTAAGTTTCTATCTTTTAACTCCTTGTTTCTGTGTGCTTATTTTGTTGTTGGGAAGTGGGTAATAGATCTTCAATGGGAGTTTCAACAGCACCACCCCCACCCCCCTATGGAGGAGAGATGCCTTCTGGCTTACTACCGGATGCAATTCACATTCTAATTTTTTTCCTTACTTTAAAGTAAAAAAAGATTAAGCCTGTACTTGCTAAGTGTGAGCCAGTGAAAAAAAAATAAATAAATGGAATATTCTGATATTTTGATAAATTGGGAAGCTTCAATGTTGAGGGGTTTAATAAATAAATAACAAGGCTTTTTTGGAAACTGCCTGTTCTGGATTGCTTGAAATTTATGTGGATGGAGCAACTGAGGGAAAACCAGGACGAGCAGGAATATGCGGGGTGTTGAGGAACATTAGTTGTCAAGTCATGTTGTCATTTTTAACTCCAGTCAGATGGAAAGACTCTAATGAAGGAAAGGTCCTTGCCGTAGACAAGTGTTTCAATTCTCAGAAGAAAGATTCTCAGCCAACTTGAATCATTGAGAATAGAAAAGAATGTAGTCAACTAGGCTATAGAGAAGTTGGTTTTCATCTTAAGGGAGATTTGAGAAAAGCCATTTACAATTATTTGGGTTTAATTGGGAAAAATTGAAATTATAGAAGGGAAAAAACAGAAAAAATGACTCTTTAATGGGAGCTTGAACCTATTCTCCTTCATGGAGGAGAGATGCCCGAGCAGCATGCCAATGCAGTCAGTTTACCTTCCAACTTCTGCCTGAATTTAAAAATAAAAACAGATTAAGCTTCTTCATGCTTGCTAAATATAAGCCACTGAAGATTGTTTGGTTTTAGAAGACCTCAAAAAGTTTGAGAACGTAATGAAGAAACGAAAAAACTGGAAAAAGTTAATTCTACTGGTTATAGAACTGACAAAAATCATGACGCATTTTTAAGGAAATGCAGTATTTGATTACTGTAAGATTATAATGCGAATCATAATATTTCCAAGAAAGTTCATAAGATTCATGGATGATGGGATTCAAGCATAAGATTTAAAGTTTTTTTCCATCAGCTTTAATTCAAATCATAAATCACTAGATCAGATTGCAGTAGTTGATATGTTGACTGTTGTTGCTTGTTTTTACGTTTTCTTTTATTTATGCACTCACTAATGGATGCTTATATTGCAGCTGATCTTACCCTACCGACGCTATGAGTCTGACCAAGTGAGTTTAGTAGTTAATGCAATGCGCAGTGATTGTTAGTAGATTTGTATTCACAGCACTGTTGGTTTTAAATCCGTCTTTGTTTTCATGTATTTTCTTATAGGGGAATTTCTCTACCTGTATGGCGGGACGCTACAAACTAATCTGGGACAATTCCTATTCAACATTTTTCAAGAAGGTATATATACTATGAGGAGCTTTTGTAATTGATTGTTTCTGGCAGTTCTAAGATTAGGGATGGACTACCTATCAGAAAGTGATTAAGGTTGGACTGTAACTAGATCCTTTTTTGGACTGTAACTGTTGGGGCAGATCTGGAATATAGGATTAAGATAAATGCCTCTTCTAAACTTGAATGGTTGCATTGGGATGAGGTAAAATGGACTCACAGTCCTTTTACCATGACTTTAAAAATCTTCTGCCCGGTTTAGAAAGATTCACCCTGAGCCTCCTCCGGCTGAGGCCTATGGTATTAAGTCCAGATTGTTTTCCCCAATTCTCTTGCTGTGAGGAAATGTTAGGAGGCTTTGGGGGTCCATTTGCATTGATTTTAGAATACCAAAACTAATTTTTGTGAAAGATCCAAGCATTCCAGGATTGGAGGTATGTTCACTTTGAATGATTTGGCATGGCCCTAGGTGGGCCGTACTATTGAGTTCACAAGGTATTGTGTCGGGATGGTTCTTTCTAAATAGAACTCTCTCTCTCTCAGTGCACATCACCTAGTGGGGCCCGCCTGATCATCAATCCAAGTGGACCACACACACCTGTGAATATCGCTGGCTTCCATGGGTTTGCACCGATTTGTTAGGACTTGAACATTGGGTCGAGGGCATAGTCATGAATTTCGTTTTGGACGTTGTTTTGGTTTGGCCTCCAAATGAAAATTTTCGGCCGATTCTGAAATTTCAGTGAAACTTTTCGGGCTTATGTTTCGGAAAAAAACAGAAATTAAAATATATACATGTAGAAATTTGATCAGGGTCTAGGGAATTTATTTTAAGTGGAATTGTTATTATTGTTATTATTATTTATTCCTCTATTTCTGTTTGAAACAGGGCTTAGGTAGGGGTTGGGGCTTCTAAGAAAAAAAAGAAAGTCCTTTTTTTAGATCATTTTGGCCAAAATTTCCGAAATCGATCAAAATTTCCAAATGGGCTGAAATTGACCAAAATCTTGACTGAAAAGTTGTATTTGGCTGTTTCATTTCGGTATACATACCGAAACAAGATTTCTCAGAAATTTCGTCTGAGACAAAACAGATTTCACAACTATAGTCAGAGGGTCATATATATATATATATATATATATAAAGCTGCTAAACACGTGGGCCATGGATCAAGGGGTTATGATGATTTGATGGGCCTGAAATTTTATGTAGAGATAGGGCCATCCATATCTTTGGATCCCCCACCTTACCCTTGATTGGTGGCGCCCCATGTGGGCCCCACAACAAGTTGTGCAGGTGATTAGCCTTTATAGGGGTGATCAATGATCTCTTGCGTGACATTGATGGTGCGCACTACATGCTGTGGGGTCCACCTGGGGGTGGGAGGGAGTCCAACCTCTGTATAAATTTCAGCCCATAAGATCATGGTCCGCAGGCTTATTGGTTTTTTCTATAAAATAGTGCCTATCAATCCAACGGTCCAGTCCATTCGGACTGTGCAAACCCATGGGATCCGGGTGACGATCCAAGGGAGGGAGGTGTGGTCCACTCAGATGAGTGATCACTGATCAGATGAACCCACTACCTGTGAACCTGATCATCCAAGTGCGTGCATGTGTGAAAATATGTAAAGGCCTTTCAAGGTCCCCTTGTGCTTGCGCTCCAAATCTCTCAATCCTCATTCTCTTCCAACTTTTAACGAGATGCATGTGCTCGTGGCTCTTGGGCTGGTTACTGGGTCAGTTCTTAGTAGCCCTTAGATTTTGGACTGCATCATTGTGGCTTGTGAAAAAACTTATAGAGAAGAAGAGATTTGTAGTATCTATTTATAATGGAATCTCACCTACAATGTCTGTAATTAGCTAATCTGTATTACTACAATCAAGTTTGACTAACTACTTGAATTCTACATAAGTATTATGAAGTTTTACTGACTTCTTGAATCTAAAAAAATGTTTGGCACATGAGAGACTATCAAATAAAGGTGATTCACGAGAGATTATGGTACCGAGGACCCTATGAAATGAACTGTCTTTCACAGGTTGAAATATGTGGGATCTTGAGAACCCTGTTGCGGGGTTTGATTGATGAGATATGCTATTCTGTATGGAGCTCTTACTTTGTCACGCTCACTGGCTCTTGTGTACTGCCAGATTTCATGGGCAGTTAGTGTTACACATGGAAACATCGATTACAGGTATAGCTGCATCATTCTATGAAATTCTAGTACGGCCTTGTCCATGCCCTAATTTCTCTTCAGGAGATTCCTTCATGAATAACTAATGCTTTCATCTGAGTGTGTTTTTGGCCATCTTATTTGTTGCTAACACTGGTAGGTGTGGGATTAAACAGAGGGCTGTCATTTCATTCATGAGCTTAACAAAGGATTGTTTTTTATGGAAGAAAAAAAGTGGTTATTAAGAAATATATAGATGAATGGGCTTTTATGGAGGACATGAGTAGGAGGATTATAATAAACTTTGAGATATGGAGACTAATATCAGTTATCTAAATGGTTATTAAAGAAATTATTCAACCAAGAGAAGAATGCCTCCAATCTGACCTGACCTTGTTGGGTTTCCAATTTATGCAGTGCTTGCGTTACAAAGTGGACGCCATACCTCCTGTTTCAGAAACTCCAGAATCTGTAGCTCAACCGGAAGGATAGAAGGAGCTCTCTCGAGCTGCTAAAAGGCGTTGTGGAAGTTGTTGGGTTCTTGGTATCTACTCACACCATTGTTCTGTATCTTCGTCTCTAGGGATTTGACTGTATTGTTTATGCAGGTCATACCTTGGTGCCGAAGAAAGCATGCAGAAGCATTTGTAATTTGTACTATTATGCATGTCAATGGGAGAGTTATTGTTCACTGGGTCATCATTCATCTCAATTGTCTATTTCTTCCTCTTCATTAGTGAAAATCATGACATTGGACAAGGCCAGCTTAATCTCCACTGAATGTTATTAGTAACTAGTGGATGACCCAGTAACAATGTGCATAATTTTCTCTTGTCACCACCCGTATTGTGGCCATTTCTAACTGTATACTTTCAACTGGTATATTTCTCTTTTTTTTTTTTCCTGGAAGAACTATTATTACCTTTTCTTTTCCTTGTCGCTAATATTAAACTCAGACACAATAATCTACTACCTTGATGAGAACAAATCAAGTTCCACCTGTTTTAGACCTTTTACAGGCTCCTATCCTTGGAATTGCAGAACCCATACCAGGCTGGTGGCTTGATGGTAAATTTTATTCTTTTTATATAGTCTGCAGCAGATGACAATGAAATGGTGCAACCATTAAACCTATAAAAGGAAGTGAAAAATCTGGTGCTACCAGTAATGGCAGTTCGATTGTGACGGGAAGAAAGGATGCCTTATGTCCACACCACCCCCTCCCCCGCCTCCTCTTTCCCTTTTGCTCTGTAGTTTTCTCATTTGCAGAATCCATTGATAGTTCTTTGGAGTTGCCAGATAAGAGTTTTAAGTTTAACGTGGCATATCAGTTTTGATAACCGTGAAAGATTTTGTTGGCATGTCTGTGAAATGTGGATTGTAGATAAGTACGTCAAGATGTAATCTTCGTCCCAACTCTTTCCCCTGGGAAGCAAGAAATCCAAGAAAGAAATTTTGATTAAATGGCTGAGAAAGAGAAGGAGGGCCATGTTATTGAGATTGCATTTTCAGTGCTTCGAACAGCACGGCATTGAGATTATTGCTTGTCTATATTTTCGTCGTGTACACAGGGTCGTTTTGGCTTGGACAATGGAACGTGGATTTTGGATATGTTATCTCAACTTTCTGATAAGAGTGTGGAATTCTCATATCTACACCTTTCAAGTGGTATCCTAGTTGGTGAGGCACCTTCTTTTCACAGAAAATGGTGAGGGACTTGTGAGAGCATTTATTAGAATTAAAAAAGAGAGCTGTGAATGCCACATCCCAAGCTTCTCTGAGCACAACCCTTTATTTTAAGACTAATATACCCATATTTAAAATTACCAAAATGAACATCATTCATAGTTTCACACTTCATCCAATTTCTCTTTACACTCACCCACCCACTCCAACCCCCACCCTAGCCTAAGCATCACTGCTGGAGGGGGAGAGGCAGAGGGAGAGAGAGGGTGGGAGAGGGAGAGCGGGCGAGGGCGGGTGGAGGTGGGCAAGGAGAGGGAGAGAGACGGAGAGGGAAAGAAGGCTGCTGTGGGCGAAGGCGAGCAAGGAGAGGGAGATAGGGCGGTGACGAAGGCGACGGGGACAGGGAGACAAGGGGAGGGAGATAGAGAAAGAGGGGGAGGCCGCTGGAGAGCTGGCGGAGTGCAGCAGGCAGGGAGAGGGAGGAAGAGAGAAAGAGGGAGAGATGATAGGGTAATTTGGAAAAAAAAGGGGTATGTAAAGAGAACTTTTAGAAGTTTTTTTTTTTTTTTTTGACTTATTTGGGGTGAGTAGAGAGAAGGAATGTGCTCAAAGAAGTTTGGGATGTGGCATTATCAACTCTCTTAAAAAAAAGGAAATTTTCAAAAATGTCCTAAGTTTTTACCTTATTTCAAAAAAAGAATGCGAGTTTCAAAAAATTTCAAATTAGTCCCTATGTTTTCTAGAAAGTTTTTAATAAAGTACATCCATCCATTTAAAGCTATTTTATGATAGCTTTTTCCCCATTTTTTTTAAAATATCCAAAATACCTTTCATTGAAATAAAACTCTCCCTTACTTCCTCTATATTCTTCTCATTTTCTTCAATGGTGTCCTCACGGTGATAAAGAACAACCAGTGTTCCTACAGTGATCGGTTATATATAGTTGCTATCGAAATCATTTCATGACTTTAAATGAAGGGTAATTAGTGTATTATTAAACTACTGGGGGAAATTTCACCAAAATATACCTTTAAATGGCCGGGTGTCCTTAATTGAAAACTTACTAGAAAACTTAGGGACAAATTTGAAAAGTTTTGAAACTTATTTCCTTTTTTAAAATAAGGGAATAAGGCTTTTTTTTTTTTTTTTTATAAAAAAATTCCCTAGAAAAAGGGCCAACAAGACTCTCTCTCGGCTCTCAAACACAGTGTGGATAATTGATTAAACAACATGTGATGGGCTAATAGGCCCTACCAAGGAAGGTTTAAGCAAAGCCCAATTGGTAACTGTCATAAACGGGCGCAACCCAGAAGAGATTAAAAAACTGTCTCGGCCCGAGCTTAGACCCCTACTGTCTTTATATAAGCTGCTCTACTCTAGGCCAGCTTTTCTGGGCCTGGGTCATTCATTCTACAATCCATTAGATGAAAAGTCAATCTTGCGTGTCCAACGATGGGCAAATCCATTAAAAGAGGGCATAACAAAGCCCACACTTAATGCATAACCATTCTTATCCATCATTTGAAAACTTGTTTTGACTCTAATGAGACACTGACTCAGCAATCCAAATTGGTCCAACTGTATCTGAGTGACTATTTAGTCTGACTGGCTGTAGTTACTTGACTGATGACCCTTTTGGCATGCTAGTGCACCGCAATTTTCAACAGCATTTCTGCAGTTTCAATTGGGTAAAACAATTTCCATGCAGAAGTATATTTCTAGCAAATGTGCAAGGTTGGAAGAAAATGGTTTTCTGCACCTTGGGTCCATATCATTTTTCCACAAATATGAGGAAATAATGTGCAGACAACGTTAAATACCATCCTCCGAGCAAAGCAAACTCTTCTTTTTGGGAGACTTCCTAAATAAAAAATTTTCCTTGTCTTGTTGACACATTAGTAAATAAGATAAAATACTAATGTAACTAACATTCCCCAGTCCCAACCATGTTTCTCATTTTCCTCTAGACCTATTAATTAATGTGTAAAAGAGAGAGAGGTCAGTTCCGTTGATTATAATGCAAGAACAGGTGTATTCCAGAAAAGATCCAATCTATAAAGACGTAGAGAAGATACAAAGGGTTAGCATGCCATGCCAATGTCACATGGGGCAGGTCACATGGAAGAGATCGGCCAGAAGACTAAAATGCATTGGAATTTCATAGGAAGGTGATATAGACACTGGAAGGAAAAAGACAGAAGAGCTCATATCAAACAGAGGTAGGGGAAGAGAAGAGACAAGGAGGCAGAGATAATCAAGCAACAAGAAAGTGGGTGCAGTTGAATGCATAAATCCAAGCACTGGTGTCTTTTTTCATCCCATACGGAATGTTTTTGCTCATATGTTAGTATCCATATTATTCTTACACAAACAATTATTTATGAATGAGTGACTCGATCCACATTGCATGAGGTGGGCCATGAATGATTGGGTTCATGATCAACCTTGAATGATTGGGTTCATGATCAACAATGAATGATTGGGTTAATGATGTCTCTCCTGCGAACGGCCCTCCTTTCTATGGTTGGCCTCAATCCTGTTCTCTATGGTCGGCACTCATGGTTTTTTTTTTTCCACCATATTCTTGACTGGTTTTGATTTTTGTTTAATTATATGTATTTCTGTACTAGAGCAGCGTTATGAAAACTTGACAATTGGTCATGACAAGAAAACTTGTCAAACCATATCTTGAGTTTTATTCCGAGACAAGTAGTACCAAGCTAATCCTGATTGGTCAAGATAAATATATGATGATGATGATGATAATGTTAGAATATGGGTCCACATGCTACTGGTATACACCTGTATTGAATCCTACGGGCGTAAATATTCATTTTTCCCTTTGTTGTGTCTCAAATATCAACAATTTTTAGATTTTCACACAAAATTATTATGTTGTAATCATAAAATGTAAGTTCTTTTAAAGGAATTTACCATAAAAAACACTTTAGATGGATAGTAGGCCAAAAATTTCAACTTTAGGTGACTTCACACCAAATCGGCTTTCTTGCCCAAAAAAACCTTTTTTTAACTCATTTTTTAATTGCAAACAAAACATTTTCGCTTGTTTTCTTCCTCCTCTTTTCCCGAAACTCAACCCAAAGGGGAAGACTCAAATGCAGTTCCACAACACACTAGACACTCAGATCAATGAACTAATTTCCACAATCATCACATCCCAAAATGCCATCTTTCGAATTTTCAATTGCCTTACGCAGGAGCCCCTCAAGATCTTGGTTGAAGGCATGGAGATTATTTCATTGATCGGAGCACCTGGTGTAGTGTGGAGCTACATTTGAGAATTCCCTTTTGGGTTGGGTTTGGGGAAGAGATGAGGAAGAAGACGATCAAAATTGTTTTACATGCTTGCGTAGGGTCGATATCGACCTTTACCTTTTTAGGGGAGGATGGGTATCAACGCTCAAGAAGGTTTTTTCGGCGGGAATGCCGATTTGGTGTGAGGTCCCCTAAAGTGATCTTTTTGGTCTACTGTCCATTTAAAATAATTTTTTTTATAAATTCCTCTTTTTAAAATGTCTCGAAACAAGTGATGATGGCTGTAAAATTGGAAAAGATAGTAGAGTCTATAAGAAAACGGTTTTTAACAATTACTTATATTTTTTCAATTACAGAATTTTTATATTTGCAACTAATTTATTTTCTACCAGAATTTTTCCCAACAACATCTCAAGAACAAAGCTCAAATTGAAAACATCCCAACAGTTTTTGAGAAGCTGATTTCATCGGAGAGATATTAGCAACAAATAACAATATACTCCTCCGTTTCTTTTTGAGTTGAGTATCTCAGCGTCTGATTAGACTTCTGAGGGTGGCATCTCATTCAAATTGAGTAACTTGATTTACTAAGAGCTGTCATAAGGTAAAATAAGATTTGGGGTTAGCATCTTTGATGGGTTGAGAGTAGAATAAAGATTTCAATAATATAGAGTGTTTTTCTTCAAAAACTAAAAAATAAAAACAAAAACGAATAGTGTTTGAAACCCCACTTCCAGTTACAAATTTTCACCTTGGAAGGGTATCACCCTATCATATTTAGGGCAAAACAATAGAATTATCATTCCAAAGTTTTCAGTAAAATATGTAAGTTTCTCAGTCTCCAACTTCAAGTATGTGATTAGATTTTCTATTTCTGAATGACTCTAGACCCCAATATAGATGATAATACTCAGAGCTACAAATAATAGTACAATTAAAACAAAAAAAAAATGATATTCATGAAGAACTCATGAGGAACTACAATATGCATGTTATAAGTCATACATGATGGCATGATGACTTGATGACACAAGAGCAGTCAGGAACTTGTATTTTCCATGCAGAAGAGATATGGTGGTGAGCACGATAAGATTTTGGAGCTTTTGCCAGCATTTTTCTAATAATCAGCTCTAACTGTTACAATATGGATCAAGAAGATAAGGACAAAGAAGCCTTACAAGAAGGGTATATTCAAGCTTCATTGCCAACTTTGTACAACATATGAGAGTCCCACATGCTCATATGACACTTGTACTGGCCTTGTACCGATCTTGACTGTGTTGTTTTTTCTCCACCTTGTTTTACACTTCGTAGATGGAATGATAACCTTCTAAAATGGTTGGTTGCTATTGTAGTTAATGAGAATTCCATCTTATCTAAAGCCCTTAAAAAAACAAAGCTTCCTTGCCAACAATGTACATGAGAGTCACACATGCTCATGACACTTGAGCTATTGGGTGAGGTTTCTTCGTATAACTTTTATCTTATTTTACATTATGTCCATGGAATGATAGCCTTCGAAAAGTTGGTTTCTATTCTAGCCAATGAGAATTCCATCAATCTAAAACCCTAATAAGAACAAAGTTAAAACTAATTATATTTGTCTTCTAATGCTATGGCCTATAAGCTTAAAATCCATCAGCAAGTATATTCAAAGTGAGGAGTCTTGAATCCTTAATCAGGCAATTGAAATTAGAGGTTTTGGGAGTTTTAAAAAATAAATCAATATTCATGACAAAAATATGTTGAGTAAAGCCATAAAAGAAGAATTAAGATATAATGAGAGGCAAGGTTAAATGGCTGCAGAACCAATATTTACGAATTTTTGAAAATTAAGATTAAAAAGAACTTTGATTAGGATAATAGCTTGTTGGTGTTAGGTATGGGGTAGTTCCGTGATCTAATTAGCTTTTGACCTTTGTTTAGCGTCAGCACCATATTTATTTCTGAATCAAATTTATAATCAAATTAGGCTTTGACCCTTGCTTTAGCTTCAACAAAACAATGTTCATAGCTGAATCAAATTTGAGAGAGAGAGAGAGAGAGAGAGGGAGAGAGAGATTTCCAATTTTTAACTAGTTTAGTGACACTTTTACATTATATGCGGGAGATACCTTTACATTATATGCGGGAGATAGTGGTGGTTGAATGGTTGAAGAGCCAAGATAGCCAGCATGTTGATTTGTTGCAACTTGGAGATAATCTCTGATGAAAAGTAGTCGCTTTTTATCGTTTGTGACTGGTGGCATAATTGATGAATGTGGGTCCTAGATATAGAGAAAAATGAATGATCCAATTTAAGCTACACTGCTTGAAAAGATGACAAATTAACCAACATCTTGACAGAAAATACTTTTACTTAGCACTGATTGTCATGGTTAATTAGTCAGTTTGTGAAATAATATGCCTATTATACATGTATGTACAAATGTTTACTAGGTCTCATATGTTTTATCTTTCAAACATATGAAACTGTTTGATTTTGTAAACGATACACGAATTGTACATATATACAAATAAATGCATATTATGTTTGCTTTTGTGAAAAAAAAATTATGTAACTTCAAGGAAAAAAAATCCTATACAAATGCATATAATTATATACTTTATAAAAAAACAGAATTCATGTAGCCGACTCTAACATATATAGTTGGGACAAGGCTTTGATGATGGCGATTTATTGAAAACATCCATAGAAAGAATAAAATGCTTTTGACAATATAAGATCCATGACAAGAAACCTCATGTATAATATAATACTAAATATGCTAGATTTGAAGATTAAAATTTGTAAAGCAACACAACTTCCATCCAGATTTTTTTTAAAACTCACACACAAATTCGCTTTTTTTTTTCCTCTAAAGGGTAAGTTCTCACACAGTTACGCACACACTCAGTCACCCAAGCCCCTCACCATCAGCATCATAGCTAGGGATTAATCCCTCGTTGTTTATATGGAAGGGAGGTGCCTCGCTATTTGAGCTACCAGGGGTTTAGCCCTAGGTGTGGAACTAAGGGAGTTGGGGTTGGCCCTGGTCCCCTAAGATTTTAGAAACTCCTAAAATTCTATCGGAAGATTTACTATTTTTTTAGATTGTGCTCCCCACCACCAAGAAAAATCGTAAAAAACGTAAAAACAATCATTTTTCCTGGTTTCGCCACTGCATGCCCCAAACTTCTAAAAGTATACTTCAACATGGGGTATTGTATGGCTGACTTCTTACCCTATTTATTTATTCTCAGCCCCTTTTATACCTAAATTTATCTCATACTGCATTTTTGTTGTATGATAAATGACTAAGGCATTGATCCATTTCATATTGAGATGATAGTTTTTTCTACTACTAAACCATAAATGTTCACTATTGGAAGAAATTGATGGCACCATAACAAGTGGGTAGGCCAGTATAACTTTTTCCATACTAAGTGGGATAGTACATATCCCTGAAAATAGACGAATCAGTCCATTGGAAAAAGAAAAAAAAAAAAAAAGTGTGAAGATCTGGAAGAAAAACGAATAAAAAAATCACACATGGATCATGAAGGGACTCTTGAAACTACTTGAAGGTAAAGAAGCCGTGTTTCTAAAAAGTGTTCCTGCTTCACTAGGGTTCTTGTATTCATATAAAATAGGGACTCATTTATGTGCTTGGTATTGAATTTCTTGCAATTCTAAATTTATTCCTATCAAAGAGGCTACAATTCAAGAAAGCAAAGATCCATAAAGAGCCATCGACTAGTTTACAAGCACCATCGACTGACTTCTTTTTGAAGGAAATGATTACCCAGCCATTACCTTAAAAAATCAACTCCGTAAAGTCCTATTTGTATCTCCATCTTAGTTGCTTCATTCCTCAACTCTTTAATATTCCTCTTCAAAACCCTCTTTCTATTGAATTCCCTAAAATTGAATAGGAAGTTGGCAAGTGGACCCTAGATCAGTATGTTTCAGAATTCATTTGAATTTTTGTTCAAAATAACTTGAACGTCGGTTTCACATACATTGTCAACACGTGCAAGAGACTAGAGAAAAACCTATCTCGGATGGACCGCAATCTAAATTATCTTGAGAAGATGCAGCATTAGCCATTCGACTGCGATCTTTCAGAACATTGTATATATAAAGAGAAAAGGAGCTCACATTCCAAAGCATTGAAAATGAACTTTTTACATAAAACTTCTCTTACGAGGGCCTAATATATAGGAGAACAAACATTTCAAACTTCCTTATCATTTCCTTTCTCTTTCTGCATTTCTTCTACGTAGAGAGGGATTTCTCGTGCTTTAGCATTTCCTATTTTTCTCCTCTTCACGGGTTTACAAATTAAAATAAATGATCATTAATATTATGGGTTCCCCTTAGTAGTATATTAGTACCTATACATATTTATATACAGAAGTCCTCTTAATTTTGCAATGCCCCCATGTACGGACTCCTGTTTAAATGTCACCTTTGTACCTATAACCTACTACCTGCCCTATTGGTATTTAAGAAGGCAATTACTGTTTTTTCGCTTAGATGTTTTCTTCTCCTCCGTTTTTGTGATATTGCAAAATTATATTGCAGTATGTCGCAAAACTTTATTGAATGATTGGACGTGGGTATTGTACAGTTCTATACACTAATGCATAATTCAGAAAAGTTTTGCAATAAGGGATTTTACCAAAAAAAAAAAAAAAAAAACACTTAAAGTGACCAGCGTGCATAAAAGATCATTTTAACTGACTTCGCACTAGATCAGTTATTTTGCCTAAAAATGTTCTTTTTTTTTTTTAGCACTTTCAACTAGCGTCTCTAGCGACCTTAGTTTTATGACGCTAAGGGTCCTTAGGGATCCTGTTATATATACAAATTAGAACAATATAGGCGTGTTTTGTTATCAATAGCTTACTCTTTCTTCAAAAGCCTGGTTGTCTGTGACCAGCCAACTGCGGTCCCCTCCAACAACCTGTTCGACTGCGACTTCTTGCCCTCCTACCAACTGTGGTCCCCTCCTACATCCTCTTTGTTGAAGGTATGTGCTTTTGGATGCTCTCTTTTGGCATTTTCTGAGTCATTTGTGACGTTATTATCGTCTAGACTGTGCCCTTATTGCGTCTACATGCCTTTTGCTTTTGTTAATGTTTCCTCGTGGCAGATATCTACTCTCCACTTGAGAATTGCCTCTTTAAAAGGGTTTCTTTGTCTTCCTTATGTAGCATTACCCTTGATAGTAAGAAAAATGCCCGAAAAATGGCTTTAGCTCTTTCTGGAAGATAATTGGCAGAGAACCCTAGAGGTTGATTCAATTATTCCCGGTTCTGAATCGCTTGCCAAAGACAAATGCATGATCTGGTTGCCAAAGACGAACATGGGTTAGAAGAAATGGGTGCAGACGAATGTGGTGAAAGAAAATAGACTTGTTAACAACAAAAGACGAGAATACATGCCTATATTGTTTTAACTTATGTACACCGCAGGGCTCTTAGGGACCCTTAGCGTCATAAAACTAAGGTTGCTAGGAACGCTAGTTGAAAGTTAAAAAAAAAAAAAAAAAACTTTTTCAGGTAAAATGACTAATCTGGTGCAAGGTCGGTTAAAATAATATTTTAGGCCCTGATCACCGAATGTATTTTTTTTTTTTAAATCCTCATTGTAATATCATAAAGAATGAAGAGAACTTTTGGAGAAACATTTTGACTTTTCTCGGTGGGAATGGAAAACAATGACTAATAGTGATTGAACAGACAGAGCCCTTTTTATTCCTTAGATGGGTGGTACTGTTGGTGGGACT
Organism: Persea americana; assembly: GCA_029852735.1. Lineage (NCBI taxonomy): Eukaryota > Viridiplantae > Streptophyta > Magnoliopsida > Laurales > Lauraceae > Persea > Persea americana. The sequence goes on from CM056809.1 coordinate 12,786,425, forward strand.
ATATATCAAGGTCATATGCTTGTAAGGATAGCACCTAGAGATGCAAGAAGGATCTTTGGATTTAACCATCCACTAAAATAAAAAATATTTTACGCTATTGTTTGATCTAAACTCATGAAATGTAAGGAGAAAGGAAAAGATTTCAATTAGGAATAACAAAACGTCAGGTTATATCCTAACCCAAAATAGTGCATAAATATGTAAGCAGATAATGAGCCAATCCAATGCAAGTTGGGTGGACCCATACCTAGACCCAATGAACGTCGGATTCCAGTTTGGATCTAGGTCCATTTCTGATCAGATGAAGGCTTTCATATGCAATTTGTAATATAATGTTGTATGTGCACATAATATATACAAACAGTATTTGTAAGTATAAATTTGTGTATATTGCAGTGTGTGCCGCGTGCTTGTGTGTCATATGCAATTCTATTTCAAATTGGTTCAACGTTTATGATTTTTCTGTTATTTTTTTCTGTCATTTTTTAGGAAGTTCATCATGAGTTGGGAACTATATGGAATCAGACTCAAGCCTGAATTAATGCTTTTTTTTTTTTTTTTCATCCAATGCAGTTGAAGCAAACTCTTATCCTAAAATCACATCTGTTTAAAAATATATAAAAGTATCTGCACTCCATTTTCATTATTCTAAGTTTGATTAAATGGGCATCTATTACCATTCCTACTTTTGATTTGACCATCCATTTAATGACTTTAGATCGGTTGCCTAACATTATCTTTCAAATCATAACATTATATAGAGAACTGATAAATAAATAAGCCTTTCTCTTGTTAAATATGGAAACTATATTTATTTAAAGATTGTTTATTTAGAACTCTATAAAAAAAGAGACAAGCAAAAAGCTGAGAGAATCAGGACTATTGATTGCACCGACCTTTTGCATCTACAGTAAGGATAAAAGAATAAGATCTCTTTACGACTTAAAAAGAGTCTGCCTGCTCCTTGTTTAATCCCCAAAATAAGATGGAGTAGGAGAGAAAATTAAAAGATTCATGGCTAAGAAACCAAAGTTGGAAACACGAACACCCACTTCTCCTGCTTATATTATACACTTGTCATTGGTCATTTGACGTTAGAAAGCATGTTTTCTTTATCAAAAAGGGTGTTGTGGAAACAAGAGCACGTGTTTCCTCGACAGCTACGTCCATTCAAATTCAATATCTCCATATTATTCTTGTGCCTGTCCCTCCAAGTAAAAATACATCATTTGCGGACTGCTTGCCTCAATTTTTTTTTGTTTGAACTCTTTTAAGATTTGAAGTCATTCTAATTTTAATCAGGTGAGGTCCCAATTTTGATCGATTTGCAACGGAATGATCATAATTCAGGAGAATTAAGATTTATTCTCATTGATTAATTGGGTTCAAGATAGAATGATTGATATTGCAACCAGAGGAAAAAGACTAATGATCTGAATTGCTGTGATCCAAATGAGGCGTGGGTGGTTGGGTTTGGAGGTGTTTTTTTGATAAATTTAGAGGTTTACCACATGGCCTCTCAATTTTTTGTATATTAACATTACGACCCTCCCAAGATTAGTTTCCTACCTGGGCCCAATCAGAGTGAGTTGGGATGGTTTTTCAAACCATGATTTTGATCATAGTTAGTTGTTTAAGATGCAACAAACGTACAAAAAAAGGAGGATATACTGGAATACAATTTGGATTTAGGATTAAAATGTAGTAAAAATATATGATCTTAAGTACACCGAAAGGTATCAACGCTTGGTAGCGCCGTTGGTTGGGGCACTCCGTAACCACTCGGAGGTCTCAGCATCGAAGCCCCCCAATGCATTGGAACCCCACACTATTATATAGCCCGACAAACACGATGGGTGGAAACTGGGGGCGGCCACCACCCATGGCAACTAGTTAGCTACTCAAAGAGGCCTTAGACACCCCGGTCATTAAAAAAGAAAAAAGAAAAAAGAGTACACCGAAAGGTTATATATATATATATATATATATAACCCAAAAGGTTAGATACAAATCAATTGGGCACAATGTATTTTCTACATAGGATTCTTACTATAAGTAGTTAAAAATGAATATCAAAAGTGAATTTCAAAAAAGAGTGTAAAATAACCTTTTTATGGAAAATAAAGTTAAAAGAATATAGGAAATGAATAGCTAGCCATCGCGCTAGCAATTTAATACATAGGAAAGTGAAGGTCTTATCTATGCCTCCACCTTATATCCTTCAAACCCTCTTTGTAGAGTTGTCATTTTACCATGAATTTCTTTATATTCAGTTCTTATGTATTTTAAAGAAAACCAATTGGACCTAATCTTTGTTTATTCTAATATATAGTAATGCAACTGAGCTCTGTGTGCTAGCTCGATATTATCTAACACAAAAGGGTTGTGGTGATGATGAGACCAAATTTTCAGCTCTTAAGCCAAATGTTGCATTTGTGTAGCAAAAGATTTTCACTCTTTGCAGGTTTTCATTTCTACAAAAGAGAGGAATCTTGTATGTGGGGATTTTGCAGGACCCACTAGAATGGATATTAGTTCTAATTTAACCAATCAATGCAGCGGATGTAACCAATAAAAAAAATATAAAACTAGCAAATAAATCTATTAAGCAATCACCACAAGAAGGCGGATACAAATTTAACGTGAAAACTCTTTCCAGGGAGAAAAACCACCATTTAGAAATCAAGATTTCACGAACAGTTTACAAGATATACTTACAGCTCCTTTACCTCAGTCTGTGCCTCGACCTAAGAACTGTAGTTGTTATTGCACATAATCCACTAACACGATTTCCACCGTGCACCGTTCTCCATACTTGATCTTCTCGTACCTTGTCAAACAAGATGATCAACCTTATATAAGAAAGTAGAATTGGCAAACACCTTCTACAGCAGCCATTCAGAACGATCTCTCAATGGCTCTAGAGAAAATCTTTTCTCTAAGATATCTCTTACTCAGATTAATGAGAGTGGTCATCATTATGGTTGAGAGAAACACCCAATAAATAGGCCTAAGTTCGTGCATAAGTCTTCTAATCATAATCCACTCAGAATTTCAGTTTGTGTCGAACTTCTCATAAAAGTCCGGATCAGAACTGTGCATCTACGCTCAGCTCGCTTGCTATAGCGAGACCTGCTACTGTGTCGGTGCCTCCATCACTCTCGCTATAGCGAGAATGAGTCTCGCTATAATAAGACACCTCACCGTTACGCCCAGCTCGCTCGCTATAGCGAGACCTGCTACTGTGTTGGTGCCTCCATCACTCTCGCTATAGCGAGACACCTCACCGTCTCTTGGTCTTCTTTTAGCACTGACAACCTCCATCTTTGACTTTTGGCCTAACAATCTCCTCCTTTTGGCAACTCTTGGACAAAATCCCCTAGAAAAATACAATCTGATTCACTCAAAAATAAAACCCAAAATACATTGAATTTTAAAATGAAGAAATTCAGCACTGTAGATCTTGTATAGCCTTTGCTTGAACATGCAGCTCTTGAATTGCATTGACTTGTAAAGCTCCTCCTAGCTCCATTCTTCTCCCCTTGTATTTGTCCAGAATTGACAAACAAATATCATCAAGCAGCTTCTGTCAATCTGGATGTAGTAGCTCCCCCTTAATATTGACTCCCCCTCAATATGATCTTCGTATCAGCACTGGGGTGGGGGCTCGATCGTGTAGATCAGGGGTGATGAAGCTTAGGCACAGATACTTGTGAATTGAAAATTTCAGCATAGTGTGTACCAATACAGAAGAGAGGTCTTCTTTCTTGACCCAGACAGCTTTCGTATTCTTTTTTTTTCAGCTCAGCCTTCTGCGTTTTCCATTGCATTGATTCGGTAAATGTCGCAGCTTAATGCAATGGGGTCGAATGTGTCCTTTAATTCCACAATGATGGCACGAGGGAATTCGTTCAGGACGTGACACATTTTGCTTCTTTGGAGTTTGCTTGGAAACACTAACAACAAGATTAGTAACAACTGAATTTTTAACAAAACAATTTTCACCTTTGGCATTCGAAGTGGATGCTTCGTTAGCGTAGCTAATGTCATGCTTATCAATGTGTGCCTTTTGACTGCACAGGATGTCATTTAATGTTTTCGATCCAGTGTTCATCCTATTTAATGAAGCCTTAGCAGTATTTAACTGAAATAGAACCATCTTGAGTTTTCCATTCAGGTCAGAATTTTCTGCTTTCAAAGTCTTCATATCAAAATCAAGTATGTCACACTTTTGTGATTTTGCAGTCAATTTGTCAGCCAACTTATCATTTTCATCCTCTAATTTTTGTACTTTTGCAAGTGTTTCTGCAAGTTCAGCTTTCAAGAAAGAATTCTTCTCTTCAGACACTTTCCAGTTGATAGCAACTTTTTCATTCACTTTAACCATCTTCATGGTTTATTTGAAAAGTGTTTCATATTCAGCTTTCCAATCTGGTTCTTCATCTGACTCAGTATCTTGATCAGTCTCACCTTCGGAAAAAACATGGGAAGTAGCAGAACCAAAAGTTGCCATAAAAGCAATAAACTTTCCCTTGCCAATGTCAGGCTTATTAGATTCAGGAGTTTCATCATTCTCATCAGAAGTCTCATCTTCCCAAGTAGTATTCAAAGCATTCTTTTTAGATTTTTTGTTTCTGCAGTCATTAGCAATGTGTCCATAGCCTTGACACTCATAGCATTGAATCCCTTTAAAATATTTCTTCTTTTTAGAATTTTTAGGGATCCTCACATTGGTTTTCTGCTCCTTCATAAAAAGTTTGAATTGCTTCATAAACTGTATAGCAACTTGGGGATCAATTTCCTCGGAATTTGAATATGAATCACTTGCAGCTTTCTTGTATGATCCCTTGGATGCTTTCAAAGCAATACCTTTAGATTGTGTCTTCCCATGGGACCTAAGGTTTGCTTCAAAAGTTTGTAGGTTGCCAATCAACTCATCAACTTTGAGTGTATTCAGATTTTTATTTTCCTCTATAGCCACAACCTTTGCATCAAACCTTTCTGGAAGAGACCGCAAATTCTTTTTCACAATTCTATTTTCAGGAACTGGCTCTCCCAAAGTAAAGGTATCATTCACAATTGCATTCAACTTCTAATTGAACTCATCAAAAGTTTCATCATCTTCCATCTTTATGGTTTCGAAGGCTGTATACAATTTCTGAAGTTTCGATTGTTTGACAGTGTCAGTCCCTTCATGCACAGTCTGCAGAATATTCGAAGCCTCTTTTGCAGTAGTGCATGTAGAAATTATACGAAATTCAGACATGCTAACTCCATTATAAATAGCATTCAAAGCTCTAGAGTTGTAAGTGGCAGCCAACTCTTCATCCTTAGTCCACTTATCTTCAGGTTTGGGACTAGTTACCCCATCAGTAGTAATAGTGGGCAAGGAATAGCCATTCACAGTAGATTTCCAAACTTTCAGATCTATGGCTTTCAAGAAGGCAATCATCCTGGTTTTCCAATAAGCATAATTGCTACCATTCAACAGAGGAGGCTTATTGGTTGAAGTGCTTTCGCAGTGGATATTCATTCTCAGCAAAAATAGGGTCAATACAATAAAATAGTGTAATCTGCTCTGATACCAATTGAGTATTTTCCAGGATCCACTAGAATGGATATTAGTTTTAATTTAACCAATCAATGCAGCGGATGTAACCAGTCAAAAAGTATAAAACTAGCAAATAAATCTACTAAGCAATCACCACAAGAAGGCATACACAAATTTAACGTGGAAACTCTTTCCATAGAGAAAAACCACAATCTAGAAATGAAGATTTCACGAACAGTTTACAAGATATAGTCACTGCTCCTTTACCTTAGTCTGTACTTCGACCTAAGGACTGTAGTTGTTCTTGCATAGAATCTACTGTACACCGTTCTCCTTACCTGATCTCCCCGCACTTTGTCAAATAGGATGATCAATCTTTTACAAGAAAGAAGAAGCAACAAACACCTTCTAGAGCAGTTATTCAGAACGATCTCTCAATGGCTTTAGAGAAAAATCTTTCTCTAAGATATCGCCTACTCAGATTAATGAGAGTGGTCATCATTATGGTTGAGAGAAACACCCAATAAATAGGCCAAAGTTCGCACATAAGTCTTCTAATCATAATCCACTCAGAATTTCAGTTTGTGTCGAACTTCTCATAAGAGTTTGGATCAGAACTGTGCATCTACGCCCATCTCACTCGCTATAGCGAGATCTGCTACTGTGTTGGTGCCTCCATCACTCTCGCTATAGCGAGAATGAGTCTCGCTATAGCGAGATACCTCACTATCTCTTGGTCTTCTTTTAGCAGTGACAGCCTCCATCTTTGACTTTTGGCCTAAGAGTTTGTTTACCCCCATATAGGAAAATGAAACCCTCTCCATGAAGAAAGATTAGTTCAATCTCTCCTTTACTACCAGGAAAATGTGCTGTGCCGACAGACAAAAAGGCAGCCGCATAGAAAAGCAAAACTATATACACCTAAATCTAAAATGTGTTGAACCTTGTTATCACCACTTTCCAAGTTTTTAAGAGTGTTCTTCTGAAAAAGCTCAATCTAAAAGCAAAGCTTCTAAATATAAACACCCCAATAATTATGGTTCATTGTGCTTAAAAACAAAGAGTATTTTTCACTGTTCAAAATGAATACCCTTCCCTCCATTCACGTATGATCAAATTTGAGCTCAAAGAAGTGAGTCTCGCCATCTGAGCACATGACGGAGATGTGACCTTGCTGTGAATTATCTCTACGTGGGTCGTGGGTCATGATGGAGCTCAAAAAACAAGTGTTACGGGGGTTCGTCAATGAGGTGGGATCCAGACTCTTTATAAGGGCATTTAAAATGGAGAGTTCACGTGGTCCCAAGAGTACAAATGAACAGCTGCTGTGTTTAATGCTTAGGGATGTTTAGGAGAGAAAATGACATGTCTGCCCCTATAATTATTATTCATCGAGCAGTGATCCGAAATATTTTGACTTTTACTAGGGTAGAGGTTAAAATAGTCAATTGAGAGACATCATTTCCAAGGAAAAAGGTGTAGTTTTAAGATCTGATCTGAGGGGACTAGAGTGTGTGTGTGTTGTGTTTGGGACAGGTTTTGAAGGGGGACCATGTGTCTAGTCCCTGTATCGATGTGCGCTCGATGTGCTTTCCCCAGTCACGTGCAGAGGGTCGAAGGGGGAAAAGCCGTCTGCCTTTACACGCAAACTAAAAAGCACCGTACCATCTCGTCTCCTTTTGCTGCATTGATTTTCCTTGGAATCATAATTCTCTGGAGAAAGCACACATGCTATCTCCATAAGTGATCTTGAAAGGCAATCTTTTCCTTTCTCTTAAAAAAAAAAAAAAAAAAAAGAGGAAAGAAAAAAGAAAAAAGGAAAAGGAATCTTTTTCCCACTATTACTCTAAATTCAAATGGTTCAAAATAAGTATTTATTTTGGTACCACCACTAAAGTGGGATGAAAGTCCAAGCAAGTATGTAGGGGTGTACAAAAAATCCATTGAATCGTCAATCCAATCCGATCCAATCTAATACGCGGATTTTTATCTGATGTAAAGGTATACGAATTGGTAATGAATTGAAAATTTTGTAATCCGTTAACAACGAATTGGTGGTGGATTTCACCCTCAATCCGCGGATTCAATCCGATCTGATACGTTAACATTAAATATATATAAAAATATATATAATGGGTCGGTTTAAATATAAATTAAGATGTCTAAATATAAAATAATTTTTTTTAAGGGGGCAAGATGTAAATCCTTACGAACCTTTATCTCCAAAACCCTATCCCCATTCGTGGCTTCATCTCCCAAACTCATGTTCTTGCACTCTTTTGTTCCATGTTCTTGCACTATTTTGTTGATTAGATCTCTTTTGGTTGTAATATAAACATGTTTGATATATTTTTTTTAACATTAGATTGAACAGATTGAATGGATTAATCCGATCCGATCCGGTCCTCCACGGATTGGATCGGATTGGATTTTAATAGCCACGGATTGGTGGCGGATTTCAAATTCATCAATTCGTAGGTAACAAATTGGTAACAGATTTGGCCAAATCCACACCAATCCGATCTGTATACACCCCTACAAGTAGGAAGATGAACATACCCTAGGTTAGAAGCTAGGGTAGCCGGGTAAGAACTGATATTCTCCAGTCTTATGCTCAAAATAAGTTGGTAGCCTTCATTTATCAATCTACCAAGTTTTTTTTTCCCTGAGGGGGTGTTTAACCTCTTCCAAAATTGACTATCAAATCTTCCATATTTTAGTGCAATAGGAAAAGAATACACTAGAAACCACAAGTAGGCACAAGAGGTCCTTATCAATTTTAGTTAGAGAATGGATGAGATTTGACTCTTAATTGATCCATCGAAACTTCACATTGGATCTACGATATACATACGATAGCGCATAAACAATGATATTTTAGTCCATAAAAATTGCAAGAGTATCTAGAAAAATTGATCTCAACTTTCTATCATGAGGTGTGGTTATCCATTGCCAATGGTTGTCGTACATGCAAAACCCCTTAAATCTAAAACTCAAACTAAAGAATAATTATTCAAATGAAGGGATTTGTGGATAGCAAAGGCAAATGGCAAGGACCGTATATAAAATAACTTTTTGCTTTCTTAATTGATTATTTAGACATGATAAAGCTAATGAGTGTTCTCTGTTAAGAAAACAAGAGGAACATTCAGCTAATAACCTTCGACATTATCAAAAAACTGAAAATGCTACAGAGGCTCAAAAGATCTAAAATAATTTGAAAGTTGGCAAAATACAAAACCAATCTATATATGAATGATCATTATGAGCATGAGTGCAATAATTTGTCATGTACATGGCCAAAAGAAAAAAAAAAACTCCATTGATGACCGTTGAAGTGGGTCCATCTTCTCCAGTGTTGAGAAAGGGCAAAGTAAAGATGGCAGGCGTAAGAAGGAGAGACAAAAGGGGAGAAATTAAAAAAATAAGAAGAAAGAGGAAAAAGTGATGCACTTGAAAGCAAAATGTCAAACGCTACGTTATACATGGGAAGGTGGGTTTGACAGGAGGCGATGGGAAAGATGAGAGAAAATGCATGGGAAGTGACAGTCGCATACATGGGGCCATCTCGTGAAATGACGACATAGGGCCCCCAAAACTTAGAAAATGACTCACAAGGAATCTCATTTCTCAAGTGCCAGGGGAAAAAGAATGCCGAGTGCTGTTTGGTCATGAGATATGCACAAATAGTTTTTCAGGCAATAGTAACACCGACATTTTTTTTTTCCTGCGAAAAGTAAAAATTGTCACATCAGTAAACTTTATAGAAATAAAATTTTTGAAAATGGACTTATGTAGTATTTAGAAATTCATGTTTGGTGAAAAAAAAAAATAAAAAAAAAAATTCCTTGTTGAATTTGTGCTAATTTTATTTATTGCGGCTATGGATTCCTTATAGAAAGTTAAATTTTCTTATTTGGTGAAATAATTTTTTGAAGAAATATAACATAACATATATATTATTTATTCAACATCAAATAATTGTTTACTCAAATAAGTAAAAAATGATAGAGTTGTAGGGTTTTGAGTTGAAATGGACAGGAGTAAATAAAAAAAAAAAGAAAGAAGTTTTTCGAGAAAATTTATTTCCCATATCCTCAATAGGAAACTCATTTCTACCATTATAAAAGAAAATGTTGACGAGGCAAGAATGCATTTTCGTGGAATTTTTCCTCACCAAACGCTTAAAAATTGGACTTTCCGCTGAAAACCATCCACGTTACACAAACACGCCTTTATGTTTGTTGTGTGGTCTTCAGTTTTCTCCGCGTAAAAGGTTTAAAAATGGGCTGAATTTTTCGCTATTCATTTAAAAATGAACTTCTATCGGGTCAGAAATTATTGTTTTCTGCCAAAGAGAACAATTTTTATAGACCTAAACTTCTAGCGTATGTACACAAACTTGCCCTCTAGTGATTTTATGGAATTTTGGAAATTTCAAAGGCCAGAAGTGATTAAGTTGGATGGGGTGCTGCACTTATGTAAATCACACCCTTCTTGTACATTGACTAACTTGATTTTCACTCCAAGTAACATTGTGGAACACTCACACCATTGGTTACATGTTAGATTGATGATGTGATGAAAATAGAACTGAATTTTCTATATTGTTTCCAACTACTCTTATCATTAAAATTGAAGCTTTTGGACTGATTTACATGCATAAATGTCCGTATGATATGAGCACATTTGATGACATTAATATTTGGCTCACATATTATGAGATCTTATTTTCATTGGCACCATGCTTGATAGTACCTTTTTTTTTTTTTTTCTTGAGGTAAGACTTCGTATTAAGAGGAGAAAGAAATAAATACATGGGTTCATAGCCCCCAAAAAAGATGGTCATGTACAAGCTCTGAAGAGCTCCAAAATTTAGTTGTTAAGACGACAATTAGGGCAAGTAGTAATGAAAAAAAATTTGGAGAGAGATCTCATTTTCCTCCAAATGCTTGACAGTAGCTTTGAATCATTTCATTTTATACTATTTGAAATGTATATTAATAAGTAGTATATTCAGGGCACAATACTCTCATCAATCAATTGTTTGCATGTAATGGATTCTTTTGAATTGCAACATTGTCCGTGACGGCAATGAATCATGATTAAGACTACTTGTCTCCTGGCTAATGACTGGTATGCATCCATTGAGTGAGTGTGACTTCAAAAAATCAAATCCACAGTTACACGAGGCTGGATCTTCAAGACACTTTGACTTAAAATGAAGAATCCTAAGCTAAAGTTGAATCATGTAGCAGGGATTTCCAAATTGTACTGGAATTGGAGTTCATCTCACCAGTAGTATGGCCATTAAGCTTTAATAAAATGTATTCTCAAACTTTTAATAGGTAGGCTAGCTCAACCATGAACTTGCATTCCTTCAACTAAGGATCCAAAGTCCCTCCATAAGTGGAGGGTCCCATCATGTGCAAGCTAGGTGAATCTATTTTGGGTTGGTTGATCAAAGGCTGGCACTTTGGGGAGCCAAATTTGTAATTTATGATTTTTTGTGCCTTTTGTACATACTCACACTTGACACACCGTAACCCAAGTTCAACTTACGATCAGTGGCGGACTTTAAGTGTTAGAATGTGGGTGCGGCCGCCCGGCCAGGTACACGAAATTAAAGAAATTCTTGAATAATGTCTTAAGATTTTTATTTTATTATTTTACTTTTTAATTTGACTATTACCTCTATCACCCAAATGAAAATTCTAGAGCCATATTATTTCTACCAAAAGACAAAAAAATAAAAAAAGAAGTCCATCGCGTGAGCTGACTCACCAGTGAGCCTCTGGATTGGCTTGAAGTCAGACTTTGGTGGCTGCTGGGTCCAAGTTAGATTTGATAGAGATAATACTACTAAATTATAAAACACCCAGGATTAGAAACGGCTAGCCTAATCAGTGGGATATCAAAGTGTCAAAGATATATATTAGCGGACGGCTACCAACCAGACATGTAGACCCAGTTAAGAATTCTATCAGGCGTCACCGAAACATGAATCTACTCAGTCCATATCATATGCTTCTTATCACTGATGGCATTACCCCCCTTCCCTTAAAAGGGGTAATCACGTAACTTCAATCTCAGTGGAAATTATAGGTAGAATTCATGGGGTCCATGTCATTAAGTTTCTAGTACCTAACATGAGGTCCCCCCAAGGTACCTTGAGTTTGACCCCCGGAGGCATCTTATTTATTTACGTCGAGATGGCAAGCTTTTTAACACAGAGACTTTTAGAAGATGGAAAAGCCAATGTCTCCAACATGGTCATATCTGGAAATTAGCACCAGAAGATGAACATATAAACATGAAAATCATTCCCCTATTGGAGCAGCTAGTACTAAGAATAATAGTTTTATTCAACCAGTCGTTTTCTACGGGGAAGTTGCTTTTGGAAAATAGAAAATTAACTAAGGTCTATCTATGTGATCTAAAACAAGGAGCCTTTTCACATTATATCATTTGTTTTTTAGTAATAGACATTAGAGTATTGAGTGAGGGATATTTGTCAGTTTGGATGACTACTTGTGTTAATGAGGAAATTAAATGATAGAGAAGGGTTGGGTGACATTCACGAGAGAATCATACACCAGCTATTTTCCACCACAAAGGTAGAGTTTTTGTAAAATCCGTAGCACTTTTACAGAGTGCTAGATAGATGTGTGAGTAAAATTGGCAATGCATGAGAAAGCACTGCCATTAGCAGTGTATTCGTACCTGAAAGTTACCTCCGGCTACTATATGGCCAGCTAGCTAAATCGTACTCATATTTAAAATTAGAATCCGCCCCCGTGAAAATGTATTCTAAATCATGTTTTCATTATGGTTATCACTATTCAGTACACCTTGTGAAATGAAAATCAGCAGTGGATGAGATAAAATTTATTTTTAACAATTTGAATTATCTATATATGAAACTCATGATGGAATTTTACTAATTTATTAGACAACTCTTACGCTTGTTTCGTACCTATAAAATACACTTTCTCATTAATTGCCAAAAGCTCGAGTTTGACACTTATCCAACACCTTCAAATTGAAGTCCAAAAAGATAAAAATAAATGACAGCTTCTAAAATCCTTAGACTTGAAGATAACATAAGGAAGATAAGATGATCTAAATAGGGTTGATAGAAGCACACCCGATTTCATTGAGATCTTTCTCTTTGAAACCATCACATGATTTTCATGATCCTAGGTAGGCCCAAGCCGGGTTCGTTGCACTCATCATACCATAAGCCCCTGATACCAAATCAAAACCTCAGTAGTACATTGGATATACAGGTCCTCGGGCTTAAACACACATCCAAACTTCTTCGGGTCAGTTCAACCTGGTCGCTACTCAGTACTCACTAGGATGTCCTTTTAGGAAGACCCACTTTCATCACTAAATAGACTTATCCTATTGAGATCAACTCGTTGAGTGAGTCACCACTCTGTTATAAGTTACTTCGGCTCAAAATCGGTTTCCCATTATTCTTCTCATGTTATCCAGAGGTGCAACAACATGAGTCCTTGGATCTTCCAAGAACACAATCACTCTTGAATCCAAACCGTTCAAAACATAGCTCTCTACTTCAACTATTACATTCATAGGTTTTATAACAAGAGTTAGTTTTTTTTTTTTTTTCTTTTTTTAACTTAGATCAATGCCATAATAGGCCCAAACCAAGAGTGAAACTTGGCCCACTTAAAACTCAGAGAGAAAAGCAACATTCTTATCGGATTTGATCGGTGAGAGCAGACCCCACAACACAATTTAACAGCCCTAAATCCAAATCTGTAAAATAGAGAGGCAAGAGGACACAAGAAGAAACGCCAACAACGCCAGAAACACAGACAGCCCTCGAGGCTTCCAACTCCATTCCCAACACTCTAATCACGTTCCAAAAAAACCAAAAACAAACACTAAACAACAAGTTAACAGACCGCAAAACCCCTCCCCCCATTCCCATTTCTCACCCCTATAAACTGTCCACCCCCAATCGCGATTTCAAAAATCCCCCATTTCAGAATCCCCAAACAGTATCAACAACAGCAAGCAGAAGAATCGAAACCACAAAGAGATGGAATAGATGGAATCACGGAAATGAAATGAAATTTATGATGCCTAGGAGGCCGTGTTGGTGTGACAGAGAGAAGTGAAAAAAAAGAGAATCCTACCGCCCATGTCCCAATCCCCTCGCCGTTTTCCCCTTGGCATCCCTTATTCCTCGATGCCTTCCTCTTCCTTAATTAACCACTCCCTACCCACACAACACCCACCACGTTTAGGTGTCCCTCTTCTCTCTCTCCTTCTCCTCCTTCTTCATGGCTACTTGTATTCTACTTGCGAGCAATGAAAACAACAACAACAACAACAACACCAACGACAATAATACTAATAGCAGATCACTCCAAACACAGCAGCAACAGATATTATCCCAATCTGAAGGAGGAAAGATGGTGAGGAAGAGAACAGCTTCAGAACTTGATCTCCAATCCAATGCTTCTCAACGCTTTGCGCGCAGAGCCACCACTACAAATCATCATTCCTACACTGAGATGGGGCCTAACTCAAACCCTAACATGAACCCAAACCTTCTTTCTAATGCTTCTTCTTCTTTATTGCCGTCACCGAATTCGAGTCTGACTTCTGGGGGATCTGGGTTTTCCACGTCGAATTTCGGGTTCATGGATTCGCAGGCGGGGACACATTTGGTGGCGCCGCCTGCGGCGGCGGTGGCGCATGGGGTGTGTGGGTTCTCTGGGCTGCCGCTATTTGCTTCGGAAAGGGAGAGAGAGGCGGAGGTGGCGGTGGTGGGAGCGGATGATGGTGGGGCGACGGCTTGGATTGATGGGATTATTAGGGATTTGATTAGCAGTGCGACGGATGTTTCGATTTCTCAGCTGGTGCAGAACGTGAGGGAGATTATACATCCGTGTAATCCGAGTCTTGCTGCTTTGATTGAGTTTAGATTGCGGTCGTTGACGGCCGCGGCGAACGAGCTGTCGTCGGAGGAGAGGAGGAAGGAAATGGTGGATTTGCAGAGACAGCAGCAGCAGCAACAACAGCATCAGCAGCAGATGAGTCAAAGCTCATCTGGGTTGAAGCTGTATCTCGATTCTGGGGTGGAGAACTCGTTTCCAATGCCGATTACTCCTGCTTTGAACTCAGTGAATCGGTATTTGAACTGGGTCGAAGGTACCCCAGATGAAAATCGCCATCTCCATCGCCAAACTAGTGCTCCAACTACAGCTGCAACTCCAACTCTCTCTCTAACCCGGCAAAATCAGCAGCAGCAGCAGCAGCAGCAGAAGTTGAAGCAGCAAGAACAACCCCAGCTCCAAAACCCACCTCCCCAACAACAACAGCAGCAGCAAGTGATTAGAGACAGGAAGGAGGAGATGAGACAGCAGAAGAGAGACGAAGATGGTCTCCATCTTCTAACCCTTCTTCTCCAATGCGCCGAAGCGGTCTCTGCGGACAACTTCGAGGAGGCGAACCAGATGCTGCTGGAGATTGCGGAGCTGTCGACGCCTTTCGGAACGGCAGCGCAGCGGGTCGCCGCCTACTTCTCCGAAGCCATGACTGCTCGGCTAGTGAGCTCTTGCTTGGGCATCTACGCGCCGCTTCCTCCCGCCCCTTTCTACAGCCAGAAGATCGTCTCCGCCTTCCAGGTCTTCAATGGCATCAGCCCGTTTGTGAAGTTCTCTCATTTCACGGCCAATCAGGCCATTCAAGAGGCGTTTGAGAGAGAGGAGAGGGTTCATATAATCGATCTGGACATTATGCAAGGGCTTCAGTGGCCTGGGCTCTTCCACATTCTCGCTTCTCGGCCTGGTGGGCCGCCTTATGTGAGGTTGACTGGTTTGGGGACTTCCATGGAAGCGCTTGAAGCGACTGGGAAGAGGTTGTCTGATTTTGCTGAGACGCTTGGGCTTCCTTTTGAGTTCTTTCCTGTGGCGGAGAAGGTGGGGAACTTGGATCCGGAGAGGTTGAATGTGAGCAAGAGGGAGGCTGTTGCCGTGCATTGGTTGCACCATTCGCTTTATGATGTTACTGGGTCTGATAGCAATACTCTTTGGCTCTTGCAGAGGTAAGTAGGAGAGAATGTCACTTGATCCAAACCCAACTCCAGATTCATGGAAAAATGGGCTGTTTTTTAGATTTCATCATCTTTGAACATTCTCCCAACATCCAGATGCATGAAAGAAATTGGTCTTTCTTTTGTTTTTTTGTTTTTTGATTTTTTTGAGATTTCTCCATCTTTGATCAAAAGACCCAACATTCAGATTCATGAAAAAACAAAAGGGGGCATTGTAGATTTCACCCTTATTGATCATTGCAATACACAAACCAAGATTCTTGAGAAAAATGGATGTTTTTTTATATCATCATATCATTAGGATGTCTCTTCATGCCCATCAAAAGGATAACTATGGTTTTTAACTATAAGACCACCTTCCTTTATTTGCACAATCAATCTCTAATCATACTCCATACCCTATCAATGAAAGCTTCTGTCTTTTCCATTTGTTTAAGCAAATGGGTCTTCATTGCCATCTCAAATTGCACCCTTCTAGCTTTTGGGATTAAAAGTCTATTTCTCAAATGCGTCTTCTAATCTCAGGTTGGCGCCGAAGGTAGTGACAATGGTGGAGCAAGACCTTAGCCACGCAGGATCATTCCTAGCAAGGTTCGTAGAGGCCATACACTACTACTCAGCTCTCTTCGACTCACTTGGAGCGAGCTACGGAGAAGACAGCCCGGAGAGGCACGTGGTGGAGCAGCAGCTCTTATCGAAGGAGATCCGCAACGTTCTAGCTGTGGGAGGCCCTGCAAGGAGCGGAGAGGTGAAGTTTGAGAACTGGAGGGAGAAGCTCGAGCAGTCCGGCTTCCGTGGCATCTCCTTAGCCGGTAATGCAGCAACACAAGCCACCCTTCTCCTTGGCATGTTCCCTTGTGATGGCTACACTCTTGTGGAGGAGAAGGGAACTTTAAAGCTCGGTTGGAAGGACCTTTGCTTGCTCACTGCCTCTGCATGGAGGCCTGTTAGCAGGTAGGTACAGTAGATAAAAGAGAGAAAACATTGTCTTTGTTCTTCTTCTCCTTGTTTCTTAATCTATGTTGGTTAAAAAGTAGCAGAGATGTATATTTCAGTTGTATTGCTTTTGTTTTGGGCAATGTTAGTCTTGTGTTCTTTATATTTCTTTGTTTTCCTCTTGAGAATATGGAGAGGGAGATAGTGAGAGAGATGGTTTTGGTATTTTGGGTGCATGAAAGGGAGGGGATTTTTTTTGTTTGGATTTGGGGCATTGGGTTAAGGGAAAAGGGTCTGTGGGTGAGATTACATGGACTGACAGGAAGAGACGAGAGAGGTCCAAAGTCACAAGATCTCGTGGGATTGATTTGGTCTTTTGGAAGCTATCTTTAGAAAAAGCTTACACTTTCTCCTTGAAGAAATAAACGGGCAAAAACTTCAAACGTTTTTTGAAAAGGGTCCTATCTTACTTTCTCTCTTCTCGCTTCCTTCCTCCTCTTTCCATCCCAGTTCAGTTTCCTTTCTTCTGCTTGTTTGTTTCTTTAGCCCTTTTTTTTTCTAGGTTTGTCTCATCTCTTTTACTTGCAACTGGGCTTGGACGGGGAAGGCCCACTCTGTGCTAAAGTCCAACCCAGTTTCAGTCACGTGGTCCTGCTCTGACCATAACCCATTAACCCCAATATCTTGTTCTTTTGGCAACTTCGATCTCCTCTACACATTTGGTTGGTTTCTCTGGTAGTCGCGGTCTGTCGAGTTCGAATCTTCTGCTTAGACCAGGGATTCTGTCAAGGGTACATAAAAGTGGGCCACGTGAATGTGTGGACAACCCCATCTGATCCTATCAAAGAAAGAGTAGTTTTTATATCAGCCATTGTTAATAAGTGGGCAAATTCCAGTAAAATACTGGCAGTGATCCTAATGTGACAGTGATGTGGACGTTTGTTACCATGGGTTCTCTTCGTGCATAGCTTAGGAGCTATGGTCATTCATCAACTGGGCCTATCGGGCTGAGAGCATTTCTTCTGAGAATTCCTGGCCGAAATGTAGTGGCTATCCATGAGAACTCCATGAATTTTGAGAATCAGTCAAGTTGGCAATGTAAGAAGCCACTGTTGGCCAGCATGACTCTGAAATTTTGAATCCTAAATTTGATTTCTGAATGGTACTTGTGTCTTGGGCATTTTGAAATTCTACAAATGCTTGAGAAGATATCCTCAAATGCAAAACAACCAGACAAGCCAAAAACTCAACGTACCCCTTCTTGATTTTAAAACCTTTTTATCACCCAACTTTCCTCTATTTGTCATGCATCCAGATGAGCTGCCAAGGAAAACTGCACAATGCAGCAGGTAGTGTAGTTCACTAAAAATTAGGCCGCTCTTAGGGGGTTTTAGCCATCTAATACAAGGTTATGAAATGAATGATCATTGCATTAAGCATGGTTGCTAGCATGAGTTATTATGGGGCTGTCTTTGTGTTTGGAATTGCCAAAGCTGCAAGACTCACCTGAAATCATTCAACTCTAGCATTATTTGAGCTGATTGTTGGAATTTTGAGAATTCTTTTGTGATACTCTAAATTTTCCAAATGATGTTACACGGGTTTTTAAATGCATAAATATAATTCAGCATTCAGTAATTAAGATTTTTTAAAATTTTAAAAGGCTAAAAGTGGTAATTTAAAAGGTTGAGTTTTAGGAATCTTACTAATGAATCAGGAAATCTCTTCAAATCCTCAGTACTCCAACTGACATTTTGTAGAAATTTTCAACATATAAAAGTAGAAATTCCTCTGAACAAAATAGGCCCTCAGGGTGCACGAACGCCCGTAGTGCTTGGTTATGGGTAGTGTTCTATGCAGAACAGCTAGTGGATTGTAGGCAGGTCAAAAAAGCTCTTGCACAGGTCGTACAGTGTTATGCAAGTTTCCCTCACTTACAGGTGATTTGGCAGCGTTTTTTTTTTCCAAGCTTTTTAATTTTTCTTTTTTGTGTGTTTATAAGAGGGAAAATATTCTCCAATGAGCAGATCCTATGCTGTACAAATGCGGTCCAGCTCATAGGGCCCACGTGGATGCTTATCACTTAGTATAAATAAGATGGATGGAATCATGGAAAGGATCGGGCATAAATCAGCTTATCCTAGCCTATGATTTAACATTCTCAAAGCTTAATAGTCTATATTAGTTAGGGTTTTTTTTTTTTTTTTCTTTTTAGATTCAATTCAATTAGCATAAAAATATTTTGAAATAACTACTGATGGATCTAGTTGGTTGGTCCACTGGTTTCTACCCATTTGATGGTGTCTTTTATCCATACCTCAGTTTTCCGTCCAATTGGACAGAGTAGGTACCAGTTTCCAGTTGATCCTGGAATTTTAAATATCCAACGACACTTTGTCATGTGCGACGGTCTGATTGGTCTTTTAATCCATACCCCAGTCTTTTTGCCTAATTTCTACTCCTACTGCTCACTACTACTACTATTATTATTATTATTATTGATGATGATGACGACCATGTCGACGACAACTCCACTGATACCATGGTCATGGGTTTTATATTCTAAATCCTGTGCGGATAACACAGGAAAATCAAGTACAATTGGGGCTGAGAGCGGATACTTACTTTATTGTTACGTGGCGATAGTTCTCATCTGGCAGTTCAGGGTTTGAACTCCGGATACTCCGTCTCTTCCCATTTATTTGGGTTTTTTTTTTTCGTTTGTATGAGCTTCTTTCCCACTTGTGTGAGCTATTTTTCTGCTTGTGCTGGATGTCTTCTCATGTGTATGCGAGCTCTCTCTTGGGTCCCAACCCTCTTGATTGGGTTACCAAAAAAAAGAAAGAAAAACGTATAATGATTGCTGGTTCAGTATGATATTATTGGGGGCTCTCCTCTTTGTAAGATTCATTTAGGTTAGCCCCGATAATTGATGGTTGTGGGATAGAAATGTTGTATCTTTTTTTATAATTTATGGGATATTTTCCTTTTCTCAAGTGTTTTCTACCCTACTGCTGTGTGACTAAGTTGAGGAAGATGAAAGGTCGGACTCCTAAGTGATAGTTGAAGAATATAAATGTTGCATTTTATCTTTTAAAATTATGGGCCTGCATTATAACACATTTGATTTCAATACATATAATACCTTAAAATGAAGATCAAATGAGAAATTTCAAAAATGATCTTAAAATGATCTTTCCTCTAAGGAAATAGAGTCAAAAGAAGGTGGGGAAAGAATAAACCAGCCATCACCCTTATAGTTCATTTCCTATCTTATTTTAAGTCGATTTCCTTCAAAGAGAAAATTATTTGATGCTCATTTTAAAAATTATTCTTTAGTTTTCATCTTTAACTAAATTTCCATGTATTTTAATGCAAACAGGGCCTAAGAGATCCTGTCCATTTTTCTTTTTTTTTTTCCTTCCCTTGTTTTCATGTTAGACTCCCACATTATAGTGAAGTTCTCCGGTGACTAAATCATTTCCTTCTTCGTAATTAATGGTGTTCTGTCAAGAGGGTGTTTTTCTTTAAAATTATCAATTGTTCGCTTGTTTATTGCTTAATGTATTAGATGCTTCATTAAAAATGTTCACACGTAACCCAGTGCTCATGTTAAGACGATCACTCCCTCACTACTGTTACAACCCAGCCAGATAAAGAAAAAAAAAAAAAAAAACCAGGTCTTAATGAACAAGGGGTGAAGGGGCAAATTTTTGTCCAGGGGCCACTATGTTAAAAAAAATAATAATAATAAAAAAAAAAAAAAAAAAAGAACAAGAAGAAGAAAAATAAATCTTTGGGAGTGGCCATATCCACCAGTTTTTGGTTTAAGGACATAAATTTGATGGTTTCAAGTACTCATTTCTTTTTCTCAATGAAGAATAGGTTCCATGACCACCCAAAAACAAGGTGAAGAAAATGAAAAACCCCATATAATATGGGAAATAATAGTGGCCTCCAAAGGCAGATTTCTTCGTTTACCACTAGGGATGGTTGATCTTAATCTTAGCCACCATCACAAATATAAGTGATATTAAAAAACAAACTACAATGATGTTGTAATATATACTTGAGATTGTACCTTCCCAATAAGTGATGATTAATATCCATGGTAATTTTTTATTTTTATTTTTTGCTATCGGAGTATTCCCAACTCTTTGGACTGGATTCATCCTTCCGGGTCCAGAAGGAAACCAGGTAAACACCCATTTGGCCTCAAAGTGGTAGCGGTAGCACTAGTGGACTCAACCTTCGATTCCTGAAGAAGGGAGAACTGAGAGTCGATACTAAGATCTCTAACTCCAGAAGAGGTAGGAACAGTGGTCCCGACCACTCGGCAAACCCTTGGGGTTAATATCCTAAATAATTAACTATAAGTCTTAGTTGTGTTATTAACCAAAGCAGCAGGAAATTAGAGCCAAGCATAACTTGAGTGCAAGGTAACTGTGTTTGTGTTGGCAAATATCCTCCCAACAAAGCGACCGTCCACATGCCAAATGTTTTATGAATCTTGTTGAGGATTCAAGCCAAATGTTTTATGAATCTTTTTGAGGATTCAAGCAAGAATAAAATAATTGAATCAAAGATTCTTTTTTTTTTTTTTTTTCTTCCAATGCACTGTCCCAGGGGCGGTCCGAGTTTGATTCCGCGCCCCAAGGGCTTAGACCTGGTCCTCAGCCAGTGAGGCAATCAGCCAAAAAAAAAAAAAAAAATCTTAAAAAATTAGCTTCATCCTTTTCTTTGTTAATACTAACAATCTCTCTGGTATAGTTTTTGCATCTTTTGCATTTGAATCTGTTACATTTAAAAACACTTGAATATCTTTGACATCTAGCCCTTCGTTTGCCATTTCCACAACCTCTATTGAAACCTGACGTGCATCTTTCTATTGATGGCTCACTTCTTTGATTTTCCTTTTTTTTTTCTTTTCATGTCCGGCCTTCGAGAATTCGCAAGTTCATTTAGAGATAGTATAATTTTTTTTTTAGATTTCCTCGATTACAACCACAACTTAATCAGGATAAGCTTCTTAATTTTTCTCAACAATTCCCTACCTTGAAATAGAGTAACCATAGCTTCTATGTTCATCAATCATATCAATTAATCTAGAAAGAAAACTTAAACAGTCTCATTTTCTTTTATGAAAACATGATCAATTCCCCATAAAGATTGGAGTTTAATGGAAATCACCTTTTCAGATCTCTGAGAATTTTTCTTTAAGATCTTTCATAAATCTTTTGAGTTTACAGATGTCATGTGGTAGGAAAGATTAATTTGCTTACCCCTTGTTGTTTTAAAAATATTGTTTTTGCTTCTCTTTTCATTCTCCTTCTACTCCTTTCATTTCGCCTGAATCCATGATGTCAAAATGCATCATTCCTTGACTATTCATACTCATCTTCAAGCAACTCTTACAAATTTTGTGAGATGAAGAATGTACGTATTTATTTACACATGCCTTTTTTATAATTCTATTGTTCCCAATCAAAGATACAAACTTGATCATTTGGAGAGTAGACAACGACAGCCTTACTGGGATTTGTCGCCATCACAATAGCTGGGTATATGATAGCAAAGATTATGGAATGGGAACCTGGCTTTGATACCAAATGCATTGAGAGAAAGAGAGAGAGCTAAAAGTATATGAGCTACTAATGGTTTTATTGTTTTGTCACTTGAATGGGCCTTAACATATTCGACCAAAAAAAATAAAAATAAAAATTAGTAAAAAATATTTATAGGCTCATAGGAATTTCTAGAGATCTTTAAATATTTTTCAAATACTTGCTCACAACATCAAACTACTTTTCAACAACAATAAACGTCTTTCAAAAAAATCCTAGAAAAATATATAATTCTTAAAAAAAAAAAAGAAAAGCTAAAGGAAAGCTCTAGACTTAACATTAGATATATTATAGTTCTTTTGCATGATTCTTTAAAAAAAAAAAACATTTGACTTTTCAAATTACATTTTAACAGCTCAAAGGATCTATGCATGGTCCAAAATGGTTAGGTCAAAGTGGGTCAAAGTCCATCACTTCTTTTATTTCTTGGGCTTGAATGTCAAGAACAGACATAATATATCATCACTTTAGAACCTGGTGTAAGTTTTTAGGAGGCATGTTATTAATATCCTCTCTCTATACTTACTCTTTATGCAGGAAGGAAGGTGAATCTATCAGTCCTCTCTCAATATCCTCTCACATTTTTTATGGGATTATTCTTTAAGAAGATGTGATCTACTTTGGTGCATGCCGGTTTCTCAATGCAAGTTGTTGGAAGCTCCGAGGGTAAGTCTTTTTTATAGCAGTGGCTTATAGTCATTTGGAAGATTATTCCTTTTGCTATTATTTGGTCTCTATGGAAGGAAAGAAATGCTAAAAATTTTAAGAGATCTTAATCGTTGCCAAATGAATCTTAATCGCTCGTAGCGTTAAGGGTTGCTAAATGGGTTAATTATTTTAGGGAAGGAGTTTGATAGTTTTACTTTGGACTGTATTATTCTTAATTGGGAAGATTGTATGTTTTGTGGTCCTTCTAAACTGAGGAGGGTTGTTTCGTGATGTCCTCTTCCGATTAGTTTTTTTAAGTTTAATGTTGACGGTGTGACTAAAGGAAACCCTGGTCTTGCGGGAATTGATGATGTTCTTCGTAATAGCAAAAGAGAGACTTTGTTTATGTTTTTTAAGAATGTTGGTGTCATTAATCTAATGAGGCGAAGGTGCTTGTGATTTTGGAAGCCTTATGCATTTCTTCTTATCTCTTTTGAAGAGGGTTTGGTTTGATTGTTGAGAGTAACCCCTCTAATACTACTCATTGGGTTTATTTGATGGAAGGTCCTCGGGGGCTCCACTATTTCATTATTGTGATTAAAGCTTTATCTTCATCATTTCAGTTGTCCTTTTCGCAAGTGGGGTGGTCGACTAATGGCGTGGCCAATTCTTTAGCCAATTAAGGGTTTGATAGGGTTGTTCCAAGCTTGTGTACTCAATTGCCTGGAACTCATGCCTAACTCCATCCCATTGAAGCAGTAATCGGTCCATGCTACTTTTGAGGGCATATATCAAGAAATGGCCAAGACCTGGCTCACTGGCCTAAAGTCCACTGTTCTAAACTTTCTTGAGGCATCAACGAGAGAGTCGCAAAAACAGCCCAAACCAAAACGCAGCAAGAACCATTGGCAGGTGTGGCCACAGAGAGTCTCAATTGCTGTTGACTACACCAAAAATATTGTACTGGAACAGTCGTTAATTTACTCCACTATAAGATACTAGAGAACCATTTTCACCGTCAATTAAGGCCATGTTTGAATGGTTTTTCATCTCTGAAGAAATGGTACGTGGAAAACTAAACATATGTATGAAAGGGAATTCATCGAAGCGACAGATAATAACCTTATGGTGCAATGTTCTTGTCCAAAATGTTGAGAGAAATATCAAAGATACAATCAAATAAATCAATCAATAAACTATAAAAACTCAGCAGAGGTGATGGATTAATTTCAGAAATGTGTCTATATGTCAAATTGAAGCGCCTAGCAAAAAGGACTTCAACCATGGTTCAAGAACTAAAAAAACCAGCAAAAAGAACTTCAACCATGCTTCAGGAACTTTAAAAATATGGCTTGGCCATGAAAGCAGGTTGAATCAATTTGGACAGCCCGGAAGAGTCTTGACCAATTTTAAAAGTCAAAATTTGAGACTGCTCCATACTTGAATGGTAAAGAGTGGCAATTCTCATTTGACTGTTTAGGGTTCGAACCTTAGGTGCGCCGGTTCTTCCAACGTGAGTGAGCTTCTTTTCCATGTGAGTGGGCTTTTTGTGTGTGCTGGCTCTCTCTTGGGTCTAGCCCCCTTGGCCGTGGTACCTAAAAAAAAGACTCAAAATCCAGTTGGGATTATCCTAAGGAAATAAAAATAGAAATAATTTATAATTGTTTTCTTGAATTTACTGAGCATCACCAAGTTAGCCGATTCCTGACTGAGTTAACATGAGTCTTGAGGAACGAGTTACTCCCTGTGTTCTAAAATTCTCTACTGATTCGAGTTAATTGGCCAAGTTTTAACGAGTCCTGTCATGTTTTAGAATTATAATTTTAATAGAATGGCTTTGAGCTGGGCTTATCTTGTTTAATTTCCAGCATTAATGAGATAATGAGCCATTTGGGCTGAAGGCGGTCCAGGTTAGTTTTATAATTATACTTTCAATCAACTGGGTTTGATTTGTGCGTAAAATAAGGACTCACCCATCATGTTTAAATTTCAGCCTTAAATGAGATCATGAACATTGATCCAGTTGGGCCTGAAGGTCTCAAGGATTAATTTTAGAATAATGCTTTCAAAAGGCTGACTTTGATCTGGGTCTGCGATAAGAAACGACCCATCAAGTTTAAGTTTCAGCCTTCAATGAGATCATTACCCAGTTGGGCCTGAAGGTTTCAAGGGTTAAGGTCTGTATCAGATGGAGGTCATCCCAGATCTCACAGGACCAAGCTTTAAATTGGACCTGATCTGGGATTTGACCTGATTGGATAGAAAAACATTTTAACAATATAAATTAATAAAATGAAAGTTGATTTAAAAGATGATTTGGTTGGCCAAAAATGGGTAGCCTTCCAATCTCAAGATATCACTACTTCAACTTAGTTCCACGAGGGAGTGATGGATCTCAGGTTGGGTTTGATGAGGGTCAAGATGGTCCTAAACCTGACATTACAAACTAGCCCAATTTCTGGACCCAATCAACAGAGCCCAAGTTGGTTTTGGACCCAACCTCAACTCAAGCCAGGCAGGATCGGCAAGCAGGTTGAACCAACCAATAGAAATCCCAGTGCCGAACCCAGGCCACTGACGTTCTTATCATACCTTGATTTCGAAGCGACCCCCTGGCCTGTTTCTAGTGATCCATAGACCTTTGGCCCAAATCGACCCACTACCAGATGCTTACCAACAATTCAGTGAGACCTAAAAGCGAAGGCACACACAACTGATGGATTGTGCATCAATACAGACTGCCCATAACAGATTGTAGCCAAAATAGCTTAAAACTTAGAGCTACTAATTTATAATTAGTCTGTTTGCTAAAATTTTATAGAAAAAACTCTCAATCTTGAGGGTATTTGCAACCCTTTCATAATTTATGAGGCTGTTTTAGTTTGTAAATTTTGCAAGTTTCTCCCTTAGTGTTTTGAAAAAAAAAAAATGATCTTTTTCTAAAAGCCCAGATCCCTTTTACTTCAAAAAGATTAAATGCATAGTGTAGTAAATAGTTCAGAGTTAAAGGTCAGAATCAGTTAGTTTTTTTTTTTTTTTTACTTTAATTTTTTTGGTAAAAGGGAATCAGATAGTTAGGATCAACAAATTAGCATGGTTTGACTTGGGCTATTTGGGGTAAATCTTAGCATTATTCCATTGATTGTGGACACCTTAATGTATTCCACTACAAAAACTGATCAGCTCGGACTATATGTTTGTTTAATTGAGGTGCACCTAAGTCCTCTCTCACAAGGGCACGGTGATAAGCTTCTGATCATGATTCAAAGACACTTTTTTTACTCTTGACTTGCTCTTAGTCGCCCTGGTCCGCTCAACTCATGAGCAGGCAAGTTGAAAGAAAGAATCTGAAAGTCTTATCAAGCACTAGATGAATGTTTCGATCAGAACCATGCTTCTAGTTGGTGTGGAACCAGGTCCAAGCACTTAATTGATGTAGTAGACAGGCCCAATGTTGGATTTCCAAAATTTGAGACCCATTCACTGTAAATTGTATTGGATTGACTATGGCGGTCATGAACCAAATAGCTGGGACTTCAGCCTGAATGAGGCAAAGGCCCTGGTATATGTTTGGATGTCATAATGAGGAATTGCAGGTGGACTTTTAAGTCTATTTATGCTTGAGTGCTTCTTCAAAGTAATCAGATACATGTATAAAAACGGCCCAAACAATTTTCTGGAACCCATCTAACCATCTTTTCACACAATAAATTATTAGATAGGAAATGAGACTTTGCTTATCTATTGTCCAAACTTCAATTATCGTGACCATTGAACAATATTTAGACATGATGAACAGTAGAACTGAAGTGCACCTGCTCGACCACAACTCATCATCCTCTTCTTATTGTGTTAGCATGCGAGTGGTCTTCACGCTTAGATTTAGTTTTACAACGTTTTAGTTTTGTTGATGTTTTGAAAGCACTTGAACTTCTAGATTTAGGCCATTTTTACCTATGGGATTCTTGCTTTGGTGGGCATTGTGGATAATAAAAAAAATACCACACCATTTACGTACAAGAAGTTCTTATAGATAAAAAATGAGTTCCAGAGTAGGAGTGTTTATAGGCCGGATCAAGCTAGGCTGGCCATTTCCAAGCCCAGCCGACTTCAGATATATAGGCCTATATCCAACTGGAGACCAACATGAGCCGCAAATGTCAGGCCAAACCCACCCTTTGGTCAATCGGCCATACCAAATCAGGCTTTACGAGTTATACGACTTTCTAGTTATTGTTTGGACAAACTATGACTAAATTTGGTCGTGGGTTTGAAACTACACTACTACACTGGGTCCACAGGAGAATTTTACCTGGCTTTCTCTCTTGTAGCCGAGGGATTATTCTAGTCCAAAGGGCTGGGAACCCTGCATTATTAAAAAAAAAAACTACCACTAAATTTGAAGCATTCCTTATTCAGATGGGGCCGGCCGGGCTTTGAGCTCTCTATCACCAAGCCCGGCCATTATTAAGTGGGCCCAAATTAAATTTCTAGTCCTGGCCCGTGCTCTAGAGATATAATCTCAGTTTAAAAGGCAAACACATGGGGACCATTGTAATGAGACAAAGAGTCAAAGACACAAAATTAGATTGACCAATTAGAACTTTAGGGATATTTATTGAAACACTGGTTGTTGGGTCTAACGGTCTGTCACATAAAGTCTTTGACCATAAGAAATACCAATTTCTTACATATTCATTTACAGCAAAAAAATTTTTTACTGGGATTCTATGTACACTCTTTATATCATGGCTTGCCTTTTTTTTCCTTAATTAGAGACTCAAAACTCATATCTTTTACTTTATTTACATGTAAAACATTCTAGAGAAAATTAAAAATGAAGATCTGTTAATTTCTTAGTTTTTGGATATTTATAAAATTATTTATTATAAAAATAGCATAAATCAGAATATAATCTTATACTAATATATCAATTTCCAATGCAGTATTCGAAATCATTTTTTAAAAATCATGGTACCCAACACTCTACGAGCCGCACAGTGGGGCAATGATGTCCAACAGATGTCTGGTCTGAAAGTATAAACCTTTAAAACAAAC
This sequence comes from Persea americana, assembly GCA_029852735.1. Lineage (NCBI taxonomy): Eukaryota > Viridiplantae > Streptophyta > Magnoliopsida > Laurales > Lauraceae > Persea > Persea americana. The sequence continues at coordinate 12,814,335 of CM056809.1, forward strand.
TGTCTGCAGATTGAGGAAACAAAACCTTTTTATATGGGCTACAAGCTTACAATAAGTAGGGATGTAAATGGGTCCGATTCTTTTATTATCCGGAGGTTCTGATCCGTTAAAAACTGAGTCTGAGTCTTTAATTAAGCCCTGATAAGTAAATAGGTTCGGGTCCGATTCCACCTTGGTTCGAACCCGTGGACCCGAGATCCAACATATTACCTAAATCTTCGAAAATCTCTCAGAAAAAAAAAATATTTTTTTTATATCATACTCTACCAAGATCCGGACCCGGATCTAGACCCGTCCCATATATGGTTCCAGTTCCAGAGCCAAGAAACCGGTTCTGGGTCCGGTTTCACCTTTTTCTTAACGGTTCCGGGTCCACAATGGACCCAGATCGAAACCGACCCATTTACAAGTGGAGATGATTTTTTTGAGTCATACCTTCTACAGCATAAATCAAGGGGGTCTTTGATTAGTCTTCTACATGTATGTGCAGCCCTCATTTTCAAGGAAAAGTTGCAAAAAATCCAGTCACTTTTGTGCAGCGAGAATTCTCCATTCTTAGTGCTGCCCGTTTATAGTGGAGAAAAAAAGCACAAAAATAAGCTAAAATTTTCATGATTCCTCGAAAATCCCTTCCTTATGAAGGTCTAAAAAACTTTCCAGTACTGTAAAACTAATTTCCAACAAATGTGCCCAGTGAGAAAGGGTTTGACATTATATGATACCAAAGCTATCCAGGTGAAGGTCGGGTTGATTTGCTATGTATTATTTCGTGCTCTTTTTCATTTAATGTAAATATTAAATATTTATAATAATTTTTTTTATAAAATATCTTACTGTAAAATATTTAAATAGGTCATTAGGATCACTAGTTCGAACCCAACTCAAAGTGGAGGTCTAGAAAACTGTATATATTCATGTCGACGGTCGACTAAGGAAGGCGTGTGAGGGCGGGCCCGTGATTTAAATCGATCGAAGCTTCAAACGGTCCATCCACACCTGTAGAAAGGTACAAGGCCACGTTTAAATTCATTCCGAGGGAGACAAAGGAGCGGACCACGGAGGCAAAAGTCCACTTTGGAGGATAGACACTTCAGACTTGTAGTCGGTGGTAGTCGGTGACTTGGATTTTTCCTTCAGACACATATGAGTGGATGAAAATCCGTGAAATGGATATGTGAAATTACAAGAAAGAATAGTGATCAAAGCAATTCGTAAATAGAGGTGGTGTGAAGATAAAATATAAAGTTACAGTCATCAGAAAGTTTAGTGTCCGAACCAATGTAAATCAGAGCAAATCCCAGTAATTGAAGCACCACTATAGGATGACATATAGGGCGTGTTATTTTACTTTGAACTCAAAGAAGTCGTGTTTGGAGAATTTATTTGTCTCCAAAATGTGGTGGAATTCTTAAATCCCCTCCTCTTGGGTGTAGCATCCAGAAAATGCACAATTAGGAAGTCCGGATCCGCTTATGATTTCCCACGGTGATCGCACGTCAACGAGGGCAGTCTGTCATGCATCCGAACAGGGGCTGCCCATGATGACATGATGGACCGAGATTGGTCCACTCACAATCAGCGTGGGGGAAATCCTCAGTTGATCCCGATTCACAAGAAGGCTGGAGTTTAAGAATTCAGAAGTCATTTGAAACATTTTAAAGAACTGGAATTTGGAAATCTAATACAGAAATGTGACATTTCAAATGCTCATGGGACAAATTCTTGGTAGAAATTATAGTAAGAGAACAAACCCCCTCAATGTTCAACTATATCACATTGGATTAGGAATGAACAATGGACACAAACAAAATGTAAATGGGTACCATGGCTTAAAATATCAGCCCATTCACAAGTTTTTTTTTTGTTTCTCAACTCTGTTTGTTCTGACGCCACCTTAAAATAGAAGATATGTTTAGGGGAACATGCCAATCTTTTAATATTGATAGTTCACCAAATTCTTAATGGTTGGATAGTGGCCCCCGCTATATGTCACGTAGGCCCCAACTGCATATCACAAGTTTTGTATCAACTCTCGCTCTTATTACTTAAGACTTCATATTACGTAATGCAAATCACGACCCAAAAGATATACATATTAAAATATGGATTAGGACCAGACAACTGTAGATTCGTTTATTTAAGTAACTGCTGATTCTTTTGGCAATTGATTTGTGTAGCACCTCCCTCACATGCACTGTGCACTGAAAATATAAGAAATGAAGAAAAACAGAATATTTAGGGCCCATTTGGGTACATGCATAATATTCTCCTACAAGCTTATTACAAACATACCTAGATATATGGGCCCACTTAGGCCCACCTTTGATATATGCACCTCCTCTTCCCGTCCCCCCACAAATCTAGATACATGCTCAATCTTATGCTCATCAAACCTATCATCACGGTTGATTGAATTACAAGAAGAATCTAAGCTGTAAGATAATTAAATCAAGGACTGGGATAATTGGATGAGGCTAATTTTTTTCATGACTATGATCGGTAAAGAGACCTTTCATCTATTCCACCCTAAATGATAAACAATGCATCCAAGTGAGCCACACAATTTGGACCACATAAGCACAATATGCATTCTGCTTGTAGGTGGAAGTTTTGTGAACATGTATTATTTTTTCTCTTGATCACATGATATTCATGCACAAATACTATGCCAAGAGTACCATTAATTGAGATTGATAAAGATTTTGTGCTCCTTATTAGTAGAGCCGGCATTTGGTATGTTTAATATAAATTCAATCCAATGGATCTCATACCTCTAGAGTCTAGATTAAATGTGAAGAATGCATCAATAAAATTTATTAGATTTTGAGACCTCTAATCAATGATTAAGATAATTTAATGGTGCTACTACGCTGCCCAACCAGCTAATTAAAGGCTTTTCTATCCTCCTACCCAATCCATGCTTGGCATGCATATAAGTGGGTGGAACAAGAATTGCACTACTTATTTCAAGCTTGTGGTTGATTCTATCCACCTTTTTAATTACATGGCATTAAGTAAGAAATATTTTATATTGCCATTTGGCTTGCTTGGCTTTTGAGAACAAAAGTCGAATACAAATCGAATCATTTTAACCCTTAATTTAAGGGTTTAAATGTTGGATGGGTTTCAATAATCAGTGACATGAATTTCTCTCTCACTTTTTTTTCTTTTTTTTTTATTTATTTAATCTCTTTTGAAACCCAATTGTATAGAGATGCCGTGGGTCAGCTGTTGAGAAAGATGGACGTGAATGCCCTAGCCCCTAGGCATGTGTCAAGGCACTGGCCTCTTTTCAACACTTCTTTCTTCATTTTCTCACTCTCAGGTCACGGAAAATAATGAAGTCTTTTCTCTTTTCAACACTTCTTTCTTCTTTTATTGATCATATTCAACGGGGTTGATCACTACATTATTTCGTGCATGTTTGCCCATTTTATCTCTTGGATGGTGTCATGTCCTTCATTCAAAGTCATGCATGGACTATATATCTTATGCAAAATAAGGCTAGAGTATTTGATTTCAAGGCCTCCTCTGCGTCACCTTAGAGCTTCTTCATCATCCAAACAAATGTTAATGGATTTTTCTTATGATTCCGAAGCCTCCTCTGCATCATTTCAAGGTTCTTCATCATCCAAATTCCAAATGACTCTTGCATAAATATTTGAAGCAGTTGCTTTCATGCCTCAACAATCCCTTCATTTGGTTATGCTCGATACAACTGACCTCATTAATATGGCTGGCTCTGAACAGCTGTATATTGGTTTGTGCATTGAATAATATACAGTATGTATTACATTATTCATACCAGATTTAAATTTAATTTGTTCGGGCCTGAATTGGCCGTGATGCCCAAAGATTTCAGGATATAAATATGTTCCTATATCCTTAAAAAATAGCTTATTTGAAATCAATATAGTGACTATTTCAAAAACTTCAAAAAAAAAAAAAACCAAAATAAGAACTTGTTATTCCCTAGACTGCAGGCCTTTTGTTTTGTAGTGTTTGGGTGATATGATGGATGAATTCTTCAAGGTTCTGTGATTATATTTGTTTTGTTTTGTTTTATCCGGAGGATTGCAACCTACAGGTAATTTAGTCATCAGAATCACTATCGAATATCACACTTTGGAAAAAAGTTCGATTCATTATCATTCATTACTAATTAGTGGAACTCTTCACAATTTTTTTATAAAAATCCTCCTTTTTAATAATAAATGATGAGAGTTGGACAATGATATAATGACACGATGATCTCATGGTTCAAGTTGCTAATTAGACTGTAGAGATTTATCTCAAGGTGGCAAGGGTCAACTTTGGTTTTGATTTGGGATGGATTAACCTTGCAAGGTAACCATGATGTACCCAAACTATACTCATATTGGTTTATTAATCGGGTTGTAACTGTCCCGTAGGGTTGTTTGAACTACAAAAGGTTAGGTTGGTAGATTAACTATCATTCATAGGCTTAGGTTTTACGAAAATCAGTTTCTTCAATCAAGTTGGACATGTCCAAACCGAACAGATCGAGATCCTTTCATTCCACGTAAGACGGCCACATATGATTGATATACAGTCCAGGGATGCTCATCGGCCGGGCCAGCCTTGGCTCAACCTCGGTTCAATCCACTTTGGGCTGGTTTAGACCTCAGGTTTCAGTATTCAGGCTGATCCTGAATATAAAATCGGTGCCTGTTTAATATTGGGCTGGCTTAGATTAAGTGATAAGAAGCCCAAGTCACTACCCGATCTGGCCCAAATAAACAGTAGTTTAGTGGCTATTTACCAAATAAGTGAAAGAGAGCCCAGTAAGTGAAGAAATGCCTCAGCCCAATAGAAATCATCTTGAAACGATAATCCGATTATCAGGAGGTTCTTACCTATGAAAAGTTGTGTTTTGAACCTATTTAAGGTTCTGATTCATAAACAGGCTTGCGTCCATAATCCAATTTACGTTTTGATTGATTAATGGTCCGGGTTCATAAAAGTTCCAACCCGTAGACTTAGAACCCGGCATGATAGCCTTCAATATTACAAACTGTAGTTCAAAATCAACTTTAGTTGGGTATTTTTATATTTAATATTAGAACTAGTAGGCTTGATGTACTATTGTAAGTTAAATGATGTTCTTATTTTAATATATATATATATATATTTATATATAAAGTGACAACTACTCGTAACTAATTGTGGAACTAGATAGCAATCTTTCAACTAAGATCAGTGTTGAAACCGAAACCAGACCCTCTAAATTAAAATCAGTTTAAGAATCGGAATTATCATTTAGAAATGGATCCGGATCTACATCCCGGTCTAATATGATTCCGACTCCAAACCAATCCATTTACATCCCCACATGTGCGGGATATTTCTTCTAGCATATGCAAATTTCACTCCCCATGCATGCAGATTTGCACCTCACCTATTTTAACTTTCAGGTCTCAGGTATCCAGCTAGGATGCCCAAGAAAAAGTAGAACCGAGGCTAGGATGCCAAGTGATACCAATTAAGAACTAATGTTTGGTGGAATTGAAGAAATTTTAGCCTATTTTTTGGCTTTCCTACTACAAATAGTGGATGCACCAAACTTTACTATAGGGCGAAAAACCATTTTTGCAGACCCTAAAATTTTTCCTTGGGTAACCATCTACACATCCAGTCCACTGGTTCTTTACCATCAAAGGTGCTGGCTCTCCACCATCTAATTTACAGGCGAGATTCCTAAAAATATCCCGTTTCAATCCTCAGCACGTCCACATGTCAGATCAGATTACTTTTACTGGACTTCGTATGATCGTATCTTCACCTTCACCTGTCACCTTCCCTGTAAACTTTCAAGGCAATACATTTTATATTGTACATTCGTCTCTCTCCAATCTCCATCCCCATTCTCCCCCTAAAACGCCACAAATCACTGCTTATTCCAGTTCCTCCCTTTCTTTTCTTCTTTCCCTATTCATTTTACCCTCTTCTAAAACGACCCCATTTGGCCATTTCGCAGAAACCCCCCCTTTGTATCCCCTTTTTCATTCTCTATATATCTTCTTGCATTGTTTCTCTTGTATTTCAATTTCAATTCCTCTTCTACCAAAAAAAAAAAACAAAAACAAAAACAAAAAATAAAAAAAAAACGATCTTTCTCAATGGTTTTGTGACCTGCTCTTTATATTGAGAGGATGTGGAAATCACCAATATTTCTGTTGCAGAGGCTGTCAGCAGCTAGGCGGGGTAGAAAGCTTATAGATTTCAGCTCACCCAGATATTCTCTCCACCCCAGTTGCGTTTTTTCTGGGTTAGCTTCCGAAAGAGAAGATGGGTATGAAAATAGCTCCAAGTGCAGTGACAGCAGCACCAAAGAAGAAGAAAAGATTTCGATTTTGGAAGCAAAGAAGCTCTTGAGGCTTGTTAGTGTGGAGGCATTGAAGAGGAAGCTTGAGATGGACGGCGAGGAGGTGATTGGGTATTCAGATCTCCTCAAGGCCTGTGAGAGCATGGGCGTGGCTCGCTCCGCCGAGGAGGCGGCTGCCTTCTCCCGCGTCCTGGACGAGGCTGGGGTTGTTCTTCTCTTCAGAGACAAGGTCTATCTCCACCCGAATAAGGTTTGTGTTGTTTTTTTTCGCTGATGTTTATGTGTGGTTGTAGTGGGAAGGCCATTTCCCCAATTGGGTTTTGCCTATTTTAAATTGAATTTGGTTTTGATTGGTTGATTTGATCTATGGTAAGGTGGGACTCTGAATGTTTATTTATGTTTGTGATTGGAAAAAGAAGGAATTTTTCTCAATGGGTTTTGGAAATTACAACTTGGTTTCTCCTCTTTTGCTGGGAATTTGAATATTGTTTTTTGAACCTTCTGCTGTGTATGATTATTTTGCATTTAGATTGTGAAACAACAGCCCAGCTATTAAATTCCCCCTCTTAACTGGGTGGTGGTGTTGGAAATTGGATATTCCTGAAGTGTTATGGAGAAAATGGCCAATAGCGTTGTTTATCTCTTTTATTTAGATTGTATGTGTTGATCTAGAGGGGCTTTATTTTGGTGGACCATGTTGGTATTAGCACTTTCTGTTTTGTTTCCTCTGTACCTTCAAGGATAGTAATAGTCAGCAATCTTTCTTTCTGTTGCTTGGGAGAGGCTTGGTACTTCTGGGCCGCAGTGTAGTTTTTTTATGCATATTGTTTTCCCTTCTTTTGAAGGTTCTGCCTCAGCAAGGATCTCTTCTTTTGTGGTCATGTGAATTGTGAGATGGCTTTATTGATTCTGCTGGGCCTTTGAAGAAAAGATTGAATAGAAAATTATTCTTTCGAAGTTAAAAGAAGTGAGTTCTAAGAATTGTGGGTCCTTTCTTTTCATTGAATATGTTGCTTTAAAGAAATCAAGTTTTCGCTCTGCTCTTGGAGCCTGATTTGAATCTTCCATTAGAAGTACAGATAGCTTGGTTTACGCATACACTCACAGATAGCCCAGGTTGCCTGTGACATTGTTTCTTCTCTGAGATAACCAAGAAGAGGTAAACAGAGTGCAGGATAACAAACATCCAAACATAGCTTCGGAGAAGATAATGAAAAAGTATCTTTGAGGGTTTTTGGAAAAGCAGTGTCTGCTTCTCCTCCCCTTTTGCGTCCTTTTACCTAGTAGAACGTTATAGAGAGGTTATGAGAGAGGGCTATAGGCAAAAATAAGAAGACAACGAAGACCAAATGCCTTCTCTACTGCTCTTTCCCCTTTCAATGCTTGCTCAGCTGACTCATCTTAAGCAATCTTAATAAAATTATATTGGCAGATTGAATTGAAAAATGCATTGTATAGGCATGATAACATGGCAGATCAATTGTCTATTATTTGTTTGCCCATCTTAGTTTGAAATTTCTGCACGTCAATCGCATATATTCATTCACTAATTGCATTTATGAGATTGGAAGTCTATCCTGTCATCAAATGTTAATTATTGTTTTTCCATTCAGGTTGTGGATCTTGTGAGGAGAGCTGTGCCTCTAGCATTGACACCCGATAACGATCCCAGGAAGGAAGAGTTAAAGACGTTGATGAAAAAGAAGGAAGAGATCGATATGCTTGCTCACAAGCAGGTTCGCCGCATCTTATGGACAGGGCTGGGTGGCTTTGTGATCACTGTGGGTTTCTTCTTCAGACTGACCTTTTGGGAGTTCTCTTGGGATGTCATGGAGCCAGTCGCATTTTTTGGCACCATGTCTGGCCTAGTCTTTGGATATGCCTATTTCCTGTTCACAGCGAAGGATCTAACATATCAAGATTTTATGAAAAGGTTGTTCTTGTCTAGGCAAAGAAAGCTATTCAAAAAACATAATTTCGACGTTAACCGGTTCATGGAATTACAGAAACAGTGCAAGTCTCCTTTAGATAATGTGAAAACACGGGGGCTAGAATTAGATGGCTTAGAATGACATGCATAATCCAGGTCTCATGTCTGCTTCTTTGGCATAATTTTCGGTTCCCCTGAAGATGATTATTTTGAGAGAGAATTCGGGTGCTATTATGAGTGCTTGTTTGTAGCAGCTATGGCCAATTCATTGATTTGTTATACAAAAGCCTGAATTTTGTAAACTGTCAATCTATTCATTCGCAATCCCTCCCTATATGAAGTAGTTTTTGTACCATGGAGGCAGCTCAGTTTATTCTGAAATACAACACTTCTCAGTTTCTTAAAGAACTAATTTGCTTTTGATACTCTCACTTGTGTATACTTGAGCAAAATGAAAAGTTTGATTTGCATATAGCATGGGATTGTTATGCAATTGTGGAGTGACACTTCAACTGAAGAAACATTTTACAGGACGACGTTAAATATGCCATATGGGGCCGAATGTTGGGCAACAGAGAAACGAGAAGTGAAAGCACATATTGAAGAGTTGCGCATGCTGAGATTGATGTTGAAGGAGGAAGGTCAAGAGCGAGCACAGGAGTGGAAACGTACAGGTAGCTCCAGCCTACAGTCCAAGAATGTAATTTGAAATGGTTTTGGTGCATATAGAGGAGACTAAGAACAGTCATTACTCATTAATATAAGTATTGAAGGGTTATATGTTCACAGAACTAGAAAATGTGATCAACTAAAGACCTTACATGAAATAGCTATGCAAGACTTGGAGAGAGTGGTTATGGAATTGTGGGTTTAAATTGGGCGAATAGAAAAGTAGAATTCACAAGCCGATTATCATGATGATCCTTGGTGTACTAATTCGATTGTCATTTTTTCATTGAGTCCCGATCTCTTGTTTTGTTGAAACGTGGAGATATTGTTTCATCCAATTAAGATTTGTCAATTCTAAAAAATCTCATGCCAGCTAATGCATCATTTCAATTGCTTCTTTGAATGAAAAAAGTAAAGATAGATTTTAAACAGTTTTCTTACAATATTAATATTTTAAACATATTCGACTTCAACAGATGCTCTTCATGTGATTGTATAATCCTCTCATATGTCAATTACCAGTATTGATATAGATGAAAATCGGATGAATTATGAAGAAGTTGTTTTTCTTATTTTTTTTACAGTGAAATATATATATATATATATATATATATGAATTATGACCTTTACCCTATGTTTGGGAAGGGGGTAAAATGAGGGAAAGGAAAAAAAGGAGGGAAAAATGGAGGGAAAGTGGCAATGGGGGCTGTTTGGGAAGGGGGGAGGGAAAATAGGGGAGGGGAATTAGAAAATTTGACCCCTAAATTTTTCCTTCAAAATTGGAGGGAAAGAATGAGCTAAAGGGGATTTCCCTCCCCTTCGCTACTAAACAAACAAGAGAAGGGAAAACTGATTTTCCCTCCCCTCCCCTTCATTTTCCTTTCCCCTCGTATTTTCCCTCTCCTCCCCTCCCCCATTCCCAAACATAGGGTTATCCACAGAAATGAGACCGATTTAATTCGAACCTTTCAGTCATGGAGTAGACTCCGTGCATTTTACTTCTCCAATAACTTGAAATTGGCTTCCGATTTGGCATTAAGATGTGTAGCTTTGGACCTGTAACTTGCAAGTTGTAAGTCAAGACTCTAATATTCCAAAATGGGCAACTGTGAATAAGTCGTGGCGTGTTGGACTTCCAAGTTTGTGTGTGTCCAACATTTGTCCATATTGTGTCCCATTCGCCATTCTGTTTACTTGTCAAACCACCATGTCCCTGCCGTGTCCACGTTGTAGCCATATCTGGGAAGAGTTTTTTTTTTTTTTTTCCGCAGGCCTTGCCTCTCCACCTAATTACAAAGAAGTCTCCATAGTATCAATATAATTATTCTTTGGTCCATGAGTTCCATAACAACACCATTTGATGAATGATACAAATTTCCTCAATTTATAAAATAATGGTTTCCAATCATGTCCCAATTAGTTATATAAAACCTAATTAGTCCATTAAATCATCATCTGAAAAGCCTGAGAATTAAAATAACTAATCATTTTTACCGCATTCATGGGTCGTTTTATAAATGAGCTTTTGGTTAAAGCAACATACTTAAATAGATTTTAAGAAGATAGGGACTAAAATAGATTCACCCTGCTTCAGGAACTTCTAAATAATTATTCCGAAAAGGTAGGTTGGGACTATAACACATTCATCCATCATTTATTGCCATTCAAGTAAGCAAAGTGGTAGTGGGATTGAAGGCAAAGGGATGAGGAGGTGCCTTCTGGGCAATGGTTTGGTACAGGGATGTTTTATAATATTATCATGTTGATAAATAGAGATTTTCTCTTTCCCGGAAGTCTCTCTTTTTCTTTATTCTTCTTTCGATTAGATTTCTGATGGATACCTACAGCCAGTCAGTTATAGATTACAGAAGTGTTTTAGTAGTTAACCAGAATTGATTAGTTGTTGTTGAAATTCTACCAACATCCATCAATGTCTACATTTTTTTTTTTTTTTCAGTTGTGAGAGTGACGGTGACAAGCATTCATCATGGTGTTTTTTTTTTCTTTTATTTTGGAATGAGAAGTTAGCTTTTTATTACATAAAGAACATAGGATTATCAAAAACCGATTAATAAGTTTTTTTTTTTTCTTCTTATTCTTCTTTTCAGGAGTCATTATTGTTTGACCCATGAGTAGGTATAGTAGTATAAGGCATGGATTTGCTCGCAATGCCTTGTATTTGAAACACATCCTAAATTTATCCAATATGTATTTTTGTGCGGTTAGCTGCTATAAAAATAAATAAAATGAAAAAAAAAATACTATTTACGGTTTCAGAGTTCACACGCCACGCCGACCTCCTTTGGCGCCGCGATTGTTGTACGCGTTTTATTTCACTCGTTGCTTTATTGGCTCCTTTTCGACTTTTATTACCACCAACCAACAGAGTGGCTTGGCCAAATTATCAGCTTATTAAAGTTTTTACTTCAAGGGTAAGTCAGTCCTATAAAAGCATTTCTTATGTGAGGGGATAAAATTCCTTTTCCACATCACTGCAAAAAAGAAACATGTAGGGCCACAAAATATGTTGCACCAGGACAAACACAGACTAAACTGTGAGTCCAAGTAGGCCAAATCAACCTATTTAATCTTGTTAGTATTTTTGAACAAAGCCGGACTTTTCTTTCCTTTAGACAATACCAAGAGAGATGTATCCTCACTCACCCCATAAGTACATAACAATCCCTTCCCATAGGATAGATCTCTTGACCCCTTATTTTGCCTGAGCGATTGCCATAGCGTTGGTTGATCTAGACTTATAGCGAAAGGCAACATTGATGGAAGATAATAGAGCATGGATTTCATTGAAAATGAATTGAAATTTTTAGGGATTCGCCTTCCGGTTAGACACCCATGAAATTGCATTCTAAGAGTCACTCTCCACAATAAAGCTTCTATGAAAAGATCTTGAGAAACATCAAAGAGCTTTCAAAATAGCTCGCACATCCGCTTCATTAGAATTACAAACACCTACATGCTTAGAAAACATAAATATGACCTCCCCTTTGTTGTTGCAAAGCACCCTTCCAATGCCCGCAGGTCTCGGCTTCCCCCTTCATCTCCATCCACATTGAATTTGAGCACACCAATAGGAGGGGGAGACCAAAGAGTAGATCTCCTTACCTTAGGCGGACTACACACCATACAAGCTTTCCAATTTACAAATATGTTGTTAATGAAAAAATTAGAAAACTCCTTTCTAACCATAGCTCATTTTGCAATTCTAAAGGTGACACCCTCAATTAACTTAATTAGAGGAGAGGAGATACCCTTGAAACTATCATTCCTTTCCCTCGTGTAAAAAAATAATAATATAATTTTTTATGTGATGCATGTACATTTCTTATTAATACTATATGCATAAAATTTGTACATTCAGCATTCTGCTTACGAGCATAAGTCCGAAGACAGATGAGGGGAATATGAGATGTCGGGCCAATCAAATAACTATAGCCCTTGGTTTTTAAGTTCTCAAAGTTTAGTGTCTGTACACCATGTAATTTTGTTGTGATAGAATTTCAACAGTAAATAGTGCTTAGGGCATTGTAAAATTTAGATTGGTGTCAATTTGAGAGGAACTAGCTTGTATGAACAGAGTGGAGTCTGGTTATTTGGGTCTGAACACTTGCTGATGCACTGATGCTACAAGACGAGCGCTCTAACCCACCAAGCTACAATATGTTTATTACTTTTGATTTAGTTTATTTTATACTTAGCAATAAATCATAAATACTTGAAAAATCCTAAAAGTTCACTCCTCTTTCACAGGATACGTGTCCCATCTATGACCCATTTGATCCCTTTACAAACACCTATCCGCCTGTTTACACTTTCTCGTTTGAATGGTTCACCATGGCAGGCAAAAGTAAGTAGAGCTCTGAATCGTTAGGATCGGATCCAACACTGAACTGGACAGCCCAAAATATCTAGTCATGGGTCTATGTTTACATACAACAGGTCAGGTTTATATGATATTAAAGGCTACTATAATAGAGGCAGTAGTTAGTGTGGAAGCTAGGATTGGGACTTAATCCAGAGCCCTGAAATATAATTGGGTCATTTCCTAGGTCAACCTGGCCCCTTTACAGTCCTAAGCCAATGTAGATCCATCATCAACAGAATGCTTATGCTTTGTGACTTACAATGGCGAACATAGTTTACTTCACATCAGCTATAACTTCTTTCTTGGAGAAATGGAGTGAATAGGATGATTGCAATGCTGCTTTGATCTATTCATGTGTGAAACTGATTAGAAGGCCAGTTAGAACCAGAAATTGCTATCAAACACAAATGCTGATCTAGTATTTTTTTATCTGACCTGTATGTTAAATGGATTGGAAAAGTTAACCTCGGTTAACCTGGAAACGAAAAGGGTTAGCAAGACTTTAAAATTAGAATATCGAGTTCAGGTCAGGCAAGGGGATTGACATGGAATGTGTCAGATTGGCGCAGATTTGGATTGGGTTAGAAGGTTAAATAGGAAGTATGGACTCAATCCAAACAGACCCATATATTGAGATGGGTTTTAGATCCCAACCCAAACCCTACCAGGAAGTAAAGAGGGCTAAAAGAAAACATTCTGAGTTATTGTAGCATGTACGGCTTTCTCAAGTTAACCATCAAATCAGGGGGGAATCAGTACCAGGGTAGTTGAGAAAAATGATCCAGAAGCTGGAAGCTAGTTTTCCAAATCTTCGATTACATCTATGAAATTTCAGAAATTTAAAAGGCCAGGAGTGACTATTCAAAAGTCTGAGTTTTCATAATTAATCCGGCAATTAAATAAGAAATTCCAAAATGCTTTGCACACAGTAACCAATACTGTTAAGAGGAATTCATCCAAACAAATGCCCCCTAACATTGTGAAGTGCCGAATCCTCCGACAGTATTCTTGACATCTATATTGCTCCTCATTTCTACACTGGCAGGGATTTCTTGTGCCACTTTCTTACTCAATGAAACCCTTAATTATATTAAATTGGATGGGATCTATCCACTACTCTACCAACACTGCACAAACCATAAATAGAGCTGGAAATCAAGTAAGAACCCACTATCTTTATCTATGGCTTGGAAAACAGATCACCGATTCGCCTTACATAGAAAATGGGATGTTTAAATTTACTGGTTGAGCCATTCTAGCATGTTCACTGGAAGCAACTTTCATGGAATGCCTCATCATGCATCTAAACTCTTCAATTTAGAGGTATCCCCACCAAGATCAGGAAACAAGTTTATTGAAGTATTCTTCTTACAAACAGGCATTAAATTTCATTCGATCACTCTTACAAAGAGTTGGATCCACATTGTTCTTTTTACAATCAAGAGACAAGGGAAAACACCCAAGAAGATTTTATGGAAGCAGATCAACTATATAGTGTGCTTGTGGTCGCCGTCCTCTTCAGTGCTATACAAGTTCATTCTTTGCCTTCTTAGATTATCCAAGTTGCTTTAAATATTTGACGAGCGCTTTAGAGTATAAAGGGTTGCTGTCCCTATCCTTCAGTCATGCTTTCCACCACTATTTCTGGGGTTTTGGGCTAGATCTATGTGGTATAATGCAAATAGAAATGTTTCCCTGCAAATAGGATCAAGCTGTTGCTTGTTACTGAACTCGGAACAGGACATTGAGGGGGAAAAAGAAGAAGAGGACGAGAATGAAAGCTCGTGCTCAGATTTAACAGGACAATTATACTGTTATTGTGGAAGATTCTTTCATGGCTGAATGATGGAGTGCTCATCTTGCCTAGATTTGAAATTTTTGATGCAAGAGGATTTCCTACTAGGAGAGATTAATGTGACACTTGATTGCTCAAGCATCTGGTGAACATGACTCCCAACTAACCATAATAGAAGGCTTTACACTCGGAACAAGACTAGAGACAGAGCACAAACCACTTCTGCTATTAGAGAGAGAATGAGTTCTCACTCTAATCCATGATGGTGTGTATCATTGTGCCAAGCATGGATTCAACATTTTATTCACATTTGGTTTTGGAGGTTAATCACTTTTACATGTCATCAATCCATCAGCTATTATTAGTTTGACCCTAGTGATTTCCAGGTCTATACCAATTTGTGGGAGAACCTATGGAATGAACAATTGGGATGAACCACAGATAGGCCCCTATTGCCAACAAGAGATCAGAAAGATAAACATTAGGACAGGCATATAGTTCTCTTCTGAAACCAATCGCTCCATGTTCCGAGTAGATTTTACTAATGTAAAGTGTCAGTCAACTACCCAAATTTCCATGGACCCCTTTCAAATTGTATTCAACAGAAAAATGTATACTTCCATTTGTATGTATATATAGGAAGAAGAGTTTGTACAAAATGGACCCGTGCATTTACAAAACCAAGCACAACAGTTGATTTACAGAATTGACAACCACCAACATGATAGGAGACCATAAACTATCCCATTTAAATCTCTTTCATAAAACCCATCTTCTACAGAATAGCAACCATGTAATGATGCAGTCGAAGCTTCCCACCACAATCAACAAGAAAGACACAATCAATCAGTCTACGGCAATTCAGTAAACTTCACCAACCTTCAGCAGAACAGATATGGTATTGATGCTCTCACTCCAAGGTTTCGTGATTATTTGAGGCATCAATGGTCCTGTTCTTCAGATTCAATGTCCCTTATACTCTGCCTTACATCTTCAACTTTTTTTGTTAGATGTTCTTCAACATCTTTCAGAACCATAAGAAGACGGGATCGATAAGCAGCACACTTCTGATTCACACGCTCTAACTCATGGGTCAGTTCGCGAATTGTCTTGTCCTTATCACCCTACAAAAGTGAGTTCTTAGTAAGTATGAGTCTAATGAGGAACAAGATAGATAATAAGGTCAGTAATTGATGTATTCCACAGGTTTGTATACACCATTTGCTTGATTGTAGCATTAGCACGGCCAAAGCCTGTAGGTACCACAATCAGTTGATGGGCTCGCCTTATGGTGATGAATATGTACACAAATGTAAGTATATACGATACACACATACACACATGCTGAATGCAAAATTAATCAACAGGAATGGTCAGACAGTTTGTTGCTTAGGAGTGATTCAGCTTGCAGGAACCCACCAGACCACACCCCACAAAAACCCAATGATCAATCTAAGCCCCTTCAACATGATCATTGTGAATTAGCACCGACCCAAATTTGATATTCATCCAAGTTGTGTACGCCCTCCAATTAATTATGCAAATTTTGGCACCCATCGCCCTTTATCAACAATTAGGATTTGGATACCATTGAAGCCCTCAAAGTAGTACATTCTTGATCAAATGGTTCTCATTTTCGCCACACAAGTAGGTCATAGGGAGACCTTTCAAACCGCTAAAAGACCCATGACTTCATGTTTTCAGATGGGGCCTCCACAGGCTGGATTCCAAACCTAGGAACAGTATGACCATTACACACATAAACAATAAGCCAACACCAGACAAAATTCATTCCCTTCACAACATGTCCTAGATAATGATGTTGTTTACACTGTCAATAAAATTGCAACTGATAAGCAATAAAGACTTTGATTAAGACAATAAAAATGAATAGTTGTCAACCATCATGATATGGGTACGGTTAAGGCAAAAAGTCAGGCAACGCATTCACCTGTCAGAGGAAAACTTAGAAGATGCTTCAATGAACAAGCCTAAAACAAAAATATCATTTGCACTTAAAAGAAAATATCAGCCACGGTTCCACCATTTTCAGGGACACCCAAGAACTGGAATTATTTTGAGTCCTTTCTCCCATCAGCCCAAAAGAAACTTCAATTAAATATTCTGAATCTGCAGAATAGTCAGAAAACATATACATACCAACCCATCATACACAAAAATCTTGAGCAACTTCGAAATACCGAACATGCAAGCATTCAGAAGAGACAAATTAAATGAAGATTGCTAAAGCAAAATGGCGGTCTCTCTTTTTTTCACGTTTTATTGACAAGTAAACATATAGGTGGATAGCGAACACAATCATGGCAGAGTGTTGTTGGCACTTAGTTTCACAAGTATGCCTAGGGATCGATCCCCGAGCCGTCATGTGTAAAATATCCTACTGACCAATAATCCAACCATAGCAACAAAAGAAAGGGGAAAAGGAAGAGGCATATAGGTGGATATATCAACCGATCTTATCTTGTCATCCAAGCCATTCAAATTGATGGGACACATCATTTATAAGCCCTGACACGAAAAGTCCCTGCACTCGATGATTGGATTTGGTTCAAACCCTGATAGATATCTCAAATAATCATAACCAAGAATACACTTCCAAAAGACATGGATATTTAACCATATGCTAATACTGTTGAATGAAGAGATTTTTAGGCATGACACATACATGACAAGGCCCTATATGTCGTTGTTGGCCTGCATTAGACATGTCAAATCCATCTTAAACGAGTTTCTCTTATTTTATCACCTATTGATGCTACCCTAAATGCCCTCAAAAGTGCTCATTTCTATCCACCTCAATATTCTCATCTCTGCTGCACTCATTGTGTGCATGTGTTACTTCTTGATTGACCAATATTTTGTTTTTATAGGTCATAGCTGGTCTAATTGATGTCTTGTAAAGGTTTATCTTCAATATTATTGGTATGCGCAGGTCTCCACTTTAACCATCCCGCTTTTATCCTATTTTCGACATCTTCCTCAATCTCTCCATCCTTACTAATTATTGAGCCAAGTCCAGATATATCATACACACACACACAAAAATAAGATGAGTATATTCAAGTTTTAAAGGAATTGCAAATTTCCATGGGGTATAAGAATTATATAAATATGGAACTGATCAAAACTTTGTCATGGGGTAATGTACTGGTATCATACCAGTAAATTACATATGGACAATGGCATCCCACCGATAAAGAGACACTTATAATGAACTTATTGAATGTTCCCACAGCTGTGCATCCAAAAGGAATGGAACCCACAACTTTGTTAATTATAAATTTAGCGCTTCAATCAGACATGGATGCTTAGCAAGAATCATCTTAATAATCATAGAAAAAACAAGAACAACCTTCAAGATAAGTGTACTTTAAAATTAGAGAGTGTGTAGAGAGTACAGACAGAACGTGGGAATAAAAGAAAGCAAGGAAATGAAGAAATGGATTGTTCGGAAAAAAAAGAGGAAATGAAGAAATGAATGAATGAATGAGAGAAGACATTGATCAACAATTATGTGGTGTCTACATAGAGAGCCCAAGATAATTGCTGACAAATTCTTTCAACTGAAGGATCTCACAATATGGCCAAATCAGTGTATACATAGAGAATCCAAGATAATTGGTGACATTCTTTTTGCCACATTTTCTACCTTACCACCACTATTGTTCTCATTCTTACATTCACCAACCACATTGTAATTGCTTCCAAATAAACTGTTTTTCTACTGCACCACACACAAAATTGAGGGGGTGGTTTTTCTACCCTGAAGGGTAAGAGGGGGTGTTGTTTGGAGAGAGCTATACACAAGTTTTTGCTTTCCAAGGTAGTGTACTGAAGCCTGCTTATACAGGTAGAATAGAAATGACACCTCCCACTGGTCCTTTTTTTCCTTTATCTATTAAAAATACCAAGCGTCATTAATCAAGATGAATCTTTCCATACTCGATTTTCTGTACCTACACTGTTTAAATTGTAAAATTTTCTGTAGCTATCTCTAGGAAAATAAAAATAAATCTGCATCTACTTTAGAAATGTTTGCATTATCCAAAACCCCAAGCAGAAACAAAACAAAACAAAACAAAAATTAATCCCCAAACACATGGTGGCAAGGGCAAAACCTCCCATAGGGGGGAGTGGGTTTACAGCTCTGCTCACTCTGCTAAAACCCTGCGAGAATTATCAGTGCCAACCAGTGTGGTTGCAGATTAAAGAAATCCACAAATCCAAAATCAACCTGATCACAGCCCTTGTTCATCTACTTTTAGAAAGAGTACCATCCAACTCGTGTAAATGCATTCATTCACAAACACACTGTGGAATGCAGAATAATAATATTTTCCTTGACCTCACTGGAAATCTATTCATCAAATGTTTTCCCAAGAGCACCGTAAGCACTTCACACCCACAAATGATGTATGACCAAATTCAAAAATAACCAAAGCACATATCTCACTCACAATAAGAAAAAAATGGAAAGATTGGGTAAAAAATAGCAACAACTCCAATGAACAAATTAAAAAAGCTTGAGAATTTAAAGAACTAACCCTATGTGATCGAAGGCAGTGCACTTTCCCAGGAGGCGCCAGGGGATGATTATGCTCTTTCTGGAATTTGGAAAGCACCCAAACACCAGAACTCTGTTTCTTCACCAAAATCATCGCCTTGCAGCCCTCCCTCGTGATCGCCCGCGGCCGCTTACTCTTGCTTTCACTCCCCCCACTTTTCTTCCTGCGAAAACCCTCCTTGGAGCAAACAAACCGCCGAGAAATAATCGACCCATCGCGCTTCGATCGACAGTAGATACTCACCCGGATACTGAAACCCACACGCCTGGCATACGAATTGTAGAATTTCTTCGCAGCCTCTTCCGATTCAAACTGCATGCCCTGGAAAGGCTCTTGATCTTCCCCATCCTCAGACGAACCAGGCGCCCTCCCGCCAGAATTTCCAATTGCATCCCCATCCTCGTCGAATCGCACCCTCCCATCAAAATTACCCATCAAATCTGCATCGTCCTCCACATGATACTGTCGTTGTTGCCTTCCATCGTAATTCCCAATCAAATCACCATGCTCTCCAAAGTGAGATCTTCGGATCAAATTCTCCATCATTTCGCTGTCATCCCCCAAATGGGATCGCCTGATCGGGTTTCCCATCATCTCATCTTCGTCTTCCTCGTCGTCATCTTCGTCTTCTTCATCGCCCAATTGGGGATTTTGGAGGGGGTTTTCTAGCATGTCGTCTGATTCGCCCTCTCCTGCTTCTGAGCCACTATCATCTCCCAAATCCATCCAAGAATTCACTGGGAACAGCTAGTTCTAGGGTTTTCCTGGCTTGGATGGAGAGATGTAGAAATGTGTAAGTGTTGAAGATGGAGGGATTGCTAGGGTTTTAGGTTTTGGAGTGGGAGAGGTAGAAATTCGAATGGAATTTACTTTGATTTGGGGGGAAAAGGAATGGAATTTTTTGATTTGGGGGGAAAAGGAATGGAATTTTTTGATTTGGGGAAGAGCAGATGGACAGAGAGAGAGAAACCCTAGCCTTTTTTCTTCAGGAAGAAAGCATTTGGACTCTCAAAGCGAACGGACACCAACTTGCGCGACAAAGCCCCAACTTGCGCACCAAAAGAGCCTTGGTGGGAGACGACAATACACCGAAAAGTCGTGTATGTGTGACGGGACGACAAGACAAGTCATTCATGTATGTCTAATAAGTTAGTTTCGCACACATCAAAACCATTTTTTTTATATTGAACATTCACTCAAACAGGATTGAATCTCAAAGAATTTTAGATTGAGAAACAATTAAATTTTAAGATTGATAGATGAAGGACTAGGACAATTTCTTGACTCTCCTTTTTCAATTGCCCTATTTCTAGGCTTGCATCCAACTGGGCCCCGTAAACTAGAATTTATATAAGGAATTACACTATGCTCGTAGGAGAACGACGCTTTTTAAAGTAAGTATAAATAAGAGTTTAATTAATTTAGATACTGTAAAATGGGTTTAAATCTCTTTTCTAAAAATAACAAAAATAAGCAACATAAATGACTATATACCATTTTTGTATGTATGAGAATTTTTGCTTTTTTAATTGTATCAGAAACTTCAAATAATTTATTTGTAGAAAAATCTAATTTAAATAGCTCGATTTCGAAATGATCTAATTACATAAGCTCTATTCAAGTTAGATATGGCTCGTCAAATTGGGTAGAATTATCGTTTTCACAGTATATAGAAAGTGATTATAAAAATTGCAACTTAGAGCTGTCGGATGTGAATTTTGATCCCCCCTTAGAGGGGAGTCGCCATTCAACAATGTGAGATAAAAAAAAAAAAAAACATAAAAAATGAGGATTCCGAATACCCTCAAAATCGACGGATCACGATCGCCAGTTATGGATTCGGCCGTAACACCGTCCTTCGACGAAAGCCGAAAGAATGCGGGAGGAAAATGGGGTGGGTTCTTCTCTCGTCTAATGTGCCGCCTGCGACACACGACGGTTGTCTTGTCACTTAATTTGGGTCTTTCAATTCGGGTCGAACTTGGGTCAAGGGTCAAATTATGGGCTTCAAGATGGGACCATAATGAACTAGGCAGGGGAAATCAACATCCAGGGTTGAACAGACTAATTAAAGTTAAATCCAAGTATTCTAAGGGATAAGCAAATTAAAATGAAAATAAACTAAGAAAATAAGGGGAAAGGTGCCAAATATTTAGAAGATGATCAACCCCATTCCTGGGTACCCCCTTCAATGTCCTTTGACGACCTAGGGTTTAAAGGTTGATTCTTCGAATCGAAAGAATGATGCAGACGAAACTTCGAGTTGTGATTTCTGTGGATTTGCGTGTGATACGCAGGTGATAAAAGTGCATGGCCAATGATGGGCCAGAAGTAAGATAAAAATGGCCGATGTTGGGCCGGGATTGATTGAGGGTAGCCGATGATGGGCCGATAATAAATAAACTGATATTGGGGTGTGTGAAATCACTCGTCTCGTTTCGTCATTCTCATTAATTCAGGTTCTCGGAATCAGCCTCTATTCCCTTTAATCATTGAATTCAAATAAATATTTGGCACCGGAGGTGGAGGAAAAGAGAAGAAAATATTTTTGGGATTAGTTTTGTTGGTTTTATAGTTTTTTTTAGATTTTAATAATTGGGGCTAGAAGGGCCTAACTAGGGGAGTTCCTACTTGGATTCAATCTAACTATTCCATTTCCCTAATGGATCTCTACCCTATCCTAAGATCCTAACCGCCCACATCCGCTCTCCCGGTCCCTTAGCGGGGCCCGGAGAGAGAGTGGGGCCGAATCAGTTGAAATTTAAGAAATTAGGGTAGTCTAAGTTGGCTGGGGGGGGGGGACCTAGATCTAGGTCCGGGGTCTGACCTAATCAGTCTATGCTACTGTATAATTTCTAACTCCAATTTATTAATATTTTTGAGTTTCTTTTACTTTGTTTTTGGTCTTTTTTATTTTTATTGTTTTTATTTTGGTTTTTGAGTTTATTTATTTATTAAGCCTTAAATCCTAAACTGATTTAGCCTAATGAAATGGGGTGAGGAGGGAGTAATAAGTTCCTAATTTTTATTTAATAATTTATTTGAAATTTCCTAAATGAGATCTCCTAATCCTAACGACATGGGGGAAGAGAAGAGAAGTCAATTATTGGATTTGGCTTAATTATTTCTAATTAGTAGGGTAGCTAAAATTCTATTTTTAATCTTTACTTTTTTTTTATTTTATTATTTGGTTTTGTTTTTGTTTTGGGGTTTTTTTTATTTTTTACTTATTTATTTTTTAATAAATTATGCAGTCTTAAATTGCACCTAAAAGAATATGAAATAAAAATGCAACTAAGTTAAAATGCATGGATAGGTTGAATGCATGAGCATGTTTTAATGCATGAATCAGGAACAAATCAAAACAAGCCATGACAAAAGAAAAGAAAAATGCCTATTTAAATGAATGAACATATTAAATGCATGAGCATAATTTATATATGAATAATGAGGCATAAGATAAATAGAAAGTTAAGCCTCATGAATAAAACTAACAAAATTTCAAACGTGCATGTGTGGGATTAGTCTTGAAAAGTGGGTTTTGGGCTCCTAAAAATGGGTTAGTCCGGGGGAGTGGGTTGACCAACTAGGCCCAGTCTGCCTGGTTGGGTGTAGCACAGGGGAGAGGAAAAGAGGGGAGGCTGAGGAGTGCTGGATGGTGTTGGGCGTTTCGGGGACATAGATGGTGCAGGGTAGTGTGGTGAAGAAAAGGTGTGGGTGCTGGTGGTGTATGGTAGTAAGTGGGGTGCAGGGGCTAAGTGGAGAAGAAGGTAGGCGAGGTGGGTACAGTGGAAGTGGGCTCAAGCAGGGAGAGAGAGAGAGAGAGAGAGGAAGAAAGGAAGAAGGAAAGGATGGAGTGATGCAGCAGCAGGCAGGGGACGCAGGTGGGAAGAGAGAGAGAGAGAAAGAGATGGGGAGAGCAGGAAGGGCAGAGGGAGAGTGGAAGCACGGGGAGAGAGACAGACGGAACAGAGGAGAAGAGAGAAGACGGGAAAGATGGGTGTGAGCTGAGGGAGGAGAGAGAGAGAGGAGAGAGGTGTGAGTGAGCGGGTGCAAGTGGTAGAGAAGGGGAGGAAGAAGAGGAAGGAGAGGGAGAGAGGAGAACAAGGAAGTGGAGAGAGGAAAAGCACGGAGAAAGAGAGAGAGATAGGGGGAGAAGGAGCGAACGGGAGGGAGAGAGTGGGCGGAGCAGAGAGAGGGTGAGAAAGAGAGTGGATGGGAGAGAGGGAGATGGGTCGCAGAGTGGAAGAGAGGAAGAAGGAGCAGGGGAGACAGAGAGGATGAGCAGGTGGGTGCGGGGAGAGAGTGAGGGAGAGGAAGAGGGGGAGCAGATAGGTAGAGGGAATGGAGAGAAGGAGAGAGAGTGACAGAGAGTAGAGAGGTAGGGAGAGAGGGAATGGAGAGAAGGAGAGAATGAGAGGGGAGACAGGGGCAGGGCGGAAGAGAGAGAGTTGCAGGGAGGGAGAGAGAGAGAGAGGGAAGCAGAGAGAGAGGGACGGTGCGCAGTGGGTGCGTGTGGGTGCAAGCTAGTGCAAAGAGGGGAAGAAGGGCGTACCTGGTGGGGAGGTTTCCAGCGGCGCTGCGTGCAGGAGAGGACGGAGAGTCACTGTGGAAGTCGAAGATGGGTGCTAGCGTCGAGGTCCGGGCTTCCGCTCTGTCTATGCGCAGGGAGATGATGGAGGGCGCAAAGGGAAGAGGGGCTGCTGCAGTGGAAGACGGTGATGCTGTGTGAGATGGGCTTTGAAGAAGGGAAGAGGATGGTGGTGGTGGTGCGTATGACGGGTCTAGGATGGAGGGGAAGATGAGGAGGAGAGAGAGGAGTTCTGTGTGAAGATGGAGATGGAGAGAAGCAGAGATGGGTTGCAGGGTGAGGAGAGATGTGCGCCTGAGATGGGTTGCGAGGGAGACGGAGTTGTGAGATGGAAGGGAGAGATGGGAGATGATGCGTGATGGGTTGTGGCCAGTGAGAGGTCAGATGGAGGGAAGATGGTGATGGTGGTCAAGATGGTGGAGGTTGGTGATGGTGGGTTGTAGGGGAGAGATGAGAGATGATGATGGGGTTTTGCGTGAGGGAGATGGAGATGATGAGAAGGAATGATGGGTGAGAGAGATCTAAGAGGGAGCAGAGAAGACGATGGAGAGGGGAGAGTGGGATGACAGAGAGGGAGAAAGGAGATCCGAGAGGGGGGAGTGGGCAGAGAGGGAGAGAAGGCGGATCTAGGGGCTTCTGCGCATGGGAAAAGAGGGATCTGAGAGGGAGATGCGTGAGACGGAGATGCAGATGATGGAGAGTGATGGTGATGAAGAAAAAAAGGTGGTGGTTTGGGAGATGGGCGTCGTCTGAGATGGGAAGTTGATGGTGGCGTCTAGGATGAGAGCCCTGGGGGGAGATATGCGTGAGGGTTAGAGATTGGGACAAGGGCGTGGGAGATAGAGAGGGGAAGACGAGATTCAAGGGGGGTTTTGAGTTTCCCGGATCTGGGACACTCCGTCCCTTATCCAAGGTGACGGGTCGAGTTGCTAGGTCAGGTTGGGCTTGACCTGAGCCTGGTCTGGTTGAAGCAGGTTTGGCCCAGAAGGTGGGGTCCTGGTGGAGGATGGTCGGGTTGTCTTCGCCGGGGCCCAGGTTTCGTAGATTTCAATCCGCTCGTCGGATTTCGACGTTCTACATATCGACGGAAAGCTCTTGGCGAGTATGTCATGATGAGCCAATTTTCAAGGCAATTAGAGGTCCATAAATGATAGGTGATTTTTCACGCGGGCGCCGCGGGGTGTGGGACCCGCTGTCATGATTTTTTATCCGCCAGTCAGATCTTGGAGTTCTATATATGGGCAGAAAGCTCTCGATGAGTAGATCACAATGAATTGATTTTCAGGGCGATCGGAGGTCTAGAGATGATAGGTGATTTTTCACGCGGGCGCCGCGGGGTGTGGGACCCGCTGTCATGATTTTTAATCTGCCAGTCAGATCTTGGAGTTCTATATATGGGCGGAAAGGTCTTGATGAGTATATCACAATGAGACAACTCTCGGGGCAATCAGAGGTCCAGAGACGACAGGTGACTTTTGACTCGAGACCTAATCAGGACATCATTAAATAGGATGGACTGAATTGCCCCTCATAGGGTGCCAAAACGAGGTGTCTACAAGAGCCTCTTTATTTCAAGTAATTGAATATTTAAAATTGTGTTTCTTTAATTAGTTAAAGTGAAGAACGAAAGGTGAATATCTAAAAATGACTATCAGATAATATCTCCTTTAATAAAATTAGAATCAGGGAAAGAAGAAAAATGAATGCCTAGCATCACCCTAATAATTCAATACCGAGGAAAGTCAAGATCTCATTCTATCCTATATTATCAACCCCTCTTCTCTTATCATTTGTCCATCACTTCTTTAATAATCATTGAGTGGAGCTCGTTTCACCGTGAATTCTTATGTATTTTATGTAGAGGGTATGTTTGCTTGCAAGCATTTGTAACATAAATTCTCCTCATCTGAAGTTTCTAACAACTTGCAATGTAACTGTTGTATCGGTGAAGTCCCTTTGTATGACACTTTTGTCATTTAAAACTCTTAGTAAGCTCGGTATTTAGAATGCTTAGTTAGCCCATGAACATTTAGGAATTTCATTTGGAGGATAGTGCTTCAGTGCTTCGGACAATAAATTCTAAATTCTTTCAACCGAGTATGCCCATAGTAAAAAAAAAAAAGGAGTTGCTTTTGGGTGAAGGCATCACAGTTGTCTATAGTGTGCATGAAATATTAAAACAACACGCTTGATGGTTCTATTTGGCATGTGGGAAGAAACAATAGGAAAGGCAAAGTCACACAGATGTAGAATTAAGAGGAACTGGTTTTTGGTGGGCAATGGTTCGCGAAGTTTGCACCCTTTTTTTCTTTTTTTTTAATGCACTCGCAAATGGGAAAAAAGTAGCCAGAGTTTGAACTTTGATCAACTAGTGAGAACTGCTGCCACTTACCAATGAGGCAAGTTCTCTTTATCGGCAACATTAGCATAGTTAGATCATAAGAATGACTCTATGGACCATCACATGGATGGAACATGAATGCATATGATTATGATATGATAAATTAGTGTTTAAGTACGATGACTTGTTTGCTTGCATAAGGGGTGAAACTAAATAAAATCATGTGGTCAAATCAAGAAAAGAAACAGGAGAAAGGGGTTGGAAGTAAAGGTATAAAATAACAGAAAACCTATTCCAAAAGGACACTGAATGAAAAAAAAAAAAAAAAAAACCCTCTTAAAAGGCACTAAATGATAAAAGAGGAAAGATAGAATTTTTGCCTATTAGTGCTTTTACTCTCAACTCCCTTTTCATATTTCTTTTTATTTGACCCTTTTAATCTTATTTCATTTGACTTCTCATGCAAACAAACAGGTTAGGTTTTACTATTGAACGTCAAAATGGAAATGACAATGACAAATTGACACCTCTTCTAGTCAAGTTCATTATGCACCCAAACTGAAACCCTGTTATTAAAATTGATTATGCACCCAAACTGAAACCCTGTTATTAAAATTGATTATGGACCATAGTTATTAATCTTGTTTTGTTTTGGCCAAAATGGCCAAAAAAATTCATTTCGACCATGCCACCGAAACGAAACACTAAAACTTTCCGGTCAAGATTTCAAACTATTTCAGAGATTTCAGATGAAAATCACGCATTTCTCGTGAAATGACTAAAATCTGGATTTTTATTTCGCTTTTTCACAGAGAAATCTAGTCCCAACAGTAAAAAAAGATGATAGGAGAAAAAAAAAGAAAAAGAAAAGAAGAGCGAGGAGGAGAAGAGGAGATGGAGAGTATTCAATACTTCATTTGCTAGGAAAAAGACCAAAAAAAGGAAGAGGCGAGAGTAACTGTGCTCAGTGGCCGCCTCGTTGAAGCCTTGTTGCTGCCATCCACTGTGTAAAGTCAAAAGGCTGTCTGGACACAAAGAAGGAAGATCGAGACAGAATGTAGTCTCACTATAGTGAGAATGGCAGACAAGCCCAATCTGAATCGGACTATGAGTGAAAGTTTAAAAAGGATTTCTTTCCTAACTGGATTATAATTAGAAGTCTTAAGCACAGATTTAGGGCTATATATTGGGTGTTTCTCACAACCCAAAAGGACACAGATTATCTCTCAAGTTCTGAATTAGTGATATGATTGAGAGAAATTTTCTCTAGAGATTTTTGAAGAGTTGTGTTGCCAAGTACTCTAGAGAGCCAGGTTCTTCTGCATCCTTTGTAGAAGATTATCTTCTTGCGAGAAGATTTGAGGAGTCAAGCATTGAATTGAGTATGTTGCAATCAGCGGTGTGAAGTCATTGATGCGTGAAGCGACACAAAGTAATTCAGTCCTTAGGTAGGGGATACATGGGGAAGAAATCTAAGTTTCTTATAATTGCGAGATTCATAGTGCTTGATTAGATCCGGTTAGGATCTGTGGTTTTTCACCCGGATAAGGTTTTCCATGAAAAAAATCTGGTGTCCTTGTGGTGTGTGCTTGTGATTTAATTTTTGCTGCATATTTATTATTTTTGCACATTTTTTAGCTGATTTATTGAGTTGACCAATCTAGAAATCTTGCGAACCCTAAACTTTCAATTGGTATCAGAGTGAGTTACACTAAATTGTTGTATTTGATCCTAAGAGATTTCTAGAATGGCACTCAATCAATTCTTGGCTAGACCTTCTATGTTTGATGATGATAATGAAAATGAGGTGTCAGATCAAGAGCACGATTGGGAAGAAAAATATTACTCCGCGTTTAATGATTGTTTGAAGATGACCAAGTATGGTAAAAAAGTCGCAATCAAGTTAAAAGTTGTTCAAGAAGAAAATTCTACAGTAAAGAATGATTTAGAGCAAGCACTTGAAAAGATTCATCTCTTAGAAAGTCAGAAAAACAGCATTGTTGAAAATTTGACTACTGAGAGTGAAAAACTTGAAAAGGCTGAACAAGAAATTGAGAGTATAAAGACGAAGTTGCAGATTATTAAATCTAAAAAAGAAGATTTAGAAGGAAGACTGAAGATCACTCTTTCTGAGCTAAAAGTCAAGCAGGCCTCACTAAACAAGATAAACACTGGTTCGAGAACTCTTACAAACATCTTGTGCAATCAGAAGTCTTCTTTTAACAGAAGCGGTTTTGGTTATGATCATGGTGCATCCACTTCAAATGCTAAAGGTAAAACAATTTGTGTTTCAAGTGTTGCACATGCTACTCCACATACTGCACTTTCAAATAATGTGCTGAGTAGTGCCAAAAAAAAAAAAAATGTGTGACGCGCTGCATGCACATCCACGTGTTACTATTACGGAAAGAAAAGACACATTTGTCCACATTGCAAGAAGCTGCAAAGTCTACCCAAGACCAAGCAATGGTAGAAGAATTTTTCTCCACCCAAGACGACTCCAATTTGGGTTAAAAGATCTGATTTGCCAAAGGAATTTGCTCACACTATGCTGAAAGCTCAAACTATACAAGTGTGGGTGACTACATATACAAAGCCTTGATCAAGAAGGTTCAACTCCCACCCCCAATGCTGCTACAAAGATACATTCAGGGGGAGTTGAAATTGAGGGGGAGCTACTACATCCAGATTGACAGAAGCTGCATGATGATATTTGTTTGTCAATTTTGGACAAATACAGGGGAAGAAAAATGAAGCCAGGGGGAGCTTTACATGCAAAGGCAATTCAAAATCTGAAAAGTTCAAGCAAAGGTCATACAAGATCTATAGTGCTGATTTTTTTTTGTTTTAAAATTCAATGTATTTTGAGTTTTTCTTTTGGGTAGATCATGTAGTATTGTTCTAGGGAGATTTGTCCAAGAATTGCCAAAAGGGGGAGATTGTAAAGTCAAAAGGCTTCAGGACACAAAGAGGGAAGATCGAGACAGTATGTGGAGCGAGACTCTTTCTCGCTATAGCGAGACTGGCGGACAAGCCCAGTCTGATCCGGACTCTGAGTGAAAGTTTAAAAAGGACTTCTTTCCTAATTGGATTATAATTAGAAGTTTTAAGCACGGATTTAGAACTATATATTGGGTGTTTTTCACAATCCAAAAGGACACAGATTATCTCTCAAGTTTTGAATTAGTGATCTAATTGAGATAAATTTTCTTTAAAGATTTTTGAAGAGTTGTGCTGCCAGGTACTCTAGAGAGCCAGGTTCTTCTGCATCATTTATAGAAGATTATCTTCTTGCGAAAAGATTTAATGAGTTAAGCGCTGAATTGAATATGTTGCAATCAGCGATGTGAAGTCGTTGAAGCGTAAAGTGACACAATGTAATTCAGTCCTTAGGTAGGGGATATATGGGGAAGAAATCTGAGTTTCTTGTAATTGCGAGATTCATAGTGCTTGATTAGATCCGGTTTGGATCCGTAGTTTTTCACCCAGTTAGGGTTTTCCACGTAAAAATCTGGTATCCTTATGGTGTGTGCTTGTGATTTTATTTCCACTGTATATTTATTATTTTTGCACACTTTTTGGACTGATTTATTGAGTAGACCAATCTAGAGACCTTGCGATTCCTAAACTTTCACTCTCTTCTTCTCCGCCCCCACCCCCCCCCCCCCCCCCCTCCTTCTTCTTGTTCTACTTCTCTCTTTCTTCTGGGTTTTTTTTCTTGGTCTCATTGAGATGTGTTCTGGACTTGTAGCCACTGATTGAGACAGAGAGACAGGTTGGTGGTGCATTCTAGAAAAAAAGTAGAAAGAGGCTAGGGCTGGGAGGGGGGCTGGGTATAGGGCTGAGCTGGGGCTAATCATGGCACTAGGCCTACTTTGGGTGGGGTTGGGGCTGGTCATAGGTCTGGGTTTTATAAAAGGATTGAAGCATGGGCCACCTTTATCTTTGAAATTTATAACTATATATTTTTAATCTTTTAACTATATATATTATTTTTGTTTACATAATTAGAACTCCGGAATTCCAAAATGACTAAAAAACCTTGGTTTGGAGGTCAGACCAAAATTGAGCCCGAAATGAGATTGACAACTATGTTATGGACCCATTACCTGAACCAAGACATGGACCCGAATAAAAGGCGCAAATCTACAATTGAATTGAAACTTTAATAGACACATGCTTGTATAATATACTTACAAAAAATTCTTTCAAACACCGTTGTGTCTTTTATCTGAGGAGTCATTTGTTTGCAATTTTACTTAAAGTAAATGATTCATCAACTTAATTGTTATGCATCACCTTGTCTATTTGCATTATTTGTGTATGTGATGCATAGATGAGGAGTAAAGATAATTTCGATAGGTAGTTTGGTTGGCATAAGACTACAGTTTGCTTTCGGAAGTTGAGGGTTCGAAACTGCGCTACTATAATGGTATCACAGAAGATTTACCTGGATCTCCCCCAGTCCGTAGGGATTAGTTCGGCCAAAGGGATGGGAGAGTCTGGGACATCCTCCGTTATTAAAAAAAAATATATTAGGTAAATGAGGAGGCCATTTTCAACCTCTCATTTACGCACCTCAAGACGCAACAAACAGTTACACGTGTCACAATTCATTAGCAGTGGAATAGCCGGAGATGCCCGGGCTATTTATGGTTCAAACCTCATCAACTATATTTTTTCTTAAACTATTGTAGGCCTCAAATTCACGATCAAAGCCGTCTGCCTTCTTTAAAGGCTAAAACCCCCTTTAAGATGTGTTATTTCACGCCTAGAATTCTTATGGATTTTCAAATTTTCTGAAAATGTCCAAAAAATCCTAACTCATCGATCTATTTTTTCTACACTTATGTGAGCCCACAATCCATGATATAACTATTTAATGTACTCATATTAATGATAACCATTAAGACATGTAATTAATGTCTCACTTCTTAGTAATTTTGACAAATTTGTAAAAAAGTCTAAGAAAATCGAGGCACACCTAAGCCATTGGATGTACTTATTTGAAAACGGTGATTTTGACAAATATGATAATGTATTTCACATATGTGGCATTTGCGAATATAAAAACCACTCTTTTTTTTTCATCTCATGCGGAAAAGGCAAGCAACCCATTTTCACCGAGATCTTTCCATCCCACAGTTCCAAAGACAAATTTGGTAATAACATGTGCAAATTAGTTTTCATTAGAATTAAACCCAATGTCATCCGATATATATAAATGGTCCAAATGATCTCAGTCCCATAGTGGGACGAGGGTTTCGATACTGAACCCGATTTATGAATACGCTGAGCTTGGACAAACTCTCTTCCTGCCTGGGCATGGTAATTGGGTTGGCTTAGGTGGTTGGTCTAACTCAGCTAACAAACCCAAATCTGAACCCACCAGAAAGTCAATAACAAGTTGATTTTGGGCTGGGTTAGCCGATTAGAGAAAGGTTACTCAGCTTTTGGTCGCGCCAGGTTTGCACAAAACTGGATAGTCAAATAGCAAGGATGGACTTTAACCCACAACAGCGAAACACCACCCATGTATGTATTTACCAGGTAAAACATTTCACCCAGATACATCAGCCCATAGTGCCATTTGGATCAAATGGGTGACAGTCCACTTTCAAGCCGGCCTCTAAAAGAAATTATAGCCCCAATCCAGGCAACTGTTTTTACCAGATCAACAACCTGACCGGGATCAATTACAAGATGGGCCCCACCCAGCGTTTGATCCTTTTCTATCAAGTCCTGATGGGGACCATTTTATTTTAATACTATCAGGTACCAACAAAACGTCTTTGTTATTAATTAATCCGTTGTGATTCTTTCTCTAGGTACAATTATGCGAAAGAAATTTGGTACGGCTGTCGGCTTGCACGCAGTTAGCGGCGCTGTGAAGCGTCGGCACTTGCTAGCTGCACGACATTAAGTACATCAATTTTCTACCCATCAAAATCACATATATCGATTACCATTTATCTGCGTCAATGCATTAAGAAAACCATAAGTTTGAAATTTAAACTGTTTTTTAGTTGTTATGTACATCAATGCATGGAATTTTGAGGAATTGTCATATCTTTACATCTTCATGAGAATTCTTACATGGATGGGTTAAATTTTGGTGCAAGTGGGCCTAATCATTATATATATATATATATTAAAGCAAAGGGCTTTGGATAGAATTTTGACCAACAATTATACTTTTTATCTTAACTCATTGCATTTGTATTCCACTTTTTATACAACTTCTATTTTTTTTAATCAATTTTCCCATGTGACTTGTATTTAACTTCACATTAACATGCAATTGCTCACTTCTCCTCTTGGTTTCCATATTCCTTACTTATGCAACAACTTCATTTCTCCATATCTTCCTATTGCCTTTCTAACTTAATTCACTTCTCTTATTCCCTTTCTATTCCATGTATTCTTGATTTACAAAAAGAGGTATTTTCGTAATATTATGTTTTAGTTTTTTTTAATTATTTATTTAATTTTAGAATTTATGGTCTTTCAATTTGAAATGTTATAGATATACCCGTGTTGAGCACAAGTTATTGTGCTAGTATTTATTCGAGCCGGTCCAATCAAACCGCATATCATCTTAGAATTGTCGAGACTTCAATGTAGTATAAGGACAATGGTTTCCATATATAGCAGAGCTCATAGGGCCTACTTCGATACATGTTTATCCATGGGAGCTCATGGTTTCCATGTTGATCAATCAGGGTAGGAAAATTGATGAGAGGAACGCAAAAAAATTAGCCCCAATAAATTATGATATCCCTTGATTTAATAGTCTTAAAATCTAATTTCTTGAGATTTAATGCAATAGTGAGTGAAGGTTCAATGAATGTAAAATTGATTATGGTGCTAGATCATCATATGAAAAAACTATTGAATGGACTGCAGTGATCGAAGGTGGGCCTAAGTGGGCCCATACGAGCTGGGCTGCACATACAACCTGTTAGTAGGAGAATATTCTCATTATTATGAGTGGTCTACTCTTCTTGTATGTGTGAAAACAAATACTTAGATCAATTATTAATTTCGGTTCCCACATGTTATTTAACTTAGTGGAGAAAATTACTCTCATTGACGCGATACTTGAGCGGCTATCTACTTATTGAGGGTGTGTCATCATGAATGATAGAGATGGTTTTGATGAAAGTAATAATAATAATAACATGAAGCTTAAAGGTCCCAACCGTAAATCACTATCATGGTAGTAGTTTCCATGCAGCCGTTACCATAGAATCCTTATAATATATTTAGGTGTCATCTCATCAAACATGTAAATGAGATTTTTATTTGTCAATAAACAAAATATATTCTTAGGAAAATTGTACTTGTCATAGGATCTAAAATGAAGGAAATAATCACATGTGATGGAATTTGTCCGTATCGGAATGAGAGTTGTACATGCCCCAGGTTGGCCCGAATCAAGCTTGGAGGGGTAAAGCTTGGGTGTGTTTGGCAATTAACTAGTTAAAGTAAATTAAAGTGAATTAAAACAATAAATGACAAGGGGCCATATCAAAAGTAAATAATTTTAAAAAAAAGTAAAAAAAAAAAAACAACCACCTTTCTCCACTAGAAGACTAAAAAAATCGACTTTTCTATATAAAATATCAAAAAAATTTCATATCAAACAACTAAAAATAAAACACCATCATAACGCCTTATCTTTTATTATCTCTTGATTTGATGCTTCACCTCAACATACTTCAATTCACTATATATCTAAACGGACCCTAGAGTTGTGCATGCCCCACGTTGGCCCGAGTCAAGCTTGGAGGTATAAAGCTTATCTAAGCTTGACCCATTTAGTTTATTATGGGGAATGGGTGTTGGCCAGCACCATACTAACGGCCTCACGATCCTCTTTTACCTTACAACCGGGGTTGGTTTGTTTGCCGGTTCCCATAGATGCAAATATTATATAAAATATGCATTTGTGTGGACTCAATTACATACTACATGTGTAAATGAACTGTAAAATTGGAGTTATTTATAGCCGCAAAGTTTTTCACGTCCGGCGCCTCTCCTCTCGAAAGGCACACCTTATGTCTGTCTGTAATTAATTGGTTATATGATTAAAACTCACTGACCGCCTTCTATTTTATTGTAGTCCTGTAGGGCGCAAATTCGGAACTTGAACCATTTAGGCTTTTCTTAATGAAATGCACTTCGATAAGTGTAGTTTCGTACATTTGATCTTTGTAGATTTTGAAAAGTATCTTCATTGGTTTTAATAAGTATGTGAAAAACATTAAAAAAAAGTTTATAGTATATATGATTTATTGCGTTTTTGTGAGCCCTAATTCATAATCCAAACCATTCAATACTCTTATATAAATAGTATATTAAAAATTATGATGTTCCATATCCTAGATTCTCACAGATTTTAAAGAAGCATTTGAAAAGCGTAAAAATATCTTAATACCACTTTATGATTATTTGCACTTCAGTGAGACCCTCATTTATGATCAAAACCATTCAATAGTCACGTAGATATGATAAACCCAGTTTATGAAGTTTCACAACTTAGTTTGTCGGTTTTGAGATATATATAAAA
Source organism: Persea americana (assembly GCA_029852735.1). Classification (NCBI taxonomy): domain Eukaryota; kingdom Viridiplantae; phylum Streptophyta; class Magnoliopsida; order Laurales; family Lauraceae; genus Persea; species Persea americana. The sequence continues at coordinate 12,849,048 of CM056809.1, forward strand.
AAAATTAAGGAAACAACTTTATCTTGCCCTTTCACATTTTCTGCACTTTTATGTGCCCTCAATTCATGATCTAAACTGTTTGCTATATTTGAGACTTACTGGTTCCTATATATATTATCAAAAACTCTCAATTTTAAACACTATAATTTTTGCTTCCCTATGTTTTTAAGACATGAAGCCGACCTTTAGTTAATCCAATCATTTCACACATACTACCTTGGCGAATGAGTAAAAAGTTTAAGCTCGATACTCATCCAATTTTTACTCACCATTGGATTGAGATCACAATAAAGTAATACCTCTAAAACTATTAAACTTTGGAGCCAATGATCAGGGGGTTAAGATATATAATCTAATGGAGTTAAAAATTTTCACATATATAGATCTCGTCTATATTATTCCGTCCAACAACATTCTATGATGGTTATATACCATAGTAGGACTCCCTATGAATTATATATATGGAATATTGGAGCCTTTTTAATTGTAAAAGGATTGATACAGGTACTTGCTCCGCCCCCTTTTCGGCCCATATATCGTTTACTCACGTGGAAAATGGTGCTTACGAATATACATGGTAATATAATTCATGGTTGTAAATTTTATATATGTAAATCTCATTTCATATCACATGTGTAAAAGGCAAAGGACACCTAAATCTTTTTAATGATTATGAGCACTGTTTAAAAACCTGAAACTTAAACACGACTAGAAACCTGTCGAGTGGAGTAACTAGCCTAAAATTGACTAAATTTCCAACCAAACTAGATCAAACTCACTTGACCTTTTTTGACTTGATACATTGGACTCTGTCAAGTCCTTAAAGTAGGGCTGAGTCTAGTTTAAAAACCATGTTTTAGACTTTCATTGAACAAAAATTAAAGGAAAATCATTTTTGTTACCATGCAAAATTGCAGACTTACATTATCCTCACTACCATAAATGCATACCAGCTCATAGATGCATTGGCTCACTCCTCCCTTTTTTTTTTTTTTTTATGGCATTCAAGAAACCTGATATTTATAGGTGTAATCTCACTCAACACCACGTTATTTGGATTGGCTAAGAGTATAACCTCCGCGCCCCAAATTCAGCAACAATCCCACTTAACACATGTGTGGTCAAACCACTTAATTGAACCTTATTGATAAATATATCTCGGAACATCAGAGTCTGCTAATTAAGGTAATTTGACAATAAATAGACTACTACTAACATGAAAATTGACAATCCCTAAAGTCAACATCCTCAAATTATCTAGAGAAATGTGAAATCATGCAACTGCATTATTCTATTTTTGAAACCCTAATTTTGGGCCCGTTTGGCATTTTACTTTTAAAATAAAGTGGAGTGAAGTGAAATAAAAAGAGAGAATAAAATATAAGTGGGTTATGATGGTAATTTATTTTTAGTTGTTTGGGATGGAATATTTTTGACTTTTTGTACGGGGAAATGACATTTTTTTGTTTTTAGTAAATAAATGTAGTCGCTTTTTTTTTTTTGAATAAAAAAGATGAAATTTTGAATTAAAGTGCTTTTGATTTGATGTTTAACTCTACTTGACTTGACTTGACTTAACAAGTAAAATTATCAAATGGGGCCCAACTAAAATGCTAAAAAGTGATTCGCTGCTCAAGTTACGCTCGTCTCCTCAATCTAGTTATGGTGCCTCATTCCAGGGTCAACCTCAAAATCTGGCAAAAATTAAAATAGCACGCATATGATCATAAAGCCCCATAAGTAATCAAACTATTAAGCTGCAGCAAATGGTTTTTCTTGGTTAGCAAATTGGACTATAGAATATGAGTATGGACATGTTAAGTATAATAGTAGGAATATACGAAACAGTAACAATAAATGAGATAATTTAAGTAATATAGACAAAGTTGACTAACAAATTTAACGATAGTGTGGGCAAAAAATTTGGTTAAGTTAAGACAAGGCATACCTTTGGTAAATAAAATTACAAAGTGTAGTTGTCAAAATTATGCCTTGACCAATCACAAAGTTCCCATCATTACAAACCTTTTATTTCCACATACAACTGACACGAGGCCAATGTGGCCGGTAACACAAATCAAAGCAATATCAAATGAGAACTAGTTGCAGTCTACCAAAATGGTACAAAGGGTCGTATCCAAAAAGGGACTAGAGTTCGTATGAGCGTTCCATATTGTGTTGCCCATTCATCATAATGCCTTAAACTTCAATGGACATACACACGAAAATCATAAATCTTGACATGTGGATTTCATAATACAAAAATCATGAATTCATCCTGCATTATCAGTCCATGGCACAGAACAATTCATTTGGCATAAATAAGAAATAACTCGCCTATAAAAGCATGCATATGATATGAGCAAATTTTACCCAACAAAGGTGTCTCTAATGTAAAACAAATCAAGTTTTAGCTGCCCTCAAACTACCAATACCACCAAGAAGAAATCATTGCTCCATACTCAGATAAATATATTTACATTATAATATATTAAGCTAGGAGGTTTTCTGATTCAAGTTTGACAGTCGGTTATGATTTTTATTAAATCTTTTCAATTTTCTCCTCATGCAATCTAACAATATCTTTTTACTAAAAACCACCTCTACTACCCATTTCTCAAACTTTCACTTTTCCATTGCTGCAACTCTCTTTCTTCCCAAATTCCACAATTTCCTTTCTCCTCCAATTCTCCTTAGCTCTTAAATTACATTGATCGGTGCTCTTATAATCTTTTCTTCTTTTACTTTGTTTCTAAAATTTATGGATATTTTTTTCATACATGAATATTTAAGTTGCAGTGTTGGCCAAACCTGTACTTACCTGTGTTAAGCACGGGTTATAGTGCTAATCTATTATCTATACATATACATACCCAATGTATATTTCATGGTATTGAATATTTGATCCTCACGCGTGCAGTTAAAAATAGGCTCAAACGAGTCGACCCGTCGACATTCTCCCGAGATTCCGAGTGAGGGGTAAAAAGTAAAAAACAAAACGAGAAGTTAGAAAAAACAGTTAAGCAACTCAGATTACCCTCACAAATAAGATCTATCAGAGTCTATTTGCTTTCCTTTTCTCTCTCTGTCCCCTCCCCTAGCCTTTTTTGATCAAAACCTCTCTTTCCTCATTCTCTTACTTGCTTTCTCTCTCCGCATTTCTTCCTTTTCTTCTCATCCCCTCTCCCATTTCAGCGTGTAAGAGAAACAGATCCCACTCCTCTGCAAACCAACACACAGAGCGAGAGAGAGAGAGGAACAACATCGAGAATGCGAAAGCCCTCGTAGACGAGCATCGCAGACGAGGCCCGTGTGCATAAAGAGAAAGCGAAGGAGAAGCGAGAAGGTGGGGAGGAAGGGAGGGAGATGGTGTGTCTTAGTTCCCTTCCTCTCAAAAGAGGAAGGAGAGGCATCGCAGGAGTTATCTTTCTCGTTTTCGTCTCCATGGTCGTCCCTCTCATCTTCCTTCTAGGAATCAACACCAGACTTCATCCATGTAAGATCCGCAAAACCCTAGATCTTCTCTAGATCTGCTGCGAATTCCCGTCTCTGTTTGTAATTCCCGCCTTCCAGATCCGTAATCAGGGCCCGAGATTGGCCTCATTTGCATTGGATCTTCGAACCTCGAGTTTGTTTTGCTTTTTTTGCAATTTGGAGAAATTTTTTATGTTTTTTCGAGTTTATGATGTTGATTGATCGAAGACTATAAGCATTCGTCGATTGGATCTGCAATGCGCGTTTTGGATGCGGATCTCTGTCAAAGCATGCTAATTTGACATTGATCCTGTCATTATCCACCATTTGATTAACTGTGATTAAGTTTGAGCTTACTGAGTGGTTGAATGATCTGATTAGAGTGATACTAGGCCAAGCTACTTTCACCATCTGATGTTGTGATTAGATGCATCTAGGTCGGCATCATAGAAACAGCAAAATGAGTGTTTTTTTAGTTTCACTACACTAGGCTGGATATCTTGTTTTTGTAGTTAATTCTATCTAGTGGAAATGTAGATCTCTGACATCACTGTTTTTTTGTTTTTGTTTTTGGTTCTCTTCAGCAACACGATGGGGCGATTCAGAGCCGGTGAGGATCTTCTTAGTTCATTGTGTTTCATGAATTATTTGAATGCTGCTTTTTGCTTCTGATGGGTGTGTGCCTTTTGGTTTTTGGCTGAGAACTAGGATCCTGGGTTCAGAAATTTTAATCCAGCAGAAAGCGGTGAAGATTCAGAGGTATACTGTTTTTAAAAATTCATTGTCGCTTTTTTGAGGTTTTGGAAGGACTGTTGTGTCATTTGAAGGATCTGAAATTTAATGCTGGTTGCTGAACAATAGTGAGATTTTGATTTTCTGCAGGTTGGTCAATCAGAACATCTAGATATGCTCCTGAGGAAGTTTGGGCCAGAACTTTCAAAGGTTCCTTTCTCACACTGCTATGAATTTTTTTGACCATATTGTTATTATCAGTGACAAAATAATCTGGTTTGTCTGTTAGTTCTGCTCAGTTACTGTTATACATGTTTCTAGTATAAATGAGGTTATGCATTGAAATATTGAATCATAATAATATTGTGGCCTCTATCAGGGATATGTGCATTATGCTACTGAAGCAAATTACATCTTTCGAAAATGTGAAACTTTGATAGGGGCAGTGTCTGTTTTTATGAAGCTGCATGTTTCTTACATAATACTATGCTGCCTATGCCATATACCGTAACCAATGATGTGTGGTATTTCCTGATTTTCATGCCTACTGGATTTTAAATCTTTGATGCACCACACAAACTAAAAAGTCTGAACTGCGATGTGAAATTTGTGAATATTTGTCTTCACATGATCCTTAGTTTCTTTTGTAATTGAGGCTAGCACTTCCTTTATTGTTTGTTTGCATCCTGGTTTATGGCACTTTGCCACCTATTTTCTTTGTTCTTCTATAAAGTTTGACCAAACCTTTTTTGGATATATGTTAATAAGATCAACCTACAGAAGCTCATGTCGGACTTTTACATGTATTGCTTGCGAAAATGACCTTAATGGCTCGAGCTTTTAGCATGGTGGGAAGGTGCTCATTGCCTCAACCATGAGGTTGTCTGTTTCAGTCATGTTGCCATTTGCAAAAAAAGGACATTTATATTGCTAGTAGGTTTAAAAGTAAATTAATGGTGAAACAAGGAATGTCTTGTAAATTTCCTAGAGGGTCATCAGTTGGTTGGCCTAATAACTCACTGAATTTTTTGAAAGTGTTTTTTTTTTTTTTTTTTATGAAGCAATGTTTGAAGATGTGAAAAATGAAAGAAGGATATAGTAGAGGTTTAGGGTTTTGCTTACAACCAATTGGGAACTATTTCCTTGGCTCTGTCAGACCTTTCTGAGGCGGTCATATAAAGTAGAGGCTTTCGTGAGAAAAACCCAAAAAAATTTGAATGAAATATAGTACCAAATATAGTGTGGTTCTCATTGTGATGCTTGCTTGTAATGACACTGAACTCCTTGAGGCACGTTAATTCAATAACTAAACTTCAACAAGCTCAGCAGTTTAAGATGAAACAACACAACATATATGACTTAAGCATCCGCCACATACCTTTATACAATGCACTAATGCAAAGGAACATCAGACTACAATTTTCTGCATTATGAATGCTTTTAATACGTATTTTAGATTTTTTGCTATCAAATCAAAATTCACTCTGTGAGGACCTTGAAGCATTGCATACGTATCAGCTTTTCAGGTTGAGCACGCCGTCCTTTATGTTTGCTGTTTTTAACCATCATCATTCCGAACCTGTAGAATGGAGTGAACCTATATGGAAAACATAATTTCTTACTTTATATTTTAATCCACTAGCCAAATTACTTATATAAAGAGTTTTTTTTTTTTTGTGTGTGTGTGTGTGTGTTGCGTGCGCCATTACTTATTTGTAGAAGTAAAAACTTATTGAAAACTGACATATTCAATCAACATAATTGGCAAGAACTCCTAATATGATAGTAATATGTTTCGAAAAACAAAAACAACCAAGCATTATGACTCTACTATCTAACAGAAACACTTCTGTAACTGTCAAGCCTGAAGTATCAATCAAACTTTCGGACTACCCATATTGACTTGTCACACCCATGAAATTAATGAACTCACTGATCAGCTATGTGGGACTGCTTGGACGGTACGTCTGCTCCCTTTGGTTTTTCTGTGCACTAGGATCTTCATCATGTTGTGTCTCATTGGTGATTGTGGAGATGAAGCATTCAAACGGTGGTTTTAGTATGGCCAAATAATACTGTAATATCTTCTCTCTCTTATAAGTTAACCATTGTACTTGGTGGCGGCATAGGTTTTCCAATCTTCCCCCTTTCATTTGTGAGGAATGGGTTGTGCAATGATTTTGATATAACGGTCCCTATATAGTATTTAGGGCCGTTCTATTATAATTGTTCTTGATCTTTTGGGGCACGTGGTGTCAATATTATTATTTTTTTTTAATGGCCATGTGGTGTCAATATTCACTCATAGATTCCAGGAACTCAGCATGTAGTTCCAGTTAGATTATTCACATTAGTAATTATGTGAAGGTTACTTATAAGGTGGTTTTGTGTCTCTTACCATTATTCAAATAATGATTCCTACACTTGCTAATCTAGGGCTGAGCTTTCACCTCTTCTATCATGCCCCTTGACTTTGATTTAGTTTAATATGTTTTCTATTCATGTAAGTTCGTTCTAGTCCAAAGTTTTATGAATCTCTTGTATGTAATCAGTATATATGCTCTGTTTTAGTGGCATGAAGGTTGCTCACGACTTACCTAGTGTAAAAGCATTTGGCCGGCATTGATTTTACGGAATCACAAAAAAGGAATTCCACTTGAGTAATTAATTTCATCAATTAATGGACTTTGTCATTACCATATATAAATGGGGGTTAGTGTCTTTCTATTATTGCATCCTTCCTGGGTATCTATTTATCATGATAGAAATGCAGCATTGTCCTCAAATCTTGTTTTTGCCCTCCATCTTGTTTTACAGAGTTCTTAGCGATGAGAAAAGGCCTTTTCATCTTGAATTTGAAATTGTAATTATTTTTTTTAGGCTGAGTATAAATTCTTTTGAAACATTTCAGGAAGGTGGGTAGCATGTGTGTATTAAGCATGACACATATTTTCTAATTTTCTTCAATATAATATTACTTGACAATTGTCAGGAAGTTATTAGGCCGATCATGAATGAAGTGGACAAAGAAACCATCAATAGTAGTCCTGTGATTGTCACTAGAGAACCAACAAGAACAAACCAAAGTTCTGGAGGTATGGAAAGTAAGTTGCTTTGACCAGTTTATAAGCATATTTCTGGATTCCTTTTTTTTTCTTTTTCTTTCTATTATTGGTTAAAGGGTTCTTTCTGAAACTCCTTTCTCTTGCTTCTAATACCCAGGCCTCCCTAAGTCAGTGGTAACCGTGCAGAAACAACTTCCTGATGCAGAAGTAAGCCTTAATTCCAATGCTTTGCAAAGTGGTACACTTAATATTTTTAATTACCAGCGTGAAGAAAGAAAACGGGGCTATGGGTTTTGAGATAATGAGGAAAGATGGATTAGTTTTGAAGTGGAAGGTTTGAGTTTTGAGAGACAATTTTGAAGATTTTGAAATGTAGAAAATATAAGAAATAAAGTGTTGAGAAGATAAGACAGGAACACAAGTGTTTGAAAGATAAAAATGGAAAGAAAGATTGTATGTTCTGATTCAAAGGAAATTAGACCCCAATCTTTCTGGTACAATGTGAGCTTGTTGTTGTTGATTTGAAGGACAGATCAAGAAGAATAGGAACAGATGGAGATCTAGGTTGGTTGAGATATACAGCTTTTTGAAGAGAGAGATATTGATTGGTTTAAAAAATCAACCAATTTAGTAAAATGCCAAATGCCTGTTCCTATGTGACAAGCCTGATTTCCAGCATGTATCATGCATTATCCTCAATTGTGTCATTTCTCCTTAATGGACTTCGAAACCACCTATATCTTTCCAATTTTCTACAAGTAGTAAATGTCTGTTGTACAGATGAAATTCTGGAATATTATCCCCCCCACCCCACCCCACCAAAAAATAATAATAATAATAATAATAAAAAAAAAAATTCTGCCGCACACATGTATTTTTATTATATATATATTTAACATTTTCTTCCCTCTTGTACTTCTTTAAAGACGTGAAAGAATCAACAATGCCTTTTGAATTTGCTGCAGAAAGAAAAGGATGTTACAGTTGAAACTACAGATATTGTTAAAGGTGTGAACGGTGATGAAAGTAAAAAATCATGTCAGCTTGAATTTGGGAGCTACTGTGCATGGCGTAAAGAGCATAAAGAAGACATGAAGGACTCGATGATGAAGAAATTAAAAGACCAGCTTTTCGTTGCCCGTGCCTACTATCCAACTATTGCAAAACTTCCATCACAAGATAGGTTGTCACGTGAAATGAAGCAGAACATTCAAGACTTCGAGCGCATTTTTAGTGAGGCCTCTACAGATGCTGATCTCCCCTTGCAGTAAGTGATCGCAATAGCTCAGTTTCTCTTGTGGGCTTGAGGAGCAAGTCATTCCCTTTGTGATAGAATGAATTCTATTCTGTATCTCTCTGTGCAGCTCCATCAGGATTCTTTTCCTTAAAATAAGAACTTTTTTTGCTTATTAAAATATTACATTACCGATCTTATCAGTATAACAAAAATATGAAATGCCCTCTCATCATTGATGATTTACTTTTAGCTGGTTTTGTCAAGAATATGAAGAATCTTTTCTTGTGCTGTTTCAGTGTTGAAAAGAGGCGACAAAAGATGGGAGAATTGATACACAAAGCGAAATCATTCCCTGTGGATTGCAACAATGTTGACAAGAAATTGAGACAGATACTCGATCTTACTGAGGATGAAGCTCATTTTCACATGAAACAGAGTGCTTTTCTGTATCAACTTGCTGTTCAGACCAAGCCTAAGAGTCACCACTGCTTGTCTATGAGATTGACAGTGGAATACTTCAGATCTCACTCGGATAAGGAGTTCTTGCCAGATGATAAAAATGGGAATCCAGCTTTGTACAACTATGTTATTTTCTCCAACAATGTTCTTGCATCATCGGTTGTCATAAACTCAACTGTAATGCATGCCAAAGTATGCCATTTGTACTTATTTTGGTTTTTAGAAAGACAATTTATTTTCTTCATTGAGACTGATGGGCTTCTCTTTCCCATGTAACAGGAAAGTGAGAAGCAGGTTTTTCATGTTATCACAGATGGACAAAATTATGCTGCCATGAAACTTTGGTTTTTAAGAAGTTCTTACAGGAATGCAACCATTTATGTTTTGAACATAGAAGATGTAAGCCCGAACTACTTGGATAGCTCAGATGCGGTCCGCCTTTCTTTTTCTGACGAATTTCGTGTTTCTGTTCGAAACACTGATAAGCCTCTTTCCATCCAAATGAGAACTGAATACGTATCTGTCTTCGGCCCTGCGCACTTTATGCTTCCAGAAATATTCCAGGATCTAGAAAGGGTAGTAGTTCTGGATGATGATGTGGTTGTCCAACAGGACTTATCAGCCTTATGGAGCCTTGAAATGGAAGGGAAAGTCAATGGTGCTGTGGAGTATTGTGGGTTGAGACTTGGTCAGCTGAAAAGTTATTTGGGTGATAACACTGTTGACAACAACGCGTGTGCTTGGATGTCTGCATTGAATGTTATCGACTTGAAGAAATGGAGGGAGCTAAACCTTACTGATACATACAGAAGGCTGCTTCAAGCTGTAAGTGTCAGCATTCGATTTCAAAGAGTGTTATCTCATATTTGTTTAAGTAATTTAAAGGACTTGTTTCTAATTCAGAATTGATATCGTCTTTTAATTTTAGCTTTGCTTGGTCCTCCATAAAAAAGTTATTAATTTTATGAAAAGTAAGCCTCAAACTTCAGACTCAGTAGCCTGATTTCAGCCAGACAAATTAAAACCGGTTGAGTCTCAACTTGATTGGTGAGCTTTTGGGCTTTGGGTGTAAATTTTTTACCAAACCACTGAATGTTATCATTTTTTTACTCTTTTGGTTTTACGATTAATCGGCATGTTGTTATGGGAAAGGATTATCTGGGTCTTGTTTTCTGTAACATTTGTTCAGTTGTCCCTTTTCCTTTTTTTTTTTTGCTTTGCTTTCCAGTTTTGGAATCATGCCTCTTGTTTCTGCTGTCATTCGCCTTTTATGTTTTTAATAGAATATTACATTAACAATTAAAAATCAACACAGATATGACCAGAGAGTATTATTTTATCAATTGACACACTATTTTTATGTTAGTAATAAAATAATCTCTGAAGAAATTGACAGGTTATCTTGTCTAATACATGTTGCACACTGTTGCAGTGCTCTTTCAAAATATGCAGAATTGCACCTTTATGATTCTGTAGAAATTCAGTCACTGTATTTACTGAACCAGCAAGCATTCAGCCACCTCTCTGACGTCTGACTAGGGTTGAAACACCTCCTTCATGCAGATGACTACGGAGTTCTCAAATCTTCCATTGACACAGCACCCAAACTGAAATCCCTCTTATGCAGGAGCAATCAACCAAAAACAGCGCTTTAATGTATGGGCTTACATGTCTATACAGATCAGTGCAAGCCCTAGAAGGAAAAACCGAAATTGATCCCTTGAATCCCTTGCCTTAGTACAAAGTAGGAAGGCTTAATTTGGAGAAAACCTGGGGTTGAGGTAAGAAGAAAAGATGAAAATTGGATAGATAGAAAGTAGGGTTCGGAAGGAGAAATAGAAAATATTTGAAAGAAAAAGTGATCCGTTCTTTCTATCCAGCAGTGGGCGATCAGCTCTGAATATTTATTTTAATGCTCTTCTCTGAATTTGAAAACCCCCCATATAGTTTGTCAGATTTACAAAATGGTCCCTATATTCATGAAAATTATGAATCAGTCTTTCTGTTTCTAAACATTTACATGTACGACAACTAACAAATAGACTAAAGGACTTGACAAACAAAAGCAGGAATGAAATTCGATGGCCTTATTGTGGCATGTTATCGGTTTCTAGTAGAACAATCTAGGCCCCGAGTTTGGGGCAATACAATCTTTACAGGATACAACCTAATCTACAAAGATAAAGGCTCAATATGTAACAGCATTGATAATACAACTAACAAATAGACTAAAGGACTTGACGAACAAAAGTATGAATGAAATTTGATGCCCATATTGTCAGATGTTATCGGTTTCTAGTAGAACAACCTAGGCCCTGAGTTTGGGGCAATACAATCTTTACGGGATACAACCTAATCTATAAAAATAAAGGCTCAATATGTAACAGCATTGATAATACAAGTTGTAAATCTTCCTTTTTTATTCTGTGTTTCCATTTTTTTTGCATCAACATTGTTGGGTGCCCTAGAGTCTACAATTTTTTTTTACTTTCCTTCACTAGTAGATATTTGATTAGTTGAAAATCCGAAATGCTTCTCAGGGATGTTGAGCTTTTGCCTGTTTGTATTCTCTCCTTCCAGCTGCTTGGAGAACATCCCCAAAGACCTGCCCTCCGTGTCCATAATTAACATCTTCTGTATAACATATCAGAAATTTTTTTTTTTTTTTTTCAACTCTCTAAATCTTAATAACCTCCTCCGGCTGAGCCTTCTTCTGATGGGTTCCAACTTACAAGTGATAGATGTCTACTTGTACCCCATACTCCTACTTACCATTGGCAATTCTGTCACAGCCATTAAAAACAAAAACTGTCACTTTATAAGTGCTGAATTGCAGAAGGAACCACTGACAAGGACACTCTTCTCTGTGGAAGTTCTCTCCCCCAACTCCAGAAAACCTCTGGTAAATATTGTTGAAACACTGACTTATTCAATGACATTTTGAGGTGTTCCCTGTCTATATTCTTATTTTTCTTTTTTGGTGGTATGTCAAAGGGCTGTAATGGTTTCTATATAATACCAAAAGACAGATGAGGCCGAAGGGCTGTAATGATTACTGTATACTACCTTAGAGACACTTTCTTCTTTTTTCCATAATGGTGTTCTTTGACCACTTAGGTTAGACTGGCAAAGATGTCCAACAATCAGAAATTTTGAATGTTAGAAGTTGCCCACTTAGTATCTGGAACACCAAAAGTTACTGTCTGGGATATGGGTGCGGTGATTACAATGATGATAAATTATTGCTACTCCAAGTATTTTGATTGCTTAAAAATTGACAATTGCAATGTCATTGTTCTTTATAACCTATAACTTATCTTTCGACATGAATGGTATCAGCTGCAGAGCGAGAATGAGGCGTCATCTGGGGTTGCCTCATTGCACGCAACCCTGCTCACGTTTCAGAACCAGATATATGCTCTACAGAGTTCGTGGGCATTGTCAGGACTGGGCCATGATTATGGCGTTGATGCACAAACCATTAAGGAAGCTGCTGTATTGCACTATAATGGCAAAATGAAGCCATGGCTCGACCTTGGCATTTCAAAGTACAAAGGATTCTGGAAGAAATTTCTGAAGAGAGACGATCAGTTTATGGATGAGTGCAACGTAAATCCATAGCCCCAGGAGCCATAACTTGGAAATTCAAATGAGCACCAGGATGAGGAATTTTGGTATGGAGTTACTCCTACGTCTACTATGCTGACAGAGAGGACCTTTGAATCAGTCTCAGTTGGGTGGAGATGTTTCAGTAATAAAAAAGGATGAGCACCGTATTTGGTTTGTGATTACATGGTGAAAGAGGCTTGATGACAATTGCGGCTGTAGAGGCTGAAAGGCCCCAAAACAAAACAAGTTCTTTTAAGTGGGGTGGTGCAGGAGATTTTGAGGATGTACAAGAGAGTGGATGATGATAGACCATAGAGGTGATTTTTGTAAATCAGCATTCTTGCAGGTCAGTCTAGACATTTGATTGCAATTTATTTCCTGTGATATAGATATGATAATTGTTGGGTCAGCATGCCGAAAACTCGGTGGCTGCCATTGAGTTAAGATAATTCATGTAGATTGAATGTTTTTTTTTTTTTTCCCTTTTTTTTTCTCATGTCAGTCTTCCAGGAGACATCATATATTGTTGATTTTTATTTTTTTGAGCATTCCTCTTTAATTCAGATTCATTGTTGAAGATGGGTACTTACTTGCCAAAGCAATGGTGTTTTTTTTTTTTTTTTCCCTGCATTTCCTTTTTAACCTCTGGTAAGCCACTGTAACTCAGCAGTTGATCAATGCCCATCACAGTGGTTATTATTATTATTATTATTTTTGTGGTAAAAGAAAAAAAAAAGAAAAAAGGGTATTTGATGTGATTAAAGTCCTTTAAAAAAAATCGAGGGCAATCTGCTTTTTCGAACTTGTGAGAGTCCATAAGTTGTCGAAGAGACTGGATGCTGAGAAATTTTATATTTCTCTCTACTCTGGTTTGGTTCACTTTCACATCTAATTATAAACAAGTGGTTCTTTATTTTACATTTTTCTTTTTTCATATTCTTTTCATTTATTAGAGACTCAACTCATACACTTATGTACGCTACACACTGTTTCCAATCAGCTAAGCTACAATCACGGAAGAGTGCTTCTTTCTTTATTCACTTAAAAGCAAACAAATATGAACAAAGATGAAGAGCATATATGCAGAGGGAGCGATGACCACAGCGCCTGTGGGAAAATATCCAGTTGGATAGTTTATTAAAACTCAACATTATTGAATGATGATAGGTACAAACTTAAGGGCCTTCAAAATCTCGGTCTAAAACTTGGTGATACAATCTAATGTTAAGTTCGAATGGCTTATTAGAATTGAAGGTCTGCCTCATATTTCTACCAGAAATCGAAACAATGACTCATTGTGAAGTGGCCTATTTCTGCCTTTCTGTGTAGTACTCTGATGTCCCTCACCTAGTCTGGGAACTATTATTGGGTTATTTGATCCATGTGATTCATAACCAGTTTATGCTCTCCTCGAATGGTCCACTGGGGGCTACCCGAATAGTGTGAATGGGCCCACTTTGATTATGTGCTGTGCACTGGAGAGGAATATGTCGACCTCTTCTTCAGGTGCTTTATCCAGGAATATCAACCGGTGGAATAGCTTGTCCCCAACGATTTTGTTCACCCAAAGAGACAAATGAATCCGGGTGCCCGATGCCAAAACAACACAAAATAAAAAAAGGGATTGGTAGGACTCAATTCCTCAATTATCAAAGCATCCCAACTTTTCTAATTATTAAGAACATGGATGGATGGTTGTCTTGAAGAGAAACTTGAGGGTCACACTCTTTTACACAGTCTAACATGAAAATTTTCACAATTTAGATGAACGGTTGTAACTAGAATAACTAATTCAATTTGAGAAAAAATAATATTTAACGTGATCACACCTGACAAGAAAATGATTAGGTTAATAATGTTCTAAATATGAAATATATATATATATTTACAAACTCTCCAACATCGCGCCTAATCTGACCGTGGGTACCACCACCTATTCTAATGCAATCCGATCAGATAACATGCCTTGGTATGATGGGCATTAGCCCAGATTCAATAGGAACAATGTATAGATATACCTTAGTGTGATCACATGATCTAATGGACGAGAGCTCCATGGTGCATTTAGTGGTCGCTCAGAAAAGATGAATGATGCATTTAGTGGTCGCTCAGAAAAGATGAATCAAATTGATATATTGCATGGTGCTGTTGGTTTGTAACTGTAATAATGGACTCTGCTTTCCCTTTTATGATTAAAAAGAGGGTGTACCTTCTTCAACCCTATACCTCTTTGGCATGCTTTGACCATGCAACCATGTACGTGATAGTCTATCAAGGGGTGAAAATCTGGCCCGGCGCGGCCCGCCCAAGACTGGGCCTGGGCCAGGACGACTCGTGTTTGATATGCGGGCTGTGCCGTACTGGGCCCAACCTCTTGGGGGTTAGCCCAGCACGGCCCTGGTAGTGCCTTGCTGGGCCGGGCCCCAGTCGGGCTTGGGCTGTGCAGCCCATGGGCGGCCCACAGATCCCCCTTTCCTTTTTTAAATTTTTTTTAATTTTTTTAAAAATAATTACATGGGAATACAAATCCCTTCTATAAGAAAATATGTAATACAAAATCCATAAAACATATAAGAGATTGAATTTTGAGGGGGGAGGGTTTTTTTTTTTTCTTCTTCAAAAAAGACTATTGGGCCCCTCCTCGTGCCGGGCCGGGCCGCCCATGGGCTTGGGGGCATGGCCCAGCACGACACGAGTTTTACTCATGCTGGGCCTTGGGCCTTGCAGCCCTGGTCCCGCACGACCTGTTGGGGATTGCTGGGTCGGCCCGTTGACCAAGTCAATGGGCTCAGGCACAATTTTTCTGTGCTGGGCCCGTGTTGGGCTTGGGCCGCTCGCTCAGATTTACACCCCTAGTCTATCCTATCCGTGGTTAAATAAGAGAAGTGACTAAATGCTAGTCTCGTAGATTTCTCCTTTGAAGAGGGTTTTTTTTTTTTTTTTAATTTAAATTATATAGAGCCCGGTACACCCGGGAAGGAAGCCCACCGAGGTGGGAAGAAAGTTCGCATATACACATGTAGGAATATATAAGGAGGAGGTGGGGGTTGAACCTCTGACCTCCCCAGTAAAAACCAACTCCTTACCAATGGGGTGAGGAGTGCAACCAATGTATATGTAACTCCTGCCTACTCGAGTTCAAATCAGGTGGCCTTTTTTTCTTTTTTTTCAATTCATGTGAAATCAGGTAGCATTGAATTCCAACTGCCCGCTTCTTTTAAGTCCCCCTCACCAATTTCAGTCGCCATCTAGGTATAACATTCATAATGACCAGAATTAAGGGCAGTCCATGCTCGTGGACCTAGGATATTCCTTTGAGGTGGATTTTGGAAGTAGACCCAATACTTTGGTATGGGTTTCGGAAGTGGACCCAGGCTTGACGGGGTGAGTGACCTTGATTGCATGTATGTAGGTCCTAGGGTTGTAAACGGGTTAGTTCTGGTTCGGGTCCATGGTGGACCCGGAACAGGAACCGTTAAGGAGAAGATAGAACCGAACCTGGACCTGAAACCGTTTCAGAACCAGTTTCTTGGCTCCGGAACCGGAACCAGTACCATATATGAGACGGGTCTGGATCCGGGTCCAGGTCTATGTAGAGAATGATATTATAAAAAAAAAAAAAAAAGGATTTTAGGTGAGATTTTCAAAAACTGAAGTTGTATGTCGGGTCTCGGGTCCACAGGTCCGAACCAAGGTAGAACCAGACCCGGACCCATTTACTTATCGGGGCCTAAATAAGGACCCAGACCTGGTTTTTAACGGGTCGGAACCTTCGGGTAATCAAAGACTCGATAACCCATTTACATCCCTAGTAGGTCCACAAGTATGCATGTGCCTGAGAGAATAGTTTTGTCAGGTAAAATTACGATGGAGTTATCTACGTCAAAAAAAAAAATCTATCAGTGCGACCAACTTTAATACAGTGAAATTACTTTAGAAACCCGTACATGAGAGTATTAACCCCGACGAGTAGCTCAGTTGGCCTAAAACCACAGTTGCTCCCGAAGGTTCTGGATTTAAAACTGCGCAACCACACTAGGGCCATAGGGAATTTGCCTGGCTCCCCTTAAGCATGCATGAAATAGTCCAGCCGAAAGGGCTAAGACACCCTCGGTTCTAAAAAAAAAAAGGATTATTATTATGTGGAAGTGTGCCCAATTGATCGTTTTATGGGCCACAATATAAAATCTCAAACCCATTATAGGGTTTTCCTTTTCTTTCTTTTCTTTTTTTTTTTTTTTTCCAATTTTTGCTTTCATGCAACTTGAACTCATGCACACTACACCTTCTTAATAACCATCTAAGCCTTCTTAATAACCAGCTAAGCAACAGCTGCAGCTTGGGACGGTGTGCTGTAGGTTTTACGCAACTCCTATGAGTTGATTGATTAGAGGAAATGTGTGAAAAGATTGGATTAATTACGGGAAGGGGCAGATGGACCCCACTAACTTGATTTATCTAGAAACAGTTTGGCCATTCCAAACAATGACACTCTAAACGCATATGGGCCTGACTATGTGAAGATCACACCATGTACATGAGGTTGACCACACCATGCATGTGTTCAATATGGTTGAATCAAATCTTTACATGTTCGACTTTGTGAAGATCCACACCGTTCAGATTACATGCCAACCCATTTTTACCTGTCTAAGCGTATTATGCAACCCAAATTTCAGGTCAATAGGAATAATGACATTACCGTTAATTGAAAACATGGCTAAATTGTGTTTTGTCATATGCGACTATATGGATATGATTCTTGTTGGACTGAAATATGCCATGCCCAATCATGAATATCATTCTAATTTGACTGAAATCTTATGTAGTTATGGAAAGGGTACAGTCTAATCGCTGTCATCATCATCTTCAAAACCTTCTTCCAATTATGTTGGGTTTACCCATATGAATTCCTTTTTGTAGGGCCAAATTCCGGAAAAAAAAGTAGGAAGACCTGACGTGTTCTATTGGTAAACAAAGAGCGGCCCCAATTTGAACAGTTTAGATCTTTAAAAGGTGCCCCAACTTAGTCGATTGAATATACTCACCACTTTAATAAGTTGGGTATATGTCCTACCAGTTAAAGTCAAATTTGGCCAGTTCTTATACATGGGAAGGTTTTCATGCACATTGGTTAGGTCTGGTCAACCTTTTAATCCCTTTCTTTAGTGGCCTGGAAATCTTTATTTGGCGTAAGGGTGAAACAAAACCCTAAGTTATTTGGATTACAAACTTGGGTGAAATCAGATGGGTTTAATACAACAATGGATGCAGGGACAATGGAAATCCAGCCAACACAAATTGATGAGATAAGGCTGTGATGACCATGGTGATGTCAATCAAAATCCAACCATGAAGAGTCGATGCTCAATTGGCATGTGAAGTCATGAATTGTCAACCCTTCTCAGGTCCCTGACTCCTTGAACAGTTGTGTCAGTGATTACATTTAAAAAAAAAATTGAAGGTTCCAAATCTCTTGTTGCGATATTATCTAAATAGAAATGAGACAGAACATATTTCTAATATGAGAGAGATTATTGTATGTGAAATGAATTATACATATAGATCACTTGTATATATATCTCAGTTTGAAGAATTGAGAAACTGACCGGAGTAATACAACTTGATATCCCCTTTGGGATTAAAGAATCATTAGAAAGACAGCACAACAATAATAGCAATTTGTAACAAATACATAAAAAAATCATGAACACAAAAACTAATAAATAATCAAGGTTTGGGGTTAATTATCATCCATGAATGCTTTGGCCTGCTTATTTGTAGGCCGCAAAAGCCCTTATTCTCTCTACTCATAATCTGCACCCCATCAGTCTCTTATAGCATTTCTGTCTCTTTCCCTTTCTCTCCTCTTTATGTTTTTCTCTCCCTCAATTTTGCTCTTTAGGTGTGGATTTAAGAAAGAGTGTAAGGGGGTGGCACGGGCATCTTCTCCACAATGCCACAAAGTTCTTGGCCTTGAGGCATGTTGTATTCATCCCTCAGAGATCTAGCTGGGGATTGGACACTGAAGTAGAGCTGCTGGCCTAGATAGTTCCTCTCCAAGATCTCTGAACGCAGGCTCCACATACCTGCATTGTCGAATGTCAAGAGGATGGCGGTCCACGACTTCGGGTACACTTGGATTGTGTGGCGACTCACAGCATCAAGGAGGTTGTAGGTCTTTCTGCTATCTGGGACCCATTTACCGGGCCTCATGCTGCATTCATCATTCATTTGCAAACAAAAACAAACATTAGATCTTATAAACTCACTAATACATACATAGTTGTGATATTCTCAGCATTAGTGATGAATTGAATTGAATTTGTATTGATGGTTGCAATAAGAGCAGCATGAATTATATTGATTAGTAGTAATTAGTCATGGTGGTGGTACTAGTAGTTCTAGTAAAAGAAGAAGAATAAGAAGAATGAATGGATGGATGATTGCAATAGTACTACTAATCCATCAGTCATTTATAGACAAAAAAGAACATTGGATGATCTTACTAACTAATACATACTTGGTGATGATAATAGCATTAGCGATTGAATTGAATTGTATTGATTATAGTAGTAGTAGTAGAAGAAAAAGGAAAGAGAAATTGAAGAAAGATGAATGAATGAATTAGTAGTGCCGTGGTACTATTAGTACTGCATACCCGACTGCGAAGAAAGAGTAGCCATCCAAATGCCAAGTTTGAACATTCTTCTCAGGGTTCTCCAAGATGATCTCTATAAAGTTGCGGAAGGTGACATTGAGGATGTTGGGCTGGATGGTGATGGTTTTGGTGGTGGGAGGGACATCTCCAATTACATTATACTTAAAGACCTTATCGGCGACCCCAAAGTATTCAGCGAGCTTGGGTGGGGTTGTAGGGTCCTCGTGGGAGACTCCATTGATGGCATAGCGGAGCTTTCCTTTGACATGTCCCATGGAACTAGCAAGCCTGATTGTGCGTGTGATGTTGATGTTGCCATAGTGATATGAACCTTGGGGGTTAGGGCGGGCTGCGCTGGCAGTGAGGTTCCACCGGAAGGACCGGTACTGATTGAAGGACCATGCCCAGCCGGTGGGAGCCGCCGGGAGTCTTGGGTTGGGAGGGGAGTTGGTTCCGGCATAGCGGAGGAAGGCGGTGGCATTGAGCGCGTACTTGGTGAAGCGACTTGAGGCCAAAATGTAGTAGTCCCTAGGGGGCTGGTTGGCTGTGACCAAGACTGAGAAGCACTGGCCTAGATGGATATCAAGGGACTCATAGTTGTATTGTTGAGTGTGGGATCCATCCATCTCTACAAGCTTCATAGTATGCTCTTGGATGCGAAAATTGATTGAGTTCTTCAACCCCACATTGCATATCCTAAACCTGTACACCTTGAGAGACTCCAAGGTGAACATGGGCTTGTCACTCCCCTCTCCCGTTCCTGATTGGCCGTTGATCAGGATTCCATCAGGCCGATTGATTGACCGCCCGCTATCAAGTGTCTTCTGCAAGACGCTGAGGCTCTTGCTGTACCAGTCCCCCACCAGGACCGTGTAGTCGTCTGCCGGTGGGTCGAACGGAACAGGGATTAAATCTCGACTGTTAATTCGCAGGCCTCCGAATCCACCTGCAGCCCTCTGTATGCCTAATGATGGAAAGTAGTAGTAACTTCCTATCTGGTCTTTCACTTGGAAATGGTATGTGAAATTCTTCCCAGGAGGAATTGGGCAGTTTGTCCCTGGCATTCCATCTTGCCATGCGTTCTTCCTTTGCTGGATCCCTCTCCTGCACGTTCCATTGTATTCCCATTACTCATATAAATCATGTTATCAATATATAAGTGATATTATATGAAACACACACACAAACAAAATTTATATGCATTTATTCAATTCATCATAGATAAATAGATAGATATCTAGCAGTAATTAGCAATGTATCATCTATCCACTATTCATTATTCAAAATCATCATTTTTATCACCAAAGTTGTCTTATTCCATCAATATGGTGTTGACTTCAATAACTATATACAAATCAAAATTCCTTGTCTATCTATCTATGGAACATGGAAGCAAATTCTCCATAAAAAAGATCCATTACTCAAGATCTATGATGCTCGGATAAAGCAAGGACATGTCATGTATATATATATATATATATATCTATAAAACAATGACATATGAAGTATCACATATGATACAACATGGTACATTGCCCATTTTGAAGTACGAGGGTGTCAAAGGAAAATCAATCTATATATAATGGAATATATTGGGGGCCACATTTGTCTGCTCAAGCGAACGAACAATGCATGCATTATTCCATCTAATTGAATGATATTTAATTCACAAGGACATGATACATGTATAAATGTATATACCATGAGAGGAGGAAGGGCTGATCCAGGTTGTTGAAGACATTGATGACAAGGTTATTGTTGGTGGTGGAGTTGATGTTGGGCCCCGGAAACTGGCCGTTGATGAGAATGACCCGCTGTGGGAGACCCAAAGGCCTCAAGGTGCCGTATGTTACCTTCCATGTGAAGAACAGGTAAGGATCCTCCCCTGTAACCACCGTAGACCACAAACACACTAGGAGAGAAACCAACACAACAACAGGGGACGTCATCCCTCTCTCTCTCTCTCTCTTTTCTTCTCCTTCTCCTTCTCTATCAATGAAACAAGACAATGAACAAATATACTACAACAACCACCCTGCAAGAACAGAAGAGCGCTATTCATCACCATTTCTTCATAACCAAAGCAAATGGAAAATAGATGAGAAAAAAAAAAAAAAAACATAACAAAACCTGATTTTGTGGGTGTTTGAAGTGGAGAGATGGATTAGCGAGAGGCCATGTTGTTGTGGGTTTCTTCTTTTTTTTTTTTTCCCTAACTGGTGATGGGGTACTTTGGTTTATTCCTCTCTCTGGTTGTGGGGTGCCTTGTGATGGTATTTATAGCATGTAAGAGAGGTTCTAGGAACCCCAGAAACTACCCAATTCAGGAATTTCCATCCATTTCCAACGGTTTGCATGTCCACAACCGTAAAAGATGGAATCCTTTATTAGATTTCCTGCGTATTCTGTTTCGTTCTTTCTACTTTTTGGTGCAATATTCGCGTTTGGACAAGTGTAATTGCCAACTTCCATGTAAATGAAGTGACGCGTTAATGACAGTTCGTTAATGAATAATTTATTTTAGAATGAAAATGTGTTTCAGAATGCAAGTAAAATGCGTATATTGTCTTAGCATTTGCTTGTACATCATACGAGAACCGGATGATAATGGAATGAACTCTCTATTAGTAATACTAATTCCATATCAATCCGCGGTCCCATACACTAAGAACAAATATGGCAATCATGTGGAACTCTTCTTCTTTTTTACAAAAAAGTTTGAGCTGATTTTTTCGGTGCTTTCTTCATATTTAGTTGGTTAGTTTTGTTTTCAACCATATTCTTTGATTGAAACAGTAAGGAATTGATTTCAAGTGGTTGGATCGTATTCAAGTTAATGACTTATGGTCAAATGAATTCTACTAAGGATGATTAAAGAGGTGAGAAATGAATAATTTTAAATAGTAATATTGATGAGACATTGACTTTCCTAATATTTGCATTATTATGGTGACGGCAAGGTATTTATTTTTCATCTTTTCCTAATTGAATTTTCATTAATACAAAGGTTATTTAATTGACTTTTTTAAAATTATTTTCGAGCCTTCATTTCAATCACTTACGTAAATGCAAAGTCTTAGAATTTCTTAGAATTAATTCAATTACATGAAACAAATCGCCCTAAGCCCACTGTCTCATGATGTTTTAATTGTCTTATTGTGTTGTCTTCCGATGTGATTCATAATTGCACAAAGCACCAATACGAGAGTATTTGAAAATGATAAAAAAAAAAAAAGAAAAAAAAAATCAATCCCTGTTTACCTAGTTCCAACCCTCTTAAGTCTCTAACTTAAAAAATTCTTAAGCTGAATTATTAGAACTCAATAGTAGGCCCCACCTATTGAAGATTTGAGCCACTTTAACCAAACACCTTCATTGCATATAAATTTTTTTTCAAAATTTACTCAAATAAGAATTGATCATATATACAATAAAAATGACAATATGATAAATAATGTGATTAATGAATATAATTTAATAATATATAACATTGTGCCAATCATGTTAGTAATTGACTGCCACTCACTGATACAATGTGACCAGTGGATTGGCAATTCTCCTGAGAGATGATTGAAGGTTGAGTTGGATGCATGCAATGCTAGTCTATCCTTCGTTTTGGTGAACATTAATTATCTATCCAAGGACCGCAACCGCGTATCTGCTGTGCGCTTGGTGCTGTTTTTCGTCTTTTCTAATCTAAGGATCGCATTTGACCGTGCTTAATATAAGTCATTGCCGTTTGCTTTTGTGGCATCTCGTTAAAAGAGGACGGTTGGATATAGATGTTTGTATTTTTTGTGATCGATCTATGAATAAAGAGGCTAATAAATTAGGAGTTGGAAGCATTGGTTATAGTAAAAATGGTAGCATATTAACAAGGCTATCCAAAAGAATTGAAGGAGGTTCAGCTATCATGGTAGAAGTTTTGGCCATTGAAGAAGCTTTTGATTTGACAATTCAGCATAGGTGGAGGAAAGTAGGTTTCTTTAGTAACTCCAAAATTGTTATTGATTCCATAACAAAGTCTCAATATCTTTTCCTTTGGGAAATTTATACCCCATTAAAGAAATATCCTAAAAATAAAAGATGTTTTTACTAGAGTGCACTTTACGGTGATTAGTAGAAGCATTAATAGTGAAGCACATAGTCTAGCGAGGGCGGGGCTTTGTACAAGTGATGCTTACATTAGTAATCATGCTGTATCTTTCTCCAATGATTAATGAATAGAATGCCATCTTTTTCCAAAAAAAAAAAAAAATTGTAATAGGACGGAGGTTTTTTTTCGTTTTCACACAACGATATCTCTGGAGGCTAGTTATTTTGAGCTCCTAGCCCTGGTCTCCACCTGCTCCTATTGGTGGGGTATGAGTATGGGCATGGGGATGGATTCAACGGTGGGTCTATCATATTTAGGGTGGGCAAGGATTTTGAGACTTTGGCCTGAGTTAGGTTTAGGGATGACGAAAGTGTTGGGTGCACTTGTAGCTTGCGTTTGTTATATTATATATATTGTAAATATTTTTTCACAACATCAATATACTGGGGTGATAGCAAGTAATTTTTCGGAGAGCGAAATCCTTTCAATGCACATTGTGTTGGATACAAGTTGACACCCTAACTCGGCCCCATGTAACCTTCTGTAATATAATGCTAGATGGTTGTATGCGTGCATTCTCTTGAATGGGGAAAATATGACTTGAATTACTGATTCAACCTGAACTTTTCTGTATTATTATTTGGTAGGTAAAAGGTTAAGGAATCCTAATCTATAGTTAAATGAGTCATCCATAGATTGAGCCCCTCGTTCTTCATGTAAATCACTCAAAGAGTATAATGCATAATCGATGATTTTTTATGCTTTGGCAGGTTTTTCACGGTAATATGCTTATATATACAACTATATATCATTTCTACGAGGGCCACAATAGCTAATTCATAAAGAAAGGATCCTAGCAACTAACTTCTAATTTAAAGAAGACAGAAGAAATAATAATTCTGAGATGATGCATGGTAGGTTAAAGGGGGTCTAAGGTATTTAATAAAAAAGAATCTTGAACACATTTAATAAAAGACTAGCTAGGATATGTTTCGAAGAATTTGGTACCGTATATGGGTGCATAATTTAGTTTGATTAGTTATATCATTTTCACCATGCTGCCATGCCACATACACTATTAGATTGTATTTAATTAACCATAGAAAGTGTATAAAATGAGTATTTTATGACAAGTTCAGCCCATAATGAAGATATCATAAATTTGTTATGATTAGACAAAATCACATTGATGCATGATTTATAAATGACTAATACAACACTACATAACATATATACATCTTTTCTTTTTTAATGTATTCACAAATACATCTTGAAAGACTTTTGACGTGGTGAGATAGCAAAAATATATATATATATATATTAGAGAATTATTTAGATATTGGAAGAAAACTAAAAACGAAGGTTATATTTTGGTTATATGTTAGACTTTCTTTTTTTTTTTAACGCGTATACCTATTGGATGTTTTTTTTTAGTATGATATTAATATTTATGTGGTTATAATATTCTTTTGAATTTGCTTATATTAATATTTACTGTGATTTTTTTTCTGTTTTTTCTGTTTATCAAAACATTATTAATGCAATTTTGTTGTTTAATTGAGATTTATGATTATTTTCCTTTTGTTTTGAAATAAATTATAATGAGTTTCTTGATAATGTTACTTCTATACTTTTAATGATAGGCTGAGAACATTAGATTAAGATTTATCTCTCTTACATTCATAAATACACACTCGAAGATTTTTGTAGTAATGAAATAAAAAATAAGATTTTCAACTCATTAATTTAAAAGAATACGTGACAACTAAAAACAATATTATATTGGTAGTGGAAGAGCGAAAAAGAAAATAGAGAACTAAAAAACTAATGAGAGAATTAAAAAAAAAAAAGGAGTTAGAAATAAAAAATAAAAAAGAGAATGTATCAAATGAGTAATGTAAAAAAATATTTAAATTTAAATAAATATAAAATAACTTAAATTTTGAAAAAAATGAATTCGTTGATTTTTTGAATAAAGGGTAAAAAGATGTCAATATCACATTAGTAATGGAAAAGCTACAATTTAGTAAAATAAACATTTAATAGAAAGTAAAATTGAATCTATATGTGCAAAACAAATTAAATGAAATGAGAAATAATCCAAATAAGATAAAGCAAATAATTGGTCTCATGCATATTAAATGGTTGAAGTAGGGTCGATCCTTTGAGAGTTAAAATTGAACATAAGCGGTCAAAATTAAATTGAAAGCCTTTGGCTATAATATATAATAATAATAATAATAATAATAATAATAATGCATTGGTGTGGGGTTCGATGAGAGTCAAAATTGACAGGTAACAGCTAAAATTAAGATAAAAACCTTCCACTATGATATATAATAATAGATTGATGGAAGCTTTGTTGATAATATAAATTAAAGATAACCGACAAATTATTTGAAAACCTTTATTTATAACATATATGTAATGATAGGTTGATGTAGACCGCTGTGAGAGTCAATGCTAAAGGTTAGCGATTGAAATTGAATTGAAGGTCTTCAGTTATAATATATGTAACAATGGTCGTTGAATGTGACTCTATTATGCAAGCAATTGGGCTCATGAACTTTGGATCTTAATTGGAGTTAGACCGAGCAAATTATAGTCCCAACCTTGGATGCTTTGTACTAAAGACCCCCAACAAGCAGCAAGCTTGCGAAATGCATGATCCCACAAATAAAATTAAAGTAGTAATATGTGGTTCATTTTGTTTTTATACGAGTCGAACGAATAATATCTTTTGATCTTTTAATGCTTACATTATTTACCGGAAATGTGGTTCTGTTCTTCCAAAATCAATGCAAAAGTAGCTGAAAAGCTTCTCACATTTCTCATGACATGAAATTGAGAAACATATTATCAATTTGAGCCTTCTTTTCTATAGTAATCGGTGGGGTGGATCAGAATTAAGAGAGACTCGACTTGGTAGGAGCCGAGCTCGAGATTGTGAGCTCTCTAACTGGGTAAGGCTAATCATCATGAGTGCGTTTGATAAGGACTAATAGCTGATCTCCCACATTGTTTGATTGGGATGTTTTTTTTACTCCTGGTAGCTTGCAATAGCGAGCAACCTACCATTGCCACGAGCTCATTTCATCCATTGCTTGGGATGATTATCCATTGGTCTAGAAAGCCAAACTTGAGCTTTTTAACTCCAAATTTAGTAGTTGAGGAACTTCGTTCCAAACTTTAGAAATGGGTAGTTACCTCTTAACATAAAGGCAAAGAGTCGTTTTTGAAATATATATATATAGAGAGAGAGGTGCTCCTATGAGAGATACTCTCACCAAGTTGGTAAGAGATGAGTGGGGGCAGAAAATGGATTTTTAAGGCTGAAAAAAAAAAAAGCTGTATTATATCTAGAACCATTTTGAGGGTTAATGATAAATTGTAGTGACAACTGACATAGCTATGAACGATGGGGCTTCTAGCTTCTGAAACAGAAGAATTGAAGAGCCCCAGAAGCAGGAAATCATGAGATTCTGTTTGGGTTCCTCGGAACACAGCTGTACCCTGCAATGGTTATGAACCTTAAGGCAATAGGAAAAACCTCTCACTGAAAGGCAACTTGAGGTTATTACTCCGTCACTGGTTATTAAGATGCATAAAAAAAAAAAAAAAAAAAAAAAAACGAACATGAGGTTTCCAGCATCCGATATATCGAGATCCTAACAGGCTGTCAAATAAATGGCATGGCAATGAAGGAAATGCTTGGAGAGGGGCTAGCTTAGGTGCAGTGTTCGGTGCTCACCCATCTACTTTGTTGCCTCTCTGTTGTCGTCCCTTCAGTTCCATAAGCAGCCGCTCGTGCTTCTTAAAAATCCAGGGTGGAGATATTGGTCATTTTCTTGCTGAGAAATGAGTAGACCACCCACCTTGCCATGAATATTAGCAATTTGCTGGCCTCTTCTACTCTTAACCCCCATTTCTTTTCCCTTCTCAACACTCCATGGAGATTGGTAGATCACTGGTCTCTCTGAGTAATGGTTACAAAAAGAAAGCTTTTAACAGCACGAGTCTTTGATGATGATGGGCCTTAATATCATCCATAATGGAGATGAGGCTTTGATGATGTAGGGCTAGCCCTGATTGTTTAATATATCGGGAGCCCACATATCATTGAGATGGGAATGACTTGGAAGTGGAACTAGCCTGATTACTAGTTATCAGAACCAGAATTGACTGTCAAATCGCCTCATATGCATATGGTGTAGAGATCGTTAACTGCATGCATCACAACCGGTACTACTCTGTCACCAACATCCAAATAAAAATAGAGAGAGATTCTTCTTCATGTTTCATTCTAATCAACCCTGCTTTAGGACACTATAGATCTGTATCTTCCCGTTCCTATTGGAGCTCAAACCCCACTCACCCGAGGACGTTTGGTGTCCAAAGACAAGTTACAGAGCAACAATTCAAACGAAGTCGGGGGATCATCATCCAGGTGATCCTGATACCATATGCTATCATTCATGTAAATCTCCATTTTCTGGATAATTCTCACGCCATATGTAACCATATGGATCCTTGTAAGCATGCAACTGCAGTGATAGCTTGAGCAACCTGTAAATTTCAATTGTTTTGCTCTTCTGCCCCTTGTTGACAGAGTTGCATGCAACTAGATTTACAGGTAAACTCATTAGACCCACTATCCAAAACAGGGCCTTAAAACTGGTCAAGACAACCAGAGAATTATGAAACATTTTCCCTGATTCCAGAACAGCATAGAATTTGGTATGAACGAAAATTTAACCTGAGACTACCAACATGTTAAAGCAGGCGTGACATATATATAAATATATATATATATAAATATATGTGTGTGTGTGGGCACGCGCATGTGCCTGAGCCATGAGTTGCAATAGACATTAATAGAAATTTGCAAGCCTCTACAATCAAAAATTTGAAATCCAACTTCTTAAAGTCTGATCTGAAACTGCAGAGAGAAAATAAAAGGAAAAGAAAAGAAAGAGAGTTTTCCTGGCAAATCAAAGCACAAATTCACTAAGCACCCTTCTCTGACTTGGCAGCAGTTGCAGCAGCTTGCCCACGGAGACGACCAGTCCTCCTGGCAGCAATGAGACCAACCTTCTGGCCAGGTGGGGCGTCGCGACGAACAGTACTGGCATGCCCAATGTGTTGATGATTTCCTCCTCCGTGAGGGTGCTCTACAGGGTTCATGGCCACACCACGTACCTTAGGCCAGCAGTTCCTCTTCACTCGGTACTTATGGTAAGCATTACCTGCCTTGAGCATGGGCTTCTCAGTCCTGCCTCCACCAGCTACCTGCCCAATCATTGCACGGCACCCGCTTGGCACAATCTTCTTGGCACCAGAGGGAAGCTTAATCCTGCAATAATGCAGATAGATAGGAGAAGACCGATAAGAGGTGGGAGTGGCCATGTAATTTATGTTTCAACTTAAATACATATAAGCACTTGATAAATCTGTTTGAGATAGAGCTCCCTTGTGCATAAAGTTGTGTCAGGTTTCTACAGAAAAAAAAAAAAGGTGGCCCGTGACAGAACTCTTAGTTGTGACATAGGTAAGTGCATACTCTATAAGAACCTGCATGCTTAGGGTTCAAACCTGGGCAGCACCTTTCCTCACCCGAGGATGTGCTACCTCACTGGAGGTCACCTCCATTGCAGACCCTTTCTCATCAAGGGGCAGTATCAGGCAAAAAGACAACTTCAATGGAGACGAAAACCAAAAGCTCGTAGTTCCAAGAACAGTGGTTGTGGAAGTAGCCAGCCCATCCATCCATCTAGTAATGTTTTATATGTTAGGCATAACTGAACCCAACACCAGCCCCATTAACTGCTCAGGTAGTTGTGGTTCTGCCCAATTCACATGGATGATCGAGCAGATTGTGGGGACACAGAGCTCTACATGAGTCCATTGGAGTTGTCCAAGTCCTGACTCCTCAGTAATTAGGTTATTTCAAGCACTTTTTTAGCTGAACATCAACAAAATGTAAAAACACAGTTCTTAAGGTAAACAATCAACAGTCAGTTGGATGAGCATGGTTCGACTGTGAATGTATAATTCAAGCAAATATAATACAAGAGATGTTATGTAGAATC
This sequence comes from Persea americana, assembly GCA_029852735.1. Taxonomy (NCBI): domain Eukaryota; kingdom Viridiplantae; phylum Streptophyta; class Magnoliopsida; order Laurales; family Lauraceae; genus Persea; species Persea americana. The sequence goes on from CM056809.1 coordinate 12,878,470, forward strand.
ATGCGAAGGACATTTTTCCAAGAAAAAAATTATATCCATTAAAATGCTGATGACAAGGAATATAACCGGAAAAAAAGCCTTCGGCTATGCATGGCTTTATTGTATGCATAACCAGTTCCCTGAAGGAACCCTAGAATCATTGCTCCACTTCTTCCATATGCTGGTATGAGGAGAGAGACATTTTCTGTTGGACCCCCAAAATGGCAGGTTGCCAGATCAAGTGCAAACCATGGAGTCTTTCCCAGAAATGACAAACTGCAGGTTTAACTTCTAAGTGGATGCCAAAAACCAAACGTGCCTATTGATTTCTCATAACAGAAAAGTTTTGACAATAAGAAAGTAATTGATGTTTTTCCTAACAATTTTTCACAAAAAGGATTAGTGAAGTACTGGATAAATCTTAAAACTTTCCAAATAAAATTTTCTATATAAAAAAATTCCTAAAGAACATAAACACGTATCATAATTGGTTACATCAAGCCAAATCATAAATACTACACTTCCAAAGTCTAATTAGTCATTATCAAAGTATATAACATACAATTCATTCCTAATTGTTTTCTTCAATCTAGCAGCAAGAGAAATTAAAATGAAAGTAAGTTTTAGAGTAAAATAATCACTATTTTTTAAAAACCAGACCTGTTCTGCCCTAGAATTTGACGGTAGGGAGCGCTTTTGTTTAATCGTTGTAATTCTGCCAAACCTTTGTATTTGTAGGAAGCCATTTGACTTAACCGGGTGGCGCCAATTTTGTTTGATTAAAAACACTCATAACGTACCACATACCTCTGAATGACTAGGCCGCTAGTATGGTGATACCTGTAGATAAAATCTAATATAACCAGCATGGGGACACTTTATCTGAGCAGACTCACTCATAGAACAAAGGCCAAATTTCCACTCCAAACACAATTGATTAGCACCATTGGGTTTACAATTTGTGAAATGCAAATGGCAATGTTTGTCACACAAGAACAATGACATGCTGTATATAACTCCAATTAGAGTGAAAATCAAATCATTCTTTGCACAAAATCAGTCATATGATATGAACGGGACAATCAAGCAAGCAAAGGTCAGCTCCACATAGCTTAAACCAAATGGTTAATACTAGTTGCAGTCAGCACTGTACTTACAATACCATTTCTCTTGTTTCAAACCCAACTATCAAACATAATAATGAGAAACGATCATGGATTTTGCTCGACCTACACCGCTGATTTGGATAGATGCACAAGCTATGTTGCTATATTTTTCTATGCATGCTCAATCTGACTGCCCATATCACCTTAGATGAATGAAAAGGGGCTGTTCCTACACGGATGGATTCTCAAAAGAGAACAGATTCGATCAAACAAAGATACGTCCAATCATAATATACCATACCACAGGATCATTTCTTCTCAATAGTATCGAGATCTGATAAAAATCAAAACCCTAGAATTCAAATGGAAACAAAACCCTAATTGGTATGAAGAAGAAGACGGACCTGGAGGTTCCGTTATCAGGATTGTGGCTGATAACGATGGCGTAGTCGCCGGAGGCGCGAGCGAGGACGCCACGGTCGCCGACGTGGTGCTCGACGTTGCAGACGACGGCACCTTCGGGGATGGATCGGAGGGGGAGGACGTTTCCGACCATGAGGTTGGCCTTCTTGCCGCAGTAGACGAACTGGCCGGTGTACATGCCCTCGGCGGCGATGAAGAGCTCCTTCTGGTGCTTGTAGCGGAATGGGTGGCGGAAGGTGACGCGGGCGAGGGGAGCGCCGCGGCCGGGGTCGTGGATGACCTCGGTGATGACTCCCTTGAGGTAGCCGTTGCGCTCGCCGAAGTCGAGGGAGCGAAAGCGGGCGGGGCCCTTGCGGTGGTGGGTGTGGGACTTGAAAACGGAGCCGGCTCCCTTCCTCTGAGCTCTGATGACGCGACCCATCTCTCCTTCTTCTTCTTCTTCTTCTTCTTCTGGCGGCAGCGGCAGCGGCAGCGGCAGAGGCAGTTGCAGAGGGAGGGAGGATGTAGAGAGGGAATTAGGGTTTAGGGAGATGAGGGGTATTTATCTTATGGGAGGGGGGTGTTGGAAATGAGGGTTTCTTTGTGAAGGGTGTTTTGGTAATTTTAGAAATGACATGAAGGTCGGGCTGTGACTGGGGGTTGGGGGTTGGGCTTTGGGTGTAGCATTGTGTGAGTCCTAACCTAGGAAAAAAAATAGTAATGTTATAATGAAAATATGATCAAGCAATAGCAGAGGAGGGAGGCAATGGAGAGGAAATTAGGGTTTTGAGAGAAGAGGGGTGTTTATTTATATTGAGTGTGTGTTGGAAATGAGGATTTTAAGTAAAGGGTGTTTTGGTGATTTAATGGAATAACTAGGTAAGGCTAGGATGGAAACGGGCTAGATTCGAACCCATTCGAGATTTATATAGATTCGGTTCCGAGTCCAAATATGACATAAAACGTATAGGCTTGTTTTGTTAGTAGAATTATTGACTAAAATTTGTCAAGTTGGGAATTTCTACATGGCATTTAGGGCATTTTTCTTCACTCGAATTCAGAGAATTTTTGTCTGGAGAATTCTTAAATTTTCAAAACATGTGGGAATGTGGAATTCCTAAATCCTTCTATCTATTTGAGCATCCATAAACTCAACTAAAAAGTAAAGAGTTTAAAATTCATGAAATTCCAAAGATTATTTGAGACATTTTTAGGTAGCTAAAATTTTGAAATTCTACTAAAGATTAATGGCATTTGAAAATGCCAAGGATAAGCCATCGCATTATGCCATGATTCTCCAACACACCAAGTTATTTTCAATAATCCCACTAAAAGAATAGGCCCAAAATGCTATGGGTTTGCTTTTTCTAGAATTCTAAATTACAACCTCATGAGAAGTCTCAAATATCCTATTGAAATCTCTTAATTCCAGCCTCTTTAAAATTTACAAATGCTTCTTTGGCTATGAAGATTTGTAAATCCCATGTGGGGGACACTATTTAGAGAATTTATAAATTCTTTAGATAAGAATTATCTGAATTCTTGCGAAAGAACAAGCTGCTTATGTCATCATATCTCGATTTGAAATAAGATGCAAAGTGCATTAGTATAATTGGATAAAGAGCATGAAATTTTTTTAAAAATTATACAAGTCAGATTAATAAATGGTAAATGAGGAAGGCTAAGTAGACTGTCAAATATGAATATTGAGTACTATTTAAGCCCTCAAAACCTATATATCTTTATAATACGTGAATGCAATCATCCTAGATCTATATCCTTGGGTTGAACAAATAGAGATCTAATTTCAAAGTTGAAAGCTTCTATTCCACTATGCGTAGATTCAAATTCAAATATGAACCTCTCCCATATATAAAAAAAAGGAAAAAGTCAAAAATAGATTCCATATCCGGTTTATTCTAATCCAAAGTCTTTAAATACCCATTTGCACCCCTAAATGGTAAGGTCTATCGTTTGGACTTAGAAGTAGCCCTTGGGGTGTAAGTTGTAAATGAGCCAAGCAAGCTAATACTACATTGGGACCGACTTTTATTGGGTGTAATTAAGATCATAATTAAGATAATTTCATAAATACTAATCACGTGCAACAGTTACTCTTTTAATCATGTGTTTATTTTTATGGTGGGACTGACTCTTGTTGGGGTAAACTTTGGTGACATCTAGCACGTTGGGTAAGAGTTTACTTTGAAATGATTTGATGTACTATAGGTGGTTCCCACTATGAATTCCGCTCCTTCCACTTGGAAGAAATATAGGTAGACACCCGTTTGGCAATTTACTAGGTTAGTAAAAGTGATGTAAAGCTTCTATTTTACAGACATGGGGTCACATCAAAAGCACATATCTTCAAAATTCTATCTTTAAAAAAATAGTAAAAAAACAACCTCATTCCTCTACTAAAAAACTAAAAAACACTCGCTTTTTACATAAAAAGTAAAAAAAATTCCCTACCAATCAACTAAAGACAAAATACTATCATAACCCTCTTATATTTTGTTCTCTCTTAATTTGAGACTTTACATTACTATCACTTAAATAGTAAATTGCCAAACGGGACCAAAGATTTGAACTTGCTTTCCAAACCACTACGCTCAGAGCACAAAGATAGATAGGTCTATTGTACTCACTTTTTTTTTTTTTTGCTAGGTACTAGTCAAAAGTGATACCTGAAAACTTGAAGAACCAATAATTGATCCATGGTCATGTGTGTGATGCCAAGGTCCAACACCATACTACCATAAAGTGTGTTGGCGATCTACTGTCCTCACTTTAAATGTGACACTTCTAGATCAGTTATCTAATATAGCAAAACACCAAAAAGAAAAATGGGTTTGCTGTAGCCCGAGGTTGAACTAAGGCCCATCAATCCAGCCCTCAGATGAGAGGGCTTGGTTTGGGCCTTAAAATGAGGGCTTTTTATTTTAAGAAAACATATTTTTGTAGTCCTCAATTTTGAGAGCTGGGCTTGAACAGTGCTAGGCCTGGCTTGGCCCTTCCATTTTTATTTATTTTATATATTCTTATATACTAAAATGCCTCTTTGGACTAGGTCGGACTGAGCCTGACCCGGGCCCAGCCAGCTTTGGGCCGAACTAGAGCCTTAGGATTTGGCACAGAGGCTGAGCTTGGACTCATTGTAGAAAACCCAAGCTCAGTCCAACCTGAATGAGAGACACAATTTTTTTGTTAGAATAGGGATTCAAATACATGCACTTTTTTCACGCACGCACACACGGCCCAACTGGCTGAGCTATAGTTCAATCATTAGAAGATTTTTTTTTTACAAAAGTCATCATCTACCCAGTCTTGGGCTTAACCTTTTTCAAGTGGGCCAGGCTACGGCCAAACACTTATGCCCAAGTTGGCCTACGGTCACGCTTGGGCTAATGATTTAAAAATTGGGCCGGGCTTGAATATTGCTCAGCCAGCCGCCCATGAACTGGTGGCACCTACAGTGTTTTGGAGTTACAGATTACAGTGTAAGCTGCTGCTGCTTTTTTTTTTTTTCAAAATCCCTTTCTTCTTTTTTTTATCAAACTGACGAGCCACATTTATTATGTTTTAGTGTCTTAGTTCTGAATCGGGATTCACTCAGTATCACTATCATGTCTCCAAACTAGCAGTGAAAAACATGAATTTTTCTCTTTGTTTTCCAGTTGTTTGTCCTAAAGCTTGCTGCTGGATCTTAAACACATGGAACAAAAAACAAGGCCAAGTCTGGTGAAAATCACCAATCTTTTCTCTGTTTCTTGACAAGATCTTTTGGAGTATAAATACATACAGTGAGTGAGTTTTACATTGCATATAGAATTACACTTAAAAAGAGGAAGTTGTCTCAAATCTCCCATGGATAGGAACCAGTTTTTTAATTAATTTGAAAGTTTGAATGGCTTATACAATATGCCTTCAGTCTTTTGTACAGGATCAAATACTCTGATCCAATCTTTAGAGCAGGATTAAATACATGAGGGACCAACCATATGAGGTCCTGACACAGCACATGAGTCTTTAAGCCTCCCATCTCTATAGATATGGGTCCAGTGATAGAGTGATTCAGACTGTAATAGCTGTTGATAGATGCTCCTAAAACGTTCCAGACTTGAAGATCCCGAGGCTTCAATTATGTATTGGTGACAAATGGACACTTATTGAATGCAATGGAAGTACCAGGAAATTGCAATCTCTTCATGATAGTGCAGTTAGTTCCCGCCTGATTGATTCATTTATTTCCCCCTACTATCTTTCTAATTTCTGGGTCTTGTTGATGGACTTTTTAGATGAAGCCACTAGAGATTTTTTATAGGAAACTAGGCAAACATTATGATGGAGTTAATCAAAGAACAGAATTGAACATCGATAACTTATTTATGCGACAAGAGGATTTCGCATTCAATCCTTTATCTTCTTTACTTTTCAACAAGAAAAAATTGTTGCACCTAACAGTGAAACAATGGTTTTTATAGAAAATCTAAACAGTTCCCCTCTCTATTGCAGAATCCCCTCAATTACATAAATATACCCCAAGGTGTGTTATGGATAAATGATTCTATCGTAATCTTCTTGATCAAATTGTTGCCAATTAATATGGCCCTAGGAAAATTATCGGCTTGCCTTGGTGACATTAGTATTAGAAATTTTAAAAATTATGGGAGAATGATGGAAAATTTTAAAATAGTAAACAAGCTATTTAGACTTCATTACTGGAATATCACATCGGATTTGATTGAAATGAAGAAAATATTTATATATGCTTATTTGCATATCTACATTGAGATGGGGTGAAAAGGCACAGGCTTGCGCTTGAAGCAATAAGACTTATTTAGAAGCTCGGATTTTTCTCTCTGTGTAATTTATTTAAAAGTCTTGGCAAGAGAGCCATGCCACGGTGATGATCTTGCGATCAAGTCAACCATGGTCCTGGTTTTATACTTCAATGTTGATCTTGTCACTTTGTCAAGATGCACGATTAAAAGCTTCTAAAAGAGATCATGACATATCTAATCTAGTAAGCCATTGGCACCGACAGACTCAAAAGGAGTGGGGTGTGACAATGATTAATCTACAAACAAACAATTACAACCATAAAGGTATGATAGATCGTTGTAGCGAGATATTTACCATTTTTATATTTAGATATCAAAAGGATTTTTTTTTTTTGTTTTTTTTGTTAACAGTTGTTATCCTTTTCAATAAAGAGTGTGACTGTGGGAGGGTGAAGAGGTACAAGTGTTTGTTAGGATTTGTTAGAGATAAGGTTTTTACCATTAGATAAGGAATATGATTGGTTAGTATTAGAGATTTCATCCCTTGGAAGTGGCCAGCTCATCTCATGCTATTATAGCTCACCAAGAATTGGTCAACTTCATAAATATCACTTCCATTATTCCTTATACTAGCAACAAACACTTGTGCTAAGCTCAGGCCCAAAAAGATAAATATATTAAAAATTGAAAACACATATGATATTATTGTTATCTCCAATACTATTTGAAATATGATTAGCTAATAATTTAAAATGACATGTGTTTTTAATATGCACTCTAATAGCAAATACCAAAATTATTCCTAAGAACACTTTATTTTCCGCTAGATCACTGAACATGAGTTACATGCATAATAATATATTAACCCTTATATTAATGCTAACAACAGTATCATGTATCCAATCTAATGGTGTGGCCACACAAAGAATTTAGATGATCATATTCATAGCAACAATATGGAATGGTAATGTATTTCCATTTGTATTATGTTCATGTGATTTAAAAATCAAAGGATTGTTAGGCATAATCAAATTAAACAAATGCAAACAAATTTTAGTGCACTAATAGAAAAGGCAATGCAAGAAAATTTTACAAAGATGCATGAACGAACAGTTTGTGTCGTTTAAAGACCTAATATTTATAGAGATTTTCTCCACTATTTAGGAAACTTCTCTTAGAGAAAAAATGGAACTTAAATTCAAAATGGCAAACCCATTAACTAAATCAAAGTAAGGGGCATATAATATATTACTTAGGGCAAACCCATTAACTACGTTTGATATCACTCAGGTCTCACATTACCTATGCCAACAAAAGTGTTAGAATAGAGCCAGAATTTGGAAGATTCCAGCCGAATACAAATTGGTTTTGGCAATCTATATAAGTTTGGTCCAATAGGTAGAACCTGATTACAATTCAAATTTACGAATGGATTGGATTTTGATTTCATCTTGCTTGACAATCCTTCTTGGTTTATTTAGTCATGTAACTGATATTAGTGGTGATGATTAACTAAGTGAAGGTTTTTTTTTTTTTTTTGGTTTGTGGGGGTGGGGGGGGGGGGGGGGGGGGGGGGGGGGGGGGGGGGGGGGATGATTTGAGGAAATAATTTCAATGAAAGGAATTTGTGAGGTAGGGGCCACTCATAAATTTTTTGGCTGTATATTAATCTATGGTTCGTGATTCTTACATAAGCACTACATGATGCTGAAGATTTAGATTTTTCTTTGGGCCACTCAAGATGCAAAAAAATTATGAGGTAGGTGCATTACATAAAATTTCCAATATTTAGAAGGTAGGTCCATTGTATGTTCCAATAGATTAGATTAAATTGATTAGGATTACAAATTGATTTTAAGGGTATGTTCATTGTATGTGCCAATAGATTCGTAAATTGCAGCTTGAGAATTGAGTGTAGTGGGCCGCATGAAGTGAGTGTGGAAAGTGAGTAATAAGTTATAGGTGGAGCCCACAAGAAATTGAGAGAATTTAAAGTGGGTAATAAGTTATAGGGAGGAGATGTCTACATTGATGGCTCGAAAAGAGAGTGGATGGAGATCTCATGGGTTGCAAAATGGATTGGGTTAGATTTGAATGAGAGAAAAATTAGGAAAGATCAGTCGAGAGATTTAGGAAAAAGATTTGGGAAGGAAACTTAAAATGGAGATTTAGGAAGGAGATTTTGAGAGGTATGTATAATGGCCCATGTGAAAGCAAAAGGTTGTATTATTTTTTTCTATATTTCTTTGAAATGAGAGACTTTTTAGGGATGACGTGGCACCCTCCACAACCCACCTCCCCCCTATTGCTTTAATATATATAACTAGCAAAAAACGCATGTGCTGAGCCCGGGCCAAAACAAAGATATAGTAAATTATTATAATAATTAAAACTATAAAAGAAGAATCCACTATTATTATTTTTAAGAATTTTTAGAGAAAATAAAGTGGAAAAAGATCTTAAGATTTTATGGTAAAAGAAAGAGATTATCATGAAAAATAATAATGAGAATCTTATAATGTCACACCTATAAAATCTTTGTAAATTGAAAAGTTGCACGGGTTGAAAGTCCGGACAAAAAAATAGAAAATTCTGGATGGAAGCAAAAAGAAAATATGATGCCATTCAAAGAAGGAAAAAAATGAGAAAAGAAAAAAAATGCATCCATTTTCCTACAAACACATCAATACCCGGCTGGGGCTCAGTCTGTTAGGTACATCATGTGGAGTGTGAGTGAGGCTGAGATGAGTCCTTTGAAAAGAAAAAGAAAAATAATTAAGAAAAATAAATAAATAAAGGAAATCAATTCTTTAATTAGTTTTCACTTTCCTATAAAGAAATAAGGTACAAATCAAACCAAAGATGCTATCATTCTTTGGAGCATCTCAGTGTAAATGAATCGATCCAGAAATTTAGAAAAAGAAAAATGCATTACCATTTTCGTGTACATCTGAACAATGGATCTTGAACACAAGGTAACTTACATACCAGAAAACAAACTTCCACAAAAAAGCCTAATCAATTCCATCATAAGATTTTATTAAAGCAATCTTGTAGGCTCCTTTCCCACTCACCAGACCCACACCAATGCCCCAAAACACTACCCACTTGTTTTGAGCCTACTTACCATTAGAATAAACCTACTTGAACCTGCAAATCAAATCCACATCCAACCAAACACTTAAGAGAAATAGGCGTGTCGAATCCTTTTATTCTACAACAATGTCCTATATTTATTTAATATATTAAAAAAAACGAGACCCAAGGAGAAAAGGAAAGAAATGAAAAAAAAAAAAAACTAATAGAGCAAAGATAATAATTGATTGTAAAAAAAAAATCAAATTGAATTGTTTGATGATAATATCAACTGAGATAAAGGTCCCTCGCATGGGATCTATACCAGGTGCAAGATGATGACAAAGAGAGTAATTTAATTGCTTTCATCAATGTTGAGGCTCTGGATTTTATATGAATGTTGAAGCATCAAAACTAACCTCATTGCAAGCATGTTCAATAAGTTTGACATGGATAATATATTGAAATATCAAATCTAAAGACTGTGTCGAGTGTCTTTGAAGAACAAATATTTGTGATGAGTAGAGAAATGACATGTGTGAGACTTCGGGGAAAATATTTGTATTAAGGGAGAGAGATTGTAGGGAAGATTTGATTTTATTTACAATAAAGAGATTATAGGTATTAATGGGAGAGATTTGATTTTAATCTCATTCCTGTCAATTAGAAGAAATTGTTTATATTCTTTTTTATTAGATGAGATTGATCGGAATTTTTTGAATTTAACGGTTTGGATTTGATCCAAAAATCGTTGAAGAGATTACTTGAATGAAAGTTCTTTTTGTAGTAAGGTGGATGTATAGATATTAGGAGATGATGGAGATTTGTAGGAAAATATTTCAGTATGATTGGAAACTGGAGGGCGGAATGGAAGGGCGTGATTGGTTTTTATAATAGTAATTTAGTGGATTGAAATGATTTTTTTTGAGTTTTTGAATAACTTTCTAGTTTAGTAGTCTAGGGATGAGCTCAAAAGTGATGTGGCAAATTTAGATATGTATGGGAAGCTAAATAGGCGATGAATATATAGGTCACTCAATAAGGTCTAAACCATGTTAAGACCCACATTTTGATGGGCTGGATCGACTGATATTTGAATCTAGTCAAGCATGACCTTGGTCCATTGCGTTGCTAAGTAATGGCCCACTGAACAAATGGCTCTGTCAAGTTCCAGTGAATCATAGAGCTGACGTAGTTGGTCCCATGGTTGATTGAAGATTCTCACCATACTTGCATTTTGCATTAGCGTGCCTTTCTTAGCCACTACGCGTGGGTCACAAAAGACAGAATATTCCAGTTTAGATGATGTCAATGAATCCAATCAACGGCTCTCCTTATGTCCCTAGTTGAAAGATATTTTATGGCAATTGAAAGAGATTTTAAATGAGAGTACATTTAGAGTAAGATTAGGGGAGAGAATTTGGTTTGTGGATCGGGAGGAGATTAGTAAAATTAGGGGAGAGAATTCGGCTCGTAGATGGGGAGGAGATTTTATTGCAATTGAAAGAGATTTTAGGGGATATTAATTGAGAGACTTTAGGAAATAGAAGATATGGATATCAATACTTTTGAAGAATGTGACGACATGGCTCCTTAAACAACTGTAAGTTTTTTGTATATATTTATTTAAAAGGAGAACTCCCTCAACAATTGAAAGAAATTTTAGGGGATATTGATTGAGAGACTTTAGGAGGTAGAAGATATGGATAGCAATACTTTTGAAGAATGTGATGACATGGCTCCTTAAATCACTATAAGTTTTTTGTGTATATTATATATATTAAAGCAAACAGGGAGGTGGGCTGTGGAGGGTGCCACCTTAGCAACCCAATAATTCTCCTTTCAAATAAATATGGAGAAAAAACACAGAGTGCTTTAAGGTGCCATGTCATCACATACCACAATCTTAAAAAAAATCTCTTTATCCATATCATCTATCCCTAAAGGCTCTCAATCAGTATCCCCTAAAATCTCTCTATTTTACTATAGTTATTATCTCTCTCAACAACATCTATCTTCCATTTTCCCAAGATTGCCATCTTTTTATTTTAATATTGGGGCCCACCAATTAATAATTTACACAGATAAATTTTTAATTAAAAATATCATTTTCTTTTAGTTTTCAAATAGAGCTCTACTCTATTCAAAGATTGTCACATGTGAACGAAAATCAGACCTGACCTTCTCGTAGACACCTCATGGATGGACTTGTGATAAAAATGTTTTGAGGTTAGAGGGTTTTTTTTTTTTTTTTGAATCTTATAGGCATAATTTTCTGATCTGATTATATAGACATATGACCCTAGGTTTGGCCAACCATAAATTACAAAAACGGTTTGATCAGTTCTAAAATGGTATTAGTGCTACTTCAAAAGGGTGGAGAAGAAATTTATGCGAAGGGATTGAAATGACCATTGGCCTCTGTGAAAATAAAAAAATGGTGCATTTGTGCAACGAGAGGATTGCACATTTTTATGATTTTTTTGTTAACAATATTATGTTTTTTAGTGTGATGTATTTTCCTTGCATAGAAGAACAAAATGAATAATTTTTTCTTAATAGAAAGGACTTTAATTTTCTATGAAAATACAAGATTCCATTCTCATGAGGAAATAAAAAACTACACAAACTAGAATCCTCTTATTGCACAAACAAGTCCAAATGGTCTGGCTTTATTTTATTGGTCTTTGAAATTATCAATGGGTAACAAAAACTTGAATGCATTTCTTATTACTAATATTATACATATTAACAAAATCCGCTTTTCTATGTCTTCTTTAGTAATTATTGTTGTTATTATTATTTTTATGCTATTGTTGAATGGATTTTTTAGCTTTATCTTTGTAATAATTTATTATTGATGTTGACCGCTTGTATTTGTGATTGAAGATGTGTTGACTATTTTTATATAAATATGCATGAATATATTCTCATAGAGCAAGGCTCTCCTAAGCTCAAGCTTAAGATAAAATCTCATAAGCTCATGCTTGTGGGGCCCACCTTTGGTCAATCCAAATGGACCAAACACATGACCCCTCTAAATTGTATATGTCCACCAACTTTCGGTTAGATCCAAATTCACTGGACCGTTGGATCGACTATGTATCGATCTTAATAGACTATTGACCATTAAACTTTTGGGCCTATATGGAGATGATAGAAATCATGGTTGGGGTTGATTTTCTGCAGAGAGGGAGATCTAAGGGAGTCCTTGAAATCCCCTCCACCCCCATCCCCATGTGGGTCCCCAGCTGGGCCCCACAACACACTTGAGCTTATCCTAAGTTTGAGCTTAGAAGAGCTTGCCTCATTCTTATATGTTTATAATTAATTTTGATATCTCATAAATTCAAAATGTAATATCTTTCTTTTTGCCCTCGGCTAAGCAAGGGGCGTTGTTGCTAGTTTATTTAAAAGGAGAACTCGTTCATTGCTGACATGACGCCCTCCGCATGCCACCTCCCCATTTGCTTTAAGATATATAATTTATCACAAAATAAGAGATCCTAAATTATCTCACGTCACAACAGGCGCGCAATCCCGAGATCTCTTCTTTGATAGATTCTTTCCTTGTAACCATGCAACTATTATAAGTAAGAGATTCTCTCACGATCTTAGAGACTTGGTTTGTTACTTTTAGATAAGGATTCGTTTAAATATGAATTATTATTAGATTGTACAAATTGAGATCATTCCTTGAATGAATCTGACAATGAGATTATATGCAATGCATTAAGTTATTTAAAAGTCGTCAAAGCAACATTTCTTCTTCATCGTCTTCTTTCTATTGCTTCTTTCCATTTCCATTTCCTTTTGATTAAGCTCCAATGGAAGCATTCTCAAATACTGCATCTTTGTTCCTCTTTATTTTCTTATTCCTCTCCTTCCTTTCATCGTCCTCCTCCAATGCAACATGCAACCCCATAGACAGAGCAGCCCTACTCCACTTCAAGTCCAAGATCACCCACGATCCATCCAACCTTCTTCGCACATGGAACTACTCCACCGATTGCTGCACTAAATGGGAAGGAGTGGCCTGCAACTCGGTCGGACGGGTCGTCAACGTCTCCCGCCTGGGCCTTTTCTCTGGCGACGATTTTATCACAGACACTTCAATGACAGGAACACTCTCCTCCTCACTTGCCAACCTCTCCTCCCTCCAAATTCTAAACCTCAGTAATCTCAAGGACTTATCGGGACCCATTCCACCACAATTGGGATCCCTCATTAACCTCACTCACCTATACTTGGACTCCAATGCCCTCACTGGCCAAATCCCCTCCACCTTCCAAAACCTCATTCATCTTGAGAAGCTCCGCCTAAACTCAGATCGCCTTTTGGGCGTCACTCCTTCGATCTTTCAATCTTTAGCGTCGTTATCCGAACTAGGTCTCTCTAGAAACTCACTCTCGAGCAACATTCCTGAAACTATTGGTGGACTAGTCTCCCTTGATAAGCTTGATCTCAGTGCAAACAAGATAATTAGAAACATCCCATCTGCCATTGGAGAACTAAACAAGCTGACCTCTCTTGATTTATCGAATAATCAGATCACTGGAAGCATCCCACCATCGATTGGTAGGTTATCGAAACTAAACACTCTCGATCTCTCTCAAAACAATCATATCGGCAACAGTCCCACCTCAATTGCCTATTTTAAGATTTCTGAAAACAGCCTCACGGGTGGCATACCGCCTTCTATTGGTCAGCTCACTACCATCCAGAGGTTTTTTTTTTTTAATTTTTTGGAGAACAATCAACTGACAGGAAAGTTGCCTTCAACCATAGGCAACCTCACATCACCCACTGAACTGTACTTGTAAAAAAAACAATCATCTTTCTGGTGAGATCCCATTGAGTTTGGGCAATTTGAAGAGCCTTCAATTATTGGACCTGTCAAAAAACCACCTATTTGGTCCGATTCCCCAATCATTAGATGGATCTGGCCAACTCCATATTACACCCCGTCCCGAGTTAATCAAGATTAACTCTAATTAATTGAAATTAATGCTAATTAAACATATTTAATTCGACTAGTAATGGTTAATGACCAAATTGAATTGAAATTGTCTCAAATGATTAATTTGAGCTTAATGAAAAGGTAATAAATGACATTGAATGATTTGAATTGATTTTTAAATTTTAAGCATATGGTACAAGGACTTTTTCGTAAATACGAAATTTCATGTATTTCGTCGAATATGGTCACTCTTGATACCAACACATATTTCAAAGAGTACATCGATTTCCGTAATAGACTTAAACTCATTCGGCGAGAATTGGATAAAATGACATTTCATTTGACTCAAGATGTAAATAGAATGAGGAAAATGGCTTAAATGTAAAAGGATCCCTTATAAGGATTTGGATGAACTCAAATGAGTTCATTCCATTCACTCCCAGCACAGCCCAACCTATACTCTTCTCTCTTCTTCTTTCTTCCATTTTCTCTCCATTAAGTGTGAGATTAGAAGCTTTGCAAGTGGTTGAAGGTGGTATACATCCTCTTCATCTTCTTCCTCTCACTCTCCTTCCATTTCCTTGGAGTAAAGCTTGAAAAGATCTCAAAGTCCTTCCCTTTTTTACTACAAGTAAGTACTTTAGGTGTAGTTACAGAACTTCCAAGCTTCATTTAGTGGTTTTGAGTGTTTCCTAGTCCAAAGAACTCATAGGAGTTCTATTGTGAATTTGGTTTGGTTTTATGTTATTAAAGGTTTGAAGTTGGGAAGTTTCCATCTCAAGTCAAGCTATCAAAGAGGGATTTTTGCTAAATAATCTCCAAAACAAGGCAAATATACTCGTCTCTTATGATTTAAGATGTTATTGGACTTGTTGGAGCTCAAGGAGCTCAAATCCGGAATTTTAGTTTAGAAATTTTTCTAAACTTCTGGGACCAATTCGGTCAGCCGATAGCTGATCGACTCATCTAGATTAGTTATCACAGAGGAATTCAACTTCTGAAAAGCTGACCGAGTGTTAACCGACATTGTTTGGCAAACTGAACTCATGGGTTCGGCTAGCCGAAGGTGACCAAAATTCCCTGTCAGAATTTTTCATCAGAAGTTTAGCTTTTGGAAAGCTGACCGAAGTGTGTTCGGGTAACCAAATTTGAGGATTCGGTCAATCGAATACCTGACCGAACCAGTAACCGAATTGAGAGAAAATTTGTCAGAAGTTGTGAGGTTCTAGAAAGTTAACCGAATGTGGTTCGGTTAGCCGAATTCCAAATTTCGGTTAACCGACAAGTAACCGACAAGGTGACCGAACTTGAGGAAATTTCAGATTGAGGTCTAATTTTTTGAATAGAAGCCTATTGATTAAGGCTAGTGTTAATGATATTTTCCCTAAACCTTCATGGGTGTTAGCTAAAGTTATGTTAATGTAAATTTCACTTAAAGTGATGTCATCGAGAACAACACATGCATTAGATAACGAACGTTTCACCTGAATGTTGGTTTAGGGAATTGAATATAGTTTATTGATTTGATTTGATTTCCGTGTCTGGCACTACATAGTAAATTCTTAAGCTCATTATGGAGCTAAAATGACTTAATGAAATGAATGAAATGCATTAAGAAACAATCCTACTGCAGTAGATGGAATGGAGTGTTCCGGAGCTCCGTGGTAATGCTAGTGATCTCTGATCAAGACACTAGTAAATCCCACACAATTGATAAGCCACCTAATAAAGTGTAACTACTGAAATAACTGAATGAATCATTCCTTAAGGCTTGGGTCATGAATGATGCGCCCTGTGCCAATGAGACAATGATACTAAATGCTTCCTTTTGAGGAAGAACTGAATGAATGCAAACTAAAGTAATTGCAAATTTTTGTAAGTGTTATTGTTATTGGTTCAAATGTATAGGATACTGTTATTGGATTGACTTGTCTAGAATTATCAATTATATAATTGATGAGTATGTTCTTAGCATATGTTATCATAGATTTGTATATACGTTGTTAAACCATCGTGTTCACAGTGTTATTGATGACATTACATGCCAAGTTGCCCGTGCCGGTAATCCAGAGGCCGCGCTGCCTGCGGAGGAGGCCAATCAAGTTCCTCCAGGAGGACTGATTGAATGGACACATATCGGAGGGCGAGTGAATTGGAATGATTGGAAACATTTTAAGAATTACTTTGTATATTCATTTTGAAGTAAACAGTAGTCACCTGCATTGTATTTGAATATGCAGTGGTGGACTTAGATAGTAAAATGAAATGTGTAAATTAAACTTTACATTTATGTAGAGAACTTGTACTGTTCAGATTAATTTGTCAATGTATATATATTTCCGCAAAAATGTACATGTGACAGATATGAATGTGTGATATCCCTTGTGAATTTCGTATTAACTTTGGTTAATTTGAAGTTTACAGGAGTAAGTATGGTAATCGTGACTCGGGGTTTGTCCATGGTAATTATAATTTCAGGCCCGGGTCATGACACTCCAGACTCTAGACTTGTCCTTCAACCCTTTAGGCCTAACTACCATACCCGACTGGTTTGAAAAACTCAAGCTTTTCAGGCTCATGCTAGCCGGGACTGGGCCAATGGGACACCTTCCCACGTGTCCATCATCATATACATCAATCTCGGTTCTTGATCTTTCGAGCAACAAATTAACAGGTAGATTGCCAAGCTGGATTGGGAACATGACCAACCATTCATTCCTGAGCCTCTCCAACAACATATTCCATTCAACCATCCCACCACAATTCAAGAACTTCTCACTTCTCATTAACCGGCGAATTGAACCCCATCTTCTCGAAGGCCGTTCGTGAGCCATTGGGTCAATGGCAGTCAATCGACCTATCGTGGAATCAGCTGGCGGGGCCTATTGAGGTTCGATGATGTAGGGGATCGGGTGGCCATGGATTCCATCAAACATCTAGTATTGTCTCACAATCAGATTGGTGGGAGGATTCCTGAGAGTGTGATGAAGTTGAAGAATCTGGTCCAGTTTGACGTGTCTGAAAATAGGTTGAGTGGGTGTATCCCTGAACATATTGTTAGCATTCCAGCTGCTAATTTTAGAGGTAATCAACTAATCATGGGCTGGGTGGAGCCCCTCTTCCTCCTTGCAAATACTCTTGCAAGAAAGATTGAAAATGATTGAAATTTAGAAGCTGTGGGATTGAGTTAAAAGAATTTTGTTATGATAGCTCTTTTTTTTTTTAAAGACGTGCTAAAAAAAACCAAAAGTGGCGATATGAATTCTCTCAACCTTTTCTTATTTTTTTGTGCGTACTTATTGGGTTGTAACTTAGATTCAAATTGGTAAATTAAAGAGTAGATTCAATTTGTAGATTCGAAGAGTTAATTGTTCGATCAGGTGCGTTAGTTTTTTCAAAATTAAAAGCGTTGGTAAATGATTGAAAAATCAAGGTTATTACAAAATAGTAGAAATATTTTTGAAAAAAATCCTTATATTTAATTTTGGAGAATTATTAAAAATATGGTTGTGCTAATCAAGTGGTTTACCTCATTGAATAGTTAAAACAAGTGAGTTTCAACATTTAGATCTAAAGTTAGGAGGATTAATGAATGGTTAGAAAATCCAAAAATAACGCAAACAGTAAAAGTAAAAAAAAAGAATATGTGATAACAAACTTGAAAAAGAATTACAAATATCCTTTGTTACTTATGTAATTTATTACTTTTATATAATTCAACAAACTATAGTGTTAGGTTTAGGATCTACCAATTACTTTGCTAGGTTTAAGTTTTTAACATGCATGAAAATTGGCAGAGCAAAGATTTTCTTGTAAAGGGTAAGCAATGGCCAGCCTATAATATTTTATATTTATTGACATATTACTTATCATTTAAAATTTAGTTTTTTATTATATATCTTGTAATAATATCTAAAGAAAGACCTTGAATTTGAAAATATCCCAACATTTCTTTAAACTAAGTTTTCAAACTTTGTGAGCCTAGTTAAAATACAAAAAATACAAAGCTAACAATAAAGAATTCAAGCTGCTCGAAATAAATCTTTTTCGAGCATATTATTCACATTTAGCATACTCTAATCAAAATAGAACTCATGCCATACTAATCACATTTAAACCAATCCAACCACAATTAATCAATAAAAATCCGTTGATTGATTAGTTTTGACGAATTCGGCGACATGTAGTCCCATGATGTATGCAATATAAACAGGTGGTTGGTTGAGACAACTAAATAAATATATTATGGATGAAAATCGCGTTATAAGTCGTAATCGCTGCCAACCTCAAAAGCCGATATAGTATTGGTATTGATTGTGGTTTGTGGTTTGTCATAATGTAATTTTTTGCCCGGAAAATTTTGAAAAAAAATACCCAAAAGATCTAAAATATTAGAAAATCATATTTTTTATTCGTAACATTAAAGCAACATATCGGCCCCCAAAGTCATAATTTCTTGTACTGTTGTTTCATCTTTGACTATTCTAAGTTTTAGTGTCTAATCTCTAGGCATATTTTTAGAAATTATAAATCTTTCAATGCAGCCTATATCTAAAATCAGAATCACTGAAAATAATTATATATCATCACTTGTGTATTATGTGAAAATCTGCACTCTAATCAAAGTTGGGCCCATGTTGGACTGGTCAATTTGCAAAGGGGCTATTGGGATAAGAATTGTTGAGGGCCAATTGACCAATCTTAATATTTTACTTATAGATTTTACAAGTGATAAATATGAAGCTGGGCTATTTTTTAATGGAGTAAAATTTGTATAGTTAATTAAAGAGAAAGACATTTATTTCAACTCGTTAGATTTTTCATGAGTGATGAGTGGGTGGAGAGCACAAGTTTAAACTTCAAGTATGAATTTCAGAAATTTGGCACGCGCGCGCACACATATATAAAAACTTGAATTGCTTGACATTAATTGCCCCTTTACGCTGGCCAAAATTCACTCAAATAGGGATGGGCCTACTATCAAATTTGAGTGGAATGTTGCCAAAAACCCATGCATAAAGGGCCAATTAATTTTGAGCAGTTCAGATTATTTATATAGATGGGATAATGGTGGAGCCCACAAAAGTTGCATCTAAATCGTTTACTATTTACTTCTTTTTTTTTTTTGCTTGAAAAGGGTACTATGTTAATAGGTAGAAGTGGTTACAAAAGGTGGCCTCAGTGGCCTCGGTTCATTACAAAATAGATTTTCCGACATGAGAGTCGCCTGCAAAATGTCTTCAACTTCAGTAGTAGAATCCACAGTGCTATATCTCAAAACAAATGCATTATGTCCCAAAGAGCTAATTCCCCTTGGTTGCACATCCAAATTCATCGCACGATCCTCCTACAAACAACGCTCCTGTAAGTAAATATCCTGTTTACTATTCACTTGTTCAGGTGAAAATTAAAATTGGATGAAAGGGCTTCGGAAAAAAAAAATGAATGAAAGGGCATTTGTTTTAGTTCCCAACGAATGAAAGGGATTTTCCTCGTTCGATGACAGTGACAAAGAAGTCAAGAGGTGTAAAGAGGAAGACAGACGAGAGCAAAGGAGAGGTTTCGTATTTTAAACTATCTTAAGAGGGCAGGATGGAAATCTATTCACATGTCATACTAAGTTGAACTTTGAAATTTGAAAGGGATATTGACCATATAACTGCCCTTGAACCTCAAGATTTTCCCATAACAAGTGAAGTTTAAACATTTTCTAAATGGTGCAATATCGCACGCCTACGGTATCACAGAGGGTGATATATTTGATGTTGCACAGTCCGCTGTGTGCAATATTACTTGACCCTAGATATCGCATGAACAGTTTCATGAGCGAATGTTAGGTATGCAAGTTTAAAATAACAAGATAACCCAAAGTTGAGGAGTTTGGATCCTCCAAGTGTCTTAGTGTCACTCGTGCTTAATGTTAGAGATGGGAGTGGAATTCCACAATGGAGCCTACTTATTAGAAATCCAAACTCACTCAAAATGAACCCCTCCCCTTCACTCCGCTGTCCCCATCCATTGAAATACATTGATTGGAAGTCTGAACCGTTCTCTTGGTGGGCTCCATTGCACTCACTAGAGCGTGAGTGAGACACTGAGAGAGGGGACGGGGGACTCAAAGTTGATGGGAGGCAATTGTGTTGGCATTTGTGACGGTGCCCACTTGTGTTTACATGTGGATGGGCCCCACTCACAAAGAGATACTCCTCACAAGGAGTCTCGATGGTGCAAGGGATAAGAATAGCTTGAATTTAATCTAACTCTCTATCTTTATTGTATCTCCATTCAAATTCAAATCGAAAGAGTTTGATCCAACTCTCTATCGTTATCATCTATCTATTCAAATTTAAATAGAGATCTTATCACCCATTAGCCAAAAGGCTATATATAGATATGAGAGCACTTGAAATTAATGTCAATAGATCATTCCCTATATTCAGGGTGTCCATCCTTGCCCCTGGATATGTGACTGATCTTTCGTAGATAGTCACAAATCTCTTCAACTAGTACCTGATTGAAGCTAACTCAATACTTATTTCGTTTGTAGCAGTCATCTCACTTAGATCCGTGCTTCTGCAGCACCTCTGGCCTTCAAATTGCACGCCCAGGAACCACTACAGTTCGTCTTTCCCTCCCTCATATCCTTCTCTGTGCCACTAAAGTTTGACTCTTGCTCCAAGATCTCATTAATGTTAGTTATTCTAAAGTATAAACCCACCTTTACCCATACATACACATCATCTTCTTTTTTCAAGTTGAGGCACCGGAGATTTCTATAAATATGATGAATGGATCCTGTTGATGTCCAGCACATTAATGCTCAAAGTGACAAAGCTTGTTTTTAGTGTTCAACTTAGTAAGTATTTGGAGAATAGTCTCATCTGGAAATTGCACGCGTATAAAATGTCACTGTATATGTATACCGTCATTCATATCCATACACTCTTTCGTCTATTACCATCATGCGTTGCATTAGAGCTAATCAACTGGACCTTTTCTCTTTAATTAGTTAATGTATATGGTAATGGAATCACACATTGAGCCTCAGGAATGCCTTGTTGGCTAACCCCACAGTTCTATCCACATAGGGCCTACTTTGAGCCATTGAAGGCTAGTCCCTTCAATTGGGGCCACTTTCTTAAATCTGAAAACAGAAATTTGAAAAGAAAACAGAAAAATTGAAAACCGACTAAATTGGCTCTTTCTCAAATCTCACTCGAACAAGAGTTGGGTCCGTTATGAGACCAGTTAGGTGTAGGACATATAATTATTTTAAAAATATTTCACTGGCATATGAGAAAGATGAACTTGAATTGGCTTAGATTTTAATAAATGGTCCTACAAAAGAGCAGCACAGCCCTTACATAGAAAATGCATCAAACAAACTCCAGCTGCCTGACATTGGGGTCACTTTCTCACATTAACATCCTGACCAGCACCCACTGCATCACGGAAGTCTCGGCCAACAAATGCAACCACTCGTTGCCATGCCTGCATGCCACCCATTACTCTGGCCGGCTGTCATGACTCATGATCCATTCCAAACAATCAAAATCATGATATCCCACTGTATTTGTACTTACTCAAGTTTAACTTCACTGAATTCGGCCATCATAATATTGGTCACATATAAGAGTGGTTCAAACCATGATTGAATTGAAATTTAGTCTAAATCCTAATGTACGAAAGATTAATTTTGAATGATTTAGATTTAAGATGTTAACTAAATGGGTTGGCCTTAGAAAATCTAGTTCGCCCAGAGGCGTGTGGGAGTTTTGGGGTCAATTGAGTTCACTTCAAGGCAGTTATGAGGGTCCCCAATTGGCCTTTCGTACGAACTTCGAACCCTTGGATGATCCATGAGGGGACCCACGTGCTTGCTTTGTTATTAAATTATCTGTCGTGGGTTTTATTTTGGATGAATCTTGGGTGTCCAACTATTGGCACTTTGTGTGATTAAGATGCCATACAACTCGGAAAAAGACACACAAAACCCATAAAAGCCACACCGATTGGGATCCACTTGATAAATATGGCCAGAATTGGCACTTCGCAGCCCGAGCCAGTCCCATCCTCTATATATAACATAAAAGAGGAAAAAAGAGACCTCAGAACAAGGGCTTGCCAACCTGGACCTCACCTGACTGCCAGAGGACTTGAGTCCCCATCTATAACTCGGCTAGTTTAGTTAGGAAAACGTTCATTTGTGTGTGTGTTTGAACCCCAATATATGGTTCAATACTTTGACCTTCAAGGCCAGGAACATGAGCATGTGTGTTGGAGTGTGTGTTCCCTGGTTCAATACTTTGACCTGAAGGCTAGAGCCTAGAGGCATGAGAAGGTGAATTGGAGCGTCTTTCCCAGTCCCCAATATTTGGTTCAATACTTTGACCTTGAGGTTAGGAACATAAGCATGTGTATTGGAGTATGTGTTCCAGTTCCCAATATTTAGTTCAATACTTTGACCTTCAACAACCAACCAAGCGGTCCACGCCTGATCCAACTTACTACACTCAGACCCACTAAACCATCTGATAATTCAGAGTTCAGGTTGGACCCAGTTTTATATTTTTTTCAACCTGATTAATGAAAGAGTCAAATTTGGGTTGGGCCACATATGTTGTCTACAAACCTGATTAATGAAAAGAGTCAAATTTGGGTTGGACCACATATGTTATCTACAAGTGCGTGAGCCCAACCTTACCCAATGGAGATTGCCACCCTGTAAAACACTATCCGCAAATTACTGCTTCAGCTATTGCGCATCACATGGCATAGCTCCACTCAAATGAAGTGATGGGTCCAGTGGCCCCATATCATTTGAATATACCCCCTACTCAATTTCCTTACAACTTCTAAGCAACACTTGCTTCCCACCGACACCAACCCATTCTTCTCTTCATCTTCTTTAATCTAAAAAAAAAAAGAACCATGTTTTCCATTAGCCTGTGGAGTGTGGACTACTCATGAGCTTCCATTTCTTCATAAACAACCAGATCCACTTCAGGCAATAGAGCCTAGTCAGGTCAATCAATCTATCTGTCCAGTGATCCAATGGTACGCATCTCGTGTCAGGCAGCAGGGCCCACCAGTCATGAGGGTGGTCCACCTACAGAGCACAATCACCTTAGTAGCCAGCCCTCTTTGATTTCCTGTTTTCAGTGTTGTGTTAAATTCCTGTAGGGTGCAATACAAAAACAGAGAGCAATCTCTCTTCTTCTGCTTCTTCATCCTCGTTCCATTTCACTTCAATTTAAGCTTCAATGGAAGCATTTCCAAACACTCCACCTCTCTACTTCTTTGTCTTCCTCTTCTTATCCTTCCATCTGCCATTTTCCTGCAATGCAACATGCAATCCCATAGACAGAGCAGCTCTGCTCCATTTCAAATCCAAGATCACCCATGACCCATCCAACCTTCTTCGCACGTGGAAGAGCTCCGTAGACTGCTGCATCAAATGGGAAGGAGTAGCATGCGACTTGGCCGGACGGGTTGTCAATGTCTCCCGGTCAGGCCTCTTCTCCGGCGACGATTTCATCATAGACACTTCAATGAATGGAACACTCTCTCCCTCACTTGCCAACCTCTCCTCCCTTCAACTTCTTGACCTCAGCAATCTCAAGTACTTATCAGGACCCATCCCACCACAGCTAGGACGCCTCACTCACCTCACTCACCTCTTCTTGGACACCAACAGCCTCACTGGCCAGATCCCCTCCACCTTCCAAAACCTCATTCATCTCAAGAAGCTCTATCTAAGCTCGAATCGCCTTTCGGGGGTAACTCCTTCGATCTTTCGATCATTAGGATCGCTATCCGAACTGGATCTCTCTGGAAACTCACTCTCTGGAAGCATTCCTGCAACTGTTGGTGGACTAGTCTCCCTCAATAAGCTTGATCTCAGTGCAAACAAGATAAGTGGAAGCATCCCAGCTGCCATTGGTGGACTAAACAAGCTGACCTATCTTGATTTATCGGATAATCAGATCACTGGAAGCATCCCACCATCAATTGGTAGGTTGTCTGAACTAGTCATCCTCTATCTCAATCAGAACAAGCTCACTGGCAGCATTCCCACCTCAATTGCCAATCTGAAGTCTCTCCAATTCTGTAGAATTTCAGAAAATCGCCTTACGGGTAGCATTCCATCTTCTATTGGTCAGCTTGCAAGCATCCAGAGGCTGATTTTGGAGAACAATCAACTCACAGGAAAGCTGCCAGCAACTATAGGCCGCCTTACTTCACTCACTGATATGTTCTTGTCAAACAACCATTTCTCCGGTGAGATCCCATCGAGTTTTGGCAACATGAAGAATCTCCAAGTGCTGGATTTGTCGAAAAATCATTTGTCGGGTCCAATCCCCCCATCGCTGGCTGGATTGGCCAACATTCAGACTTTGGATTTGTCTTTTAATCCTCTGTATGCCTAATGATGGAAAGTAGTAGTAACTTCCTATCTGGTCTTTCACTTGGAAATGGTATGTGAAATTCTTCCCAGGAGGAATTGGGCAGTTTGTCCCTGGCATTCCATCTTGCCATGCGTTCTTCCTTTGCTGGATCCCTCTCCTGCACGTTCCATTGTATTCCCATTACTCATATAAATCATGTTATCAATATATAAGTGATATTATATGAAACACACACACAAACAAAATTTATATGCATTTATTCAATTCATCATAGATAAATAGATAGATATCTAGCAGTAATTAGCAATGTATCATCTATCCACTATTCATTATTCAAAATCATCATTTTTATCACCAAAGTTGTCTTATTCCATCAATATGGTGTTGACTTCAATAACTATATACAAATCAAAATTCCTTGTCTATCTATCTATGGAACATGGAAGCAAATTCTCCATAAAAAAGATCCATTACTCAAGATCTATGATGCTCGGATAAAGCAAGGACATGTCATGTATATATATATATATATATAAAACAATGACATATGAAGTATCACATATGATACAACATGGTACATTGCCCATTTTGAAGTACGAGGGTGTCAAAGGAAAATCAATCTATATATAATGGAATATATTGGGGGCCACATTTGTCTGCTCAAGCGAACGAACAATGCATGCATTATTCCATCTAATTGAATGATATTTAATTCACAAGGACATGATACATGTATAAATGTATATACCATGAGAGGAGGAAGGGCTGATCCAGGTTGTTGAAGACATTGATGACAAGGTTATTGTTGGTGGTGGAGTTGATGTTGGGCCCCGGAAACTGGCCGTTGATGAGAATGACCTGCTGTGGGAGACCCAAAGGCCTCAAGGTGCCGTATGTTACCTTCCATGTGAAGAACAGGTAAGGATCCTCCCCTGTAACCACCGTAGACCACAAACACACTAGGAGAGAAACCAACACAACAACAGGGGACGTCATCCCTCTCTCTCTCTCTCTCTTTTCTTCTCCTTCTCCTTCTCTATCAATGAAACAAGACAATGAACAAATATACTACAACAACCACCCTGCAAGAACAGAAGAGCGCTATTCATCACCATTTCTTCATAACCAAAGCAAATGGAAAATAGATGAGAAAAAAAAAAAAAAAACATAACAAAACCTGATTTTGTGGGTGTTTGAAGTGGAGAGATGGATTAGCGAGAGGCCATGTTGTTGTGGGTTTCTTTTTTTTTTTTTTTCCCTAACTGGTGATGGGGTACTTTGGTTTATTCCTCTCTCTGGTTGTGGGGTGCCTTGTGATGGTATTTATAGCATGTAAGAGAGGTTCTAGGAACCCCAGAAACTACCCAATTCAGGAATTTCCATCCATTTCCAACGGTTTGCATGTCCACAACCGTAAAAGATGGAATCCTTTATTAGATTTCCTGCGTATTCTGTTTCGTTCTTTCTACTTTTCGGTGCAATATTCGCGTTTGGACAAGTGTAATTGCCAACTTCCATGTAAATGAAGTGACGCGTTAATGACAGTTCGTTAATGAATAATTTATTTTAGAATGAAAATGTGTTTCAGAATGCAAGTAAAATGCGTATATTGTCTTAGCATTTGCTTGTACATCATACGAGAACCGGATGATAATGGAATGAACTCTCTATTAGTAATACTAATTCCATATCAATCCGCGGTCCCATACACTAAGAACAAATATGGCAATCATGTGGAACTCTTCTTCTTTTTTACAAAAAAGTTTGAGCTGATTTTTTCGGTGCTTTCTTCATATTTAGTTGGTTAGTTTTGTTTTCAACCATGTTCTTTGATTGAAACAGTAAGGAATTGATTTCAAGTGGTTGGATCGTATTCAAGTTAATGACTTATGGTCAAATGAATTCTACGAAGGATGATTAAAGAGGTGAGAAATGAATAATTTTAAATAGTAATATTGATGAGACATTGACTTTCCTAATATTTGCATTATTATGGTGACGGCAAGGTATTTATTTTTCATCTTTTCCTAATTGAATTTTCATTAATACAAAGGTTATTTAATTGACTTTTTTAAAATTATTTTCGAGCCTTCATTTCAATCACTTACGTAAATGCAAAGTCTTAGAATTTCTTAGAATTAATTCAATTACATGAAACAAATCGGCCCTAAGCCCACTGTCTCATGATGTTTTAATTGTCTTATTGTGTTGTCTTCCGATGTGATTCATAATTGCACAAAGCACCAATATGAGAGTATTTGGAAATGATAAAAAAAAAAAAAAAAAAAAAATTCAATCCCTGTTTACCTAGTTCCAACCCTCTTAAGTCTCTAACTTAAAAAATTCTTAAGCTGAATTATTAGAACTCAATAGTAGGCCCCACCTATTGAAGATTTGAGCAACTTTAACCGAACACCTTCATTGCATATAATCTTTTTTTCAAATTTTACTCAAATAAGAATTGATCATATATACAATAAAAATGACAATATGATAAATAATGTGATTAATGAATATAATTTAATAATATATAACATTGTGCCAATCATGTTAGTAATTGACTGCCACTCACTGATACAATGTGACCAGTGGATTGGCAATTCTCCTGAGAGATGATTGAAGGTTGAGTTGGATGCATGCAATGCTAGTCTATCCTTCGTTTTGGTGAACATTAATTATCTATCCAAGGACCGCAACCGCGTATCTGCTGTGCGTTTGGTGCTGTTTTTCGTCCTTTCTAATCTAAGGATCTCATCTGACCGCGCTTAATATAAGCCATTGCCGTTTGCTTTTGTGGCATCTCGTTAAAAGAGGACGGTTGGATATAGATGTTTGTATTTTTTGTGATCGATCTATGAATAAAGAGGTTAATAAATTAGGAGTTGGAAGCATTGCTTATAGCAATAATGGTAGCATATTAACAAGGCTATTCAAAAGAATTAAAGGAGGTTCAGCTATCATGGTAGAAGTTTTGGCCATTGAAGAAGCTTTTGATTTGACAATTCAGCATAGGTGGAGGAAAGTAGGTTTCTTTAGTAACTCCAAAATTGTTATTGATTCCATAACAAAGTCTCAATAACTTTTCCTTTGGGAGATTTATACCCCATTAAAGAAATATCGTAAAAAATAAAAGATGTCTTTCCTAGAGTGCACTGTACGGTGATTAGTAGAAGCATTAATAGTGAAGCACATAGTCTAGCGAAGGCGGAGCTTTGTACAAGTGATGCTTACATTAGTAATCATGCTGTATCTTTCTCCAATGATTAATTAATAGAATGCCATTTTTTCCCAAAAAAAAAAAAAAGAATTGTAATAGGACGGAGTTTTTTTTCGTTTTCACACAACGATATCTCTGGAGGCTAGTTATTTTGAGCTCCTAGTCCTGGTCTCCACCTGCTCCTATTGGTGGGGTATGAGTATGGGCATGGGGATGGATTCAACGGTGGGTCTATCATATTTAGGGTGGGCAAGGATTTTGAGACTTTGGCCCGAGTTAGGTTTAGGGATGACGAGAGTGTTGGGTGCACTTGTAGCTTGCGTTTGTTATATTATATATATTGTAAATATTTTTTCACAACATCAATATACTGGGGTGATAGCAAGTAATTTTTTGGAGAGCGAAATCCTTTCAATGCGCATTGTGTTGGATACAAATTGACACCCTAACTCGGCCCCATGTAAACCTTCTGTAATATAATCCTAGATGGTTGTATACGTGCATTCTCTTGAATGGGGAAAATATGACTTGAATTACTGATTCAACCTGAACTTTTCTGTATTATTATTTGGTAGGTAGCAGGTTAAGGAATCCTAATCTATAGTTAAATGAGTCATCCATAGATTGAGCCCCTCGTTCTTCATGTAAATCACTCAAAGAGTATAATGCATAATCGATGATTTTTTATGCTTTGGCAGGTTTTTCACGGTAATATGCTTATATATACAACTATCATTTCTACGAGGGCCACAATAGCTAATTCATAAAGAAAGGATCCTAGCAACTAACTTCTAATTTAAAGAAGACAGAAGAAATAATAATTTTGAGATGATGCATGGTAGGTTAAAGGAGGTCTAAGGTATTTAATAAAAAAGAATCTTGAACACATTTAATAAAAGACTAGCTAGGATATGTTTCGAAGAATTTGGTACCGTATATGGGTGCATAATTTAGTTTGATTAGTTATATCATTTTCACCATGCTGCCATGCCATATACACTATTAGATTGTATTTAATTAACCATAGAAAGTGTATAAAATGAGTATTTTATGACAAGTTCAGCCCATAATGAAGATATCATAAATTTGTTATGATTAGACAAAATCACATTGATGCATGATTTATAAATGACTAATACAACACTACATAACATATATACATCTTTTCTTTTTTAATGTATTCACAAATACATCTTGAAAGACTTTTGACGTGGTGAGATAGCAAAAATATATATATATATATTAGAGAATTATTTAGATATTGGAAGAAAACTAAAAACGAAGGTTATATTTTGGTTATATGTTAGACTTTCTTTTTTTTTTTAACGCGTATACCTATTGGATGTTTTTTTTAGTATGATATTAATATTTATGTGGTTATAATATTCTTTTGAATTTGCTTATATTAATATTTACTGTGATTTTTTTTCTGTTTTTTCTGTTTATCAAAACATTATTAATGCAATTTTGTTGCTTAATTGAGATTTATGATTATTTTCCTTTTGTTTTGAAATAAATTATAATGAGTTTCTTGATAATGTTACTTCTATACTTTTAATGATAGGCTGAGAACATTAGATTAAGATTTATCTCTCTTATATTCATAAATACACACTCGAAGATTTTTGTAGTATGAAATAAAAAATAAGATTTTCAACTCATTAATTTAAAAGAATACGTGACAACTAAAAACAATGTTATATTGGTAGTGGAAGAGCGAAAAAGAAAATAGAGAACTAAAAAACTAATGAGAGAATTAAAAAAAAAAGGAGTTAGAAATAAAAAATAAAAAAGAGAATGTATCAAATGAGTAATGTAAAAAAATATTTAAATTTAAATAAATATAAAATAACTTAAATTTTGAAAAAAATGAATTCGTTGATTTTTTGAATAAAGGGCAAAAAGATGTCAATATCACATTAGTAATGGAAAAGCTACAATTTAGTAAAATAAACATTTAATAGAAAGTAAAATTGAATCTATATGTGCAAAACAAATTAAATGAAATGAGAAATAATCCAAATAAGATAAAGCAAATAATTGGTCTCATGCATATTAAATGGTTGAAGTAGGGTCAATCCGTTGAGAGTTAAAATTGAACATAAGCGGTCAAAATTAAATTGAAAGCCTTTGGCTATAATATATAATAATAATAATAATTATAATAATAATGCATTGGTGTGGGGTTCGATGAGAGTCAAAATTGACAGGTAACAGCTAAAATTAAGATAAAAACCTTCCACTATGATATATAATAATAGATTGATGGAAGCTTTGTTGATAATATAAATTAAAGATAACCGACAAATTATTTGAAAACCTTTATTTATAACATATATGTAATGATAGGTTGATGTAGGCCCCTGTGAGAGTCAATGCTAAAGGGTAGTGATTGAAATTGAATTGAAGGTCTTCAGTTATAATATATGTAACAATGGTCGTTGAATGTGACTCTATTATGCAAGCAATTGGGCTCATGAACTTTGGATCTTAATTGGAGTTAGACCGAGCAAATTATAGTCCCAACCTTGGATGCTTTGTACTAAAGACCCCCAACAAGCATCAAGCTTGCGAAATGCATGATCCCACAAATAAATAAAATGTAAAATCTTAAATTATTACAAAAATTTACTATTAAAAAAATAGAAAAAGCTAGATGTTAAAAATATAGTTCTTGCTCATTTAATGTTTATATGAAATGATTATGAGGATTTTGAAAAATTAAAGAAACGGCAAAGGAAGAAATTAGGGGGCCATAAAAAAACACAAACTTCAAAGTTAGAATAAAAATAGTGTAAGAATAATCAAAAGACAAAGGAGAGAAACAATAGATATAAAAGTAAGTAGTGTAAGAATAATCTAAAGACAAAGGAAAAACAATAGATATAAAAGTAAGTAGTGTAAAAATAATCAAACGACAAAGGAAAAATATAGATATAAAAGTAAATTCTACATTAACCAAAAAATTATAAATAAAAGTAATTTTATAAATATTGAAAATGATAAAGCAAATAGAAACTAAAAAAGAAAAAAAATCTAGAAATTTTTTAATAACTGGTTATCAAGAAATTTTCCATCCTGTTTTTCTTTTTGGATAGTTACGGCATGTGAAAAACTGAGATAGAATATTTTCTAACATTTTATTTAATATAGAGAAAAAAATAACAATAAATGAAAAGAATAGTATTTACATTACTATTTGTTTGCAGTGGCAACACATCTCTCTTTCAACCGAGAAGATTGAAGACAATCCCCCTTTGTTTTGTTGGTTAGAGATCTAATATATACACAAACTGATAGGAAGTAACAGAGCCAAGCAAAGATGACCTAAAATAAATTACTAGCCATGTTTTACACATGAAGTCTAATAGTGTATCACTTAAATTGAAGCAAAACTTGGGCAATTGCAATATCTAAGTAGGAATGCAACATGATCGAGCTCATTTAAGTATAGTTGGGTCTAAAAAAAGGAAAAGAAAAGAAACGAGCTAATAAGTTTATGTGCAAGAAAATCTCAGTCTAAATCTCACCTTTAAAAATGAGGCAAAGCATTTCTAACCATTAACTTAAGATGAATATATAACCATTAAATTAAGATGAATATATAAATGTATATTAATTAAAGATTATTATTTGTATTTGTAAGGCATATATCTTTTCATAATAGAAGAAAAATGTGTTATACTTTAGAGAGTTCACTTGTGGGGAATTGAGTATAATTGTCAGAAATTGAGGAAAAATGAATACAAGTGGATGAGATTATCTCTGAGGTGTTAATAAGTTTGTTAGGATGTTAGTAGATTACCCTTATTTTTTAAGATAAGATTATAAATGTAGACATTTTCATTTAATGAATTGGGAATGTCTTAATTATTGAAATTCTATATAAAATCAAAGCTGCGGCGTTGCGATCAATCCTGCTACGACTTGTTTCCCATTTCCGCGTTTTCTTGTTTCCCATTTCCGCTTTTTCTCAATTGCAGAAGATAACCATGCTTTATATAAATAGACCATTGCATCTCAGGAGCACCGATAGATTAAAAAAGAGTGGGTTGCGACAGTGATGATCCACAAACAGAGGGTGATTACCAAGAAGGCGTGAAAATTGATTCTATGCAAATATTTTATCATCTAAACAGAGGGTGATTACCAAGAAGGCATGAAGATTGATTCTATGCAAATATTGTATCATCTATTGTTTTAAGAGATCAAGGTTCTTATTTTTCATTTTTACAATCACAGTCCGAAAGTATCATGTGATTGATGGAGATGTTAGAGATTTTTTTTAGGATGTTAGTGTTGTTAGGATATTAGTAGATTATCCTTATCTATAAATATAGACCAATATTGTCAGGATATTAGTAGATTATCGTTATCTTTATGATAAAGGTTGGTTCAATATTTGATTATACATATAGACCTTTTCTTTTAATGAAACTTATGATGATTTTACAGGAACTTATGATGATTTTATGGGAATGTCTTGATTCTTGAAATTCTATAATAAGTAGAACTGCAAAGCCTTTCAAGGTTTTCGCATGTGATTTTTAATACATTAATTTTTATTGTGGGACAACTCTTATTAAAGTGAATTTGGGGACAGGTGTTCACGTTGAGCTTTTTGAATTTTTTGGGTAGGCAATCACACTTCTCTTACACACGATCATGTGGGCCAAAGGATTAGATCCATTAGATTAGGCCAGAATCATCACTTATAATTGGTGGGCCACTCATCATCACAGCCAGAGCCGAAACAGATACTCCTCATGATCCGGCGACGCAATCACAAAGTGGAACTGATCATTCACTGCTCACAATCTAGCAGCTTGGATGATTACCTGGGCAATGATCGCATGATGTATTTATTAGAACCCAAGTGTAAGTACACATTACCCAAACGAAAATCATCAATCCGCCATTGGAAGTGATTGAGATGGATAACCGCTCCACCACACACTATTTACAACACTCAGCATATACCTACCTATACACAGAGGTGGGTAGCTTGGGGATTAAGAAAGGGTAGCTTGTGGTATGGCAAGAATATCTTGTGGGGTCGAGTAGACCTTATGTCCCAGGTCAAGTTTGGCCTATTTAGGGGTCAAGTAAGTCCTTCCACTATGGGTTGCATTTGGGCCCATTTCCCTAGTCCAACAATCTGGACTCTGGTTGTTGTGGTTGAGTTGTGTGTGGTTCTTAACTTGAATGATGCACTGAGCCCATAGAACTCAAGTTTCTGTTCGTGCCTTGGAAGTTGGAACCCTACCATTCATATTGGATCAAGCAATGTGGACCTGATTAGATGAAAAGCTCTTTTAACGTGGACTAGTTATCATATGGCATGATAAAAAATGACTTGAATGTTTTTCTGGTCATGACCGAATAACTATAGCTCAGTATTTATTTCAGAGAAATAATCATGTGGGGCTTACTCAATTTCGCTGAATATCATCATATAGAGAGTGACAATAATATAAATCAAATGGTCTCATAGGGAAGAAAAATACATCATCGATCTTCCTCTAGAAGAAGCGCGACAATTATATTTCTCAATTCCATGTCAACCCATTTCAGGTAAAGTCTAAAACACTAAAAGCAATTCTTGAATGGAATATTTCTCATCTTTATGCGGGTTCAATCTCAAATCAAACTACATCATGGGACCGGTGGACGCCTCTACATTTAACGAGCTAAATGGGCAGACTCAGGAATTATTCCTTCTAAAGGCCACTATGTAGAAATAAAATCTTGGGAGGGCCACATATAAAAAAATTGCATATAATTTTTTAAATATATAAGGATTTCATTGAAAAGTTTGGGGGGCCATAAGTGAAAAAGTCACAGAATACATTAAAACCTCAAGAAGTTTTCTACAATTTTGTAGGCCATGGCCCTGCCAGCCCCCTAGTTCCGCCGCTCGATGCGGTGTGCTAGCTAAATATAACATCCCCGCAGTCAAAGAATACAAGCATCTTCCAGTAACACAGCTCCCTACCGAGCGGAAACTAGCAACCGTCAAAGCTTGAGGAGAACCAGGGATGAGCTACATCATGCCTCTCTGACCATGGGCTCATTTCTACTCCGGTTTGTTCAGGGAGGGCCCACATAGGTGGCCTCAACCCTTTTATATTCCTTATATCTAATGGTCAATGAATTCCTTAAAAACCAAGCTTCAGCTTCCAGTTAATTAGAGTACGAAACTCACGTTAAAGAGAGAAGAGAGATCAAACTAGAATCCTTATAAAATCTACTGAAGATCTTCAAGTTATTACGGGTGTTTGGTTTTCCATATTAATGGAATTCAATTTACACCTTAAAAATTTAATTAACAAATTTCTCTTCGCAGAAAAAATTTGCCCAACCATTACGTCCTATATATATACCCTAAATATAGGCCATGTTCTTTCACTCGATTAATCCGGAACTATAAATTGAGATCCATTTTGATGACTATTAGAAGTATGTTGTGATATTTAATTAAATAATAAAACATAAATTGATATTTTAAAATTTAATTTTTTATACTGTCATGTGATTTTTAGAGTTGAAGTAGATAAAGTATGCATAAATGAAGAGATGTATAATATGAGTGGATTGAATCAAGTAAAGATGAATCCTACATTAATTCATTAACTGTTTGATTTATTTTACAATTGATCAATGTAAATATGTATTACTTTGATTTAATGAAACTTGGTCTGAAGCCTTTACGCAGTAGTTGCGTAATAGGATTGAATTTGATCATGTGGAGATAATTTGAAAAATAAAACAGAGGGATCATAATTTGAAGTGTCTCAATCTAAATCCTTTTTTTAATATGCTAAGCATGCTAAAAAAGAGTTACAATAATTTCCGATCTTTAACTGTCAACTTAACTTTCTTCATAGCTGGACTTACTGACTTTTCTAGCTTTAAATTAGATCCTTATGATTTTTGTCAGGTCTAACTTTTGCCGCCAAAAGGGGCCTTTTGCTTTGATTTTGTTTGTGAAATAGAATGAATAATAGTGGGATGGAACATGGATGGATCCATGAATTAGATAAATAAAAAATTAAATCAATTATATTAAAAAACTATTTTATAATTGAAGAAAAAAAAATCCATGCATAGGAAGTTAGGTGTGTAGTAGAAGTAGAATGGATGAAGCAAAGATAACCCTATGATTAATATTATTTTTCATTTAAGTGAAGTGAGGAGTGAAAAGAAAACCTAAAAGAAAATTAAAAACTAAAAATAGAAATGAGGTATGATACTGTTACACTCCGTCCCGAGTTAATCAAGATTAACTCTAATTAATCAAAATTAATGCTAATTAAGTATTGGTAATTAAAATAAGAACAGTTAATGACCAAATTGAATTGAATTTGTCTCAAATGATTAATTTGAACTTAATGAAAGGGTAATGAATGTTTTAGACTTAAACCAAGGACTTTTTTCGTAAATACGAATTTTCGCGTATTTCATCGAATATGGTCACTCTTGATACCAACACGTATATCTTAAAGAGTTCGTCGATTTCTATAATAGATTTGAACTCATTTGGCGAGAATTAGATCAGATGACCTTTCATTAAACTCAAATTGGAAATGAGCGATGAAGTAGATGGCTTAATTGCAAAATGAAGCTTATAAGAGGTAAGATGAACTCAAAAGAGTTCATTCCACTCATTTCTAGCATAAGAACTGTCCTAGACTCAATTTCTCTCTTTTTCTTCCATTCTTTTTCATCAATCAACAAGGGTGAAGGTTTACAAGTGAGTTGGAGAGGAATTCATTTCTTTTATCTTCTTCTTCTAGCTAGCTTTCCATTTTCGTGGAGTTGAGTTTGAGAGAGAACTCAAGGAATACTTTTTAAAAGGTTTCAAGTAAGTGTTTAGATGTATTTACAGAACTTACAAGTTCTATTCAGTGGATTTGAGTGTTTCTAGTGCAAAGAACTCATGGAAATTCTATTTGTGAAATTGGTTTTGGATTTTAGGTTAGAATAGGCTTGGATTGAGGAGATTTCATTCAAAGATCAAGCTAAACAAAGGGTTTTTTTACTAATTACTCTTCAAACCAGGCAAGTATACTCATTTCTTGTGATTTAAGATGCTGTTGGACTTGTTTGAATTCAAGGAGTTCAAATTCAGAAGTTTCAGTTCAGAAAATTTTTGAACTTCTGGGTATAGCTGATCGACACCTGACTGACCCTTCTAGGTTGAATTTCTTAGAAAATTCCAGTTTCTGGAAAGCTGACCGAACTCAGTTCGGTCAGCCAAAGTTACAATTTGGTCAATCGATAGGTGACCGAACTGCTGACCAAGCCATCTGGAGCTCTCTGAATTGCGAACCGAGGGATAACCGAACTAGGTTTGGTTAACCGACACTGTAGGTTCGGTTGACTGACAGGTGACCGAATTCCCCTGAGAAATGTCAGAAATCTTATTCGAGAAATGAGCTTCTAGGAAGCTGACCGTGAGCTAACCGACAGGTAACCAACAAGGTGACCGAACTTGAGGGAAATTTCAAATTGAAGTCTGATTTTCCTGGATTGAAGCCTATTGACTAAGGCTAGCGTTGTGGTGTTTTTTCTAAAACTTTCATGGGTGTTAGCTAAGGTTATCGAATTGTATAAAATTTAACTAAAGTGATGTCATCGAGAATAACACATACATTGGACAATGAACGTTTCACCTAAATGTTTAGTTTAGGAAATTGTATATGGTTTAATCCTCTGATTGATTTTTATGTATGGCACTACATAGTAGCTCTTAAGCTCGTTTTTGGGCTCATTGAATTAATGAAAATAAATTAATGACATAATTTAATGAACAATCTTACTGCAGCAGATGGATGGGGTGTTTCGGAGCTCCGTGGTGATGCTAGTGATCTCTGATCAAGACACTGGTAAATTCCACATATATTGAATGATAAGCCATCTAATAAAGTGCAATTATTGGGAATTGAATGAATAATGAATGAAATACTGAATCCGTTAATCGGATAAGTGAATGATCCCTCTTGGGAACAACTGAATGAAAAGTATACTATGGTAGTTGACAATTCTTATGAGTATTATTCTTGACTTTAATGTATAGATACTGTCATTGATTTAATTTGTCTAGGATTATTGATTATAGAACTAATAAACATGTTTGTTAACATGTACTATCCTAGACTTGTGTATACATTGTTGAACCGTCGTGTTCACAGTGTTATTGATGACATTACAGGCACAGTTGCCCGTACCGGTGCTGCAGAGGCCTCGCTGCTTAAGGAGGAGGCCAATCAGATTCCTTCAGGAGGATTGATTGAGTGTGTGTGAATCAGAGGGAGAACAATTTAGAATATTTTGGAAATATTTTGTAAAACACATATGTATTTATTTTAGAATGTGAATAGTTGTCACCTGCATTGTATTTTGAATATGCAGTGGTTGACTTAAATATTAAATGGAATGTGTATATTGAACTTTACTTTGAGGTAAAGAACTTGTACTGTTTTACATTGTTTCGTCAATGTGTATATTTCCTCAAAAATGTATATTTGACAGGTATGAAGTATGCTATCCCTTGTGGATTTCGTTTTAATTTCGGTTAATTCGGAGTTTACGGGAGTAAGTATGTCATTGCGACTCGGGGTTTGTTCGGAGTAATCCTAATCTCGGGCCCGAATCGTGACAGATACTCAATGTAGCTTTCAAAAGTTAGTGTTGCGAT
Source organism: Persea americana (assembly GCA_029852735.1). NCBI lineage: Eukaryota > Viridiplantae > Streptophyta > Magnoliopsida > Laurales > Lauraceae > Persea > Persea americana. The sequence goes on from CM056809.1 coordinate 12,916,102, forward strand.
CTTAATAGCCATTTTGCATGTGACATATAAATTAGATCGCATAGTGACTTGACATATATCATACAAATGACTTTTCTTTTGGCGAGGCTGGCCCATCATTCAAGGAGTAATACTTCAACTTCAGGACCTAGGGGTTGATTATTGGGTATGTAAAATGATACTAAGGTGCTAGCACCACTCAATCACAAGTGTAGCTGGCATATAACACAAATAACTTACAAGCTAAATCTGTACTTAATATTACATCCAACGAAGAGAAGTGTTGTATCATGGAGCTCTACTAAAAAGGAAATTGAATAAGTACTGATCAATGACATGTTAAACTGTGGACTGATAAAAAGATCTAATTTAAAAAAAGAGAAAATAAGTGAAAAACAAAAACCAAGGTCTCCAAATAAACAACAAAATGGTGAAATATAAGTTGGACGATTATGTAACCATCTAACTATTTGTATCCACGCATTGGGTTTGGTTTGCACTCAACAACATTACTTTTGAGCAATGATCCATCTGAAGTCCAAAGTTTGGGCACATGAATTGCAATGTCAAAAATGCAGCACTCAACCCTTCATTCGTTTTGGTCCAATTAGATGACATGGTCGGACCTACCAAATTTAACACAAATGGGTGCATTCTGTCCAACTAGCATTCACCTCTTGTGACTTGTGGCAATCAACGAATGCAATGATTAATGTAGTTTTGAACTGGATAAAGTTTTTGTCCGTAATTTAAACTTTGATCAAATGAACCAAACTTTTGGTGCTTGTTTGTTAGCATCATAATGCATCAGATTTCAAATACATATGAATTCATGATCAAATGAGCTCCGCAAAAGCATTATTAAATGTGTGAACTATGAACGATACAAAGGTGGGAATGTAGATGAGACCTTACTTTCTTCGGATATGAATTATTAGGATAATATAGCAGCTTAGTATTCATTTCACATGCTCCCTTAATTTATTTTTCATTGAAAATGAGATTATTTGATATTTATTTTTAACAACCATAGTGTGAATCTCTAAATATTATATCCAAACAAACTGGTTGTCTTCAATATCTGATAACTATATACGGTCCATATTTATTATGATAAAATCCTACAGTGGATATTGCCCTAAAGTCATGCCATATCAAGAGGAGTGCCAAAATAAAAGTGGGCTAGGCTAAGTGTGCTTATCAAGGGATTACAGTGGCTATAACCAACCCCCTTATATAGTAAATATGGCGAACACAGATGCAGAAAAGATGCTACTAATACCCTAATTCAAATTATAATATAAATATCTATAACACAATCCTAATTTATTGTCATATAAATATATGACAATAAATTAAATAAGGCGAACTCGAGATAGTTTTGACCCATCCTAGCCCAACCCATCAGCAATCCTCCTTACCCGACGGGTCTCTCTGTTGTCCATCTAGGCCCATACCAAGGCCTAGAAACAAACTAATCTCAAATTGGTGAGCCCATCACAATTGGAGCCCAATCCAAAAGCCCAAAAAAAAAATGAAGAAGAAGAAAACCCATCCACAAGCAGCATAAATAGGCGGCTTCTAAGTTCCAACCCTTCAATCCCCAACTTCAACCCAAACCCCACTTCCTATCGAACTATATATACCCATACAGCAGCAGCAGTGCCAGAGCAGAAATCGGAAGACTCGCTCTGTATCTTTCTCCTTAGTACCCTAAAAAGGGTTAGATTCGGTCAGATTGCTTCTTTCCTTTCTCATCTTCTTCTTCTTCTTCTTCCATCTAAATCCCCCCTTTTTGTTTCCTTGCGATTGATTGTTTGTTTGTTCTCTGTGATAGATTTTGGTATCAGATCTTCCTTCACATTTACTGTCCCAAGGTCGCCGTGGGAAAATTTTCTGATACATCCGTTTCTGATACATAATAAACAAGATGGAAGACTGGGGTATGCAATATTTTTGTTTTGAAATCTTTTAGCTATCTCTTTGTGTTTTGTCTCTTCGTGTTTTATGATGGGAATTATAACGTGGTAGCAGCAGTTCATAGAAGGAATTGTAATATGAAATCGGTGTATGAGGGGTGCGTGTATATGAATGAACTGGGATTGTCGAACTGTCAATGTTGTTGTTTTCTCGGAAGAACATGCATGTGGGTGTGACTGAAATTTTGTTGTTTTTTAACTGAGATGCCCTGCTTCCGAGGAAATTTGCATACTTGGTTTTAAACTAGTTCGTAGTAAAGGGGGGCTTTATTGGGGAGGTGAGGAGTGAAGGGCACCGTTTTCCTAGGATTTGATTTCTTAGGGATTTCTTGGAAAGGGGAGATTTTTTTTTTTATGGCCAAATCGTGGATCTTATTCTTTAACTTTCCACTTTTTGCCCTTTTGCTTAGGGCATGTTTGATTGAGGAAATTTGTGGGTTATGGAATTTGAGTTGACTACAATACTACATGGAGAGAAATTGGAGAATCCTGGTTGGAAAAGTCCCAGCAGTGATATAAATAATTTAGATTTTTCCAGTTAGCAGCACAGAATAAGTTAAAGAGGAAAGTTTGAAGAATGGCAGCGAAGTATCTTGGATTTCAGAGATGATTCTCTATTCAAAAGCATGTAATTATCGGGGACAAATTCTTCTCTGTCTCCCTTTAGTTTCCCAAGATTTGGAACTCTGACACAGGATTTTCCCTTTACTAATTCCTCAACGAAACGGATGATTACCAATCATAGGAATTCATTACCGATTAAACAAATTGGCTCATTAAATTTGCTGATGGAATAGTGCAAAAGTGGACCGTATAACAGACGTAATTAAGGATATATGTAGGAGTGTCTCTATTGAAATATAAATGGTGACTGACTTCTGTGGTTTGGTTGTTGAATTTGAAAAAGTCTGGCGTACGGGTGGGCCTTCATAGTTCCAGAACTTACGATGTCATTAGGATGAAGATTTCTCTTACGGGGCTGCATGGTGGAAGTCTCTTTTCCTTTTAAAATGAAGGTCTAGCATAAGAATCCTTTTTCTTTTCTTTTCTTTTTTTTTTCAACTGTTATCATAAGCATAATTTTTCTGAAGTGAAATATTTATTTTCTATGATGTCAGATGGAGCCTAAAAAGTATACTGTTGACTTATTTTCAAGATAGACTAACTTCTACGTGGGCCGGATGGTTCGGATGTATCATAAAGTCAACCCTACTATGTTGTCCCTCACCATAACATGGTGAGAGATGGATGCGCATGAATATTTCCCATATATATATATATCATTGTTTCATGGGATTCTTCTATGGAGCCTTATTCATGGATACTTCTCAATTGGAATGAAGGGCTAGGGGACAACCTCATGATGCCTTTTTTGTGATTTATTTTTCAACATGTCCACATCTCTGGAGCAAATTTTCTTTCGGTGTATTTCCTAGGTTTTTTTTTTTATTTTTAACTTCAAGTGTAACTCTTTATAAAAAAGAAGAAAAGACGTTATACTCATGTAGACTCTGTCCACGAGAAGATCTTGACCTTAATGGCATTGGGGAAATTCTAGAGTTGTTGGTTGGGCTTTTGAGTTGACCAAACACCAGGCCTAAGCACAATAATTGTAGTAGTAGATTTCAAACTGGAGTGTTTTGGTGGCCACAAAGAGTAAAGATGATCTTGCTTAGAATTGGGATTGTAGAATTTTGTTACCCATTTGAGCGGGCCAAAATCTTAGCTTCTCAGTGTATCATAACTATTTTTGCTTATGGATGAAATGGAAGTCCTAATGTAGAGTGATCACCATTGGTTTGGGATCGGTCTCGGCGCTTGCATTGAATAGATTCAGCATACATGAACTTTTAGGAAACAAAGAGACTCTTTACTACCAAATCACATATTTATTATTTATATATATATGGGAGATGCTCCTGTGAGAGTGACGGTGGGGGCCCTCACATCCATATCAATGCCAACAGCCTAATTGTGAGCGCCCCCACCCCTTACTCTCACAGTACCGTGAGAGTAACTCATAAGAGCATCTCCCTCTATATGTAAATATTTATATATATATATATATGAGCCAGCTAGAAAATGCCTTCGTTTTGTCACATTTTACTGTAGGCTAATTCAATGGCAGATGGTCTTGCTAGGGAAGGAGTTTCTAGACTTTCTATCTTATTTGATGTATAATTTTTATTACTTTTAGATTTTCCTTGTAATTGGAGAGTTTTCCTGTTTGTTCTCTTTTTGGTGGAATAAAATAATTTTAATTGTTCTAAACAAAATAAAAAATTCCCAGGCTTTTTTGCAACTGGATGCATGAAAATCAAGGGAGGCTAGGGGGGTGGAAAGGTTTGGATGCAGACAAGTGGATGCAAGATATCAGCCCGATTAGATGATCCCAACCCCTAGGTTTAGGTCCTTCAAGCTTAATGGTTGTATGCTATTCAATTTTCTTATGATGAAATCCACCAGTGACTAATTCCGGAAAATTGTAAATTTTGGGCTTGTGTCAATTTGTAGGGTTATTGGATGAGGAAGATTGGATTGGCTGAAGGTGGACTCAGCACACATGCACTCATAAGCGTGTTTTTAATAAGAAGTCACATCAAAATAAAATTGTTAAACAAGGATTTTTTTGGCCGTTGCTTCTTGCATCAGTTCATCTAGTTGCTAACAATTCCATCAATAAATGAAAGATTACTCTTTCTTTGGTGTTTTTTCCATGTATGATAATTTATTAATAATAATAATAATAATAATAAATCCTTTTCTTTTTTTTTTATAACGGAGGGTGTCCCAGCCCAAAGGGCCAGACTAATCCCTAGGGCCCAAGGAGAGCCTGGTAAATCTCCTGTGGCCTCAGTGTGGTAGCGCAGTTTCGCAACCTCCAGGAGCAAACCGTAGTCTTAGGCCAACTGAGCCACTCCTCGGGGTTAATAATAATAAAATCTCATCCCCTCCAAAAACTTCTTGTCTAGATTGAGTGCATTGTTTGGTTGACAATAACATGGCAGTGCATGCGATGGTTTATGAGTTTTTTTTTTTAGTTCAAATTTGCACATGAATAATGATGTGTCGTCATTAATTTGTAGCTAAGCTATATATGGTTATTGAATTTTGATTTTATGTTTTTTTATCTAAATTGTGATCAGCAGATCGACCTTTGGATTTGGTTGTTGTTTAATTTGTTTTATTTTCATCAGTTTTTGGTTATTATTCACCACCCTCACTGTAACTGCCTTTTCTTCCTTTAATTTGTTCTTTTTCCACCCCCAGAATCTGAGGATTTTGAGCCGGTAGTGCATACTATTCCAACGGAAAAACCTAAAGGCTTATGGGATGATGAGGATGCTGAGGAGGAAGATGTGAAAGAATCTTGGGAAGATGAAGAAGATGCTTCTACTAAAGTAAAAAATCATCTCCTTTTATTTTCTTTCTCAAATTTGTGCATCCATGATTTACCTGTTTTCAGGAAGTAATATCCTTTTGGTAATCCTAGGACTTCATTGAAGCTTGCCACGACCGTATCCGGGATACTTGCTGGGTTTAGTACAATTTTTTTTATTTAGTTTTTTTTTTATGAAGAATATTTTATTTAGTATATTTCCTACAAGTTATATTTTTAGCAGTGTAGGAACCCAAAAAAAAAAAAAAAAAGAGGAGTTAGATGTCTAGAACATTTTATTTTTGGTTTGTGTGTTTTGGAACAGCAGCATTTGACCTTATACAGCTGTGAAGTATCATCTTGAGCCTCATAAAGGTGGTTAATATCATCATGGAGTCATTCTTATAAAATTAGTTAATTATATTGGAACCACTTTTAAGTGGTAGACCTAGCTTCTGTTTTACTTTTATTAAGCCAACACTGCTATCTTGGTTCTTTTAGCTCTCGACAACTTTGGAACCATTTCTACATATCAGTGTAAATTGTGTTTTGCTAGTTCAAGTAAGTATCCCCAGGTTTAGGTCCCAGCACCCCAATGCAGTGCATGCTTTTTGCGCCATCCAACAAAAGACAGCTAACCCTCGCATGATTAATAGAGATTATGCTAACATATGGATATGCATTAGAACATATGAAATTTATCTGGACTTTTCTAAGCGAATATATATCCGCATGCATCTTTTCTTGTTTTTCTTTATGTTAGATATTATAAATGTATATATTTATACTAAAATAAGAAAAAAATTATTTACCGACCTGCCTAGCCTACACATCAAGTCTCCTGTTGAACTTGACCCAGTAGCTGGTCAAGTTTGGCTGACCCACTGAGTCGGAAAACTAAGCTTTTTACTACTGATAAAATTCATTAGCTGTGAGATGGTTGTCTATGTTTAAATACTGTCCATGATTGCATGAAAGAAACTAGTAATATTCCCTAATACCTTCATATTAGGATTTGCTATTTTCATTTTTAGTTCCTATCTTCCTGTATGGATTTCTTCCTTTTTGTCTTTGTATCATTTGTTTAATATCTATCAATCTTACCACATTTCTCGCGTTTTACTTTTAATAATTAATTTGCAGACTGCTGCTTAACTTATAGTTATCAAAGAAAATGGATTTCAAAATGGACGGAGGCTCTACATATGCTCTTTCGGGAGTAAGCAAAATGTATTAATTGATAAAGAGCGTACAAGTGTAAACTAGGTTTGTTGTTCAGAAAAAAGGTTAAACTTCTATATGCATCATGATCCCATCAATGTGATGAGGGCATACCATTTTTTCAAATGCTTACTGCAAGCTCGTTGTTGTGACAACAACATCCAACTTTCCAACAGGCTCTTAAAAGTGATGGGAATATAACAAAACCAAAAACCAAACCTGGCCATATTTCTAAAAGAAAAAATGCAACTAAATATTTTTTCCAGCCTCAGTTTTTATGCATAGCATTTTATCTCAAAAGAAAATCATGAGTGATTTCCCTTTTCTTTTTAACCTAATGGTACTGCAAGAGGGCCTTTAGCGCATCAGATTGATAGAAATGTGAGTGCCTAATGGCAACTAGTTTTCTAAAACTTAGGAGTTCCTCCTTCCTGGCCATGTTTAAACTTAAAAATATGTGCTGAATTTAGAAACCCTGTTTTTGTCCTGGCCTATTAAATCTCACTTTCAGATTTCATAAATATCAGCTGGGCGGGTCACTACTATCTGACCGTTTAAAAGGGGTAAGAGGAAAAGAAGAGTACACAATCTTTGGACAAGCACTTCCTAACTCAGTCGAGTTGGGTGATTTTCAAGTCAATCGTCGGGGTCTTTTTTTTTTTGTTATAACGAGTCAATCATTGAACTTTGGAAGCCTGCCTTGTCTGAAACCATTTTAAAGGCTTGAGGAGTGTTCAATAGTTCACGACCATGCTTTTCTTTCCACTTCTAGTAATTTGGTGACAATCTACCATCATTGAATGATTCTTTTGCTTGATACGCCTCTCTTAAACCATTTTAAAATGCTTGAAGAGTTTTCAATGACCGAAAACCTTCAACCATGCTTCTCTTTCTACTAGTATATTACCAATGGTCCTTTTGTAAATTTGGTCTTGCTTCCTTTACCAGCTCATTGGGTGATTAGTAATCTGGATTATTTGAGTGTTGTGTTGTCATTGATTCAGGCACCCAAACCAGTGGCACCCAAACCAGAACCCCCTGCTCAAAAAACTGTTCCAAAAACCAGTGCAAAAGCAGGCGGAAAGAAAGAAAAGGTCTCCGAAGCAGCAAATGAAGTACTTGCAGATCCCGTGGCAGAGAAGCTGCGACAACAAAGGTAAAGTGCAACTTCCTTTTCACTATTGTATCTGTTTTCCTTGAATTTTTTCTTGGGTTGCTGGCTTGCATGTAATGCTAGTCTAAGTTGCTAGTCCGTGTGTATGTCAGGCATTGTTATTGGGTGTCAGATTCAGCTAACCTCAGAAAATAGATTCGTGTTTTCGACAACCTAATTAAGATGTTAAAAATCAAATGTTTTATTGCTGAAGAGTATACAAAACTAACTAACAATGGCATGTCTGGTGTCCAAGGTCTATTCCTTCTCCAAAACCAGCAGTTTCTATGTGAACATGGTTATGGCTAGTTGTTGCTTGGTAGCTGTCCTGATTGCGTGATTGGGAAATCATACTAAATGTTAAATCAGTTGGAACTTGGAAGAGGGGTTGGGTTATTGAGCAGGAGAGCTGTTGTTCGTACTGAAAGATGCCAGTTAATACAGGGTTCAGGGATTTGTAAATTACTTTCCTTTCTTTGTAAAAACTACTCTAAACATTGCAGAAGGATCAAATGTATAATTAAGAATCTGACATGAATTTCTGTCAGTGTATCAACACTTAATACCTCGTTTTGGGAGAATCTATTGTCTTATGGCATGTAGGGAAAATGATGTATTTCACCCTATCCAAATTCCTGGATACAGATGGATATGGTTGTGACATTTGTAACATACTACCCAGATTTATTATTGTGATTTTTACTTGAAGCATTTTCTTCTTTTTAAAATGTTTCTATATTTCACCAAACTATATCGAGGTTGTTTAGGGACATGGGTGCATGTGTGGGAGCGCATGAATTCAAGTCTCCAATGGATCCAGAAAAGAAAATGAATGCAATATGCGGCAGAAATTACATTTGCATTACTTAGTAACACAAACTACCCCATATCAATCTCAACAAAAAGCTTTCATTACACCGCACCCAGTGCTCCCTTCTCTTTCATTTCTCCTGGACAATTATAGTTGGGAATTAAAAACATTTTAACTCATGATTTCCTTTACTTCTAGCTTGCCTTTTCAAATTTACCCGTGTACAATCTTAACAGGTACACCTGAATGAATTCCGAACAGGCGAACACACATCATCATTACTTTTGCCGAAGGAAACACCCACAGTTTTCCTTACCTACCTACCTCCTTGTGTTTACACTCATTATGGTTGCAATCTTTTTTTCTGTTGAATGGTAGTTGCAATCATTAAATTGATGCTTAGCAATGTCATTCTCCTCGGTTTCACTTCCTCTAAATTTATCATCATCACGCACCATGTCAGCCCACCTCTCCATTTTCTTTTCCAATAAATATTGGACTGAAACCATTGTCACCATCATCTGATTCATTCTTCTTTTGACTGAAATTGGGAATTTTTCTTTACTCCTAGTTGAAACCCTCATTAACTCTGCAATTACCTAAATTTTCTGTTCTACATCCAAACCAGATGTCGTAGGGATATCTTCATCCTTATTTTAATCACAAGATTACCAAGTTGTTGAAGTAACAAAAAATGTTGCAGAATCTGCACTTGCTACAAATTGGCTGGACAGTGTTGTGGCTGGTTGCTGGTTATACTGTAGATGGATATTTGGACAGATGGGCCACTGCTGTGTCCCCGGTTGGGCTTGTTTTTTAGTAGGGTTCAATCCGGCTGGATTAAATAAGCTTAGTTGGGCGTTTATAACTACGCTAAGTGGACCTCAGCATTGGCACACTGCTTCAACTGTAGAGACCTGCTAGGTTTCTTAATTCATTCATGTTTTGCACCAAGCTTGTGCATGAAGAAATAGAGTTAAGACCACCATTTTCCTTTCCCACCCTAATGCAACTGGATTGGTATAGAAGGATCTTCCCAAACGCAGTCATCTTCAAGCGTAGCTTAGCACAAATATTTCTAGGTTTTTTATTTTATTTTTTGTTTATTTTATTTTTTAAAATTTTTATTTTTTTAAATTTTTATTTTTATCCCAATGAAAGGAAACGAGACATCTGAGTATTACTAAAGTGAAATTTCGGAATATGTTAGGGGTCTTGGCCATCTAAAGAGAATTTTCCCTCGTACACAGATCCTCTTTCCTTAAATTAGAATGTTCAGTGAAACTAGACTCTAATAAAATAGGAAAACTAAATTAAAGGGATATACTTAGGAGATCTTTGTCCTAACAATTATATTAGAAGACTCATGATTTTTTGCATAATTGGGTCCTGTTGACTGCTGCATACAGCTGGGTCTGTGTTTGCCCCCAATAGACCAGGCCTGTCCCATGTGTCTTGGGCTGGATAAAGCCTATTATCCGAAGACTGCCGTTGCACCCCTTTTGGGCCTTTCGGGCTGCATCAAACATCCCACCACTCTAATTCGAGTGCAACTTTACCCATCTTCAAGGATATATTGGGAGGCCTTTGCTATTTACTAGGGCATTAGAATCTTCCGCTGGTGAACTGTGGTGATTATGTTGAGCATTTTCCTTACTCTGCTACTTTATGGTTTAATAAATGTAGCTTTTTTGCTTGCTAAATCTGACAAGATGGTATTGGACCTGTGTTTGAGTTGTATGGTTCTGTCTGTCAATCACAAGGAGGTTGCATGTTCTGGTCCTGCTTTACTACACTATTTCTCTAGCAACTTACACATTATCGAAAAAAAAAAAAAAAACCTTATATTGGCTTCCTACTTTATATGACACAAATTAAGAAAATTTGATGTTTAAACATACTGAACATAAACATGGAGAATATCATTTGTCGTGAATGAGATAAGGAGTGTGTGGTCTTCCATTTATCCATCATTTGCACAAGTGCCAAAAGAATGGAATGAGGAGGCTGATTTGTTAACTAACGCAAATCCCGTTAGATCTAGTTTTGTTGTTGGAAATGTGCTATCTTTGTAATGTTATTTTTCTTTTTTCTTTTCCTTTCTGTTTATGTAAAGGTTTATTGACTTGTTGGACTGCTAGACTTTATAGTTTTATGTTTCCCTTCCTTTCTCTTTTTCTGAAAATAGATGGAATCATTTCATGTCTGACAATGTATTGAGCATGTGCAGGAGTCCAGGTAATGTTTTGGCTGCTGCCTGCTGGTGACAATAAAAAATAATTTATCTGATATTGATGTTAGATGCCATGGGACATGGACATAGATACTCTGTCCTTTTTATTTATTTATTTTGATATAATCTATAATAGACATGTTTTATGCAATCTGAATCTATTTTATATATTTATTTATTTTCTTGGTAAATGGTCCCATGGCAATATTAAAATGGCTCCACAGCCAGTAATAAGTGGGCAGCTTTAATACTAGCTTGAACCCAACTTGGCCATATGGATGAGTTATGTATATATTTCGTCTTTGGCTCCTGATTTGTGCACACGCAATTTTTGTTCTACCCATGCATCTACCCATGCATCCCTTCAAAAAAAAAAATAAATAAATAAAAAAAATTCAAAAGATCAGCAATACTCCCTCTCAAAGACGTATTTATCATACGATCCATGTCCTCTGATATTTTATTAAAATACCAAAAGTGCCTATACATCCTTTGTATATCTGTGTGTTTGCATAACCTCACTATCCATGTCTTTCAGTATTTGGTTAACATACCAAAAGTGCCTACTCCTTGCATTGACATAACAAAATGACTATGCTGGTCATGAGGCATGTAGGTGGTAAATATGCCAAGTTTTCAGGAACAGCCAACCATCCCTAAGTATGGTGTGAACTAGCCTATGAGCCCCACCTATCTCACCCTATGGCCAGTCCAACCCCTTGAACTCATTATGCCCTTGTGAATTAGATTAGCAGTTCAGCACTCAGCCAAACTTTTTTCACTCATCTAAATTTTGTAGGCCCTTACACTGGATCATGCAAATTTGGCACCCATTGGCCATTTGACATATAGCGGCTGGGATTTGGCAACTTTGAGAGGTCACGAAGGAAACTTTCAAACCCTGACTAACCCCATTATTTTCATTCTTTTTGGTGGGCTTTACAGGCCTTGCAATTCTTTAAAAACAGCTCTAGTAAATGTAGACGATGAACTTGTCCAAAAACTGAAACCTCGATGTTTGATTCATATTCCCTACATTTGTTCTTTTTATTAGAATACAACAATTCCCTCACACTTTTTTTTTTCATGTGTAGGATTGAGCAGGCTCAGGTTGGGTTTAGCATAGCGGTAACATTTATAGGCTCAACCCAAACGTGACCCATTTGTTAATGAGGTTGTAAATGTCTACCCCAACCCCGAAGGCCCAAACTGAGCCCTTAACAAATTGTGTTTTGGTTGGGTTGGTGGGTCATAGTGCAATAGTTATGTTGGGTCAGGGTTCAGGTTAGATTGATGGGTTGAATAGCAAGAATGGACTCAACCCCAACTTGTACATAACCCATTCATTAAATGGAGGTGTACATAACCCATTTATTAAATGGATAAAAAAATGTCAACCTGAACCCGACATGAAAATAAGAAGATTTGTAATGAACCCTAAAATACCAGGTCGGTCAAGTTGGGTTGTGGGTTCAGTAAGCAATTGCCCCTGCTCCACACTTCACTTTTGTCTATTTTTCCAAGTCAGGCTCAACCATTTGCTTTTTATATTTTTCAACCCGATTAACAAATTTGATGGGTTTAGGTTTGAGCCTATGCATGGTGGCGACATTGCGTAACTTGAGTTGAGCCTACTTGACTGGAAGTCTAGAACCATTTCTACCCCAGTAAGTGCATTGTTATATTTTATTGAAGTAGGGAGTATGAAACAGTTATCTTTCAAAAAAAAAAAAAAAAGAGTATGAAATAGACAGCTATTAAGAGGGCTTCAGACATTTTGTCGTCAAGTTTATTTTTCATTTTTATTAGTCATTTTTAGTCACAGGTTGATACTTGATATGTGGGGCTCGCCTGGGAGAATGAAAGTCATGGGGTTTAGGGGTTTGTAAGGTCCCCTCATGAGAAAATGAGAATCATTTGATCATGAAAGGAACATCTTCGAGGGTTTCAAAGTTGTCCAAATCCTATCCCTTTGGATAAAGTTAAATGGGTGCTAGGTCCTCATGATTCAATGATGCCCTACAAAACTTGAATGAATATCAAATTTGTGTGCACGCCAATTCATATAGCAGTGCGTGAGGGCTTTGGATTAATAGTAGGTGGGCCAGGTGGGACCCACAGGCCAAGCCGTTCTATCCTTAAGACAACCGCTACTGAAATTTTCACATATTTTCTATCTTTTTATATGGTGAGACAAATGCGCCCTAGACCTACATGCTATGTGACTGACCTCTATTGCAACCTATACAACTATAGTTTTGTGGTTTCCAAGCGCTGTTATTATGCAAGCGGGAAGAGAGATTGGTATGGTAACTGTAATTTTGTGTTCATTTTACAATTACTGAAGGGGTGTATGCATGTATGGTGAAATCGAAATTGGTGTGCGCCTGTATACTAATATATTATTGAATTATCATATTGCGACGGAAGAGGGAGTGTAAGTGATGAATTTCCTGAGGTTCAAAATGACTGATCTGCTGCAATTTTAACTGTTTATAATGTGTGTTGTTTCTTGTGGCAGGCTTGTAGAAGAAGCTGATTACAGGTCCACTACAGAACTATTTGCCAAGAAAGGTGGTGAGAAGTCTCTCGATAATTTCATTCCAAAGTCAGAAAGTGACTTCTCGGAGTATGCTGAGCTCATATCTCACAAGCTTCTTCCATATGAGGTACACTGATGTCCTGGTCTGGATGGATTCATCTCTCAAGGCAAGCTTCACTATAGGAGCACTGATTTTGTTTCTTGTTTTGGATTTTGTACCATTACAGAAAAGCTTTCATTATATAGGCCTCCTTAAAGCAGTAATGAGGCTTTCTATGACTTCAATGAAAGCAGCAGATGCTAAAGAGGTGGCGTCTTCTATCACGGCCATTGCCAATGAAAAGCTGAAGGCTGAGAAAGAAGCCAATGCGGGCAAGAAGAAACAGAGTATGACTTTGAACTGTCTCTTTTTTCTTGCCTTATTTTCTGACAGAAAATGGATTTTTTTTTAATGTGTTATTCCATTGATAGATGACCCTGATGCTTGTGTTTGAATTTTTCAACAGCTAAGAAGAAGCAGCTTCATGTCGACAAGCCTGACGATGATGCAGTTGTTGATCACTATGATGCCTTGGATGATTATGATTTTATGTGAGTGCCTGGAAAGATAGATTCTTTTATGGGACTCCAATATCTGCAATTTTAAGTGCCCAAAGGGGTGTGGGTTTTTGGGGAGAGGGGGTTAGTTAAAATTTATTGGTGTTGCCGCTCATTGATAGATCATATTGGATAGAAGTCAAATAAGAGGAGGGTGTTGGGCATTTGCAACTTGTTAAAGTTTCTTTTAGTTGCTTTTTTGTAATAGTTTTTAGATCCATGCGTCGCACTTATTTGCCAGATGTTTGCCCGGGTTTGTGTGATATGTACTGAGCATTTTATTTTGTTTAATGTGATGATGTCATTTTAAATGTGAGTTTGCAATAGATGTGATGTTACATATAGTCAGGCTCATCTCAGTGGATCTGTGTCTTACCCATTCCCATTGTTTACGAAGAAAATTCTCAAATTAGTTGGGTATATGTTATAGCTACATCAGTAGACAATTATGCATTCCTTCTTGAAGGTCATATCTCAAAGCTGCATGTGAGAACTGCATGTTCACCATCTTGAAAGTAATTTTCGGACAAGGAGAACAAGGGTCTGCTGATACTTCTCAATGTGAGTATTTCCTGAATGAGGAGACTAAGGGTATACTTATATATATTTTTTAACTCATCTTTTCATTTTGGTTTATATTTTATCGTCGGGTTGAATTCAGTTGATAGAATATTATAGGAGAGCAACAGTGACTACTGTGTGATGTATTTCCTGAAGGCGGGGGTGGTGGGAGTTCACTGTGTTCTGATGTTTTAGTAGGAAGGATCGAAGGGACTAAATATTGAATTCCTGGGGATCATTTTTTTTTAATTATCATTATTATGAACAGATTTTGGTGGAGTATTAAAGAGGCGAGGACTGAAAGGTTTAAGGTTGAAATATAGATGGGATCATCACTTTCTTATGTTGGACTTGGATATATAGAGAGTTATCATTTCCTGTGAAATGAGAAGATCATCTATTGGCTCCTTCTAGATTTTCATCTTTTATTCCTCACTTTCTAACTCATTTGATAGGAAGACATTGATTAGAAATCCTAGAATAAGACCAAAAAAAAGTGTGCGTATTGGTCTCAAATGATAACGAGAATGAAATGATACGGAAAAAAGGTGACTGAGAATGTGTGCGTCCCCCGTTTTTGTGCTTTACACACGATCAATCCTATAAATCGATCAGTGGGGCTCACCTTTCAAATGCAGACTGAACTTGCATCTTCACTTGTTTTTGTTTTTAACAGTCCATTTGACAATGATTGGACGACTCCACAATTCGATTTAACAATGAAAAAAACTGTGGACCATACAAAAGACAGATGCCTATTTTCTCCTGTTTTCATCTTTTCCTGTCTAGTACTTAGTATGATGTATCTGGCCTGCTGGCGTGGTCCAGCCTAACCCCAAATTGATTATGACCCTGACTAAGAACGGCCCAGTCAGTGGAAGTCCATTTGCTAAATGTTAGTGGAAGTGAAAGAAGTTCCCATGAGACATTGATTGTAATTGTATGCCAAGATGGAAGCCGCTGGACATTTGCACGTTTGCAAAGTAGTTGGAATTTGGAGTTTCTCTTTCCTTCTTGGTAAAGAGAGAGAGGAGTTGGTGGCAAAGAAGAGACGAGCGGTCCACGTCCTTTCAATCTCCAACACCAACCCCCATTTCCCCAATCACCTTATGGAGGTATCATCTTCACCCGCTCAGCTCTCCTGTTATTCTTTCCGCTCAGCTCTCCTGTTATTCTTTTTCTTCAACAACAACAAATACAATAATGATACAGGAAACTTAGAAAGATTTTAAGGTCTCTGTCATGAATTTCAAAGGAAAAAAAGTAAAGTCATACTTCAATGATTGCCTTGTGTGGGGGCCCACGTAAGTGCATGACCATGAGGGGGCAGGGCTCTAGATAGGATTGAACATATCTTGGGGGTTTATGTAATATCAGCCCAATCAAATGATCCTAATTCTTAATCGAAAGTCCTTGAATTTTATGATTATATTGTGCAAATTTATTGTGATAAAATCCCAAAGTGGCTGATGTTTTTAAATCAGTATCAACTAAGGATTAATTTTAACTCAAAAGACACACTGTGTGTGAAGGAACTGAATTGACCCCTCTTATAAAAGTAAGGGTGCAAATAAGAGACCACCATGTCCTGACATGCCTTGTTGTCAAGATAAAAGGACCGACCCCAAGTTACTTTTGCTCTCATGTTATAAGGGCCACAGAGAACATCAAAATGTACTTCACCTAAATCATGTGCTGTTTCTTTCACATAGCACATTTTCTCTCTGTGCCTTGTCTCTCCAGGCTTTTAGTTTAAAGGTAGAGAAGAAAGGAATAGGGAGAAGTGGGAGAAGTGTACTTGGCCATTGTACTTTCTGATTGGAAATACAATCTATTTTCATGTTATAAATCGGTATACTTAATGAAAATCATTTCTGCTAAACTGCTTGTAACATGAGTAATGCATTTGTCAAATAATTCTTGCTCTACTATCATGTGAGAATGCGCACATGCCCACTAAATGGAAACACAGACCCAAATAGGCGCAATTCAGCCATTTTTCTTCTACCCTCTCCTCAGCACTAAAATGTTGATTACTGAAAAATATTAATTAATCTGAAACAAGCTAACAACAATCATAATGACAGTTATCTTCAAAGAACTGACTTCTATCAATTGAGCTGACTGAGCCTGGAATTGGATCTTCTGTGGCACCTTAAGTCCCTGTTTCTGTATTAGTGCTCAGGTGGGGCCAACTTTCAAAAGTTGCAACAGTTCAATTCTACGAAAATATTTCAAAAGCCAGACAAACCATCAAACCAGTAGACCCATGACATCATTGTGACATCATAATTACATAAAATAATAAATAATTTAAAGAAATAAAAAAAAAAGGTCTAAAATTCATCTAAAACTTAAAAGAAGCCATATGAAAAATTCACCCAAACTGCCTTTTTGTTCCTTTTTCATGCAAATCTGGAGCCATGTCTCCCTCTAAGCTTGTGGTGTAGGTTTTAAATTATGATGAGGACAAAAAACCTACTCCTGGTGGTTGCTATCCAGTAGCCAGGGGGTTGGTATACGACTGTGACACTGCGACCCCCAAAACAAAAAGGTCTTTCCTGAAGCAGAAGACAGTATGGAGTTGTCTTATCAACCATTCATAGGCGGGACCCACTTTTGATTGAGGGTGAAAGAACATCCTGATATTCTGTCATACCCTACTATTGCAGATCTTTATACTATATTTATAGAGGATCCATCAGATCAACGGTGTGAATGGGAAACCCAACAAGTCTACGCTTCTGGAAATGGCGAACAAAAATATGAGTCCGCTACATATGAAACAGACCATCTTCAATATCGGCTTCATGTAACGGTGGGATCAACTCCTGGTGATGAAGTAAAATTTGAGTGTATGTTATTGAAGGGGATGACATTTATTTCATATTATCAGTAACTTTATCCCACTATCGACTTCCAAACATCTCGTCGCCGACGGTTGACAACTAAGGAAGAAGCCTGACTAAAAAAAATTATTGGAGAAAATTTTAAAAATTACATGAAGATTTAAATATTTTAAAAAATATAAAAGTCTTTTACTGTTCTTTTGATCAAGTCTTCTGTAAAAAATTTTTAAAAAAAATGACAAAAATACCCTCATCTTATGATAGATTTTTGCCTTTTTTTAACCTCTTTCCTCTCCAAGATTAGCCATTTTGATTTTGGTGATCATCACCATTTAATGAAGCTAGTCTTTTTTAGACATTTACAATCTCCTTTTTTTAACCATCAATGCATAAAGGGAATTGAAGTAGGCCCACTAGGCCAGTTGGGTTGGAGTTGATCATTTCTCTTACATGATTTGTTAAAGTGAAAATTAAAAAAAAAAAAATTACATGAGGGTATTTTTTTTTTTTTTTATCATTTTCAGATATTTTTAATTTTATAGAGAGCACTTGATTGAAAGAAATATGAAAAACTTTTATATATTTTTAAATATTCAAACGTTCATGTATATATATATATATATTTAAAAATAAGCTAAAAGTTTTATATCTATTCAAAAATCTCTCAAATAAAAATTATAGGGAAAGCTTATCCCGAGGGCTCACGAGTAAGGTTTCGGTTGTATTGGTTGGTGTGTAAGTCAGAATCTCCTGCAGCCTGGCCGCAGGGAGATTTGTACAAATTTTTTTTCCGACGCTTGTGGACCCCATAAACCAATCATACTCAAGAAGATTCTAAGATTAATCATTTACATTGTCTGTGACGATCTATCAGATGCCTCGAGCCTTCATAATTTTTTTTTCCCAGTTGGACTACTTGTGACCGGTGATACTCTAAACTATTGTAGACTCTCTGAGCATGTAGTGCCAACACCTATCAGCCTAGAGTGTGCTGGCTCCGGTCCATACAACTAAAAACGTTTTTATATTGATCAAGGCATTAAAAAATCCAAAAACATACATTCTCCAATTTGATAACAGCATTGGTCCCACATAAACCACATACAAAACACAAGAATCTCTGTTTAATATTCATTCTCATTCTCTATATATTATATAATACAAGTACTAAGTACTAAATACTAAATACTAGCTACTATTTCAGGAAAGATCCAAATCCTCTGCAGCATTCTCAAAGATCCGTATATTGGCTTCGACCTTTCTAACAGACCCTCTGCAATTTACTTACCAAACACTTTACAAGAAGATTCGGCGTCCTGACCTGACCCCTTTATATCTGCTCCTTGCTCTGCTACTCTCATCTCCTTCTACTCCGACACCGCCGTCTCTATTTTCTCACTTCTTCTTACATTCTCTTTTCCTTCTTCTCCTGTTTGAGAAAGAGAGAGATGAAGGTGATTGAGAAGATTCGAGTGGCTTCTGAAGAAGGGAAGGTGGTGTTCTCGTTCGAGTTCTTTCCACCGAAGACGGAAGATGGAGTCGACAATCTCTTCGACCGCATGGACCGTATGGTTTCTCACAATCCTTCCTTCTGCGACATCACCTGGGGCGCTGGTGGCTCCACTGCAGATCTCACTCTCGACATCTCCAACAAGATGCAGAACATGGTAATCTACCCTCGACATCTCCATCGACTCCTTTTCTCTTCAGATCTGTTGCCCTAGACGATCTGGATCTGGGAAATGAGCGGTCTTTTCTCCATTTCAGCTCAAATCTTTCGTTCCTGCTGTTCGAATTCGATCGTCTGATCTTTGTTCTTCTTTCATCTTCTGAACTTGTTCTGGTTACTTTTTGTTTGATTGATGTTGTGCGTTTTGCAATGTGCTCGATCTGATTGTTTTCTCCAGTTCTATTGTTAGATTAATGATCTGTATGTGCTCATATCTTCGTTACTGTTGTTCTTGTGTGAACTTTGCATTTTGATCGGATCTGCTGCATTGTTCTGATGGTTTTTTTTTTTTTGTTTTCCTATTTGAGAATGTAAGATTTGCTAGGATATACTGGATCTACTTGTTTTTATTCCAGATCTGTTGGCTGATTGAGTTTCTGGATGTGAGAAATGATTGCTTCTTTTTAAAATGTTCTTTTGATTCTGTAAGACAACTGTGTCGGATCCGCATTACGCACATTTGCGTTATAGAGACTTTGATGTGTTAGTCTTTTGTGTCTTATGGAATAGGAAGTTGCAATTTTGCTACAGAGAATCGTTCTTTTGTTCTCTTTCTTATCTGTCTGAATCTTCAGTATTGCTAGTTAATTATCTGATTTTCTTTGGTTGCATGTTTTTTTTGGTACTAAAACTAGCTCTTGAGTTGCTTTCGTATTGACTCTTTTTTTTTTTTTTTTAATATATTGCAGATTTGTGTTGAAACCATGATGCATTTAACATGCACAAACATGCCTGTAGAGAAGATCGACCATGCTCTTAATACCATAAAGGCTAATGGCATTCAAAATGTTTTGGCCCTTAGGGGGGACCCTCCACATGGGCAGGATAAGTTTGTTCAGGTCGCTGGTGGATTTGCTTGCGCTCTCGACCTGGTAATGCCCTCTGTTGAGTCTTCTGTTTTTGATTTGTGAAATTCTGAGTTTGTTGTTCTGGATGAAGAGGAAAATTTACTAGGATAAAGTGGGATAAAAGGTGACTAATAAGTCAGTCCTAATGCATCAGGAGTGTACCATAAGCTGATGTGGCCATTCTGTACAAGCAGGGCCGTTACATAACCTGATTGAGAACATTGAGCTGATTAATTTATGCCCCATGGTGGATGGCCAATCTCCAATATTTTTTAGATTAGTTAATTGTTAGAATCCAACGTCTTTCCTGTTTGGATCATTGCGTTGTCTTTTTCTAATACATTACCAAAACATGGCCTCACTTCTTGGAATAGTGCATTGGGACATTTTCCATGTACTATTAAGTCAGGACCTACTGATTCCAAATAAAGGAATCAACAACCATGTGGAATCTTGAGAAACTCATCTTGCTGTACTATTCTTCTTTCCCAATGTATAGCCCATTACCCAGATATTGATGTGTTAGCCGGATATTGTTGTGTTTCCTAGACAAACTTTAAACTTTGCAAAAAGATGTGCTTTTCATATGTCTGAGCTTTTATACTCCATCTACTTATTTAGTCGTGCGTTTTTACTTTTTATTCCATTAATATCTAGGGGTAGTTTTAGTTTTGTATTCTTTGATAGAAGCATGACTTGGCACCTATAGTCCAGGTGGAGCATATTCGAGCCAAATATGGTGATTTCTTTGGCATAACTGTTGCTGGTTATCCAGGTAAGTCCCAACTGTTGAGTTGCATCCATAGCATATTGTTTTATTATCTTTTGCTAATGCATTTTTCTGAAATCTTTTTATTTTCTGTTTCTCGGTACGTCTCAGAGGCTCATCCTGACATGATACAAGGTGAGGGTGGGGTATCTTTGGAAGGATACCAAAATGATCTTGCTTATTTGAAGAGGAAGGTACGTCTCTTACACTTGTCAAATTCATTTGTCAGACTTCAGACTTGTACGGATTTGAGTCTTCGAGTTAATTCATGGATCTATAAAATAGTTTCAGTGACTGTTACTGTGGCAGCAAAACCAATGTCATTTAGCTGACGTGTAGGCCCATATTGTGGCATGAATTATCTTTATTACTAGAACAGAGTATAGAGCATGTAAGGTTAGAGATTTAATGGAAAATTTAATTTTGTAGTTCCCTGTCTGTTTTATAGTATGGTAGACATGGATATCACATTAGAATATGGTATGGAGACTGTTGTTTCTTTTCATGGAGTTTTCCATGGTCACAACTCACAAGTGTTATTTATCATTGAGGGCTGATTTTAATAACCATGAGCCAATTGTTATTTTTGTGATGCAATTTTGTGTGCAGACAGTATGTGAAAGATATAATTAAATATGAAAACAAGGATGCAGTAAACTGAGAACGTTTCTCATCTAAGTCTGACAAAAAATTAAAAAAAATAATAGGATGCATAAATTGTGAGTTGATGTTATAGACTGCGGCTTGACTATATGTTTTTGGTTCAATAGGAGACTGGAAAGTAACATTAGCAAGAAAATACCTAAAAGAAAAGTAATGTTAGCAAGAAAATGTCATGAGCTCTGGACATTTCCATACTTCATAGAGGTAAAAAACAATTAAATGAAAGTGGCTTAAGCTATTGCAGATTTTGTTGCAATGACTACCCATTCATTCACTTGAGTTTTCTATACCACTGTTCATTTTCAATTTTTTTAATCTTTTCCTTTACCAATACATGTAAAGAAAGATTGTTTTGAATAGAAGCACATTACCTTTCTGACAAGGGTAACACCCATAGGAACCTCCGTTTGATAAGAATGGCCTAGTTCTACATTTTTTTATTTTTTTTTTCAACTCAACATTCCCATGTTGATTTCTGAAATTAAGTTCTAAATAATGTGCAACAGATTAGTTTGTGCACTCATTTTTCCAAAAAAAAGAGAGAAAAAAAGGTTGTGCTCTCTATTATTCTTTCGATATATTCATTTATTTCTTCTTGGAAGGACCCCTTTCATTCAACACCGGTATATCTCTTTCATGGAGCTCTTGGTTGTGATTTTTTTTAATTTGGTAATGTTTAATGTCGATTTTGTGCCATTTGTTTAGCTTTGTACTTTGCTCATTGCAGTTTTCTTTGTTCAGGTTGATGCTGGAGCAGATCTTATCATTACTCAGCTATTTTATGATACAGACATATTTCTCAAGTTTGTGAATGACTGTCGACAAATTGGAATTACTTGTCCCATTGTGCCAGGAATCATGCCCATTAATAACTACAAGGGCTTCTTGCGTATGACTGGATTTTGTAAAACTAAGGTTTGTTATCTTCCATGCAGTATTTTTTTTATAGGCAAATATAAATCCAGAGTTTCTTAAAATTTGTTAGGATGGATGATTGGATTCATTCACTGAATGAAGAATGTTTACAATTTCTTAAAGTTGAGCATTGTGATTAGAAAATGTTCACATCCCTTTTGACTGTTCAATAGTATGGAGACTCCTTTTCCTTTTGTTGATATTATTTCCTTTCATTAGTAAATTTTAGACTTTGTAAGCGTGAACCTGGTGTGTCATCAGTTGGGTTGATTGAATCATACAAGTTTGCAAAATTACCAGAAACACACCAAATCATGATGATGATTGAAAACAAAACTTAATTGTGCTCTTGTTATCATCTTGTGATTTTGAAATATTCAACTTGTTCAGAGATTGACTCAAGTCGGTTTTGGGAGATCAAAGCCAATCAGCCAGTGGTTTAATTTCTTGAAATATGTATCTGTTTGTTAGCTAATATCTTATGATGTAAGTCACATGTCAGAGATTTAGGTGGTGCCTTTCTTGATTTTGGAAACATAGATTGACGGGTATGCATTAACTATTATATTGCAGATACCTCTCGAGATCATAGCTGCTTTGGATCCTATCAAAGACAATGAAGAGGCTGTCAAGGCTTATGGTGTACACCTTGGAACCGAAATGTGCAAGAAAATCTTAGCTCATGGAATCAAAACACTGCATCTTTACACACTAAACATGGAGAAATCTGCATTGGCTATACTAAAGGTCCGCTTTGTTTGGATATCCACAATTTCCTTTAGGCACATGATGGTCTCAGGAAAAAAAAAAGAAGAAGGTTATGTAACTGCGGGTCTACATATCTAATTTATGTTTGCAGAACCTTGGGTTAATAGATGAGGCTAAGATTTCAAGGTCTCTACCATGGAGGCGTCCTGCAAATATCTTTCGTGTTAATGAAGATGTTCGACCGATATTTTGGTATTCTGTAAATCTGTTATTTTAGAAACCTTCCTTTGGTTCATGTAGCTTAAGTCGATTAATATGTGCCAAGGCATTTTGAAGTCTTTCTGATCTCTTTTTGGGTCAATGATCCCAGGGCTAATCGTCCAAAAAGCTATATTTCTAGGACTCATGGTTGGGACCAATACCCGCGGGGAAGATGGGGTGACTCCGGCAATCCATCATATGGAGCACTTAGTGACTACCAGGTGAATTCTGTGCATCCTTGATTTTAACCTTTTTAAACCATAATGCCACTAGTTGAATGCTGTCATTTTTTTGCTGGTGCCTCACTGGCACAGGAATGGGACTCCCAACTTGTTGGGGTGTGGGCGGGTGGGTGTGGTGGTGGTGGTTTGGGGGAGGGTTCCCAGGTTGCAGCACTTGAGAATTGTCCGCAGGTCATGCCAGTTTGAATGGTATGCCATTGCCACGGAGCTACCAGCGCATTGCCGTTGAATGCTGTCATTTAGTCATCGTACGTTTTATATACTTTGAAATAGGACTGCAAAAGGCAGGGAGTTCCTGATGCCTGTGCTGTCCTGGACACAGTATTGCACTTGGGTATCGGCTTTTCATACTAACCTTATATCCGAACCCTTATTGTTCAATGGATATTAAATACTGATAGAAAAATGCCCATGATAGTGGAGCACTACCCTTACCCCATCCTGCTTTTAAATGGGTATACCATGACCCTTATTTATGGTGTCCCATATCTACTGTGAACTTTTCATTTAACTTTCTCTCCAACCTGGAGTTTCCTAGCTTGGAAAGTGACTTGCATTCCATTTTTCATACCAGTCATCTTTCAGTTTGCAGCAAGTTCAATTCAGTTGGGTAGGACATACTGCAATTAACCTGTTGAAAATGAGTTTTACTTTCATTCATGCTGATCCTTGATTTTTCTGTCACTTATCAGTTGCTGTTCTCAAGCTCAGGTCCCTCTGTTGGTTTTTATAGATAGTCTGTCTCTGCTTTCCTGTTTTCACCTTTTTTTCCCTCGAAATAATGTTTCCTGAATTATTACTTACTAGATAATTGTCTAGAGTTAAGCATTAAGGAAAAGAATTTATTTACTGTCTACTGAGAACTCTTATAAGTTGGTAACTCGTTTCATATGAATTATGTTTTACCTGTCTAAGTAAATAATCCCTTATCATAACTCTTATGACAGTTCATGAGGCCCCGTTCACGTGACAAGAAACTTCAGGAGGAATGGGCTGTCCCATTGAAATCAGTGGAGGATGTTCATGAGGTACTATTTTTTTTGTCCATTGGTTTTTTATTGTCTAAATAGTTTTGTTCCACTAGTGTAGAAGCATTTTACTTTTGTTTATGTATTACTTCCATGAAATGTCTAATAATCTTCTGTGTATTTAGATATTCATGAACTTCTGCCAGGGAAAACTTAAAAGCAGTCCCTGGTCAGAGTTAGATGGGCTTCAGCCAGAGACGAAGATAATAAATGAACAATTGGGAAATATCAACATGAAGGGGTTTCTTACCATCAATAGCCAACCAGCAGTCAATGGCGAGAAATCTGACTCTCTCACCGTCGGTAAGTGATATATCTGTGTAAATATCTGCTCAACTTTTTCCCTTCTTGTCAGTATTCAAAATCTTGAAAACTCAAAAACCCTCTACCTCCTCTATGGGAGGGCATGTTTAACCACCCCTGGCACTGTTGGCCAGTCCGCGCCCCACCCCCCCCCCCCCCCCCCCCCCCCCCCCCCCCCCACTCTCTCTCTCTCCACCAATATGTACTCAGCTGAATTCTCTCTTCAACATGCTTGGCAGGATGGGGTGGGCCAGGTGGTTATGTTTACCAGAAGGCCTATCTGGAGTTCTTTTGTTCAAAAGAAAAGTTAAATGTGCTGGTCGAAAATTGCACTGCTTTTCCTTCTCTCACATACATCGCTGTGAACAAAGATGGCCTATATCTCTCGAATGTTGGCCTAAATGCCGTGAATGCAGTGACATGGGGTGTTTTCCCTGCTAAGGAGATCATCCAACCAACTGTTGTGGATCCTGCAAGTTTCATGGTGTGGAAGGATGAGGCATTTGAGATCTGGACAAGGGGATGGGCATGCTTGTTTCCAGAGGGTGACCCCTCCAGGAAAATTCTAGAGCAGGTAAAATATATATCAATCTCATAGTTGTTTCATTGCTCTTGATATTTTCCCTTTTCTTTCTGCCACTTGGGAAATTCCACTGAGTTTTGTGCTCTCTAATTTACAGGTGCAGAGCAGCTATTTCTTGGTTAGCCTGGTTGATAATGATTATATTCATGGGGATCTGTTTGAGGTTTTTAAGGATATCTGAGCTTCATTGCCTCAAAGATGCAGCCATTGCTGCTGACTTCTGATTGGGTGTACTAGTATTGAGTTATCAACTATCAAGTGGTTCCATTCCACTTATTACAGCTTTCGTCAGTTATCAAAACCAACAGGAAGTGCAATCAATTGAGGGAGGCAATCAACTGTAGAGAATAAGTTGTTTCTGGACCTGCAATTTTCAGGAATTGCTGGATTCCTTGTGGGCACAACAGCGCTTTAGTAGAATACTTGTTCAACTATATATCTTCTTGCAGTTATATTACGATGCTCTTGTGTGCAGTAAGATGGTATTCCTGTATTGTATTGTCTTATAATGATCATTGCTGCTGCTTCCAATGCAAATTGCATTGAGGTGGAAAGTTAAGCTTTTGTGAAGCTTTTGTGAATGATTCAAAATCTGCTCAAATTTTGCAGTAATGAGTTGGTGTGGTGATTGATCTCTTAATGCTTGGTGTAATCATCTGCCTGTCACTGGTTTCTCTCATATTTTAATCTTCTTTACAATACTCATTGCAGATTTCCTTTTAGTAACTAGGTAATGCATGCAGGGGTATGGGTTTTGATAGTTATTTGCAGGTCTTTACCAATTGATACACTGGAATGTGGAATCTGATGTTCCTATTTTATAGTGGCAACCTCTGATCTGCAATGTTAGATTAGCATTTCATTGGCTGAAAAAACTCAATGCACTTTATTAGGAGGTCTTGTGTTTGAAACCTACCTCCTTTGGCCAAGGACTTTGCGCCTCAATAAGCAGAAAGATCTTGTGTTTGACACTTACCTCCATTGGCCACCTCCCATAGTATTACCTAGTGCATGTGGATAGGAGGGTTTGTATATGCCCCTAAGGATTAGTTCTCGGCTGTCTAGAATCGAGTTTTCCTTAGGGCCTGGTTGGATAAATGAGGAGTGGAGTGAGATGAAGTGGATTTCACATGTGGAGTGGAGTGAATAAAAGTAGGTTAAAGTTAAATTAGAGTGCTTCACTTCACTTCATTTGGCTGCTTATTTTGAAGTTAAGGTTTGGAGTAGAATTCACTTTTACTAAAGGAAATTAAAGTATTTAGAGTTGAAGTGAAATTAAGTACATGTGGTTCACAACATTACTTCATTTATCCAAACTGACCATAAATACTTCCATTTCCTTGAGTAAAAGTGGATTACATTCCAAATCTTAACTTCAAAATAAGCATCCAAATGGAGAGAAGTGAAGTTCTCTACTTTAACTTCAACCTATCTCTTTTTTACTCCACTCCACATGTAAAATCCAATTCATTCTACTTCACTCTTCATTTATCCAGACTATCTAGACAGGCCCTTAGGCTTAGGGCCAAAGGCCCCTGGGCTAGGCGGGAGATACCCTGGGTTGTGTGGTCCCTCTGGCCGTCTTTATTGAGTTGGGAAATCTACTAAGCTAATACCCATTTACACTAAAAGTTATATCAATTTGTAGGGTGTGTTGATAAAAGCATGATAAACACAAAACGATATCCTGAAATGCATAGGGCAGATGTGGGAGCATGCAAGGACTGGATTTCTAGAGCACTCCGCATTTTGCATCATGTCAATGAGTCCAGCACTCCAGCTATCTGGGGCAGGATGAGATGTTTCATACTTTGGATTGCTAAAGTAGATTTTAACCGTTACTTTTTTCTACTTATAAGTGGGTCCAGGTATTAGAATGGTTTCTCAAGTCATTAATATGATGTGGCGTGCACTGTTCCTAATCTATTTCTTATGGATATTGGATTATGGAAATCTGGGTCACAATCCAAGAGGATTAAGCTTCTAGTTGGGTAATGAATTGAATCCTAAACTAGAATCATGTATTTCAGTTGATATCTTAACCCCCAGAAAACCAATCTTTGATGCCTCCCTCCTAAATTTACAATTTTCTTGAAGTAGTAGGACTCGGGCTGAATTTGGCCAACAGTGCAATGGCAGGTGAGATCACATGTGACCCTGTGGTGGAGCGGCTCCGAGAAGGTATCCTTGCCATTTAAATTGTCACACCATAACCCTAGACGCAAATACTAGAGTACCCTTCATGTGGGACCCAGTTGTCAAGAAATTCAAATGGTTGTTAGCCTCATGAAAATGTCTTAACGCTTGGTGGTTGGATCACCCTTGTTAATTCCTTGCTAATCTGCCAGTGTATTACTTTGCAAAATTCCTGCAAGAGTGGCTAATTTGCTTGAGAAGATTCAATGAAAAATTCAACTAGTGAATTCGAAAACTGTCGAGTTACCATTAGAAAATGGGGATTTGTGGATTGGGTGCACAAGGCAATAGTGGTGGGTGAAGTGAAGGAGTGCAACTGCAAGTGAAACATCGGGAGGATATTTGGGTTATGGCTCAATAAAAGTGACTTCATGAAGAATGCGAGGAATTAGTGGGGGGAAATGGGTGTGGAACCTTGTGTTTAGAACGATTTTGATGGGCTATGAAATTTCAGAGATGGAAGCTCTATTAAAAATACTAGAGAAGGATTGGCTTGTATTGGTAGAGGAAGCAAGCAGGTTTTTGTCAAGCAAGTCTTTCCTCCCAATTATCTCATCAAAAGCTGCATTTGCTTTTCCATCCAATGCAGTGTGGAAATCTTTAGCTTCAGTTCAAAGCCTTTTGTTGGCCCCGCAACTGCAAAGTAAATTCTAATGACTGAACATTTGCAAAGCCAGGAATTTTACTACTCCTAATATTTTGTTTTTTTTTTTTCATTTTCATGATGAGCTATGATGTAGTGATACCTTAAAATGGATAAGGTATCATATCGTATGTATCAGATACTTTACTTTTTATGTGTAGAATATGTGCCATTGTCATGTCAATGGCGTGTCCCGCTGTATCCACAGGGTATCTGGGCATCATAGCCGATTAGGAATTACTTAGCTACTCCATGTCAGGAAAGTGGCAGTTCCTTAAGTACCTCATGGATGGGTGGGTGTTTTATTTATATATTTTTTTTCTAGCAGTTTTATGAGAATGTTTGGAAGTAAATGAGTAAAAGGATGGAGCCTCGCCACAAAATTCAAATCATTCTGGTCGAGCACTTGCACTAGTTGTGAGTACAATTGGAAAGTGTGTTGTGCGGGAAAGGGATGTAGATGGTAAACCATTTGTTTATCCATTGCAAGTCTTCTCATACCTTATGGTGTAGGTTTCTTCTGCGTTGCAGTGTTCTTTGGTGCAGCCTAGGGACTTTGGCGGGGATGGTCAAAGCTTGGAGATGTTCTAGTTTTTACGGGTGCGGGTTAGTTCTTTGGAGATTTACACCTTTTGCTATCTCATGGTCTGTTTGGAAAGAGAGGAATGACAGAGTGTTTAGAAGGTCTTCGTTGTCGGTGGAGGATTTAGCATTATTGGTGTTAGCTGGAATTGCCAAATGGGCCGCATTCAAGTGCGATTTTGATAGTCTAAGAGTTGATGGTGTGTTGCACAATTAGGAAGCCTCTCTTTTTTGAGGGGTTAAGAACACGAAAAATGTGTTTTCTTGGGCTCTTCCCATTAAAGGTGTACTTAAGTTCAATGTGGAAGGGGTAGCTAGGGGAAAATCTCATTGAGAGTGATTCTACTAATTCTATTTCTTGGGCGTCTTCTTTGGCTATGTTTCCTTGGAAATCTTAGTTTTACTTGAATGAGATTAGAGCTCTATTGTCTTCAATTCAAGTGAGTTTTCTTCATGTTGGGTGGACGGGACGGCAAATGGTTTTGCTGACTCTTTAGCTGAGCAAGGGGTTGATGGGTCTTCTAATTTCGTAGCTTTCACTATGCAATCTGTTTTGGTGGTATAATGCTTTTATATGATAGTGCCCTTTTACTTTGTGGCTGGGGCTTCTTTGTAATCTTTTTCTTCCCTTGATATATTTTTATAAAAAAAAAGGGATAATCCTGTCATTGCATCGCTTAGATCCTTTGGATATATTTGGTTTTCTCCATATGAGAGAGAGAGAGATAGCGCCAATCTGTGATCTGGATCGCTATCGCCCAGATTGTGGGTAGTGGGGTGGTATAGCCTTTCCTCCAAGTCACTCAATCCCCTATGCTTTTAGGATCACAAACCTCAATATGTTGTATTATTGGGTCAAAGGCTCCTGAGCTGGGCTGGGCAGGAGACACCCTGGGTTATCAAAAAATAAAAATAAAATAAATGCTTGTACTATTAAAATGGATGGCTTCAACTCCACAAAATATTAAAGGATTAGCTTCACCATTCATTGGACTTTGTTATGACGAATGTGGAACTCAAAGAAATATATTTTCTTTAAGTTAGCAAATATATAAATATATATATATATATGTATGTATGTATATTCTCCTTCAATAATCCAAGTGAATATGACTGAATGATGGTCAGGTGAGGATCATCCTTCAAATTCAAGAATTTTGGACTTTATCCATAGTATCTAAAGCATATATGGCTCGAGCAATCTGTTTTGCGGCATGTGATTCCATCTACTCATAATGCTAGATGCACCCTCAGACTTCCGGTTGCTCTCAGCTTGTGATCTGTAGTGTGCCATTAAATGATTGAATACATGTTGCTTGATTTGGCGAGCCTAATATAGATGGAATAGAATGACACCTCTACAGTAGCCAGCCAAGGCATTCCTTCTTTTCTCATCTGATCCATAGCCTCCAATATGTAGTGAGAAAATCAGAAGGGTAAAATGTTGGCATTCAGAGAGGAAAAGTCTGCTCATGGGATTGCTGGATCATGAGTTGTTTTGGATACCCTTCTATATATTATTGTGTTTGATCCTTACCTATAGAAAATCAGGGATAGAGGAAAAGGCTAAAATATTTTGACATTGGTTTTTCTTTTTACAAATTTAGATTAGATAACCACAAGGTCCAAGACAACCCTAAGGTGAGAGGTGAATTTTAATGTAGGATATAATTCTTAAATCTAAATTATGTTAGAGAGAGAGAGAGAGAGAGAGAGAGAGAGAGAGGAACGTCTCTTTCAATATATCTAGTGTACCTTGTTATTCATGCTTACATAAAGATCACTGTTGATTGTTATAGGGAAATGGGGAATACGGAGTTTTCTTTTCATAAAAATAAAAAGAACCTGATGTAATCAGCAATTATTTGTAGTCGTTTTAATTTCCTGCACTAGTTTAATGCTTGCATTTTATAGAATATTAGTGCAAATTTTCCTTTTCAGCTATTTTTTTTTATCTCCCATGATTTTTTTTTGCATGCTACATGACCTGTTTATATCATGTCTTGTAACTAAATTATCCACATTACCTCCAAACGCACGTTACTTTGCTACTTCCCGGAGAACATTGGAGTTCTTTGCAATTCATATCGAGGTTTTTCACTTCTATCTGCTCAGGTGAATGTTCTAATACTGATATATTGGCAGAAATCAATGCTAAGTACTGCTTTGTTTGAACTGTCAGTTTTCAACTGAGTAACAACTGTTGCTATTTGCTAAGGTTATGACGATGTGCCTTTGAAAAGCTATGATTAACTGCATCAATCAAAAGACTGTGGAAGATAACTTTCTCACTTATGTTGGATTGGGATTTTATATTTTTATTTTTTCCTCTCTTTTCAAAAACCATTGGTAGAAAACTCTCCATTGGATCGAAGAAGATCACGTTATCTGTCGATTGCATGTTCGTGTGGCTGCAGATGCTGTAAAGTATTTGTTATCCTCTTGAAGATAACAAGATCATGGGTGGTTTCGAAGAGAATCACTCAAGCACCCTCAACATTAAGCAAGCTTTTAACATCATATAATTAATTGAAGAAATTTGTTGGGTCCAAATTTTGTGAATTGGTAGATCAAAATTTGGCGATTCAAAATTTGGTTCTTGTGAAATTAAATGGACTAAGTTTCACAGCCATTATTAATGTGGTGTAACATACAACTGCTGCATCCCCACAAAAGAAACACGCACGCAATGAAAAGAAATCAATTGTAATTCATCAGTGCAGCTTGATATACTGATCACATGCGTTGTCTGTGAAGTGTTGAAGCAATTAAGCTTTTATACAATGAGGATAAAACAAGCAGAGATTAGCTTTGACGAGGGGAGAAAAGAAATAACTTGGCAAATACAATTCATAAGATGTGACTCAAAAGTTCTTGCTGCACTGCAATATCCTTTGAAAAATATATAGCAAATATATATAATAAAAGCTAATGAATTGTCAGGAAAAAATGTGTATGGTACAGTTACCTACTTGGGTCAATTTTAGCTGAGTACGAGTACCCACCGCTATAATCGAAGGAATTACTGTTCATAGTCTTTGGAAGAGGTTCATCATAAGGATGCCGGGGAGCGCCCTTTGTAGTTCCAAAGTCTGTGGCAGATGAAGATGCAGATGTTGAAACTGTATTGATGCCATCATTTTGCAAAATGGTCTCGAATTCCTTCACCACCTCACTCATTGCCGGGCGCTCTGCAGCAGATTCTTCAACACATCGCATGGCCAATTCCACAAACCTTTCAAAACCAATGAGATTGTTTGCGTTCCGGATGGCTGGATCCATCATTTCCTTCAACCCATAGCATTCTGCTTGTTTGTCCATTGCCATCCTTACCTCACGAACGACATACTTACCCTTCTCTATCGGTTGCTTAGCGGTTATCAATTCAAGCATGACTACACCGAAACTGTAGACGTCGCTCTTATCTGTCAATTGTTGAGTCATGTAGTACTCAGGGTCCAGATAACCCTGGAAAATGACGGCAATGATTAGATATGCCTGTAGATGTGCCTGTGGATGTGCTGCAATGACTCAACTTCAACAAACCAATCTTGCTTAAGGGGATGCTTCAGTTTGTTAAAAAAACAAGATAATAAATGCAGAGACTGGTGTTCAGTAAGACATCTCCATGCTGATTCAGAAATCAGACCTCTCCAAGAATTATTAAATCATTGAAAACACTTCATATGAAAATATTCAAAGAGGAGAACTTCATGTCACCTTTAAAGTAACAATGAAAAGGAATTACAAAGTAGTTGTTTGGTTTATATTTGGAAAGAAATTCCTAACAAGCACCTGCCTTTTGCTCTCTTAATTTAAGAATGTGCCTGTAAATATGTTTATGGGTTTCTTATACTAAGGACTTATGATACCTTCTATATAATAAAGTATTGGTCATGCGTTTACTTTGTGACTCTGAGAGTCTTACAGGAAAGTTTTGACATATGACTAGCCAATACATCCTAAAAGCTTAAGCTGTTAGGAAGTGGAAGACAAATCTACTTAACATTCCCCCTCAACTGGGACGCCGTTCAAGTTTTCAACCCACACGTGCCTACCGATGCGATACGTTCCTGCTCATGCGACCTGGGGGAACAACACCTCCCTAGGTTTCAAACTCGCGACTTGGCGTGTCTCTGGTACCATGTCAAGTCCGACTAGCCAATACATCCCAAAAACTTATGTTGTTAGGAAGCGGAAGACAAATCTACTTTAACATAGGGACCATTATTCTAATCTCTTATTCTCTCTGACATTTGAGAGCTGTCCACTTTGGTTGTGGTCATAGCCTGTAGTGATGAACCACATAAATTCTTGGTTTTCTTAAAGTTCTTTTACTAATCCTTGCAACAGAAGGTGTGGATGACGTGACCAAATCCTTACCAGTGTGCCTTTAACTTGAGTGGAAACATGTCCCTTCTCGCTGTCTGCTACAAGCTTTGATAGCCCAAAATCTCCAACTTTGGCCGTTAAATTTTCATCCAGAAGAATATTGGTAGACTTGATGTCTCTATGGATTATGGGAGGATTGGCAAGATCATGAAGATAAGATAGTCCTCTTGCCGATCCTAAAGCAACCCGAAGTCTCCTCTTCCAATCCAGATAAATACCACTTCTCCCTGCAATGGACGATTTCATCATCATTGCCAAATAACTGAAGACAACAGAAGAAAGTTCTTATTAAATTGGGTTGTAAAAGTAACCAGATAAGGTTTCTCTGAGTGTTCCATTCGGAATGTATTCATAGACCAACATCTGCTCCCCTTGCTCAAAACAGAAGCCCACAAGGCCGACAAGGTTCTTGTGATGAACTCGAGAAAGCAACTCAATTTCAGTCTTGAACTCAAGCCCCCCTTGCATTGATCCTTGTTGCGCTCTTTTGATCGCCACCACTTGCCCACCTGGGAGTAATCCTCTATAGACCTGAAGATAAAATATGATGCAAGATTAGACACAGAAAGGATTTTGAAAACCTTGTTTTGACGAGGACTTGTGAGGAAATGAATCACCTTGCCATAGCCTCCTGATCCAATCTCATTGCTTTCTGCAAAATTGCTGGTGATTTTTTTGAGTTCATTGTAAGAAAACCATCTGGCTCCTTTTAACTGAGGTACACCGCCACTGTCCTTACCACTTGGTGCCCAAGATGCTGCAACACATGAAAGAACAGTTGAAAACATTGTTTTGAAGCTCAATTAAGCATGTGAATTCATCCTGTTTACTTGTTTCACTCGATCCTTTGGGTAAAACAAGTACTTGTCTCACTCATTTTGGTAAATTCTCTGTATTTCTCAAAATCCTTGAAGAACTCAGATGTGTCTGTGACTTATCCAAGTACTCATCTTAATTTATCTTAATTTTGAGCCTCAAGAAGTCATTTAAAAACTAAAACTCAACAAACAACTTATTGAACTTTTGTTTTACTATTTTACATTCTACGCACTTGTCTTTATTTAATAGTCTAAGAGGCTAGCAATATTGGTCCTATCCTAAAAAGTGGTTTATCTGTAATAGTTTTTGGGCACTTTACCAAAAGGTTTGCTCAATTCAATGGCTCTTTCTGCCCGTTTCTTTTGCATGAATGCATAGACTGCCACTCCTGCAAGCACGAGGACGACAACAACACAGCCAACTGCTATTGCAGCAATCGCACCTTTACTCATTGAAGTCCCTCCAGTTTTATCTGAAACATTGTTTGTTTTAAATTAGTTCTGAGAGAAGAACCATATCACTCTCTCTCTCTCTCTCTAAGAAAAGAGAGTATTATGTACCTGCAAAATTAGTGTATGGTAATGGATGAAATGAATATGGTCCAAACCCATCTGGAGGCTTGAATGTCTGAGTGACCAGCAAAAACCCAAGAAGTTGAATCTCCAAGCGGGTGAAGTACTCCCCATCGGATGGGAAGAGTTCCACGTCAACCTGAAGATCATTATCTGCATTGAAGGAAATGTTCCAAAGATAAACTGAATCAGGTGTTAGGGAAAACTCAGTCCATAACTTTTCTTCCAGTTCACGGAACCTGCTGCTATTAGACAGGTCGCTAAATGAAGCTGCTTTGAAAAGAAAATCTCCTTGATATGGTTGAGCACAATCACAGCTCTGAGGATCCAGCTTCTTATCATTGCTACATGATTTTGATCCACAGCTAGCCAGACTGGTGGAATAAGAATCTCCATGTTGTTGCTGAAGTTGACAGTAGTTAACATCGGGATCCTGATTGCACAATGGATTCCCATGTAGTCTGCAACACATCAATTCAGAGAAAGAAGCATATGGATGAGGAACAGGCAATGGAACACAATTTCACTTAAGATTAGAAAGGAAAGACTGGCTTGTAGGCTTGCTCTCACTCTAGTGTTCCGTTATATCCTGATCCAACTGGGTATCCGGAAATATTGTTGTTTTCTAAATCAACAAGTTGCAGGCTCTGACCAACATTGTTCCCCATGCCAAGAGCTCCATTGAAGAAGTTATTTCTCAATCTCCTGTCAGCAAATTACAGGGGAAAAAAAATCAAATTTGGCATTAGCAGACCAACATGAATCAGTTCCTGATATTAGTAATTTTTTTTTCAATGGTCATCTCTGCAGTCACACTTACACTGTCTGCAGCTGTGGAAAACTGAATAGCTCTTGCGGAACAAGGCCTTGAAGTGATCCATTTTCAATTATTCTGGTCACACGAGCAAGAAGAGAGTTGGTGAGATGGATTGTTCAATAAAGTGCTCCAAATTTAAAAATCTAAACAGGTACTCCAAAAACTCACAGAGTTGTAAGAGAATTTACTGTAGTGAACCAGGTTGGAGCTGCTGACGGATCAAATAAATTGTTGCTCAAGTCCCTGGAGAGCAAATAATTGCATTAGAAATGAAAAGATACTGTAAGGATATACCACTTAAAACTCTCTGTGACATTGTGTTATGGGAGCTCTCATGCTGATTTCTTACACGTAATTTAGGGAGCTCAGCGTAGACAGGTCAGGTATCAAGCCTGAGAGTCGATTGTCTGCTAAATGCCTGTAAAATAGAGGGCATGTGGAGAATTCATGTAAACAGCCACTTGATTGATGGAGATATAGCTAGTTACAGTTTAACCAGTACTTACAGTTCATTAATTCTTGTTAGGTTTCTCAGACTGCTAGGGACTGTGCCTGTCAGAAGATTTTTATCGAGGCGGCTGTCGGAGAAAAGAAACAGCAACCATATAAATCTACCCAGATCCAAGGAAAAAAAATGGCTGGTGAATTTGACAGAAGAGCATAGGGAAAGACACTTACAGAACTTCAAGGGTTGTCACACGTCCTATTTCCAAAGGAATGTTCCCATTCAGTTGGTTTGAATCTAATAGTCTGCCAGAAGATAAACAAAAAGCATATAGAATCAGAAATAGAGAGGACTAGGCAGTAAGCCAATCAGTGGGTTTTGCCTTACATGTGAATCAGCATCATCTTGGAGCTGAAAAGAGTGGGTGGTATCGGACCTGATAACTTGTTCTTGCTTAAATGGCTGCCAGGTACAGTAATTAAGAAAATAATTCATCTGAAACATAAGTAATATTTTCTTCTGGACTCCATAATCTAATAAAATAGACTTGTACAATTAGACCCAGATGAAATTTTCTCCTAGCAAGGTGGCAGAGAACACTCACAAATGCTTTGCATTTAAAAGCTGGTCCAAGCCAGGTGCGGTGCTTGTTGATACAGGGAGAGATCCATCCAGCTGATTGTCTGACAGGTCCAACCAGCGAAGGTTGGAAAGCTTACCCAAAGACGCGGGAATTCCTCCTGTAAATTTGTTTGAGTATAGGGCCCTGTGTTAAGCAGATAGAACAAGAGAAAATCAGCTTTACATTGCTAGGTACAATTTTGTTTGTGGTTGTAGAAACATTGACCATCAGCATAGAATGAAGAAACAGAACTAGGTCTTACAAGA
This sequence comes from Persea americana, assembly GCA_029852735.1. Classification (NCBI taxonomy): domain Eukaryota; kingdom Viridiplantae; phylum Streptophyta; class Magnoliopsida; order Laurales; family Lauraceae; genus Persea; species Persea americana. The sequence continues at coordinate 12,952,809 of CM056809.1, forward strand.
AGTAGAGCTGTGGTAGATTGCCTAATTCATCTGGGATATTCCCACTGAAGCTGCAACCAGCCAATGACCTAAGAGGAACAGGGGAGAATTGTATTTAGTTAGTGAGTCTCATGATCAATGTACTGTGCTCTATTAATAGCTACTATTTACATAGGATTGTAATTTACTAGTTTAATTGATTTTACAGGTGGGATTGTGATTTACTAGTTTAATTGATCTTACAGGGTGGTAAGCTGCTTCAGATCCCCAATAGCTCGAGAGAGAGGACCAGTTAGGTCTGAATTGAAAGACAGGTCCCTGAGTAGAAAGAGTGGACAAAATTTAGATGTAAGAACGCTATTCTTTTTTTTTTTATATCAGTAATGGGTAAATTTTATTGAAGACAAAGAAGATGTATACGATGATAATAGGAAGCCAAAATGAAGAATTATACCATATGCTAAAACAAAAGACTACAAAATAAGAGCACCTAAAGAGATCACAAGATTATACTAAGACTATTAAGTAATGGATAGCAGATTAGTGGAATTTACAAAAGAAATACACTAAATTTCACTGTTTGCAATTAAAACTCATAGAGACCTGTTCAAGATTGACGCTACATAGGTTCCAAGATTTCTAATGGTTGTGAACTTAGTTTATTTAAATGGACTGAAGGGATATGAACTAGAATTATAAATGAAGGGTGTATAAGACTTCTTCTCAATATTGGATAAGTCTGGATACTTATCATGGTTCATTGTCATATTGAATACCATAGAATGTCATGAACTAACTCAACTTTCCATGGTAAGATTATTTTTTCAATACTCTCTTTCCCCCCACCCCCTCCTTTTGGCAAAATGAATGAAAAGGAATTTTCTTTTATTAATGAAAAAACGCTAGTTTTTGTCAAGATCTTAATTGTAAGTCATTTTTCATTCTCAGTGCTGTTTTCCAAAAGTTCTTGTTTTGCAGGAGGAAACCCACCACGTGAAAGATTTTTGCCAGTATGGAAGTATATCTATTGAAAAAAGAGATGGGAACTTCAGGAATAAACATGTTATTTCTTCCTAATTGCAACATATAAGCATGATGAAAAGAGAACTCACAAGGTTTGCAGCGCATCAAGTTGCCCAATGTCGCCACCCATCTTACCTACAAGGCCCATATTTGATAATATCCTGAAAACATGAAATGGGTGGTTTTCTTAAGGACAGATAGAATAAAAAGCGAAGATAGGAGAATATCAATTTATTGAATGATTACATGCTAAAAAAATAAAGACTTACAATGCTGTGACCCTGGAATTGCTGCAGTTAACTCCATCCCACTGTGAATCACAAGGGTCACTAGACCTAATCCAATTTGGGGGTGTGTTCTGCCAATCGCCCATCAGAGAGCGAAGCGCAGTAGCTGCAAAGTTTTTATTGGTTTGTTAATCACATCTTATATGTATACAAGAGCTCATTTGATACAAGGCCTTGTAGTGAAAGATGGGTGAAGAATTGCCTATGCCATCATTGTGATAAATATGACAGGTTGAAGCTATGCAATAATATGTTTTTGTTAGGTTGAGAAGCAAGAATATATTTCTGTTGGTGAATATCTTCTGTGGGTGGAAACAGATTCTTCTGATGCTAAGATTAGCACAAGGCAAATCTCAATCTCCATGGAGACTGGAGCCAATTGTAAAGTAGGTTAAGAAGTTTGATAGTGTTGAAGTCACACATATTCCAAGAGAATGGAATCAAGAAGCTGACTTTTCGACGAAATCAGGATATCTAAACCCCAGTTTCTTATTGGAATTCAATGTATTTTCAGCTTTGCTTTCCTTTAACTTTGGTGGTCTATCATCTTGATAGACTATTTTCCCGGGTAATGCTTTCTATATTTAATGAATTCGCGTTAATTCTAAAAAATGAAAATGTCTTGTAGTACAACCCTGCATATCAGCAGGTGTTTCAACTTAGATTCCTGATGAGGATAATCATGTGAAGATGATGAGTATCATTGCTAGAGACATGCTAGGACAGCCTCATGGCGTCCCTTTGTATCTGTGTTTTCACGCCGATAATTCTCATCAGTTGAAGATATGTCAAAAAGGGCTTATTACTTCCAAAACAAATCCTCCTACATCTATATATAAACGCTGGTTCAGAATAAGCAAGAAAAGTGCTTCGAATTGTTGATTCATCGCTAGAGATGGCTTAGAACCAATAGTTCATTATCTAATGGATCTTTCTGTTCTAATACTCCATCCAAGAGTTATCAGTATTTATCAAATCTGTTCCTATCTAATGGAACGCTATTGGATTAAATGACAAAGGCATTGTTGAGAAAGAAATGGCTTTTCCCGGATGAAATGAAACATTTGATTCATATAACAGGAGAAAGATTTCCCATTGCTTAGCCGGAAAGATATGTGGCCATGAAAGAGGGATTGAGTGGAACAGAATTGACCGGGTGGTAGAGTTGTGGAAACACTTGTTTATTCCATATATTGGACCTTAGCTCCATGGAACAATATGCTACTGCTGAAACATGGAAGAATTGAAATCGTAGATCGAAACACTATGTATGGATGGTATGAACTGCCTAAAAGAATTCTTGAACGGCGAACAACCCTCACTACATCATTCATTTTGGTGGGGGGTCAATATGAGTGCTCCCTGATCTGGTCTCCACCTATGAATTGCACTGATCTTCGCAAGCACGTGCCAGGAAAAATCTCTTTCGATGATCTTGGCATGTTTATTCTTGGCATTTCTCTTGAAGTTGATGATGGAAGACAACACCAGCTGTTGATTTGTACCAGCTAACAACTTTGCAATTAATAGTATCTTTGACCAGTAGCATTCATGAATCATGATACATGTGATATTACTTCTCCAGTAAAGAAGACTATTATAATAAGGATCTAGTTTATAGGATTTGAGACTCGACCAAGGATATTCATAAACTTCCTTCTCAAATTGAAGTTCCCTTCAACTATTATCATCTGTCTGGTTTTCTCCAAAAAGCTATGAAAAGATAGCCTAGACAGAATTCAGGTGGGTGAGTTGCAGGATACTACCCTTACTGCGCTTGAATCTTTTGATCTACAGATGCTTCATGTTCTAAAATGACTTTTTAGCTCTTATAATGATTCTACCTAATAGAATAATTTGGATTTTAAGTCACAAGCCTTAAAACGATGCACGGGTTTTCCTCTGTTTACAGATCAACCACTGCTGAAGTTACAATTAATCAACAAAGAAAATGAAAACTGGAGAAACAAAGCTCAAAAGCTCCATGAAACAAGAAAGCACATGAAAGATCAAAACTCAAGACAGAAAGAAAAAAGAAGCATCTAAATTACCATCTTGTGGATTTGTTGTGCTGGCGGCGAAGTGAAGATTGGCTGCACACAGGAGCAGCAACATCGCCCCCCATGGGATCACCATCGCCGGATAAAAGATGATGTGGCAAAACCAGAACCTGTGGCTTGGGATTATAATAACAGCTCTTGCTTGTATGATCAAATCAAACTAGTCCTGAATTCTGTTGGTCAACACAACACAAAGCAAAAGCAAACTTCATGTACAGATCCTAATAATGATTGCAAAATGTTTCCTCAACTGCATCTATGCTAATTACTAGTACTGCTGCTGCCTGTTTGCTTGACAGGGAGATGAATAGCTTTGTATCTATCACCAATGATAATCAGAAACAAATCAAAGTCTCATTTTGGTTTTGCCTTTGCCCTGTCTTTGAAGACAATCTATGTATCAATGCATCAGGATCAATGTCATTAAATCCATGATCACCATATGGGTCTCTTTTTTCTTTTTCTTTTTTATTTGGGCGTGGAAAAATCAAAGGAACTAGATTGAAGTTGACTAAGAATTTTGAGCTTTGTATTGCCAGAGAGACATACTAACAAGAAACAGAAGCGTGGGAGTCTCGAATTCTCGAATTCACCGGATTGAAATACAATTGAGAACAGTACTCAACGATAAAATAAAAGAATTGGAAAGAAGTTGTTGAATGGGGACCATCTGCTCGATCTTTCTGTGTCCAAACTCCAAAGACCAAACCAAATGCAAATGACTTTTGTATGCATGTGCTGTAGGGTCATGGTCATGGGTGGCGAAAAGTCAATAGTACTATAATAGTAATAAAACAATAGACATTGTTTTAATGAGATGGAATGCGCCATCAGCCATATGGGCCAAGTGGGGAAGTATTGGGCTTTTACTTGCTCGACCCGACCTACGAAATTCGGGCGTGGCGATTTTCTATAAGAAGTGGGCCCAACTATGGGTAGATCATGGGACATAGATCATGGGTCCACTTAATGATTCTAGTGACTTCTAAAAAATAAACTAAGTAAAATTTGTTATCATTCATTTTCCAAACCATCTGAATGGGCTCTCATTTTGAAGTTAACCAATGTTTTCTACTAGGGGTTGAACCTAGCACATGGGCTTGCCCTACTAGATCTTAATTACTGCACATCCACGCAACATATCGTGATAACATTAAACGGTTACTAATGTTAGATCAGTGTTAAATTAAGACTAGTGCCACTTCAAGAAATGTGACAGCACACATGAAGGAATTGAATTGATTGTAAGTGGACCCAAAACTCCCAAGAGTTTTTCGTAGATTCTCTCTTAAGCTTCTAGGATTTAGAAAAAGACCTATGTGGTTTCAATATTTAGTGACACATCCTAACTTTGGCAGTTTAATACCTTTTTATCCCAGAATCAGTAATCTTGATGGAAATGAGCAACCATGATTACTCATTAGGTTTAAAGTATTTTTGTATTTTGCTCATCTCTTTATTCCTTTATACATAAATCTCAGGAGGAAAAAAAAAAAAAAAAAACCATCATCAAAAATCCTTTGCAGAGAACAGTTTTCACATGGACATGAAAAAAGTGGTTGTGGACCTTCTCCATTAGAATTTTTCTTTTCTTCTTGGCAGAATTGAAAGAAAAAAAAAAAGATTGGTTTAAGATTTTGTCTTTATGCACAGAAGCTCAGCACCACACAATATAAAAAAAATCTGTGCAGAAAATCAAAGTCTTTTCTGCAATATTGCCCAGTCCTCATTTTAAGGGGGTGGTGGAAGCCTTCTCCAATGGACAGTAATTGAAATTATAAAATGGACAGTTGTGGCTTAGATTTATGACCATTTCTTGAACGGGTCAGCTGTGAGGTCTCTGTCTTGAATGGTTCAACTTTTAATCACCAGTTTCAAAACTCTGGTTTAGTCTATTCTGGCAGGAACTTATCCTGATTTCTTCTCCGGATACTGGGTCTCACCCACCCGTGAACAGGCACAATCAAGCCTATCAATATGTCCTCAATTTCGGCTCAGGTGTCCCCACTCCCCATTGGTAAGATCCCTACATTTGGTGGGGCTCCAGGCTCATGTTTTGTGGGGGATTACCACTCTCCATTTTGCCCTTTGCTAATGGATGCTATATCATTGGCTAACTTATCTTTAGTGGGTCTAATGTTTTGTTTCATATTCAATTCAACTCCAATGGCCAATATCTTAGATGGACCACAGTTTGAAAAACAATATGGTGCAAAACCTCAATCGCATGTTTTAAAGAAACTTATATAAGAGGACTCGTTTCAATGTGAGGGCCCCAATCCAATCTCTCACTTAAGGTAAGAGATATCTCTCATTGGAGCATCCCCCATATATATATATATATATATATACACACACACACACACACACAGAGGACCGCCCTTACGGTTCTCACCGTTCGGAATGCCCACTGTGGCCCACTTCATGACCCATCCAAATTGACTACTCATTCATAACCCCCATATAGGCACTGAATCCCATGAATTTGCATGGATTTGGATGAACTAGACCATTGGATTAAGGGTCACTTTTTCTTCTTTGATATAAAGCAACTAAACTTCTAGACCATGGATGAAGGGGTTAGAGGTATTAGATTGATTTCAAATTTGATATGTAAGTTGGCCCCACTTGGATCTTTCAGTCCCCTTTGTCCCATGACCAATGGGGTCTCATGGTGGGCCCCAATAGGCGGTCCGCACAGTAAACCCTAAGGACAGTCCTTACAGGACCGCCTCCTTATACGTATATTAACTCATGAAAATACAATGTAATGCATTCTATTGAGGGCATTCGCCATTATTATCAGATATTCTTCTCTTGTGTGGTAAATGATTGTCAGCCACCACGCTATTAAATTAAATTAAAGGGTCCCAAAGTTGGATAAAGGCAAACGTCAAGTTTTCACTCAAATGTCCAGTGGTCGCCTAAAAACATAATAAATTGATTTTTTTCTCTTCAGGCTCTAGACTGATCCTGGCCTGCAAAGGCTAAGGTAGTGCATGCCCTGCAATGTCTTTTGCACACATCGGGCCCAGCCCTCATATGGCGAGGGTATGAGTTGGACGACCAAGGCCCGACTAAGCCTGGCCCTTTGAGAGTCCTATGGGCTACACTAGGCACAATTTGAATTTCAAGAGGCACAGCTCTTGAGAATGACCACTTTCCTCACTGGTAAGTAAGGGACGCTTATCTGGCTGCCCAGGGTTCCAACCTTCGGTATGCCACCTATTCCCACTTGTGTGGGAGCGGCCTTCTTTCCCACTTGTGTGGCCCTTCTTCTCGCTTGTGCGAGCTGTCTTTAGGGGTGGGGGTTTATTAAGAAGGGAAAAGAAAAGGAAGGGCTCTTCCGTCACAGCTATGGATTGTATCAGTCCGCATCCCCTATTTCATTGAAACAAGGAATCATTGTTTCAGCTAATCCACATTCACCAGAGTATTTCTCTATTTCGTTCCGGACTCTGCTATGTTCTGGATTGTGTCAAACTAGGACTGTTGCTAATTTAAAGGCGATAGGAGTTTCCAGTAGATTGGATTTATCATATGTGGGCCTCATATCTGGAAAGTAACAGCATCAATAAAAAGGATATGATGAGAGAATTCCAATGTTTCTCAATTCTTTATAATAAAAAAATGATTAATTCAATTTACAGAGTAAGACATGCTAGTCCGCAAGGTGGTCTTGTACTTTCAGGCCATCAAAATTCTACCTTCTGTTTTTTATTTTTTATTTTTTATTATGGAGGCTGATTGTGTAAAAACCTCAGGCAGAGCACAAAGACCTTGTTCAAAATGGCTTGGATACAGGCCTTTTTAATAGCTTAAGCCTTGACCTTCATAAAACATATTTGAGATTATATATGAGAAGATAGATTAGACCATTTCATCATATTTGAAAATATCAGATTTTAAACAAAACATAGTGGAGTGGCGGCCATATTAAAAAAAAACACCAAAATAAAAAGAAGCATGTTTCTATTGACCACCAAGAAATTCTCAAGAACTTGAAGAATTAGTCTAGTGAGACAAAACTGGGGAAATGACCATGCATGCATGTATCATATCCATCATACATACATATAAAAATTGTAGTAAAATATATAGCTGGAATTGTATGCATGATTGATCCAGGCCTCCTCGCCTGCACAAAACAAAACTTTGCCTATTAAAAACCTCCCAAACATTGGTCTCATGCTGCTGTCAGCTAAAACCTAATCTATGCCAAAATTTGCTAATTTCATGTGGAGATCTGGTTAGCCAAAAAAAAAATTCCAATGAGATTGATACCGGATGAAATTTTCGGCAGTTTCTATGTACATTGGTTCATGTAAGAAAAGTGCCCAAAAATTCTAAATTAGGTATTAATTGCGGATCATATCCCACTGCAATGGGCTCATATATGCCATGGCCATCACACAAAAGATGATTTATTAGATTGCAATCTATAAACTATAAAACCTATAACGACATGATTGTTTGCCGTAAAACAAAATAAAGATAGAGAGAAATAAAGATTAATGATTGCATGTTTTTTACTCAAAAACATGTTTATAGAGATTGCAAGTGATCTGTGAGGATAGTTTGGCCACTCATATGTGTTGGATTAGAGACAATGAGGATAGCTGGTAAATCTAGAAACAGCCAACAGTTCTAAGACACTGTCCATCATTGGAGGGACAATGACAACATCCAATACAAATAGCTGATCTGTGACCTTAGTGTCATAGTCCACTAAATATTTCTTGTGATAGGAAAGCATAAATAGATTGTGATGGACATTTGTGTGGGGCCCACTCTTCAACTCCTGTGCAGGCCGTCCATCTCTGTTATTCTATAATCACGACGAGGGAGTTGATTGGAGATTTGGAGTGCGTGGGTGGGCATTATAAGCTTATGCCGGCCCAAGACAGAGGGGCAGAACAGGAAGTGGAAATGGGATCCTCATCCATCTCAATTTATGGGAAGGGCCAACTATAGAAGTTTTGTCCACATCTCTGTGGCCGCTTCTTTTGGAACATCCTTCTCCCTCCTCCTATTGTTACAAGAAAAAATTGACTAAAATAGAATCTTTTGCACCAGCAGCTGATGCTTGTGGAACAACTACTATCCAGTTCAGACACGTTTTGAGACCTACAGGCACCAGCAATGTTCACAGAGCAGATTGCTGATTCTATATATAGTTTGGACTTGACTAATAATTCAAGTCTTTAAGTCCAGTTAGATATGTACAAATCCTCAGTGTTTGTCCAACCTAGTCACATAAGAGGTCAAATCAAATCTATACATGCATTGAGAAGTGCCTCACAAGTCATAACTCACTCGCAAAGAGGCGCCTCGTCATGGTAGCCGTGCAGGGATCAATCCTTGGATAAGTAGGGATGACAGTACATATATATATATATATATATTTCCCATTCTTGGAAAAAAGAAAAAGTGACATTTACTAGATCATTCCATGGAGATTGGACCATGTTATGGATCTAAAAAGACAGTTCTGGGAGACTGCAGATGTCAACTAAAATCACTGTACTGACAATAGGAACTCCAAGGATCTCTTGCATGAAAGAATTCCTAGAATGGCAGAATTCCACATACTACAGTTCCACATATCAAACAACCACACAAGTTTTGTCATACACCAGTTTTCTTGGACTACAACAAAAAAAAAAAAAAAAAAAAGAAAAAAAAAGAAAAAAAAAATCTAATTGAACAATCTTAGCAATACGATTGAACTGATGCCTACTTTTGATGGGCTTTTTTGCAATTTGCAGAGAAATGACTATAGATGGAACAATTGCTTCGACTTCTGGGATATGTGGAAGAGAAGTCCTGCATTCCACAGTCCACATTTTTTATATTTCCACGTGAAAGAAAAGTCCTGCATTCCTACCTCTAATAGAAAACTGGAATCCTCTCTATCGTGAAAAATTAGTTCATCTTCTTTTCTATTATATAAAATAATATGCATCTCACCAAATAATAAAACCTGCCGTCCCTCCTGTTTTTATTTTCTCACTCTAGCTTATAATTGTGTGGGGTGCAGTTTTTTTTTTGCGGGTAGAAATAAGATTTCATTAAAACAAAGAGGAAAACAACAAGAACAACAAAGGAGGAAGAGCACCCAAAAAAAAAAAAAAAAACCCACCCTAAATAGGTTGCAAAATCTCCTCAAGTCTCACATAAGAGCTAGTCCCATAAGAAATCTTCACAAGTTTATGAGCAAACACATTTACATTTCTAGGAATATATGGCAAAGGAGATCTCTTCAAACTTGGAGCTCAAGTCTTTGATATGAGAAAAAAAAAAAAAGGATCGATTGACCAATCCATTGACCCATTAATGGCTCGAATCACCTCATAGGCTTCCAACAAAAGATGGAACTTGTTGAATCCCTGCAAACTAGATTCCTTTAGCGCTTAGAGAATCGCCCTTGCCTCGACTTCTTTTGGAGAGTTAACATTGGGATCATAGATGAATCTTGCATGCACCCAAGAACCATCAAACCAAATAGCATAGCTAAAGCCTGTTTTTCCATTCGCGGCTCTAAATGAGGCGTCTGTGAACACCTGAGCCGTGCCCCTAGTGTACCTCAAACTCAAGTCATGGTGAAGGTTTGAGGATTCTTGACGATCCTCTTTAGCCTTGCCCATTGATTCACAAATCAAACTACAAGCATACAAGATCGTGGACATGGGCTTAATTTTTGTGCCCCTAAAAATAAAATCAGTTATGGTTTTCCACAAGGCCCACAGAGAGCCAAAACCCAGGATTTAATTTGATAGTGGATTGGTCGATTGGCAAAAGTTCATAAAAGAAATCCACCAATCCCTAATTGTAGGAGGTTCTATGGAATGCGAAAGCAATCCAATGTCACATCCAAACCAAGCTGTCATAGCATCATCACATAAAAAGAGAGCATGCTGCATGGATTCCTCTGATTTCGTGCAAATAGGGCAAAAGGATTCACTGGAGATATTTTTGTCATAAACCAATTTACGCACATCAACGGGGTTATTAAGGCATTTCCAATATAAAAAAAAAAAAAAAAAATTAGAACTCTTTTGGGGAGAAGAAGGCTCCACATAGCGTGGGGTACTTGTGTCCATGACTACCTCCCTACTTTGCTCGGGGCTCTTGTCAAATTTACTGCTGTGTCTGTCTTCCATAAATTTTGTGGAACTTATCCGCTATGCACGCAAAAACTCAGCACTCGACATAAATCTAATGGACCACAAATGAAATTATATAATTGGTGTATTGTCAGTCAATAAAGTGCTCAGTTGCAACTTGCAATTATACACCCCCCTTATACATAACACATGGAATGAAATGCATTTATGGTGCAATATGATATCAGAGGCATTATATGGATCACCTTCACTTTCTTATATGATGGGTAGTACCCACCTGCCCGTAACCCACTACGCTAATAAATTGTTCCCGTGGAGATGAACTAATATATACGAATCCATTCAGAATGATTAAATGTTGACAATGAGTCTGATATTAATATAGGTGGGGCCTCACATTTACTTGAGTCAACAATTCAAACCACATGCCCTTAGTGGGCCAACTTTCACCATTCATAGTAATATGCACCGTTGAATCATTATGGGCAAACATAAGGACTAACTTACTATTTTCTTTTTCACATATTTATCAATCTAATAGTAGATATTACTCCAGTTCAAATGAAATTTGGGCTGCTATCTACTTAATGCGGGGTATGTGTAATTTGGAAGTCTTGGATAAGAAAAAAAAGTAGGGCCTGCATGTGCCAACGGAAAATTGTCTACATATGCAACATTCACTAAAAAGCTCTTGGCACATGATTATCATATGTGCCTCATCAAGGATAAGGGTTAGGAAGAATTAAGATCCATCAAATTATCTTAGTCTTTAAAACCTTAAGATTTAAGATCTTTAGATTGTAGATACTTTTTTCGAGGTGTAGTGAATAAAGGATAGTCCGATGAGGACATGAATGAAACTAGTAAAAATAAATGTAAAAAAGTGCAACCAACCTATATTTGAGGATATGGCTTAGTACAAATTGGAATAGAGAAATACAACTCATGTAGCCAATCCCAACAATGTGAGGGTTAAATTGGGCCCTGCTTAAAGACAACATAGCAGTAAGTATGAAGGGGCTAGCTACAGCTAACTTGCACTCCACTTGTAGTAGGAGAGACTTTCTCACATTAAACACCAATATATGAATGAAAGTACAGACACAACTTACAACTATAGCCATCGAATTAGATCGGTGCAAAGAAATTCTTGATGTAATTTGCGTTACTTTTATTGTATTGCATTCGCTGTATAATTACATAACGTTGAGAAATAGTAAGATGGTACAGGGTTTGGAGGGTACGAAAAGAGCAAAAGCTTCTCCTGCCGGAACGTTCGCATGGTGAAATCCCAGTCTTATCATCAAAGAGACGGGCCATAAATGGGATGTGCCGTATCTACAGTATGGTATATGGTCCCTTGTTTACTGCGGACTCGGCAAAATAACAGGGTGTAAGTTCTAGGCCAGTGAAGACCCCACAAGTCAGGATGCTCCAACACTCGCAGATTCAGTTCAACATGGACTTTTGACGGCTTTTTTTCCAACCTGGACCTGGACCTGGACCGGATTAATGGTTTTTTACCAGGTCTGTACCTGACTAAACACAGGTCCGACCCAAATCTAAATATATAATTACATTCTTATTACAAATAATAATATTGTTATACTAAATATAATAGATAACACAAATCAGTTTATATGATGTTATTGTATTATATTAGATAAAACATGCATAATCATTGAATTGGTGCAATGGTGAATGTCTCAGGTGGTGCTATGCATGAAAATGCATGTTCGGTGACCCTACAAGCAGCCACTTTGTGTACTAAATGTTAGGTCTATCTCCAGTCTAGTCAAGCCTGGAAAGAGGGACCATCTTTGGTCCCAATAGGACGGAGTGTAAAATGCGTTTTAACATCCTTAACACACAATAGGTAATATATAGTATTTTACAGAGACTTCCATATTGCACTTGGTAGACCAGATTGGGGCCATGGTCCATACGACCTGCACCTGCACCTGATCATTAGGGACAATAAAATGGTCCATATCGATTGGCCAATCAAGGCCCATTTACAGGCTTAACCATGAGCCACCACAACAAACAGGCACACCAGATAAGGCATGTGATCTTATTCCCAAAACCATAGCGCCAATACAATGACACTATCAAAAGTTCTACCATATCCAACAAATCTCACGTTTAGCTGTTGAAAAAAGACAGTCAAACCCAGATTACACCAATGCATGTTTGACGAAGCAGACAACTAATTAAATAAGATTTCCTAGAAAGTATATACTCCTGAGAATAAAAAAGGAAGGTTAAGTTCATGAATGCAATATATAGGTCTATATAAGATTTCTCATCTTCTAACAGAAATGTATTTACTCTGGATAGAGCTTAAGCAGTTTCTCATTAATGTCGTTTTACTTTGGCCTCATTCTTCTGGAGCATCATCCCAGAAAGCTTGTTAACCTCATAGAGAAGACCAGCAGAGAACAAGAAACTGCAATCAAATAGAAGCACCAATCTTAAAGAGGCCATCTCTTAGCATCAAATGACATGTGAGCAACTGGTTAAAAATGTCATTTCATATGTTGAAATAGAAACTGATCTAGGAAAAGAAAGACCTGGGCATATCTCATAAAACAAATATATTAGCTTTTATTTCATTAACTGAATTTCAAAAATATTCTTGTAACTCTAGATGTTGCACTTATACTTCCAGTAACTGAAGTCATGAGACCCTCACAAAAGAAATCATGCTTGAAAATTCTTCCAGCTCCCAGGAAAAAAAAATGTTTGGCATTTGTAGACCAGAACTTTGACATTTCTATTAGTTTTTTTGTTTCCTCTGATGAATAGTTGCTTTGTTAGGTTTTGTTTCACCACAACAGGAAGACATGGAAAAAAGGATGGAGTATTTTAGGGGCAAGGCTTTAAAACTCAAAAGCCAAACCCAACTATCATTTCAATTCAGGTCTCAACCACTCCTAGTGAGAAAACAGGAAGATAACCAAAAGTAGACCATCATGTGAGAAAAAAAGAGATTACCAAAAATATGAGACAAGCTAAAACATGTGTCAATATTAACAATGCAAAACATTTTTTTTTTCCTAAATACTGTAACAGTTTTCCGAACTTCATAAAGGTATAGCATAAAAATAAATGGTAATAACACATTCTATAATGGCTAGAGAACAGTGCTTGATATGCTATAGAAGGATGCACTTCAACATTAAGTAATTTGAAACCAATAATAAGGCAGTCAATTCATATAAGAGAAAAGGATTACCATGTTGTGATACAAACACGATGAACTGTACTAGCAGCAACAAGAGCAACAGATTCTGCTAATAAAACTGCAAAAGAAAACAAGAAACTAAGCAACAAACCCTAAAAAATAAAAGCAAAAAAAAAAAAAAAAAAAGTAAATATCTTCAAAATCTGAATAATGATAATAATAGTAACATAGTCAGACTCCATTACCAGCACCCCATCCAGTTCTCATGCCACATGATTCTTGGAAGTTACCAATGAACTGCAAGAAAATTAACCAAGTCAACCAAGTTCTGGTGTAGACCCCATTTTGCATGGAAGCAACTCAGTGAACCTTACGAACAACTAATAAATTATTAAAAATCTTTTGATCGGTAAACTAATAAATTATTAAATCAACACTGAATGTGACAGTAAGATAACCAAAACACTAGGCCTGTTTGTTTGCACTTGAGTAAAAGTGCAAGGGGAGTGGAATTGGCCCCAACAGTAGGAAATTCTACTTCTTAATGTGTTTGGATGGTTCTTTTACTCCTCTTCCTTCTCTCCAGAGTTACTCCCACAGTATATAATAAAGTGCCTTTTACTCCATCTTCTTCATACAAAACCTTTTATTTTTCACTTTACACTAATAATCCAAACGCATGAAAAGTAACTTATCGAGTCATTTATTTTAACCCAGTCCTCATTAACTTTATTTATGTTGTGACCCTTACTCCTCTTTTACTCCTCTAATGTAGACAAACAGGCCCAGAGTAACACATGTCAAGTAAACTTCTTTGTTATCTCTGTTGCTATGTACACATACAAAGAAGAATAAGAAGAAACCAATATCCAAAGTTCAACATTTACTTTGGATTTTAATCTTCCAAACTTTCAAGGTTATATTCAATCAATCTAAATTAAAATTTTTTAAATGAAATTTAAAGTAAGAATTAAGTGTCTCAAAAACCTAAAATAAGAATTACTAGTCATTTCAGTGTCCATTTTGGATCTAAATTGCCAATTCTATTTTACTAAGCAATTTTCTTAGTTGAATGAGCAATCTGGCCATTTCAGCAGAACATTTAGGTGACTTTGAATAAAAGATTTTAAGAATTAAAAAAATGTGCTGCCTTGGCTCCAAAGATGAAGGAATAAAATGATCACTTCTAGGCATAAATCATACCAAAAGCTTTCAACAAAAGACTGCAAATGGCATCTCTTGTGCTCATATTAGGGGATAGGGGTCTTGTTTTGCTATTTTTTTTCCCAGATAAGTAACCTGAGATCCTACCTGTCCGGGTCTGCCTGTCTTTTTTGCTTTGCCTATCTCTCAGAGGGGCTTTGGAGTTTGGACTACACTAAGTCTCATATCTGAAACATCCAAGTCCTCATACCGGGCATATACGTGCGGCCCAGCCTTAACCCCACATGATGTGTTTTAAAGCCATTGAGATTTCGATCAAAGGAGACAATATCATGTGGATAGTGGACCTAAGTCGTCATAGAATGGTATCAATGCCGAGGATGATTCTATTTCCCGTGAGGGAGAGTGTGAAATCCTATCAGTATGGGCCTACTTGTCTTGTTTGCTTGCTTGTCTCCCAAGGGGCTTTGGACTACACTAAGTCCCACATTGGAAAAAAGCAAGCAGGCCTAGGCAAGTAGGATTTCACAAGCAACAGAACTCAAACCCACAAACTCATGGTTGCACAAACAAGCACCTTCTAAATGAACAAGTTCTAGCAGTTTATAAGGAAGAAATGATAAATAATAGTAGTTCCTTATTGGCAATAGAAATATTATTGAAGAGCAAAACAAAACAACAAAAGGGAATAGGCACAGGATAGGAGACCATAAAGATAAGTTCTACACCCCTGGCATAGTAAGTCAGTGCACTGTTTGCTTTCCTGCCGAATTAGTAAAAGAAATAGCTTAGCTAATTAGAGACATGCGCTAGCGTGTGTGGGTGGGAGAAGAAGAAGAAGAAGAAACGGGAAAATCACTAGATGCAATTAGTTCTTCTCCACACCCAGAATGCTAGCCTCTGAAAGGCCATTTCATTTGGCCCAATTATGACATTAGCTGAATTGCCTTCTACAGTTCTACTCCCAAAGCAGATCCTTCTCAATAAATGACAAAGTTTATTTTTCTCCCTCCCTCCCTCCCCTCCCTCCTTAGATAGGGTACGATTGTCTCTCTCCCTTCCTCCCTCTACATATCCCATGATTCTCAATTGCGTACGGACGTTTAATATATATGTCGACATACATACATACGTATCTGATCATCATCATAGCCTTGTCCCAACTATGTGTGTATACATATATGTATGTATGTATAAATCACATTGGACTCAAGCTAATCTCTCTTCCATAAATACAAATCTGAAACAAGAAGAATATTAACCGAATATAGTGCAAATGGGAACATAAAATAGATGCTGGATTATTTCTGGAAAACTCACCGTTAGTAATACAAGAAATATAAGAGAGCTAATTAAGCCCCCAAGGATTGTAAATAGCTCCGAAGATGCTAACTTTGCTCTGTACATTTCCTGAAGCGAAAGAACAATGATGAACAGAAGAAACGAGTATAACATGGAGCTCCCTGTCCCTGCCATGATCTGAACCTGCACAAACCAAGATAGATTTTACGATTTAGTGGACTGAAAATTTGAGCATTTGTAGCACAACTAACCACAAACAAAAGATCAAAAGTGTTTTTTTTTTTTTTATTGGTCTAAAAAGTGTTAATCTTCAAGATTCAGACTTCAATATCATGCAACTCAAGTCAATTATTTCTTTTCAATCAGTAACTCTAAGTGAATTATTGCTAAAACATTCTTAATAATAACTTCAAGCAGCTTCTATGATAATCAGAACAAAAAGAATAAGAAATTGTGCAGTCCCAACTACACTACTTATAGTACACTACTTATAGTATAATGAGAATCTTTAGAGAGAAGACAACACTATGATGACCTGGGCGTGAATAGGCAGATATGTGCAATTATGTTGAAAGTGCACGCAGCAATAGGTAGAGGCACTTTTCAGTTGCATGGGAGCTATTGACAAAACGCATGCTTATGCTAGAATGTGGAGGAAATTGACATGATGGAACAAGGTTATACCCCTTGCATATTAGGTTATGCCAATTGCCATTATTCCTTAGTCCAACTGTATCCTATAGAAGTGATTCCACATCAATTCCTTCAAATATGTAATAGGAATTAGGAAGGCAGTCACTTCGGGGATGAATACTCTCATTATTAGAAAGGGATTCAAAGTATTTGATTTTGTGAGCCAAAGATAGCATGGCAGAGCATATTGAAGACTTGAAAAGTGGGGTAACAAACTAACAATAGCGTTTCACTATGTCCATACATGGATGAAAGGAGATGCAGAAGCAACCTAACGAAGCAAGGGATCTCTTACCATAGTTTGCATGAGTGGATAGGCATAGCAGCCTTTGGAGGACTGTGTTCTTTAGTTAAGTTTGGTTGTCAGTCACATCTCAGGCGCTTTCATTTTGAACTATCCTTTCTGTCCGCTGTTTCAGTTTTTCCATTATCATTTTGGTTCGTACCAATACTTTATCGGTCATGTCTATACAAATCATATTTTAATAAAATTCTTACCATGTGGAATAAGAAAAAGAAAAAAAGAAAAAAGTCCAAGCCAACTTTGAGGACCCTGTTCAGGTAAAATCCATGTTAGAAGAGGTGCCTTACAAACATCCAATGCAATTTATTTTAGTTTTATGAATAGAGCATCCGTTTAAATTTACAACAATCATCCCTATCATAGTATTGCTAGAATTTTTAATTTTTAACATCAATACACCAACTTAACCGAAAGTTTGCCTCTATAATGACTATGAGTCATTGTTGGGGATGATTAATGAGAAACCTACATGAAAGGATGCTAAATTATTATCAAAACTTTCAAATGTGAGTGCCATTCAAAAAAAAAAAAAAAAATTCAAATGTGAGTAATAGTACAGAGTTTCAATTTCATACATCTCTCTTCATACTCTTTACAATGTGCTAGAGATCAAATGCCTCAATCCCAACGACCCCAAAATTGCAATTTGAGAACATCCAATCTCATGATCTCCAAATCATGTTTCTTTTTCCCTTTTTTTTATCTTCTTTTCTTTCTCTTTTTTTTTTTTTTTTTATAATGAATCTCCAAACCATTATTGCTGGAGCCTTTAGTCCCTTAACACAAGGGATTTTGAAATCGAAACACAATAATCTAATAAAGTAAGTTCTCTTCATTTAGATCTAATGTAGAAGGAGAAAAATGCAATATATCTCATTCACAGCTCCAAAATCGAGAAAAAAATTAGAATTACAGACAAAAACTTATCCCAAACAACAACAACAACCTAACTCCATAAATCTTTAGTAAGATCCCACAAACTTCAAAAAAGATCAAAAACCAATAATCCCAAAAAAAAAAAAAAAAAAAGAAAAAAAGAACCCAGAAAGGCACATCCATGACCCACAAAAAACCAGTTCCAAAAACCTTAGAACCCACATCCATAAACCCCAAAAACTATTAAACCCCTCTCTATAAACCCCAAATACACATCTTCACATAAAGAATCAAAAGAGCCATTTTGAGATTGGGAAAGAAAGAGACTTACTGGATTTTCAGACACCCAGATCACAGGATTTTGCAGAGGAAAGTTGAAGTGGATCGAACGTTCGGACGTCAAACACTAGACTTGCTCCCCTCCCCTCTATGAATTGCAATGGGTTCTGACAGTTCGTGCCCGGGAAATGTAGATGACATTGGGGACCAAGTGGGCCTCAAAAGTTGGGGATCCAAACATTCCACGACCATTGATCTGATTGGGTATATGTCAAATTTTCCAGATTATATGATCCAAAATGAGTGTTTTCACCTTGGCCGTCTGTTTCTAGGCTCTTGATCAAAGGTTCAGAGACTCGCAATTTTTTATTGGATCATCCTAAATCCAGTGAATATATATGATCATCTGAGCCACAAAATTATGGTTCCCACTGAGAATGGGCGCATCATCAAAGCAATGGTAGTTAGGACCCAGTGAATTTTCCGAGCCCAACCATGTAAAACCATCGGTGGAGCCCACCTTAGAATTCCATACAGCTCAAAATCCTCAGGGCATGCATGGGCAACTTATACCTGAGAATCCTCGAAAACAAGATCCCAGTGGGTTTTACAATTGCCAAACAAGGGTTTTTCACTAAGCTGTGAAAAAGAAAATTCCTTTTTTCCCCAAAATTTCATTGCCAAACGTGATCCAACTGCCAAAGATTTCAGATTTCTCTCCTTTCTTTTCTTTCCTTGTTTGCTAGATGGGTGAGTGGTACACATTGTTGTGACTTGTGAGACATTCTTTCTGCCCACACATCTATCCCTAGCCAATTAGTGTGAGATGAGTCTCGTTCTTCTCTATCGAAGACAGATTTCATGCCTTCATATTGATGTTGTGTAAAACAAGTGTTTTGACTTCTTTTGTTTCCTTCAAATTAATCAGGAGCTTTAGACATGATCAATCCTCAGAAATTAAAAGTCTGCCTCCGGATCCGAATTCTAAGCAATGGACCAACTAATCGGGGAGGGTAATATCCTCTTCTTTGAGTGGAGTTTGTAGGGCCCGCCGTAAGGTAGTTCCTTTTGTTGCTTTCTCATCATCAAAGACCAGTCTATATTTTTCAACAATGTCCTACCAATAGACAGCAGGAACATGAACCGATCGAGTATGGATAATATCTACTGGCATCTCATTCTTTATAGCAATGTGAGGATAGATCCTAGCTAATAGCACTCTCCATACATTTTAGTCAAAAGATCGGGGTCGAATTGGAAGGATACAATATGAATTAGGCGTTTACAAAATCAGCACAATCCATTGATCTCAACCATAGTTATGCGTGCACTTATGAAACAATCAAATTTTAGAGCCCTAAACTAGATGAATATGGACATAAATTGTACCAACCACCCTAACCATTATAGCATGCAGAACCTTGATTGACAATATTAAAATGTTGAACACTTGGGGCATTTTTCTGGGTGGTAGTTTGCTGATGCATTTATTTCTACAATGATTTCATTTTCAGTGGAGAACGAAAAATAAAGATTTCATTTTCTACCATTTCAATTTTGTTTACCATATTGGCGTGGCAAAACATTTTCCATGGTTAAATGTGTTTCTAACTCTCTTGTAAGATATTTTACCAAAAAAAAAAAAACGAAAGAAAACCCTCTCATGTAAGATATTGGAAATGGTTCTCTTCCACTTGCGTCCAAATATGCTATCTTAAACTGCAGTAAGATTATTTCACCACATAAAATGAAAACCATAGAAAATGTTAATAAAACAGAGGAAAATCACTTTCTCTGAAACCATGTTCATCTTCCGTGGAAAATTATTTGCAAAAGCAAACACCAAATAGTGTATACAAATCTTGAATCTTACAAACATGATAAAATACGTTGTGTATCCACATAATAGTCCAATTGCCAGGATTGTGACCTCCTGTATCTCACAATTGATATTAAAAGCTTTAGTACTCCAATTGGTTTCTTTAATAAACTGTAGTTCTTATTCTGCACAGCATATGATAAAATCATGCGGCATCGCTTGAATGAGTTCAACAAATGAGCAGTGACAGAGAACCTTGGCAAGTAACGTCATTATCGTTGTAGCCTTATCCCATCTATATGTCATCGCTTGAATGAGTTCAACAATTTAACTCAAAAATATGTTATGGTCATAAGGGTTTTGTTCTCCCACAAGCACCTTCTTATTAGGGTGGTCCTGCTATGCTGGATGGTCAGGATTGAAAATCCTACATTGCCACCATGTGAAAGAAGCGCATGGCCATGATACCTTTATCACTAACTTCAATAATCCTTGTGAAGCATAACCATGGCGGTTGGCATTAATTGCTAACTAGATGAAAGAGCTGCACTTGTGTTTAAATATTCACTCTCTGCAGGATCATCATGAGCTAAATCAGTAGTGCAAAGGAGAAAGAAGTTTATGAGATCTTCTCCATGTATCTCTTAAATTGTATCGATTTTAAACTCTACTCATTCTTTCTTTCTTTCTTTCTTTTTTCTGAAAATGGACACAAGTTTTTTTTCAATGAATGATTTTTATTATGGATGTAAAAAAAACGTGGAAAGAGATGCCATGCACCACAAGAAGTCAACAACTACAGTTGTAAAATAACTATCAACACAGTTGTAAAATAACTATTAACACAGAGATGTCATGAATGATTTTTGTTTTCCAATACCACAGTTGTAAAATAACTATCAACACAATGCAAGCATCTTATTCAAGTATCAAAAAAAAAAAAAAATTGCCAGCATACAATTTGCAGTAAGGAGATGCTCAATTTCAAGAGAAGCTAAGAGGCCTTTGAAGAAGCCAAGTCTCCAAATTGCAAAGAATGGTTTTTCGGTAGAAGAAGGGGAGGGAGAAAGTATGGAATAGTCAATGCCACTCCCAGACAAAGAAATGCAAGGATTACCACCAACCAAACCTTAGGTGGACTCACAAGTGATAGTTCGTCACAAACTGCACATTGAAGAGAAAAGAATGAGATCCACAAGCAATAAGCCACCCAAAACAAACAAACACATAAGCAGAAAAGGGAAATGAGATGTTAAAGCAGACTAGGATTGTAAGTAGAAAATTCATGAAAAAAATACATAGAAGAAACATTGAACAACATTTGGACAATATTAAAAATTAGTATACGAAGAGATAGCACCTTAAAAGTGAAAATGGAGAAGCCACCATGCTTGAATAAAATTTAATGTATATGCACCTAAGACTAGTCAATCCTCTGTCACAAATCGATTATCTTCATTGTTATCCCATCTATTAAGGTCACCTTTGTGTGATCTGCTCTTCCACTCCACCCTTTTTAAAAGCCATGTTCTAAGTTTGTTCCACATGTCAACACGTCTTTTCTCAGTACTTTGCAGCCAATTTCTTTAACGGTCCAACCACACCCACCGCCGCCCGCCCCGCCGACCCCCCCCCCCCCCACCCCATATCTGCAGTGCTTCAATTTCTCTCACAAGGGTTGATTCCAGCCATCTATGGATGTGGCTAAACCTTCTTAAACGACATGTCTCAATTACTTAAATTATAGCAGCTACCATAATTTGCTCTTACATGCCCATTCTAATTCTATCATTCCCAACAACTCCAGTCTTCCTACCAGGTGCATATTTTAGGTAAATACACATCACAATAATTTCAAAACAACTCCACAGTCTTCTCACCAGGTGGCAGCAAAGAAAAGGGAGATCAAGGCCAGGGTTCGGGCAATGTTGTAGGAGGTTCAGAGAGAGTTCTTAGGCCTAAAGAAAAGAATTTCATTTACACCAGGGCCCTCAGGTGGAGAACCCTTTAAGTGGAATAGGAAAAAAGATGGTCCTAGGCCCCAGGATGGCTGGAAGGAGGATAATTTCACGGCACATCCTTTTTTTTATTCTACCAAAAAAATCACTTTTTATGAAGTTTTCAACTTTCATAATATTAATTTGGGAATAGACCTATGAAAATAGCACAGTATTTTCAATATATTAGTGATATTTGTGAAACTACGCTGATGTACCCCAACTATGCACATCCACTTGCATCAAACCACTGGCTTGCACTTTGGAAGCATGGCATGACCCAAGCGACAGGTCTATCCAGATGACATCACTATATATAGCATGCATTACCAACCAATCACATCACTTTTTTTTTTTTTTGGATCATTGTGTGGCATCTCGATTGCATCATATGCACTTCTCATTTAGTTCTTATATTAACAAAGCACTGGAAGTATTGGCAATTTTCTGTACAATTAATGATATTCTTCATACAAAATAAATAGATAAATAATGAAATTGTACTCATCAGCATAATTAATATACAATTGATATAATTCAACATGCACATGTCATGATGAGAGAGTCACTAGAGATAGGAAAGTCCTCTGTAGCTCAGTAGAAGATACTCTTCATATAATGTTAAGCTTATTTAGGGTCCCAGAACTAGGAGTTTCGCTTTGGCCAAACATCACTTCAATGCACAAATATCAGTCAGGAGCCAAGAGATATTCAGATAGCACAGTAATATTGGATCAACAGCTATAACATGCAGATACTTGTATATGCCTAGTGTACACATGTCAGACCAGTACAATACCTGTACTCAATATTGCATCTATACTTGTATGATACAAGTATAGCATACCCTATTGTACAGAGTCAATTATTTCATATAAGAGCTATTAATTTATTATTTCTCACAATAAAAAAATATTAGAAAGGGACAATTTTTCTACTTTTCAACATTAGGAATGTAAACAATGATAATTTCATTAATTTATAAATGTTTCAAAAAAGACAATCAATACTGAGTATTAAAATCTTAATATGAAATATGAAATTTCATGTTATGGATAGCATAGATGTATCTGTATCCACATCCCAATTACAAGAAGTGCAGAGTTGCATCGCCAATCCCCTTATCCATGTTCATTGTCCATTCATATCTATGCATCAAAGATTGTCAGGTAAATGCAATACCATTGTAGATCTTGGCTTAGTCTGCTCAAATTAACGCGAGAGGTATGAACCATATACATGTTTTTTTGGCTTAGGCTCCTTGGCTGGGTACAAGTTTTGCTAATATAGTCATTAGTTTGAAGGGCGCTTTCATCTCAGGGAAGTTACAAACAAGACAAATGGAACTTAATTTCCCTTAGGAGGTATTTGCTAGCAGCTCTAGTTGTGTCTTGTCATGTGCATGACAAGAGGTTAGACTGTTTTCAAACTAAAAATGCTAAATATGTTGATTGTTCTTAACGATTATACCAAAGGGATTGCAGAAACTTAAAAACCTGATCTATATAATCACTGGAATGATAATTCTGTGATTAAAGAGGGATTTCAAATGTTTAAACATCATTTATAAGAACTGTCAGCCATCCAAGTTAGAACAAAGTGTGCCACTACTATGAGACAAGTTAGTAGTGCACATCATGTTCTCATTTTATTCAGCTCATCAGTTTGGATATGTCAATTGTTAGGTACCAAGAAAGGAGAACATGCAGCAAAGTCAAGACAGTTGACCACCTCCTCTTGCATTGCTCCTTGTCTTACTCCAGCTGGTGCCAGGTTCCTTCCTTAATTGCCACGGCACAGTGTTTCCATATGAATTTGTCCACATGATTTTGGCTTGGGGAAATGGCCTTTTTAACAAGAGATACCAAATTGTGTGGAATCTAGCATTTGAGGCAGTTCTATGGTCATTGTGCAGAAGAGGCACAAAAGAATCTTCAACAATGAAGTAAAACTTTCGCAAGAAATGGTGGAGATCATCAAAGTTACATGTGGACCTCATCTAACAAGAAATTTCAGAACATTACCTCATCAAATTTGTTGAGGGATTGGCCTGTCCACATGATTGACACAATTCATAAGGAAAAAATTGTGTCAAATGAGCTTCGACTCCCTCCCCCCGTCTGGTCTTCTTAAACTCAATGTTTTTATTTTATTTTATTTTATAACCCAAGGTATCTCCCGCCCAGCCCAGCCCAGGAGCCTTTGGCCCTGAACCCGAGGGACACTCGATTATGAACAGCCAAGAACTAATCCCTAGGGGGACATGCAAACCCTCCTATCTACATGCGCCGGGTAAAACTATGGGAGGTGGCCAACAGAGGTAGGTGTCAAACACAAAATCTCTACGCTTCTTGAGGAGCAGAGTCCTTGGCCAACTGAGCTACCACTCGTTGGTTTTCTTAAGTTCAATGTTGATGGCACCTCTAGAGGAAAGTTGGGTTAGACTGGCATTGACGATGTTCCAAGGAACAAAAGGGTAATGTTTGGAAGTCAGCCCGGTGGGTATTATGGATTTCAATGTGGTAGAAATTACACATCTTGGGAAAGTCCTACGGGTCCTCATCAAGTTTTGGTCTGGGAGGATCGTAGTGGAGAGCAACTAAGAGAATATGTATCTTGGGTTTAGGAAGGAAAGAACCGTACATAGGCCTTGCAGTTTGTTCTAAATGAGCTTAACTTCTTGGGCCTTCATTAGATGTTCAAATCAGGCACGTACAGAGGGAGGCTATCGACTTGGCTGATTCTTTAGTCTGGGGTTGGATAAATCCTATAGTTTAAATTGAAGACTGTAATTATGCACCGTAGAGCAATTAGTTTTCTTGAGTTTAGTTTATTCTGCAGTATATACCTCCTATACCATTTTGTATATTTGCTATTACTTGGACTCTTATTTCCATCCTTAGTTCAATTAAATCACTTTTTGTTGCTGTAGTTTTGAAACTCAGCCAGAAGTCTGAGTTGACCCCACACACACACACACACACACACACACACACAAAGAGTCACACAAGTCCCTTTGGCCAAGTCCTATAGGGAAAAAAGGTTAAATTTAATCTTTTTCCTCCTCTTTTTTTTTTTTTTGTGAGAAGGTGCCAGAGGAATTTGGGGACCATTTTCATTCATTTTAGAATAACAAAACCATATTTTGGGGAAGATTGAAGGTAATGTTTATACAACTGGAAAAAAAATCAAATGTGACCACTTTTTTTTCTTTACATCAACTCAAACTCAAGCATTCATGCACTCTAGATCCTTACCCAACAGCTTGGGACGATGTGACCACCTATTATCACTTAAATTCATTCTATATAATTAAAACACATCTGACATGAATTTATAGGATATCATTCTCTATTTTTTAAAGGTTATTATTATCATTTCACAATTTTTTAGGTTTAGGGGGGCTATAGGGGTCAAGTCAACTAAAATTGAGGGGAACCATGGTCGCCCACAATTCCAAATCTTAAAACCTAACAGTCAAGAAAAGGGAAAAGAAAGAAAGAAAGGAGAACATTTATGAATATGAACATAGATGATACAATTACATTTGGTGATGATAGCAAGATAAAAGGAATGTTAACTTACCAATATTAAATATGACATATTGTCTCTCCTGTACATGCGGCTTTGCAACAACCCCACCAGGCTCCACGGTCAAAAGAACATGCACTTCACTATGTTCAGAAAGCTATAGTAAATGTTTCTCAGTACATGAAACAGATTTGATTTTATTAAATGTATAAGACAAACCAGAACACTAACCAAGTTATAATCTGCCTTAAAAATCAGCTTCTCAGTATTAAGCAATCTCCTTTTCATGTTCGACCCAATGTATGATTTGTCCCGTTGCAGTTGGAGTGAAAAGCTAGCCGGTATCTAGTTTTTATTATATCTTTGAATAAGTTTCCATGAAATTCCATTAAAAAAAAAGGTTTCCATAAAGTGGCTGAATGAGTATAGAATGTCAGGGGAAAACATTATACATACAGAAGCTGGATATGATATCTTTACTTCATACCACATGGATGCTTTGAGCCCACGTAGTTGATAACGGCAATGACCCATTTGTAATGGTAAAGTTTCTTGCTTAAGCTCCTCCCCAACATTCAATACTTTGACATCGACTCTGTGAGTTTCCCAAGCAATAAACATATTCCAAGTCAGTACAAACCCTAGAATTGCAGAGAGATTGAAAAATTCTAAGATAAATCAAATGCTTGCACTTGGGCTTAATTAGAAAACGAACATATCTTCTTGCTCATACGGTAGGCAGTTGACGACAAAGACATGTAGGTAGAGCAGAATACACCCGCTAAGCATTAATGTGTAAGCCATTGTCATTCCCTGGAGTTGATTCGTAAAATATGTGCGATCCACCTTGTTCCCTTGATCCCAATATACTTGAAACACTTCCAAACACTTTCAATCAGATGATCTTCCTGCGTTTCTCCATTTAGGCATGCTTCAAGCCAAATGCAGACTGAAAAAGAAGCTTCAAGTAATGTTACAGAGCAGGAAAATAAGAAGCAGCAGCTTCAAGATGAAAATGAAGCACTCAGTCATTGCGGGCAAAATAGAGTGAAAGGCACAACATCAAAAGTAAACAAACTAAGCGCTTGTTTGGCATCTCTATTTTTTGCCTCTATTTCTCTAATTCTCTAAAGCGGATAAAGGTTTTTAAATTAGAGGTGTTTGGCTGTAATTTATAGCATCTGCCCACTCTAGAGTAATAGAGGCACAGCCTCTAAAAAGGAAATGCCCCAAATCTGGGCATGTAGAAATGAGAGGCAACGCCTCTTGAAAAAGCAGAGGCGGAGCCTAATTTTGATGACAAGAATGCACCAAGATGGACTTTTATTATCAACGAAAGTCCTTTGAATAAAGCCCTCACTTCTTGTTCTTTCTGCAACCGGAAACCACTGACCTTACCTCTTCTCTTTCTACGAAAACGAACCAGCAACGGTGGTGCTCCGGGCAGCAGTGGCTTCACTGGAAACAGCAAGAGTGAAGCAAACGATGGCTCGAAAATCTGCAACATCTAATGTTGAGAAGAGAGCAGGTTCAGGTTCTGAAGAAATCGCAGAGGGTCCGAAGAGATCGGAGTTCTTATGGATGGCTTTGCTTGTTGTTCTGCTCCATAGTTCTGGGCCCGTTCATCCTGTTCATTTCGAGAGGTTCCCAGATCCTCTTATGGCTGAGCAGGTGGGGAAACGGGGATTCCCAAAGGATTTTTTTGGGATTTTTTTCTTCTACTTTCCTAACTTGTGCTTCTGAATGTTGCTTGGTTTTGTTTATTTTAATTTGGATTTTGATTTGGAGTTGGAATGTTGAAATCTGGAATGGAGTTATGATCGAATGGATTTTGTTCTTGGAATGGGCAGGGTATGTAATTGATATCTTGTGAGAAAATGAATTGCGTAGAGCGTGGTTTCCATGAATAGGAAACTAAAGCCATAAAGGATACATTTGGGAAGGAAGAAAAAACATCATTGTGGATGGCTTTCTTTTTCCGCCATTGAACACGAGGTAACGCAACAATGAGAGGAAAAAGTTGAAGGAGTTCGTTTTTGGTCCTTTCTAGCTTTTATTTTTGATCTTTGATCTTTTTGAATTATTATTATTATTATTATTTGGGTTCTACCAGTGGTTCCATGTATATGTAACGTGAGTATTTAGGGCTTGTTTTTCTTGAGGATTTGTGGGTGGAAAGTGGAATTGAAGAAAATAAATGTTGCTAAGCCGCTGAGATGGGTTTTTATGGGTACACTGGTGGGGCGTGACTGGCCCGGGGGACTGATCGTGACTGGGACAGTGGCTATGTTCAGTGTTAGATTCGTGCGTCAATAATAGAAACCATGTCATGGTAGAAAAATTGTCAATGGATTCATAAGTTTAATGTGAACTTGAGGGCTAATGTTGCATGTGTTCTTGAATAATATATGAAGGTAGAAAATGTACATGAGTTCCTTTTTTACATAATGACATAAACTACTCTTCTAAAAAAAAAAGGTAAATCCCTCTTAAAAGAGGCAAATAGAGGGCATACCAAACGATCTATTTTAAATAGATCCATTCGTTACCAAACACGTTTTTTTATTCTAACCTCTTTTCTGTATGACTCTTGTTTCAATGGCTCTATTTTGAATAGTCTGTCAGGAAAGGAGTAGAGATGCCAAACAAGACTTAACCATAACAATCAAGAAGAGATGAAGTGAAGCAAGTAGCATTTTGGACAACAAATGGATGTGAGATAAATTTTTTAAGAGAAACCAACATGCCACACTAAAAGTTCTAGAGTTTCCAGATGAAAGTAAACACAAACAGATATCAATTCCTTTCTAAAGATGGTCTTTACCCCTTTTCTCATCAGTCCTTTCAAAAGGAGTCTTGTAAGTACTAAAATATATAATCTTTTGTGCAATATATATCGAGCCAGGTCAAACCTTTAAGCATATACAGAACTGGGCCTGGTCCATTTAACTATTCAAGCAGAATGTTGAGCTCATGTTTAGCAAAATATCAGCTCGACTCTGCTCGGGCTTGGGCTGGCCAAGCCCCTGAACATTTGGAGTGCTCAATGGCCACACCATCCGGGCCCAGGCCTAATAATGATGGGCTGGCTTTTTTCTGTAGTTATAGGCCCATGGCTGGAAAAATGGTCAGTCGCAAATGTTAAATGAACCTTTTCATGATTAAAGAGTAAAGACCCACTGCAGCCCACCAAATTTAGCAGAACATATGTATCTTTGCAAATGGGATGGGCTTGGACCTAACTATCATGCCCGTGAGCTGGATTCAGGCCTGAATAGCAGGCCTAATAACTGACTGGGTTGGGCCCGACCTGGCCTTTCAACACCCTCATTTAGCTAACACAGTAACTCACTACAATGAAACAAAGCAAAGTACTCAAATCTCACAGGAATCAAATCAAAACCAGAAAAGCATAGAAACAACTGAATTTTTTAGGAGGAAATGGTCCATCAGATCATTTATTCTCTCCTCTAGACATCCATGAAAGCCCTAAACACAGCAGCAGACCTTCAAATGTTCAAGGTAATTGAATAGAATTAGGATGCTTTCATCCAGATGCAATATTTCTACCGTCTTTCTCGCAGATTCGAGGAAAAGGGCATCAGATTCCTTGAATTGAAGAGGAAAAGAAACAAAGAGGATTAAAAAAAGGGACAGAAAAACCAATCACTCTTCGATTTATGGTTGAAAATGGTGGTTGGGGTTTAGGGTTTAAGGAAAGAAACAACCAGAAAGAAGAGAAATACGAGATTTCACATACCTTAGAGATGGAGCAGAAACGAGAAGCGACTCTGAAACGGCCACAGCAGAGAGAGGCTTGCATTGGTTGGGAGGTTTTGAAAGAGCACCGCAATAAGTGGGGCTGCACCCACGCGCCTGTACCTGGGTCTGCTCCTGATTTTCTGGTTGCACTGGTCATACTCTTTGGGCCAGGATCCAGCTAATTCATTGTTCAAATACACACTTTTGTTTTTCTAAGTAGGGTCCGGATGAATCCTAAGAGCATGTTTGGCAAAAGGTGAGAGATCCACAGATCTGGAGATTTCTTACTATTCTTGGAATATGGATTCCCTGCTGAGGATTTGTATAGCTGAAGATCTCACATCGATATCAGTGTATATCGATGCATATATCTGAGAAAATTTGATTTAAACGCAATTCCGAATAAGTGAGGATTTCCAAATCCTATAGGGAGAGGTCAGATTTGAAAATCCAAATAAATGAGGATTTTCATAGGTCCAAATCCTCAGGGATTTTCAATTGACAAACATGAATTTTTCATGAGTTAGTGAAAAACAAAAATATTTTCTTTGAGGACTTGGTTGCCAAACGTGACCTTAAGCATATTTATGGGACTCAGATCCAATGGCCTTGAAGCAAATGCCAATGGAGTCTAATGGATCAGGCTTAGGTTGGTCCATGGCTGGCTAGGCCCGATGAGGACTGATATTATAGACAATTGCTAAGAGGATCTAAATGGATCTAAAAGGATCTCATTATAGGCCCAATTACCACCACATCTTTGGTAGTCCAAGAGAAGTGACATTTCAACAAGAGGCATGACTTTTGTTCGTTTTGCGTATTAAGAAGGCTGAGTTCGATGGGGTCCTAATTAGAAAATGAGACCAAATAAGGAGTCACAAATTATGGGTTGCTTTGATGGAAGGAGACCAAAATCTGTGCAAATCTTCATTGGTTGTCAGTTGTGATATTTCACCACTTTTACAAATAAAGAAGGAAAAAAGAAAGAGCCCATTGATCACAATCGTTCATTTAGATTGTCTTCATCATCTCGATCAAGTCGATCTTAGCATTTTAGTCCTATGTTGGATGCATATGTCAAAACCCTTTTGGTTTAAAATTTTGCACATTATTAGCTTATTGCCTACAATTGAGTTTTGAAAGGCTCTTAACCCCATTAAGCATATTTTCATTTATTTTGAAAGGAGTCTTAAACTGTCTCACATTTTAATTAAAAGGGGTGTTGAATTCTTCGTATTGATTTGAAGAGATAGAAAATATAAAAACACGGAGCTCACAAACCAAAGTTGCAATGATAGAAGGCCCATCCTCACACCACGTAATGTAAAGTGTAAAGTTGGCCAACCGAAGCCCATGCCCATCCATGATGCAATGCACTACGGAGCTCAAACCACGGATATGAGCTCCATAAGCCTATGGAATAAAATTTAGAAAGGTTAGTTAAGTAAAAACTTATAAATGGTATTTTCCTTTTCAATTATTTCTAATGTAGGACTCTTGAAGAAGTCTATGTATTCCTATGTTTAAATTCATATGTATGCATACATGTCCCAGAGAAAAGAAGCATTTCATAAATCATAAAATGGGTTCTCCCATAGGGCTGTTTTTCATGGAATATTCAATTCAAAATCTTTTATTGAAAATGCCTGATTTTCAACGATCAAAAGCCTAACTTTTAATTTGTCAATTTTTTTAAAATCTTTGGCCCCAAGTGTCCCTAAACCTCGCTTGAAGTCTTGTATTATTATATTACTATGAGAAATGTTCTCCGACCAAGTCCACCTTTGATCGCAGAAGAGCCCAAGTGGGCCCCACATAGTTATTGCTCGTGGAAGAACAGTTTTCGTGATGCTGTAAAACGTGTTGTTTTACATGTAAAAGATATGGTAATGATCTCAACTCTCTAGTTGGTGTAAAACTTTGCCCAAATGAAATACATGAAGTACATGAAGACAAATCCTGACCAGCTCCTCCTCTACAGTCTCGTCTACCGGATTTCCAGGGCTGGCCAATGGAATTAGAGTTCTCTTCGACTCGGCCAGGTACATTTGCACTTGCACATGAAGCGTACCTTCTTAATTTGCTTGCAAAGTAACGCATCATATTTAGACAACAAACACTTACATACACATCCATAATGCAAGATGCATGTGACATCCCACCGTTGCCCTGCTGGGTTTTGTCTCCACTCGAGTCGAACCCAAGAGCCAAGATAGCGTTTCTCTCTGCCCCCACCATTCGACCATTGGGCTTCTTCCATCTGCCGACACCAAAAACACCCCCATGTAATATTCCATCGCCTCTCTTTGTGGCAGTCACGATTGGAGTGGACCAACTACATCAACAGTCAGGATTGCACTTGAAGTTGTATGTGGGAGAATATTTCCGATCATAGTCTATAGTAACTTGTAGGAAGAAATGGTATCGAAATGACTTGTAGATTTCCTTGTAATTTCTACAGTATGTTGACTTTTCTTTTTTTTTTCACAAGAAGATCATTTGAAAATTATATATTTTACAGGAGAGTGTCTCACTTTCTAAATATCATGCCCGCTTGTACAGCCATATCCAATAACCAAATGCCCCCTACTCCTTTTATCAATATTTGAGTTCGAATAAGGATGCCATATTAGTTTCATTTGTCTAGGAGTCTTTGAGTAAATTAAACATGATCCATATGTGTAGATGAAATTTACATATAAGAGACATAGGTCACAACTCTTATATTTGAAGTGTTTGACAACTAAAGATGAGACTGACCATCTCATTTGAAAAGGTTGTGGCACTACAGTTACTCTTGATCGTCGGAGTGGAAGGCTCTGTACTATTATGCTAGTACATTGGATATGCTGAAAGACCATAAGTAACACCTTATACAAAAGACGGTCTTTAATTGAGTGACACTCTCATAATTTTCAAGCAATAGGCTCTCAATCCTGAGAGAGTAATGGACTCGAATTTATGTTGTGCATTTACTTTAACTTACCAATAAGTGAGGTCAACTGTAGGTCAACAACTCGGTATCTTAAGTAAATGGTAATGGAACTGTGTAAACATATATTCTCAATATAAAATCTATCCTCATAAGAGAAATATCTCTTTGTGCTGATTAATGAAATTTATTATCGGCAAGTGTGCACCCGTTGTAACTAAGAGTTCATCAAATGCTATTGATGATCGGTGTGATTAATTAAATTACAAGGATAATAAGAGGTGGATCCACATTGGCTAGACAACTAATATTATTTTCCAATGAGTCCGTGGATATAATTGATGGAGCGATCTGTTTGTAGTAATTGAAAAGTTTAGGGTCTTTTTATAAAATTCGTAAGATTGTAGTACAATTACATATATAGTGAAGTTATTTATAATTAACTGTTGATCGGGAACTTACATAAGATGTGTAGTCCAGATACTTCAGTTAAAGTTAGATCCAAGGAATCCCTAGATGTCCACATGCTAGCCCTAAGTGAGAGATGTAATCAAATAAGAACTCATAAAGGAAAGACGAGTGGAACTACTACTTATAAGAGAACTAGGAGAGGGAGTTGCCAAAAAGTATATATACACCACCAGAGCAGGACATCCAGATATTATTGGACGCTCAAACTCCTCTTGGACGTTTTTACTGGAGCTCTCCTCCCTTATATTCTCTCATTTATGTTTTTGGTTAGAGTGCCTTGGGTTGTTCTTCTTAATTGATATCTCACCATTCTCTTTGAGAAGTTCTCTCCCATTGGAAAATAGTGTGGAAGACTGCGAGGTCTAGGATATTGTATCTGTGAAATGGTTTTGCAGAATCAAAGATCAAGGTCTCGATTTGAGTACAACAAAGCTCCTCAGGTATAGATCTACACTTGTTTGTTTGTAGATCTAGTTTATATTTGTTTAGATCTGTCTTTTCTTTTAATATATTTGGAATATTAATACATTAAGATTATGGTTTGAGATTTTGGGATGGATTATATGGCTTATTGGGTGTTTGATCCCCATGGTAAGCGGATCAAAGTTTTTCAAATCCTGTCTAGATTGCCCACCTACTTCCGACACTATTAAACCCTTCAAGGCCAACCAATACAGATCAGTGGTCCCACCTCTTAAATCTAAGCCACTTAAATAATTATCTACCCCTCTACTTCAAAGTGGAGCTTGTAATAAAATTGATGACATGCAGAATATGTAACTTTAATTGCCCATGGCTGTATTGATCCAGTGACAATGCTAATTCAAAAGGAGTTAGGTGTTAGGCCCCGACCCGGATTAATCATAATTAAAGCTAATTAATCACAATTAGTGATACTTAAGCATGATTAATTGTGTTAATTGTGATTAATGAACAAAATGAATTGGGTTAGTCTCAAATGATTGAATTAAGCCTAATGAAATGAATTTGAATGGGATTGAGTTGATAAGAATGAGTTTAAACTCAAGCAAGATAGAGTAAGGACCTTTTTGTAAATACGAATTTTCGCGTATTTCGTCGAATACGGAAATTCTTGATACCAACGTGTGTATCTCGAAGAGTATGTCAACTTTCATAATACACTTGGTTTCATTTGATCCAAGGTTGATCAAATGGGCCTTCATTTGACCCGAAATGTGAATAAGAGAAATAAAGAGGGCTTAAGTGCAAAAAGTCAGCTTATACAAGCTAACAGATGGCTCATTTCCCATTTTACAAATCCTAAGCAACTTCCTTCCTTTTTCTTCCATTTTCTACACCAAGAGTGGAGATTTGGGGAGGATTCCAAGTGATTTTGGGTGGAAACATCATCATCTTCATCTTCTTCTTCAAGTGAATCCTCCATTGTTGAAAGCTTGGAGTTTGCTTGGGAGAGATTGTGCCAAACCTAGCCAAGCAAAAGGGGTTTTTTTATATCAAAGAAGTTTCTAAGGAGGCAAGTATAAACCCTACTTGTGATTATTGTTAGTATTGTGAATGTAAATGGGTTTGTATGCATTTTTCCCATTGATTTCCTTATAATGGATTGTTATGGGTTGATTGAATGATTAGAAATGTCATTAATGTGGGGATTGAATGATGAATGAGGAGTGGACAGGAGGTCCAAAATTGATTGCCGGTGGTTGTGGTAATGAATGGAGAAATGAATGAAGAAGAGAGAGAATTGCAGAAATCCGGGTTGGTTTTCTGAAGCATTCGCTTGAGCGAACCACTCTCTAGATAAACGAAGTGAAGTTCTGAAGCATTCGCTCTAGCGAACCACTCTCTAGATGAAGCCACTCGAGCGACCATTTCTATGTTTGAGTTCGCTCGAGCGACCACTTCTCTGTCTGGGTCCGCTCGAGCGAACTTGAGTCCGCTCGAGCGAACCTGATACTAGACAAGGCATTAATTGAGGCCGAAAATTTGGCCAATCGATCGGGGGACTCCGTTAGAGTCCAATTAGTTTTGGATTTCGTAGAAAACATAGACACTTTTTGGACATTTATGTGTCTCCTAAATTAGCTTTGAGGCTAATTAATGTAAAAATAGAGATTGATGGGGAATTGTGGATAATGAAATAGAGACGGTGAGAATTGAACCCATGGATTAATAATGGGTTAAATGATAATTGATTGTAGACTATACCTCTATGAGTGGTAATTATGGGGACTCCAATGTACATATAAATACAAATGTGATAGAATAACACGTACATTGAATAACCCATGGTTACACCCAAATGGTGGGTATGAACTGGAATAGAAATAAATAGAATTGAGTAGTCAGTGATTCTCTCGTGCCATTGTATACTGTATCACTTGATTCCAATCTCACATGATTGATGCCATTGTTGTTTCATTTCCATTGTTAAAAATGGAATTACCATATAGAACTGAACCTATAAATGGATCGATAATGAAATGTATTGACCCTTGAGTCTGACACTATCTAGCTATTGTATGAAATTATAAATGAATTAATAAATGATTATGTATATGAGGCCAGGGTCATGAATGATGCGCCCTTCTGCCCTAAGCCAAATGACTATTCCTACTGTAGTAGATGATTTGGGGGCATTCTGGAGCTCCGTGGTGATGCTAGTGTCCCTGGCCCGGACACTGGTAAGTCCCACAAATTCCGATCGTATCTACAGGTACTGATTGATGCATTCCATTCGGAAGATGAATCATTCCTTTGAGGGAAGATGGTATATGAAATGAAATGACATGAAAAGAAATAGAATGAAATGAAAGCTATGGTAGTTACTATCTTGTACATGTTTATTGATTGACTTATATACTCATCCATTGTCTAGAATTGGAACTATTCACTAAATATATTGAATGAAATTAGTAATGTACAAACATGTGCTTTTAAAAGTTTTGTTTATACATTGTTGAACCGTCGTGTTCATTAGTGTTATTGATGGCATTACAGGCCCGATTGCCCGTGCCGGCCCAGCGGCAGCGGAGGAGACCGTTGCGGTTCCTCCGGGAGGATTGATAGAATGGGATGGCCGGAATGCCAATTGAGATGGTATTCGAGTGCACGAATGGACTAGAAATGTTTTGGTGATTCTTTTGAGAATTCTTTTGAATAGTTGAAATTCATTTTGGAAATGTAACATTTTGAGAATTTGAATAGTCATCACTATGCATAGTGTTTAGATATGCTTAAGTTGATGAGAGAAAGCAAATGAGCGATACATGTATAAAGAACCTTATTTTGTATACATGTACATTTTGGAATTAATTGTCAACTTGCATTTCCGCAAATTATACAATTGTCAGGTATGTATGAATGAATGTATCCCTTGTGGATTCTGTTTTAACTTAGGTTAATTCAAAGTTCACGAGAGTAAGTATGGTTCACGGCCCTGAATTATCGTAACTCGGGCCCGGAACGTGACATTAGGCCCATAATATGATTGGTCACATGCTAGAAACATGTTCATGAAGAAGAACGAACAATGATTTTGAGCAATTTGACTTCACAGCCGAACTCTCCCTCACTCTGCTCTCTCGTACTTCCAGGGCTGTTCTGATGGAATCAGAATTCTCTTCACCCCATCCTCAGGCAATTTATCACATGAAGAGCAGCTTCTTTGCTTGCAAGTTACATAATTAATATATCTAGCAATTAGTTTACACTTGCACATCCAATGTTAATGCGAGACGCATGTGACATCCCACCGTTGCCCCTGGTAGGTTTCGTCTCACGCTCCAACACAAGATAACGTTTCTGTCGGGCCCCACCAATCGACCATTGCCCTTATTCCATCTGCCGACACCAAAAACACCCCCCAATTATTGCCTAATATCCAGCTTGCCTAATCGTATACGAACAGCCGAGCCGAGCCGAGCCGAGCTGAAGATATATGTCGGTGCCCGGAATGCATTTATTCTCGTTCTGGGAGAGAGAAAGGAAGCCAACCAATAGTAACATGAGTCCACCGACAGCGGTCTTCTACAGTATTTTATTTGCAAAAACAATTGTCATGTTGCATATATACTATGGAAATTGGTCGCTCTCTTTTCTTCTATTTTACCCTTTCTAATAATAAAAAAAGCAATCTCAAATTCCGTTCTTCATAGCTAGGCTTGATTCATCTAAGTTCTCAAGCACCTGCCTTGCAAATTGGCACTCATTTCAGTTAAATGCTTATCAAATCAACTTATCATTTTCCTCACCATTAAATTAAAGAACGTTGGTTTTTGTTTTTTTTTTCTGTCGGAAGGTTTTCAATCCTTTGTGCTGGACTAATCTCTCCGAGCCTAGAGGGAAGTGGGGTAAACTCCCTTTGTAATCCCAGTGTGGTAGAATAGTTTTGAACCTATAACTTTTGGGTACATACCAAGTAAGCTACCCTTCTTGGTTGAATTAAAGAACAGTGAAAATTAGGTTTGAGAGTTGTTTGATTTGTAGTGGTAGTTGAGCTTTTTTGATGAATTTCAGTTTATTTTAAGATAGAGTTGATGTAAGTGGATTTGTTTGAAATAAAACCATTACAGTAAGATTTTATTTTAAATGGATTGTTTGGCATGTTGATTCAATTACTAGATAGTTTAAAGTACTTAAAATATATATCTAAATTAAACTTAAGTCAAATAAACTCTAAAAGTTGACTTGCCAAATGGAATCATGGTCTACATGAATTTATCCGCTCTTATGCAATTAAAATGCATGTATTAATAAAGTAGACCTCATATCATATTCATTTGCTCAGGGAAAATCTTTTTTCCCTTTAAACTCCATTTAAGTGGATCATACTCTTTTTCAAAGACATGCATACAAGGATACATACGAGGATAAGTTCGGCAGTCTTTTAGTTTGATGTATATATATTGTTTTATTATTAGAAATGACGCATTTGTTAGTGTTTTTTTATAATTTGAAAAAATGATTCACTGAAGTGGAAAAGTACCATGTACAAATAAAAAGAGGTGACATGCCCAAAATTTAAAATCTGGACAACTAAGTGAAAATTGCCGCTACATACTAAGGGTAGAGCAAGATAAAGAGGTACGGAGCTAAAGCCCCACCGTAGCCTAAAATTTTTTAAAAACCCCATATAAAACGAAAACACATGCCCTTTTTGGAGGCTATGTTCTCGTATCCTCGAGCATAAAAAAGTCCATGTGCCTGCAAGCATTGAACCTTGTTCATTTACGACTAGGGTCGCG
This sequence comes from Persea americana, assembly GCA_029852735.1. Classification (NCBI taxonomy): domain Eukaryota; kingdom Viridiplantae; phylum Streptophyta; class Magnoliopsida; order Laurales; family Lauraceae; genus Persea; species Persea americana. Next base: position 12,990,827 of record CM056809.1, read on the forward strand.
GAATTTTGACCCGCCTCACAGCGAAAGCATATGCATTGTAAACAACTATATCCAGGCTGTCAAGAATCTAAACAACATTGATGGAAGAAAGGGACTAGAGAAAAAAAAAATTTAGAGAACGGTTAGTCCCTTTACTTTTACACTATCCAAACTCCCTCACGTATGTATGATTGATCTTTTTGAACTAATAATACCAACAGCACAACGTATGATCTTGCCATCTTCAAATTGATGGCAACAAAAATAACATATAAGCATAAAATTATTGATATTTGCAATCTTATGATGAATTTGAGCGATAGTGAGCGAAAGTGAGAAAACCGATTGTATCCTCTCATATGAAATTAGTTATTGGGAGATTTTTGTTTTTGGTATAATATTGGGAGAGTCAAAGAGAAGTAACTTATTTTTATCATTTTTTAAGTGTTTAAAAGGATTAAGATCCAGATGACCGAAGATGATGATCATAAATGGTTGAAAATTCATTTCTTTATTTCTTTTCCATGAAAGGAGTCATCCACATTCCCTGGAAGTGTTTCTTTACAAGAATTTACAATTCTCAAAATAACATCCTTTATTGAAATTCGAAAGTTCACGTGGCCCTAGTAGCATTTTGAAATGCAAAAGAAGTTGAAATTTTAAGAATTCCAAATGCCTTCTTTAACTTTTTAAGTGGGTTAAAATTAAAAGAACATGCAATGAAATGAGGTGTTATGAAATGCTGAATGGATAAGCTGTCGCATCATATCACTAATTCCTAATGCTAGAAAATCTCATAAAAATGCTCGTAAAGAAACAAACCCAATGAACCCAAATCTAATGGGATTCTAATGCCACCTGAAATTATCAATCAAATTAATCTTTTGTAGGGTATTAACAATATTTATAAACTTCTCTATCTGAAAATGTGTCCCTTCAAATCAACCTTGTGGACATAGAGCTAATTAAGCATGAAAAACAAAACCATATCAAAATCATACTTGATGAATTGATGAATTCAATGGTTATTGCCACTGAGGTTAAAGTTAGGAGCACTCCTGCCATTCTAAAAAGGAATTTGTTCAATGAAAGTTAGCCCCAAATAGGATAAATCTCACACCAATTCACTTCCATAAGGATCAAGGAAGAGATCACTACATTCGTTTCAAATGCTTTTAAATTAATGATTATAATTATGAAATCAATCTCAACTCTTACATGTAATCAAAACTGAATCACCCATCATCTTTAAGTGGGCCCCACAGGGTAGGCTGGACCAACCTGTGATTCAGTCGTCTGTACATACATGATTTCACTAAGCAATGACTTTTAAAACAAAACCTGTCTTCTCTCTCAAACTTAAGTCTCTGGCCTTTTTTTAAGGTGGCCACTGTAGTACAAGTCACTGTCAATGAACAAAATGCAGAAAAAGCAGAAGCCAACATCTCACCACACTCACTCACCCAACCACTTGAAGTACCCTTTACGATGCGTGTCTTCCACTCATCTTCACATCCTCTTCTTCTCTAAAATACCCACAATACAAGAGAGCAAAAGAAGAGAGAGAGAGAGAAGAGAGAGCAGAGGAGTTCTTCCATCCATTCGTACGAATTTTCTGATTTCTACTACTTCACTGCATCGTCCTTATCGGCCACATTGATTGTCAGCCGTCCATCGCTTGCTTTCTCCCTCTCCCAAGATGAGCATGTACGGTAGAGACCCGTGGGGCGGCCCACTGGAGATCAACGCAGACTCGGCGACCGACGACGACCGGAGCCGGAACCTGCAGGACCTGGACCGGGCGGCGCTGTCGCGGCCGCTGGACGAGACGCAGCAGAGCTGGCTGCTGGGGCCAGGGGAGCAGAAGAAGAAGAAGTACGTTGATCTTGGATGCATCATTGTCAGCCGCAAGATCTTCGTTTGGACGGTCGGATCTATCATCGCATGCGGCCTGATTGCCGGTCTCGTCACTCTAATCGTCAAGACGGTGCCGCGCCACCACCATCCGCCGCCACCGCCGGACAACTACACCCAGGCCCTACACAAAGCTCTCTTGTTCTTCAATGCTCAGAGATGTACGGTCCAAATCTCATCTCATTTCATCTTATTCATTAAAAAAGATTGCTTTTTTTATTTTTTTTCTCTCTCAGATCTGACCTTATTTTCCTTTTTTTTTTTTTTTTTTTCTGTTGAATTCCCACTGAAATGAGACTGATTTCTTAATTTTCGCTGTTTTTTTTTGGAATCTGACTGTGATTGAGTATTTTTCCTCATTTTTGTTGTCAAATTCGCGGAATTTGGATTTCTTGGAAGGGAGAGTGATGGGGATTTTGGTTTCCTCTTAGTTTTCTGCGAGGGATTGTGTGGACGTTTCCTGATTTGATTTGTTTGATGCTGTGATGTTGAGATCTGAGTTGGGTTGGTGTTTTTGCTTCTCTGAGAGTTGATGGAGATTATATTGAGATGCGAGTGAGTATTTCGAGAGTCTGCTCGTTTTGCGGAGGAAAACTCGGCTACGAAACGTTTTGTGGGGCAAATTGATGATTCAACCCTAACCATTTGTTTAAAGCCCCAAAAATATAACGATTATATAAATGCATGTGTAACTGTTGGACTTTTAGGGGCTTTTGATAGATGGCCAGGATCATCGGATCTAGGCAGTTTTGTACAAACCCAGGTGCCCGTTCATCAAGGTGGGCCCTACAGAAGGATTTGCAGGTTTGGAACTTGGGAGCCAAATCCAGATATGTAAATTGGCTGTCCGATGGGGGATGCTCTAATAAATTCTAGATTTAATGGGCCTGTTTGTGGGGAACCCATTGAGTGTGATTTAGAATGGAAATGAAAGTACCAAGGAATCAAGGAAAATGACTTGTTGATGAAGAAATTCTACGGAAACGCCTCTGCTTATATCTTTAGTAAACTATAAGAAATTATCCTAGGCAGAGTTCTGCAAGGGAACTCTAGGCAGATGGCATTATGGTGACCCATGTGGAGTCATCATTGCTTGATTTAAGTCATTCATATTACATGCTCTCCTACATATCTAAATATGCACTTGCCTAATTTTTTTTCTCCGACCATAGTGATATATAATATTGGATTGATCACATGCATAAAAACGAATTAAACGTTGAGTTGAACTCTTTTTTTCTTTTTCTTTTTGTGCTTCGATCAATTCAATTGTATATATCACTCTGAATGTATTGACATTTGGTCAATAACATATTCATGCAAATTGCATTATGTAATGAAAGAAATCCTACTCTTTGTAAACTCCCATGTGGGCATAAGCATATGATCATTTCTCCTTTCGTTATTACCATTGTAAGATGTCCACCCCTTCTGTCAACAATTCGGAATCTAAGGGAATAGAATAACTGATCTTGCTTCGGCTTTCTTCATGTAATATTTTGAGTGATTTGTTGGTTGTATGGGTAGTATTAGTCTGATTGTGTTTTGCCTTTCTGTTCAAAACTTACAGCTGGACCTATTCCAAAGCATAACAATGTTTCATGGCGGGGAAATTCGGGTATGAAAGACGGGCTATCTGATACATCTATCAGAAAGAATCTAGTTGGGGGCTTTTATGATGCTGGTGATGCTATCAAGTTCAACTTTCCACAAGCATATGCCATGACAATGTTGAGCTGGAGTGTGATTGAATACAGTGCAAAATATGAAGCTGCCGGGGAGCTCAACCATGTCAAGGAGACCATCAAGTGGGGGACTGATTACTTTCTCAAGACCTTCAACTCCTCTGCTGACACCATCGACAAGGTTGTTGCTCAGGTAATTTCTTTGGTTGTTATTCCTGAGATTTCATGTGCAAATTTTATTGTTGTTTGTTCGGGAAGAGTACTAGAATATCACATGATGAGGATGCTGTAATTGTAAATGAATTCTGCTCCTGTTGCATGTTTGTTTGGTGTGCCACATATGTTATCAATCTTTTTTCCCCTTCTGGCAGGTTGGTATAGGTGATACTTCAAAGGGGCCTAGTCCTAATGACCATTACTGTTGGGTGAGGCCTGAGGACATTGATTACTCACGACCAGTATATGAATGTCATAGCTGCTCCGATCTTGCTGCAGAAATGGCTGCTGCTTTAGCTGCTGCATCCATAGTCTTTAAGGACAGCAAGACCTATTCGCAGAAACTCATCCATGGTGCCAAAACACTCTTTAAGTTTGCACGGGAGCAGCGAGGTAGATACAGTCCAGGGGGCAGCGATCCTTCGCTCTTCTACAATTCCACTAGTTACTGGGATGAATTCGTGTGGGGCTCAGCATGGTTGTATTATGCCACCGGGAATAATTCCTATCTTCAACTGGCTACTCACCCAAAACTTGCCAAGCATGCTGGTGCCTTCTGGGGTGGGCCGGATTATGGCGTTCTTAGCTGGGACAACAAGCTTCCTGCAGCTCAAGTAAGTTATTAATGCACTGCACTCTCTTATTGGTTTTACTGCTGCTACTGCTAACGGCATTGCTGGACACATTCAGTTAACAATGCCACCTAGCCTGTGAAGTTCAATTCTATATAATGTTGATTCTCAATTATAAGCATTTGGAGCTTCAAGAGCAAATTAACTGAGCTTCTTTTTTGTTGCCCTTATCGAGTACAACCCCTATCTATTCCCCATTTGATAACAGAACTTCTCGTACCCCACCATCAAATTATCTTTCCATGGCCATTGCCTCATTTTCAGCTAAAATAGTGTCTACGGAGTGAGCTCTCCATACGAAGTTATGAATTAAATGGTCATTCTTTTCCTTCATTTGAATGGTATGAATTAGATGGTCCTTGCCAGCTAAATCATTTCCCTGCCATGGAAAAAAGGAGTAAATGCTATGAAGATGTTATAAATTTATCCATGTTAGAATTGAATGTCTTGATAATCTTACAAAGTAATTTGTTAGATACTCTTAATTTTTCTTTTTTGTTGCCAGCAATCAAAAGTTGAAACATTTCTGTGCCTTCCTATGATTTGTAGTTGTCTTATCTGTCCTGTGATTTCAATAGAGAAACTGAAGAAAATTGTTGAAGAAGTATTTTTTTTGTTGAATGGTAAGATAATCTGGAATCCTGTGTACCGACGACCTATGTATGAATACACATTCATTACGTCATCTTGAACTTTGTGAACTTTTCTTCTCTTGTAATTATTTAATTCAATTGAAGTTAGCCTATATCTTCAGGTCTTCTGCACATTCCTAAGATATGCAATTTTTGAAGGATGTTCAGCACATTCCTGACTGTGATCTTATTGGAATTAGACTATATGGGCCTTTACTTGTAGATTGAATTGTGTGTGTGATAAGGGTAGAGACAACTTTAGGAAAGACGATTAAGGAGAAAAAATAGGAAAAATAATGTTTTAAATTAAAATTGCTTGGCTCTACTAAATTTCAGACAGCAGTGCTGCTGTATTCAAAATAGCGTAACGGCCTCAACCACTATGACCGATAATGCAGCCGCTACATCGCTATTTTGAATCATGCTCTTAATGTATTTTATTCTTCAAATCTCTAGTTAACTATAAACTTATCCTCTATTAATTTCCCATTTTCAGGTTCTGCTAAGCAGGTTGAGGTTGTACTTGAGCCCCGGCTATCCTTACGAAGAAATATTGAGGACTTTCCACAACCAGACAAACATTATTATGTGCTCATTTTTACCAGATTTCACCAGTTTTAACCGAACAAAAGGTTAGTGTGGATCCACCATTTCATGATGCTTACTATCATGTATTCAAGATCTGTTTACTGTCATGTATTCAAGATCTGATTATCGAAGTATATTGCAGGTGGTCTGATTCAACTGAACCATGGAAGGCCTCAGCCCCTTCAATATGTAGTAAATGCAGCATTCCTTGCTTCTGTTTACAGTGATTATCTCGATGCTGCAGATACGCCAGGATGGTATTGTGGACCAAATTTCTTCTCTACACAACATCTGCGCAATTTTGCCAAGACCCAGGTATGCTTCAGTGGATAGATTAAACCTGAAAGCTCAAGATATCAGGGTTTTTTTTTTTTTGGCTATTACAAGATATCAGCTTTAGTGAGGTTTAATTGAAAGCCATTTCATTTGTAGTCCACTAGTTCTTAACCTTGCAAATGAATACCAATAATCTACAGTTTGAGTCCAAATTTAAGTATGATTTGAGGCATGGGAAAATATTAACTACTTGATATCTATTTGATACAGTCTGACCTGGATGAATCATTACCTGCTCAAACAGTAATTTTAGGTTTTATTGAATACAAGTTGGTGTGTGTTTTTCCCTTTTGGTTGGGGTGGGGAGTGGGGGAAGGGAGGGAGGGGATGTTTAAAGGAATACAAGTTGTGTTGAAAAAGTAGTGCATGATAGTTGACAGGTGCTTGTGCCTGTTATTCTTGAACTTCGAGTTTATTCACGTGATTAAAATCATTGATAAAAAAAGGTGTGGAAACACTTGGTGGATCTCTATGGGCCGATCCTATGAAAATCATATTGATTGAATATCAAATACGAAATATGACAGAAGTTAATGTGACAGTAGGATATTGGATGTCAAGGATCTTCCTAACTACACATCAATTTTAGGATATTAGCGAACTTTTGCGGTTGTAGTCTTGTAACTACTTCGTGAAGGTTTAATCATATAAAATATAAGTGCATCGATAGGACCGATTTTCGTCTAGTTGACTTAGGCTTCCGCTTTAGCTCCAAGGGTGGATGTCTTATTAATGGAACCTGTTATTGCCTAGAAAAGGGCTGTGATTGCTACTTTGCTATGAATTTGCCATAAAATGAGGAGCTCAGTTAGGCAGAAAATACATCCGAGTCTTCTGACTTTTTTTTTTTTATAAATTGATATGAAAGAAATTTAAGAACTCTTATGTTTCTGATTTGGTTTTTTATTAGAACATCACTTATAGTTCCACTGTTGTGGCAGATTGATTACATTCTTGGCAAGAATCCCAGGAAGATGAGCTATGTCGTTGGTTTTGGCCACCACTTCCCAAAACAAGTTCACCACCGTGGTGCATCAATCCCTAAGAACAGGATCAGGTACAACTGCAAGGGAGGATGGAAATGGAGAGACAGTAAGAAGCCAAATCCCAACACCATAGTAGGAGCCATGGTTGCTGGCCCTGACAAGCACGATGGCTTCAGAGATGTTCGGACCAACTACAATTATACAGAGCCAACAATTGCAGGCAATGCCGGGTTAGTCGCAGCACTGGTGTCTCTGTCTGGTGAGAAGTCTGGGATCGACAAGAACACCATATTCTCTGCCATCCCACCAATGTTTCCAACTCCCCCACCACCTCCAGCTCCATGGAAGCCTTAAGAGATGGGAGGTCCTTTTTTTTTTTTTGAAGTCTAGTGGGTGTTGCTAGATTGGTTTCTTCAGTCTAGTTATGAATTCTAACAATTATGAAGACTGGAAGACAACGTTGCTGTGGAGGCTACCAACCAATGTGAACTTACAGGGATAACACTGCATTTTCACAATCTTTGATACACTATTATGTCTTTCTCTCGGTTTGGATTCTCTCTCTACATTTTGGTGTATGTTAAATATGTATGATGTACTAAAAGGAAGCAGATTATTCTTTTGCAATGTTTTCAGATAATGTTCTTGATCACAATACTCAGGGTTTGGCTTACAGCAAAGTATAATCTAAATTACTTGATGATGGTTGGTTGTTGCTGATGCCTTAAGATGACTTTTGGGGCAAAAGTTGGGTTTATAACATCTGTGTATTCTCCAGTTTTCCACCAGAATGTAGAACTCCCGTTCTTACGTAGGTAATCATACTTAATTGCTGGTTAATTTCTTAACCATGTATTCTTTTAACTTGGGCTATTCACATGAAAATCTCCAGAGCCTGGAATCTCCAATTTGCATGGCCTCCACCTTTGTTATCTATGATGGACCCCACCGTATGAGTCGCCATACTAAAAATAGCAATTCAAAATTTTTAAATGTTAGCAAAAAAGATGGCTATGATATTATGGAATTTCTCTGTAGCTTTGGACATTGAAACATCCTGAGCCCCATTTGTGGAATGTTGGACACCAGCAATATATATTTTTTTTTCACAAGTAAAATTAAAGATGATTAAGAAAAGTTAATAAGAATTGCCAATCCACCGACAATTCAGTAGTGAGGCATCTTCCTTACCCCAAAAAACAAAGAGGGATTGATCCCGGTAGCTATATTGGTGAGGGACTGGGATAGCGTTAGTGTATAGGTACATGAATATTTAATGGAAAAAATCAGTTAGTACATGATTAAAAGAAACTAATTAACAAATGAAATTGATAAAACATTTGATTTAATGCATAATTTGAATAAAAACAATCTATGTGTAAATTTGGCAAAAAAGAAAATACCATTATAAAAGATAATACCAAGTTCTAGCAAAAAGAAAAAAAAAACCATTATAGAATATAATACTAATAAATTTTCTAATTTTTATTGATATTCTCAAAGCCGGATGAAAGAGGATTACTTTAGATAGGTTGACAATCGGCGTTACAACCTAAACATGAATTTTGAGATAACAACATTCTCTAAGGTAGATTAGAATGGAGAAATGTGATTAATTGAACTAACCATACATGAGTGGTACATGGCTTTGATGACGATGAGAATGTAATACCAACATGTAAGTCTCATTACCAACTAGTTCATAATGCCTTTTCTATGGTTATAAGCTTTACTATTGTTTTATGGCCATTATATAGCTATTAAACTCTGACTAGAGACCTTAAATTTAGGACTATGGTAATTTTATTACCCTAGTATTTAATTGTCTCCTAATCCATATGCAAACGTTTCTATTGCTATACCTTCCATCGTTGTTTGCATTTTTATAACAGTTTGCATCCAAGTGGGCTCCACAAGAAGTGGACATCTTTTTATGTACAAAGTTTAGGCACCATTTAGCATTGTTATTTCTGTAATTATTTTGACAATTGATCAAAGAGATCCATGTTATAACACCAGTTCAACTACTTGCCTAGACAATGGATGGTTTTACAAAAGGCCATTCAAATATTAATTTGGTTCAATGATCATAACCATAGAATCCAAGACCATTTAAAATAAATGTTAGGGCCAAATTGCTTTAACACTATTGTGTCTTGTACTTTGATTTGAAAAAACAAAGGTACTTTCCAAGTTCAGGCTGAAAAACACTCAAGAAAAGGAGTGGGCGTTAGCTTTGTTTGCTATGGAAACTTCTCCCACGATGCAAGTAGCACAAGAGAAGGAGATCCTATAATTTAAAAGGGCCGAGGAAGGGGCAGAATTTATAACCCATGGGAATTCAAACCCTTATTTGAAAAAGAGAGTCACACATTGCTATCACAAAAGATATTTTCAAGATCTAAAAATCATTATCAAATCTTCGAGGAATATCCCTTGTAGAAAAGTGGTTCTTCTTTAAAAAAAGAAAAAAATGCCAAAGGGTTCCTTATAAGAGAAAAGAGTATAGCAATGTCATATAAGACAAGATTTCCAAGCAAAAAGGGCTTGGGGCCTATTTGTTTACATAGAAAACTCATGCCATAAGTGATTAAGAATAAAAACCACATGTGAATACATGAAAATGATCATCAAATAACCTCCACTTTAATGGAAGTTAAATCATTAGAAAATAGAAAATGAATACCCAACCATCACCCTATTAATTCAAATCTTAGGAAAGTCAAGGTCTAATCTTCATCTCCACTTTATATCCTTTGCAACCCCGACTAATATCATTCACAACTCACCTCTTTAACAATCATTCAATTTCTATGCAAACAAATAAACCCTTGAGGGAATGAAAGAAAAATGAAGCTTAAGAGAGAGTCAAAAGTGGGAGAAAGTGGGAGGAATAGGAAGATGAGAAGGACAGTGCTTAGGTGGACAAAAAAAGAGTAGTTACAACCGTTAAGATCTATACAACAGATTGTGGTGGGCCGACAAATTGAATCCATTAGCTTAGTATGAGAGCCCGACCCTTAACCTTGCGATTGGCACTAATTAATTTTGTGGTTAGAGTTATTAAGTGGGCTTAGAGGCCAATCGCGGTGTTTTGTATATTAGAATAGTTTTTAATAGCTTTGGAAAGTTTTGAGAGCCTTAGAGTCTAGTTTAACTCTTTTTTAGCATATTTGTCATTTCGAGTAAGAATTGATGGATATTCATAAATCCTGCCAAATGATTATTATGAGCTCTTGAGAAACATGAGCAATTTCATGTTTTGTTTCAGTTAATGAAATCACCGTAGGCAACAATAAACACAATCCCTGAGGCAAAACATTCTTTCAAACCTAATTGATGGTGAACAAAATTTATACAAACATTCTTTCAAAATTTATTTTTTAGAAGGTTTTTCTGAGGATTTATTAAGTGCCCCTCAGAACTATGATGTTTTGAGACCGAGATCGACCATAGAGCTCTCGCTAGACTAAACTAAAATAAAGTGAAAAGTGGAAGACTAAAAGATGAAGATGTTCCTAAATTTTTTTGGTTGTGTGGGAAAAGGGCTCACAATCCCTAATTATAAATATTTACAGAATTAATTACATTTGAAATTCGCCATAGGATTATACTGCATTTAAGTATATACAGTGTCTAGATAAAATGTACATGTCATTTATACTATATCATTTGATATAATTTGCATTACTGTAGTTGCTGCATGCGGTATTGCTATAGCTGCATTATTTGTATTACTGTAAATGTAATTGTTGACTTTTGCATAGGAGAGATGAAGTGTAACGCCTCAATTCCAAATACCGAAGTTACCGCCAAGGTACCTGAATTTTACGTTACTTTCCGAAAAATCTGAGAATTTTGCAAGATCATAGTTCGCAGTGAGGTCTGATTTTTAAAATTTTTTGAACAATAAGATAAACAACAGTAAACTTGCGGAAGCATAAGAATAGATAGCGGAAGCAACATGTATCATATAAAATAAATCAAGTAAGGCAGAGCTGAAGTCTATCAAAATATCAAGTGTGGATAACAAATATATATATATATATATAATATTCTATTTCCCGCTCACTACATGTTCACTCAAAATCCCAAAATAAAACTACTCTCAGACACTCGATGCAGGCGCTCCATCCTCCGGTTCGACCACTTGGTCAACTGGTCCCTACTCAAAATCGCCGGCTATAGGCGCCTCATAGTACGCGTCACCTGCAGGCTCAAGTTCAAAACCTAAGCACCAAAGATTGGTCAGATCTAAAGATCTGGCAAGGTACCATATACAGATAACACAGGATGTATGCATAAAAGAGAATAGCGACAATCATATAATCATATGAGGAACAATGAAACATAAGTTAGGCAATTGAGTAGTGTATATCAATTTAGACTCAGAAATATAAGTGATCTAATTTAACAGATAACAAAATGGCACATTCACACAAGCTGGATACTGTGAGGCCCCACCCCTTGTGGGCACTCAGTTTAATTTGAATACTTATAGTTATAATATTAGCTATCTTAATTATACTATTTAATAGGGTCTAATAGGATAGTATAATTTTGTTCCTAAGTTTTAGGATCAGGTCTGGTCTATTTCTTATAGATTTAGAAGGGTTTTGTAATTTAATTAAGGTTTTAGATAGATTAGGACTTAGCTAGTAATTAAATTTTATTAGGGGGGTGTTTTAGTTATGAAGCTTTTAGAATCCCTAAGATTGATCAATTTGCCCTTACCCTCATTCCCTGTTCTATTTAAACCCCAAAGGCCTTTTAGTAATCATTTACCAACCCTAACCTATATAAACACAACTATTGCAAATTAAGCCTAAACCCTAATTCACTCTCACTCATCTCTCACTTTCTCTAACTCACTCTCTAGAACCCTAATTCCCAATTCCAGCAACAAGGAGATTAGGAGATCAACCCCACTTGCAACACTAACTCTATTTCAGCTATTGGATCTTCTCTTTTACTCTATTTTCATTTCTATTGATCAAAGGCAAGTACACTATACTAGTATTGCAGAATGCATGATCTCTTTCTCTTGATTCTACTGTTTTAATTTAATTTATGCTCATAAGTGTTTAGATCTTCCTTTTGAGCTAGTCTTTTGGGTTTATGGTCATTTGATGGATGGGTTCTCCCATTTGGAAGATCAATGGCCCAGGATGGATGATATGATGTGTATTGAAGTGTTTTCGTGGTTTTATATGATTATGTGAAGAATGGAAGTGATTGAAAGTGGTTTGATTGAAATTCGGGTTGAAAGAGGAAAATTCCAGAAATCTAAAATTTTACATCAGGGTGTGTACCCGGTCGACTAGCAGATAGCTCGGTCGACCGGGCACACTAAAAACAGAAAGGTTCAAGTCTCAGTTAACTTCCTGTAAATTTCTCAGTCCAGTGTACCCGGTCGATCGGACCCTGTACTCGGTCGACCGGATACACAGGTTTCTATAAAAAATAACTGAGGCTAGAATTTCTCAATCAGTTCAGGTTCATGTGAACCCGGTTGACATCATGACCACGATATCGGTTGGGAACACTGTGAATTCTGAGAACACAGGACTACCCCCCAGCTGTTTGACTTCATGTTCATGTGAATGATGAGAATGCAAAATGTCATATTTTTCTCCCTTAATGTTTAGTGCTTTATACTTATTTGATGCCTAAATGTACTCATTATTCTTATATTTTTTATTTAGGTGCAAATGGAGGCATTAAGTGCAAAACGAAGCTAATTGGGCGATTCTGGACAGTTTGGACATCGCTTCGTAATCTGAGTATAGCTCTCTCATCCGAGCTCCAATTTAGATGATTCAAGATGCTATGGAACTCCAAGAAAAAGATCTACGACTTTCATGTTTTGAGTTTTGAGAGGTACTGGCAGCATAAAGGTCGAAATCGGACTTGAATTTACAGCTCATACTTGATGCTAAATGGATGAAAGATCAAGCAGAATGGCATTATGGTAAATTTAAAGAAATCAGGAGTTCGTCGAAACATATCCAATATTGGGTTCATATTGTGCATAACAAAAAATGGTGCAACTTTAATTCTTGGGTCAAGTCCAACAGAAGCTCGAGTGAGAAGATATAGTCAAGAAGAAGATTTTGACTAAGTTAGAATTTAATTGATTATTTTATTAATTTCCATCTCTAATCCCACACCACTTCAAATTCTCTCAAAACTCACAGGTGCATTCCATCTCCAACGTCCTCTTTCTATTCTCTCTTTCATCTCTCATCCTCTCCTACTTTATCTCTCCCTCATTCCTTTTCTCTTCATCACATGGGCCCAACTACCTATTTTTCTCTCATCTCCTAACCTAAACCACATTTATAAATACCACACGTTTTCTACCCAAGAGGAGGCATCATCTTATTCTCTCTCCACCCACGTATTCTCTCTTCCTCTTTCTCTCCCTCTTTCTTTTCTTTTCTTTTATTAATTTTGCAAGTTTCTTTTATGTCCCTGCGTGCTAATTTTCTGTAATTGGTCGAAGGAGACTGAAGCCTCGGAATAAATACTGTGAGATCTAATTTATTTTCATTGTTCAGTTTATGCTTTGAATATGGGTTATTCTTCTATGCTTAATTTGTTATCATGATTGTTTCATTTAATTGCTACGTTGCATACTAGTATATTTTTCGTTGCAATCTACTACTAAATTAGAAATCAAATCCGTAATTGTTTGATCACACTAATTTGCAAAGCAACTGATATTTAATAAATTACTGCGTCAGTGATTGTTAGATATTAGGAAGAACACTTGGCTAAATTAAATGCAACCGCATGTGGTTGTGTTATTTGGGTTCATCGATCTCTCTAATTTTAATGCTGTTACTAAGTTAAATCTATAGCGCTTGTCTTAAGTTGTTTGGTAATTAGGGTTAATTAGAACGCGTGTTTTCTAATTAACTAATTAAGGAGGTAGGAATTTAATTCCAACAATGAATATTTAAAGTATTGTTGATTTATTTTTGCATCAATGATCAGTTCTGAATTTTCGATGGTGGATGTTAACTTTGACCAATGCTTGCTCATTTGATCGAACTCGTTACTTTGTTGCTCTTTATTTGCTTTTATTTATTTATTTTCTTTCAGCATAGACAAAACCCCTCATCTTTGATCACATAGCGTAAAATTTGGCTAAACACTCTCCGTGGGAACGATCCCTACTCGCATTGCTACATATATTTTTTGTAGTAAAGGTTTTATTATTTTTTGGTGCTTGCGACAGCACGATCAGTGAACCCGATTGATATCATGGCCATGATGTTGACCAGGGACACTGCCAGGATGTCGACCTGGGGGTCAACATTCAATGTACCCGGTCGACATCCCTAGGGATGATGTCAACCGGATACACTGTGGTAAGTGAAATTCTGGACTTCTGCAGAATATGATGTTTGATCAATTGTGGGGCCCATTGACCGTCCAAATAGGCCTCCATTAATGTACCAAGCACGAGTCAAAGGTATGGTTCAACCTTGACTCGTGAGGACCACCAATAGGTTTTTGGGATTAGAATTATCGGTGATTCAAACCCTAAACATAATCAAGGATGTCTGTAACTTCAGGAGCACCAGATATATCATCTTTTGACATCTGAGATTATAGTTAGGGATCCAATTACATGATGAGGCCATGAACTAAGAGTGGACCATTACCTAGGTTGGACCCTTGCCTTATTCCATTTGATTCTTTCGTTTGGAGGTTATTAAACATTATGCTTCTCTCATATCTTTGTTATTGTTATAACCTGTTAATTAAATGGAAATTGGAAGACCTAAACCTAGGATTATGTAGTGGTGACCCGGTGATGTAATTGGTGGTTAACAACCCGTGTCTATGGCTAGGCGGGCCCTCATACGGCCTAAGTTGGGTGTATGGTACCCTAGAATAAATATGTTAGTCATGATGTATGGTTGTAAATGGGTATGGATTGGTTACTTACATTGTTATAGAATAAGGTCATGGTTGTGGGCCTAGTGTGGATCCAATGATGATTGGACTGGGACTTGGATATTGAACTGTGTTCCATGAGATTGTACTTAAACCTCTTAGATACTTGGTTAGGACCTTGCTCACGCAAGACAAGCTTAAACAGACACAGACTTGTATTTGTTTCTATGAGTCGGCAATAGACATTCATTCACTTATTCTAAGCTCAACATGTTAACTGATCATCACTGGTAGGAGCTATTTTGGTTGTGACTAGAGCTATCATGATGAGCTGTGATTAGACGGACGGTGTAATATCGGGTCCGATCTGTGAGGCCCCACCCCTGGTGGGCCCTCAGTTTGAATTTAATAATAATTAATAGAGTATTTTATACTTTAATAAGCTATTTAATAGGGAATTAGTAGTATAGTTTATAATATTCCTAAGTTTTAGATATAACTTTAATTTAATTTATGCTAGGCTTGATTAGATTAGAGTTTAATTATAATTAGCACTAATGGAATGGGCTTGAGAGTGGAACCTTCTAGAACCCATCTAATTACCCAAATACCCATGGCCCCATTTCAATTCCTTTTAGAACCAAAATACCATTTAGGTAATTAGCCTAAAACCCTAATCTATATAAACCTAAGCTATTGCAAAAGAGCCTAAAACCCTAATTGCCTCTCATCTTCCCCAAGTAACCTATCTTCCTCCCCAAGCAACCCCAATTTCCCCCAAATCCCAGCACAAGGAGGCTAGAGACTCTCCCCATTGGCAACTATCACTCTATTGGATCTCTCTCTCACCTCAATTTCCATTTTCTTCTTTATTAAGGCAAGTACCCTATGCAATTTCATTAGATGCATGCTCTACTTCCTTGTTTCTGTAATTACATCTCAATGTTTTGATAATGCTAGTTTAGATTTCCATTTTGAGCTTGGTTTTCATGGAAATAGCCATTGATGGATGGGTTTCCCCATTTGGAAGATCAATGGCCGGATGGATTGATGGATGGATGGAGGGATGGTGATAATTAAAGTGTTTGATGTTTATTCTTGTCTATGTGATGTATGGGGAAGGTTTGGAATGGTTTAGATGAAAATTGGATTGAAAAAGAGAAATCCCAGAAAACCTGGAATCCTGCAATTTACGTGTACCCGGTCAACCAGACCCTGTCTCGGTCGACCAGGCACACTAAAAATGCCTGAAACACAAGTACCAGTTATTTCCTGAAACAGTGCACAGACAATGTACCCGGTCGACCGGACCCTGCCTCGGTCGACCGGGCACACAAGAAAACACAAGAGATAGCTGAAACCGGGAGTTTCAGAAAAGAGCAGAAATGCAGTGTACCCGATCGACATCACGGCTATGATGTCGACCGGATACACTGGAATTCCTGCAGAACCCCACAGGTGCTTGACACCAGGTCGCAGTGGACCCGGTTGACATCACGGCCATGATGTCGAACGGGGACACAGCAGGATGTCGACTTGGGAGGTCAACATCCAGTTCACCCGGTCGACATCCCAGGGTGTGATGTCGACCGAGCAAACTGGGATCAGTGAATTTCAGAATTCTGTAGAGTGTGATGTTTGATCACATGCGGGGTCCATTGACCATCAAATGACCTTCCATCAAGTGTGCCACACCACGAATCAATGGCATGGCTCAGCCTTGATTCAGGATTCGAATCATCATTGACTCGAACCTTAATTGTAGCCCGTGGTGTCCACAACCTCAGGAGCACCAGATTTATCTCTTTGGACACCTGAGGCTACAGATAGGGATCCAATCATGTGATGAGGTCTGAACCAAGTGTGGACCACTACCTAGGACTGGTCCTTTGCCTATTTCCACTTGATTCTCTGTTTTTAAGGATTTCATGAGTTGCTCTTTTCTCTTATCCTTGTTGTTGTCTTTAACTTGTTAATTAATGGAAACAGGAGGACCTGAACTTAGGATTACTTAGAGGTAACCCTAAGCTGTGTTTGAAGATAATTGACCCG
The DNA here is from genome assembly GCA_029852735.1 of Persea americana. Taxonomy (NCBI): domain Eukaryota; kingdom Viridiplantae; phylum Streptophyta; class Magnoliopsida; order Laurales; family Lauraceae; genus Persea; species Persea americana. The sequence goes on from CM056809.1 coordinate 13,007,755, forward strand.
TGTCTGTGTCTAGGCGGGCCCTCATACAGCCTAAGGTTGGGGATGTGAAACCATAGTATGAAGAGGTTTAGGATAAATGGTCAGTTAACTCATTGTATATGAGTGTAGGATGAATGTTTAAGGAATGGACATAGTATGGTACTTGTGTTACCTCAGGCCACGGTTGTGAGCCTTGGAGTGGATCCAATGTTGTTGGACTTGGACTTGTTGTTAGACTATGTTCCATGTTGTACCTTAACCTCTTAGAGACATTGGGTAGGACCTTGCTCACGCAAGATTAGCCTAGACAGACACAGACCCGTACTTAGTTTCCCGAGTTGGTACTGAACATTCACTCAGTTGTTCTAAGCTTAGCCAGTTGATTGATCATCTCTGGTAGGAGCTATGTTCTGGTTACTTAGAGCTATCATGATGAGATGTGATTAGACGGACGGTGTGATACCGCGTCCAGGTTAATCTGATAAAGGGGTGTGATCGGTACGATAAAGGGGTGTGATCGGTGTGATAAAGGGGTGTGATCGGTGTTATGCATATTGTATGTTATATTTATCAGGGCTGCTATCCCTTGCATGGTTATTATCCTTTCCCGAGGCGCCTATAGTCGGGGACTATGGATGGGGGCCGGCTGACCAGGTGGTTGAGCCGGAGGACGGAGAGCCTGCACTGGAGGGTTGTTATTTTGGGATTTGAGAGTTTATTTCTGTAGTGTGATGGGTAGTTAGACTGATATGTATAAACACTTGATATTCACACCTTGAGATTATTATCAGGCTTCCGCACTTTTACATCTGATATATATACTTGATACTATTGCTTCCACTATCTTTTATTTCGCTTCCGCATATAACTGTTGATTATGATGTTGTTTAAAAAGTTTTAAAAATTTGACCTCACTGCGGACTATGATCTTGGAAGTTCTCGGTTTTTCCGGAAAGTAGCGCCCCAACTTCGGGTACCTTAGCGTTATCTTCGGTATTCGGAATTGGGAAGTTACACGATCTAATCTGCTAAAGGGGTGTGATCGGTGCGATAAAGGGGTGTGATCAGTGTTATTTATATATATTGTTATTATCAGGGTTGTTATCCCTTGCATGTTTATTATACTTTTTCCGTCGCGACTGATTACAGTATAGGAGGGCCGCAGTATAATATCTCGCGGTATATCCGGCTTTTGTGAATGTACCACATTGTTATCTGATTAGATTAGATTACTTATATTTCTGATTCTAAATTGCTAGTTACTGCTCAATTGCCTAGTTTGTGTTTTATTGTTACTCTTATGATTACATGCTCGTTTCTATTTTCTTTTGTTACATACATCCTGTGTTATCTGTGTATGGTGCCTTGCCAAATCCTTGGATCTAACCTATCTTTGGTGCTTAGATCACGACCTTGACCCTGCGGGTGAAGCGTACCATGAGGCGCCTGTAGTCGCCGAGTACGGTTGGGGACCGGTTGACCAGGTGGTCGAGCCGAATGACGGAGTGCATGCACACGGTGTTTGAGGGCAGTTTATTTTGAGTTTGAGTGAATTGTAGCGAGGGAAAATTCAGATTAGTATGTAATTAAACTGGTTAACTATACTTCAGCCCCGTTCCATTTGATTCATTTTATATGATACTTATTGCTTCCGCTATCCTTTCTTATGCTTCCGCAATACAACTATTGATTATATTATTGTTCAAAAAGTTTTTAAAAAAATTGACCTCACTGCGGACTATGATCTTGGAAGTTCTCGGATTTTCCGGGAAGTACCGCACCAAATTTAGGTACCTTAGCGGTAACTTCGGTATTCGGAATTGGGGCGTTACAGATACCGCGGGATATTATGTCGCGGCCCTCCCATACTGTAAACAGTCGCGGTAGGAAAAAATATAGTAACCATGCAAGGGATAACAGCCTTGCTAATAATAATATATAAATAATACCGATCACACACCTTTATCCCCTTTATCACAATAGACCGGAACCGGTATCACACCGTCCGTCTAACCATAGCTCATCATGATAGTTCTAATCATAACCAATATAACTTCTACCAGTAATGATCAGTCAACAGGCTGAGCTTAGATCAACTGAGTGAATGTTTACTGCCGACCCAGGGAACAAATACAGGTTTGTGTCTGTCTAGGCTTACCTTGTGCAAGCAGTGTCCTAACCAAGTCTCTAAGAGGTTCAAGTACAATACCATTGAATACAGTCCAAATCCAAGTCCAAGTCCAAGTCCAATCATCATTGGATCCATACTAGGCCCTTAAACCATGGCCATAGTTTACAACAATGTATGTAATCAATCCATACTCATACACAACACGTCATCATAACCAACCTCTCCATTCTAGGGTACCACACACCCAATCATATGCCGTATGAGGGCCCGCCTAGCCACAGACACGGGTAATTTATCTCCGATTATATCACCGGGTCACCACTACGTAATCCTAGGTTTAGGTCCTCCAATTTCCATTTAATTAACAGGTTTATAATAATAACAAGGATATGAGAGAAGAATAATGCATAATAACCTCAAGGTAATAGAATCAAATGGAATAAAATAAGAGTCCAACCTAGGTAATGGTCCACTCTTAGGTTCAGGGTCACATCAGATAATTAGATCCCTAACTGCAGTCTCAGATGCCAAAATGTATTGTATTTGGTGCTCCTGAAGTTACGGGCATCCTTGACTATGTTTAAGGGTCGAATCGCTGACAATTTCAATCCCTAAACCCTACTTGGTGGTCCCCATGAATCAAGGTCGAGCCACTCCATTGACTCGCGCTTGGCACATTGATGGAAGTTCATTTGGATGGTCAATGGGCCCCACAATCGATCAATCACAAAACAAAGGCTAAACCCACAACTTACTTATTACAGTGCGGCAGGTCGACCTGCAAAGGTCGGGTTGACTTGCTCCACAGGAGTCAAGGTTGGGACTTGGCCTAGATTTTGGAATTTCCAGTGTACCCGGACGACCAGGTGGCCAGCTGGTCGACCTGGTACACAGGTTTACCTGAATCAACAGATTCCAAGCCAAATCTCAACTTCTGCGGTTTTTAGTGTGTCCGATCGATTGGGACAGGGTCCGGTCGACCGCACAGACTGAACTCTAGGTTTGAGGGAATATCCAGATCGTACACAAAAATTCCAATTGGGTTTAATAAAATACTTAGGGCTTATTCTTATTCTAAAATCTAATGTAATTCCCCAAAGTATAAATCTTAAGGGTCCAAACTCCATTTAGGTTCATTAAAGACTAAGGGGTCTTTTTCCTAATTTTAGAAACTAATGGAGCTAAGGTATTAAAGGTTCAAAAGTTGTTTTATGTCCCAACATAGTCAACTCATCCCCTTCCCCCATGTCATCACTAATCTCTCTCTTATCTTATATATATATATATATATATAAATATATACTAATGTCAGCACACTCATCTCACATGTCAAAATTCTTCTCATTCTCTACTCTTCTTCCCATGCACCCCCAGACCACCATACTCTCACTCATCTCTTTTCGCACTTTTTATTCCACCACATGTATCATCTCCACTTCTCTCTTTCTACTTTTCCTCTCTTTTCTTCTTTATCCCCACATGTCAGGCTCTGTGAAAATCGCCCATTACAGAACCCATTCCAGACTGCGCCTCACGCTTGCAGCAATTGGGAGGCTTGGATGGTGGGCCCCATGGGCCCCGCTCAAGATCAACCCCTACCCTCAAGGTCGCCCCACCCTGTACAGCTATTTAATCGGGTCAGATCTTGTGATCCGATCAATCATTGGGTCCCACGAACGCCTGTCCCCCAAGCTAATTTCTCCCCTCACTAACACCCTTTCTGATCATCCTAATGGATGGTGGGCCCCATGGGCCCCGCTCAAGATCAACCCCAAGGTCGCCCCACCCTGTACAGCTATTTAATCGGGTCAGATCTTGTGATCCGATCAATCATTGGGTCCCACGAACGCCTGTCCCCCAAGCTAATTTCTCCCCTCACTCACACCCTTTCTGATCATCCTAATGGATGGTGGGCCATGGGTGTCATCTGCCTATGGGACCTACTCCTCTAGGGTCGTCAGTGGGTCCTCCTTCGGATCCACAGATCAGATCTACCATCGGGTGGCCCACCTGGGTTTCGGTATCGACGCAATAAACAACCCACTCACGGTTCCATATCCGGGGACTGTTACAAAAAATCCAATATTCTGGATTCTTCCCTCAATCCATTCTCCATCCATTACATAAACATAAACAAACAAGAAAAGCACTTCTATAACCATCCATCCATCATCAAACTGGGCCATTGATATTCCAAATGAGAACTCATCCATTAAATAGCCAAAAACCCAAAAGACAAGCTCAAATGAAATAATGTCTAAACATATAATTACACAACTGAATTGAAATTGCAGAATCCAGAGAAAAAGAACATGCATTCTGAGTTGTCTAGCATATGGTACTTGCCTTAGACTAGTAGAAATGGAAAATTGAGTATAAGAGAAATCCAAGAAGCCAATATAGGGTTGATGAAGCAATTGGGGATAACCTCCTACTCTTTCTTGTTGCTGGGATTTGGGGAATTAGGGTTTCTTAGGGAGCGAGATAGAGAAGATGAGAGTGAAATGAGAGATAAATGAGAGTGAATTAGGTTTAGGGTTCATTTCATTGCAATAGTGGTGTTTTTATAGGTTAGAGTGGGTGGTTGTTTACTAAAAGACCCTTAAGGTTTTACATAGAGGAGAGGATAAGGACATGGGTAATTTGGTCAATCTTAGGAATTCTAGAAGCTTTCTAGCTACAGACCCCTTCTATTAAAATCTAATTACTAGTTAAGTCCTAATCCAACTAAAACACTAAAGAAACATATAAAAGCCTAATCCTAAGACTTAGAAACATTAATGAACTACTCTATTAAACCCTATTAAATAGTATATTAGGATAACTCATAATAATATATATAATTAATCAAAACAAATTGAGGGCTCACAAGGGGTGGGGCCTCTTCCTTGCGGGCCCTCACATGAAGAGGCATTTGCATATACATGGGGACTATTATAAGGTGAGGAGCACCGTAGTCCACATAATTGACATTTGAGGCACCTTTGCATTCATATGCGTATAAAGGAGGAATATAAAATGAGGGCATTAAATGCATTTTTTGATATAAAACAATGTCATAAATGCATATTTGTGTATAAAATTCATTTTGATGGTTTTAAGCCATTGTTTATGCATTTGATGTTGATATAAGCAATAATTTTATACTTTTGATGTGATGGTATGACAATTCTTTGGGGCACTTGGCACCATGAGGAGAGATTAGTTGACTGAGGGGCTGCATGGAGAACAACTATATGTTGTATTCGAGACATCTGTGTAGATGAAATAACTCTATATTGGAATTTGCACGAGATACATTTGGCATTGCTGTATGTCGGTAAGCTTGATGATAATTGCGGTATGTACTGGTAGGTGTTAGATAATTTTAGGAATCTTCTGGACTTGATGATCACCATAATCTTGATTGTCAAAATGCTTATGCTTCTTAAGAGGGAGGCATTGTTGCATCTGAATCGTCTTTATTGTTGATGGAACCATCAAAAAAAGAAACTTTTTGAATAAATCTGCCATATTTCTTTATGATAGGGTCTTTGAGAAATTGTGTTCCATTTTTCAATCGCTGCATTTCTTGAAGAAGATCTTTATGTTGCTGAGTATTGATAGGAGCAGATAGTGATGATGATTCGCCATGAACAGCTTCTTTAAAAGTTTTTTTGTAAAATTGCATTAAAAGTTGCTTGCCTTTTGGATTGGGAATTTGCATTAAAAGCTGAAACCTTTCAATTGACTAATTGATTCATGAATTAGGAAGCTTTGACCGAACAATTGACTTTTCCTTGGAGCCTCAAAATGCATTATTCTTGAGCCCAATAAATATATCTTGACCTGCCAAACAACTTTCAAAATCAACCCAAACTCATCTGAGGCACCGAGAACCTAGTTTGACCCTAAACACTCATTGCGAGGTATTTACTAGTAATTCAGAAAATCGTAACTTCTGTATACAATCTTCGAATTTTCTGATCTTAGGCTTGTTGGAAATCTCTCTTGATGCCCAACAATTGTTCTTCTTTGTCCGAGTCAAGCCGAGGTCCCGACGGCCTTCGTTTATGCGTCACAAACTCTACTAAAGTGTAGTGAACTCACACCATAACCCTTTCACAAATATCTCACCTACAACCACATTTCCCCTTTATTCTCCTTTATTCCATTGTTCCAACCAGCAGAGAACTTCTGTTTTGTTCTCTTTTCTTTCCTTTCTTCTCCTCCATGGTATGGTGGAGATCATCAACTTAGAGACTTCTCTTCACAAATCATACACCGCCAATCAAATCTACGTTGCCAGTTCCACCACATACTCCATTTGCATGCGATTCCATGACCGACAGTCCCTTCAACTATTTTCTCTTACTTGTTTGAGCTTCTTAAAGAGCCCCTCCTCCATTAAATGGTTTCATGATCTAGAGGTCCGTTTGTATCACATATGGTGCATGCATGAGGTGGTTCTAAATGTAGCATAGGTTTTTGGATTTCTAGGGTTTCCTTGGTTGGATTTTGAGGATTTCTTGTGGGGGCATTTTTGCAACTTCTAGGGGTTGTTAGAAGGTTTTGGTTGAACTTGAAGCCCAAGGCAAGTACCCATTTGATGTTTCATATCATGCATGGCTTAGATTTTTACATTTTAAAATGTTTTGATGTTTAATGTGCTTTATGGGATGTGATTTAGTCTCCTATTTGTTTTAGAAATTTCAAGAATTTTAGAAATCTCAAAAGGGGTGAAAAAGGGCTCAGAACAATGCATTTTTGCACTTCACACTTAGCCAGAAATGGTCCCTGTGAGGCCCCACCCCTGGTGGGCCATCAGTTTGAATTAAATATTAATTAATAAGGTATTTTCTACTTTAAATATGCTAATTATTAGGAATTAGTGGTATAGGTTATAGTGTTCCTAAGTCTTAGATGTAGCTTCTATTTAATTTTTAATAGATTGGATTAGATTAGGTTTTGATTATCATTAGCACTAATGAGAAGGGCTTGAGAGTTAGAACATTCTAGAATTTACCTAATTACCTAAACTACCCATGGCCCCATTTCATTTCCATTTGCAACCAAATTACCCTTTTGGTAATTAGCCAAAATCCCTAAGTTATAAATCCTAAGTTATTGCAACATTAGCCTAAACCCTAATTGCCACTCATCTCTCATTTAACCTATCTTCTTCTTCTTCAAGAAAACCCTAATTCCCCTAAGTTCCAGCATAAGGAGGCTAGAAGACCATCCCAATTTGCAACTATCACCCTATTGGATCTCCTCTCCCACTTCAATTTTCCTTTCTTCTACACTAAGGCAAGTACCCTATGCTAATTTCACTTGATGCATGCTTTCTTTCCTTGTTTCTGTAATCTCAATTCAATTAGATGATTATGCATTTTTAGATCTTCTATTGAGCTTGTTTTCAGGGAAATTGGCCATTGATGGATGGGTTTTCTCATTTGGAAGATCAATGGCCTAGTTGTGGATGGATGGATGGATGGATTATAGAAGTGTTTTCAGTATCTTGTATGTTTTTGTGATGTATGGAAGTGAATTGAGACGAGTTTGATGAGAAATGAATGGTGGAAGAAGAATCTCAAAATCCTGAAAATTCCACTCTTTGCGTGTACCTGATCAACTGGACCCTATACCCGGTCGACCGGATACACATGTGCCCGCAGGAGTTAATTGAGACCTGAATCTCCTAGACAGGTTCAAAATCCCATGTACCTGGTCGACATCATGGCCATGATGTCGACCGGATACACAGCATTTCCTGTAGAACCCCCCAGCTACTTGACACCAGGTCTTAGTGGACTCGGTCGACATCACGGCCATGATGTCGACCGGGGACACTGCAGGATGTCGACCTGGGAGGTCAACATCTAGTTCACCCGGTCGACATCCCAGGGTGTGATGTCCACCGAGCAAACTGAGATCAGTGATTTTCCAGAATTTTGATGTTTGATCAAATGTGGGGTCCATTCACCATCCAAATAGCCTTCCATCAAGTATGCCACACACGAATCAATGGCATGGCTCAGCCTTGACTTGTGAGGTCCACCAATTGAGGTTTTGGGATTCGAATCGTCACTGACTCAACCCCTAATTGTAGTATATTGTGTCTACAACTTCAGGAGCACCAGATTTATTGTCTTTGACACCTGAGACTATCGTTAAGGATCCAATCACTTGATGAGGCCCGAACCAAGAGTAGACCATTACCTATGATTGGTCATTTGCTTATTTCCACTTGATTCCATGCTTTTGAGGGTTTTTATGTGTTATTCCCCTCTCTTATCCCTTTTGTTGTCTTAAACATATTAATTAATGGGAATTGGAGGACCTAAACCTAGGCAATGGGAATTGGAGGACCTAAACCTAGGCTTACTTAGTAGTGACCCTATGTGGTGTTTGGAGATAATTGACCCATGTCTGTGTCTAGGCGGGCCCTCATACGGCCTAAGATTGGGAATGTGAAACCCTAGAAAGGAGAGGTTAAGTCTTTAATGGTTTGTTAGCTCAGTGTGTATGAGCATGGGTTGATTACTTGTAAATTGGACATGGTATGGTACTTGTGTTACCTCAGGCCAAGGTTGTGAGCCTTGGAGTGGATCCAATGAGGTTGAACTTGGACTTGGATATTGGACTGTGTTCAATGTTGTTATGCCTTAACCTTTTAGAGACTTGGTTAGGACCTTGCTCATGCAAGATAAGCCTAGACAAATACAGACCCGTACTTGTTTTCCGAGTCGGCACTAAACATTCACTCAGTTGTTCTAAGCTTAGGCAGTTGACTGATCATCGCTGGTAGGGGCTATATTGGTTACTTAGAGCTATCATGATGAGCTGTGATTACGGACGGTGTGATAACGCGTCCGAGTTAATCTGATAAAGGGGTGTGATCGGTGAGATAAAGGGGTGTGATCGGTGTTATAATTGTATGTTATGATTATTTTAAGGCTGTTATCCCTTGCATGGTTATTACCCTTTCCCCACCGCAAACTGTTTATAGTATGGGACGTTCACAGTATGGGAGGGCCGCAGCATAATATCCCGCGGTGTATCTAGTTTGTGTGAATGTGCCATTTGTTGTCTGATTAGATTAGATACTTTATCTTTCTGACTCTAAAATTTTTATTACTGCTCAACTGCCTAGATCATGTATACTTGTTACTCATATGATTACATACATGCAATTACTCTCTTTGTGTATACATCTTGTGTTATTTGCATATGGTGCCTTGCCAGATCCTTGGATTTGACCCATCTTTGGTGCTTAGGTCCCGACCATGATCCCGCGGGGGACTACGGGTGGGGACCGGCTGACCAAGTGGTCGAGCCGAAGGTTGGAGAGCCTGCACAGGGAGACTGAGTGCAGTTATTTGTTTGGGATTTTGAGAGTATTTTTGTAGTGAGACATGGGTAGATAGTATGGTTTTGTATAAACACTTTGATAACTTCATTTGAGATTTATATTAGACTTCTACATTGTTATATCTGATTTATTACATGATACTATTGCTTCCGCTATCTTTTATTACGCTTCCGCAATACAACTGTTGACTATTATGTTGTTTAAAAAGTTTTAAAATTTTGACCTCACTGCGGACTACAATCTTGGAAGTTCTCGGATTTTCCGGGAAGTAGCGTGCCAACTTCGGGTACCTTAGCATTATCTTCGGTATTCGGAATTGGGGCGTTACAGTCCCCTTCGCGAACTCTACACAGTATCCACTGGCCATCCATTTTAGCTCCCACCGGCCATTGGATGAACAGTGTCCACCGCCCATTTGATGAATAGTACCCCACCGACCATTCATTTCAGCGCCCACTGACCACTGAATGAATAGGATGAACAATACACACCAGCCATTGGATGAACAATGTACACTGGCCATTAGATGAACAATGCCCACTAGACAACACTCCTCGTAGAGACCAATAGCCCATTTCTGGGCCTAGTTTTTGGTCCGTTTCTTTGGGAAATGACCCTGAACCTTCTCCGAAACTCACCTCTTTAACAATCATTTAGTCGAGTTGATTTGACCATGATTTCATATGCATTCAATTTATATGTAGTTTCATGCAAACAAATAAACCCTTAAGGGCATGAAAGCAAAATGAAGCTTAAGAGATAGTCAAAAGTGGGAAAAAGTGGGAAGAATTGGACGTTGAGAAGAAAAATGCTTAGGCGGACCAAAGAGAGTAGTTACGATTGTTAGGAGCTTCGTAATGGATTATGGTGGCCCGACAAATTGAATCCATTCGGTTAGACCAGGATCTCTCCATTATTACAATTAACTGGTGAGCCACTCATCATCATCAAAGAACCAATTAAGATGGGACCCCACCCTCCCCAAATTTCACACCTGTGACAAGGACATCACCCATCCGTATGTGGGAATTGTTGGGACACTATTTAGTCTGGTTTACATGACCACCTTGTAGTCTCTCCATCTCTCTAAGTGAATCGACATGCATGAATGGGTTCTTAGTTTTGTTTCACTTACCATGTACCATTCATTGCCATTTAATGACTTCAAAGCTCACATCTCTTGATGGAAGAGATGTATGTAGGAAAGAGCCTATAAAAGGACATCATATCAGTTAACTATTTGCACTGAAGAATTTGCAAAGACACAATCACTTACATTTGCAGAAAAGAAGAAGTAGTAGATTGTTATAAACCCCATCGTTTACTAAAAGAAGCCATGGATTCAGGAGGTATGATTTACTTTGATTATTTAATTATCTTCTTGTGTTTTTCAAATTAAATCAAGCATATGTTTGGTCCCGAGGTTTTTGGGAATAGTTAACTGCTAATGTAGAAAATTACCAGTTGTAAATATGGTTGTGTTTATCTCAAATAATTGTATTTTTTTTCTTTTTTTTCCCCTTGTACATGGAGAGATGGTAAACTGCCCTATTCCAAAACTAGCCTAATCTAAATCCTAGGGATCATCCCTGAAGTGTTCCACCATAGAACCTCCTTTATCTGTGCTCTGTCAATGTATACACGTTGTAAATAATCCACCACAGTGCCTCCACCTCTGTGCTCTTGCTAGCACTAGGAGTTGATCCTTGGTACTAGTGGTGAGATAAGACACCCTTATCACTTGAAAAAACTACCTCCAAAATACCTATGCTAGAGAAAGAGGGGAGGAAGAAGACATACCTGGCTTCCATGCTCCTCTTCTACTCCCCCTCCCTTGATGTCTACTTCCATCATCATCTTCTTTCTCTTTTCATAAATCTACAAAAAGAGAGAAAAGCCTCTGCGGTCATTTTACAAAAGAAATTGGAAGTGCATATAAAAGAAGTACACTTGGAATTCCTCGAACTTCGGATTGTCCTATGCTTTTTCTATATGGTTGTAACTTATAACATGGATGTATATAAAAAAGTAGGTGGTAATGGCAACATTTTATTTTCGCGTAACATTACTTTTATTCTAAAACTTATGATGTTACCAGAGCATTTGGTAAATGCTACCAAAGTACAAATGTGAAGACACTACAATAAGCAAGATCATTACGTTTTTGTTATCGCTGCTTTTTTCCTTATTGCTGTTACTGTTGCTTTCATGCTGAATGTTGTTGCTTTTTCCTGTGTAATGTTGCTTTCCTACTCCTCTACCACTGCTTCTGTTGGTCTTGCTATGCTAGGTACACTGCTCTTTTTTCCTCTTTTGTGGACCATTACTTAGGATTCACATATACTACATTCAGGTCTAGGTCCATTTCAGTTAATTGGGTCCCTAAATGAAGTTCATGTGCCAAAGATACTGTATTTGGTGCTCCTGAAATTACGACAACATTTAAGGATCGAATCTACGTCAAATCCAAACCTTGGACTTTAGTGGCCCCACAAGTCAAGGTTGAGCCACACCGTTGATTCGTGCTTGGCACATCAATGGAAGTCCATTTGGATGGTCAATGGGCCCTACCCAAAATAATTTCCCTCTATAAATAATCCAAGAATCTAATCTAGGTTCATAAAAATAACCAGGGCTTTGCTCTAATTCTTAAAAATTAATGGGTCAAAGTAATTAATCCACAACTAGCATGTTGTTTCCCATTTTTAAAAACAAGCCCAGGTCCACATGTCACTAGGTCAAACCCCCCTCCCCCTCTTCACTCCTTTCTTTATTCCCATTATTTAGAATTAATAGGCCAAGTATACAACTATAAAAAGGTAAAGTATTCAAATTACGTGGCTATGGTTTCCCATGCACCCCAAGACCACTGGACCACACACTCATCTCTTAATTCTGTCACATGGGATGCCCACACTTCCTCATATACTCACAGACCACTGGGTCTACTCAACCCATCTCTTCTTCGTCCTTGCAACCACGTTCTGCATCAGAACTTCTCCAACAAAGACCAAATTACTCGCCTAGGTGTTGAGTTCATGAATTTGCATATTTATGCATCATTTTAGGATGAATTAGGGGTTCTATTTGGTGAATTGCATCACTATTCATTTAATTCCATCATTTCATGCATTTTCACCTAAAAATCTAAACTTTCATATTTTTCATATATTTTCTGTATTAACTTAGAATATTATGCAATTTTTCTCCGAAGAGTCCCAGTTGGAGTAAAACTCTATCCGGATGGGTCCCACTTCAATATAGGCTCTTTAGTGTTTGATGTATTGAATTAGAATGTGCAGAAATGAGAATTGCAGACATCTATCACGGAACCCGCTTTCAAGCATACATAGTCATCCTGGGCCCTACATTGTTAAATTGAAGCTTAAAAAGAAGTAAATTGAAGAATTCACCACGTGGACCCCACATACAAGCCATGTGCAAATCAATGAAAGGAGGGGTCCACTCATCATGTCAATTGAAGAGTCCTAACTACAGTAGAAGACTTCTCATAGGGCCCGCTGTTCAAGCAGATGAAATGTCCCACATGGCAGGGTCCGCAGTTGTTTCATATTTGAAACTATTAATGGATAATTCAAAGAGTAAAAGTTTGATTGGAATAAAAGAAAAAGAGTTTGAATCATCCACATCTGAGATCCTTTCAAAAATGAAAGTTGTGAGGAGATAGAGTTCATTGCAAATCAAATTTTAAAAGTTAATCCCGTTTTTTTCAGGATAACTCATCTTCAAATTGTCATAACTTTCAACATGACCGTTGGATCGATGCAATTTACGTACCGTTGGAAAGCTTATCCAGAGTAGATATCCATGGAGCTCAAAATTGCACAAATCGGAGCTAAATTGACAAAGTTATGGGCCCGGAGATTTTCATATTCAATTTTAGACAGGATTGCAATAAAATCCACACTGTTGATAATCCATTGTTGCATATCCCTTGTGAGACCCCATCCGAAGATTACCCAAGCCATCTAGAGGTTTCCAGAAGCTTCCATCTCATTCTAAATCTAGAATTTTCTCAATTTTATTATTGTTTCTTATTATCTCTCTTGTTATTATCATTGATAAAAAAAATCAGATTTTAAAATTTAACTTAGTAGTACTCCCTGTGGGATCGACCTGTAATTGCCACTGTCTCAACAAGACAACTGTGCACTTGCAGTATTAAAGGATTGAATTTAAAATCACATCACTATGTTATAAAAGTTGCTCAAAATCATGGGCCCCACTAATCAAGGTCCGGATCAGACCTCACCAACAAGGCCGCCCAGGCCTATACGGCCAGATGCCCGGCCCAAATTGTGATCAATCACTTGTAGGCCCCGCCATGGTCTGATATAAAAAAAAGAAAATAAAATCCCTTTGTGAAAGACGCCCCATACTGTGAAGTCCTAAGATGTGGGGCCAAATGGAACCCAATCCCCACAGGTCCACCCCCCATCAAGTTCACCCATGGGTCCACTATTAGATATGGAGACCCGATCTACAATCGGATCATCTAGTGGGTCCCGTAACCATCTGCTGCTAAAACTGTTTTCCTAAACACGTCCTCTCTCTTTGATCAAGTGCTGGATGGTGGGCCAAACAGGGCCCACCTCGCATGGGTCCCACACCTATTGGGTCGCTCGTGGGTCTTCTTTCGGATCTACGAATCAGATTGGCCATTGGGTGGCCCACTTGGGTCCCGATATCGACGCACAAACAGCCCCCTCACGGTTCCATCTCTAAGAACCTGCTACAGGATGCCCCTCTTGCTGCCATGGGTGGATTTGAGTGGAATCCCACTCCATCAACCTATCACAATTACCATTGACCCATCAACCTTCCAAATGAGCAAGAAATCCATCCATTGATGGCCAAAACCCAAAGAAACAAGCTCATAGGCAAATCTAAGCATTTCTAGCATAATATGAATAGAATTTCAAACTAAAAAACAATAAACATGCATTCTATGCTAAGTGTGTATATTGTACTTGCCTCAAATCAAGATTTTCAAGGGAAAATAGTCAAGGAGGAGAAATCCTAGCTATCGAAACCTCTAATGATCTGCTCACACCCAAACCAATCCAATCTACCAAACCAAGCACCCATTCCACAAGAGAACCAAGGCTTGGAAAGGAAATCTCAAGAGAAAGAAAATCCTAGAGAATCACATGGAAATTGAACCAAAGAAGGAGCCTTACCTTGGTTTGTAGAAGAAAAAGAGATTGACAAGAGAGGGTTCCTTAGGGAATTGTAGTAGCAATAGGCAGAAGATGGCCTCATTCTTCTTCTTGAAATTAGGGTTTTGGACTTAGGGTTTTAGCTAGGGTTTTGTGAAATGAGAGGCAAATGAGGGATAAATGAGAGTGAATTTAGGGTTCAATTCCCAATGCAATAGTTTAGCTTATATAAGTTAGGGTTATGGTTAATTACCAAAAGGGCCTTTGGGTTAAAATAGGAATGAAAATAAGGACATGGGCATTTGAGTCTTTTGGTAGGATTCTAAAAGCTTCTCAAGTAGAAAGAACCCTTCCTATAAAAACTTATTTACTAGCTAGGGCTTCAAACCTTTAAAACCCTAAAACAATAACAAAAGACACCCTATGAATCCTATAAATACACAATAAGCCTAATTCCTAAAAAATTGGCTAAGACTCAGGCATCGTTTGGGAAGGAGGTAAAATGAGGGGAAGAAAAAAAAAAGAGGGGAAAATGGAGGGAGTGTTGAAATTGAGGGTGTTTGGGAAGGTGGGGAGGGAAAGTGGGGGAGAGGAATTTGGGGGTAAAATTAGTGTGGGGCAGCACTCCAAAAATTTTCCTTCAAAACCGGGTGGAAAATATGAGGCAAAAAGGGGATTTTTTAGCAAATTTCTGAACTGTCCTTTTGCCAACTTAAAGCTTTTGCAAAAATGGTAATTTTCTTTCTACTTCACAAACAAATAAAATTACTATTTTTCACTTTTCTTTCCCCTACTTTTTGACTATCTAAACAAGAAGAGGTAAAATTAATTTTCCCTCCCCCCCCTCCCCTTCATTTTCCTCCCCCCTCAAATTCTCCCTCCCCTCCCCTCCCCTCCCCCCTTCCCAAACATAATGCAGGGAACATACTTATCTACCCTCATTAATCCCTACTAATTAATATCAATATACTATAAATACTATAATTTATAATATTCAAATTCAAAACGAGGGCCCACAAGGGGTGGGGCCTCACTTCTTGAATAGTGATATTATTAAATTATTATAATATTTGTATAGATGTAATAGACTTAGAACCTATGTGATTTGTAGACTTCTAAGTCTTTGATTCGAGTTCACTAGATCGTTGATTGTTTTGTAGACTTTCAAGTCTTTGATTTGATATCACTTATAGTTTTCCTACTACCCAAGTTTTCCGTAAAAGACTCATGTTTCTTACTTTTTGTGAGTCTAAGGAAATCACCATTTTATTTCTTTTGACAAAGAAGTTGCTCTATTGTACTTGTAGATTACCTTCACATTATCCAAAAAAATGGAAAGTACAAAAATAGCTGTACTACTTGATCATAAAGATTCTTAAATTATTGTAGCATCTGTACATATGTAATAGACTTGGAACTTATGTGATTTGTCTTCTAAGTCTTTTATTTGATATCACTAGATCTATGAAAGATTTGTAGACTTCCAAGTCTTTGATTCAATATCACTAGATATTTGATTGGTTTGTAGACTTTCAAGTTCTTGATTTGATATCACTTATAAACTTTCTATTATCCAAGTTTTTCAAAGATAACGTTCTTTCTCACTTTTTGTGGTTTCTTTGAAAATAACCATTTTATCTCTTTTGACAAAGAAGTTGCTTTGTCATACGTATGGATTGCTTATACATGATCCTATAAATGAGAAGTACAGAAATAATTGTACTATTTAAATAGTGATATTCTTGAATTATTATAATATTTGTACACAAAACCACTGTTCTCTTTTCTTCTCCCACACAACACACTCTCTCTTTCTCTCTTCCCGCTTTCTTTGGCTCTTGCAATCTAGGAAACTAACCGCCGGATCTCCGATCATAGACGACCATCATCTTCTGCGCGAAATCCTCTTCGCAAGGATACCGACGTTGGGCTTTGGCAATAGGAATCGTCTCCTTTTAGTAAGGTTTATTTTCACGTTGTGGAGCATTATCTCATGGAGATAATTATCCATCTGGGTTTCGTGAGTAAGATGACATTTGCATGTAGAGGAGTCATACTTGCAGTTTTTGCATCTGCATTTTGGTGGTTTAGGGTTTAGGGATGTTGTTGGGGTCCTAGTCGTGTCACCACGCTTCGCAGCATCTTTGAAAACAGGGAGATACTTGTCCTCGTGAGCATAGAGGGGAAGGATAAAAGTCCGACCACTAAGATTGAGGTGCAATTGAGGAGTGGGCCTCATTTGAAAAGTATAGGATTCAAAATCGCAAAGAAAATCCATTCCAAGAAGGGCAACTGTGAAATTTAAAGCAATTTCAAGAAACTTGATCTTATGGAGGGAGTCTTGGATTTTGATTAAGAGACATTTTTGTTTCCTGTCTGTAAGGTCGTCTTTTTGTCTAAGCTGTGTGTAACCGTCATCTTCTTCTTCCAACTTAGGAGTAGGAATGAGGACTGGGATAGTATCAGATAAATCCGGGCGCTTAATCAAATATTGAGAAAGCCTATATTCCTCAATTTCTTTCCAATATTGTCCTAACCCATTGAGGACGATATCCATAGCATGTTTTCCTCTGTTCTCCTGGAGAACTGCAAGGAAGCAAGTTTTATGAAAATGAAGGCTATATTTTTCATTAATGAAGATAACATCTTCTTCTTTGCCTCCATTGGTTGTGGAGTAACCAAGAATTGGTTAGCAGCACAGGAAATATTTTATACTCTGACATAGTCGGAGAAGCACAGACATATACATATAAAAGGCATAGTTTCCAGATTATCCTTTCAGCCCAGATCAAAGACAGACAACCTGACTTTGAAAAGACTAGCCTCATAACACGAGGAGCTACTCTTATGTCCCAAATCTGCCAAGGGATCATTGAACCTGGAATGGCATTGATACCAGTAAGCACAGATGCCATCCCCTGGATATGGCTCACCGGTGAAGTAATATCAGAATTCCAAGAAGGAACATTGTTCAGCACAGGATTCGTCAGATATATTAATATCCTGAATAAAGAAAACCTTAAGATCTTGCCCCTTGAAGCTGCTAAGGTTTTAAAGAAGACAATTAAGGAATATCCATATTCCCTTATAACATATGTCTTGGCCCCAGGAGAATTTTATCTCATAAGAATTATCTCAGATGACATAGATAGAATCACCATCTCTCATGAAGACTTGGTTGGTGCACCAGAAATATGGACATGTCCAGATGTCCTAAGACAAAGAGCATTCTCACTAAAAGACCTCAGCTTACAGCTAGGAAGCCCAGAAGGAGAAGCTTGGTATACCTTATATTATTCTCCATCTATAGTAATCCAAGTAGAAATGATCATTGTATCAGGCACAGTAGAAAAAGTAAACAAGGGACATGCTCCTTTACATATTGTACTCCCCAGTTCTCTCCCAGAAATCGCTGCTATAGGCATGAACACTCCCCGGATCTTGGAACAAGCCCAGCTCATTGCTCCAGTAGACTCCACTACAGGAATGAAAAGACAACTCAGCAGCCTTACTGAAAAAGAAGGTACAGTCAATAATGACTGCAGCACAGATATTACTGAAGAAGCAGACAGCATCTGACAAAAAGAAGCTTCCTTATTCAGCTCAAGGCCAGATACAAAGCCTTTCGCACAGCTCAAGGCAAAAGCAGTCTATACATCGAAGACCGCTCCTGCACAGTAGAGACATATAATCTCTTTTCTGCACAGTGTACACATGTGATCTCTTTTTGAGATCTTTATCTTCATTTTAGTTTTAGAAGTTCGAAATCCGAATCCCTGACCTGTCTATATAAAGGGATGTTTGGTTTGTATTAAATCAAGGAGAACTTCTCCCCTTAGGAAAGCTTTGAAGAAATAGAGGTAATGATAGGCTAAAGGCCCTGCTGGAGTAACCGGATGGGCTTCTCTCTCTACATTGTAATCTCTTCTATTCCGTGGTTCCTTATGCTAATTCTAACTGTATTAATTATGTATCTCATAAGTTGAGGAGTACATCTGCATATGGGGTACTCTGTGCTAAACCTATTTATACCTTGCAGGTACAGGTTAGGTCTTAGGAAATTAGGCACTCTGGGAGTTTTAAAGCGCCTATGCTCTTTCTTGAGATCGTTCACAAGGTCTCTCAAAAGAGAATCTGAGGGTATGGGCAACAAATTGCTCCATGTGCCTGGGCAATATATGCACTCTGCAATGAACTCAGGAGGCATATATAATCGAATAACTCTTTCGTAATTATTCATGATAGCTACCGGAAGATTCTGTGCCTTGTTTGGCCAATTTTGCCAAATGTCCTCCTATTTCTATTAGACCTTGCTGTATAGAGGCCTTATATCCTTCTTCAGCTCTTAAAAGCCTGTTGAAAGAGACTAAGAAATATCCTTTTGGATCTGTGCCATAGGCTTCTTGAAATTGAGCCCACCTAAAGTGTCTATGATATCCTCGGATATGCTGCATACAAAAGTACCAGTTCAAGGTTTGGTTTTCGAACTTACTATAAGGACTGGAAGAGCTTTCATCTTGGATAACAACCATGTTTAGTTGTATGTCAGAGGAAGAAAAGTATGTCTTCTTCTTCTGTATCAGTAGAAGTGAGAGAATCGTCATCACTAGTGCTCTCTGTGAGAATAGAATAGACTGATTCTTGGTCTATGTCTATTATTTCGACCTGATATAAAATATCTCATCCAAGGAATTACTGATACTATTAATTCTGCAGAAGCAAGGATAAAAGCCTTAGTCGAGCTCACTAAGGAAGAAATCCTCCAAAACTTTGATAGAAATATCAAACTTATAGAAGACACTTATGCTAATATACTATTAGATATCCAACCACTGAAAGAGCTTCCTAATAGTATTCTCAGACAAAACCAAAGTAATCATAACATACAACAGGTTATGATGAAAGAGCTACACAGCAAAATTGACCATCTCCAACACAATATGGAGAAAGCGGATAATAAATCCAAAGCTTAGGAGAATAAGATTGACATCTTGTTAAAAGGTTCCAATAAAGAAAGGGTTACAATCCCTATCCAAAGAACCATAGCTACCCAGCTTAAACCACCAAATCCTCTAGGAGGAAACCCAGAACTTAATATGTTCCATTTAAAAAACCTCGGAACACAATTAAAGAAGAAAGTCACCAAAAAGAAACCCAAAATGAATTGGAATGAATTCGGTGATAAAGAATGGCAAATTGTTGCCGATTGTATCAGAGAACAAAAACTTCCCCCTGTTAGACATGAAGACCTTTTTATTCTAGGCAAAAGACCAAAAGGGAAGACTTACAGGATTACCAAATGGGGTAATTATCACAAGGTTAACCAAATACACCAAAAGTTTGATGTATTTAATCCAACCTTGATAGATAATGCGGAGAAAGCTGGCTTCTCCTATGTCTCCTTTGGTTTATTCCAATGCAAGATGCAAGGATTGCACCATCCTGACCCAGATGTTAAATTATGCATCATCCTTGTCGATGAAAGGGCTAAGACCTTTCTTAAAAGCATAGTTGGAATAGGGCAATTAAATCTTCAGGAAAACATTGCCTATTTTAGTGTTATCCCAGGATTTGTTTTGTCTTTGCAGGCTGCAAAGCATATCAAGCTTATGGTCGCTACTCATGGATATGAAAATTATGATATTCACGATGGGATAATCTCTGTCCAGCACCAAAGCAGAGTTATGTTTACTAACTTTGCTCAAGATGGATTATTATTCCATATCCAAAGAGGGAGACTAAACGAACAAGTCCTAGTCAGAACCTCTAAAGAAATGTCAGATTATACCTTTAGAAAGATGCCAGCTAAAGGACTCCTCAAAGACATAGGCATGTGGAATTTTCCTAGAATCCACCCTGCCCCTCAAGAGAAATACAATGTCTTAGACTTTGTACATCAAGATGAGAGCAATAATGTTTCTCTAAAATTTGGGTTACCAACCAAAGTTAATCCAAAGACTAACCAAGAACTTGAAGAAGAGTTTCATACTCCTCCCCAACACATGTCCGGATTAATGGATCAAAACCATCCTCGAAAATCCTTAGGGACTACTCCTGATATAAAAAGACCTATGATCAAGCTACAAAAATCTGCTTCTTCTAACAGTCTTTTTGGATCTTCAGTCTCTGAACATCATAGTCTAAATATGATGAGAATTCACGAAGCTGAGAGTTTTGAACAACTCCTTATGATGACTTTTCAGAAATAATAGGTTGCTTACAAAGACAACAATCCATGTATGAACAGGCTATCCAAGAAATAATCTTGGAAATTGCAGAAAGATATTCCCCAGTTAGTTATATGCATAGCAATTTCTGAGGAAGACATTTCCTACCATATTTTTTTTGGAATATTCTTCTCTGCAGAAACCAGGGGGATATAGTGCTTGGTCTATATCTTCAAGAGTTCTGGGTGGTCCAGTTTTCTCTCTAGGAGAAGCAAGGACTCTGCTATTCACTTGTTGCCAAGTTTCATCTGTGCTTTCCTCATATTTGAGGGTTTTTTAAGGCGGATTTCCTTCGCTGGATTCTCCTTCACTGTGCTCGTCTGCTTTTATTGCAAGACCTTGCATTTTCTTATATTCAGAAAATTGCAGGTACTGTGCATAGTCAGAGTCCTGACTCATCTGTGCATGGTCAAGTCCTTAACCGTCTCTGCCTCTTCCTCTAGATATTCTTCCTCTTCCTCTTTTGCCAAAACCACCTATCATCTGTGTAGTGAAACATTCAGCGATATCAGGATAGTCTGGGTTGGAGGCGAATATGTTTTCCCTGGAGACTATATCAGCTAGTTCATTAGTCTTTCCAGAAACATGTTTAACATCATAATCAAATTCATTTAGAAAATGATGCCAATTGATAAGTCTTCTTTGTGAAAACTTGGAGAGCTGTGCATTTCTAAAATATTGGACAAATTTAGAGTCTGCCTCAATGAGAAATCTCTTGGGTCTTAGGAAAAGAGCATATTTTTCTATGCCTAAGACTACTGCTAAGAGCTCCTTTTCATGAGCATGGTAGTTCAACCGCGAACCTAAGGTAAGTACCTAACAATAATTTGTAAATTTAATACTTGTGTCCTTCATTGATTTACGTGTTGATGCATGAAGAAACCCTTTGATTCCATTTCATATGATAATGTGGCTATGTGATTTTTGTCTTATGATGACATCGGAGATTGGGGGGATGTTTCGATTGATTTTTGTATTACTGGTATTTCTGTAGCAATTCTCTTGATTTTGTTGTTGACCATGGCCACTCCTGCTTGGATTCAAAACCCCTTTTAATCATCTAAGACTATATAAATTTAGGTATTATAGTAGATAGGATGGTTGGGGTTTGGATTCTTTGCAAACCCATTAGAAACCAGGGAAGGAACAAACCTGAAATTGAATTATTCTCGAGCATAGACAGTGTGGGACCTGTCCTTGATTTTTTTACTGTGGGGCCCAGGTGGGCCACTTGATGTTAGATTTGATCAGTGGATCTAAAGGAGGATCCATGAGCGACCATAGAGGGGCTGAACCCGTAGGGAGTGGACCCCGTTTGTCCACCATCCATTAGTTTGATCAAAGAGGGCGTGATTGAGGAAAAAGAAGCAGTTTGGGCGTCTAGCCTTGTGGGACCACTAGTCCCAAGGAGACCCAGGGGTGACCCTGATGTTGGTGGACCCTTGGGGAGTGGGTTCCTTCTGGGCCACCATCTAATGGTTCAAAAATTAGGGCGTGAATTGCAGGTTAAGAACTGGTTTTGGACTATATGCAGTTATGGGACCCAATGGATGATCAAATTGTGAATCTGGTCCGGGCATCTGGCCGTGTATGGCCGGGTGGTAGTGTTTGTGAGGGTGATCTGGGTTTTTGATTAGCTGGGGTCCACTATTCAAGCATCTATGTTGCATTAGGCGTGAGGTAGCATCTTCTGAAAATTTGGGTTCGGTGGTGACGGAGGAGAACGTTTCAAGTGTTTGAGCCAGTTAACGAACCCAAGTGGAGTGTCGGAGTTGGCTTCCGAGTCGTTTGAATCTCCGCAGGAGATGTCAACATTTTAAACCTGTTAGTTGATTTAATTATATATTTTATTTAGTTATTTGTTTAGGTTATTTGACAACTTAAACCAAAATTTTTAGCTGGTTATGTGTTAGTTTGATTTTGGACATCGATACCAATTGATTTAATGCTTCCATAAGATTTGACTTATGATTTATTTTGACTCATCATGTTTCAAAATATTTTGTGGGTCCATATTTTGGGAGCTTGTGTTGTTTTAAAAGCAGAAAAATGAATATCTATTCTCATTTTTCACGTTATCCCCTGTTTGTATTTTGGGGGACGTGACAGCTATTATTCCTTCCAAAACAAATTGGTGATGGAAGATGCAAACTCAATGTTTTATATAACATTAGACATTGCGCCTGGGGGCCTATTTTTTAAGCGGTCGCAGGGAGCAGCATTGTGGCACGCTTCTACCCAACAGATTATGTGAAGGTAATAAATAAGCACGACAAAGTACCACTTTGTCTAAAGAGATAAAATGGTTATTTTCTTAAAAACCACAGACAAGTGAGAAAAAGAACATATGTATGGAAAACTTGAGTAGTATGGATGCTATAAGTGATATCAAATCAAAGACTTGGTATTTATACACAAAGAATTTAAAGACTTAACAGTCTACAAGCTAATAAATGATCTAGTGATATCAAATTGAAATTTTAAAAGTTTACAAATCAATCAAAGATCTAGTGATATCGAGCCAAAGACTTGGAAGTCTATAAGTCACATATATAATGCCCCAATTCCAAATACCGAGATTACCGTCAATGTAACTTAAGTTGGCGCGTTACTTCCCAAAAAATACGGGAACTTCCAAGATCGCAGGTCCGCAGTGAGGTTCAATTTAAAACTTTTGACCAACATATATCAATAGTTTAAATTGCGGAAGCATATAGTATTATAAAAGGTGTATCAAATGTAATGGAGCTAAAGTCTAGTCTAATCTCAAAGTATAATTAAAAATATGTCTTAGACATATCGGACTACCTCCCTGCTCACAACAAAAGACACTCAAACCCAAAAGAAGGATAACACTCAAGCCCCTAGTACAGGCGCTCCAACCTCCAGCTCGACCTCCTGACCGGTTGGTCCCCATCCATAGTCCCCGGCTATGGGCACCTCGAAGAGCGTGTCGTTCTCGTAATCGGGATCATTACCTAAGCACCAAATGGATAAGATCTAAAGATCTGGCAAGTTACAGTATACAAATAGCATAGGATGTATGCATCAAAGGTGTAGAGACAGTAATATGATCAATATGAATATCCAAGGCACATATGCTAGGCAGTGCGAGTTAAATATTTATAATTAAGTATTTAAGATAAGTAGATCTAACAATATGACGTGGAACATTTACATAAGTTGGATACCATGGGATATTATGCAGCGGCCCTCCCATACTGAACACAGTCTCGGTGGGGAAATCTCACCAGTGCTAGGGATAACAAACCCCGCAAATACACTCATCAACCTCACCACACTCATTACTTGGGAGACTGGATCCGGTATCACACCGTCCGTCTAAAACATAGCTTATCATCATAGCACACTCATCAATCAACACTCATAATAGCTCCTACCCGTGATGATCAGTCAACAGGCTGAGCTTAGAACAACTGAGTGAATGTTAGTGCCGACTCAGGGAAACAAATACAGGTCTTTGTCTGTTTAGGCTTGCCTTGCAAGAACAAGGTCCTAACAAATCCCTAAGAGGTCCAAGTATATTACCATGGAACACAAACCAAATTCAAGTCCAAGTCTAAGTTCAATCATTGGATCCATACTAAAGCCCATCAAGCCATGGCCTTAGTCTAAACAATCCAGGAGAGATCACAATCTCAATCCAATGCCGATCAGTTCATTCTCATTCACAATGAGTCACAAGTCCACATAAAACTGACCTCTCCATCCTAGGGTATCACCCATCCAACTTAGGCCGTATGAGGGCCCACCTAGACACAGACACAGGTCATTGATCACCCAAATTACATCACCAGGTCCCCTCTAAGTAATCCTAGGTTCAGGTAATTCATTTTCTGTTTACATTTATAGGTTTAAAGCAATAACAAAGACATAAGAGTGATAGCAGTGAAATAAACTCACAGTAATCAAATCAAAAGGGATATCAAAGGTCCAATCCTAAGTAATGGCCCACATTCAGGTCCAGGACCATTTCGGTTGATTGGGTCCCTAAGTGAAGTTTCAAATGCTAATGAAACTGTATTTGGTGCTCCTGAAATTACAGGCATCTTCGACGACAATTAAGGATCGAATCGACGTCAAATCCCAAACTTAGACCCTACTTAGTGGCCCCACAAGTCAAGGTTGAGCCACACCGTTGACTCGTGCTTCAGCACATTATTGGACTCTCTTCGGATAGTCAATGGGTATAATTTATCTAATTAATATGGTACAACAATATAATTTAACATATAAAGAACTGATGGGAATTTCATGATAATTAGGGAATAATAATAATAATAATAGAGAAATCAAACCTTAGTTTAGCACATTGGTAATCAAAGATACCATTCAAAATTAATTTACAATTAATGATATATAAAAATCTTAATTTATAATCCTAGAGAACCTGAAGACTCATCCAATACTTTTTCTACATTCAAAATAGTTTAAGGATCTAATGGGGTTCATTAAAGGCTTAAGGTTCTAATTTGTGTTCATTAGAAAGTAGAAACTATAGGGTTTTATTCTAATTTCTAAAGCTAATGGGGCCAGGCATCAAAAGTTATAAGTTAATAGGTTAGGAGGTCATCAGGTTGCAGGTTAATACGTCATCAAGTTAGTGGGCCCCACTGGTCCCAGTCATCACAAAAATCCTACTTGGGTTCCTTAAGGGCTAAGGTTCTGTTTCCTAAATTCTAGAAACTAAAAGTGGTGAAACACAATTTCTCATACACTCCCAGACTACTGGACCACAAACACTCATCTCATTCCTTTCTTATTCACACACCTCATATGCATCATCCCTCTCTTCTTTTCTCACAAAACCAATGTTCTATTAAAGAACACATGTTCTATTACAGAATGAACACGATGCCCAACTCTCATAAGCCCTCGGATGGTGGCCCCAGCATTGATCAAACTCAGATCAGGCTGCACCATTAGAGTCGCCCACACGATGTGTGATCCGAATTTCCAAAGGTGGTCCACGTGGGCCCCACAGTTTCCAAAAAACGGAATAATTCATTTCACGGTTTTGAGTTTTACAATTTGGTGTTCACTATCACTCGCACATGGATCGTGGCCCCTCCCTGATCAAATTCAGATCAAACCTCACAGTCCAAGTCGCCCTACCATATCCGGCCCGATGGACGGACCAGATCTATGATCGGATCAATCCGTGGGTCCCACAGTCAATCGAAGCCAAATCTGATTTTTATTTAAGCAATTCTCTCTCCTTCTGATCAAACGCTGGATAATGCCCCTTTAGGGTCGGCCGTGGGTCCTCCTTCGGATCCACGGATCCGATTGGCCATCGGGTGGCCCACCTAGGACCCGGTATTGATGTAACAAAACGGGTCCTCACAGTTTCACCTCCGAGAACCTACTACAAGTAACCCAATTCCTGGATTTTCACCTCCTTCAATCTATTTCCATCCATACCATCCCTAACCACATCAAATCCACACATTTCATCAAATAAACAAACAAAACCATAAAAACACTTCAATATATATCCAATCTTCTACCCATGGGCCATTGATCTTCCAAATGAGATGACTCATCCATCAAATGGCCAAAAATCCAAAAGACAAGCTCAAGTATAGATCTAGCATTAAATGAATTGAAATTTACAAAATCAAAATTGAAGAAATCATGCATTCTACGATAACTTGTATAAAGTACTTGCCTTAATTTCGGATTTGCAAGGTGAATGACAAAGAGAAGTAATTCAAGCTATCAATCTTGATTGTAGAAGAATAAGAGATGAACAAGGAGAGGGCTTCTTCTTCTCCTAGTAGTTAGGGTTTTGGGATTAAGGTTTTAGCTAGGGTTTCTAGATTTAGGGTTTTGTGAAATGAGAGGCAATTGAGGGATAAATGAGAGTAAATTTATGGTTCATTTCCCAATGCAATAATATAGTTTATATAGGCTAGGGTTTTGGGGGAATTTACCAAAAGGGCCTTGTAGGTTGTATAGAGATATGGATAAGGACATGGGCTTTTAGGTCTTTTGGGAGAGGTTCTAGAATGTTCTTTAGTGGGATACCCCTCCTATTAAAATCTTAATTACTAGTAACGGCCTCAAGACTTCTAACACCCTATAACATTTATAAATGACACCCTATAGAGATATAGATAAGGACATGAGCTTTTAGGTCTTTTAGGACATGTTCTAGAGTGTTCTTTAGTGGGATACCCCTTTTATTAAAATCTTAATTACTAGTAAGGGCCTCATGACTTCTAACACCCTATAACATTTATAAATGACACCCTATAGATCCTATAAGATACTCAATAGTCCCAATTCCTATAAAATAGGCTGAAACTTAGGAAAATATCTATCTACCATTACTACTCCTTATTAATCAGTACTATTATACTACTATTACTATTATTAATCATAATTAAATTCAAAATGAGGGTCCACCAAAGGTGGAGGCTCACAACACAAGCTTAAGTCTATAACATGTGTTAACTATTAATGTACTTCTAGTTTTGAGGAGCATGTGAAGGTAATTGATAAACATAATAGTGCAGTTTTTTTTTTTTTTTTTTTTGTTAGAGAATACAACATAGTAATTTTCCTAGAAACCACAAAAAAGTGAGAAAAAAAGGAGTCCTCTGTGGAAAACTTGGGCAGTAGAAATACGATAAGTAATATCAAATAAAAGACTTAGAAGTCTACAAACCAATTACAAATCTCGCGATATCAAATCAAAGAATTAGAAGTTAACAAACCAATTAAAGATCTCACAATGTCAAATCAAAGACTTAGAAGTCTACAAACCAATTAAAGATCTCGCAATATGTCACGAGCCGGGCCCGAGTTACGATAATCCTGGGCCGCAATCCATACTTACTCCCGTGAGCTCTGAAATAACCTAAGTTAAAACAGAATCCACAAGGGATAATATTCATTCATACATACTGGTCAATTGTACAATTTGCGGAAATACACATTGACAAAATAATTCAAAATGTACATGAATACAAAATAAAGTTCTTTATACATGTATCGTTCCTTTGCTTTCTTTCATCAATCATTGCATATTCAAATACTATGCATAGTGATGACTATTCAAGTTATCAAAATATTACATTCCCAAAATGAATTTCAACTATTCAAAAGAATTCTCAAAATGAATTTCCCAAAACATCCATAGTTCACTTGCGCACTTGAATACCCATATCAATTGGTATTCCGACCATCCCACTCTATCAATCCTCCCGGAGGAACCGCAGCGGCCTCCTCTGCTGCCGTCGGGGCTACTGTCGGACCGGCATGAGCAATCGGGCCTGTAATGCCATCAATAATACTAGTGAACACAACGGTTCAACAAAGCATAAATAAGACTTGTGATAGCACATGTTAGTACATTTACTAAATTCATTCAATATATTTAGTAAACAGTTCCAATTCTAGATAGGTCTAGATAATTCCTACAATGATAATGGATGAGCATAATAAGCCAATCAATAAACATGTACAAGATGGCAACTACCATAGCTTTCATTCCAATTCATTTCATTCTATTTCTTTTCATGTCATTTCATTTCATTTATCATCTTCCCTCAAAGGAATGATTCATCTTCCAAATGGAAGGCATCAATCAGTACCCGTAGATACGATCGGAATTTGTGAAACTTACCAGTGTCTGGGCCAGGGACATTAGCATCACCACGGAGCTCCGGAACGCCCCCAAATCAATTTACTGCAATAGGAATAGTCATTTGGCTCAGGGCGGAAGGGCCCACCATTCATGACCCCAGCCTCATGAAAATAATCATTATTAATTCATTTAGAATTCAATACAGTAGCTAGGCAATGCCAAACTCAAGGTCAATACATTTCATTATCAATCTATTTCTAGATTCAATTCTATACAGTGATTCCATTCTTAATAATGGAAGGAAACAACAATGACATCAATCTTGTGAGATTAGAATGAAGTGATACTGAACACAATGGTATGAGAGAATCACTAACTACCCGATTTTACTCATTTTTATTCCAGTTCCTACCCACCATTTGGGTGCAACTGTTGGTTATCAAATGTACGTGTTATTCTCGATAGACATCACATTTGTATTTATATGTACATTGGAGTCCCCGTGATTAACACTTATGGAGGTATAGTCCATAACCAATTGACACTTAACCTATTATTAATCCAAGGGTTCGGTTCTTAAAACTCTATTTCAATATTCACAATCCTCACCAAATCTCTATTTGCATTAATTAGCCACAAAGCTAATTTAGAGGACATATAAGTGTCCAAAAAGCATCCATATTTCCTACGAAATCCAAAACCAACTGGACTCAATCAATATCATGTCCAGTATCGGGTTCACTCGAGCGGACCCAGGCAGAGAAGTGGTCGCTCGAGCGAACCCAAAGTTCGCTCGAGCGAACTCAAACAACAAAGTGGTCGCTTGAGCAAACCCTTGTCCGCTCGAGCGCCTTCATCCAGAGAGCCTGTCGTTCGAGTGAACTCAAAGTTTGCTGAGCGAACGCTTCAAAAAACCAGTCCTGATTTCTGCAACTCTCTCTCTTCCTCTTTCCCTTTCTCCATTTATTTCCACAACAACCTGCAATAAATTTTGGACCTCCTGTCCACTCCTCATTCACACCATTCACATATTAATGACATTTCTAATCCATCCATCAATCTACAAACAACCCATTCAAACATTCAATGAAAATAGACACAATCCAAATTTATGACATCTCCATTAAAACACTACAATAGTTAATACCATTCACAAGAAATGCTTATACTTGCCTCTCTTTGAAGTTCTTGGACAAAAGCCCTCTTTCCTTGGCTTGGCTTGACACAAATCTTCCCCAAGAAATCCCAAGCTCTCAACAATGGAGGATGACCCAATGGAGAAGATGCAGATGACCAATCTACTCCAAAAACCACTTGAAATCTTTCCCAATCTCCACACTTGAGGTAGAAAATGGAAGAGAAAGGAAGAAGGGTGCCTAGGGTTTACAAAAATGGGGAATGACCCATCTCTTAGCTTATATAAGTGGACTTTTTGCACTTTAGTCCTCTTCCACTTTCCTTATTTACATCTTGGGTCCAATAAAGACCCCTTTGATCAACCTTAGGTTAAATGAAACTAAGCGTATTATGAAAGTTGACGTACTCTTCGAGATACATACGTTAGTATCAAGAATTTCCATATTTGATGAAATACGTGAAAACTTGTATTTACAAAAAGGTCCTTAGCTTACTTTGGTTGAGTTTAAACTCATTTTAATCACTCAATCCCATTCAAATTCACTTCATTAAGCTTAATTCAATCATTTGTAGATTAACCCATCTCATTTTATTCATTAACCATAATTAGCACAATTAATCATGCTTAAGTAACACTAATCTCCATAAATTAGCATTAATTACGATTAGTTCGGGACGGGGCCTAACACAATATCAAATCAAAGACTTAGAAGTCTACAAACCAATCAAAGATCTCGCAATATCAAATCAAAGAATTAGATATCTAATGCTATCAAATCGTGCTGAGTGTTTTTTACCACAAAAAGTGAGAAAAAAGGAGTCCTCTGTGGAAAACTTAGGCAGTAGAAAGACGATAAGTGATATCAAATTAAAGACTTAGAAGTCTACAAACCAATTATAGATCTCACGATATCAAATCAAAGAATTAGAAGTGAACAAACCAATTAAAGATCTCACAATATCAAATCAAAGACTTAGAAGTCTACAAACCAATTAAAGATCTCGCAATATCAAATCAAATACTTGGAAGTCTACAAACCAATTAAAGATCTCGCAATATCAAATCAAAGAACCAGATATCTAATGCTATCAAATCGTGCTGAGTGTTTTTTACCACAAAAAGTAAGAAAAAAGGAGTCCTCTATGGAAAAAGAAAAAAGGAGTCCTCTATGGAAAACTTGGGCAGTAGAAAGGCTGTAAGTGATATCAAATTAAAGACTTAGGAGTCTACAAACCAATTAAAGATCTCGCAATATCCAATCAAAGAATTTGAAGTCTACAAACTAATTAAAGATCTCGCTATATCAAATCAAAGAATTAAAAGTCTACAAACCAATTAAAGATCTCACAATATCAAATCAAAGACTTAAATGTCTACAAATCAATTAAAAATCTCATAATAGCAAATCAAAGAATTAGAGATCTAATGCTATCAAATCGTGCTGAGTGTGTTTCACCACAAAAAGTGAGAAAAAAGGAGTCCTTTATGGAAAACTTAGGCAGTAGAAATACTATAAGTGATATCAAATTAAAGAGTTAGAAGTCTACAAACCAATTAAAGATCTCACAATATCAAATCAAAGAATTAGAAGTCTGCAAACCAATTAAAAATCTCATAATATCAAATCAAAGAATTAGAAGTTTACAAACAAATTAAAGATCTCTCAATATTAAATCAAAGACTTAGAAGTCTACAAACCAATTAAAGATCTCGCAATATCAAATAAAAGAATTAGAGATCTAATGTTATCAAATCGTATTGAGTGTTTTTTACCACAAAAAGTGAGAAAAAGAGAGTCCTCTGTAAAAAAGCTTGGCCAGTAGAAAGACTATAATTGATATCAAATTAAAGACTTAGAAGTCTACAAACCAATTAAAGATCTCGCAATATCAAATCAAAGACTTAGAAGTCTACAAATCAATTAAAGATCTCGCAATATCAAATCAAAGAATTAGAGATTTAATGCTATCAAATCGTATTGAGTGTTTTTTACCACAAAAAGTGGGAAAAAAAGGAGTCCTCTATGGAAAACTTGGGCAGTAAAAAGACTATAAGTGATATCAAATTAAAGACTTAGAAGCTTAAAAACCAATTAAAGATCTCGCAATATCAAATTAAAGACTTAGAAGTCTACAAACCAATTAAAGATCTCGCAATATCAAATCAAATAATATTTAGAGATCTAATGCTACCAAATCGTACTGAGTGTTTTTTAAAATTTTATTAGCATATGGGGTTGCATCTGTAGCCCATTTTTAGAAATGGTGATGCCTAGAAATCCTATTTCAGTTTTTGCTTTTTGAAATTTTGTGTTTTAGGTTAAAAAGGCCCGTCTCCATGCTTTTTTAATGGCAAAGAATCTTGTCAAATGAAGAATGTGTTTCTACAAATCATCAGAAAAAACTAGAAAATCATCAATGTAATTTGCTTTGAAATTAGTAGAGTTTGAGGATTTCATCTATGCGGTATTAAAAGTGGAATGACACGTTTTTAAGACCAAATGACACTGCCAACCATTTGTATCATTTGATTGATCTAGAGAATGTCATTTGTTGATGTCTTCAGGTAAAATCTTAATTTAAAGATATCCTATAATTTGCAGTCAAATTCTGAGTTCTTTTCTTGTATTGCTCTTTGAATTAGTTCTTTCCTATTAGGAAGGAGGCATCACTTGATATCAATTGTAACATTGTTTAATGGAATACAATTGATGCCACATTTGCTTGTGTGCAAAGATTGACATATGCACCAATATCAATGAAATCTCCCACTTTCCTCTCTTTTCCCATCAATAGCCATATGTCCTCGAATGAGATACAATTTTCAAACAGCATGCATTTTTTGATATAGATTTGATACTATATTTTTCAAGGATATCTGGCTTCAATGTTTGTGGTAAATTGGTGAAAATCCACCCTTATAATTATGGGCTGGACTCCAGTGTAACGAGATGCCTTTTGAAAACACAACCATTACGTTTTTTTAAATTCGTTTCAAATATGCCCTTTCCTCTCTCCTGTGCATCTCTCTCCCTTTTCTGCATTTTCTCTTTGCACACATTAAATGACCCACTCGGTGATGTAATAGTAGGGCCCACCTAAATGATGATTTAAGGTAAACCCACCTGAATAGGCATAATATTATAATATTGTGTGATGATATAATGATGGTAGACAATGCAAATAAGCTCATCCACATCTCTATATGGGACCTAAAATAAGTAGATCAAATTGATATGTCCATCTACATAGGACCCACTAGGTGAAATGTATGACTACCTACAAATCAAGCGGGTTCCACGCAAAAGGGTGGATGGGTGGAATATGAAAGGTCCTACCTAACGTTTAAAAAGTGATAAGGTGGGAAATTTATTAGCTACAATGTGCCCCATTGGATATAGGATGCATTGGATGTTTCATTTAATTGATCCCACATGGATGCATGGTTGGATTGATCAAATCTAGTGAGTTCGAAGTGGGCAGGTGTGATGGGTGGAATGGGTGAATGGTTAGATAGTTGAATTTTTATCAATATAATTTGCTAAATATGATTGTTCCATATGATTTGTTGGATGGTCGATCTTTAATCTAAAGGGTCCCATGTAGATTGTTGGATTTGCTCAAGTTAAATGCACAATTGGATGAAAAATCTAACCATCCACCCATACTATCCAACATGGTTGCCTACCTCAAACTTACTAAATCTAACCAATCCACCTATCTATCTAAGAACAAAAGATGGAACATGTACATCCACCCATCTATAAAATATTCTATATTTAATGGGACCCACTACATCAACCAATTTACCTACATATCTTTTTTCCCCTTATCTAAGTGAAACTCACCGTATTCCATTCATGATCCACCCGCCTTCTCATGGGACCCATTTTATCGGTACATTGTCAAATATTTCATCTAGCGGGTCTAATATACATATATATTTATATGGATTGATTAATTTAATGATTAAATCTAATATGAGGTTTTACAGGCCCTACTATTACATCATTTAGTGGGGCATTCAAATCTTATAGGTTGGAATGAAAACTAAAGAAATATGAGAGAGAGAGAGAGCTGCAGGGGCAGGTTTGGAATAAAATAAAATAAAAATGTGCTGAGCTGGGTTTCCAAATTTAATCTTGGTGCATTCTCGTTTTTTACGTACAAACTCCACGTGGTGAGCTATAATAGGCAGAATGCGGTGTTGCATTGTAGTACAAGGGCTAGACTCTCATACAGCGACGCCATATTTTAATACAATGCAGCACCCCATTCT
Organism: Persea americana; assembly: GCA_029852735.1. Classification (NCBI taxonomy): domain Eukaryota; kingdom Viridiplantae; phylum Streptophyta; class Magnoliopsida; order Laurales; family Lauraceae; genus Persea; species Persea americana. The sequence goes on from CM056809.1 coordinate 13,041,657, forward strand.
GCCTATGAGAATCCACCATGTGGACTGCGTAACATCAAACACAGGAGTCACAGTCATTAACTCTCGAAAACCTAAACTCAGCACAATTTTTTCCATTCCTTCCAAATCTGCCCTTGCATACACTCTCTCTCTCTCTCATCTCTGTAGTTTCCATTGCAGCCCGTAAGATTTGAGTGCCCCACTAAATTATGTAATGGTAGGGCTTGTAGGACCTAATATTAGATTAAATTAATCTATCCATATATATAAAAGACCCATTGGATGAAATATTTGACAATCTACCAATAAAGTGGGCCCCATGAGAAGGCATGTGGATGGAATATGGCAAATCTCACTTAGATAAGGAAAAAAAAGATATGCAAGTAAATTGATTGATATAGAGAGTCCCATTAAATAAAAGATGCATACGAGATTTATCTAGCGACTCCTAGTAGATGGGTATAAGGGTGGATGTACATGTTCCATCTATTGATCTCACATAGAGGGGTGGCTTGGTTAGATTTAGTGAGTTTGAAGTAGGCAACCATATTGGATAGAATGGGTAGATGGTCAGATGGTCAGATTTTTCACCCAATCGTATATTTGATTTGAGCCGTTCCAACAACCTATGTGGGACCCCTTAGATTAAATATGGACCATCCAACCAATCATATGGAACCATCATATCTAGCAAATTATATTGATGATAATCCAACTATATGACCATTCACCCATTCCACCCATCAAGCCTATCTACTTCAAACTCAGTAGATTTGATCGAACCGGCCATGCATCCATGTGGAATCAATTAAATTAAACATCCAATGCATCTTATATCCAATGGGACCCACTACATCCAATCAATTTACCCATTCTATTTGTTTTATTTCATTTTAGGTAGGACCAATCATATTATGCACATCCACCATTTTTCATGGAACCCGCTTGATTTATAGATAGTCATATATTTCACCCAATGGGTCCTAAGTGGATGCACATATTAATTTGATCCAGTAATCTTAGGTCGGATGTAGGGCTGTGGATGGACTTATTTGCAGTGTCTACTATCATTACATCATCACCTAATTCTATAATATTATGCCTATTCAGGTGGGTCCACCATAAATCATTGAGTAGGTCATTTAACCTGTGCAAAGATAAAATGCAGAGAAGGGAGAGAGGTGACGAGCTCTCGTCAAATATTTCATCTAGTAGGTCCTATATATATGGACAAATTAACTTAATCTAATCTTAGGTCCTACAAGCCCTACTATTACATCATTTAGTGGGCCACTCAAATCTTTCGGGTTGCAATGGAAACCACATAAATATAAGAGATAGAAGAGAGAGAGAGAGAGAGAGAGAGAGTGTGCAAGGGCAGATTTGGAATGAATAGAAAAAATGTGCTGAGTTGGGTTTACGAAAGTTAATAACTGTGCATTCTTGTTGTGTGGGTAAAACGCCGTAATGACGAAGTTAGACAAGGATCACGACTAAACTCGCCGAGCTCCTCAGCCTCTGCGGTAGAAGGTCGTCAGCTCGGCAGCTCGGTCAATACTTTGTCAGCTCGGTAGATCGGTCGGCAGCTTACGAGCTCAGCACCACAGTTCGGCATCTCGGTATGGGCGTCAGCCCGGTACAAGGGGACCCCTCGGACACGCCATCCTTAGTCCCATACCGCAGCACTAGAATCAGAGTGGGCCGCCACCTTCCTTCTGGAAATACGGCGCACCCTGACAGATATGGGCGGTCATTTATGGCGATAGGATTGCTCATTTATGGTGATAAGAGGTGTGCTTTATCACCCCTGTACGCTAGCTGGCTGAAGGCGTGGAAAGTAAGGTAGGGGTGTTGTCCGTTTCACCTACGGCCGCCTGTCAGGGTAAGGAACGATGGGACCTCACCTCACCTACCCCCACTCACAGAGAGAATGAACGAGGAACATTTGCCTATATATGCATGGGATCAGTCCCATGAGAGGTACGCAATATCCAACGCATAACCCTCAATACCACACGCACTCTCATTCCTCTCTTCCTCCTCCTGTTTAGTTTTCTCAGAACTAACTCAGGCATCGGAGTGCCTTCGGCTCACGGTAGCCAGGGCCTCTGACCCAAGTCTTTCTCCTTCCTTTTCAGGTTCTCGGAGTTCAGCATTCCCCCTCCTAAGAAGTTTAATCCCGATCTCATCCTAATCTAAGTAGGTGTCGTTTTTACCGCCTACAGTTTGGCGCCGTCTGTGGGAAGCTGAACAAAAAGCTTGTAAACACCATGCCTCCGAAAACCAGAAATGGCGAAGGACCTTCCAAGGGCAAGGCTGTGTCCACACAGCCTACGCTGGCGCAAAATCTTCCGCCTCCTCCCCCTCGGCAAAGGAGGTCTGGCGGGAGGTCTCTCACGGTCCAAACAGCGTCACAATCCAGGGAAGTAACCATGCTCTCCCTTCGCGACGTTCCACCTCCAGAACAACCCCACCATGGCCATAAGCGGCCCGCGCAAGGTGACAAGTCAGTCACCAAACCGCAAGAGAAGTCAGCCCGGGCTAGATCGCAGTCTCATCATCAGGCCAGCGTTGAGCACAACGAAGACCCCCGCCTGGCGGATATCAGAGCACAAAACCTCCTCATCCAGGAACAGCGTGAGCTTATCGAACGGCTCACGCAACAGCTCGAAGGCAAGAAGGATCAGAGCCCGCCGCCCAGGCATCCGAGCCACGGACAAGACCTGAGGCACGTCCTCAACAATAAGAGGCGTGACCGAGACCAAAAAGAAGAAGGCTCCAGCAGCAGCCACATACATGAAGGGCCAAAGAAGCAATGCCAGGGGTTGGAGGACGATGAACTAAAGAAGTGGATCGACCAGCAGGTAAAGCAGACTATCCGCCAGAATTTGGAGACTGCTGGTATCGACCGGGACCAGTATGCCACCTTTGAAGCTGAAGATACTGGCGCGTCTCCTTTCTCTAGGGAGATAAGAAGATACACGCTGCCCGAGAAGTTCAGCGTCCCAAGGTTCACCCTATATGACGGGACCTCGGATCCTGCCGCTCACCTCCGACATTACGTCCAAAGGATGTCGGTCTGGGGGGACGACGATTCCCTGAACTGTCGAGTCTTTTCCTCCAGTTTGGCGGACCTCCCCCTACGGTGGTTCTGTTCGCTTCCCGAAAATTCCATCTCCAGTTGGCAACAGCTTCGGACCTCCTTCCTGGGGAAATTCCAGGCTCATCGCGTCATCCCAAAGACCGATGCCGACCTGATGGCCCTCCGGATGCAGGAGAACGAAAACGTCACCCAGTTCGCTCGCCGGTTCTGGACTGTTTACAGCCAGATCGAGAGCGCTTCTGAGGAGCTAGCGGTGAGGTCCTTCCAGCTGGCTCTGCAGCCGGGTATCCCACTTCGGGCGCAGCTGGTCATGTATCCCGTGACCACCATGAAGGAGCTGATGACCCGAGCCAACCGGTTCATCTTGGCGGAAGAAGACGAGGCGCGAGGTCGGGAGAACTTCGGCCTCACCAAGAAGAGCCAACCGGCCAAGGGAGACAGCAGGTCCTCCAGGAGGGAGGATCGTCGAAGGGACCCATCCCCGGATCGGCGCAAAGCCCGGTCCTCGGAGCAGCGCCGAACCCCCTCCGCCTCGACGTCGGGATCACGGAGCAGCAGGAGATCCGGCCACGAACCATCCTCATACGTGGCAGTGAACACCATCTTCAAGGAGCCGATCTATAGGCTCCTCAACAAAATAAAGGCGCAGCCGTTCTTCAAATGGCCGCGGCCAATGACAGCCGACCCTTCCACCCGGGACCAGAGTAGGTTCTGTGCCTACCACAAGCAGAACGGGCACAGGACCGACGAATGTAAGAACTTCAAGTTCCACCTGGAGGACCTTGTGAAGGAGGGGCACCTACGGGAGTATATCAAGCAGGAGGGCCGAGGTGATGGCCGACCTCCGAGGCGGGAAGCTGATAACCAGGACAGCGAGCCGGAAGGCGTCATCCACGTCATCCACCTCGCCGCCCCACCTAAGAAGAGCTCCCAGGCTCGAGCTGAGGCCAGGCGCGCCTCCCATCAAAAACAGGTGCTGACCGCGGCGCCAGAGCCGGCCGCGAAGAAGGCCAAAACAGAGGGGGTCAGAATATGGTTTTCTGACAAAGACCTGGAAGACGTCGAGCTACCGCACAACGACGCTCTAGTGCTCACCTTGAAGCTTCAAAACTTCTTGGTTCAGAGAGCCCTCGTCGACCCTGGCAGCTCATCCGAGGTCCTCTACTACGACTGCTTCAAAAAGTTGGGACTAAAAGATGAGGACCTCCAAGCAGCCCGCACCCCTCTGGTAGGCTTCAGCTCTAAACCTGTCTATCCCAAGGGCAAAATCTCCCTCCGAGTCCAAGTAGGTGGCGCCTGCAGGCAGGTGGACTTCCTAGTGGTCGATGTCCCTTCCCCGTACAATGTAATAATGGGGAGGACATGGCTGCATAGCATGGAGGCGGTGCCCTCCACCCGGCATCAAAAACTCAAGTTCCCTTTGGAGAATCGATTGGGACGAACGGAGGTGATCACCGTCAGAGGCGACCAGCAAATGGCCAGGCAATGCCTGCTAGCCGTGCTTTCTGACGAGGCTGGGCCTTCCCAAGTCAATGTAACCGAGCTGGATAGAGAGGCCGAGCTCGGAGACGTCGGCAGGGCCCCTGCACAAAAGAGCATCGAGGACCTCACCAAGGTCAATATCGATCCCGCTGACCCCGACAGGTTCTTTCTCGTGGGAAGCCAGCTCCCCGAGACCGAGAAGACAGAGTTGCTCAACCTCCTCGAGGAAAATAAGGCGGTCTTTGCCTGGACACCCTATGAGATGCCTGGCATTGACCCCGCAGTCATCTGCCACGAACTGAAGGTGGATCCCGGCCACAAGCCCGTGCTTCAAAAACCGCGCCGGACTGGGGTCCCGCAAACTGAGGCCGTGGCTGAGGAAGTTCAGAAACTCCTAGAGGCAGGTGCAATAAAAGAGGTCCACTATCCGCAGTGACTAGCTAACACCGTGGTGGTCAAAAAGAAGACGGGAAAATGGAGGGTCTGCGTGGACTTCACCGACCTCAATAAAGCCTGTCCAAAGGACAGCTTCCCCCTTCCAAAAATCGACCAGCTTATCGACGCCACTGCCGGACACGACCGGATGAGCTTCCTGGATGCCTACCGGGGGTACCATCAGATCCCCCTGTACGCGGCAGATCAGGAGAAGACTGCTTTCATCACTCCCCGGGGCACCTATTGTTACAAGGTGATGCCCTTCGGGTTGAAGAACGCCGGAGCGACATACCAGCGGTTGGTGACGAAGATGTTCTAGGCCCAGCTCGGCAAAACGGTGGAGGTCTACATCGATGATATGGTCGTCAAGTCCAAAAAGTCGCAGGACCACCTGACCGACCTCCGCCAAATTTTCGACATCCTTCACCACTTCCAGTTGAAGCTGAATGCGTCCAAGTGCGCCTTTGGGGTCGGTTCCGGCAAGTTTCTGGGAAGCCTGGTCACAAGAAGGGGGATCGAAGCGAACCCTGACCAGATCTCCGCGATCTAGGACCTCCAGTGTCCGACCTCGGCGAAACAAGTTCAGCGGCTGACAGGAATGGCTGCCGCCCTGAACCGATTTATCAGCCGCGCCTCAGACAAGTGCAGACCCTTCTTCCAACTCTTAAGAAAGGGCTCCAAGTTCCAGTGGACGTCGGAATGTTCACAGGCGCTGCAACAGCTAAAACATTATCTTTCTTCTCCACCGCTGCTGTCAACCCCGACTTCTGGAGAGGCACTGTTCTTGTACCTGTCGGTCTCGGACCATGCAGTAAGCTCGGTACTCATCAGAGAGGACAACGGCCGGCAAAGGCCCATCTATTACACGAGCAAAACCCTGCTGGACGCCGAGACCCGGTACTTACAACTCGAGAAGCTCGCCTTGGCGCTCCTCAGCGCCTCTCGGAAACTCTCCCACTACTTCCAAACCTTCACGATAGTGGTCGTAACCGAATACCCACTGAAGGCTCTCTTCCGGAAGGCGGATTTCTTCGGACGGATCTCCAAATGGGCTGTCGAACTGGGGCAATATGACATCAACTATCAGCCCAGAACAGCCATCAAAGCCCAAGTCCTCGCGGACTTCATTGTGGAATTTACCCCACAGAGTTCGGCACCGACCGCGCTCGACACCGAACTGGGGGGCGATAGGGGTACGGAGGTCGTCACCGAGACGGAACAAGAACATTCCTGGAGAGAACTCCTCGACTCGTCCTGGAAAGTCTTCGTCGACGGATCCTCGACATCCAAGAGAGCTGGCGCTGGCGTAGTTCTCCAGTCTCCCGAGGGCCTCGTCATCGAGCAAGCTGTGACACTTGGTTTCAAGGCGTCTAACAACGAGGCCGAATATGAAGCTCTCATTGCCGGACTTAACAGCGCCAAAATCCTGGAAGCCCGGTCCGTGGTGGTTTTCAGTGATTCCCAACTAGTGACGAGCCAGCTCAACGGAGACTACCAGGCTCGGGATGACAGGATGGCCGCCTACCTCGCCCATGCCCGGGGACTTCTCTCCCAGTTCGAAAGGGCCGAGGTCCGGCAGATCGGTAGAGAATGCAACTCCCATGCAGACGCCCTCGCTAGCCTCGCCTCGGCTGTGGAAGCCGGTGAAAGAAGAACTGTTGAAGTAGAGACGTTGCAGGAGCCCAGCATCAACCTCCAGCAACCCCGGCACCTCATGTGCCTGGATCTCGGCCCGAGCTGGATGGACCCCGTCATCGCCTACCTGAAGGACGACCGGCTACCCGAGGACAGGACTGAAGCGCGAAAGATCAGATTGAAGGCGTCCCGGTTCTGGCTGTCCCCAGACAGCAAGCTCTACAGGAAGTCATTCACAGGGCCCTACCTCCAGTGCGTTCACCCCAGCAAGGTCGACGATTTCCTCTACGAGATTCACGAAGGAGTCTGCGGCAGTCACATAGGAGGTCGGTCACTTGCATACCGGGCTATCAGCCAGGGTTACTGGTGGCCTTACATGCAGAAGGACGCCCAGCTTTACGCCAGGAAATGCGAGAAGTGCCAGAAGTTCTCTCACTCTCTCCACCAGCCAGCCCAAGACCTGAGTCCCCTCTCCAGTCCATGGCCTTTCGCCCAGTGGGGCCTCGACATCGTCGGACCACTTCACCGAACTCCAGGGAACAAAAGATGGTTGATTGTGGCCACGGATTACTTTACGAAGTGGGTCGAAGCTGAACCTTTGTCCTCCATCACCGAGCTAGACACGAAGAACTTTGTGTGGAAGAATATCATCACCAGATTTGGAATTCCCCGCACTCTCATTTCGGACAGCGGGACGCAGTTCGATTCCAACCTCTTCAAGAGCTTCTGCCAGGAGTATGGCATTCGCAACATCTACTCCACCCCGGCGTATCCCCAGAGCAACGGTCAGGCCGAGATCTCGAACAAAGTACTGCTCGACGGAATCAAAAAGAGACTCGACCGAGCCAAAGGTCGATGGGCAGAAGAGCTGCCAAGCGTTCTATGGGCCTACCGAACTACCCCAAGGCGTTCCACCTCGGCTACCCCATTCTCCCTTGCCTACGGCATGGAAGCAGTTATTCCCCTTGAGGTCGGCCTCCCGACCTTGAGGTCGGAACTCTGTGACCAGGGTCTGAACGATCTGAATGTAGCGCGGGAGCTGGACTTGGCTGAAGAACGAAGAGAGGCGGCAGCTATCCACCTGGCCGCCTACCAACAGCAGTTGGCCAGGGGATACAACCCGAAGGTCAAAGAAAGAAGATTCACGATAGGAGAGTTGGTCTTGAAGAAAACACTGCCTGGCGACCGAGATCCCAACGAAGGCAAGCTGGCGCCCAACTGGCAGGGACCGTTCAGAATCACTTCTACAGCCGGGAGATCTGCCTACCGACTCGAAGATATGGAAGGGAAGCCGCTCCCACGACCATGGAACGCGGCGCATCTCAAAAAATACTATTTCTGAGAAATGTATTCAAGAAATCAAATATCAATAAAAGGCAACTTTTCTGAAAAGAGTCTTTGCATTGCTTCAAGGGTCACGGCGATTCAACCCCTCTATTCGGGATATCAACTGTCAGCTCGGCGCCATCGCCAGCTTCGACATACAAATCAGGGTCCGGTAACAGTACCACCCTCGCGGCTCGGCGCCTCTTTTCAGAGGGCCAACCGTCCTGAGCTCGGTGCCTTCACCAGCTCTGGCGGCACAGCTATAAGCAAATCAGGGTCCGGTAACAGTACCGCCCTCGCGGCTCGGCGCCTCTTTTCAGAGGACCAACCGTCCTGAGCTCGGTGCCTTCACCAGCTCTGGCGGCACAGCCATAAGCAAATCAGGGTCCGGTAACAGTACCGCCCTCGCGGCTCGGCGCCTCTTTTCAGAGGGCCAACCGTCCTGAGCTCGGTGCCTTCACCAGCTCTGGCGGCACAGCCATAAGCAAATCAGGGTCCGGTAACAGTACCGCCCTCGCGGCTCGGCGCCTCTTTTCAGAGGGCCAACCGTCCTGAGCTCGGTGCCTTCACCAGCTCTTGCGGCACAGCCATAAGCAAATCAGGGTCCGGTAACAGTACCGCCCTCGCGGCTCGGCGCCTCTTTTCAGAGGGCCAACCGTCCTGAGCTCGGTGCCTTCACCAGCTCTGGCGGCACAGCCATAAGCAAATCAGGGTCCGGTAACAGTACCACCCTCGCGGCTCGGCGCCTCTGTTCAGAGGGCCAACCGTCCTGAGCTCGGTGCCTTCACCAGCTCTGGTGGCACAGCTAACATCATCATGGTCCGGTATCGGTACCACCCTCGTAGGTCGGCCCCTCTGTTCAGAGGGCCAACCCCCCTCACCTAGTACCTATCAAGCTACTCGGCGAACTACTTGTATCGATATACATTCCACCACAAACAAAACCATTCACAGAACAAGTGGCAAAAAAAATGTGGTGTTTTATTGTGGAGAAGATCAACTTGAATACAATATGGCAAAAAAAAAAAAATATTACATAGTTCAGGGAGCTGCTGCTCCCTTATTACAGTTTGTCCTGGCAGCACTCTCACTGGGTACGGCTGGGGCAGCTTCCGGAACCACTGGAGGAGCGGGGGCGCCTGGAGCTGTAGGGACCTCCGAGGCTGAAGGAACGGGGGCGATTCCCGAGACGGCTCGCAACTCCGAGTCCGAGCGGGGAAACCTGGGGGAATTCTGAAAGATAGGGCTGTCCGGAGGGACACCAACCCTCCTTAAGGCCGACTTCCACCCAAGTGCCCACGCCTTTTCTCGGATTCCTGGCAGTTGAGCCTTGTAGTCAGCTGCCAGTTTGCTGACCTCCTCGTTCATCACGGACTCGTGCTCGGCGAGGTACTCTTCCTTGAGTTTGGCTTCTTGATCTTTGAGAGCCCGCGCGAGTTCGGTCGCCTTCCCGTCCAGAGCCATCTCTAGCCTTCTCTCAGCCAGCTTCCTTTCAGAGATAAGCCTGCTGTTGGTCCCCCGCAGCATCTTCATGTCTTCTTCCCTCCGCGACGATGCAAGTCGGACCTCGTCTAGCTTCCAGGACAGTTGGACGTTTTGATCCACCGCCTGCTTCGCTTCCTCTTTGAGGTGCTCGGCCAAGGCCCGCGCTGCGTCGAGCTCGGCCAGAAGATCTTCCTTTTTCTTCGCCTCCTCCTCGAGGGTCGCGTCCCTTGCCGCCAGGGACTTAAGCAGCTCCTCTTTTTCGGTTGCCCAATCTGCTGCCCTGGCTTCGGCTGCATCCAGCCTTCCCATGCCGGTTTGGCACTTTTGCAAGACCTGCAGTGAGGACAGAATTGTCACGACATGAAATAAAGCAGAAAAAGAAAGAGAACATGAGTCAAGCGTGTACGTACCGCTACCAATGACCGCATTGAGGACATCAGCAGGGACTTGTTGTCCATCTGCGCCCACCTTGCCATGTCCTGGGGAAGGGCGCACGCTCGTCCCAGAGCGACAACCACTTCGGGGCTGTCTGCTCGGTCCGACTCGGCTAGTTGCCTCCCCAGCACCCCCTCGATGTCCGGTCTCCAGGGGATGAAATCGGAGGAAGCGGCGGACCCCCCGACCGACATGGCAGGTTCCGGGGCAGATGGGGCTTCGACCCTGGGCCTCTTCTCCGGCCTGCGCTCCTCAACGACCTCGGCAGTATCCCCTCTGCCTAGGTCGGAGTGCGATTCTTCAAAAATGGTTGGCGGAGCGCTCGCCCCGACCTCTGCTGCAGCAGGTATTCCCGATTGAGCATCGTCGGTAGCTTCCGGAACCGTTTCGGTCTCGGGAGCAGGGACCTCTGCAGCAGCCGCCGACGTGCTTCGGGTGACGTCGGCACCTCGGGAGGGGGCCGAGCTCTCGCCGGTCTCTCCAAACGCTGCAGCGGCAAGGTCTTCCGCGACGAAGCGCTTGCGACGACCGCGCAACATCTCCACCTCGGACTCCTCCGAGCTGGATGTGCTCCGGGACTCGCTGGAGACAACAAACTTCTGCCTTTGCCGCCTGCGCCCGGTCACAACTCTCTTGTTCGCTGCTGGTTCAAGGACAGGGGACCGTCCGCCCGACGCTACCGGAATGCCGCTGGGAATTGCGACGGTAACAGTCTCCGGAACAGGAGACTCAGTCTGTTCGGTGCCCGGTCCGGTGCCTTCCCCGTGAAGCACGGAGTCGATCCCGGTCACCCGCCTCGGAGCGAGGAAAGACTTGTAATGAGGCGTGTACCCCAGCAGCGAGTACGCGGCTCGGCAGTGATGGCCGCGGTACTTCCGCACCTTCTCGTGCCAATCACTGTTCACCCTCCACCGGTTCCTCCTGGCGAGCTCCCTCCTCTGTCGAAAACCTGCAGGAACAGAACGTCAGCAAAGGGAAAGAAATGATGAAAATACAAAATCCAGGGGCCTCGGTTTTTACTTGGGGGGACTCCTATTTTGCGCGGTATCCGGGCCGTGGTGCTGGGTTCCGCCTCGCCGAACTCCCACGACCCGCGAACGAAGACTCGGTCCTCCCCCGCGTATTTATACGAGTCCTCCAGCGCGGTCACGAAGGCAGTCCGGTGGAGCCTTAGCCGAAGATAGTACGTATGCCCCTCTGCGGATTTGCAGAGGTCATACGCCTCCTCGATGTCCGAGACACCAAGGTTGATGGACAAGATCTCGTTGAGCCGCACTGTTCCCATGATGATCTTGTATCCGTTGGGAAGCAGCTTGCAGGGGCTCAACCCCCACTCCCGGAGACATTCCCTGAGGAGTGGGTGGAGGGGGAACCGGACTCCTCCCTCCACGACGGCCACCAGCCAGAACGGCATCCAGCCGTCGCTGTATATGGTACCGTCGTCAGGTCCGTCTGGCCTAACCTCTACAGTCGCTGGGACCTTGTATTCCTTCCTAAACAGGCTTATGGACAGTGCGTCCCCTAGCCAATGCCTGTACACACCCATTCTCTAACCTAGAAGGCGGACTACCCACCAGAAGGGAAGAAGACAGAAGAGAGAAGCCCTGCGGTGAAAGACTCTGCGAGCAGAAGGGTCGCAGGCAACAGGAAAGTACTGTTCTCTTCAGTAGGTTGCAGCAGGGGATTCTGAGGATCGAAAAGAAGGAAGACGGAGAAGGAGCCCTAATTTATAAGGTATGGAGGCGCCGTTTCAGATTTCGAGAGAAGCTTTCAATATGGCCCTATCTCGAGTAGCCCTAGAGTCGCCTCGGGCAGCCCAGTCATCCTGCAGATTTGATTGCGCGCCCTCAGAAAGGCGACACGTGGCACGGCGCCGCATCCCCAGAGGACTCTTCAATGCCTCGACAGGCGAAAGGGCACTCGCCTCGACTGACGGAAAGAAATTAATGCAGCATTCCACGTCAGCGCAAGAACTTAATGCAGCACTCCACGTCAGCAAAAGACGACGGGTCCCCATCGGACCGAGACCCCACCGTTTCGGCAGTACGGCACAACGGGCACTGTCAAAGGATTAGCGGCAGTACCGGCCTGATTAAAACCACTCAGCTTCCGACCTGCTCCAAGGAGCCCACAGGTCAAAAGCTGGGGGGAAGATAATGGGTACAGAACAGCAGACGGCTCGTTGGCCGGTGTCCCAATCCAAAGAATAGCAAGGAGTCTGGCTATCCGAACCAACAACTCAAAACAGAAAAGCGATGCAGCATTTCATCAACCACAAACATTTCATCAAAAACAAGAAAGCACCAGAATGCGAGCAAAAATTCAAAATTTTTATTAATCACAGCTCCTGATTACAAGACGGATGGAGATACAATCAAAGAAAGAAAAAATTACAAAAACCCTCAGAGGGCTGCAGCTTCCACATTGCAGTCGATCTCTGGAGGGACCTCGGCCGCGACCGTGCTGGCCTCGGCAGCAGTCGGGGCAGTTTCAGGGACGACCACGGCAGCTTCAGGAGGGACCTCGACGACTGCCGCCACTTGTCAGCCTTCGGCTAGAGCCTCCGGATGCGCCCCGGGCGCGGCGTTCGCCTCTGGACACGATTGCGAGGAAGGGTCGGAGGAGACCTGAGACACGGCTGCGGGTCCCGGATCCGAGCAAGAAAATCTTGGGGCATCCAGGAACAATGGGCTATCCTCGGGGACCCCAGCCTTGCGCAAGGCTGCCTTCCACCCGAGCTCCCAGGCTCGGTCCCGGATCCCCGGCAGCTGAGCCTTGTAATTAGCAGACAGCTTGCCGACCTCCTCCTCCATGATTGAATCATGCTCGGCGAGGAACTCCTCCTTGAGCCTGGCCCCCTGTTTGGCCAGGGCAAACTCAATCTCGGCTGCCTTCTCCCTCAGAGCCGTCTCCAGGGAAGCCTGCGCCTGGTTCCGCTGGGAGAGGAGCCTCCTGTTCGTACTCTCCGTGCTGTCCAGATCGTCTTGCAGTCGCTTCGCCGCAACCCGGAGATCGTCGAGCTCGGAGGAAAGGTGTTGGTTCCGGCCCTTCTCGTCCTCCAGCTCGTCCTTCAGACGATCGGCCTCGACCTTTGATTCCTCAAGGTCGAAGACGAGGCCGACATTTTTGGCCGTCAGCTCGGCCAGCGCCGCGTCCTTGGACGCCAAGGACGCCCGCAGTTCGTCCCTTTCAACTACCCACTCAGCTGCCCGCGCCTCGGCCGCGTCCAGCCTCTCAATGCCCACCTGGTACTTCTGTAACAGCTGCAAGACAAAAACCCGGAGTCAATAAAACGACACGAGACTAAAAGCCGAGGGGGAGACACAGCACTTACCTGCACAACGGATCGCATCGAGGAAAGCAGGAGAGACTCATTGTCCATCTCCGCCCACCTTGCCATGTCTTGAGGGAGGGCGCAGGCTCGCCCTAGCGCCGCGACCACTTGGGGATCGGTCGTGCGGTCTGTTTCGGCCAGCGGCCTCTTCAGAACCTCCTCGATGGCCGGCCTCCACGGAGCCGGAGGAGGAGGCAGGATCGTCCCACCAGCAGACGAAGACGAAGGACCATGCGAGGCCTCGACCCGTGGCCTCTTCTTGGGTCGTCCGCCCTCGATAACCTCGGCCGGGCGAGCCCGACGTCCAGCCCCCGCAGCATGATCCGTGGGCGGGACGACTGCAGTCACGGCCGGAGGCGGAGCTGTGACGACCTCTACCTCGTCAGGCCGAGCAGCCGCGACCACGGCAGGACCAACCACCTCGGCATCCGGGGCAGGAATAATACCTGGGGATACCGGAGGCGCCGCGGCCACTGCCTGCGGAGGATCCCGGACCTCGCCTCCGATGTCTCCAAAGGCCGCCGCGGACAGATCCTCCGCGGCATAGCGTCGCCCGCGCTGGCGCAGCATTTCCTCTTCCTCTTCCTCTTCCTCCGAACTGGACGCTACTAGCCTCGTTCGGGAAGAAAGGGGCCTGGCCCTCGAAGTTCCGGCGGGCTCTGCGGCAGAGACTGCTGGAGCGCGTTCTGCCAACTCAACCAGGCGACCGGCGGGAATCGCAACGGTCACTGCAGCCGAGCTCGGTACCACGGTCGCCTCTGTTCTTTGACTCGCGCCTTCGCCGCTAAGGACGGAGTCTATCCCCGACACCTTTCTGGAGGTGTTGAAGGACCGATAGTGGGGCACGTACCCCAAAAGGCACCAGGCAGCGCGGCAGTTGTGGCCGCGGTAGTTCCTTACCAGCTCGTGCCAGGCGCTGTTCACTTTCCAGCGATTCCTCCTCGCGAGCTCCCTCTTTTCGCGAAAATCTGCATAGACTAAACCATGTCAGAAGCTAGATTAGGAGAAAGAAAAGAATTGCAAACCGAAAGAACTTCGGCCTTTACTTGGAGGAATCCCTATTTTTCGAGGGACCCGGACCGTGGTAGCAGGCTCTACTTCGCCGAACTCCCATCCACCTCTGACAAGCACTTTGTCTTCGCCAGCATACCGATTGGAGTCCTCTAGCGCGGTTACGAACCCTGTCCGGCGGACCAGCAGCCGGAGGTAATAAGTATCCCCTTCTGGGGATTTGCAGAGGTCATAAGTGTCCTCAATATCTGGGACACCAAGGCCGATTCCCAGGATCTGGTTGAGCCGCACTACCCCCATTATGATTTTGTATGCATTGGGGAGTAGCTGGCATGGGCACAACCTCCACTCCCAGAGGCAGTCCCGGACCAGTGGGTGCAGGGGAAAGCGAACTCCCCCTTCCACTACAGATACTAACCAGAATGGCATCCATCCGTCACGATAGGTGAGGCCGTCGTCGGGGGTATCCGGTCTGACCTCCACGTTGGAGGGAACCTTGTATAAATCCCTAAAATGGACTATGGAGTCTGAGTCTCCTAGCAGATGTCTATAGACTCCCATTCTTGACTCAGACAGCAGACAGAGACCTATCTAAGAAAGAAGATGAAGAAAACATAGAAGACTCGCACGAACAGGGATTGCGCAGTCGGGAACGATGAAGGTCAGCGGGCGCTGGAGAAAGCTCTCTTGTAAAACGCAGTAGAAATCTGAAGAAAGCAGAAGAAGGTGAAGACGAAGGGGGCGCCCTGCTTTATAGGGCATGGGGGCGTCGATTCGACTTTCGAGGAGAGCCTTTAAGAGGCGTCTCCTCAAGTCCCATCTGGCAGCCCTAACGTCTCCTCGAAGTAATGGCGAGACAGCTAAAGGAAGCGACACGTGTCACCACTAGCGCGATACCCGAAGACTATTTAATATCCAGGACAGACGAAAAGACACCTCCAAGGGGCCCGCACAATAGCAGTGACCCCCAGACCTAAGGGGGCCCTCTTGATCCAAAGCTCCCTCGTCCCGGTACTACCTTCATGACGATCACCCTCACTTGAGCTCGGTAGCAGAACCAGCTATACGGTCATCAAGCTTCTGACCCCTTCGAGCTAGGAGGCTCTCAGAAGTCAAAAGCTAGGGGGCAATTGTGTGGGTAAAACGCCGTAATGACGAAGTTAGACAAGGATCACGACTAAACTCGCCGAGCTCCTCAGCCTCTGCGGTAGAAGGTCGTCAGCTCGGCAGCTCGGTCAATACTTTGTCAGCTTGGTAGATCGGTCGGCAGCTTACGAGCTCAGCACCACAGTTCGGCATCTCGGTATGGGCGTCAGCCCGGTACAAGGGGACCCCTCGGACACGCCATCCTTAGTCCCATACCGCAGCACTAGAATCAGAGTGGGCCGCCACCTTCCTTCTGGAAATACGGCGCACCCTGACAGATATGGGCGGTCATTTATGGCGATAGGATTGCTCATTTATGGTGATAAGAGGTGTGCTTTATCACCCCTGTACGCTAGCTGGCTGAAGGCGTGGAAAGTAAGGTAGGGGTGTTGTCCGTTTCACCTACGGCCGCCTGTCAGGGTAAGGAACGATGGGACCTCACCTCACCTACCCCCACTCACAGAGAGAATGAACAAGGAACATTTGCCTATATATGCATGGGATCAGTCCCATGAGAGGTACGCAATATCCAACGCATAACCCTCAATACCACACGCACTCTCATTCCTCTCTTCCTCCTCCTGTTTAGTTTTCTCAGAACTAACTCAGGCATCGGAGTGCCTTCGGCTCACGGCAGCCAGGGCCTCTGACCCAAGTCTTTCTCCTTCCTTTTCAGGTTCTCGGAGTTCAGCATTCCCCCTCCTAAGAAGTTTAATCCCGATCTCATCCTAATCTAAGTAGGTGTCGTTTTTACCGCCTACACTTGTTTTTGACGTTACACAATCCACATGGTGGATTCTCATAGGCAGAATGCGGTGCTACATTCTATTATACCGCATTCTATTATAATAGAGCGTCGCTGTACGAGAGTCCAACTCGTAGTACAATGCAACGTCGCTGCACGGGAGTCAGCCCTGTAATTACTTGGAAACACTGATTCCGGCGGAGGGGTTAGTTAATTCATTCATCTTCTTCAGTAAATGCATCAGACAAGTACTGGAACATCTTGAATTCAATAGTAACAAGATCATCTTTTATGCTTTCTTCATCAGAATCAGTGTCACTTTTCAGCTTATAAATTGATTCTTTTTAATCATATAATTGTTACTACTGTCTCTTCTTCAATGCTTTAGACTAGTACTTGAACATCTTGATTTCAATAGGAGCAAGATCATCTTCTATGCTTTGTTCATCCGAATCAATGTCTCTTTTCAACTGATAAATTGAGTCTTTTCATCATATAAATGTTACAACTGTCTTTTCTTCAATAAGCTTCCATTCCCGATCAACTTCAGAAATCTGAAATTTAGTTCTACTTTGTTTTGGAGCCCTTGTTGGATAGTTTTTTTTTTCTTTCTTTTTTTATTTATGTCCAGACTTTTCATAGGGAAAGCATGCTTTTTCTTTTTATTGTAACATTGTTTTTGTTAGCTAAACCATTTCGACAAATGATTTATAGGCCTTAAATCTTCTTCTTTGTAGTAGTTTTATCTAATTCTGCACCTGCTATCTGTGAACAGTTGTCCACCTGATGAAAGAGATTTTCTGAGAAAAATAGTCATTTACCGATTTACGTACTTCGCACCCACGCACAACCATGGTTCAAAATCACGGTTCGCGGTCATCGCGTCACGGTTCGCGGTCGTCGCGGTCCATCGTGAAGCCAATTTTTATTTGACCCCAAAAAAAATTTGCCGGACGATATTTTAAAAATAACGGCCGTTATTTGAAAATAACGGCCATAACGGGCATTATTTTGGCGATATTTTGCCCATAACGCTAACGGTAGCGTTATGAGCAAAATATCGGCGCGTTCGCGGCCGTTACCGTTACATAATGGCTGTTATGTAACGATAACGGCCGTTATTTTGAACCATGTGCACAACACATCCAGACTGTGTGAAAGCCAAGATCCACCTCTGAATATACATGACGCATGGTCATCATGCATAGTGCGGAAGAGAATCATTTCCAATTTTCTGGCATGCATTCCATAATAGATCTTTTTTTTCTTATAATCCTGCTAAGGCTTGTGTTTTTCATGGCTATGGGGTGCACCACAAAGGTTATCAGTGCTTTGATCCAATTTCCAACAAAGTGATTACTTAATGACATGTTATTTTTTGTGAAACTTGTTCATGTATGCAGGTTGTCCCTGTAATATTGATGAAAATTCTCTTCAGATTTCTAATACTGCCACACCTCGTCCTAAGTTATGTCACCAACTGTGGTTACTCAGACCATCATGGTTGTTAGGGGTATTCATGGGCTAAGTCGGGCCAAGCTAAGACATATCCAGACCTAGCCCAATTTTACGAACACAAGACTGTATCCAGCCCAGCCCGACATGAACCATAACTTCCTAGTAGAGGGCAAACTGCCTCAATTATGTCAGGCCCGAGCCCGCCCATTTAGTCAATGGGGTCCTGCTTTCTATTGCTTGTTCAAGCTTTCTATCACTTATTTTAGCAAATTAGTCACTAAATTACAAGCAGTACCAAGTTGGCCCAGGCTTCAAGATTTCATCACTTAATCCAAGCCCGGCCCAAATATTAAATGGGTCCAAGCCTCGGGCATCGATTCATCCTACCTATTCACCTGTTGTACTTATTACTCCTCAGCCTTCCCTGTTTCCACCGTGACATCTAGTTCACAATCATACTTGGCCGATGCCATCGAATCCCAAACACCTGACTCTCACCTCCCATTGCGTGGACAGCATACGGTCACAGGTATGATGCTTATTACTAGAAAAGCAGAAGTCTTGTTTTCAGCGAGGATAAAAACAAATTGCTCTCATTAAACAGAACAAGGGCAACTTGGCACCTCCTCCGTCTGATCAATAGACTGTTGGCTCCCTTAGGTATATCAGAACCAAAGAGAGAATCATATGGTTCAAAAGATTGCTATAAAGCTCGGCTTGTCGCACAAGGATAACTCAAACAACTTATGCATCGATTATGAAAAGATGTTTAACCCATTTACAAACCCTACAACTATTCGAGCAGGTTTTGGCATCACTCGTTACCGAGGATGGACAATTCTACAACTAGACGTGCATAATGCATTTCTTCAAGGCCAATTGAAGGAGGGTTTATATGATGAACCCTCGCCTGACCATACTAATTCAACCCAACCTTCTTAAGTTTGTTGGCTCAATCAGCACCATTTATAGTTTTTTTAACCCGCCTCTTTCTTGGGACCACCAAACTGCATACCAGCAATTCAGATGGGAGATTGGAAAGGTCCCACTGAGAATAAGGATCAAAAACAAAAAATATAACTTTCCATTTCTGGGCTACCAAATCTCAAAGGATGTTTCCCACGCTTTTTTGTTTCTTGTCACCCACTCCAATGAACGATGTACTGATGTAGGCAGAAAGAGTACCATTTTAAGAGGGATAGTGTGCACAAGATCAAATTAGTCACAAGAACGGTCATCTTCATATAGTTTAGTGGGGCAGATTAATGGTAGTTTCTTCCCTCTAAACTAATGCACTGCTAAACTTACAGGAAAATTATCACCACCATTTGAAAAGATCAACAGCGAATATTGAAAAACATTTAAATTTCTCAAAATCTGTGGCTAGGTATGGTAGATCACATCAAAAGCAATTTCCGTATCTCAATACCTCGTGAAAATGTTTAGAAGACAAGGAAACGATTCATTAAATAATAATAATGATGCTGATGATGATGAGGTGGTGGTGGTTAAAAGACAATGTCTGGTAAGAGCCTACAGGGTGCAATGGCGGCTAATTAAGTAAAAACTAATGGACATGAGTTAGTAATATCTATCTATGAATGGCATTAACAAGTAGGACGGATGACTTGAAATCACACTATGAGCTTTATTGCACAAGGGTCAGCTTGAGACCAAATTTGTTAACCCATTTGACCTTGGCCCAACCATTTCAAAGTCCGAGCTTAAAGGAACTCAAAACCTAGCTGATTGCTAGCCATGTGGTTGCAAAATGTAAAGTCCATGAAATATCATTTTGAGTGCCATTTTGATTGAACAGGCAATTTTATAAGACAGCAGTTAGAAATGCCTAGTACTGTAAAAAAAGAAAGGATAGGATGTCTCAGGTAGCCAAGATGAAATACTGAGAAGAGAATGCAGAGAACCACTGAAGGATATACAAGGAAAAAGGAATTTACAAATGACTTGAAAAGAAACTCGAAGACCTTACAGTAAGCGTGTCTCAAATCCAATGGTACAAAAGTGGTTAGGCACTCCCACATCGGCAGCAGGGAGGAGCAGCTGATGGTGGGTGGGTGGGAGAGGGAGAGGGAGAGGGAGAGGGAGAGGGAGGGGGAGGACCTGAAAGTATATACCTGAACAAATAAATAAATAAATAATGTCATGTCAAATTTTCTTGGAGCTGCAGAAACAATAAAAAGATGTGTGGCGGTTTAATAGAGTAAAGGAGACGTCAGTAATGACACGTACTTCTATTCGGTTGCATACCAACGGTGACAGAAATTAGCAGTGTTAGATACGTACGCAGAATTTTCAAAGGAAAGGTTCGACAATGATAACAATAGTCTACTGGAATAAAACTCGTCTTCTATACTGATTTTGCTCTAACATTGGCACTGACCAATTTGATTCACTCACAAGCAGTTAGTGCATTTGTAGCATGATTTCCATCATCATCATCCCAAGAGCAAAAAAAGGGTGTGTACTTTACATCAGTTCATACTAACACATTTCATTTCTTATAAAAAGGTAAGACATGGACAACCAACAAGGACAATATTGCCAGGACCGGAATTGTGCCAGCAAGTTGCTGTTGATTACTGAATGGGGCGCATAAAAACATCAATCTGCATGTCATGTCCAATGGTAATCTAATTTTGAAACAGGACACATTATGAAACTGAAGCCATCCAAAACTCCGGCATTAAAAGATTGCACTAAGAAATAGAAAAACAAACACCAACAGCATCCAACCAGTCCCCAGCGACAGGGTAGCGATACCCAGCATTTCATCTGAGAAGGTTCTTGATCCTGCCAACCTGTGTAAGTTACACGAATGCATCCTTCTCAAGCAACTTTAATACCTCTTGCTGGCTGTTCAGCTTGGCAACATCGATGGGCGTCTTCCCATCCAAGTTTTGAAGAGTACTGCATGAAAAAAGTTGGATGATGAGTTGGAAATGGAAATGAGAGATTTGAGGATACTGTGATAGCTTACGATAACTCAAGTATATGGACATATTCATCCTGTCTATAAATGGGTCCATGTTTCTAGAGACCAACAACTAATTGTGACTCATTGTAGATGAGGGATGCCAAAGAAAAGTTTTCAGATTAGCATGTTGTCGTCCAATATTTAACACTTTTCAAGACTGTATTTTCTCCATTCTGTAACAATACTGCGGATTACTGACAGAAGGGTTAAAATCTTCAAATCTGGATTGGCTAACAATCTTCTAATCTGGAGAATTATGGAAAAATCTGGAAAATTATACAGGATCATCCACCCATGAAAGGGCCCATCACACCAACAGCCAGTCACCAAAGCATGGACCCTACCATACTAAATGGGTGCACAAGGGAATATACTGATGTTCACAAATCACACTTCAGAAGTCTTTTGCCCAAAAAAAAAAAAACCCCTAAAGTGAAATAAGACTTACACAGCTGCGCCATTGTCCAGTAAGAGAGCTACACACTCCTTCCTGCCATACCCAGATGCATAATGAAGGGCAGTGTTTTTGTTCTTGTCCAAAGCATCAACAGCAGCTCCAGCCTCGAGGAGGACCTGAGCACATTTCACCTGAATTGGCACCAAAACAGGTTAGTCAGGTAAATATAAATAAAGCACATAGCTCTATGCATGAAGCATGGATGGGCTTGTGACATAATTCAAAGGCATAGTTGTCAATTTCGTTCCATTCCAGCCGGAATTGGCCAGCACGGGCCCCTAAAAGTTTCTGGTCCATTCGGGCTCCACTTCCGCCCCATTCCCGCCAAGGTTTCATACTTCCATTCATATGTAGCGAAAACTAGAAAATGGTCAATTGCAGAGTGTAGTTTAATGTAAGTGATGTAAGTACGCATTTTTAGTATTATTTTAGCATTCAACGACTTTTCCAATTTTAGGTACTCTTTTATATTTGTTTTTCATAGTTCGATCCTGTCTTTTCCGTTCCAAGATTTACCGGAATGCCAAAACGTTCCAATATAGGGTCAAACTAGAATGGCGACTGGAACGGAATTGACAGCAATGCTTCAAAGTATCAAGTCACACACATGAGTGCACACAACCTATTGGGGCCCACCTGATCACAATTCAAATGGGAATAGCCAACCATCCCTTGAACGTCACCAGATCCCATGGCTTTGCACCGATCTATTGGTACTAGACTCTTGGATTGATGGTTAAAGAAATGTTTATGTAGGGGAGATATTCAGGTGCGAAGCCTTAGTACCTCTAATTTACGAGGTGACTGGCAGACTCAATATGGGCCGTTAGATCTGATTCTAGCATCCGACGGTCACGCTGCAATATATATATATATATATAAATATATATGAGCACAGCTCTTCTAAACTAAAGCTTAGGTTAAAATTCCGTAAGCTCACGCTTGTGGGGCCCAACCCCACCATTGGTCCATCCAAATGAACCAAACACACGACCTCCCTAAATTGCACATGTTCGCCAACTTTCGGTCATATCCGAATATACTGGACCGTTGAATCGATTATGTACCAATCTGAATGGACTATTGACCATTAAACTTTTGGGGCCCAGATGGAGATGATGAAAACCATGATTGGGGCTGGTTCTTTGCAGAGAAGAGGGTCCCAGGGAGTCCTTGAAATTCCCCCATCCCCATGTGGGCCCCACCACACACTTGAACTTACCTTATCCTAAGCTTTAGGTTAGGAGAGTTGAATCCGAACCGAGTACTCTTTCACTCCAGGGACTCTCTCTCTTTCTCTCTCTCTCTCTCTCTCTACTTTTTCTTGTTTGTGCTGTCTTTTGTTTTTCATCTCTTCCTCATGAGTGGTCTCTTACCCTTCCATGTTTCCACAAACCCAAAACTCAAAAAGCAAAATTCCAGCAACCTAAACCCAAAATCCTCAAACCTCTGAACCGGAACACTATTTTTTAAATCATAGCCCTAATTTCCTATCCAGAAATCCCTGATCCTCTATCCCAAATCCAAAATCATGTTCCCTTTCATCCCAAATCCAAAATCATGTTCCCTTTCATCTACCATTGATTGGAAATGAGAGAAGAAATCCACAGAAATGCTTAGGAGATGAGGAATCAAGAAACTAGGGTACTAAGTTGCTGCCATAGCAGAGAAATCCCATTTGGGAGGAGAGAGACTAAACAGGAGAGAGTTGGCCTGGCCGGAACCTGCAGTTAAAGTGAAAGTTGCAGGTGGAGAGATTTGTTCGAGATGATTTCCATGGCAGTACAGTCTATGCAAAGCGAAAGAGGGAGAGTAATCTACGCGGAGAGCGAGATGGGCTTTTGCTGAGAGATGAAAGGGTATTCCGGAAGAGAACAATGCTGGAAAGGAGACAAAAAAGGCGTTCTTGTTTTTTCTTTCTTTTGAGTGCCTTAAATATCACTCATCTCAGCCATGCTATTTAACCTTAGATCTAACGCCCATGTTGAGTCCGCGAGCCACCCCGTAAATTAGAGGTGTGAAGGCTTCACACCTCAATATTTCCCTTTTATATAGACATTAAGCTTGTGGACCATGGATTGAGGGGTTAGTCTCAAAGTTGCTAGCCAGTAATTCCAAAACCAATTGGTGATAGGAATATGTACACTCCAACTCTATTCAACCAACCTGGCCCCGCTTTTAATCATTTGAACCCCCCTCTCCCCTCTTTTATTTTGCTTCCCCCTTTCCTCCTACATCCGGCCGAGAATTGACCTAGCCTAAGCTTAGCCCCCTTTCCTGCAGTCTGCTCTCCTACATCCAGAGAGCAGACTGCACACCCCCTTTCCTCCTTTCTCTCCCCTCTTTTATTTCCCTTCCCCCTTTCCTCCTACATCCAGCCGAGAATTGACCTAGCCTAAGCTTAGCCCATCTTGTGAGTGGGTCAGCCCAAGCCTCGGCCTAAGTCGGATGGAACCCAAGCTATCAAGCCAAGCTTTGTGTTTCAGCTTGTTTTTCTGGTTAGGGTTAGGGCTGGAGAAGAGGGCATCTGCTGTCTAGATGCCAATCATAATGATACCAGAGGCCAAAATCTGGATTTTTCCATATTTCCAATTCCAGAGTGAAGTGGATGCCCTCAGTTGCATACAATCAAATGGAGAGGAGAAGAGGACTATGTGTCCAATCTCTACACCTGATCAAATAAAGGTAGGCTGGTGGGTTCCTTCTGAGGAAGGAAAGGGTTCCTCACTCCATGAGAGGAAGTAGGACAGTGGCCGATAGAAGTGACTAGATGGGCACACCATTCCTTGATGAGAGGCCAAAAGGGCGGGAAACAATTTCTGGGAAGTTGTGGACGCGAGAACTTGAGATACGAGAGGGATATTTAAGTGACTGGTACTCAGGCCAGTTTGCGCACCCAAGGCTCATGCATGAGCCCCACCCCTCGCCCTAATGTGTTTGAGCAGATCTAAGATTCCACCATGTAGAAAACAGGTAAATCCTAGTGTGCATCTGGTGGATTACTTCCAAAGCATTCTTTAACAGCTCATTTTTCAATGGTTCTTTGAAAGAGTCTCAAATCACCTTTGGATCAAATATAACTTTATTAGAGATCCAACGCATTTTTTGTCATCTGGCACCATCCAAACAGATAGGCACAAAGTGGTGGCAGCCACCACTTCACGTGTGGTAGGCTTCCCAGCGAAACGATGCCCATTGATATAGATGATGCCTTCATGGGTTACAGTCCCTAGTCCGCTAGTTAAGTGAAAAGTATTCATTTCTAGCAGCTGAGTAGTGCTAAAATCGAGACATGGTAAATCGTCATTTTCTCATCTCGACTAGGTGACAGAGACCAGCGTTGTGTACACCCCACTACTGCCATGCAGTTAACTTCCGTTTCTCCAAGACTTTTGGACACATTAAAAGGTTGTCAGTTCCTCTAATACAAAATTCGGAACAAATCAGCATTTTATTCGTTCATAAAGCAATGACGCCGCCATGGAAATTAAATTATTTTACACAAAAGCAGCCAACCCCAACACAGTTGGGACAAGGCTTTGATGATGACGACGACATAGGGGTTGGAAACAAAATGTAATATTCAACGGCGCCTATTTCTCCAATTATACATTGCTGCACATCCTCAGTCTAGCGATAAATATAACCGAAAAATCCAAGCCATCACATTCTCACACGAAATTGGAACATCTGGCAAGCAGATAGTCTCCCGTGGTAGGAAATATTTGACAAACATCAACCTAGTGAATCAGATCCTAGGAAAAATAGGGGTCCCATCTACATCACCACCTTATATCCTTCATAAGGCATTTGCTCCATATTGACATAGGAATTCAAAGTAATGCCTTCCTATCAAAGATAAAACTTATGCTTAAAGAAATATATATCTACAAATGGCCATCGAATGCTTCCCCTCTGGCTGTAAATGATTGCTCAATAATCTCCCTAAAAAATCAAATCCTAAAAGATGAGGGGCCCATCCAAATCTCCACCTCACATCCTTCACCCTTAAGGCCTGTTTGTTTGCTCCGTATCAAATTCATTGGAGCTATAAGCAATGCATTCCCATCAAAAGCAGTAAAATTTGATGATTAATAGCTAAGTTCTATAAATGGCTATAAAAATTCTATCCTGTGGCTGGAATTTTTTTTGTTTGCCAGGAAAGTGTGAATGATAAAGAGTAATTAATGCGCATTACAAAACGAGTATTGGGTCCTACACTATTCAGGCCCATACCCAGACAACCTTTAAACATCCAACCAACCAAACCCAAAACAAAACCACCATTCATCATCCTAAACAGACAATAACAGCGGCAGGAAAAATGAAATAAAATAAAAAATCTATCACCCAGCTGTCTTGGATTCTTCCTCCCTGCTCCCATGATGGCACCTCCTGAACTGAACTGTCAGATTCCTCCCTTGGCTAGTGAACTGTGCCTGAGCTTGCTGGTCGTTGGTCTGGGTGGTATTAAAATGCTTTCATATAGGTCTCAGCCAGTTTCTGATCCTTGAGCAATTCCTCTTGAATCATTAGAGGAAGGAATGCCCATAAAACGGTAACTGCTAAAACCTCTCTTTGCTAGGGCATGGGCCAGAGTTAGCCGCCTGTTTGCAACACTGAATTGATCAGGTGCTTATTGCAGTTAGCATTTACATAGTTCTTTTTTTTTTTTTTTTTTTTCCATATTATCATGAGATCCCAAGACAAATGAGCAGTGTTTTGAATTCTTGTAATCGGAACCAAACAATCTTCTTCTATCTGAATCGGGGAAAGATCCATGCTTTGGCAAAAGGCCATCCCTTTCTGTAAGGCTAGCAGCTCTGCTTTGAAAAATGTTAACCTAGCCATCACCATACTAAATCAAATCCTAGGAAATTTAGGGTTCTATCTATATCTCCACCTCTATCATTGCACCTCAAGTTTACCATAGTTCCTAAAAATTAAATACTGATCGGCCAAAGAGGCACTTGGAATTTCAGGATGCGTCTTCCTATCAAAGGAGCTAAAATTGAAGGATATACCAATTATTTTATCAAGGGAGGGTATATCAACAAGTTGTATACTAGACCCCAGTCGTCGTCGTTGTCATCATCATCAAAGCCTTGTCCCAATTATGTTGGGGTCGGCTACATGAATTTTGTTTGTCCCATTCCAAACTATCCTGAGCCAAATTTGCGATAGGTTGCACTTCTTTAGATTTCTTGTTACCACTTTCATCCACGCCCTCTTCGGTCTACCCCTTTCCCTTGGTAGGCCATCAACCTACATAGAAAAGCTTGTCCTCACCCGCGACATTGTTGGCTTGCGTTGGACATGTCCAAATCATCTTAAACGGGTTTCTCTTATTTTATCACCTATTGGTGCAACCCCTAAATCTAAATGTTCCCAAAAGCGCTCATTTCTTATTCTATCTTTCCTAGTTTTACCATATATTTACCTCAACATTCTCATCCTGCTACTCATTTTGTACATGTGTTGCTTCTACTTTGGCCACATTCTGCTCCATAGGTCATAGCTGGTCTAATTGTTGTTCTGTAAAAATTTTCCTTCAATCTTCCTAATATACGCCAAAAACAAAGCACGCTAGAAGCAAGTCTCCACTTCAACCACCCCGCTCTTATCCTATATTCGACTTTTTCCTCAATATCTCCATCCTTACTAATTATCGCGCCAAGGTATCAGAACGCATCTCTATGTGGTATCTCTTGGGCTTCAATTTTCACATTATTTTCAGCCTTTTGTGCATCCCCATTGAAGTTGCATTCTATATACATTGTTTTTGTACGACTTAATTTAAAACAAACCATCTCCCGGTCCGATTTTTAAAACCTTACTCTTTAGCTTTCCTTCCAATTAGTCCTAAATTCCCTAAGCTATTCATCCCTTAGAACTCCTTCCTATTCCTAATGTCCCCCCATTACTACAAGCCGACAATCTCTAGGAGCTCCCATGATTTTAGAGGTAGAACCCTCATGTCCAATCCCTTAGAACTCCTTCCTACTCCTAATGTCCATCATTACTACAAGCCGACAATCTCTAGGAGATCCCGTGATTTTAGCAGCAGAACCCTCATGTCGATTGAAAATTTTGTTCTCTATAAAAAAATGCAAGTACAGAATGTACCTGGGAGGAAGAGTCCATTTTGCAACAGCTTTTGGCTCCACTCTTGGACTGCTAATAAAGGAAAGGCAATCACTTTCTATTTGGAAGTTCGAGCTTAATGTTCTTCATGAAGCACAGTTGGAAGATACTACTGCCGCAACCAAGAGGTGGTAGGATTGAGAAGTAAATAAAAAAAATTAAAAAAATTAAAAAAATTATTGCTAAAATGTTCTTCTCTTCCCTAAACAATATTTCCCTTCAAATTTTCTTCTACTCTCCTCTTCAAAAGCCCCAAGCCTGTCAGACCCGTTTTTTCCCAAGAAATCCAAACTCCACTCATTCACAAGACCTCAAAAAGGATATTGACACAAAATAAAGAGGTACAGCCACAATGAACGATATCAAATGATTGTTCACCTTTGACTCATGGTGGCTTTTTTCACATCAAATGACTGTTCATATTTGACTGATATGGCCTTTTTCACTCCTAGAGGTTATGGTAACTACCGCTGCCCGGAGCCTTCATTCAAGGACCTTAGGTACTCGATCTTGGAAAGTTGAATCAAATGATCAGTAAGGGTAAGCTTCACCAGAAAAGCATTCAGAGAGTGGTCAAGTGACTCAAATCAGCTGCGGCTTTCCTAGGCCTTCATTATTCCCCATAAGGTGAGTAGTTGTGGTAGGCAAGCAAGAGATGACTGCCACACTGCATATCTAAAATCAGAATTAAGTTTCTGAAAATATGCAACTAAACCACGATAGAGTGCACCTTCTGCTTGTAGTGCTTCCCCATTCCAACTGCTACTACTTACCTTTACAACTATAGTGGACCACACACACACAAAGGTTCCTGGAAGAAGTGGTTTTTCAGATAACATTCATACCTCACCATAACCACACGCAAAATGCAAAGCTGTCCTTCCCTCTGAATCTTCTTCATCTTTGTCAGCTCCAGCAGCTAAAGCACTCTTCAATCCCTAATTAAGCCACATGAAAATAATTTTTGTATTGTGAGAGAGATTTGGAGAGAATTGTTGGTTTAATAAATTAGAGCAGAAGAAATGTTAGTCCAAAAGGAAGAAAAGGTGACAGCACAGGAGACATAAAAAAATCCCAAAAAAGAATACGCAAACAGTACCTGCTTCTTAATCCTAATACTAAGGTCCGTGTATGCCAAAGGCACTAATACAGGAGGAGCAAAAACTAGAATCATTGAAAAAAAAATCTGTACTAGATGACAACACACCCATCACAGCTGTTGGTAAATCATAATTTACATTTTAATCAGTTTCTTGTATCAACCATATATACAGGTATAGAGTGGGTATACCAAACATCTCCTTAATTTAAATGTTCTTTTCAGACTTAACTATGATCTCCAATATTATACAATAACATTTTTAATAATAATAAGACTCAAACTCATACCCTTGTGGTTGTATACCTTCCAACTGTGCTATGGTCTCTTGTCAATTTGTCCGAGAAGCACACAAACATATCATCCTATCCTTCTTTGAAAATAAATGATGAATCATCTTGATCCACTATAGAGGGTCATCATGTCCAGCCATGTGACAATTGAGGACGTGATGATAGATACTCCTTGCATCAAAAATGATAATTTAACAGGCAAGATGCTCCTGCGCATCTGTTTCACAAGCAGCTTACTGTCTGGGAAAGCATGTGGGGGCCACTTATCATTGATCCGAATGGACCATCCAAACCCCCCACCCCCTATATATCACTGGATCCCATGTGTATGCACCGACCCAAATGGACTAGACCGTTGGATCGAGGATCAACTGTTTTTTTAAATATAAAGCCGTTAAAACTGTTGGCCATGGATCCAGGGGATTAGGGGATCAGATTGACTTATACCCACAACAATCTTTTCATCCCCCTGGTCCCATGATCTATGGGGCCACAGGAAAGGACAACATCTCACACGGTACCATGAGAGAGATGCACAGGAGCATCTTCCATTCTACAGAATGAATATTCAAACAATTCAAAGCTTCCTTTTAAGTTATTTAAGAGACAAAATATAGACTTATAGAGTACAACAAACAAGAGCCTGATACCCAATTCCCTCAAAAGGAGAAAAGGAACAATAAGAATTCTAATCCCATCAGCCATCTTTAGTAGGGGTGACAGACATGGTTCAAAATT
Organism: Persea americana; assembly: GCA_029852735.1. NCBI lineage: Eukaryota > Viridiplantae > Streptophyta > Magnoliopsida > Laurales > Lauraceae > Persea > Persea americana. The sequence continues at coordinate 13,070,957 of CM056809.1, forward strand.
GGGGTGCTGGTAGCCATCGCAGTCAACCCCAAAAAAGCAATACGACGCGGCATCACACTGTGATCTGTAGCTGACGTGGCCTGTCCCGGCGTGCATTTTTCAACTCCAATAAAAATTTGAAAAATGTCACCCAAAAAAAGCAGAATACTGAAAAATGCTTGAAAGAACTGATTTTTTTTTATTAGTACACATTGTAAATCAAAATATTCGTCCTCCTAAGACATAGCATCCTGTAGCACACTGCAAAATCTATAACTATTACAAATGCTAAGTTTTGGTGTTTAATTTCTTGGCCATATTTATAATTTATAAATCCATCAATATCTCCTAGTAGAAACAAGACTCTAGTATCTACCTATTGATAGGACATAAGGTCCGTCAATGTTGCTAGCTATCTAATTAAAGATCATCAAATGATTTGTCGAAAATAGAAACTATATTGATTTCATTTGATGACTTCAAATAGACAACTGATAATGACCTTTTACAGCTGGACAGATCCCAAAATTCTCTTTTCTTTGGTGGGACCAATGGGTCACGCAATCTCAGCCATATATCCTTTTACGTCAGAGTTGATCTTCTTAGGCTCAGACTCACGGAAAATTAATGAGTCTACTCATGGAGGCCTTCTTATGAAAATCTAATTTTTCAGAATAAATGCCTTCCTCTGGTACGAGTCTTCACCAAATAGCACTTCAATAAGACCTAAGCCCACATCAGATTGTTCACTATAAAGCATCTGATTTTTTTATTTATATTTTATTAAAATATTTTATAACTTATCAATTTGACGAGGGCCCCACTCCTATTTAGAGTGAAATTTGTTGAGGGCATATTTCAAGGGGGCATTTATTTTGAGTGGTTTAGGTTTTTCATAAGTCAGTTATAAATAAGAAAAGGGACACAATGTTCCTAGGATCCGCAAGGCCCGCCAAATGAATAATTAAATCTCTTGTGTATGGCCCTTGCCAGATTTCAACTCTAACAATAGATGTTTCATAGGTGGTAAAATGCCAAGAGAAGGCCTCCCCCATTCCCCAGCATAGCAGGAATTTCCTCCACCTTATCATGCAGCTTGGGATAGAGGCGAGAGGTTCCCCCCTCTGCCGGACATTCCCTGGGCATCAAGCCAGCGCCAAAGTCAAATTCAAATACTGATTTTTAGCAATGGTACAGCTAGTTAGGCATCTGCTCCATAAAGGAGGACACAGGTTTGAGATCATGTTAGGTAGGAAAAGGTAAAATTGCACTTTTATTTAGACAAACTGCAGCAAAGAAATTTACAAAAATAAAATAATAAAATAAAAGAGGAACCTATAAGAAAGGACAAAAATGAATAGAATTTTCCAACAGAGGTGACAAAGGAAACCCCTTTATTCAGTTACACATATTCGAGATACAATGAAGCTTTTTACAGCTTGAACTTCAAACCCAATGAGCATACATATACCACATGGTTTCTTTTCTTTTTCTAAATTTCCCTTTTTTCACTGAAAGCTAACATAGTCCCTGACATAGCAATCTAGTATATGCATTCCATATGTCCAAGCAGCAAAAAAGAAACTCAAAAACAATATTGAGCAAAATTTTTGAATTTCAAAACATAGGTCAAAGAAAATAGAAATCACCTCGACATCACCGACACTAGCAGTGTGATGAACTGTAGATTCATCCTCATATCCAGTTTCTTCTTCCGCTTCATCTTGTCCGGAAAGTTCAGCTGAAGTTGCTGCCTCTCCTGCAGCTCCAAGACCCATGGCTTGGCCGAGCTTTTGTAGAACTTCAGGATCATTCCAGTATCTAAATCCAATCAAAGAGAAGACAAAGTAAATAGGTGGATAAATGCAACAAACGTATTTAAGAAAAAGACACAAGCATGCAAAAAATGTATGGCAATATAAGGTTCATTGTGGATGACATCAATATACTGGACACAGCATAATAATGCAATTCTCATAAAAAAAAATATTTAAAAAAAAAACCTCATCATTGCAGCTGGACCTCCACTCTCAATCTCATCTAAAATAGGTTTCAGAGATGGATCTTCCTTAATGCGCGCCATCCGTTCTTCAAGTTGTTCTTTGTGAGATGGATTAGCCAAACTGTCTAGCATGCCGGACATGGAAGGATCCTAAAAAATAGATTATTGAATGTTCACCACATATTAATCTAAATCAGCTTTCAGATTTTTACATATTTCAGGGTTCACCAAATGAAAATTGAAGATACCTGCATGAGAGCATTACCAAGGCGTTCAGCCATGGTCATGAACTGAGGATTTTGCATAACCTGTTGCATGGTAGAGAAATATTGTTGTGTATCCAACTGAGGAATACCATCTTGACCAGCACCCTGAACACTCTTTTGGAGCTGTTCAGCCATTTGATTGAAGGCAGGATCTTTCGCTATCTGATCTGCTAATTCCTTTATGCTTGGGTCCTATTTTGTAATACAAAGAAAAAAGAGTTAAGTGTTTAGCCTATATACCTCAAAAAACACAGACTAGAGGGATGGATAAGAATAACATTCAGAAACAAAGAGTCCAACCAAGAGTGGTATATCACAATGATTAGTTAATACCCAAAAAAACAAAAAGAGACAAGCACATGAGAACAAGTAACAATAGTTATTTGCAAACAACACATACAATGGAAGTAAGCATGAGAATCTCATCATTAATTGTATGTGTCCATTGACATCCCTGTCGAAACCCTAGGTTAATCTGGCAATAATAGGTTCATTGACATCCCTATGCCTAACTATAGAACTCTCTACAATTATATGCACACCAAGATAAAATTGTATTTTGGGACCACTACAGTCAAATATCTAATTTTATGGGTCCACTAAGGCCAAGTATAGCTATGGTATAGACATGGTATGCATGGATTAAATCGAAAACACTGAAGTAGAACAAAATGTTTATCAAAATTGTAAAAGAGTTGGAGGTTCTAATTAGTTTATGTTGTTCCATGGCAGGGGAGGGATTGGTCGTTGCTAAAAGGGTACCACTTAGGGATTTAAAGAATTGCTTGAACTTTTAATATTGCCATGAAGGCAACATATAAATCCATCAGTTGGTCGGCTTACAAAATCCCACCATCAGATTTCATAAAAGGGCTCCAACAGATTTTATAAGAGGGTCCTACCCATACCAATAGCCTTACTAGCTAAGAGCCCCAAGAAAAACCACTTCTTTTCTTTTCTTTTTTTTAGAAAGGGGAAATGTACGAAGAAGAAGACTGAAAAAGAAAACAACTTATAAGCCATTTAATGTTTTTGGCTCCTCTGTTAATGATTACTCCATGTCGGAACCTAATTTAGGAAAGTTCTCTTTTCTTATTTGTTAGATGGAGAGGATGTTGCGCAGATAGTTTTGTACTTTGAATTGATCACATCCATCGCACATTGCTTTCATTGCACCTGATCACTAAAAACACACACTTCAGTAACAAAATGTTGGGTATTGAACTAGAGACGACAATTATAATTCAAAGGAAAAAAAAAGGCTAACAATGGCCTTAATTTCTGATCATTGTTGAGGCCTCTCAACCCTTGAGAGAAATCAGCTGAATCGAAGCCTGCGAACCTGCAACCCTTCTCTGGGACAGTAAATAGAACTTTATTGGAAACAAAAGCAATACATGGAGAGCAGTGCATGGGGTACACACTGCCAGACCAAATAAAACACAGAAATTATACAAAGAGGAGAACCACCCACTTCACTGGGGGGCCTCCAAAAAACAAAGCCATAACACCTGCAACCCTGGAATATTGGAAAAAACACCAATAAGTCAGCGGGACCCAAGGTTGGATGTAATAAATTTCTTGTGAGAGTTCTTTTAATTATAACATGATGAAGAAAAAGACAATTGTCACAATTCATCCAACTAAGAAGTGCTAGATTACTAATTTGATAGAACGTTCCCAAATCAAATCTAGAACTAAACCTGCACCAACCAGGAAAAATTATAGACTTCTAATGCAACATATTTCCAAACAGTAGTGGATAAGTTAAAGTAGATGCAAAGATAAGAATGTACATTAAGTAGACCGCTCATGGCAGAAAAGTCAAAAGGATTTGCAGGAAACCCTGTTCCTGAAGTAGTTCTTCTTTGTCCTGCTTGTGGCTCACCAGAGGACTCCTCACTCTTGGAGCCTTTGTTCTCAGAAGGCAACTTCTCATCTGTAATACATATAGTAATGGTGAGAAGCAGAAAACTGCACATAGCTCCACAACAGAAGCAGAACCATTTACCCTGCTATCGCGGAAAGTCAATCTAAAAAGGCAGACATTGAAAAATAAACTTCCTTTTTATTTTATTTTTTATTATATATTTTTTCAATAATCAGCATTCATTATAAATGTGCAAGAGTACTAAGAAGCATTGATAGAAAGAGTATAGCAGACCTGGTAGCCTACAGGGATACTCTTAAGATAAGTAACATATCATGTCAACATGTATTTATGCAGATTTACGGATTAAAAATGCATTTCTCGTGCCAGAGCGATAGCAAGATTCTACCAGTACTACTAGTCTAAACAAGTTTTGTAGTTGATAGTGAGGTGATGCTTTGTCTCCTTTCAAAACCATAAATTAAATATTGACAATGTTCATAGTAACACTAGTAAATTATATATAAATATTGTAATTTGCTAGTTTTGCACATTACGTTGTATTCAAAGTATGCAGTTTTAAAATTAGAACAAATATTTTGTCAGGATCATGAATCCAATTCAGAATCTGCCATCTGCCACCTTCTACTAGTGTCAAATTCAGACCAAGGAGCCTGTTCTCATGCAGCTTAGGTAACAACAGGATCATTTGCATTCAGCTAGAAGTTGGCTAGTAAAAAAGGACTGAGATTTGCATTGTTTGGGAAAACTCTCCAATGGCCTCCTGCCTACTTTGCTTTGAATTTCTAGGAATTGATAGTATAAGGCGGTTTTATCGAAGAAGTATTAGAAAGAAGATGAATGGCCTTATTAAAGAGGTGAAGGAGGACTCAGTGGATATATAGGTAAGAACAGGACCATTTGCATTCCGCTAGGAGTTGGCTAGTAAAAACAAATTGAGATTTTCATTGTTTGGGACAACTCTCCAATGGCCTCCCGCCTACTTTGCTTTGAATTTCTAGGAATTGATAGTATAAGGGGGTTTTATGTAAGACATATTAGAAAGAAGATGAACGGCCTTGTTAAAGAGGTGAAGGAGGACTCTCAGTGGATATATAGCTGGGACTAGCATTTTTCTATGATTTAATTAATTAGGGTGATGGGTGGGTATTGGGTAATAATCTCAAGATGAGATATTATGGCTTCTAGTGGATATTTACCTCAAATCTTTCACTTAACCTTTTTTTAAAATCGCATGATTTTGAACCTCAAGAATTAAATCGAATTAAATCGAGAGTCACAATTGCTCAAAAACTTACAAAAACACCCAACTATTTGCATTAAGATGCCCCCGATACTATCAAAGGTCCCATTCAAATAAATCGTAATTTTGTTTAATCAGAAATTACAAACTTTGAGAGATAATAAGTTTTTAAGCTACAGTAAGGTTGATTTATTTTTAATACATGTTTTATCATAAACCAACCAATAATTTAGTAGTAGATTTCTTGTTTTCTTGAAAGAGATCATGGGTTCACACCATCAGGAACCAATTATTCTGGGAAAAAACTTTTCTCAACTAATAGGAAGTATGTGAATCACAATGGGATGCTTTACGTGACAAATTCCTTTAGTTTTGTTATAAACCAAGATCAAACAATACAAAAATAATTTATATTTTTATAACGATCCCTATTAAATCGCAACACAATCATGCCATATGTATAGACCAAATGAACCCACATATAAAGAGGTTCCTGTATTTTCCTGAATCCCATCTCAATGGTTCTCCCTCGCCCAGTTCTTTTCAGCTTGTACAAGCAGAAACCCCCAAATCAACTACATAGACCATTGATATGATGGACAAACGACTAAAGAAAACAAAATCCAACAATCGTAGCTTTTCAATTAGTGAGATTCCCTGCTGCGCACATAGGCAATCTATGATTCCAAATCAACGACTTGCAATCAGTTTGTAACATAAACGACTAAGGAAAACAAAATCCAACAATCGTAGCTTTCAATTAGTGAGATTCCCTGCTGCACATAAGCAATCTATGATTCCAAATCAACGACTTGCAGGCAAATTGTAAACTCCCCCCCCCCCCCCCCCCCCCCCCCCCCCCCCGGCCAATCGTTCAGTTCTCATTAAAACAAGATAAATAACATAATCAGATCAAAGAGTACTATAAATCATTTCAAACCCAATATAGCATGAAAAATGAAAAACAACAGCGATCAAAACATAATTGGATCCAAATGCATGCATCGATCAAAACATCAGCGAATTCTAAGCTCATGCAAATCTCTACGGTTAAGAAATGATTAAACAAACTAACCTTCTTTTCCTGCCATGACTGATTGATTCAGATTACGAGAAATCGATGAATCGGTACAAACACAGAAGCAAAATCAGAGAATTCTTTTCGAACGAGGGATTTCGGACAAAAAACCCTAGATCGGATCTAGAGCGGACGGACCAGATTCTCGCCCGGTCGATCTCTTCTTCCCTCTTTTTTATTCCAAACCCTACTGCTTTCTCTTACGGAGCATATATGAAGGAATGGACGGACTGGATTGATCGGCGGATCTCAAAGACTCATCTCAAACGAGCTCAGAAAGAGAGGTTTTTGAGTCCGCCGCATTACGTGTACGAGGGATAAGATAAGAGAAGTGGGAGCGAGGGGTTTGCAGCCATACGTTGAGATTGAGACAGGTGGGATTAGGGTCGGGTGGGGCCCACCCCTTGGACGGCATCTATTTGGGATATCCGATCCAGCAGTTTGGTATTGGAATTGGAGTGGACGGTTAGGATTGGGGGTATGGTGTTGGTGCGATTCGTGTATGCGGCCGGCTCAGATGTGCGGCCAGGATTGTGTGAATAAGGATGTTGAATCGGTGGGCCCGAAATGGATTGGGGATTTATTTTATTGGATTGCGGATCACGAGAGATGTTTCATAATCATGGTGCCAACCAACCTGTAAATGTTGGCCAACGATTTTTGGCTATTGCATGCATTCAAGAATACCTACCTACTCATAGTAGCCCATCAATCTAGTAGGTTGAAGTGGGTACCCAGCCTGCCAAAGCGCAAAAATAGGTGATTATTAAAAAAAATTGAGCCCAGTGGATTGGATTTGGACAATCATTTAAAAGCCCGACTAAAATGGAATTGAGAATGGACAGAGCATGCTCAGCCTAGCCCTCCAAAGTTATTTTATTAATTTTTATATATTTCAAAGGAATTCCTAAATTTTTACACTTTTCCTTGCGCCCGGGGGGGTGAGGGGGCCAAACAGAACAATTTTTCAACAGAGGAAGAATAACCTAAATTTTTCATCTCTTTTTCAAAAAATAAAGATGGCTGCACAAACATGCCCTTTAAAGATAAATGTTTGATGACCCATTCCTTTGGTGTCATCCTTGGTTTTTCACATGGGGAGCTTATTCTAACTCTTTTACACACAAATCCTACTTGAATTGACGTTTCTCTATTTTCACGGTATGGGGCTGATAATGAATCTGCATGTTGAATAGCCATTCAGCCATTATTTCCATGGCATATACAAAACGCACCTTTAGCGCGCTTTGCATTAGGAGAAACTCAGAACCCTTTGCATTTTAAAATGTATATATTATTAGTTGATTTATTAGATATAAGAGGTCTTCCAAGATATCAATTATCAATAAAATTGAAATACATTCGTTTTGCCTTTGTTTCCTATTTAATCTAAGAGATCATTGTTCTACTTCCTTTCATATTTTTCGAAAAACTCGCCACAGACAGGGCAGGCCTTTTCCCATTAACATGTAGGAATATGGTGTCATTGTGATGTGAGTTGGTATGCAAGGATTATGGTTTTCAAAACCCACCTGTGCCAACTTGTAATAATAGATATCCTTCTTCCACACCCTTACTAATCCTTGTGAACTTTGGCATTCACCCAATTTGACACTCTTTCAATATACGCTCACTCTTAGTCCCCGGGTCTAAATAAGAAGTTCGTGAGTTTTTCTTGAAAAACAAAAAGCATTCCATAGATAATCTAGCGAGGCTGGTTTTAGGCAAAACCCTAGTCAGTGAGAGCAGTGAACAGTTAGAAGGGAAGAAAGACTCTGGTATTCAGGTCACTTGAATCTCTCCCAATGGCTTCTTCAAAATCAGACCATAGAAACCAACCAATCAGAATCACAAGTCAAATAGAGTATAAGATTGCATCCTTGTTTCTTAGTCACGGTGGAAACTAATGGGTCAGATGAAATGAGAGATCACATGTACACAGAGAGGGCAAGTCAATTTCCCTAGATGGAAAGTATAGTGTGAGTGCACTTGCATCTCACTTTATTTTAAGCCTATTTTTAAATGAATGATTATAAAACTCACGCAATAAAGGAAGAAGAAAGGGTTTAGAACTTTAGACAGTGCTTAATTTACATCTCATTGCCTTGAACCATTATAAAATCCAATTGATTTGATTTTTTGAAAATGGCTAATCACGGAGGCTCTTTTTTTGTATCCGGAAGTGCCTATGGCGCCAAAAAAAAAAAAAACTCTTAACCCTTTTTTTTTAAATCAGTGAAGAGATTCATGTGTGGAGGTTGCAGAAAATAGAGGTAATTTAGATCATGGGACTTCTTTTTCTATTTTAGTTCCATCGCCTAACCCATTTCCCATGTCAGGATTGTCAATGGTTATCTCATTTTGAAGCCTGGCTCACCTAAAGTCTGTTCTGAAATCAGATCTCCATTATTCTAGTTGTTGCTTCATGCAGATATCAGAACACAGGGGTTGCCTGATGTCTATACTCCATATAAAAAATTAAATGGCTGTGATCTTCCAGCTTGGGTGAAGAATTATGATGTGTAACTCACTATACAGTCCTAAGGAGGGAGCTTACTGGTTCACATCACAATAACATGGTGTCGCACGTACAATCCTAACTATAGAAATTTTTGTGTGAAACATCATGTTGTGATCTTAGGGTAGCACTGGGAGAGATTGGTTGAATTTAATAGTCTACATAACACGTATAGGCTCAATTTGAATTGCTCATTAATTGGATTGAAGATATCAACCCGAAAGTTAAAAGGGTCGACCAAAATCTTTAATTAACTGTCAAGATCAGTTTGGATCAAAGGGCTGTAACTGGTAAATTGCAATGCATCAGTTTTGAGTTGGCTAACAGGTAAAAAAACAAGAATGAACATGTCTAAGCAAAATTCAATATTAATCAAATTAAAAATATCAACGGAGACGAATCTCCAACTCTAGACTTAGCTCAAAATCTAAATATATTTTATGTATTATGCCTTATCACATATAATATAATTAATACAATATATCATTAATATCTTTATATATCAATACCATTTTGATCACACGACCACCCTTAAACTTGGCATTTGTCCAATGACAGTTGGAGTTTAAATATTTTCCGCAAGCTAATTTGTATAATAATCGCACGACCCTATGATATTATCGGAACAACTACGTCGGAGATGCTTACAACTTTAACCGCTCATTAGTGAATGTCATGTCTAGGTGCAGTTGTACAAACAATATCCTTGTATGGATTGGACAAAGGGGAATTCAAGTATAGCCCCGGGCCCCAACCATGAGTCAAGCCCAAAGAAAAGGGTCCATACCCATAATAAAGTTTTCAGAATGGGTCCCAAAAGGAGGGGCTTCTGAGCAATTGGAGGTCAATGGACAGGTCATGAACTGCCACTTCCGATCCTATAAAGTCCTCGAGCCTACTCGTTTTACCCTTTCGAGAACAGGCCGGGGCTGAAGAGGGAGAAGGAAGAACAAGGTTGGTACGGCTCAGATACGTTCCCTCTCTCGTAGTTTTTCCTTTTAGCCGGAATGCCTTCCTCTTACAGATTTGAGTGATTCTAACCAGTTTTGTATTTGCATTGAATAAAAAAAACATTATCAAACTAAATCATACACCTAATTCTTCATAAAAACCCTTTTTCTTTTCTTCTTAACAAGATGCTGGAATTCATTTGGTTTGAGCCTTTGGGGTAAGCGGAGTAGCCATTTGTCCTTGAATAATTGAAATCTACCCTTTTCATTGGGTTGCACTTACCCATGATTGCGGGGCATTGGGTCTGATTTAACCGCAACATGGGGTTAGCTTAGTTTCCAGTCAATGTGAACCCATCGCCGAACATGTTTAGAGTTTTGCACATATTTCATCCTAACATAGATTTTTCACAGCTGTGATTGGGGTTGACTTGTGACAATTGGACTGTTATCTCAATTTATGAGTTTGTTGGGTCTTGTTTCAATCTTGGGAAATGGAGTTTAGAAATGTTGGTTATCTTACATGTAAATCAAGGATTCATGCATTGGGAGAATCTAAATGATCTTTTCGGTGACAGCAGTTCTTTTGCCATAACTACCTTGATGCAGGTCAGACTCATGGTGATATCAATTTAGTTAGAAGTTTTAATTATTCAAGAGTCGTATAGAGTTGTGATTTATTTAAAAGTCTTTAAAATTAGGAGTTTTATTTGATTTGAATTGTTAAGCAGGTTTGGTTTCATTTATTGTTTAGGAACGTAGAGTCCTACTAGGAAAGGGGATGTCCAACCCTTCCTATAAATATGTAATCCCCCATTAGGAGAGTATTTCATGATTATTTAATAAAGATTTGGCGGGATTGCATATTTATCGAATAATCATGAACTACTCCCCTAAAGGGAAGACATCCCCTTTCCTAGTAAGACGTAGGATTTCTTAAACAATAAGGTTCAAATCACCTTTCCTAGTAAGACGTAGGATTTCTTAAACAATAAGGTTCAAATAAAATAAAACTCATAATTTTAAAGACTTTTAAATAAATCACAACTAGACTCTTGAGTAAGTTTCGTGGACCTTCTTGTCCTCCCTCGCATGTCATTAATCAACTCGTGCTGGTCCGTAGCCTGGGTAATGGAGGAGAGCCCTGTGTCAAACTGGTTGTTTGCTGTATAATAAAACTTGCTAGTTGCCAGTTGCCACACTTAATTATGGTTGTTTCATCCTAATCTTTTGGTTTCTCTTTTTGGGGCCTTAGGTCTGTTTTGGAATCTCTGTCTATCCCCTTTTGCTCTTTGGATGGTTCCTTTGGTCCTCTTGTATCTATCTTTGCTCTTCAGTATATATCTTTTGTACTGTTCTGCTTTGATTAATACAATTCACCATTCAATATATATATATATATAAAATTATATATATATTTATGGATTTCACTCTTTGTGTGAGTTTGAAAGTAGAACTCTGTTTGCTGACCCTGTATGGATGATGAATATCAGGTTTTTCTGAATCCTTGCCATGCTATTGGTTGGAAACTGATTTCTCTACTGTCTAGATCGCGTCACCCTTCTGCTATTTTCTATAGATGGTCGTGTTTGTGGGGTGAGGTGTTAAGAGTAATATGGGTAAAATGCAGATTTCATTAGGGTAGTTCATGATTAATTAGTGTCTCTGTGACAATGGTTTTTCATTCTTACCAGTGGCAGCTGTTTACCATGTAAATTTGGGTCCACGAGCCACAATCCACAATGGCTGGATTGTGGGCAATAAGGAAACACAAGAAGAAAAACTCCTTCGGCCTCAGATACATATGCTAAGATAGATTTGTGGAGTAACGAGAAAGGATGGCACTCAGAATGAGTCCACCTTGGAAGATTTATGGGTTGTAACAACAGAAGGAAAAAAAGGAATATTGTTTAAGATGGTTTACGTATGTGCTTAGAAGACTGGAAAAACCCTTATGAAGAACTGGAGGTTTGCAGAGTTCAATGAACCAGGACAATGGATTGCCCTATGAGGAGTTGGAATGAAGTAGTTAGAAGCAGTATGTTATATTATGAAGTGGATGAGAGCATAGCCTAAATATCAATGAGTTGAGTAGTAAAACTCATAAAGCTGATCCTAGAGAGATGCACATAGCTAGATGATTATGATAAGACATTATTCAAAGCCAAGCATGGACATTTTGGAAATTTCAATTTTTACTAGAGTCAGCCCACCAATTTCTGATGAAAATTAAGAACTGCACTAGAAAAGAATAAATAAATTTAAAAAAAAAAAAAAAAAAAACTATACCACACTAGCACCAATGTAAGCTTGTGCTATGTTACTACTCAGGGGGGGTAAAGAGAGAGTTTCTGTTATGTTTTAAAAAAAAATCTCGAAAGAATTGATAAGAATATGATGTTGGCATAGTTCTTTTCATGGAATTGAAGTGATAACTATTGTCAGAAAGCATTTTTCCCCTGTTCTTTAAGCGCCCAATTAATCAAGTTCCCAATTATTAATCTTGCAAATTAATATAATCTATTGAGACAACTGAGAATTTGTTGAACGACATGATATTCTGGTTTAATTCATTGATGCATTCTCGTATCAGAACTCATCAACATCCCAGACAAGCCTATGACTATCTAATACCCCTATTTGTAGCTAATAAGATGAATGATCACCAATTGTTGTATCAATGCAGCCATAAAGCCAATGGGTTGGTGGATAGTCTGGCAGAAGAGGGGCACATCTTGCAGTGCTATATTGTATGATGTTTGATATATTCTAGACTTAGTCATAAAATTTTTTTTACCATATAAAAAAAAAAGTTGCAAAGCCAATTCAAATTCTTGGGAGTTAATTGAATCTTTACGTGAGGTAGATGGAGTTGGGGTTTTTAACCATTCGAAAAACAAGTGAGGTAGATGGGAACCTAGCAGTTACTGTAGTGATTGGTAACAGAGTTTAGTTCCATCTATACAAATATATGGAAAAGTATAAACTTATGTAGTTACTCCACTATGCTCCAGAAAAAAGTTGTTCCACTTCAAATGATTATATTAGTGAATTGTCTTGATTGAAGCCCTGTTAAAACATTTTCAAATGTATGTTGTATCATGAAATTGCTTTTCCTTTCTCATGAATATAGTCATTCCTTCTCACCAGCAGCGGTGTTCCTTGAAGATGCATTGCTTCTATAACAAGAATGTAGAACTCAATATTGAGCTTAGACTTGGTCACTCTTAATTCTGAGCAACTTGGTTTGCTTGACTATAGTTACATGAGAGGTTTTTTTTTTTTTTTTTTTTGAAAAATAGTTACATGAGAGTTGGTTGAGTCCAAATGACTTGGTAGGGATTTAGTCCAATTTGACCAGATTGTGTCAGTTCGGACTCAAATGAAAAATTTTATATCCTATGAAAGAAATAATAAATATTGCAATTATAAATTAGCAATGAAGGGGAGAAAAAAGTCATGTTTGACTTGCACATCATGATGCAGCTAGATTTTTTTTTTTGGTACACCTAATCTACCCTCCTAATTTACCTAAGCTAACCTATTTTTCTTAAGACTGCTAATGGCCAATACCTCCCTAGTCCCTATTCCAACCGTTAGGCTTGTCAATCCAGCTATTTGACAAGGGGGCTGGCCTGACCCCCAAAAAACCATTAAAATGAGGCTATTATTTTTCTTAAAAAGCCATAGGACCAGGATTGGACAGAATTTTGCAGGCCTTCTAATTTGAGGGCCGGGATTGGATAGTACCAAACCCGGCCCAACCCTTGTATTTTTTTATTTTTTAATATGTATATATAAATAAATAGCCTAAAAAACCCTGATAACAGTCGAATAATTGTAAGAAAATGGGGATAAGGGTAGACAGTGATGATATGCATCAATAGTGGTGAAAAACTCAAAAAAAAAAAAAGAAAAAAGAAACAACCAATAATTGTAATCACTAATCAGCATTGATTTCCATTGTTTTTATTTTCTAAATTTCTAACATCTTTGGTGATAAGGGTAGACAGTGATGATATGCATCAATAGTGGTGAAAAACTCAAAAAAAAAAAAAGAAAAAAGAAACAACCAATAATTGTAATCACTAATCAGCATTGATTTCCATTGTTTTTATTTTCTAAATTTCTAACATCTTTGGTGCCAATAAATGTTGATCTTTATTTTATTCTTTAATTTATTCAACTATAGTCTCCAAAAAGTTTGATATTTTTAATTTTCCTCTGGATATCTAACTGTGGCAATAGGGCTATTTTTAAATTTTATATATGTATTAATCTCTTCTCATTTTTTGAAAGTCTCTGCGCATATCTTTATTGGTAGGTCTACTACACCTTTGTGTTCTTTGTTTTCTAAGTTTTGGGAAGTGTCAGCTATAATTGTATGGCACTCTATCGATGCTCGATGGCAGTGTAGAAAAAATATTAAAAATTGGTTTTCTTGTTTTCAGGCCCTGGGCCCTGCCTTGCCCTGGCCCTGGCCCTCGAGGTTAGGATATGGGCTTAAGTAGAGCAAGCCCTTCGAGGGCTTTGGCTCACCCGGGCCCAACCCTGCAGGCCTGATATATTGAGGGTAGGCTAAGGACAACCCTAGGCCTGGCCCTGCTCAGCCCTTTGACAGGCCCCTTTAACTCCTGAGAGAAACAATTGAATGATGTCATATCTATTATCAAGCTCAAGATTGTCAAGTGGACAATGCTTTCATAAGAGTTGGCTGAGTTAAACATTAGCAATTTTATGTTTAAATGGGAAGCTGGCATGGGATTAGGTGGTGGAAGAATCTAGATTAGAAAGAATATTGATTGACCTCTCTTTTGTCAAGCTCACTTAAATTAACGTAGATGGGGTAGCTGGGTGGAACATATAGCCCGGTCAGAATTGGTGGTGTCCTTGGTGATGCGTTATGGGGAATGTAGGTTTCTTTATCCATGAGTTATTGTCTTCAATGAAGCTGAAATCTGGGCCATCAAGAAGAGCATTAAAGATGTTTTAGCACTCTTTCTCAGGCCTTCTTGCACTGGAAACTTTTTTTTTTATAGCTATTAGTTGGGCTTGTCAAACGAAGGGACACTTGG
Source organism: Persea americana (assembly GCA_029852735.1). Lineage (NCBI taxonomy): Eukaryota > Viridiplantae > Streptophyta > Magnoliopsida > Laurales > Lauraceae > Persea > Persea americana. The sequence continues at coordinate 13,085,959 of CM056809.1, forward strand.
AAATACCACTTCTTCTAAGTGAAGTCAATGGTTTTGATGTTCCTTGCTCGAATTTAAGGACTAGTTTGTGTGATTCCGCTAACTCTACTTTCCATGCTAGAGAGAAAAACCAGAGAGATTTCAGTCATTTTTCATAGTGATTTGCATTGCATCGAACAAGTCTCCTTTGTAGAGAATCGAAACTCCCATTCCACTCTGCAGAAACTCCCCTGCACGGATGCATCCTAAAATTCAGCATTTCTAGAGAGGCAATTGAGGTAGCCAATACTTTAGTGAAACAAGGATTAGATAGGCTTTCTTCATGTGTGAGACCTTTAGTCTAATTTTGTAGTGGGCGTCTGGCTAGTATTGTATTCTCTTGTGTTGTTGTTATGATACTATTATGCTACTATTCTCTGTGTATTTTGGTTTTTGTATTTTTAGACTAAAAAAATTTCTTCATTGCGGGAAAGAAAATCTTATCTTTGTTGTTTCTATTTAGCATGTACTTGGAGTTTGGTGTGTCATTTGAAGATTTCAGCAAAATTTGAAGGTCAGACAGTGAGTTTGTACAAGATATACCTATTGGAGATACTTTAATTATTGGGAGATATTTTAACAGAAGTGGGATATGGTTTGGGGAAAAGAATGAAATGGGGGGATTTTGTAGTGGCTTTAGATTTTGTAGTAGCTATTACGTCATTGGCAAGAAAGAACATTATCTTGTTATGTTTGAGAGTATATTAAATAGGACCCAAATGGATTGCTATTTGCCAAAGCGGAACTCAATAAACATAACAACATTTAAAGCACAACTATTAAACTAAGGAGGCTTGTGTAATGAAGAGTCTTATGTTAAAGATTGCTATGTTTGGGTGGAACAATATATCCTAGGGAATTCAATTTAGGAGAGCCCTTCAACAATTGGAGTTTTGAGAGTACGAGTTGTTCTTGAGTCCTTTTGCTAACATGTTTGTTTGCAGGGATGAGACTAATTCTTGCATTTGGAAGCTGAACCCTTTTGGAAAGTTTACTTACAGGTACTTTTTACGAGGCTTTGGAGTCGTCTTCGATGGAGAGATACCCTTGCACACTTGTCTGGATAGGGTTGGCACCATTGAGAGTAGAGGCTTTTTGTAGGTTGGCAGTGGCCGGTTAAGTTTCCATGGTGGATAATCTTAGGAGGAAGGGCATTGGTTCAAACTGTATTTCTGATGTATGCTCTTTGTGTGAAAAAGATAGAGAGACCGATAACAGACTTTTTCTCCATTGTGACCTCACTGCCTTTCTTTAGGGCCGCCTCATTAACAGATGTGTTCTATCTTGGAGTATGCCGACCAGCTTCACTGGGGAAGGTAGTTGAGACTTGGGGAATGATTCCTTTCTTTGGTTGTGGTCTGTTAATTTGGAAAGTGATTCCTTTTGCCATTTTATGGGACCACACCACATGATAGATGCAGTCTTCACACGTTCACCATGGATGCCCAGCCTTTGGAATTATTACCATTGGCAACCCAAGGAGCCTTTACATAAGGGGAAAACACTTGCTCACATTATTGAGAGGAAAGAGAGAAATTTTCATTGATCGCAGGTGCGTGATTACAAAGGTATTTATAGAGGAGGGGAGGTGCCTATTTATGATTTCCCTCTTTCTTTCATGGAATTGATTACCCTAGGAAAGAGGCCTATGGGTAGATCCGTCAACGGTGTCATGGATTATTTGGCTAAGCAAGAGATTGATAGAGCCACCCCGCTGTTGGTTTTGGGCATTCCCTCTGCTTTTGTTATGATTGTTTGGCTATCTTTGCTTTTTGTTGTTCTCTTGCTTTGTTCTATTAATAAAATTTTATCAGTTACTCATAAAAAAGAAAGAAATAAGGAGGCGGGAACTTGGTTGTGGAACTGGGTTCAAATGGTAGGTTCAAGTATGCAGCGAAACATTTGTTTTGTGTGTTCAAAGAAATGTTGGACATGTAAGGAAACACAGTGGTGATATTTAAAAATTCATTAGACTTCTAGTGAAAATAAGTCTTTCTCAAGGAGTGGCAGAAACTTGGCACGGAATATCTAGAAAGATACAAGCTGTCAAAATGAGAGAAACCTGTAAGTCAATGACATTTTCTATGTTTACTTGGAAACTGAGGAAGACAAGAAAGATATTTGTAAGCCAGATAAGAGAATGGAAAACTACAATCCTTTAGTCAAATTAATGATGAACTGGAATCTGGAGGCAGGCTTTTCAGTGAAAACGATTTGGAATTTAGCAAAATGAAGATATGCATTTAGTGGGTCTGAGGGCAGGGAAATTAGTGTGGTGAAAATTTAAAATCATGTATGCCACACAATGTGATAGACTTTGACTTTAGGGATGTACCATAAAACTAATTCGAGGGCTTGCAGCAGAAAACATGAATAGGACTGGTACAAGCTTCGTCAAAGTGGAGATAAGCTAGTAGAGGGTTATGTGATCATCAAGTGTCATGAGCAGTTAACTTAAACGTGTATGAAAAATGATATGATCAAGATAATAGTAGAATTAGGAGGCTGATCTGGTTCATAGGATCTTTTTTTTTGGAGATACTTGTTATCATTCTGAAATTTCTTTCTGGTGGTCAGAGGTACGCTCTAAACCTGTCTCCTCCATTTGACTGTTTCTGAACACAGTTTCCAAGAAAGGAGTTCATATTGGTGATGAAAACTTGGATAGTTTTGATTCTCTAGGAAGAGTTTCAAATTTTGATGCTTCAAATATATATATGACATCTGATTTAGAAAATAGGCCTCTTTGGATCTATCTTTTTAGATTTTTGGTAGTCATACAGCTAGCTGGCTGATTGGTTGCTGTTTGGAGGTTTATTTCCCAGATCCCTAAAACAGTCAATTAATGGTTACTTCTGGTTGCTTTTATCCTAATTAAGGATTGGCTTGGGATTGATGTTTGTTTAATCGTAGAAGATATGAAACGTATATCTGGATCTGGACTGGTTTGCCGACAGTATCTGGCAATTGATTTTGGTTATTTGGATTGTTTTCTACCCCCATCAGTCTACACTTGTCTCCGCAATTTTGGATTGACATAGAAACCAGGTTTTGGATGATCTCTCAAATTGTTTACTCCACTAAAATGAATTCTGGAATCTGAACATACCTAAGAAATTGCTGTGATCATAGATGGCACCAAAAATGCAGATTGGTCCTATCTGCAGAATTTTCTGAAGGGACAAATTCTGGGAATTTGTTTATGGAAATGTTGAAATTCAAAGTGAAAAAGATTTCAAACATGAAGATTGGGATGCTGAAATTGGGAAAATAAATTCTTTTAATTGCCAATTCAGTTGAGCCAACAACTGGGAATCAGTTGAACCTGTCTTCATCACGACGATACAAACCTGAGCACAAAATCAAAAGTGGTAAACAAGGAGATGATCCATTCATTGTTTCTATGTCAAAATAACTAGTTCATGGATTGATTAACCCTCATGGAACATGAACTGGTCATTTTGGTTTGTGGTGGTGTATTTTTTTGTTGTGGTATGTTAGTAATTAAAGATAGATCAGAATGCTATAAAAAATTAAAGATAGATCGGAATGCTATAAAAAAAATTAAAGATAGATCGGAATGGAGAAACAGAATTCATGTAGCCAACACGGGTTTGTTGGGACAAGGCTTTGATGATGATGATGGTATGTTACTTAGTACATCTCTCTTGTACTTATTGGATTATATTAATAAAATCCTTACTACTAAAAAAAATTGTAGCACTGCAAGGGATTGGAAGGATCTGAAATAAAGAAGACTTGATGATACCTTTTTAAGAATCCGTTCTTGATTTTAACTATTTATAACTTTAAGGAGCCATTTCTAATTTTAACTATAACTTGCATGGTTACTTACGTTAATGGCATGTTAGGGTGCTATATCTGCTTAGAAGAGCTCATTTTATTCTTCCATGGGGCATGTATAGCTTGCTTTATATTATTTATTTATTTTTTTCAGCTGATTACAGTATTCAGAGTTCTTTCTTAGCTTTGTCATTTTTTTTATTTAACTTCAGATCTGGATATATAGTCATGAACAAAAGTTTCTTTCAAAAACTTGGTAATCAGTAAGCCTAAACTGTTGAAATTTCTTGCAGTAACCATTTTGTAAATATACGGTCAAGAGAAAATCTTAACTAATGGAAGCAGAAGCAGCAATTGATACTGATGCAATGATGGAGAAAATCTCACTGCAAATTGATCCAAAAAGGGCCCGTTTTCCATGCTGCATAGTGTGGACCCCCCTACCTGTAATTTCATGGCTGGTACCTTTCATTGGTCACATCGGCATATGCCGAGAGGATGGAGTCATCTTGGACTTCGCAGGACCCAACTTCGTGTGTGTTGACAACTTCGCATTTGGAGCAGTGGCTCGATACATCCAAATGAACAATGGGAGGGTACACTATATTCTACACAGTTTATCAAGATGTTAAATTGTCTCAAATCAGTCTTTGGCTTCTATTTTGTTTCTTTTTACATGATAGTTCTTTTCCCCTTTGCTTTAAGCAGATTGAAACTGAAAAGGAGATTAACTGGGATGATGCATTGCGGATGGGCACACAGGAATTTCAACATAGATCTTACAACCTCTTCACATGCAACTGCCACTCTTTTGTTGCGAACAATCTGAATAAGATGTTTTGTAGTGGGTGCAACAAGTGGAATGTGGTCAACTTGGCAACTCTGATTTTTCTCAAGGGTCGTTGGGTGAATAAAGCATCTATCGTGAGATCCTTCTTGCCATTCGTCATAGTACTATGCCTAGGCCTTCTGTTGGGTGGATGGACCTTCGTGATTGGCCTGGTTTCCTTCGCCTTTATCCTTGTTGGTTGGTTCCTTCTTGGCACGTACTGCTTTAAAAATCTTATCCAATTGTAGTTGTAGGAAACAATGGCAAGTGTTGACCATTTTGATGAATCTGTAAACTTGGGGGATCTCTTGGTGGCTCTAGGTGTGTACTTCATCTTTCTTGAACCAAGATTGTGTAAAAGTAACACAGCATTCGTGCATGACAATCAAGGCAATCAAGTTTTGAGCCCCATTGTGCATGGACTATACCCAAAAACTGCTGATAGGATGGTCCCAATTTTAATGATCCAAGGGAGCCGATCAAATACTCAAGGAAAAAGACATGATGAGTCCTATCAAGAACTATTATCTGTCTATAGAATGAGGTCTACAATTTGGGTGGTCTGTTGGGTGTGCATTTATGTATAGTGTGTGATGGATGAGATTTACGAAGTTTTGCTTTGTGGAAGATGGCCTTTCCCCTCGCCCCTCTTAGAGAGAAATCCCCCCTATATGTGATTTCAAATGTACAAGCTTTATCATCAGTTGAAAACATTGCGAGCGAATACTTTAGACATCAAAGTGTTTTCATGCTTGCTTTGATGTATTGTGTTATATAATGTCCACGGTCATCACTTTTGATGTTTTCCCTTATATGCAATCAAATTGCATTGGTATGTGGTTGGATGCGTGACTGTTGAGGCAGGGAGACAATTTTTTTTTTTCTTTTGCTAACCCAGCCAAGGGGGCTGGACCCAAGAGAGAGCCTGCACACAAATAGGAAGACATCCCGCACAAGTGGGAAAAAGGCTCACAAAAGAGGCTTCCTAAGATAAAAACCCTGAACAGTCAGGTGAGAACTGCCACCACTTACCGGTGAAGTAAGTGGCCGTTCTCCAAATTTCTTTTAATTTGGACACTAAGAACTCATTGCATCCTTTACCAAAAAACAAACCCATTGCATCTACAAGAGTCAGGAGCTCAATAGAAATTAATGCTGCTTAGGTTTTTGAAAGGTGCATCTACTCCTTGCTGCCTGCTCTCCAAACGCCTAACACTGGCACACTGCTATTAATACAGGGTTAAGAACCGCTCCTTACCCCACTGGTAAGGAGTTGGGTTCTTATTGGGGAGGTCAGGGGTTTAACTCCCACCTCCTCCTTATATATTCTTGCACGTGTATATGCAGGCTTTTTTTTCACCTCTGTGGGCTTCCTTCCCGGGTGTGTTGGAATTTCTTACCACTTCGGTGGGCTTTTTTCCCTGGTGTGGCTGACTTTCTTCCCACTTTAGTGGGCTTCATTTCCAGGTGTAGTGGGCTCTATATAATAATAATAAATAAATAAATAAATAAATAAAGGATCTCAGCCACTAAAGTTGAGGTACCAAAAAAAAAAAAAAAAGCACACTGGTTAGCCCCCCACGTGCCCCATGATTTCAGCAGTCATCATCATCATCATGAGCCTTATCCTGTCAATCTTTGGCCCAATGAACCCCACTTAGGAAACCCCAATGAGCCTGCCAATTTCTTTTCCATCCCCTAAACATGTGTAGTGGGTTTGTGACATCGAATCTTTAGAACCATAACTTCAAAGGTGCCTAAAACGTTTGTGGGCACCCTAGCAATTGATCTGTACAAGTGAAGCTTCCAACCATGTGACTGATCATCATGCAATCAACAACTTTATAGACTCATCAGTGCTCTTAATGAATCAGCTTTTGTTGTGTGAACCAATGGCTATCTTGAGTGGGAGGGAAAGGCATATGCCTTGCCCTTTTACCTTTTTAGGATTCCCTTCTTTCCAGGGAAAAGCTCAGTGTTGTTTAGTTGACTGCTTTTCTGAAGGTGATTGCACACTGCAGGCTGCTGGGTCATGTGTAATGGTAAGGCCTACTTTAGAAGCTACAGTTAACCATAAATAGACCCCTGCAATGCTCTCTTCCCTGAAATTGTTCCTGACCATTCAAGGAATAGGCTCAAATCATGGTTTCAGATTTCTGGTATGGTCAGGGCCAAAACCTTTATGCAACGAAATACGGTTGCTCAAGCTGTTATACTGTTTCATGTGGGTCACTCTTTTGATTTAGATTTGTTTTAATCAAGAACGAAAGAAAATGAAATTGTAGAATATGGATCCATTATATTATTTACATAGCCCAGGCATATATATAATTATATAATGTATATATACTTATAAATAAAATTACACCCTATGTATGCAAATTTTCTGGGGCAGAACAGTCAGGAACAGTGCATCCAGTGGCCCTGTCCTATGGTCAATCTCAGCCGTTTCTGACACCTCTAGAGTCATCAATTGACACCCACCCGAATTTGACACTCTTAAGTGAGCCCTCCAGTTGATCATGTAAGTTTTGGCACATTTCCCACTTCAGTTAACAGCCAGGCTTTGGATTCTTTTGAAGCCCTCGGAACAGTACCCCTCTTCATTGGATGACTCCCATTTTCTCGCAAAGGTAGGTAGGTAGGTCATAGGGAAGACCTTTCAGTTCCTAACTATCGTGTGATCTCGTGTGTCTAAACTAGAAAATGACATCTAACTAGAAAATGACATCACACATAATTTTTTAAACCATGGCTCAACTGTACCCTTCGGTTTTAGACTTAGCCTGGTTTGATATGTCATCAAAACAGTATAGTGATTGCCCATGTTCTATAAAAATGGACGATCACTGAAGTATAGTGTTCTGAGACTGTACAACTCACCGTCTCCAATGGAAACAATTAGACAATATCAAATATTTTTGCTATTGGTAGAAAGTTTGCTATTGTGTGTAAACCAACAAATTGCAACAGATAAACTCTGATAACCAAATGGACATAAGCTACGAATTAGCATTCCTTGCCTGGTGGATCGCTACCACTGGCTTTCCTTGGCAGAGCCCAGCTCTTGAAAGTGGTGGAGCACAGAATACTTAGGGGCAGAATCTACTTCCTACAGACTACTGAACTGGAACACTTTTTTCAATACTAGTTTTTGGCTTACCAGAGATGGAGAATCTACAGCTTACTCACTGATGACATGTAAAGGGCAGCACATGGTTGGAAATACTTACAGCTTTAGTTAACAGGATGATATGATTCTCAACCCTCTAGTTCAACAGATCCCACATGCATCTAGCGACATCAATCATTTGGCTGGTTGGGCTAAAAACCAAAGGCATAATAATGAGATTTAGTTTCTCACCATTGCTGTGTGCCCATAAATCATTTGGATGGTTGGATTAGAAAACTAATCCATTATAATGAGATTTACTCTCACCATTGTAGTAGAACAAGTAAAAAAAACAACCTATGAAAAGCAGAACATGGCCATTTCTACTCAACCAAGGAAATGAGAATCATTACATTGAAATAGACAGCAATTTCCTGCCTTCGTACACAAATAGAGCACAACAAACATCATTTTCCCAACATGGGTTTCCTTCTCCCTGATGTTAAAGCACAATCACATACATTATTCATTGCAAAAAAAAAAAAGTAAGAGGACAAATCAATAACAGCAAATGAGAGCATCATCAAATTTTCTCCCATTGCCTCCATTCCTAGTCCGGCACCCATTTTGGTTAAAAACTAGGAGTGGACTGGAATTTGATGATTTGATGAAATCGCAGCATGCAGCCTGAGACTTTCTCCCCAAGCCGACACGAGCATCACATAACAACAAAACGTGAAGGAACGGCATCAAACAAACTAACTCTAACCATTCTGTATGAGAATGTCAAACTCCACAATTAATTTACTGCTCATATACCTTTTCTTCTCTGGCTAGTACTATACAGTTAGCAAACCACACCATATTATGATTGGAAAGGGATTCTCTATCAACCTCTTTAATTTGGTTGTTCTGTGCTGGTACAGATGGCTTCTACTGCTACTCGTTTCATTACATTGGGGCATGGGTCCCCACCGAAATTATTCATGGATATGGTTACTGCACATCGCTGCTGCCCGATGCATTTCTGTGAAATTGAAATGAAAATTTCCTCTGTCAGTTTCCACACAGATAGAAATACTCTAAATAAACTCTCTCCAGACATCACGTAACTACTTATTAATACATGAGAATATGATCATCTTTATAACTAGGATGATCATTTTCACACATATAGAAATACTAGTTGCTGGCATCCATATGCGAGCAGCATTAGTTCCTGTCTTGGGTATGGTTAAAACTGTAAATGGAGCTGACCCAGTTAACCAATGGACTGGACCTGGAAGATCCTGATATGAACCATTGTTTGGTCCCAGCTAAAATCGGGGATTTGGGTCTGGTATGCTCCATACCTGAATGCTTGTTCACCCAAGTTGTCTGGATGCTTGGGCGCATGCTTGTGTGTATATCCATACCTATAAATGTTTATATTATATTTATATGCATTTAATATAAATACTATAATATTTATGTTCAGGTAAAAGTCCCTGGTCTGGTAGACAGGTACACTCAAGGACCCAACCTGGCACCAGATTGTTTACAGCCATGGCTACTGCTTTGGTTGTGTTCGGTGCACCATTTACATTAAAAAAGAGGTGCCAGCATACCAATTTTTATGTGTTTGGGTCATTTTAGTGTACGGAGTACAGATGCTTGTGTTTGCAGCCATTAGGACAATATATTTATACTCCATGCATAAATATGCACCACATCAATTTTATATATGAATACATACAGACTCAGATATAAGAAAGCATACACAAGATTACATTTTCATATAGTTTTTTTAGCAGGATATAAAATGCTCAGTTTGAGGATAATCTAAGATGGTGAACCATATGAAAAGAAATGCACAAAATGCACAACATAATGCATATGTTGGTTGACAATGAAAGGGATGAGCAATATACTAACCTTTTCTAAGATAGCATGTGAGTTTGGAGAGTGGCAAGGTCCTTGCTGAAAGCTCCCACAAGTTCCCAGGGGAGTCCCGAAGCTTGCAAATTTAATTGCTGAGATAGATTGTCCCATTGCACAACGCAAATGCACCTTGGGCCTGTGGAGCTCTTCTGATCTTCCATAACTTTCGATATGCCAGTTCTTGATAGTTGGGTGCCACTCTGAAACATCAGCACAAACACTTGAAACTGATCTTTTTACAAGTGAAATGCCAGATGCATCACCACCAATTTCTTCAAAGATCACCAGAAGATTTTTTGTAGGCTGTAACCAAGAGCGTGGCACATGATACCTGAAAATTGAATGTTAACGAAAACAGTTAAATGAAAAACACCTACGAATGATGTATCTGAAAAAAGAAATGAGCTCTCTATTACAGTACAAGAAAAGGTAAATCAAGGGCACATCATTGTCATTGCGAGCTTAGGTAATACCATCAAGACATATCCATAGTACACTAAAGTCATTTTTTCAGAGTTCTCACCAGCGCTGGGTAGGTTGGCCACAACCAGTTTGACACTTTGGCGCTCTGTATGTCCCAGCATAACTACAATGATTGCAATCTCCATTTGCAGCAGCAGTCCAATATCTTCCAATGCTCTCCCCATTAATCCACACTTGACCCTTGCCCATACTTCCCAAATCCAAAGCCAATGGTTCATCTCCCCCAGGTGCATTAAAATAAGCCTGCAAGTACCATAAGAAATGATTGGAAAATCCGATTAAGAAAGTTTGGACAAAAAACTTGTATATACCTCTGTTTCATACCTTATACCAAGTTAAAGGCTGCAATTTTTGTGTTGCAAATGATGCTTGCATCCATTCCACATATGAAATGCCACTTGGAGCGACAAGATTCATGGCTTCCCCTTTCAGGCCAACCTTTAAAAAAGAAGACACAATTAAGGACCAAAGCTTCCAAAATATACTTTACCTCAATCTCATTGTTTCAAAGGTCAGATATCAGAGGAAAAAAACAATGTCAACTCAGGTAAAATTTCTAACCTGGTAAGACCATTTCTGCCAGGTCAAGTCCCTTTTCCCTTGGTCAAGACCATGTAGCACAACTGGACCTAGGACTCCAGTGTTTGTTGACTCATAATGCAAGCCAACATTCTTCACCCACAATAGAAAATGTTAGAACAATTGAACTGAATATATCACAGCTGATTTGAATAAGTTCACTGATTCATTAAGACGAGGCACGAACAAGGCTGGAGGAACTGACCGGCAATCCGACAGCTATGCTTAAGAGAGCAATTCTATTGATTCCAGCACGCATGTTCACATCACCAGTAAATGTGAACCTCCTATTTTCTCTGCTTCCATGGGCAGATCCTAATACAACATAGATGCATTTGGTTGGCTTTTCATTTTATGAGGTTTAGTTATACTGTTCTATCCATGATAAGAACAAGGTAGAAGCTGCTGTACTAACAAATGTACCTGACAGTTGTCCATTGATGAAGACATGGAGCGCATGGCCTGCTGATTGTACAGTGAGAACAGGAGGCCGACCTCCCCGCAAGGATGATTCGGATGGACTAATATCAACACTGAAAATAGAATGATGTTAGTGGTTTATGACAATAGGATATACGTATGAAAAACATTTCATACCAATGAAGCATATACAAATGATATACATTTCATACCAAGAGACAATACAGTGTCAAATGATTCTTTTAACACATGAGACATGAACCATAATTAGGCGGTTCTCAGCTATCAGCATGGATGGCTGCATGATAAACCACATAAATGGAGAATCCAAACCCTTTCAAGGGTGGATTTTTCCGGGAAAACTGTACAGTTAAATTTGCTTTGGTCAACTTGTTTCTTAATTATATCTCCTCAGAAGTGACTGAATTGATGATTGTCCAAAAAAAAACAGTTTTGGGCTATCAACCATCCCTAGTTTTTGCTATTTGAAACTGGTTAGCTTACTGTTTCTGGAGAAGGAGAACTTGGCCTCTGCTCACCTGGTCATGTACCACAGATAGTCACTGGTATCCCTAGTGACATTTAACTGCTCCAACAGACCAACTGCAGTGATCATTGAATTATCCCCCAATGAAGCAATATCTTCGTCATACATCTCCCATGAAAGCAACTTCGTTTCGCCAGCAGACATATGCATTTGTGATGTTTGAACTCCAACCTGTAATGAAGAAAGATGGTACACTTGCCGATTAGAATGAACTTGTAGGGTTTCAATGTTGGGGTGAAATAGTAAAGAATTATTGTTAGCCTCCCAACAAGACTTCTATAGTTGAGATGAGATGAAGATGTGTTTCGGCAGTCGCAGAGGAATCTCATTTATTGGATGCTCAAAGATCTTAGCCCACTAGTCTAAAAGTTTATCATTATTTGCAACAGGCATACGGAGAATCCAAATCCGAAGATCATGCCTTTCAGGCTTTCACAAATCAGCACAGATGATGAAAGTGAACCAGATTCAAATAACTAAAGAACAGGAAAACTGATGGAAGACAGTGTGACTGCTACAGACTGCTTCACTTACCTTTGCTGTATTAAAAACTACATTTCTGCAGTCAGGAAGGATGCTGATTGACCAAGGTGGCAAACTGTAGTGCATGTTATTGAACATTACTCGTGCGACTGAGTTAGGATTGTAATTTGAAAGGAAAGCTGCACAGCCACCCGTCCCAGAGGAGAATACATGAGACTGGAAACCCAAAAATGGGGTTAGTTCCAACAGAATAAGATAAGCTGTGCTTGGTGCACCAAAGATCTCATGACTGGAAGCAGGATAGAGGCCACAAACCTGCTGATAAGGTCCTAGAGATGTAACAATTGGATCAGCTGAAATTAAAGCTGGCTCACATAGTTTAATGGCCCTGTGGAGCTCTTTCAGGTGTCCATACTTAGGTTGCCTGATCAAACCTGCCAAAGTTTCCACGAACGAAGCAGTTATGGACTCAAGAATTGTGATGTGAATAGTTCATGAGAACAACTACAAAACAGGACATCATGAACATATTTACCATTAGTTGAAACCCACCAATTACAAGTTTAAACCATTCAAATATGCAGATCATAATATAAAAAAAAATACCAAATAAAAAAAAAAAAACCATCTCCAATCCCCAAAACATTTTAAAAAAAGGAAAAAAGAAAATGCCCTCCTTTTAACTACCAATATAAACCCAGAATTTTGTAGAATCAAGTATGTTCCTTATTGAGAAAAGGCAAATGGGGATATCCTTCTCTTACCATATTCATCAATAGGAGCATCATAATCGTAGCTGGTTGTTATAAAGGGGCCACCGGCAGTGCGTCCAAAATTGGTCCCTCCATGGTACTATTGCAAGGATTACATAGAAGCTCAGCTCCACATTGTGATGGCAGGAAACCAGGAGCCAAATTGCTCCAAATGGAATTATGGAAGCTAAGTTGAGCAATGAAGATTATTACCATGTAGTAGTTGATAAAGGAGCCTCCCTTTTGAATAAAGCGTGCAACAGCAAATGCCAAATCTTCAACGGGTCTCTCGTGAACTGTACCCCCGAACTCAGTAAACCTTTGGGTGCAACACAGAAAAGCAGAGTGAGAAACAACATGCGTGAACCAGTGAGCACTGTAGCACAGAATTACAACTCTCCTTATGCAATAAGTTGAAGCTCGCTACATGTCTAATAAATACTATAGAAGCCATTGTCATATGTATGCTTTATCAGGTCTCATTCACTAGAAAACTCATTCCATGCATCTTATGATGGTCAAGATTCATTCATCATAGGGAACTGCAAGAGTTAGGAGATTTACCAGCCACTCCAGGCCTCAGTCCACATTGTAGGCTTGTAGGGCTTGTTGGGAGTAAAAGCATCACAGTAGAAACCATTGCATGTATTTATCTGCCAACAAAATTAGGAGAAACTGATTCAGAATCTTCGAAAAATAGCTATGTCCTGAAGAGACTAGAAACCTGAGAGTCCAAACAAAAATGATTTTGCTACGAAAAGCTTTCTCATATCATTTCTGACAAATGACGAAGATTTTTTTCAGATCTTTCTTGTGCCATATGTCGAACACATGACTTGGTGATTTCCACTAAAGGATACAGATTGGCAATGATGAAGATTTTTTATTTATTTTTTTGGAATAGTAGCAACGATGAAAATTGTTATCAGCCCCATATGTGTAGAATTTACAATGGATAGCACGAGTCCAAGATATTCTATCATCAGGCTGATGAAGAACATTCCTTAGGAGGCACGACCCATCTTTCAGTGATCTATAGTATTCATATGGTGGGACTAATTGCATGCATCCATGGGCCACCATTAATTGACAACGAAGCAAAGCCCTCCCCAAGACAGTTGTAGCCATCTGTGATTGGCTTATACAAATGAGTGGTTTATAAAATAAAAGCATAGGAAATAGACAATATTCAACCACAAGGGTGTCCACAAGTCAAAATGTTGGGAATTCAGATTGTTCAAACAGGGCTTGTTTTCCATTGCCTATCCATATTGGGTAGGCCCCACCAGACAATTAATCTTTGATCACTGAATGATGAACCCAATCTATAGGGAATGCTCACCTGAGCTCCCTCACGGGGCTCCTGGACTGTGCATTCATAATATCTCAGAAGATATTTTAACATAGGATGCAGTCCAAATGTAGTAACTCAAATAGGAATATTGGTCTTAACAGAGTAACAGACCAACAGAATGTTAATGAGAAAATAACCTAAAATAACAAATTGTTTACTTGCACCAGTGTGTGATAACAATATAGCAAACCAGAAAGACCACAAAACAAGGAAATTCAGGAGCAGAAGAGAGACCAAAATACATTTTATGCCCCACTAGTGCAAGAAAGAAAGAGAACAGCCTGCTGCTATAATACAGTCACTAGATCTTTTGACAAGTTTAAAACCAGCAAATAGGTTTGGGCATGAACATGAATATACACTAAGATTTAGCAAAAACAGATAGATACAAACTGGGGTTTCTTACAATGTTTCCTCCTTTAATATTGCTCCAGATGATGAAATGTTTTTTTCAGAAAAAAAAAAAAAAAAACCCCACTTACCACAGGATCTGGGGCATCATCTTCCTTACACATTACCCATGGGACACCAGTGCGCAATCCAACCGCCATCTTTGCAGCCCATGTCATGTATGCATGACCAGGAGCCCCTAAAGCCTTACTTTCTGAACCATATTCATTTTCAATCTGCAAAAATGAATGAATAAATAAATAACTCGTAATCATATGAAAATGGTAAAGAATTTATCATAGTATTGGTACAATCAGTGGCAGACCTAAGTCTAACGACGCGGGTGCGACTGCACCCGCGAGATTCGAGGAAGTCCTTAAAGAATACCTTACAAATTCTATTTTATTAATTGACTTCTTAACTTGACTATTGCTGCACCACCCATGTGAAAATCCTGAGCCCGCCATTGGGTACAATAGTCACTGTTCTCTAGGTTTCTCTCATCAGAGTTTTGCTAGAACTCTCTAACTTGCTCATTTCAAGCAATCATAATAATACTAATAAAGCAAATTATGATAATTGAGCTGAATTAAACAAATCTGAAGACATTATGTTAATAAATTAGTACTCTTAAGGAGCTACCATATCCAAATGGTGATATCAATCTAAAGAGCTCTGAAAAGAGGCCCAAACATTATACCTGAGAAAGAATGATGGGGCCACCCTGGGACTCAAAGAGGGATTCACTCTTCATCATCTGTACAATCTTTTCAGTGAAACCTTGCATTGCCATCTGCAAAACAGGGCATTTAGGAAAAAAGAAAAAAGCACAAGGGAAACTATGCGTACAGATATCAAATAACAGGGTAACTTGCATCTCAAATTGAAACAGTAATAAAGAAACATTGTGTTTTCTTTTTTCCTCTTCAATTTTTTTATTCTTTTCTTCTTCATTTTTTGGTTGAAGATTAACATAAAACTGAGGAAGAAATTCTTTCAATCTATTTTACAGCCTCACCCTCACAGACAAAGCTTTAGCCATTAAGAAAAAATAAGTAAATAATCATGTTACCTTGAAAGGCTCATTATCAGTTCTGAAGCTGATGCCTGGTACATACTTCAGCCAAACAGGAAAGCCCCTAAAAAACAAAGTAAGCCCACATCAAAATACAAAATACCCTCCAATGAAACACCAAAACACATAGATCTGAGAAATTCAAGAAACCCGAAAAAAAGGAAGAAGAAGAAGGAAATTTTAGGTACCCAAAATTCCATTCTGCACAGACATAAGGCCCAATCCGCAAATGCACGTAGAGCCCTGCCTTTTGCACTTTCTTCACGAACCTAACCAGATCATATCTCCCCTCAAAATTGTACTGCAACCCCACAAAACAAAACAACCCAATATGTAAAACAAAGAGATAAACAAAGAATTACAGAGAAAAAAAGGACAAACCCAGGAATAAGAAAAGGGAGAAGAAGAAGAAGAAGAGGGGTACATTGCCAGGAGAAGGCTCATGAACATTCCAGAAAACATATGTCTGAATAACATCCAACCCTCCATCTTTAGCCTTCTGCATGAGACCTTCCCACATCTACACACCCAAATCAAACATAGAAAACACACAAACAACACATTTCAGCAAATAAAAAAAAAATTACAACAACCAAAAAAAAAAAAAAAAAAAAGAAGCAGAGGATAAAGAAGAAGAAGAGTAGTGGTAGTACATCAGGGGTGCTCCTTGGGTAATGAATGGATCCCGAAATGAGAATCTTTCTCTGACCATTGATGATAATGGCCTTCCTATCATAAGTCACACTACACTGAATCAGCTGAAAATGCAGCACAAGCAGAAACAAGGAGATGAAGAAGGAGACTAGGTAGTTTTTAGTCTCCATTTTCATGGGTACTTCTCTGTCCACAGGGAAATATCAACAGCAAAAATGCTAGCTATGAAATGTGAGATAGAAGAGAGAGAAAGCAGTGGGTTTTGCAGTCTGCAACAATTGTGCAGCTGCCAAAGGGACTGCTCTTGGGACCTTTCAGCCACACATCAGTGTTTATATATACAGAGAAAATAAACTTACCAGAAAAAAAAATACTACAGAGGGTAAAATGGGTAAACAGACAAATGTCTAAGCAAGAAGATTAAACTGACCTGTGAAAACGTTTTAGTTCATGTTATCTGCACTTTTCATCTGTATTGGTAAGTGAGAGGGATAGTTTGGGAATGGAATCTTTTAACCTTTTTTAGTCATTGTAGATGTGTACATAGTTGTCACGTGCATGGCCTCCTCTTGTCACTACTCACTACTGATGACTAGGGTATTTTTGGCTCTGGAGAGTGGAGAGGGACTGGGGCTGGTGTGGATTACAGAATGGAGATGAAATTAGGGTATTGTAGCAATAGAGCTGCATATATGGAAAGTGACAAATGGCATTGCGTGCAATTTCAGAAAAATAGAAGTCACAGGTAATGGATGATGGTCCAGTAAAAAATTTTTATGTTTGATGGGTGCCAATTGTAGGCCAAAATGTAAGGGCATGATTTGATTTTTTTTTCGCAAAATGTAAGCGCACATTTGTGTGCAACATGGTTAAAGAACTATCTTGCATTCGAAATGTTAAAATTTAGAGAATTTTAAAGGTTCTTTGTGACTGTTTGTGTCGTTTGGAAGGATTGGAATTCAGAAGTCTAAAAATATGGGATTTGAAATCTTATAGGAAAAGTCATCATATCAATGTCAGAAATGCTCAATATAAAAAATTTCCTAATTCTATAAAGTAAAATGAAGGACTTTTGCGATACTTTTGATGATGTTGCACTACAACAAATAAAGGATGCGATATTTTTTATGATGTTGCACTACAACAAATAAAGGACCACATATAAAAGCTTTTTTTCTCTCTCAAAAATTTCTGAGGGCATGTTTGTCTACATGATATTTTGTAAAAAACACATGAAAATCAGAAATGCATTTCCATGCAATGGTTGAAATCCATGTTTGGTAGAGCTGATTGGAAGAAGCAGAAAATGAACTGAATTTTTTGTGATTTTGAAAAAAAAAACCTTTTTTTTTATTTTTTTTGTGGCGGTGGGGCACTGAAAAGGTTCTTTGCAAATCCAGGTTTCCACAGTCCTAAGTGTCCATTTGAATGAGAGAAAATGAATTTTCTAATGATGATCTTGGGCACATTTATGCAGCAACACGAATGTTAAAAAAAAAAACAAAAAAAGAAAATTTTTCATGAATATATACAAATTCAAAGTTTGATACAACAATTTCTATTGAACCTGTCGTGAATAAGTTCCCAATCCATATACTTTGCACGATTTTGAGGTCCGAGGGAAAAGGATTAGACATTAGTTTCCTCTCTTTCATTTCTTTCTTTCTTTCTTTCTTTTAATCCACAGGTCTAGGTACAATGTCTCTTTTCCTCTTGAAACTGTGGGATCCAGAACTTGGAGTTTATCATAAAAAAAAGTACGCAGCAGATTCTACAAAATGTGAATTCTACATATTCTTCCAAATTTGACCTTATCATCTAATAGGATCCAAATTCTACACACCTTTTTTTTTAAGATCCAAGACATCCTCCATGTGGGTCTCATCATATGGATGCCCTCTCATAAAATTCATCCTAGACAGTTCATCATTAAGTGTGTCCCATAACATCTGGGTTGCAGTTTACAGGTTTTAATGAAACCTAATTACAATCATAAAGTGACCAACTGTGAGGGTTTAGAAAATACTAAGAAAAAGAGTGATCAGTGATGTCTTCTACTTTTCTTCTGTTCTTCCATTTTAGAGAATTCAATATTACAATCTGTCTTCACACTTGTATGTCTGAATGATTTGTTTTTTCCTCTTTCTCTAGTGGTGGGTGTGAATGGCTGTGGCTGAGTGAACACAAGTGGTTGGAAGGGCAACAGGTCAAAACAAAAGAAGAGGGGGGTATGTCATGTGTGTATTGGATGCTTGTTTTGCTGCTTTTGTTGCGGTGCTTTTTCATTCAGACACGGAAGAGTGCTATGCTATTGCAATGAGACCCACAAAAGCCATGTGCACCCACAAACCAACCCATCTATCTCCCTTTTCTTTGCTTTGTTTCTCTTATCTTCCGCTGTCTGTCTCAAATCCTTGCAGATCTGCACATCTAACACGACTCAGGAAAAAAGCCAACCTGTCATAAAATACACAAGTCTCTTTCTTTTTCTCTCTTGTATTGCTAGAAGAACCTTGACCACGGGCTTGGCTACTGACCATGGTCAACTACGGCACAGTTTAGACAGCGCAATCACCGGCGTAGATATGAAGTTTGGTGAGCCGTCAATCATCCGTGTAGGCCCATTGTGCATTCATCAAGACCGTTTCTTTCCCAATAGGAGATTGTTAGGGATACTTTTAAGCTTGAAAGGATGTACTATTCTGCTTTTAAGAATATGATGCGGTGGATTTTCTGGCTGCTCATTGGAATATTGGGTAGGGCTTTGAAATCTAACCGTCTATAAAAAAAAATAAAGAAAGAAAACCAAAAAATAGAGTTCAATATTAGCTGCCTCATCTAATAATATGAAATCTCTTTTTTAAGTAGAGGTTTTAAGTTTCACCATCCATTTTAAAGCCTTTAGCTTATGGTCTCAAACAATTGACAATATCCTATGGATTTGTAGGCCACATAAATTTCTCTACAGTCTTTATTGGAGTTTCTAACAGTCAGACGACACTTCATTAAAATACATTAAATAGAATTCTCCACCCTGTCAAGGAGAAATATCTTTTCCCTTGTTTTTACAGAAGTTCTTCCCTGTAAGTAGATTTAGATTATGAAATATCTCTCTCTCTCTCTCTCTCTCTCTCTCTCTTCAACTCATAGGCTCTCACCCCTTACAATCGTGGGTGTTGGTGCGTCCAACCAGCTGAACTGACTGATGAGATTTTTTTTTTTTGTTACTTCTATTTCATTGAACTAGAAGAAAAGGTGGAGGATCTCGGATAAAGAACCTGCCTAGATTAAAATCTCTACTCATCCCCCACTTGTTTACATCCAAAAAAAAAAAAGAGGTCCCTAGAATTTTTTAATATGACAGTCTCTCACCAAAACCCAGACTTAAGTTGATTCATCCCACTGAAGTTCATTTATGAATCATGATACAAGTGGTAAGGTTGACAATGTGCCCCCACATGCTTTGATTGATTATTTCTCTTGATGTTCACTGGGAAGATCCCCAGCATCAATGATGGTTCCATGTAACGGTAAATTCCCTTATGCTCAGGAAATCTTAGAGTTCCCAGATTTGGGTATATACAGAAGCTCTTGATCAATGATTCCACAAAGTGGGGTCAATACAAGACTCAGTTGCAACACACAATTGAGTATAAATCATATAGGCATTGGATCCGGAGATATGGATTGAGTAACTACTTTTCCTAGATGAGAAACATGGAATCCATGTGTCCCAAGAACCAACAATGTATCCAAAGGCCGAAGTCAGCACATCACTGTTTCTGCTTTAGTCCACCACACAGTTCCGTACGTTAGACTCAGTAGGTGTCCTACCTTTGATCCAACCGCTGTTATTTGTGGGGATCACCACTGGCCACATATCTGATGTTAGCCTGTACTGTACTGCAGCTGATTTCTCTAAGCATTGGTCTTTATTATTTCTGTTGACTTCATTACTTCATTTACTTGTTAAAAGAAGTTTACAACATGTGATGCAGCACCTAGCGTCTTCTTTTAAAACCTTTTAATCTGTCATGTTTGAGGCTCTAGTATTTTCAAACAGTTCCAAAACGACTTGGCCACTCACAAGCAAATGATATCAGTTTTCACATGTTGTAAACCTCTTTTAACAAGTAAATGAAGTAATGAAGTCAACAGAAATAAGAAAGACCAACGCCCATGGGAACTCAGCCCCATGGGAGCATTTCTGTATGTATATAACGGACCAACTAGAGAGTTAGAGACCACATCTATTATTCTCTATGCAAAAATATTTATTTCCACTTTTCTATCCCTTAACACAAGTCAGGAAAATCTACAAAATAGTTTTTTATGACATTTTCCCAATAGTACTTTGAGAAATTCTCCTCTCTTTGAAACCCACCCCCACCCCCACCAAAAAAAAAAAAAGGAAAGGGGAAAGTGGTTGACAAAAAACAAAGAAAAGGAAAAAAAAAAGTGATGAATAGGTAAAGTAGAACCTTAGGGTCCCACTATGGGTTACTTTTGTATATTTGTTTTATTAGTTTTGATAGCAGGAGAAATTGAGTTTTTCCTTTTTTGGTACCCAAGCCAAGGGGGATGTGGACCAATGAGAGAATTCACACGAGTGGAAAGAGAGCCCTTGTACACTAGCAAAATAGTGTACACATGAGAGAAAGGAACCCACACGCTTAAAAAGAAAACCTACGCACGTGGAAAAGCAACATATCCAAGGATCAATTCCAAAGCAGTTAGGTGGAATATGAGGTTGCCAACCACCAAAGCAACCTCAAGTTAAACATAAAGTATAGGCTTTTTTGAGTTTTAACATAAAATATTTGGTCATTTATGAATAAAATCCCAACATTACATTGTTGGACTGCAAAGCCAACTTTGCTAAAATACATATACAAGGGCTTTACGAAAATGTCTAAACGCATAGGAGCCTATTTATAGAAAAGACAGATTTTCATGAACCCTAGAAGTGGTACCTTACTACACTTTCATGAACGCTGGCAAGACTCATGTGATGCTATTGTGTTT
Source organism: Persea americana (assembly GCA_029852735.1). Classification (NCBI taxonomy): domain Eukaryota; kingdom Viridiplantae; phylum Streptophyta; class Magnoliopsida; order Laurales; family Lauraceae; genus Persea; species Persea americana. The sequence goes on from CM056809.1 coordinate 13,107,404, forward strand.
GATGTAGCTCTCGAGCATGAGAGCATTATTTTTGTTTTTATTTTTTCATAAGATCAATTCAACGGTGTAATATAATTGATAATATAGGTGGGTTTGATGAAGAAAGGTAGTGCCGACAATAAATCAAAAGGTTAGCTTCCCTTAGTACAACATTAACAGAAGGATAAACGGTTCTTTCTCTTAATAATGCTTTTGTGTTCCCCTCACAAGGGAATTCATGTGGCTCCTTTTCAGCTGAGATGCATACTAAAGTCCACCATTAATTATTATAAAGAATATAAGCATCCAATGAGACTAGGTTGTTGTTATTTCATGGTGCTATGTGAGCCACTACCTATTTATGGTGATGACATGTGATGACAAAAGCATGATAGTAGCAAATCACAGTTTTAGGTTCCGTAACACTAGAGTGGAGAAATCAAATAATCAAATGCTGATGTAATTAACATCTCTGAAGGAGTTTAATGGGGACGAATTATCTTAACCTTATCTAAGATTGGCTTTTTAGTTGATCCAAGCTGATTGAAATCACAATGCTTTCCTTCTTTCCTGTAATGAGTAGTTAGTCAATCATTTCTAAGAATTGTGAAAATTATTGTGTGGGAGGATTTGGCCAGACTTCTCTATTTGTTTTCGAAGTGGAATTTAAAATACTCATATTAAGTCCAGCATTAAAAAAAAAATAGAGTTCAAAAGGACTAAAAATGACTTTTCGATTAGAGGGATTCATCAACCAAACATAGCATTGGGAATGTAAAGGGGAGATGCTATGACATGAATGTCAGAATCTCCAAACACCCACAATTCTTGTTAAAACACGGCAAACAAAAGATTCTATAGAATACATAGTAGTTGAATTGATATACCCCATATTTATCGGTGTGTATAAGAATATAATTTAGCTTGATATTTCATTTTATTTTTTAAGCATCGATGATTCTTATGGTGTAGGTTACTTCCATCGAAGTGAAAACTTGATTCTACTTTACTTATTCACGAGGAGATGCACACTGTCAATAACTTGTAATGAATAAAAGTTTTATGCATGAAAATTGAAAACTCCAACATGATTAAGGCCAATGAAAAATACAAATCACACTGCTTCCTTGGATCTGGATGAGAAGAAAGTGACAGAAGAAAAATCTACTTCAAATCTGAGGATGGGAAGCTTTCTATTGCTTTCCATGGAATCAGTATTTCCACAATATTGAAGAAAGACATGAGCCCTCACATCAGATCTTGTCAGCACTTTCTTCCTTCAGCATGCAACATTAATCATGTATATGAGAGCTTTCACAGTGTAATAATTAAGATTTTTAGTTACCGTTATACAGATGATCCCTTCAATACTCAAAGCTTGGTGATGAATAAAAAAAGGTAAGTAGAGAAAAGATAGTTCGACCAGTCTCCTTAAACAAAAATTAATAATTAAAGTCATTAGATGTCACTTTTAACATTAAAAGTGTCAATCCACAAAGCAAAAAAATGTGCTTTCTAGATTGCTCAAGGGGAAAAACATTTATTATAATTTATTTGCAGAAATTAGTTTTCTTCTCAAGAGGAAAAGAAACTTCCCTAACATTTGGATTAATCCTAACGTTTGGATTAATGTCTTTGGAGTTGGAATAGGATAAAAAGTGTTAAATAATGCACTATCACTCTTCTTTTCTTTTCTTTTTTTGGTAGTTTTGTAATTACAGGGACAAAGCATTTTTTTAAGAGAATATTGGGGTTTTTACCATACGGGATATAAAAATTCATGAATTTGTCAAAATGGTGTTGATTAAAACTATATTCCAAATGTGAGTACTATACATAAGACCCCAAATTCTTTTTTCCAAACTGAAGGTGATAGATTGTGCGATATTGCACAATATGCGTAAAATTAAAAAAAGAATTTGGAGCCCTATGTACAATAAACACGTCTAGGATATAGTTTTGGTTAACACCATTTTGAGTAATTCATGATCTTTTATATCCCGTATGGTTAAAATCTCAAAAATATTTATGAGTCTAGTCAACAAAACCGTCATCAATGAAGAAGACAAAAGTATCTAATAATGGTTAAAGGAAGAAATAAAAAAAAAATGAAAATGTGATGGGCCCACTTAACGATTCTCATGATTTCAAGCGAAATCTTGATAGTAAAATTTGCAATAGTAAAAGCTCTTAATTTCTTCTTCCAAAAAGAAACAAGAGCTCCTAATTTCCATTTTATGTTATTCTACCTAATAAGCCTGATCTTTTCACAGGCTTTGTCCACTAGTACTTGGATTAATGCTTTTGGAATTGGATCAGGATAAAAAGGCCTTTCAAACCCACTAGCACCCACTCCACTGGTTTTTTTGTTGTTGGTTCTGTAATTTCATCGACGAAGCCGTTAAGAATCTTCATTACCTAATTCAACCATCACCAATCAGGAAAAAGAAGCATCCAAAGCTTATTACTTTCACCTTCTTTTTTATGGCCCACTTCAAAAGGCATCAAGACCGTACAGTTCGTTGTGTGTTGTACCTTTGTAAGTTGCAACCCCCCATGCTGGACCCTGCTGTGCCCATTGAATCTAGACCATTGGTACGGATATGTTCCTCACATGACTCAAAATCTCATCTAATCCAACGGCAAAATTGGGGAAAGTGACATAAAAACAGATGGTCCACAACACCTTTTTTCAATATTCTAGTGACAATTAAAGAATAGATATCATGTGGTGTCATGAAAGAGGTGGTTACGTGGTTAAAGTGGGGTGGGTGGGGGGAGCCGAGCCAGCCCTTTGATGGTGGTGGTGGGCCCCACACAAGGGGCGTCGGTGGGGATCTCTATCTATATTCTCTCATATCTTCGAACGTGCAAGATTGCAGGCCGCGAAACGCGCTAACGGGAAGTGGTATTGATTATGTTATGAATTATAACGCCGTTAGGTTTCCGTTTCGATCGCGTGACGCCCGGTTTCCGATGAGGAGCGAGGTTCGTTTCCGTTACGTTTCATTTACGGAGGTGGGAGCGGAGCTACCGAGAGGGATTTTTCGGGTTTTTCACATTCCCTCCTGGGCCTCCTCATAACGAGGGTTTAGTTTTGATGGACTTGGATTCTGGCGCCATTACACTCTCACGGAGGGAGAGAAGGAATAGATTACAGTTATTTTATACTTAGTTCCACCTTTAATCAGTCCAATATCTACAGTGTTAAAAAAATAATAAAAGTTGGCCTAATTGCTAATTGCCAGCTAAAAAATACAAAAAAGGAGCACGACCTATACACACCACTTTTTTGAATTCGAGCTAATATAAACACCAACAGTTAATTTGAATTAGCTTTAAGTCAAATAGACGTAACAAATAGACTCTCGGGCATTATTCACTCTTCAATTTTATAATATCAGAATTATAAGCTATTGAATATTTGAATGTTAGGATGTATAGCAATACCAAATACAGACCGCTAGTGATTTTGATATGACCCTTATCTTCTAATTTGCTAGTTTCGATGCATGTTAGCATCATCCCAGGCAAGGCCCTACAATCCCACGGCCCTGCTGGATCGGATGTTGGGCCCTACCCAGATGGAAGATCATAATTCCCGACCCACAGATTAATGGTCTACAAGTATACAGCTGAAATAGGATGAATGGATCATGGGATTGGTGATTGGCCGAAAAGAAAGACTAAACAAACATATGGTTGCAAGTTTTGCTGTTAATGGACAAGCATTTTTAGGATGGACCTGGTCACAATAGAGCAATTTATGATACCCCATGTGCGGCCCATCTATGATCAATGCAAATCTTTGACAGTCACCTAATCCTCGGGAATTGGCATGCATTTTAATTGGCACAGATCTTAACTATTATTGATTACCAGCTTCAATGAGAGAAAAAATATATATATATCTATTTATGAAAATGCTAAACTTAGGATCCTTAAATAAAAGATTGATGTCATTTGATGGGGACCATTCCTAGAAAATCCCAAACACATATTTCCGTAAAGGAGAATTTTCTCCCACAAGCCTTTATGGGCCCCAATTGGGCCCACCATTGATCAACACAAAGTCGCATTTCCTTTCTCATATTTATCTCCCCATCATCAGACACCATGCCTAATTTTATGCTCATTAAACCTTCACTCGGCATTGGATTGAATCTGAAAAACAAATCATGGTTAAAAGATCATTAAGTTTTAAGGCTATTAAATAAAGGGTAAGGATAAATTGATGAGGCTGATTTCTCACTTGACCCTTGTCCTTAAAAAAGATATTTCCATCTATCATACTCCCAATGACAGGACTGCATCTAAGTTGGCCCTACGAGCTGGACCCTATCAGCACAATACGCATTATGGCTGTAGATGAAAATCTTCTCTACAGTGAGACGGTCTCATCTCTCCCCGCTGTGGTAAGCATCCAAATGAGGCCCACAAAAGAATTACCAATTACCAATTAAGATCTCTTATAACATAAACTTTAGGTTATCCAATCTAACGATGAATATCACTGTGATTATGAAAGAGATATGCAAATTGATGGCACATGTGGGTGACTCCTTTCTCCTTAGGTTTGGAGTTGAATCTGTTTCACCTCCATGTCGGATTTGGATCCAAGTCTGTAATAAAGCACTATTGAAGTATGGAAATGTAGATTCTCTACTATAAAGACAGCTAGGGTTGTACTGCTATGAGAAAATGGGCCTCCATGCATTGTTATTTGGCCATTCATCTTTTGGCAAGAAACTCAACCCTATCATAAATTTCTAGTCATTTGATGCAAGACCATACTGTCACTGTCCACGGTGGCAGCTGCAGAACAAACTTGTCATTGTACCTTATTTTCATAAGAAAAGCTAAACAAATAAAAAATTTACTATGAAACACTTGAGTAACATAACAAACTATATAGAACATATGAAAAGTCAATAATGCATTCTTGAACTTCAATCAATCCTTTTTAAAGTCTTAAATTGTATGACACGTATATTGATTTTCAGTTCTTTTGGGTTCCATCTCATCCCTCTAATGTTGCTTTCCCTCTTTTCCCATTCTTTCAAACAGAAAAATCCATATTTTTCATATGTTCTAATTATGGAAACTTCTAATGAAAAGGTTATGGGGCTTTTGGCGACAGGTCCCTGAACATTTGATTTCATGGCATTAGATCCACACTCTCTTTTTATAGTATAGTAGGTCCTTTTTCCAAATTTGAAGATCTAAAATATCCAAATTGCCCTTTCTTTAAAAGCACTTATCCTTTTAAAGATAAATCATGTCCCATGATTAGTAGGATATGCCATTAATAATGGCCAGCTACTATTTAATTTATCACGATTAATGAAAATGTATTTAATGAGATTTTGAAATAAAAATTAAACTTGGCAGAGAGATGCGGTTTTATTATTTTTTATATTATTTTAGTGACCTGTTAGATCTCAAAAATCACACATTCACACATAATATCTAAACAGTTTGGAAACCAAGACTTCGACTTAGAGCTCAGAAGGTCGCCAAGCTGAGCATCTTGGATGCTTTTGGCCTATAGTACTAAGTCAAGCTCGGTCAGGCTAGTTTGATTTGCCTGACTTAGTATGTTACGAGATTGAGCCAACCCAATTGAATCAGAGTGAGTAGTAGTAATTAAATGCAGCAATTACAAGTTAACCCATTTAAAAGCAAGAATGAACTAATGATAATTGATCATTTATTAGAAACTAATGTGATGTAAACATGCAATCTGTATGATCATGTAATGTTTAAAAACTCAATTAAAAATTTCAAAACGGAGATAAATTTGTCATAAACCTAGATACATTTGACAAAAACTCAAATAAATTTTTCGGAAACTCAGATAAAGATAAATTTGCCAAAACTTAGATAAATTTTTCAAAAACTCGGATAAGGATAAATATACCAAAAACTCAGATAAAATTTTCAAAAACTCAATTAAATTTATCTGAGTTTTTGTCCAATTGATTAGAGTTTCTGTGCAATTTATTTATGTTCTTGGTAAATTTATCTGAGTTTCTTAGAAACTCTAATAAATTTTATAAACTCAGATAAAAATTGCTGCCAAATAGCAATAGAAGGCTGACGTTTTACCTTTTTTTCCCAACAGAAGGCAAAAGACATTACAAGGACTCTATTTAAAGGACAAAAATGAAAAGAAAATAGAGTCATTATCTCCAAAGTAGATTTGGAACGATGGGAATGCAGTTTGAGATTCTTAAAATACATGGTGACTATCTTTGGATATACACACCTACAGTGCAGTGTACTATGCTACAAAATCGCTGTACCGAAGACAACAACGGATTTTTGTGTAATGCAGAACCCGTTGCTGGAAAAGGCAAGGATTGGTCGCGTTTCTATCGTCAGGCCCTCGCCATCGTGGTTGGTGCAGTTGGAGATGGTTGACTTCGATTTGCAGAGCTCTCCGGTGAAGTCTCTCGTTCCTAGAGAAGAAGAAGGAAGGGTTCTACGTTCTGTGTTCCTAGAGAAGAAGAAGGAAGGGTTCTACGTTCTGTGTTCCTAGAGAAGAAGAAGGAAGGGTTCTACGCTCTGTGTTCCTAGAGAAGAAGAAAACAGAATAAGATGGAGGCCTATGAATGAGGGAGAATGGAATAATTCAAATTTTAAAATTCAAAGTTTTATGTTCACACTGTTGAAAGGGGTAAATTAGTCATTAAAATATATGATGTGGCATATTACGGACCTCTCACCAAAATATCTCCTGCTATATGGACTATAGACATTAGAGAAAAACTTGTTGGATTAGATGCCTTAAAAGACCGTGATTAGGGACTTGTGATTAATTTACCCAAAAATAATATTATTTGCTTTTGACTTTACATACACTTGGAAACTGATGACAGAAGAAGGCTAGTAAAACCGCACGTTTTACCTTAAAAAACAAGATGTGTGTTTTGAAGAACATGAGTTTTCTTTTCCAGTCATCACATGATGCTTCTAATGACTCTCTAGTTGGACGATTGCTCTTGTTTCTCAATGACATGGCCTTATAATTGCAAATTTATTAGAGAACGTGGGATAGCCCAAGTGGTCACGAGCTTCCCTTCTCACCTACCAAGGGCCCACCAATATAAATATATATATATATATATATATGATCTTGGGAGTGGCTGCTCCCATCGGATGTGTATCTACTTTCAAAATTCATATAAAAATTTCAGCTCTGCTTTCAAAGTTCACATGAAAATTATAGATTTGCCGTAGAAAGTTTGAAATTTGGCCCCAAAGTGTAACTGCTTGTTTGGATCATGGCTGCTAGCTCATGTACTGTCATGGAAAAAAAAAATCCAAGTTTCTCTGTGAAAGGATTGTGATAATATTAAACCATAAATCATGATGGAAAGGCAGTAGAGGTTCCATGGCATTGGAGAAGGGAGTGGGTCCCACTACCACTCCCACTCCCACTCCCACTCCAAACAGTCCCAACCGACACCGCGCATATGACTCCTGTATCTATGATTAAGCTCCTGTCGACATCTTCTTGGCTGTCTTGATGGCTACTTGCCCATCCATGCATTCATTCATTTATGGTGCTAGTCTGATAGAGACTAAGAAGAATGTATATCATGATTTTCTTGTTTCAGGCGTACCTTTCCTGTCCCTTCCATTCTCTCTCAATTATAATCACGGGTGGGCCTCTCTCAATCAGCAGCTGACACGTCTCCTCTAATGAGTAGTGGGCCCGTCCAAAGTGGTGGGCCCTTACAGTAGGCCACCAATGAGAAGGCGTTGATCTTTCTTGTGTATTAGGTCGGACGATTAGGTCATGTGATGGCATGCCCTCCTCATGTCCCCATTTGTATTATTAGCACCGACAGTCTCTATGCAAGTCTCTGGTTTTATTGGTGCGAGTCTTCCACGTTCGGTACGGGATCATGAGATGGAACTCAGTGTGTCAGATATAGTCCATAGGATCAAGATAATTTCAGATTTTTGTTTTACTGAGATGATACTAAAACAAACACCAATGGAAGTACAAAAGTAACAGTAAAAAATAAAGCTAAATGTAACATAGTGCCCCAAGCAACAAACATAGATGCTATCTATGTTCGCATTAGAATACGTGGGAATTAGTTATATAGAATGGCTAAAAATGAAGATTAATGGCGAGTTTTTAAAAATAACATCAAATAACATTTTTTTTAAGCATGTAATAAAATAAGATTTTATTTGATATTTATTTTTTAATATTTATCTTTAATTTTCATTTTTAACCATCATATGTGTTTAATTCTTATGTATTTTGATGCAAATAAATAGATCAGAGAATTCATTTATAGGCTACAAATAATATTATTTTATATGTAAAATATTTATATAAGGGCCCATTTGTTTGCATGGTATCGAATTCATAAGAATTTATAATAAAATTGTTTTCAATGAATGATTATTAAACATATGAGGGGTGAAGAATATAAGGTGGAGATATAAATGAGAACCCTAACTTTCCTAGTATATAATTTAGTAGAGTAATGACTGGGCCTCCACTTTTCCACTGAAGGAGAGTTTATTTGATGACATTTGTGGATCTTTAATATTATTGCTTCAATTCTAGTCGTTCTTATAGGAAGACATTTTTTTTGAATTTCTACAAAGTCTATTCTATGTAACGAATAGGCTCTAAATCACTTTTTATTTGAATTATGAATTGGAAAACAGGAAATATGGATGGAGGCACCTCCCTTTTACATAAATAACAAAGGATCAATCATTGGTTGTAGCATTGATGCATGGTGAGGGATTCAGTTAAGTATATATAGGTGTATAAATATAGGTGAGAGTGGGTGGATGAGTGTGTGAGTATTTACCTTTTAAAAAAGAAAAAGAAGAAAAAAAGAAAAATAAGGTGGAGGACAATTGAGGACGAGCCCTAATCACAATCAATGGCAATGGGACGGAGCAGGATGGGTATAAAAGCAAAACCCAAACCCGCCCCTAATAGGGGCGGGGTGGTCCTCTTTAAACCCGACCCAATCCCTTCTCTACCTAACCATGCTTGAGGTTGTGGGTTATTATTAGCCATAGAAGCCAACATAAATTGAATGTTACCAAACATTATAATTAGTTGACACTTATAAATTTGTTTGGGACATTTATTGTCACCTAAACTTTCGCTAACAAGCATTCATAGTAAGTTCGCCATGTGCCAAATCCTCTTGAATTTTGATAGGTATATTATCATAAAATCATGATTAATTTGTTTCTTTATGTAAATTGATGTTATCACATTTTGGGATGGATACAAAATATCAGCAACGTTTGTTGCACTGATGGAACTATGGAGTAGGCCCAAAGACCTGCCCTAGAAAACTGGGGTTTGGACTGTTTTTGTTATACCAACTGACAATTCAATCTAGGCCCAAAACTAGCATGGACCATACCTTATACCTGTTTATCAGATTATACTGCAATTATAAAAGTAAAAAAAAACACACCATATACAATATACCTACTTATGTACAACAAAGACATTTTATATATAACATTGCATTTTATACATGATAAATGTACTTTACGTATGTCTAAATAATAGCTGGGGAAATGATCCGGGTCCAGATCCAGTCGGGTCCATTAGGTCTAGACATGGGTCTAGGACCTGTTCCAAAAGTAAAAATAATCATGTCGGGGCAGGAGTACACCATGGACCGGACTCCAACCCAGGATGATTTGGGTTACATTGAACTAGGAAGTAAATCTGAATTCACCAGCATAGCTAGTGAGCCATTTCCATGTATTTGAGACCGACAGATTATGATCCAGACCATTGATGAGATGGTACCCACATTGATCGTCGATAAAAAATCTACTTGATTGGTATTTCAAAGATAGTGATCCTTGACCTGTTTCTTCGTTGGAATTCAAAGAATTTCTGACTGGGGAATTTGTAAATTCCTAGATATAGTGAAATTCCCAATACTTGAGCACCCAAAAATTCTACAAAAATTCAAAGGGGCAAAAGAGACCTTTTAGGTGGATGGAATTTTGGAATTCTTATGAAAGAAATATGACATTTATAAAGACAAGGTAGGATCCAGATAATGTAATGTGAGATTTATATGGGGAGTTCACCACCAGACAGTGGTGGGGCCCATCATTACTGGGTCACATTTCCGAATTGGCTAGCCTAACCCAACACAATCGTTATAAAGGTTGTGGACCTATTTTTCATATGAGAATCCTCAAATTACCTCCTCAAAAATAATGGAGATGCCGGACTGAGAGTCTGGTTTTCATAACCTGACCTCACCCACCACATTATTCATTTCCTTATTTATGACCCATAAACCCTAATCATCAAAGCTGTGACCTTTTGCTCCTTCACGCATTCTATGTGGTCCACATTCCACAAGCACCCATTTTCCTTATAAAAGGGTTCCCCACTTCCCCCATTATTCTTTTGGGGATCCATTTCCATGAGTCTTATATAGGAAGATCCTAAGTCCTAACCCTTTGATCAGTTATATGCAAATTCGAGATGCAATATAAAAATTACACTTGACAAAAGCCAAAGAATTGCAACATGTTTATCTTAATCTACTGTGTTTAAGACACTCAGTGATCTCACGGGATTGACATCCCTCTATCATTTGACATATTTCTTTACTAGAATTCAAAGAACTCATATATGGAGAATTTATGAATTCTCCAGAAGTTATCCTCTGGGATGGCAGTCCTTAATCCTCCTCTTGGGTGAAGTATTTGAAAATGCCAAAGAGGCCAAAATTCTAATTATTTAAGACTATTTCAGGTGGTTGGAATTTGGATATTAAAAAAATAGAATATGACATTTGCAAATGTTCTAAAGGGACAAGCCATCACATAATGTCTATAAATTTCAGCATCTCAAATTCCACTAAGAGATTCTAATAAAAGTACAACCCCCAAGGGATGCTCAAGCCTTCAAGGGCCTTTGGAATGGGATAAATGTGTGTAATTGGATAGTTAGAAGTCTATATGTGGTTGAAAACCATTTCAATGGGTTGTTTAGAGGGGGCCTTTTTTGCATGGAATTGGATTCCATTGTATTTATGGTTAAATAGGTTCAAGCGAAGGATTGATAAAGAGGCGAGGGGTTAAGGGTATAAATGAGAGGTGTAGTTGGACCATGACTTTCCTAGGAATTGATTTACTAGGGTGATGGCAAGGTTTTCATTGTCTATCTCCCCTTAATTAGTCTTTCATTAAAGGGAAGACTAAGTTGAAGTCCGTATAGTCACATTTATTTTTTTAATTTTAACCACTTTAAGGAATACATTTCTTATCATTCATAGGAATTCAATTCTACCAAACAAACAGGACCCAAGTGCTGATGTTCATTTGACAGAAAGAATTCCAAAAGATGTTGGTTCTCATTTTCTCTTTAAATTAAAAAAAAAATCTAAAAAAGTATGTGCAGAATTTGGAGAATCTTAAATTCTTCTCGCGTGATGAGCCTGCATTATTCCCATCAAACGGATCCTTAGACATATATTATTGACATTATGGATAAAGGCCTGAATGGTGCTATATGTGTAATGAAATTAAATTAAGGGCATCAAGAAGCAGTAAATTTTTTCATAGAAAAATGTATTCAATACAGAGAAGCTTTGTTTGTTTAGTGGGTCAATTTGAGCGAACCAATAGAACTTTTGAGGACATGTAAGTGACCTTTTTATACTTGAAAATTACTATGAATTTCTGTCATATTGGACAAAACAAATGCACTTACATTACATAACTACAGAAGTCAAAGTCAAAGTGGGCTATCCCATGGAACAGCCTAGTTCATGGAGCCCACATGATCCATTATATATGAAGCTAAACCCCTCACGCTTTCTAAATACCAACCCCTTCTCTCTCCGTAAGAATTAACACTCACTTAAATTTGACGTTCATCACATTTTTTAGGCCCTTAGATTGACCACGAAGGAACCCCATCCTTGTTTAATGGCTAGAATTGAACCTTTTCCATTTTCTTGCACAGAGCCAAATCGTGGGGAGATCTTTTAAACACTCTAAATATCTACCCACCCCCACAAATAAATCAAAACAAACAAAATAAAAAGATAAAAAGAAAATGATTAAAAAAAAAGAAAAAAAAGAAACCCTTGATCTTGCCATGATTATTATGCTTCTAGGTGGGCCCTGTGCCCTGTGCCCGCTCAAGTTGACTGCTCTCGAACAGAGAACACATATCTAGGTTAAATTGGCAGTAATCCTAAAGGATTAGACAAGGGAAATAAATCAACCAGATGCAAATCAAAATTAGCTAGGCTAGGTCTATAACCAAATTATTCAAGGTTATCTGTGGGCCTCACGTTTCATTCTAGAACAGTGCACCCCACAGTTCTTGATTAGAGGTGCAACTTGGGCCCGCATGTAACAATCTGCATGAAATTGCAATTGGGCCTCCATACAACTACGGCCTGCATGTCACAATCCACATGAAATGGCAATTGGGCCTCGGTTTTTAGCCCCACTGGAATCTGGGCTTGCAAAGTCTTGAGATTTGAGAACCCCAGATGCTCATATATCACCTGGGCTGGCCTTTACAATTCATCAGAAACAAGCTTGGGCGACGTGCAATACGGATGTAAACCACGTCCATACCCAGTGCAGCCCAGCCGAATGATACCCCTACACATGATGGTACCACTGTCTCACACACACACATGCCCAGACCAGTTGAGTTACAACTTTATGTTTTGAATCAAGTGCCCATCGGGCTCGAGCCAAAGGCTCCTAGACTGGGTTAGACGGGAGATACCCTGAATCATAAAATAAATAAATAAGAGAATGTCCTCCCACAAACAGACTGCATTCTATAGATAATGTCACTACCGATTTCAATTTTACTCTGTTCTACAGCCTCAAAAACTTGACTATGTGACCTTCTGTGTGTAGGAGGTGCCCAACTAAATGTCTGCTACGCATGATGTTCACAAGTCAGAACTCTCATCAATATGATACACTGTGTACTAGCAGGTTGATAGCTTAACTAAGGGAAGGGATACGTCGAAGAAAACGTGAATGAAAGTAATAACAATAGATTTGAAGAAGTGCAATCCATCCGTGGATTTGGTTCAAAATAATCTAAATTGAGAAACAAAATTCATATAGTTGACCCCAAAATAGTCAAGACTAAGGCTTTGATGATGGCAATGACTTGAGATACAGTCTGTTCTACATTTCAGTCCACATTTTGAACCAACTCGACCTTGTTGGGCAGATTCAGACGAGGTTTCGGCTTGTTCAGGCAAACAAGCCAAAATGACTAGATCTCAGAATATCATGAAAAACAGTATAATTTTCCTTTCCATTTTACTGATACTCCAGTGTAGTGTACTGATTATGCACGTGCACGTGCACAAGTGTGTTTTATGTTAATCACATATGAGACCAGAGAATGAATGTCATAATCTCACACTGTTACACACAAAAATGACTTATGAATTATCTTCTGGAAATTTAAACTTCTACCAAAAGAAACTCCAAACTGAAAGTCAGAATGAAGAACAAGTCAAAATGACAAAACATATCAGACCTTATAGAAATCAAAAGAAAGTGTCAAACGAAATCAACGACCAGATCAGGACCCCTGTACTGAAGCACACAAGATCTTGATCCTCCTCCTCTAAGAGTGTATATAGCCCAGACTTAGCTTTCAGTAAAAGAAGGTGCCCTTTCGGGTTAGATATGACAGGCTCCTTTGACTGGAGCAGGCTCAGCCCACCTTGAACGCCCAATATATGTAGGCCGTTTATTTCATAGGCTTTAAGAACTCATTCTCTTCTACCCTAACTGGCTCAGTCGTCTGCACCAACCAGGTAGGGATGATCATGGGCGAGTCCAGCCCGGACCTAGCCTGAAGTGGCTTAGATTTGGGCTCTTTTTATAGGTCCATAGGCTGTACCAGGCCTAAACATCTGGCCCCATTATTAATGGGCTGATATAAACCGACATATATGCTTATAGGCCTGGCACAGCCAGTTATATTTAAACCCAGGGGTTTTATATATTTTGCAAATAACTGCGCTTGAGCCTCACTTTCCGAACCATAGGCCGGATCCAGGAATGATAACGAACGAGCTGGGCCCTGACCTCCCAAGCCAAACGTTAGACAGAGTAACTCGGTTCATTGACCCCCCAAGTCAAAGCCCTGTTTAAGCTTACATGTTAAAATAATAGTCAACAGGCTTTATGAGACTCTTTAAAGTTCCTAGTGTTGTCGATATTATCATCTCTGGAGTCCAGCGAGGTCAGGTTTAGTAGGGACAACCTAACCGAGCTTTTACCTGACAAGCTTGAATCAGACGAGTCAAAACCATTATAGTCCTATGAACTCTAAAGGTGCTAAAAACAGAAAAACAGGCTACTTGGCCAACCATCTACATGACCTGCTGACACATTCATTATTTATCATCAGTCACTACACTCACAATCCAACTCATTTGGGCTGCTGCTTTGATGCTATAAGCCATCCATCCTGTTGCTGAGTTTCGGTGTGTCTATGACCCCTTTGTCCACATCTGTTCGGTTGGATAGAGATAATAAGATTTCTATATTGACTTAAAAAACACAAACCTTTTAGGATATGTTTGGATTCTCAAAACTCAGTTGCTCTGTACTCAATTTATCCATAAATCTAATTTCTGTAACAAGTAGTGGTAAATGGGTATGGCCAAAAAACCATGAACTTAAAAGAGTCTGATTGTAGGTAATGTTCAATTGCAGGCCATGTTGGCAGTTTTGAAACAGAGAAATCTCATTAGGATTTGTAGCTCTAACCTCGTCTTAACAACCGACCAATGTGTGTATCATATATTTGACAAGAAAGTTAAGCAACTAGCAACTTATGACATAAAATAAAATAAAATAAAAAGAGCGGTCAAAGCAAAACCAGATCATAAATCCATTTGATATATATTGCTTTTGGTCTAACAATCCACACTGGATCTTAAAAACCAATGAGAAGTCTCTAATGGAAGACAGAATCCAACGATTTGAGTTCAATTCCACTGATCACTGTCATCACACACACAAAATGAACCTTAGCCCCTCGTTGCGCGTGCACAGTGACATTGGTAGATGCAGTTCCTCTTTACAAGAGAGGAGAAGAGATGATAATTTTAAAATGCTCCTCACAACCTCTTACTGGAGTGACCAAGTCGAGAGGTCAAGAAAAAATGGAGAAGTTAAACTACTGAAAATGAGATTTTCATCAACAGGTTTGCTAATTCTAAGTGCTCTGAAAATGCCCATTGCGGACCTGACAGAGCTATGGGTTTTAAACAGATGTGGTGAAAAGGTGGGGGCACAATGGTGGGCAAAATAATCACAATTTAAGTTTGAGCTTGCGCAATGTGATCACTTCCCCAACATCACATTCCCACCCTTTACCCAGATTCAGATCGCTTCCCAACATGACATTCCCACCTTTTACCCAGATTCAAATGCCCACTCAAAATAATGATTACTCAACGTGCTCATCGAAGAAAAAAAGAGAGGATAAAAACACACAAATGGGAAGAATGAGTTAATCAAAAGAAATGTCACCTCCATTTCCTTCTAAGAGTTAGCTACCTACCATGAAGCACCCATGTGATTGGAACAGTCCTGCATCCCACAGCTTCGGTGCTTGCTTCTCCCACTGATATTTGACATTAACAAGATGACACCCATGTATTTAACACAGCATTGCAAATTTTGGAAACTTATCGTTCTATTAAATCAATGTTCAGAGACCTTGATTCATGGCCTGCAGGTGTTCCACACTCAGGAAATTGTTGGGCAGAGCTATCTAAAAAAGGCCAAACAACTTTCTGGAGTTAAGGACAACCACAACCTTATATGAGAGGGCACAAGTACAACCATCTTACACTTTACTAAATTGAGGATTTGAAGGAAGGTTTGGAGAAAACATATAACATTTGAACGAAATTCCTTGATCAAATTCTTCTGCTAATGATGCAGCCTCCAAAAACTACTAACACATTGCAATGTTAGCCACAAGATCTCAAAGGTTTCTCCTAAAGCAAGCTTCATGTGCCAAATTCCTTGATCTAACTCTTCCCTGGGATAAAACTTCTTAAAACCATAAACATCTCCCAAGTTAAACTCCAAGGTCGAAAAAATTTCTCCTACAGCAAATTACTTTCATATACCACATTCCCTAATCTAACTCTTCAGCAACTTACATATCCAAAGGTTAACCAGATCCGAAAGGCTAAAATCACCATATCCATGCATTACAAAATCTCATCATTCCTCAGCCTATTTAATAAAATAACTATTTGCAGCGATCTTTCCACCCTGTTCCTAATCCCAAATTCACTTACATCTAGGAGGACTGCATATTAACCTATGTATAAACCACATAAAATTTGTCCTGTTTAGTTTGACCAACATTTGTTTGCATTAGAGGATGGCCAAGCAGCTAGTGGCTCATTCACACTGTCCACTACAAGAAGAATATCCCTTCCCGTCCCTAACCATCTTCATTCGGAAGCAATCCCCTGTTCCTATAGACTATTCAAGCAAGAAAATATTCACAACGAGTTACACCCCATCTATCCATCAGCAAAGTCAAAAATTGAAACAGGGGAGATCCAAGGTCAGCATGCCAAATAGTCTTACTAGCAAAGTAGCAATTCAAAAACAGAATAGAGAGAAGCCCCTATTCATCCATGCTTCAATCAAGCAACGACAATACCATGATTAACAAAGGAGAAAAGTTGTTCTGCAAACAAGCTGAAGGCCAAACTTGAACTACTTGCTACCTGAAAGGTGTACACCATGTCTACATGACTCTTGCCTAAGATCTTTTTCTCTTTCTTTTTCTTTTTTTTTGAAAAAAAAAAAAAGCGGCATACATACCAAGTTCAAGTATATTTGTAGTTTGGCTTTTGTAGTACTTTTGCTGCAATAATTTATGTTCTTGAGACTATTCTGTCAATTATATTGTTTTCAGATGATGTAGTAAGGCAGGTCACTCCACTACAAGCATCAAAGCTGCACTTGGGAATGAACCATGTGAAAGCCGAACCAGAAGGTGACAGTATATAATAATACATGCACAAGCCACAAAATAGCAACAAATGAGTGAAAGAAGGAACAAGGCATGGCATGTTACAAGCAATCAATATTCAGATAATACGAATGCCCTAATCCAATCCGTCATGATATTCTTCTACACAAATAGATTTTATTAAATAGTGGTTAGAGCTTCAAGGCGATCGATTTGGATTGACCTCATTCGCTTGATCCTCTTCAAGCTTGGTCAGACTAGAGAAAGAAAAATAGGATAAACCAACCACAATAACTAAGCATCCATGAGGAATCAGCAGAGCCTCACTAAGATCATTCAAGCTGGCAGACTCACAGTAATCTAGGAACAGAAGGCTAAGACATTGGTTTAAGGTTTAGGAGCAAAACAGGCTACAATTCATTAGTTAGAAACCCTGATGTTGTCGTAAAATAGTATGCAAAGAGGCCAAACCATCATGAATTCATGAATCCACTAGGAGAATGGGAACGAGCATAACTTGGATTTGCTGGGGTTTAGATGTATTTAGAAACACCAAAACAAGGTCTTTTATGTTTGCCTTTGATGCATCGCTCCCAAGAGTGGTGGTTTGTTTTTAGTGGGAATAGGGTCCCACATTGAAAATGTAAGACAATTAAAGAGGCCTTTATAAGACCCTTGTATTATGGCTTTTGAGTTTTGGGCTTTCGCTACCCACCTTACGTGCACACGAGTGAGGCGTCAGGCAAGTAAGGACTGGGTTACTAGATCCAAAAACATTTAAACAGACATATGTACGCAACATGCATCCAGTCTAGCAGGGGTATTTGTGGCCCATATTACTTATACAGGATTAGTATTATTTATGAAAAAAGTAAATTATTACTAATTTTTTCAAAAGGATGTCAATACTAGGAAAGTATATAAGGGCCAAAGAAAACCACATTGGCCAAGATGCACGTTGCGGACATGTACCCTTGAATGTTTCTGAATCCAAAATCCCAAGCTAAGCCCTAGTCACATGTGCGAGTGGAGTGAGTACCAAAATCCAAAACTATTCAAAAGCCACAGTACAAGAGGCATCTCTGATTCAAAGGCCATAGTACAAGAGGCATTTCCCACACTAAAAAATAAACTACCACTCTCAAAGAGAAGCATCATTGGTAAACTTAAAAGAATTTCATTGTTTTGTACACAGCCAAACCTAACAATTCCCTACCTACTTCAAAAGATACGAAATGCATGCCTTACTGCTAAGATGACAGAACTTGAACTGCATCATAATGAAATATTTTCGAACCTTTAGGAGACAAAGTGAACAAGGTCTTGAGCTTTGACTCTTCATATCGATCCAAAAATATATCACGTTTTACCATTGGAATCTTTTAAGCCAGCACTTTATAGCCATGTGCTTCTAAATATCATGATTCATGAGTGCTCTAGAGAATTGACCCAAATTCTTATGGGAAAGCAACTCTACTTCCACACTCATATGGGTTTGTCTATCAAGGGTGCTACAATGCATCCCATAGAACGGGCAAGAGAATCCTCATTAAGGATAAAATCCAGCCTTCTTTTTTTTTGAAGAGGCAACAGTGATATAAATTAAAATGAAAACTTAGTACAATGAAGTGCACGGAAAGCAAATCCAGCCTTTCTCACAATCAGATATATATTAAAAATTTGATCTAACATACAAATAACAGAACAAGGATGAGTGTAGTGAAACATGTATTCTCAGTGTTAATAGTCGACGTCATTTAGATAACTAGTTCTTCCATTGAACCTAAATAAGGGATCTACAGGATCTTTGGTCACTAGGTTGGGTTCCTGATATTAATGATCAATGGGCCATACATCCATCCCCTCTGTTGTTTATTGTACTTTCGTCCTTGCAACTTAAAAGGCCTTTGGTCAAACGATCTGCCAAATTATGCTTTGATGTTACAATCAATTAATTACTCATCTACTGAGTTATTGTCTAACATGGCTATGTTGGAAATGCACTTGTCTAGATTTCCCAGTATATGTGTTGTTATTCCCAATAATATTTGCAATTTGCAACAATACTTCACAATGTAAAAATTGAATGATTTTGTACACAAAAGAATATCAACAAATATATTTCTAATCCATTCGGATCCATTTAAGCAGCTCCTAGGGACCTAGAGCTAAAAAAATTTGATCCCTTGAAGAAGGAGAAATCAAAGCTTTTTTCTTTGATTTTCAAGATTATGTAGGACCACCTAAAGTAAATATGTAACCTCTAATTGCTTAGAATAACCAAGTCAAAATTCCAATCAGCAACCATGTAACCCTCAATTACAGTCAAATAGGTAGAATAGCGCAGTCCATATTCTATAGTTTGCTTTAAATATCTAAGTAATCTTCGATATAAAGCTCCAAAGTCCAATATCCAAATTTAGGATTGTTGGTGACTGGTGTATCTACTCAATTTACTCACCGCATAAGCAATATCAGGCTGAGTATAGTTGATAGCATACAAGAATACAAATCACACTAACATGGTCAAGTAGACTATCTCCATTTTTTACTAAATTATCATATGGATCAAAATGGGTACTAACAAGTTTACAATCAAAGTAATCAAATTTTCTAAATAACTTTTCAATGTAACGTGCTTGAGATAATATTATGTCGGTATCTCTAAATTTTAAGACAAATGGTTTACTCCACTACCAAATTCATGAATAAGGACTTAGTTCAGTCAGATAGTAGGCAGCAAAAAGTTCATTTTGTGTTGATATCATTGCGAATAGCATATCTTCACACCCAACCACGCATTAGGAGGTTAGAACCAAGAGCAAGCCTCTAGATGCTGCCCTTCTACCATCCTCGAAGACTCTGTGTTCTTGCTTTTGACTCCAAAGTCCAAACCTCATGTACCATCTCTTCCCTGCAGTTATTTTTATTTAAATTGACACCAACCTCAAACTCTGTAGCTATTTAAACGAACAGAACTGAACCTGCTGGTAAAAAGAATAAGACCTACAATATCTTTGCAGAAGAGATTACTGAAACGCACTCAGCAACGACACCCTGATGCTTCAAAATCTCTTCGAAATACTCAACTTGAGTAATAGTGATATGGATTTGCTTTGGTGACATGGTTGAGAAGCGCCTTAACATTCAACACTGAAAATAACATAAAATTACAGAGAAGTATTTAAAACTGCCTGACCATGAGCAGCATACAGAAGTATCTGAGATTCTTTGTCAACCCTGAGTATCCATTCACACTTGGTTCAAATCGGTTCGAATGGTTATCAAACTGGGTCTGGTCATGATGCCAGTGACCAAGGGCCGACATTCCAACAAAAACACAGTATGATACCGCTTGACCGTGGTCTTTTACCAGTTTTTAACCAATTAGAGGGTTTAGGTTTGACCAAATCTTCCAAAGCACCAGTGGACTTTTGTCCAACTGCCTAGTTCTGTCTAGTTTTTAAAACTCTGCTCATAGTTGTTCTATTTCCTGCCATGAACAATTACAGATAATTAAAGTTAAAAAGATAAATACAGCTACATGTAACTCAATTAAAGATAAACTGAGCCTAGTCTCTGTTGCCCCCCCCGATTCAAACCTCCGAACTCCAATGGCAAACAAGAACCCTAGCATGTTTAAGAAAACAAGAACCCTAACATGTTTAGCACTGTCTTAAATCACTTATATACATCAAGTGTAAGGTGCAAGTGAAACAGAAGATAATCGAAGCCACATAACATGAATCACCTAAAACTGATTTTGAATAATAAAATTAAGGATTGATCATTTCACCCAAAAGCTCAAAAGCCCTGAAAGAAAACATTCCTACAAACAGTATTCATATAAACATAAGATCACTTGCTATGATTGATGTAAAGAGAGAGAGAGAAAGGGTGAGAATATTAACAAACATACACAGCAGATGCAATCTATATACGCGCACTCCTTCAATCCCATTCCATCTCTCTCTGTTCCTCTTCCGCAATCGCCGTCCAATTCCAATTCTCCACTCAAAATCAAGACGAGGGGAACACATCCTTGACTGCGGACGCCGCAGTCAGGTAATTAAGCGTGTTCCTCAGAGTCTCCTTTTCGCGCCGGAGCCGTGCCGCCGTGTCCTCCAGCTCCAGTAGTGACTGCTGCTCTCTCGGCGCGCCCTCGAAAGTGCTCCCGACAAAGAACGAGAACGGCGTCGGAAACAGATTCCGCCGGAGATCCTTCATCTCCCTCTCCGGCTTCCCGTTCAGCCGATTCGACAGCCGTATCACATCCTTCATGCAAGTCTCCACCTCCGCCGCCAGCGCCTCCAGATCCTCCTCCCCGGACGGGCGGTCCTCCATCCAGGCCACCTCCGCCACCAGGTAGGGCTTCGTCCTCACGAGCCGCCGTACTCGGAACCTCTCCTGTCCCTTGCAGATCAGAAAAAATCGGTCATCGGAGAGCCTCTCGTGTTTGACGACCTCTCCGACGCAGCCGACGTCGGCGGTGCCGGAGCCGGCATCGGAGAAGAGTACGCCGAAGCGGAGATCGGTCTGGAGGAGCGTGTGCATCATGATCCGGTACCGGAACTCGAAGATCTGGAGCGGGAGGATGGCGCCGGGGAAGAGGACGAGTGGGAGAGGGAAGAGCGGGAGCTCGGTGAGGTCGCTGGATTCGAGTGGTAACGAGGAGCACCTGATGTTTAGGGTTTTAGAGCGGAGCACGGTTTTGAGTGTTCCCGGTCTCGGGGTAGTAGGGTTTAAGAAGAGCCTGCATCTGAGCGGGCAGGGAGGGTGTAGGATTTGGGGTAGCGCCATGGAGTTTTTTCAAAATTTAGAAAGACTGAGGAGGAAGAAGAAGAGCTTCGAAGGAGAAGCACATTCTAGCAGAACGGATTTTTCTTGTCTTCTCGTTCTCTCTTATTTTATTTCTGGAGTCTCTGGTGCATGTGTTGGTGGAAGAAAGGGAAGAGTTTCTGTGGATAGAGATTAGAGGGAGTGTGTGTTGTTTCTGTTCTCGGAGAATGATTGGGTTTGGGCCTAGGGCGCGCTTTAAGTGGTACGTGAGGATGCCACGTGGCATTTGACTGTCTATGGATATTGGCACGTGTGGCTGGAGGGTGTTGTGATGGGTCATATGGCTAAGTAGTGGGCCAGGGCTGTTAAATGATCCAGGCCATTCATAGGAAGGGTTTGTCGTGTACAAGGTCAAGTGATCTGGATACGCATGCTGCCAAGAAAACATTCCAACCTAGTTTCATTTGCCGTTTTTTAATGGCTCCATGCATTGACCAGTAGAACTTTGTGCTTGTGAAAAGAAGAAAACAAGGTGCGACGCATGTGTCATTTTGATGAGAAAGCTTTAGAGCATCTCTATCCAAATCGGAGATGACAAATTTTTTTTTGGTGGCTAATGTGTTAAATATTATATTTTATTTTTATTTTTATTTTTATTTTACCTCTTTTATATATTAAACTCAATTAATCCACAATAGTCCATTTGAAATAAAATAATATAAAATATGATTTGATATTTGACTTTTTCACATGTCAAACTTGGCATCTCGCTCCGATATGTCAAATGCCACCTCATTTCTGGCATAATTATTGGAGTGAAAATTCATACCGAAAATCCCACGTGGCATGTCCACCTTGAATTTTGCATCTCTATTGGAGATGCTCTCATGATTCTTTTAAAGTGGTGATAGATTTAGAGAAAGAGAAGCGTTAAAAAGTATATTACATGAAATAGGAAAAGCATTAGAAACTAATTGTAAGTTTTTCTTTCTTTTTTTGTAAAGGGAGAAAATCTTCATGAGTTAAAAAAGGAACACAACTTTGTAACATGACCACTTATTGAGAATCTGAGCCACTCAAAATACAGGCATTCTCATTGTTCATCGAGTATCGTTAAGGACTTGTTCTATTTGAAGGATTTCGTGAATGGAGAATTTGAAATTCCTCTAAATGATGCCCCTCAAGTGAAAATCAAAATGCTCATAACGCATTTAACACTAAAAATGCTGAGATTCTTAGAACTCTAAATGCTAAAAGTGACTTTTCATATGGATTGGTAGAAAGAATTCCAGCGATCAAACGGCCTTTGAAATGCTAAGTGGACAACTTTTTCTTCATGTTTAGCCATTTATAAAAATATGAAGTCTTAAAAACTCATATGAATTATGCATGTTTGTTTCATTAATTGAATTTCTAAGATTATGCAAACACGCCTTAGTGGAAAGTCAATCAAAAGAAGATTGGAAATGAATTCTCATTCATCATCGACATAATTCAAATTATAAAAATCATCTACCTAACAATCATATCCTTTGCCTCTTTAATAACCCTTCAGTGGAACTCATTTTCTTTTTTGTTCTCATTTTTTAATTTGCAGTATCAAACTCACACACTTGTGTAATTTACCAACCGATTTACAGCTTAGGGGACTCGCCATAGCTCATTTGACTATGAATTCCATTGTTTTAAATTCCTATGTATCTATGCAAACAATTAGGTATTTCTTATGTGAATTGCATTTTTTGTCGTAATTCCTCATAATCTTAATGCAAATCTTAATTTATCGGATGTATAGAACTTAGGTAGCGTTTAGTTCGTTGTAATGAATGTTAGAATGGAATGGTCATTCCAACAGGATAATCATTACCGCATTTGGTTCGCAAAAAAGTGTTAGAATGACCATTACCCCTGGAATCACCATTCCTTTATGTAGACGAATAGTCATTCCATCGAGGAAGCAGAGGAATAGCCATTACATTCCTGCCTAACTTTTGGTTGAGACAAAAATACCCTTTCACATTAGCCCTAAAAAAACAATTTCTCCTCTAACGAAAACATATCGTCTCCTCTTGGTCTCCATTGCCCTCCTCTCCATTTTCAGTCCAACGAAGCCGTCGCCAGTGCCATGCCCAAAGCCCAGGTCCCAGCCACGCACATGCCAGTGCCAGGTACAGAGTTTCTTCTTCTTCTTCCCCATTTTTTTTAAAAGCTGCTGCAACTACTCTGTTTTTCTGCAGCTGCTGCAACGGATCGTCTCTGCTTCTACTCCTTCCGAGTCTATTCTTCCTCTTTCCCAACCTGATTCTTAGCTTTCACTCCTTTAAGGTCTCTCTCTCTCTCTCTCTCTCTCTCTCTCTCTCTCTCTCTCTCTCTCTCTCCCCCCCCCCCCTCTTTATTATATTTGTCATTCATATTGTCGATTTCATCGCGCTCGATTCAAAAAGAGCTGATAAGAAATATGACTGTAGCTGCATAGATTAGGGTTTTACTTCTGAAGATTTGTAAAAATTCATCAAAAGTTCCCTAATGCTTGAAGATCTGATGATTTTCTTTTAGATCATTTGAGTTTCAACTGATTTGGGCGTACGTCCATTGTAGTTTTGTTATGTGTTAAGTGACAAGTTAATGACTGATTTACACTCTGAGAACTTGATTAAACCATTTTTTAATGCTTGGATTTCTGATAAGATGATGCAACAACACTCTGTTCATCAAACAGATTGTTTTGAAGTGTTAACAATGATTAAAAAAATTAAAAATTCTCCTTAGTTGGTGTGTGGGTAAAATACCATAATACTGAGATTAAGCTAAATTACGGTAACAGTATCAGCTGGTCGTCTTGATCGGTAAACACAGCTCGGTAAAGAGTGCCAGCTCGGCAAAGAATATTAGCTCGACAACTCGGCAAAAGTGTCAGCTCGGCAAAACAATTCCCGGTCTCGGTAAAGATACTGAAGGCCGGAAGTGGGCCATCGCACTCCTATGAGAAGTACGGGCATGCTCTGACAGATAGGGTGGCACATTATGGAGATAAGAAGTTGGCTCTATCATTCCATCACTTCAGCTGTCAAAGGGGAATGGAAACTTCCGATGGGATGTTCCCTTTTTACCTTCCACTGGGTGTCAGGGTAAGGCCTAATGGGACCTTACCCCACCTACCCCCACTCACCAAGAGAATGACGAGGGTTCCATCTACAAATACACATGGGATTAGCCCCATGAAGGTACACAACGCGAAAATATATGCACCATCTCACTTCTCTTCTCCACTCATCCCCTGCTTCGTTTCCAGAACTAACTCAGGCATCAGAGTGCATTCGGCTGACGGCAGCCGGTGCCTTTGACCCCAGTTTATCTTCTTCCCTTTCAGGTCTTCGGCGTTCGGTTTTTCCCGTTATCAAAGTTCTACTTCCTCCTAATTAAGTGGGTGTCGTTTTTGGCACTTATAGTTGATATTTGATATGTGATGATTGTGATGAATGTTACTTAGGACTGGATGGATGTTCTCATTCTAATAGATTTCCTTCTCATTTGGAAATGAGGTCTTGCTTAGCTGTCTCACATTATATACTTGCTAAAGTGTAGGTGTGTGTTACTAAACTCTCTCCTATTAACAAACTTTTCAGGCAGAACAAACACATGAATGCTTTCAATAAATACAGCCTCCTACTTCTTGAAGCAACAATTTTGTGTTTTTCGAATTTTTCTTTGTGTGTGCATAAGCAAAATCGTTGTCACAAAGACACCAGGATACAGAACACTTTTTGTATTCTCTTGCTGTTGATCAAATTCCATGTAGGTAAGTTTAGTTTGAGGTAGTAATTTAGACCATTGATCTTAGATTTGGGTTTTGGGTTCGAGATTGATTTACTGATTTTAGATTTGGGTATTGGTTTAGGGGTTGCGGTACTAAATTACCGCTTGATTGATTTCCATTGATCTAGTTTATGTTGTATGTAATATGAGATTTAAATATGCATATCAAGTATATGTTATAATGCTTGTAAGAAATATATATACATAAACATATACACATACACACATATATATATACACATGCATATGTATTTTTGTCATCCATGGTTTTAAGAGAAACCAAAGTTCATTAGTCTGACTTGAACTTCTCAGAGTTCTCATCGAATCAAACTACTCACCTCCAAGTTCACGTCCCCTCTCCTAGAAATTGCAGCAACTGGAATTTCATATTAGTGACTAACTTAACCCTTCCAAACTTTCAATACTGCTATTTATCCATAGAACATATGGAATACAATGATTTCAAACCTTTCGTGTTGTCTGGCTGCCTTTTACACTTGACATGGACATTTTCTTATGGGACATTAAATGCCATTTCTTTGTTGGATGGTGTCTTGGCATTATAGATTTAGGTATGAATGAGCTCAGGCTGATGTGAACTTAGCTCATGTTTTGCTTGGCAACGAAGAGAGCTCTCAATTCTTTTCTTCTCGTTTGAGATACAGAGCCCAGATGCAGACATAATTGACTGCATACATATCTCTCATCAACCTGCTTTTGTTCACCCATTTCTCAAAAACCACTCAATAATGCTTATTTTCTGTTAGCTTTGATGTATCTTTCTTTTATTTCAGCTATGGCACGTCTTAGTTCAGCCAGAAGGAAACTGAAAGTGAAGAAATTGGCAATGGCCATGCAGTGGTGGTTGAACATTCTACATCTACTAGGATTATTCATGCAACTATCATGTAAATTGTTCGAAAGACAATGTATGGGTGGAGTTAGATCTAGGTATCAATTTGAAAGAATTGGTTTTCCTTGATCTTATTGATTCACCCGTAGGTAATATATATACAATATTACAAACTAAAGTCTCGCTACAGTTATGCGTACAAGCTATAAATATGGCTATAATATGGCAATTATACCATTGACTAAATCAGAATATATACATATGCTAAAAATAGAAGATTAGTGGCTATAATATGGCAATTATACCATTGACTAAATCAGAATATACATATTCTAAAAATAGAAGATTAGATATTCTAGTATAATCTTAATACCCCCCCCCCCCCCCCCCCCTCAAGTTGGAGCATGAAGATCACAAATGCCCAACTTGCCAAGTAGATACAGAAACTTGCGCTTGCCAAGAGCCTTGGTGAAGATGTCGGC
Organism: Persea americana; assembly: GCA_029852735.1. Classification (NCBI taxonomy): domain Eukaryota; kingdom Viridiplantae; phylum Streptophyta; class Magnoliopsida; order Laurales; family Lauraceae; genus Persea; species Persea americana. Next base: position 13,134,357 of record CM056809.1, read on the forward strand.
AAGCTGATCATCAGTAGACACATGATACGTAGAAATAATACCGTCACGAATAGCATCACGCACATAATGACAATCAACTTCAATATGCTTGGTACGCTCATGGAAGACAGGATTTTGAGCAATGTAGAGTGCCGACTGACTATCACAGTATAAGCGCATGGCTGGTGAATGTGTGACACCTAAACTCACAAGCAAAGCTTTGAGCCATTTCAATTCTGAAGTGACGGCAGCCATGGAACGATACTCGGCTTCAGCAGAAGACCGGGACACCGTATGTTGTTTCTTGGTCTTCCAAGAAATCGGAGAAGATCCAAGAAACACTATCCAACCAGTAAGAGACCGTCTAGTCAAAGGACATGTAGCCCAATCTGAATCGCACCAACCTGTCAGAGATAACTCACAATCAGTGCGAAGAAGAATGCCTTGACCCGGACACCCTTTTAAGTAGCGAACCGTACGAAGCGCCGCATCCCAATGATCCTGACGAGGGTGTTGCATAAACTGAGCCAAGATATGAACTGTATAAACCAAGTCAGGACGGGTGGAGGTTAAGTAAATGAGACGACCCACAAGTCGTCTATACCTTTCAGGATCGGCGAGCAAAGGGCCTTTGGTGAGAGCTAATGTGTGATTTTGCTCCATGGGAAAGCCAACGGGACGAGACCCCAGTAAGCCAGTGTCAGCAATAATATCAAGAGTGTACTTTCGTTGACACAAGAAGATGCCTTCGGAATTACGAGCAACCTCAATACCAAGAAAATACTTCAAGGCACCCAAATCTTTCATATGGAAACACTCGTGCAAATAGGCCTTGAAATGGTCAACAGCGGAAGCATCATTACCAGAAATAATGAGATCATCAACATATACAAGAACATTAAGTTGTACCGATCCCTGATGTAGAGTAAACAGAGAATAATCTGAATAAGACTGAAGGAAACCATAAGTCTTCAAAGAAGCAGCTAACTTAGCATACCAGCACCGCAGAGCTTGTCGTAGACCATACAAAGACTTCTTGAGACGACACACTAAACCAGGAGTGCGAACTTTGAAGCCAGGAGGAAGTTTCATGTAAACTTCGTCATCAAGATCACCATGTAGAAACGCATTATGAACATCCATCTGATGCAAAACCCAATTCTTGACCGCTGCAACTGCTAAGAAGGCACGAACAGTGACCATTTTCGCAACTGGAGCAAAAGTTTCATTATAATCAACCCCCTCAACTTGATGATTGCCAAAAATAACCAGACGAGCCTTAAGACGCTCTACTTGCCCATCCGCATGATATTTGATTTTGTATACCCATTTAGAACCAAGAGCCTTTTTATGAGGAGGTAAAACTGCCATTTCCCAGGTGCCATTAGCTTCTAAAGCAGCAATTTCTTTCTGCATAGCCTCGCGCCAACCTTCATCTTGCATAGCTTCTTTAAAAGAACGAGGCTCAATACCTTCAGTGATCGCTGCAAGAAAAACACGGTGTCGTGGAGAAAACTTATTACAATTCACATAATGTGCTATATGATAAGGAGTACCTGAGGAGCTAGTAGAGGACGATGAACACTCAGATGGACTCAAAGATTGTACAGTGTGAGTAACAAAGTCACGAAGAAGAACGGAGGGACGCTTATCCCGCAACCCGCGCCCTAAGTCATCGATGGAGGCAGGAGGAGACAGAAGTGCAGGAGGTACATGAGGCGATGTGGGATTCAACGCAATGTCAGTCCCAATCGCAGGGGCTGCATGATCATCAACCAAAGCAGACTCCAAGTCTTCCAAAACATCAATCCCCACATTAGAATCAGGTGGCGACGAGGAAGAAGCATGCACTTGAGAAGTAGAAACAGTCGCGTAAGGAAATTCATTTTCATGAAACTTTACATCTCTGGAAACAAAGATGTCACCTGTCTGAAGGTCATATAATTTCCACCCTTTCTTCCCATGTGGATAACCAATAAAAACACACTTCCTACTTCGAGGAGCAAATTTATTACCTTTGGCCTTTTGATTGTGGGCAAAAGCTAAACAACCAAAAACCTTAAGTTCATCAAACTCAGGTGCCTGGCCAAAGAGAATTTCAAAGGGAGTTTTATTGTGGAGCAAACCAGAAGGAGTTCTGTTAATGAGATACACTGCACCAAGCACACATTCTCCCCAAAAAGTAATAGGAAGATTGCCTTGAAACATCAAAGCACGACCCACATTAAGAATATGTTGATGTTTTCGTTCCACACGACCATTTTGTTGAGGAGTCCCAACACAAGAGGTTTGGAAAATAATGCCATGTGTATCAAAATAATCCAACATACATTTAAACTCCGTACCATTATCACTCCGTACTAGTTTGACATGTGTTTCAAACTGGCGGGCAATCATAGCGAAGAATGAACAAAAAACTTGATAAACTTGTGTTTTTGAACGCAATAAATAAACCCATACAGCTCTTGAAAAATCATCCACCAAAGTCAAAAAATAGTGTGCTCCACACGAAGAGGGTATCTTATTTGAGCCCCATAAATCACAATGAATAAGTTCAAAAATTCGACTAGCTTTACTATCACTAACAGGAAAACTATCACGTTTTTGCTTTGCTTGAGGACAAACTTCACATGCTTTATTCAATTTCTTTCTAGAAGTACTGGAAGAAATAGCCGGAACTAACTTGACGACTCTATCTGACGGATGCCCCAGACGACGATGCCATAACTCAAAATCTGAAATCTCTGGAACCGTTACCGCACACACTGTAGGAATCCGCTTAAAATAATAGAGTCCATCCTTACATTCACCGGCTCCAATCAGACTCCCCGAGCGTAGGTCCTGTATAGCACATAATGAATCAGTGAATTGTAAAAGACATTTAGAATCATCAATTAATTGTGACACCGAGATTAAGTTGCAATGTAACTGTGGTACAAATAAAACATTTTCAAGTATCAACCCATCAGTCAACAAAACGCGGCCAGCCTTAGTAGCAATGGCATGTGCGCCGTTAGGTAACCCAACTGAACATTGCGAAATATGATGAGTGTCCGTCAAACATGATTCAGTGCCAGTAACATGGTGAGAAGCACCAGTATCAATAATCCAGGAAAAAGAAGAGAACTCACCCATCATCTGATCATGCTGGCGATTATTTATCATATTCAATAAAATTTGAACCTGCTCCGGTTTTAAGTCAGGCAAAGAAATGTCAGAGGACCCATGAGAGGAGGCCACTGAATCGGTCCCCCCACCAGCCACAACATTGGTAGCCACGACCGTGGCGGCCACGGCTTTGGGCCGACCACGAGGAGCAGTCGGAGGAGCCGCAGGAGGTGATTGTGCATTGGGCCGTGCACTGCCTTGGACTCCACGATTCCGATCTTCCCACCAATCCGGATATCCATGCGTTTTGAAACAAGTATTGTCATCATGACCCGATCGCTTACAAACAGAACAATACAATTTTGATTTATCGGGACGGGTAAAATGAACCTTGGGTCGTGCAGTTTGTAGAGCAAACACATGGATTTCCTCCTTGTCCGCTCTATCTCGAGCAATACCCCGAGACTTTTCATCCTGAAGACATGCTTGATACACACGATCGAAATCAGGTAAAGGAGAAGTGGACAACAAATTAGAACGTACCGTTGCATATAACTCATCGTTAATGCCAATGAGAAATTGATGGAGTTTCTCCTCCTCCCGATCTGCAGCAAATCGACCAGCAACATCACAAGTACAATTACCACAGGCACACGCATGGAGAGGCTTGAGACGATCCAATTCATCATACAATCCCATCAAACGGGTATAATAATCATCAATAGACATATTCGAAGTTTGCTTACAGTTGATAATATCGGCCCTCAATTGTTGAAGACGAGGACCATTGGCCACGCAAAACCGCTTCTCAAGATAATCCCAAAATCGTTTGGCTTCATCATGAAAAGGAATGGAGGCCGCCAATTTTGGATCAAGAGTCCGCATGATCCATGAGACAATCATAGAATTGACAGTGTCCCAATCGAGTTGTTTCTTCTTCTCCGTCGGTTTGGTGAATGTCCCATCAACAAACACAAACTTTCGGCGAGCTTTCAAAGACAACTTAATTGCACGTGCCCATGCAATATAATTGTCATTAGAGAGGATCACGTGGGTGATCATATTTCCGGGTTGATCTCCAGACCCAAGATAATAGGGAGAGTGGGGATCTATTTTCCCATCGTCGGCCATAAGAGAAGAATCTGAGAGAGAGGCTGATTATGATGGCTGAAGAAATCGTAGAAAAAAAATGGGTAAGAGCTTGCTAGGCTGCTAGGGCTCTGATACCATGAAAGAATTGGTTTTCCTTGATCTTATTGATTCACCCGTAGGTAATATATATACAATATTACAAACTAAAGTTTCGCTACAGTTATGCGTACAAGCTATAAATATGGCTATAATATGGCAATTATACCATTGACTAAATCAGAATATATACATATGCTAAAAATAGAAGATTAGTGGCTATAATATGGCAATTATACCATTGACTAAATCAGAATATACATATTCTAAAAATAGAAGATTAGATATTCTAGTATAATCTTAATACAATTAGATTGCTATGGTAATAGAGAAATTATTGAAAGTTGGGTGTATAAGAGTAATCACAAATGTATGAGCAATTTTAGAATGACTAGGCGACCATTTGTGAAATTATGTCACTTGCTTAGCACAATTGGGAAGTTGGAACCAACCATACACATGTTGGTTGATGGGCAGGTTGCAATTTCGTTGCACATCCTTGCTCATCATGTAAAAAAAGGGTCATTCAGAGTGAGTTTAACCATTCAGCAAAGTCAATCAAGGCACTTTAAAAAGTTTTTTATTACAGTAATTAGGCTACAAGGAGAGCTATATATAAAACCCGAGCCAGTACAAGATAACTCGGTAGATGAGAAATGGAAGTGGTTTAAGGTAAATGATTCATATATGGAAGTGGTTTAAGGTTAAGTGTGTAAAAGTTTAGATCAATCATAATTCATAGATGGGTATTTTGCTTTTGAAAACAAAACTAGGTGGAGGTACCTTGTAATTTATGGTTCTGGTCAGTCCCTTTTATATTCAAGCTGGGGTTGAGCTGACATTTATACTCTGATTAATGAATGAGTTGGATGCAAGTGGATTTCATGTTTTTTTTTTTTTGCTTTTTGACCCACCGATCTAAAATCGGATCACACCAACCCTTGCTAATTGCACTATGAGCTGCAGACCTAAACCTGAAAATGCCCAATTAACTACGGGTTTTGTTTGCCCTTTTTAGATAAAGCCTATTTCGATATGGAATACTATCATATTAGGAGCCTGAGTTGAGGATCTGCACTGTCCCACTGTCCGGGTCTGTGCCCAACAACAAAGATGATGTTGTTTGGTGAAAACTAGGCAATTTGGAAGGAAAGAATAAACAAATAGTCAGTAACAAGTCTGGTTTGGTAGGTGTAATTGTGAAATTACCTCAGATGGTTTATCTTTTTTTTTAATTGGATGTTGGGAATTCATGATTGGATCATATCCAAATTTGTCTTCAATTATAGGATCTGGTCAATAACAAACTTCTTACATCTTCCAGTTGTGTGTTATGTAAAAAATTCATACAAGGGTATTTTAGCTAGTTTTATGTAAATCTTATTTCATTCTGGGCATCATTCCAGCGTACCAAACGCAGGAACAAGAATTCAGAATTCTATTACTGGGTTGATTCCTCAACGTACCAAACGCTGGAATGAAATTGACTATTCCTGCCTCAGTCCGTTCCAAACTCATTCTACTCTCCATTCCATTCATGTCTAAAACCATTCCAGCAAACCAAACGCTACCTTAGACAACGGTAAGCATTCAAAATGCAAAGTCAACCCCATTTCAAATTTTCCCTTCAAAAAGTGGCCTAGAATTCAATAGTAAGTTGTTTGAGTTGACTTGCTTTCGTTGGATGCAAAGAAGGGGCAAAACAGCAACCCCGCTCCCTCTTGAGGGGCATTTTCTAGAACTTCTCATAATTAAAAGATCTAATTTTGTGAAAGAGGAGTAAATAGGAAATTAAAGCCAAACTTATTAAGAAAAACTCAATTCAATAGGGCAAAGAGGGAGAATAGTAATATTGTGATAGCATAGCATACCAAATGGACTTTACCCATGATAGAAACGCCCACAACTTGTAGAGTACCGGCTTCTATGCTCAAAAAAGGGCACGGTATTGGTAGGATTGAGGGTACATCATCTTGCCTAGGCATGAATTTGATTATACATACAAAGTTCAAATCGAGGTTTATGCCTATTGTAGACCCATGTTTGTTTAGCCACCAATAAAGTAAGGTAAGCCCAAATATGACATATTCCCTTTTTACCGTGTTTACATGAAAAAGTAGCGTAGTAAAATTAAGTCCAGCCACCACTTATTTTACTAAACACTTCATTAAAAGTTACCTTTCTTTACCTCAAAAGAACTTGGTAAAGTAAAGTAAATATAAAGGGCCACTTTTTTTACCACTCTCTCTCTCTCTCTGCCACTATCTTTATGACTTACTTGATTTTACCTTATTTTACCTCACTTTCACCATGATGTGACATCCACCTTTATTACTTTACACACATGTAAACAAACATGCATTATAAATCATGGTTCTGATATGAGTCCATAGATTAAAAAGATTGTGATGCACAATTCCACCTATTCCCATTTCCAATCAAATAGGCCCAATTGGGACTTCAAATCTCTATTATCATATCGGAAGTTTCCATTGTGTCTTCTCTAGGAATCTCTACAAAATGGAATACATCATCAACAATATCAATATATATATCTAAAAAACCTATTTCCTTTAAAATATATAGGAATATTCTCAAGTCTATAGATTTTCAAGAGAAGTTGTCAAATAAATAAAGAAGAAGGCTCTCATAAGCTCAAACTTAGGATAAGGTAAGCTCAAGTTTGTAGTGGGGCCCACCTGAGGACCCACATGGGGGTGGGGATGGAGTTGGGGGTGGGTGGGGGTTTCAAGGACTCATTGGGATCTTCCTCTCTACAAAAAATCAACCCCAACCGTGATTTCTATCATCTCCATATGGGCCCAAAAGTTTATTGGTTAATAGTCCATTCGGATCAATATATAGTTGATCTAACGGTCTAGTAAATTCGGATCTGACCGAAAATTGGTGGACATGTGCGATTTAGAAGGATCAAGTGCTTCGTCCATTTGGATGGATCAAAGGTGGGCCCCATAAGCATAAGCTAATGAGATTTTATCTTAAGTTTGAGCTTAGGAGAGCTTAACTCATAAATAAAATTAGATTTTCTAAAGCGAATATTGCACAGTGTCACTAAGTCCAAACAAAATTAAAACATTGGTCATGTTGTTTTCCTCCTTGCAAGAGACTTGGACTCACATATGAGTATATGATATGATGTCTTGCAAAATATTTTCCCACGAGATAACAGCAGGTAGACGTCTCGATCTGGAATCTAGATGTTAAAGAGGCAGGCCCTCATTGAATATCGTGATCCCCCTAGATTTTATGGCACCTACCACGACAAAGTCTACCAGAAAAAACACTCCCTATGATGTGCATAACTAGATGAGCAACCGCCACATTACACTGATCACACTTTTAACATTTCTTTTGCCTTCTAGTATAATAAAAGAGCCTATACCCACCGTTATTAATTCCATAATGAAGGTTTTTCGTTTCAGTCCTTCAGCTGAAATGGAATGGTTGAACCCCAATCGATTTTGGTCAATTTTGGTTCATTTCAATTATCCAGTGTGCATATATATAAAGTTTTATTATTCCAAAAGGTCACAAAAATATTTTATCTACCAAAATGGAATTAACAACCATGCAATCCATATGAAATTGACAGCTATGCAATCAATCAAAGGTAAACTTGCATGCCCACAACATTTTTAAAGATAATAGATTGTGTGCCCACAACATTTTTAGTAGCCTTCTAAAATAGAAAAAAGAGGTTTTAAATTTAGCTTCGTAGGCCAGTTCCATAGAAAGCAAAATGACCCTCTCAAAAATAGGGTACGCGGGGTGAGAACACGGTATTCTTGCGAAAAAATAGTTCACTATGCGCTCACCACACGGCTCGGTAATTTTATTTATGAAGTACTAATCAGTTTATATTACCAAGTTGGGAAGAGAAGGCCGGTTTTATTATCCGATGTAGGACTATGTCTAGTGATCCATGTTGGCAGTCCCACACTATGGGGACTCTTTTAGGAGTGATCTCACCGTTAAAAAGTCTGTAGAGGACCCCACTATGTGGGATCGTAGATGCCATCTATCTCAACTTTCTCACTATTTAGTAAAGGCCCATGTTATAAATAAAGTGAACTGACATGGCTGCGAATGGGAAAGATAGAGGAATTTCTGGGATAAAATTGTCCAATACGGCAAACTGGGGGCTATGTGCTTATGCATATTTCTCCCATCTCATAATTCTCTGCTTGGGGTGGACGGATGCTAATTTTTTTAATTCTGTAGATTGGAGGGGTGATTTTTTTTTTTTGCCTATTTTTTTAAATCAATTTAACAAGTCACAAAATTGGTTTCATGAGAAATTCTCAAAATCTTGCAACATGAAATGAAATAATTGTATGTCGTGAAAAATTAAAAAGTTTTCATAGAACTCATTCCATACAATTTTCATATTGTCACTGAATTGATTTTGAAAATTAAATGAAAAGTAAATTAAAAGACGCTTTGTAACCTACAAATTTCTGACATTGACATCCCTCAATCAATCCAAGCCCTGCTTGATCAAACCTTAAAAAATATAAAATCAAAGATTCTTTGCATTCTTCTATGAAAATCTTGAAGTTCTCTAAATATTGTCCCCAAACAAAATCTAAAATGTTCATGGCCCATCCAACATTTAAAATGGAATTCAAAAAATTCTAAAAATTAAAAGTGACTTTTCTGGTCTGGTATTCGCAATTCCATTAGTATAACTCAACATTTGAAATACTAAGAGGACACTTCTACGTCAATGCAAAAAATCCCCACCACTCTAAAATCTTATTAAAACAACTCCAAAGAAACAAACCCTAAATCTTATTCAAATAGGAGTTGCTTCCCCAGAGATTCACCGTTTGATGAAAAACGTAAATGCATAGATTGGCTAACTCCTGCTCAAATAAGATTTGAGTATACCCCCATTGAGAAGTATTTTATTTTGAGCAGCATTTTTCTTAATACATAGGCCCCTACTTATTAAATGGAATACACTATCAACCATAAAAAAATAAATAAAAATGACTTGCAAAATTTTATCTTGTAGAACATCAGTATGCGGCTTCTCGATTCAGATTCCAGACAAATTAAAGAGATGGGACCCCATCGAAATACCGGGATCTCCGTAAATTTCGGAGCACTCACTATGACGATGTTTTTTTTTTTTGCTATGGAGGGTTTTCAACTCTTTGGGCTGAACTAATCCCTCTGGGCCCAGAGGGAAGCCGGGTAAACTCTCCTGCAGCTCCAGTGTGGTAGTGCAATTTCGAACCTACAACCTCTGGATGCAAACTGTAGTCCTAGGCCAACTAAGCTGCCCCTTGGAGTTATACTATGACGATGTAGATGTCGAGAAAAATTGTGAAATCCTGACATGGATTCACAAAAATCCAATTAAAAATATAATAATAAGAAAAGTGACAGAGAAATTTATCATTTATTTCATTGATTTATCACATTTATTTTTGCATTGGACCGCATAATAAGCATTGTGGGTGCAAGTTTCTTTTCTTTAATGTAAGTACTCATACACCAAATCCATGCACATTCAAGTCTCTTATCATCAATGCTATAGCTAGAGATTGATCTCTAATTCTTTGTTGTTTTTGTAGAATAAAAGTGCCTCACCAACTGAGCTACCAGAGCTAATGTGCTTGTTGGTATAAGCTGTTTACATTTTCATTTTTACAAACCCCCCCCCCCCAGTCCAAGATGACCTCAAAATGACTGAAAGACACCCCCCCCCCCCCCCCCCCCCCCCCCCCCCCCCCAACAGTCCAAGATGACCTCAAAATGACTGAAAGACAAAATAACATTAAAAAGTTTGGAAAGTAGCTAAAAAAATAGATGCCACCAACCGATCATTGTTGCATGCAGTCGGTTGGTGCAGTGCAAACAAAATTGTTTGATTTCTTTCCCTTTGAAGAGGCTGTCTATGGTTTGGAATTCTCAGTTTTAGATTTCTGAATGGCTTTACCAAGGGATTTTATGTTTAGGACTTGGATTTAGCCAATTAGGCATCTTTGAAGTCCATCACTGTGTGTTTCTTAGAGGTAAGCTGAAAATCCAAGGAATTTGTTGAAAATAAGCCCACGGAGTGTCTAAAATTATGTCGTTCTGGGACCAATGAGTGGTAAACTATAATGAAGCCAGAAGTGCTATACATATCTGTAATTAAATGGTCTTGAACATCCGCACTCCTTAAGTGAGATAAATAAAGAAAATCCTGAAAGGTTAGTTTGTGACTTGGTAAGGTCTTGGAAAAGGTGTGATGAAATTTCCCCTTAGAACAGAAGGTTTTGGAATTGGGAGAAGGTTTATTGAAGTTGAAGTTGTCTCTTCTTGAAGATTGTCCTTAAAATGAATTTAAAATGGACGCCCAATCAATTTCCACTCAACAGCCGAGAATTGTTCATCGGTGGGTAGATGCAAAATCTGCATTTTGACTATGTGTGGTTTCTGTGAAAACTGAAAACAAGTGAATGCACTAGCTACAACAATTTAAGTTACTACTGGATTAATGAAATTCTCAACACTTTTCGTGTGGCCCACTTACGTACAAGTTTGATATCATATTTAAGTAAACCCCACAATGAATATATAAAATTTTAAGTGGATCCCATGAGAGGTGCATCAATATAAGGGTTAATGACCGTACAACAGATCTTAAATCTGACAATCACCTCAGAACTGTTGGAAAAAGTGTAATTACAACACAACTGTTCGTCTATAGAAGATCTCACATTGCAAAAACATCTTGCACCTGAGTTTAAATCTCTGGATTTGAGACATGCCGAAGAACCTCCCATTGTCAAAACACACAAGCACAAAAAAAGGTAAAAAGACTTCTGAATTTATGCTAAAAAAGTACTTTGATATACTACAGACAAACAGTTTTATGGTAATTACATTTTTTTTTTATAGTTTTGAGGCGATTGTCAAATTTAAGACGTGTTATATGGTCATTATCCCTTAATATAAAGACTGCACTCACTACATAGCGTGGAAGAAAAGCTACGTGCCTATCATCCGGTGTAGGCCGAGACTCCTCTGAGAAAAGAGGAGAGGGAAGTGGGAACCGTCGTCGTCTTCTAATTTGAAGGCGAGTGAAGGCAGTTTTGGCTATCTATTGATCCAGATTCGCACACTATGGAACTCTTCTAAGAGTGATCGTCACCGTTAAATGTCTGTACATGACCCACGTAAGATACGGTCAATACATGGATCGTAGTCCATCTCATCCTCATCGTTCTTACTCTTCAGTAAGGCCCGTGCTCTAAGTGAATGCCATGACGACACCCAGCTCATTTTTTTAAGGTTTGATTAGGTTTGGTTCAAGAATGATGTATGAATTTCTGGGATAAAACTGTCCCATACGACAAATTGGGCTATGTGCTAATGTAGATTTCACCGACTCATAATTATCTGCTTTTTTTATTTTTTCTTTCTATCGACCCTAGAGGACTTGCCCCCGGTGGCACCCACTTAATCCACACAAATGGACACCAGATAAATCTAGGGCGGGCTTCAAACACAAGACATTAGGAGCAAACTTATTTCTTATGCCCCTCCACCAACTCGCAGGTAGAGTTCATAACTATTTGCTTGGTTGACCGAATGCAATTTTTTGAGTTCTATAGACTTTATGCACATAGGTAGAGAGCCCATGCAAGGGGAGGGACCCATACACATGAGAAGGGAGTCCCAACAAGTAGAAAAGGGAGCATCCCGAGGGTCCGAACCCTAAGATAACTAGGTGAGATACAGGATTTGTAACCAACATACCAACCCCTGGTCTTCTTGAATTCTGTAGATTGACAACAATATAACACCGCTGCGAAATTGATTTCATAAGAAATTCTCGAACTCTTGCCACATGAAATTAAATTATTGCATGTGGTGAAAGATTTAAAAAAAAAAAATCGTGGAACTCATTCCATAAAATTATCGTATTGTCACTAAATTGATTTTGAAAATTGAGATGAAAAGTACACAAAAAGGAGACTTTAGTAACCTACAAAATTCTGAGAATGACTTTCCTTCAATCGAGTCAAACCCGCTTGATCAAACCTAAGAAAAGGAAAAATTTATGATAGGCTCGTCTAGATTCGGGACGAGTTAGGGCCCGAACTCAGGTAGGGTTTAGGTTCACACCCTGGGCACCTAACCTACATATGTTATATGTTACATATGTAATCATACTATCACAGACACTGATATATGTACGAAGCACTCACATTTATAAACTTCATGCCTCTGTTTAAGCAAACCAAACCCATACTTTCAGGTAGCAACACCCAACCTGATTCAATGTAACTCAGAACGGATTTCACACTGGTGAGAGCACTTGCAACAAGTTGGCTACGGTTGGTTTAATGAGATTTCACTCGAGTCAGGCTTGGATTTGGGGGCACGGTTGCATCCTTAGGTCCACTGGCATTTCCAAAAGCCCCCAAGTTAGGGATATTTGTTGGTTAATTTGGAAACTCCCATCCGCCTCCTGTACCAACCAAAATTTTGAAACGCTCCCAATTACAGCTGATTAGACTGAGTCACTAGAATCCTTCATGGGTGCCATGGTGTTCGACCAGCTTTTTTTTTTTAATACTGAATAGGGGATATCAAAGCTTCATTGAGGATTTTCTTTACAGGATGAATGAATCTATGATTTAGTTTTAAATCAGTTGTAAAAAGTTATTGTGCTCTTTTTTTATCACCTTGCTGCTGCTGCAAAAGTGCGTTGGCAATATGCAACAAAGAGCATGATCATTGGGTCAACCCTCCTCTTTTAGAGCAAAACTAACTTCAGATGTTATATGCCAAGAGAGTTATAATGTTGAAAAAGATAAAGCAACTAGTTCCAATTGAGAATTGAAATGACTGACCATTCTTAAAAGCCAAATGCACAATGAGTCAATTGCCAATACATCTGGGGGCTCAAAAATACATCCATAACAAGCCTAGGTCAAAGTAGAAGTTGACTAAGATGGCAAAATCTATACAAGACTGTAGCCAGAAATAATATTAATAACTAGGATTAAACCAGGTTGATATCCATTTTTTGCGTAACAAATCACAATAGACACGAACCATGCACACTACACTGTGTCCCTAAGTCGATATGATGTTGATACCACGCATTTCTATTCCATGCAATGAGACCCAACTATTATTAATCCAACCACCTCACCCATCCTAAATATAAAAATTGGTCCACTATCGTGATTTGACACCCATATGACCTACGTTGACCTTGAAATGTATTTTTAAAAAACCTTTGATCAGCACTCCAAGGGTATAAGGAGATATTCAGAAACTAGGTAACATACCAGAGCCATAAGACTAAGGAGCCATATTATGTAACTTCAAAAGGTATTAGATCAATGCCAACAGCCTCAGAGAGAGAGAGAGAGAGAGAAGCATCTCCAATAGTTAAATATAAATTATAAAAGACAGGCACGAAGGTGTAATAGCAGCTGTGAACAGTGTGAGACAACATGTTAGAGTTTTCAACTAGAGTTGAACAGGCATGAAGGGGTAATAGCAGCTGTGAACAGTGTGAGACAACATGTTAGAGTTTTCAACTAGAGTTGAACAGGCATGAAGGGGTAATAGCAGCTGTGAACAGTGTGAGACAACATGTTAGAGTTTTCAATTAGAGTTGAACAGGCATGAAGGGGTAATAGCAGCTGTTAACAGTGTGAAAGAACATTTTTGAGTTTTCAATTAGAGTTGAATTGCGAGCCCCTCTTTATTCATCTTGGTAAAGGACGACTTAGCTACAAGTATCCAAGATTTAATTTCATGGTGTTGTTCACGAACATTAGACGAGATAAGTAAATGATTAGGCAACAACTTTGGAGCAAGGTGTTTTCGATCAAATTGACTGGAAATTAGCTAATTGAAGGCAACACATGAGGTGTAGGGTAATTTTCCCCTACGAAGATTCCCACGTAAGGGCGGGTGATGTTGGCACGGTACATGAAATTCTAGAGGGTCCCAGTTAAAAGATGGGGCCTTGCCTGTTTAAAACGGACATTCTGACGTTTGCATGAGAAAATTTCATGGGGATTGTATATGTAGGCAGAACTAATAGCATAGAAGAAGAATTAGTCAAAATTGAAAATAACTTAACTATCATTGTGTGACAGATTTTGATCATCATCAAAGCCTTGTCCCAACTATGTTGGAGTCGACTACATAAAATTTTGTTTCTCCATTCCAATGTATCCTAGGCCAAATCCTTGGATAAGCTGCACTTCTTCAAATCTATCATTACTACTTTCATTCATATCCTCTTTGGACTACCCCTTTTTCTAGATGGGCCACTAATCTACATAGAAAACCCGGTCCTCAATGACGCCGTTGCTGGGTTGTGTTGGACATATCCAAACCATCTCAATTCAGTCTCTCTTAGTTTATCACCTATCGATCCTAACCATACATGTTCCTAGAAAGTGCACACTTCTGATTCTATCTTTTCTAATTTTACCACACATTCATCTCAACATTCTCATCTCTATTGCACTCATTTTGTGGATGCTTGCTTTTTAACGATTGGTCAACATTCTACTCCATAGGTCATAGTTGCTCTAACTGCTACCATATCAATTTTTCTTCAATCTTCTTGGTATGTGATGATCATAAAGCACTAAAAAGCAAGTCTCCACTTCAACCATCCCGCTCTTATACTACGCTCGACACCTCTCTCAACTTTCCATCCTCATTAATTATCGATCCACAATATTGGAATGAATCTCTTTATGATATTTATTGAGCATCAATTCTCATAGGAGTACATCCCAACTTAAGCTGCAATTCATTTATTCTATCTTTTTACAACTTATTTTAAAGCCCTTGGATTCTAAAGTCTTTTGCCATCTATTATGTTTCGCATTCACATCATTTCTCAATTCATCCACCAACATTATATCATATGCAAACAACATATGCCAAGGTACCTTCCTTTGAATGTGAGTAGTTAATTCGTCGATAATCAATTCAAATAGGTAAGAGCTTAAAGCCGACCCCTGATGCAAACCTGTGATCAATGAAAACTCACTTATCTCTCCACAAAAAATTCTCACGCTCATTACCACTCCCTCATACATGTCTTTAATAATGTCAATATAACATCTTCGGATACTCCTTTAATCTAAAATCTACGATATCAAATATCTAGGTACCCTGTGATAAATTAAAATTGTAGAACAAGTTAAAGTGTTCAAGTTGGGTTGAGCAAGTGAGATTAGTACAAGGAAAACAAAGTCGGAGACAACTAGTAGAGTATTGTGTGGTCATTAAGTGCCACCTCAATGGATGGCCTTTGCATAGGATGACAGGTGGACCTCCTTTTCTTTCAGAAAATGAATATTGAGCAAGAAAAAAGAGAAGCGGACAAAATAAATTCAACAACACGTTAAGATAGATGTGCGGAGTAAAAAGGAAAGAAATCAAGAATGAGGAATAAGTACATCAAAAGAAATGTACAAGCATCTTCAATAGGAAGGAGAAGAAAGAAAAAAATTCTTTGAGATGGTTTAGGTAAGAAAGGCCAAAGATGTGTCAATATGATGTATAAAAAGGTTAGAACAAAGGATCCAGGAGAAGAGGGGATTAATGAAGACATTTAACAATCAAGTGATGAGGAAAAGAAGTTAAAGCTGTGGAGTGATAGAGAGGGCAGCTTCAAACACAGTTTAATGGGATAGCAACATTCTATGACTCTCAATGCCATGGATAAAGCTATGTTGACAGTAAAAATTGATGATCCCTTGATGTAGAAGTGTGCTCCATATCTTCATGTACTTCCATAGGGGATGCATGTTGTGGGATGTTAGAAATTTATTTCAGAGTGTTGCCTTGTCTTTTTTTCTTGTACGTGCACTCCTTTCTCATTATCGCCAACAAGTTTCATGTGCATGTGCATGTGCATCAGTGCATGCACAAAAAGAGTAATGACATTTGATGGGAAGTTAAAAATTTTGTGACATGTATGTCCAACACTGCCATAGCTCCTGGATAGATCCAAATTTTGGCCCTTTTAGGCTTTTTTTTTTTTATAATCTCTTTCATCTTTTTTCCTCTCTTTTGTTTTTGTGGGTGGGGTTGTGTGTGGGTGGGTGTCCGTGCATGTGTGTGTGAGAGAGAGAGTTTGACTTGCTGATCAAAGCTGCCATTTGCTGGGAGTTTGTGATGAATCATTATAAAGGTAACCCCACTGACCATTCAAGGAAAATGGTCGATCACCCTACTAAGGAAAAGAATGGTATAGTATAGTTTTTACCGATGAAAAGAGGAAAAATGGTTTTGATTCATAATATCTGAAAATTGAATAATTAAATTAAACCCTCTACTATTATCAAAAGACAATATCAGTGCCGACAATACATGAATCTCAACATCTCATTTAAGAAGATACATGGGAAAATGCCTCACAACAAAGATATGTAAAATATATGATGGAGTCTTATGCTCTATCACCTATTCATCTAGAACAACAGTTCCGCTGGAACTCCTTTATAATACCCTTATTAGCACATGTTCCCAAAACCATGTTCATTTCTGGACACTAAGAACTCTCACGACAAAACCTAATTGAATACTGTGCTGCAGCTTAACTTCCACAAACACAAATTCTATATATTTATACCTTTGTTGCCTCCAATGAAGATGGAGCAAAAGCAAGGACCTAACGATCTGAAAATGATGCATTCATAAGGTTGACAGCCGAATCCATGAACTGTCAAAACAAAACAAAAAAAATCAGTGACAGTTGGATGCTTAACTGAAAAGAAGTTAAACATGCATATGTAGAAGCAAAAGATCCATGCAGTTTGATCATTAAAATTTTTTTATTAAAGGTCAATATCCTCTAAAAAAATCCATGCAGTTTTGATGTATATCATGAAAGAGGTTTTATAAAGCGTAGTGCGGAGAACAGTTGGTTTCATGAACATGAGTTAGCATTCCATTGATGAGGAGAAAAAATGATCCTCAACTCCAGGAAATGCATATTTAATTAGTATCTAATATCTATCATCCGGCTTTGAGTTTGTGAATGTAGCAGCCATGGTTCAGTAAGTCATACCATATATCTTGTGCTCCCCAAAATGGACAGACCATGCCCAAAACTAAGTATTCTCATTGAAAGATTTTTTAAGCATGGCAAAGGAATTGTATTATCTTATTAAGAGATTTTTGAAGCATGGTCCATCCACAGTGGGCCCATCAAATCAACAAACTGGACCATTAGGCCATGCACAACTTTTGTAAACTAAAAACCCAAGGATAATATGCTAACCCTCGGGTTGAAGAAAGAAGATCATATCAACCTCTCTTAACAATCCAATCCATTTGCCTAAAAGTAAAATACAGTGTCATAGATGTACATAGCTCAGTTGAACATAGAGATAGATACTACTAGTTGGTCTCAAAGTAATGCTCCCTCTAATGATATTGATGTGCACTCAAGTTGGTGAATCAAGTTACTGAATGACTAAAATGACAGCAAAAGACAATATAATGTCTTCTTCTCTTTTTTCTTTTTTAATATTATTAAAAAAAAAATTAGAATCTTTTGTTCAATACTATAAAAAATTGTATCAGATTTAACTCAAGAAAGTGAGAGGTAAATTTACGAGACAGACAATCTGTCAAGAATGAAATATGAAATGTTATGCTGTGACAGTTTTAAATATACACGATCTCCAAGCGCAAGCTCATCAACTATAGTGAAAAAAAAAGAGAGATAACCAAACTAAAATCCTTAATTTGCATTTATAGAAGCTTACTGACAATTATCTACACCAAAATCAGAGCAATGGTCTAAAAGTACTTTGAGCAAAACTTTTAGAGCTACATCTTGAAACAATTCTTTGATATGCTTTATTGTGAATAGCCAATGGCTATTTATAGAGTACAATCAAAGAGGTTAACTCCAACTAGGAAACATAATATCAAAATTAGAAAGCCTAATCACATTATAACTCTTCCCTAAAATAACTCAATTTTAATATGATCCTAATTTAGAAAATTAAAAACCATTGACCCAAAATTAAAAATAAACCCCTGTTTATCAACACTCCCCCTTAAGCTGGCACATAGATACTATGTCCAGCTTGGTATTAACATCATATATCCTCTTTCTTTTGCAACCGCTTTGGTGATGAACTATGTCAGCTTGATCTTCATTGCACACAACCTTTGACGGATCTTTGATCTATTCTTGAAACTTGACTGATGAAGGAAAACTTCATATGCTTCACAAAAACTACACACTTAGCAACATTGCTAATTTGGACTTCATCTTACAATTCTACACAACATATTTCAAGAGGCTGAATGCCACACAGAGTTCTTATAAGAAACTAATAACCGATTTCTTGGATTCACACTACAAGTAATAGTAATTGTGGAGTATTCATAGAGTTTTCTGCCGTTGACTTAAATAATCTCATAAGTCATAAACATAACTTTTGTGATAAATATAAACAACTTGATATTGTAGAACTGAAGTCCCAAATAATGCCCACTCTAATGTATTCACAATAGATGTAGCCCCTTTTTTTCTCAGTTGATATCTTTCCAAAATGTCCATCATGCTTCACTAGTGGTCGCCTCTATCTGTAAAGTCCATCTCTCTCGCATCTCACTCTTTTTGAGTCTACCAGAGCCGGTGACCTACTAGATCAGATATGTAGTGATCTCTTCTAGAAACATAAGGATCCTACAGCTCGATGAACAAAAACAAAGATTGAGAGGTTTTCACATGTGAAAATAAATAGACGACTGGAGTCCAAATAGGGCAAAAACCTCAAAATACGGTGGATGGTCTGATCTGGTCAGAGTCAACCATTGACTTTGACTCACTGATATTGCTATGGACTGCTTTGGACAAACTCTGAGTTGGGTCAATCTGGATGATGGATTCGACCTAAACTAAAAACATTTCTCCTTAAAGTCTGGTTGGGCCACTAAATTTACCAGAGATGTGTGCTAAGGAGTTTTACCCCTGTGTTGTCATTGTGGCTGTTGATAAATGAAAAGTAAAAAGAAGTTACAAAGGCTTTGGGGTCTCTGATGCTCTGGAGTCTGGACATCAACGAGCAGAGAGAGATGGAATTGATAGAGTCATGTCTACTTTTCAACAAGCTCAATTGAAAGCAAAACACATGGATCACAATCTCAAAGCACATTGAGATCTCCAGTTAAAAAAAATAAAAAATCATCCCTATATCTCTAAGAAAGAAGGAAGAAAACAGAATAAAGGTGACAAAATAACCCTTTACTTTTGGACTGATTTGATCAAGGAAAAAAAACCCTATTTACTACGATTTCATCAAACCGCAATCAGGAAAAAAGCCACACCGAGACTGTCTCCTTACTAGTAACAAGACCCAAGGTTCTTTGTCTCCCATCCTGTTCTATCAGGGTTCCTTGCAAAAGACCGAAAGGCCTATGGTTGCTGTATTGAGTCCTTGAACCATTAAACATGAAACTAAAGCTTCATCTACAAGAAACTCACCACATGAAATAAAAAAGGGAGATTGGAGGAACCTTTTTTTGAGACAAAGGCAGCCGTAATCTTCTTCTCCATCTCTACTAGCCCCATCAATTGTCACAGGGGCCACCACTAGGGTCGTTGACTGGCAATGGAGAAGAGATCTGGTTTGGGAGATCTTTTTTCTTTCTTTCTTTTTTGCCTTCACTCTTTTTCTTCGTTGTCAACAAAGTACTTGGGACATGGCCTTTTCTTGCCAGTATGGCACAAAAGAAAAAACTGAACCTTTATTTCCTCGACTGGGCCACAAGAGCAACAGAGACATCTGAATTTTCTACAGGGGCCAAACAAACTTGAAAACAAAAGAAAAATCTAAGCCTAACCCTAACCTAGAACTAAGTTTTGATACCAAGTAGAAATTTTAGGGATAAATATTGTAACAATTTCTCTGATTTATTGTGAATCGCTATTTAAAGATAAAATCAAAGAGATTAACTCCAACAAAGAAACCAAATCACATCACAATAGGAAATCCTAATCACATTATAACTCTAAACTTAAATAACTCAAATTTAATCTAATCCTATGTTAGGAAACTTAAACCCATTGACCCAAAATTAAAAATAAAACTGCTATTTCTCAACACTTAGGGCATTAAAGTTACAAGTTTAATTTTAGAAGCTGGATATCCTCATTGTATCTGTATTCTGTAGACTAGCATAAACATATATCAGTTCTTCTAGGTACAATCCAATGAAGTTGCTTGAGTGGTAGTTTACTGGACAAAGAAACTTAAGAGCACATGGAAAGATGCAAGAAGCCAAAAGGAAAAATGCTACAAGTACTTGCAAATGAGACAAATATCCCTCCTTGAGAAACTTAAGAGCACATGGAAAGCTTGAAGGCCTAAGCTTCATGGTTAACAACCACTTATTTTTAAAGTACACATTGTCTGTCACTGTAATTCACAGGCTTCTGATCAAGTGGGGATAACAGTAACACAGAAGTTGGCATTAAAACCATAGTAGCTAGAGTAGGGAATGGGTAAGGAAAGCATTTTATGAAAATAAGGCATGCAGTACTTCAGTTTGCAGCATCTTGACTGATAGTTCAGCAAAAAGCATGAAATGAATGTAAATAACGGAAGGCAAAAAACTTAGGTGTCTCAGTAAAAATGACTTAACCCAATATATAATCGCAAAATGAGCATAAAGAAGCACATGTCCGTAGATACCAAGGAGTAGACTCTGTAATGCGGTAAGCTTTTAGGCTCAACTGAAGTCACACATGTTAATTTCCCACTTCCCTATATCAAAATGCATTTGTTTATATTGCTAACCAACCAAAAACCATAAACAATAGCCAACACACTCATGGTTGAGTGGTGTTGGCACTTGTTTTCACACACAAACCCAAGGATCAATTCCTGGGTCTTCAAGTTGAAAGTCTCACTACTGAGTCCTGACCAGTAGCCCAACATCGCAAAAAAAAAAAAAAAAACAACCATCAACAATGGAAATAAGATTATCTGCCAGCAACGAAAAAACAATAGAGTAAGTTTTAATGAGTTCATATGAGATATGACACAAAATGAAATTAACAACAAACAGCGGGGAACTGGAGCGGTTGCAAATTTCTTTCGTTTTACAAAAGAAAACAGAAGAGTGACATGGATTAGGGTCCCAATTGTTTCATCAAGGGTAAATGGACTTGAATGTAGTTATTATATATCCAAAATTTCTGTGATAACAAAACATTACTTTTAGTTTAGTTCAAAGCATTTATTCTACCTTGGCCACCAACTCACACTTTGAAAGTCCTAGCTTATGGATACAAAAAGTCCATCTTCTTTATTCTATTAATATTTGCTTTCACTTTGAAGATTCAGATTACTAAACTCCAAATAAGGAAAACTAACTTAATATAGAACTTTCAGTTCATCACATGGTAGGAGGAACAGGCATGCATATAAAAGACATTTTGCCTTATATGAGCATGTGCTAGCATTGAACTTGAAAGACAAGAATGATATAACCACAATGCTACCTTTCCAATATTTTTAAGTTCTCGCCCCACAGGTTCCATAAACTTCAAGTTGATATCTATAGGCCATACCTGCAACAGAGAAAGTACTTCTCAGATAATTAGTGACGAGCTGTGAGCAAAGTCTAAATCCTTCAGAAGAAAATTAATGCATCGCTAAAAAAATTCAAAGATGCATAATCAGAGAAGATAAGGCGTGCATATAAGAACCTGTCTTATGCAAACACATTCTATTGCCATTTTTGAAATGAAAAGGTTAATCAATAAGTGATATCATTTGAATTGAAAATAATAATAATAATAATAAACCTATGAATGGAGCTTGTACCTGTTATGCACTTTGCAGAACTAGAGAACAAGGTGTAACTGGCCCTTTGAATAGAGATGCATCAAATAGGATTTGGTTCTACTCTTTATAATTGATGCAGAACGGATGACCCAAGTGTGGGGCCCAACAAAGTAGTTTAGAAATTATTTTTAAATTGCGTGTTATTTAGGATAGTTTCTAATTTAATGTCTTTCCTAGTTGATTAGGCTTCTTAGACATCAAGTTTGTTTCCCATTTATATTACATTGTAGGGATGAAAATCTCAAAATTGATTATTGGAATACAATTTATCGTAGGTTTCTTCCCTAGGAGAGGTGCATCCTCGTGTTGAAGTCTACACAGAGACACGTTGAAGTGTCTACGGACACATGCTTCAGCACCGATATTGTGCTTCGGCAATTCCACACAAGCTGTAACCCTAGGGCCTTCATCAATTTGGTATCAGAGCAAACTCTTGTTGATCACTTGAAGATGAAGGTTTATAAGCATAATTGTCCATACTTCGTCAAATGGCTAATGACAAGTGATGAAGTGCAAGTGCAACATACATGTTAAGTTACCCTTGCCATTGGTGAAGATTATAAAGATACACTTTGGTGTGATGTGCTCCTAATGGATAGTGGTGATATCTTGTTGGGTCACCCATGAATGTATGACAAAAATGACACTCGTGGTATGCGCAACAACACATACACATTCATGCACAATGGAAAGCAAGTCACCCTCCATCCAAAGAAACCAAAACCGACGAATAAGAGATCAAGAGCAAATGCCACAAAAAGAAGTGCTTCACATACATCATGTCTATAGAGGCAACATAAAGAATACCCGATTTTGAGGCCGAGCTCTTCTTTCAACCTGTGGCGAATGATGCAGAACGGATGACCCAAGTGTGGGGCCCAGCAAAGTACTTAAGGAATTATTTTTAAATTGCTTGTTATTTAGGATAGTTTCTAATTTAATGTCTTTCCTAGTTGATCAGGTTTCTTAGCGATCATATTTGTTTCCTATTTATATTACATTGTAGAGATGAAAGTCTCAAAACTGATTATTGGAATAAAATTTATCATGGGTTTCTTCCCTCAAAGAGATGCATCCTCGTGTTGAAGTCTCTGCGGAGACGTGTTGAAGTGTCTACGGGCACGTGATTGGGCACCTGTATTGTGCTCTGGCACTTCCACGCCAGCCCTAACCCTAGGGCTTGCATCAATAATTGACATTCTTTCTTTGCATGAACTAGAATATTGAAGTATTGTTTGGAGAATTGCCAAATATGGACTCGGATTTGAAGATCAAAATACAACTCTACACTTTCGGAAATTTAGGACATCAACATTATTTACATTCCTTTCTAACATTTTTTCATATGGAAAAATAAGAAAACTAAAATAGCTATATGAAATAATGGACTTGGTAAATATGATGTGCTAAACTTGTATCCTAGAAGTATTAGTGCAGTATTGAATACTGACAGAGTTGCATATCATTGGTGCCGTACCGAGTACCGATATGTGCATCATATCAATCCAACAAGGATACGCTGGTCATGTGTACATAGGTTTTATGCAGTTTAATTCCCTTCTCTCAATTCTTTAATCTGGTTACACATCTGTTTTTCAGTTTCATTCTATTTATCATCATTTGTCACTTGTCAGTTTCCTGCCACTGTGCCACATAACCTATAATGAAAATAGACTCCCAACAAGTATTACATATCAACAGTTAAGCTGAAAATAAATTGATAATGATGCTTCCAGAATGAGGAATAAGATTATGCAAATAAACACTTCATCCTTTGTCGTGACAGGAAACGTAGGGTGTCTAAAATTTTAAATTAGTTAAAACATACAAAATTTGGAAATCAAGGATATTACTAAATTGCCCCTCACTTGACCCATATAGGATACTCATTCTCATTCATTTTATTGATTTTCTGATTTTCTACTTTCACCGGAAAAAAAAAAAAGAGGTTTTAACCATTCCTACATTACTTGACTCATATAGCCTATAGGATACTCATTCATTTCTATTTATTTTCTATTGTCACCGAAAAAAAAAAAATTTTAACTCCGCCATGTTGCTTGTAGTTGTTGCATTACATTGCCGGTCCCAAGCCCGGAAAAAAGGAGGAGGGTTTAAAGTCCGGTTCATACCGGGTGTCTGGTAACAGTAGAAATAATTAGAGAATGTTTTGCTTATGTTCAGGATTGGGCTAAGCCCAGGCCCAGCCCGGTCCCAGCCCGGGCCCGTACGGGACGGGATTTTATGTAGGCCCGTTCAATTTAGGGACGGGATTGGGCAACACCCAGCAGGCCCGTCCTATTTTCGGGACGGGATTGGACAACCGAAGCCCAGGCCCAGCCCGTCCCATTGACAGGCCTAGATATTAGAAAAGTTAAAATAAGCAAAAACTCTCTCACAATTATTACAAACTTCCCATTTTAAGAAATGATAAAAAAAAAATTAACAGAATTGTCATATTTCTTAAAAATTAATGTCTAGCTCAGGTGGACCACCTGGACCATCCAATTATTAATTAATAAATAATCCCTATTTTCACAAAAAAAGCATTTCCATTATGATATGAAATGCATCCGCACCGAAACGGGTATCCAGCAGCATCCCAGGTGGGAATGCATTCTTAGAATCTCTAACAAATAATGACCTTAAGCCCGGAAATAAGTCTGTGACAATATTTAAAGCTTGAGAAATAGGTAAAACTTATGCCTCATTTGACTCTTTAGTCTTTACAGCCTCCCAAACCATAAATTTTTTTTGTGATGATAGTGAATAAAAAACTGACACATTGGGTTTAGGGCGACACATGAGTTGAGATATTAGTATTTCCTTGCAGGAGCGTGCTCTTTGTGTCTTAATGCATCGTCCATTCTCCAAAGCCACTAATAAGCGTCTAGTTCACACACTTGTACATGCATAGATGTATGTGAGCACACAAACAGAAAGAGGGACCTTGCTTTCATGCACCTTAGGCGTAGAAAGGAGAGATACTGTAAGTAGTTAGTAAATATGTCAATAGCGGCTATTTAATTTTCTTCCTAAAAGAGTTTTCACTCCTAGTTTACTTCTCTCCGCTTCACTTCGGGTCTTTTCGTTTGCATCATGATACATATGAATTGAATACATAAATTTCACAACATAAGTGATTAAAAAATGAAGACCAAATGTGCATTTTTAAATATGAGCATCAAATAACCTTTCCTCTTATGAAAATAGAATAAAAAGAAGACGAAAAATGAATAAACTAGCCATCATTGTTAACTATTAATGGTATAAATCCAATGTATCCAATTCCTAACTAATTTAATGCAAACAAACAGGCCCTTCTAGTTCAATTCCTCATCGTTCATCAATCTATCTTCTTACTTTGAGTTTCTGTAATACATACAATGGGGTATCACAATTCTTCAAAACAGGCTCCTCCAATAAATAAATAAAAAAGGAATAAACCAATAAAAAAGAGCCTTTCTTGTTTAAAACCCAAGTCAGATTTAAGAAAAGTATAGCTTTCAAATCATCTCAACCACACTACTCAATCCCCTTCTCCCCCTCCATTTTCTAAAACCCAATTCCCATTGAAAGGAAGAAAAATGAAAAAAAAAAAGGTGAGATTTTTATCAATGAAGGATAGATAAGGAAATGAATACCTTCAATCCAAGCAACCGAACAGGCGTTATCTGCCCAGGAACGATGCAATCCGGTCCTGCAGCTTCCAATTTAGCTTCGGTCGCGAAACCTCCGCCGATTGGATCCTGATGCTGCAAACAGCAACAACAAGAGAGAGAGAGAGAGAGAGAGAGAGAGATATTAAAGCTATTTAATCATAGATAGATAGATTGATTGAGAGAGAGAGAGAGAGAAGAACCTTCATGACGGAGAGAGCGTAGGAAGAAGTAGGGTTTTGGGGGAGACGAAGGATTGGAGAGTGATGGATTTTGGGGATGGGTTTTGAGGAAGAAGCCCTCCATGGAACGTCCTGTGCTAGTGTTGATGCCTTGGACATCTCCTCCAACAATAATCTAAGAATCTAACTATCTATCTATCAATATCTGTATATGTATGTATACCAGAAAAGAGAAGAGAGAGATAGAGCTATAAATCACTTGCAGAAGACGATCAACACATGCATGTGGTTGTGTATAGTCTATTTATAGGTAAGAAGGAGAAAGTGGGAGTGGCAGTGAAGATTCGAGCGAGTGGAATAAGAGAGGAATGGTTGGATGGCAGATGGAACAGGCGGTTTTAGATGATGGATAGATATGATATAGAGGATGATAACAATAGCAAGCAAGAGGGCTCGAAGAGATTTCACATTTGTATGTATGCAAGTCGTTGCCACCAAGATATGGTTCCGAATCCCCACCCGTGCGCGCCCAAAAAGGCCAAAAAGGGATAGTTTTAAATTAGCCCTTTAAGTTTTTATTTTATTTATAAAAAAAAAAATTAAGTTTCAAAACTTTTCAAATTAGTCCTTAAATTTTTCAGTGAATTTTCAATTAAAGATATATGGCTATATAAAGATATTTTATGCTGACTTTTTCCCTTAGTATATAAAAAAAATACCCAAATCACCCTTCATGTAAAGCAATGGCATAGTTTTAACAGTCACTACATGCAGCCAATCATTATGCAAATAACAGTTGTCATTTATCACTGTGAGGATATCAATGAAGAAAATGAAGAGAACATAGAGAAAGTGAAGGAGAATTTTATTTAAATAAAGGATAATATGGGTAGTTCTGAAAAAAAGGAAAAAAAGTTGCTGAAAATAACTTTAAATGAACAAATGTCCTTAATTGAAAACTTCCTAAAAAACTTAGAAACTAATTTAAAAAGTTTTGAGACTTGTGTCTTTTCTTTTTAAATAAGGCAAAAATTTAAAGCCTTTTTGAGATTTTCCAAAAAAAGTATGACTGCCCTTAAACATACAGGGATATGTGCAATATTGCATTACCCTAAGATATCATATAGTATGATGTGTGCGATATCACATTCCAACAGCCTTTAAAAATTACACAAACAACTTTTAGGAAATACTTAAATTTCGATTGGTCAAGTATAAGGGCAGCTAAAAGGATGATATCAAAAAAAAAAAAAAAACATTGTAAATTGGTGAGTTACCGATTGATGTGGGTTTTTCTCCATAAGGGCCCATTTGGTAGTTTTATCGGAAAATAAAGGTAGAGAAAAGCATCAAATTAAGAGAGAATAAAATATAAGTGGGTTATGAATATATGTTGTCTTTAGTTTTTTTGGTAAGGAATCCTTTTGACTTTTTGTGTAAAAAGTTGATGATTTTTTGTCATTTAGTGGAGAAACTAGGTTACTATTTTACTTTGTTTTTTAAAAGGATGAGGGAATTTTGAAAATATGTACTTGACTCATTGTCAAAATGAAGGCTTTATATTACTTTTATTTTAATAGCAAATTCCAAAAAGGCCCTAAAGGTGAACAGACCGCTCATTTTTGTTTTAGAGGTACCCACTCATATAATAAGTAGACAAAAAATGTTGATTAGAAACTACTAAGATTGATCTTTATCAACCGAGGTGCACCAACAAAGATGTGGCTCTTGGTTCGTGGGTTGTAGTACTTTGCCTGATGCAAGTGATTCACAAATTGAAAGCGTGTGTTCAGGCCGCCTGTTTGTTTGTAGAAATTTCTAAAAAAAAATTTAATTTTTTTAAGAAAATATGCATCACATCATTTTTCAATAGCTTCTTATAGCGCATTTGGACTTTCCTGTTTAAGTGAAATTAAAAAAAAAAAACTCAGTCTCTGTCTTGAAATTCTCCAAATCTCAGCTTCCTAAATATTGCGCTGAATTCTCAAGGCATCGAGACATGATGGAAACATATTCCGAAAATGATCTAGTTGTGATTTGGATAATAATCATCATCAAAGCCTTCTTCAAAAACCATGCTCTGGCCCAAATCCTGGATGTGTTGTACCTACATTGAAAAACTTCTCTTCACTACCCTTGTTGTAGAGGATAATGAATAGTACAAATTTGAACCAATATTGGGCTCCAATGCAATAGGATCTTTTTCCTACCATATTGACCATTTGAATCTGAATCATGAATTAAAATCATGTCATCGTCTAATAATAACACTAACACATAAGACGCAACCACCCACTAAATTACAGAAGGATAAATGGATTATACAGTCACTCTTATATCATTAATTGAATGGAACATATGCATTCTAAATCATCCACAATAGCCAGCCTAGATTCAATGATGGATGGTCTAAATAAAACGATTGAATGGCCCATCGAGCATAAAAGCAATCCAGTATGGATAATTAGTTAGTGGACCAGCACATGATTAGTCTTACTCAATCTAGAGCATAAAAGAGTAGGCCCATCGTGACGTAATGATCTAATTCTAACCAATGTTGACAGAGATAATGAACGAACTACTTGGTGCTTGCTTGGCATTTTACTTTTGTATTGATAAAAATGAACAGCTGCAGATTGCAACGGAAATGGGAAGAGCCCCAATAGGCCCAAACCGGTAAACTGCAACAATTCACCTCACCAATCTCATATATGACTAGAGGTGGCAACAACTGACCCAAACGCAACCCGGTAGTACAGGACCAGTTCGACATTTCTGACGCTAGTTAGGTCGGTTTCAGGTTCAATCCATTCTCAAAACTTGACCCACCAAGCCAACCAGAGACCAACCAGCTCGACTAACGGGGGAGTTTGTTGTCCCAAAGTGATGAACTTCACAATCCACCTTGGGTGCCAATAGATTTACAAATAAAAGATGAAACTTAAAAAACAAAACAAACCACTGGAAACCATAACACCGCCGCCACACAGACTAGTCTGATCTCTGCAACATAAACGTATTCATTAAGAGATGGACCATGCCTGAAGATGACTAGCTTGAGAGGATACAACATTTTCTTTCTTCAAAATAACAAAAGAACTTTAAAAACAAATCATTCGAAATCTGCAGCAAGCACCACCAATGATACAATTAAATTACAATGACTCACTGCCGCCTCCTTTTACCGTGTCGTGATAGTATATATTCAATTTAAACAAAAGATCAAAAATGCAAAAACTCACCTAACTGACCATAACCGTGTCATCGGCCCCTTCCTTGGCGGCGACCACATCTTCCAATCTCTTCCATGTAGATTCACGTTGCTCCTCTAACTCTTTGGCCTTTGCCACTTTCTCTAAATACTGCTGTTGGCACTCCTCAAAAAGTTCGTTATCCATCTCAAGAAACATCTTCCGGACATTCCCCGTCAGCCCATGAACTGCCGGATTCCAATGACTCTGTATGTTCTTCTCGAGTGCTTCAAAGATGATAGGGAAAATAACATTGCGGTTTTGAGCAATTAAGCCTACAATGTGATCATTGTTCCAAAGGAAGAGCGCTCGTTCTGCAACCTGTCATGCAGCTTTAACTTCAGGTACTAGAAATGAATTCTCAATCAAAGTTGGGACATTTGTGGCCAGAGAAAAGAACAGAGGATAAATTCATGTTGGGAGAATGACTAATGATACTGCAGGTAACTTTGGTTGTTGCAGCTTCTAAAAGATTTCAAATGGATTACAAACTATTTATCAAATTCCTACCCTAAACCTACAAAGTTAAATGATGCCCATCTTATCCATGTTCAAACATGAAACTCTTGTTGAGGGATAGCCAACATTCACAAAAAGAGTTCAGCTAGAAATACAAGTTAAAATAAAATTTTGGCCTGATAGTAACACATCAATATTCACCTGGGCAGGACAGCACCAAGTGATATCATAACGTGTAAAAAGCTTTAATGCCTAGATAAGCATAAGGATATGGACACGGCCAAGGGGATTAGGGATATGGGCGCACTTTTGGAAATTCAAGACACAGATACAAATACAATTCAATCGTCATCCCTAACATAAACTTCATAATTTTTAGTAAGGTCTTTATACATAGTACTCATCTTCTTCTTTAGAACATTTCTAAATTAATGAAATTATCATTTTTCACATTAATTTGTATTTTTTTTAATACTTTGTTTCCTAACATTTTTTTTTTTTGGCCAAAAACTAATAGAAGTATAGAACTATATGAAATAATAGACACAATATAGTAGAATATACTAACTTTAAAGCCAAAGTATCTGTGCAGTATCAATTACCAGAGGGAGTATCATATCAATCCCACATCTACAACAGGCATGTACAAGTACGGCCATCATATGCAATATATCACAAGTATCAGAGGAATACAACATCAAAATGAAGAACACATCAATATAATGTGACTGCAATAATGACATGGTGTGGAGAAACCACGAAAGAAGGGAGCCACTTAAGGCTAGTTTGAACAATTAAAAAAAATCTACGGTAGTGGAGGAGTTCCCATTCTTAAAAATTATGCTTCTCGGCTATAGTGTAGAGCTACCCAGATGACAAACTCTAAATCCATGAAACGGCCGAGCGTCCTAGGAATCACTGAAACACCTTTTCATAGGAACTGAAAATATCATAAGAATTGAGATATTGTTAAATCAGGAACTCTGAGTTGCATGCACCCGTCAAAGAACAGGAACTATGCCATATATCTCTGGGGTTCAAAGACTCCCCTAATTCCAAGGAACCAAATAGGCCCTTAAATAACAGAAATTATAACCAAAGAGGAAAGGGAACAGATGCTATGATGCTGGTCATGCAAGCTGCAGATTGCCTTGCAGCAACCAAATAGGACCCAAATTCACAAGGCCATTAAGGCCCACCACGAGGGATCAAGACAAGGCTGTTTGACTACACAAAGGACAAGGATAACATCAATTCCACCAATTAACCATAATTCAAACTTATAATGCACCAGTGACCATGATACATCACAAATATGATCTTGTGGTACTACATATAGGGGTTTGGGTTGCATTTGATGGCTACAGAACCAAAAGACATCCAGCACTTCCATTGAAGAAATGCTTCTCCTCTGCATATATGGTTTTTATCAAGAGAAAGGTACAATATGTTCATCGAATATTTAAGCAAACACAAGGGACTACCATCCTCTCTTGACAGTTAGTTGACTCCAAATGCAAATAAATAAAAAAAACAAGTTCTTAGTCATAGAAAATGGCAGAAAATATCATGCGGGCAACAAATTTCCCAGACAGAAAAAAAAATGATGTACTTTTAATAAAGTATCAAGTCTCCTTTTTTTTATGAGTGATTACATGACTTGAATCCGCAAGCTCAAGTTTGCAAACAAAGTATGCCGTTTTGCATGCAAATTCTGTTTTTCAATGGTATGCATGCAAATTATGTGCAAATATCCCACAACCTTTCCATTTAAACTAGTGTTCAGATTAGCTTTGGTTCAGTCACGGAATGCAATCAAATGAGAAGGGGGGAAAGGTGCAAGCCACAGTCCAAGTGTGATGAATTCACACAATCAACTAATGAGAGGGATACCGGATACATCAGTTGCTTATCTACAAAAGTTTGAACACCTCCATCATTTGTTCATCATGAATTTTGAGAGTTGTATAAACGATAAACAAAGGAATTGTTTAAAACAGTCCGAACATAAGATCAGACAAAAGATTGAAAAGGTTACTGAGCTTATCTGCTAAAGAAGGCACAACAACACAATACAAAAACACACATCATATAAAAGATCAAGAAAACTACTATGCACATGCAGTTTAATACTATAGTTAAATAGTTAGGATTCAAGAGACAAGCCCAGTGGATAGGGGTGTCTCATCTCATATAGCTGCCCAGGGATCGAACCCTGGGTGGGCAGGATATCCCACGTGTACCGTACCACTGACCAAAAAAAAAAAAAAGTTATATAGTTAATTTCTTGTAAAAATAAACAGTCAATTAAAATCAAAATTTAGAATAAAACAATCACAAACTGTATATAAGCACAGATTTCAAACAGCCACACAATGCAATCATTATATTATAACATTTTCTTTTGTCGCAGACGAAACCTTACAGTTTCAGAATTTTCAGAATTTTAATTCATGGAAACACAGACCTTTTTCTCATAGACTACTGTATACATAGCTCTTCTAGAATAACAATCATCACTAAAATGACACAATCTAGACACAGTTTGGCGAAATGGGATAGGAAACTTTCTGATTCCTCATTTTCACTGATTTTTCTGCATATAAACTACCAAGGACACACGTCATATGACATGCAAGTTCCTCCCATGAAATAGGAAAGATGCTCATCCATGCAATCACAAGTTATGAGTCAAAGTAAAGTTAGCCATCCCTGAAAAAAGGAACTACTGAAAATAAAACCCATACTCTTTACCAACTAGAGTTTACATCCCAATGTATCTTTTTCTTACCACAATGGTAATTGTCGTAAAACAAAAGAAAACAAGCACTGGTACAAAATGAATACACCAGAATACAAGAAAGAGATGAAACATGACAGAAGATACTCTAATTACAAAGGAATGCCAGAGTTAAAAGACACACTATTAAATCCAATTTTCACCAGAGACTTGTTGCCACCCTATTGGCCTCTCTCAAAAATGACAGAAGGGTACATCCAGAGAGTCACAGAAAGACAATCTCTTTGATGATGAAGTGCATTTTCACAAATAAGGGAAAGAAAAGGAATCTACAAGACCTCATTAAAACAGTCACTCTCTACAGTAAAGCAACCACATAAAGGCTGCCATAAAACCTCAAAGAAACCTTGATAGCCAATATCTTAGCCTCATTGGACTCGTTAATGGCAACCAACCCTGAGAATACCATCAAGCATTTCCCATTATCATTGCAAAAAGCACCCCCACACTCTCCAGCACTGATTTGCCTTTAGCAGCTCCATCCACACTAAACTAGAAGGCAGGGATCATAGGGACAACCTCCACACTACACCATCAACATTACTCATAATGCATCCCCATCCTGGAAAAGAGTCATCTCGCTTGAAGACACTAAATTCGTATATAATGAAAGCCGCCTGCCAATAGAAGCCAACACATCATCAACCACCTCTTGACCCTTTCTCTCAGGCCATGAAGATTCTATTATAACCCTACATGCATACAACCAACAAAATAGCAAAAACCAAAGATCTTTGATCTCCACAAGAACTAACCTCCAGAGGGATAAGTACAATGAGATCCAGAATCCAAGGCCTCTCCAACCAACTTCACAAAGTACCAACTTACCCGAACCCTGAATAAGAGGGACGACCAAATGTTATAGTAAAAAGGGGCAATGAATGAGAATGTGATTCACAGACTCAATTATCCTCTTTGCATAAGAATCACTCATCTGATATATTGGACAAAGAGACACCCCTTCTCCAACAATTGTCAATGCCTACAATTTTTCGTCTAGCTGCAAGCTAACAGAATGCGTCCACCTTGTAAGGAGTAATCTTCTGCCACCAGTTGAGGAGAAGAGAACCAAGGCCTTCCAGAAAAAAAATTAGAAGAAGCTTTTCCACAAGGGCAAGGTCTCCAAATCCGCTCATTCGGAGAATCCTGACAAATGAGAATTGACATTAAGAGGTTTAAAAAGATACATATTCAACCTCCTTTACCACTAACAAGTACCAAGTTCCTTCTAGAAGATCAATCCATATGAATTTTCCAGTATCCATCCAAATTTCAGAATTCCTGACTTCTTTCAACACCAATTGGAAGCTCGACGCTCAACACTCAACCTTACAGGAAACAGCCCTTTTCTATGTGTTTAACTATCAAAATAAACCAGACACTTGATTTCAGTACTCAACAGCTTGAATTGGCTTGCATTTGAGCATTCATGAATTCATTGAGGTCTTAAACCCTAAACCAACCATATCACATGGGCAGTGGAGAACCCAAGATTTTCATTTGAGACCCAACCAAGTAGTTAGGTTTTGGAGACAAACCCAGGATTTCATGTGAGTTTTGGAAGCGGACCCAAAGTTTTCATATGGGCTTTGGAAGAGGACCCAAGCCTGACAGGGGCGACTGGCCCCAAAAGCAAACATGTAGGTCCGCGCCTGCACATGGGTAAACTAGCCCACAACACATATGCAAGCAAGCATTTAATGTGTTGTCTTCGTATTGTCTTATAGCGTCAAGTAAGCATTCATGAGTCAATGCAAGAAACAACCAATAAAGTAGTACTTGATTGAAACGAACGTTAGTCGATAGCAAATGTAACTCGCTAGCAAAAATTAATTGCAACCTTCAAGACATTCTCTCTCTACGGTCAACAGAAACAAAAAGGTTTGTCAATACAATCACCTCAAAGGTCAAAACAACATTTAAAACTATGGAGGGCCAATTAATAGTACCTGAGGCAGCAAAGAAATTCAAACGTTATATGGAAACAAAAGCCAAAGTTCTAGCTAGGAAATTGAAAAGGCAAAGAATGGAATGTAGAATTGGAATGTGAGATTTAAAATGAAGAACAATCTAGTAATTCAAAGTTCCATAACCATGTGAAGAGCAACACAACACCTCAACTTAAAAAATTGTCCAGGCTTGGCTAAGTCAGTGAAGTTAACTCATATCAACCAAAAAGCTGAATACTCAAGACGCAGCTCAGGGAATGGGAGAATAGCCAATGGGCCAATCTCCAAGCCAAGAGGCCTAGGTATAGGGATCCATGGGATCCAAAACTTCTTGGTCTCACACCACATACCTTTGAGAAAAAACTCAATCAAGATTTTATTAATCAATAGAACTTATCCCTAAGAAGGGATTTTAATCATTTATATAAGCTTCATACTCTAACCTATTCTTGGAAACAAATCAAATTAAAAAAAAAAAAAAAAAACCCTCTAAATTAAATAAGATAAACTTTCTAATTAATCTCATAATTATCCCTAAAATTCAGTTAATACAAAAAATAGGAAAAGTCTTGCACGATCCAACAATTCTCTTTACGGGCTTAGTAGGCCTGAGCCCAGTGGGTTGGCCGATCATGGATCTAGCCTGCATCAACTCAGTGGAAGAAGCTAGCTTACAAAGTTCTAGCTTGAATCAAAGTGATGTCTCCATTTACAAGCATCTTTCTGTATCCTCAACGTATCTTTTTCCTCGGTGCCTTCCATTAGTTTGACATTTATGATTATGAACAAATGAAATACCTATGGTTTGATCCATCCTAGATCGTCCATCCCATTTTATAGACAGATGCAGCAATTCGATAATCAATACTCCCCTTCTTATCAATTCTGTAAGAGTAGATCCTTCTGAATCAACATTACACCCAAATGCAAGTCTAAGAAAAAATATGGGCTACAGGTATTGCAGTTGAGCCCTAAGAGTTTGCATGTATTAAAAGAGAAATCATGGAGTTGGCATCTTAATTACAGGTTTCCTTTAGGCACTCCGAAAGGGAAGCCAGTAATGTTGAAATTCTTTACATAAAGCTGGGTTCAAACAGAAGCCACATTAATAGGATCTTTTATACTGAAGTGGATTCTTCAGGTTACACTGCTGTGCATTCGAGATTGTACATTAAAAAAATTTATCTTTCTCAAATATTATTACACTCATTTTACCAATTCATCATCTTAAAGTCAAATTAATCAAAATTTCATGTTCCTCATGAAAAAATATAGACTTAATGTCCATTCTTTAAAGAACAAAGAATACAAACAAACATGAAAAAGTTCATGGAATCTCAATAAACTAAGCAGAAGAATATAAAAGGTAAAATGGGTATAAAACAGTTCAACCAGTCACAAACCTGGAAATGGGAGCTATTGACGCAAAGGCCAATCTGTCTGAAGAGAGGAACCATACAGCGCTGGAACTCTGCAGACTGTGTTGCCTCCAAAACTTCCTCCAACTCCCCAAGAAAAAGAACCTCCTTTGAGCAGTTGGTGAGCGGCCAGTACTTCAGCAACCCCTTTATAACAATATCCGCCAGCTTGCAATCTTTCTCAACAAACTGGGTAATGCAATATGACAGCTGCTGATGGTACAACCCAACCAACTTCGGCTTGTGCAATGGGAGCAACGCCCGGACAAGGAACAGCTTATGCTCCTCCTTCATCGGCAGCGCAAACCCGTTAATTATACTCCCAAGAATCTCCAACAGCTCACCAATCCCACTATGTCTCTCCGTCTCAAAGATAAACCGGTAAAATATATTGTTAATTGCCTTCCTTATGAAAGGGCGGTGCACCATGAATTTTCCATAGATGCGATGGAGGATCGTCTTCAAGTATTCACGCTCTCGGGGATCCTCCGAATCAAACAGATCGAGCAGCTTCAATACAAATGAATGGTCAATGTACCGCTTGGCGATCTTACTGTCTGTATCAGATGACACAACATACCGAAGGAGGAGCTCGTATATGAGCTGCAGGTGAGGCCAGGCGGGATCGAGATAGGGTTCATCCTCCTCAGGATCCACATTGTCAGCACCAGTGTTCTCATGGGAAGCCGGGGGCAGGGGCCGGAATATATTAACCGATACCGCCTGGATGAGCTCTTCCTGGGCATGCTCGGAGAGCTTGCTCGAACTTGATTGCAAGAAATCGATGAGCTCAATGAGGGTCTGGCGCTTAGTCTCCTTCTCTCGGGCAGATTTCAGGGTATCAGAGAAATCAAACATGATGCAGCAGAGCTGGAGCTTGCGATGAAAAAGCGCCAGCCGATCAGGGACCGCCACATCACGAAAGAGCGGGAGGCATTCTACAATGGGATCAGATACAAACGCCGCCCCCGGGGGAGGCGCCGCACCCAAGTGAGGCGGCTGGGAGGAGGGAACGGTGGCGCGAGAGGCATGATTTACAGTAACGTTAGAGGTTGAGGCCGACCCAGAATTCCGATAACCGGATGATCCGTACGGATAGATGGCAGCCTCGTCCGATTTGGTGGGCTTGCGATTGCCGCGCTTTATGATCTTATTAAACATCTCTCCCCCAAACATCAAGATCTCAAAAACCCTAACCCTAGATCCGGTTTCTCTCCGGAACAATCAGAACCTAGCCGAGAATCGAAGATCGTGCATTTATTCATCAAAGAATCCCTAACATCTCAGCCAAAAATGAAGGAAAGAAGGAGAAATTCATGTGTTTTCGTTGCTTTTGTGGAATTTGAAGGAGTTCGTGTTGAATTCAAAGGAAAAACCAATGCACAGGCGATTTGAAAACGAAGAGCAGAGGGATGAGATTACCGAGTTCGAACGCAAGATCCGAAAGACGGAGGATTGGGAAACCCCGACCATGAGCGAGAGATCGATGAGATCTGGAGAAATCTCAATACGAATTCGTCCGATTCCGATTCTCAGATTTTGAAAGTGAGATCAATCGAGAGGGAGGGAGAGAGAGAGAGAGAGAGCGCGAAGAGAGAATGCAGACGAGAAAACCGAGCAGTGAGGGTAGAATTTGAGACGATAAACCCAAAAGAATAGGAGGCATTTTAGTCTCCTCTCGCCTTAGCAGACGCGTGTGCATGTGGGGCCCACATTTCCATGATCAAGACCGTCCATCAATGGGCCACGAACAAGGATAAGGTAGGGGAGGGGACACTTGTTGCGGCTTGAACAATCTGGTGAGGGTGGGACCCACAAGAGTGACTGGTTTTGGGGCACTAACTGCGGGGCCCAGGTGTAGGGGTGGTTCTGGTTGGGTCTGTTTGAGGGGGGCGACGGGGGGGCGGGGTGTGGTGTGGGGGGGGCGCGCTGCTTGGGCACTACGGACACGAGCGATCGTTTTCATTGCGGTTTGGGTTACACGGCAGATAGATTGCTGAGATGTCCTCCGGTTCATACGGTGCACAGCGGTTGCACTGTAATGAAGTGAGAGTCTCCCTCTATTAAGCATATACACACCTACGTAGCGACAAGGCAAAACACAATTTCGGGCTGCACCAACAAGCCTGAATGCAGAGCCATACCCAGTGCACTGTGAGCTGATCGAGGGCTAAGCCTGAACTAGCCCAAATCATGCACCCGTCATGGTTTAGGATTGTTAATACCTGAATCCAACTTGATCATTTCCGGTCTGAATTCACATTAACGGCCTGATTAATGCATGAGAGGGGTTCAAATTGGACCTATACTTGTTACTAGACTCAACCCTAAACATATTGTATGATTTTGCTTACGAGCTAGGAAAATTGAACCAAATGAGTTCACGGCCCGCAAAGGACTTGATTGGGTTGTAAGGCCCATGGTATATATGTGGCCTTCTTTCTTGTTCAACTGATGGTTTAATTGGTTGGGTCTGAGCCTGCATATGCTTAGATGACAGCACAATTTAGATGACAGCATAATCACGTCCGGCCAACCTATTTATGAAAAAAAGGGTTCATAGTTACTGATTATCAATGTGTTAAAAATGAAGTTCAATGTTTTATCGCTACTTAACAAAAATCAATTTAGAAGTGTGCATGGTTTTTTATTGGAGTGAGATTTTGCTAAATGCTTATCGAGGTGAAGGATCGTGGTATCAATCACTTAAATCAAGCTTGGACTCAGGTTATTCAATCTAAATTTGTGGGTGGCAAAATCTGACCCACATTTGATCCGTATAACCTGATCCGATTTGCCATCAATTCAACTAAACCCCCTAGTAGAAGAAGAGGAGGAAGAGGAAAGCATTTGAAAAGACAAGGTACATATTCCCAGGCTTAAAGATCAAGATGCGGGAAGGGACCCTGTGGGCATATGTGGGCCGTGTAATCCCTGCTACTACTTGTGGTTGTGAAGCTTGTGTATGGCCCATTGTAAACCTCGTTCTGTTTGGTGCAACGAGGGTTTCTCTTCACTGGGATTTCAAGCGCGTTTCTGCCTGTACATTTTCCCCTCGAACGATTAAAATGATCTCTCGTTGCCCCATTGGAAAGAAGTGCCCGTTTGCTCTTCCACGGTACTCCACGCACACTCGCTCAATCATAGCCACTGCATGCTAATGGAGACGGCTGGTAAGTCTTTTACAGCATGAACCCTTTAGCCAAATAAACGGTTCATAAGCATTTTTTCAACATCTTTACACACACGGAAGTCTAAAAAACCACTCCAATCACATGGGCACACAAGTCAAATGCTTTCTCAGTAGTAGAAACATTTTCATATATATATATATATATATAAATATATATTTATATATACACTAGTGGAGCCCATGCACGTGCAATGCACTTGCAAGGAACATACTCTTTTAGTATGATAATCTGGAAAAATGAAGTCATTGAAAAACTCAATATTAACGATCCCAATGGAAAATGACTAGTTTATATATAGCTCATTTTTTTTTTTTTTGGCAAATTAAG
The DNA here is from genome assembly GCA_029852735.1 of Persea americana. NCBI lineage: Eukaryota > Viridiplantae > Streptophyta > Magnoliopsida > Laurales > Lauraceae > Persea > Persea americana. Next base: position 13,173,756 of record CM056809.1, read on the forward strand.
CAATTCACAGTCACTCATTGTTCTTATAAAATTTAGTAAAAGCTTTAATAAAAAAAAGTAAAAAAAAGATGGAATAACAAAATATATGAAAGGAAACTAACTGAAAAAAAATAGTTGAAAACCAACATTAAAAAGAGGCCCAACATTAAAAAGAGATTTTCTATTGTCACAAAATTCACTTTGTCGAATGTTGTTGGAGCACTAAATGTTTAAAATGTCACAATTCTATTTCACATATTTCATATATATAGCATTGCAAATTCAATGAAACAAAATATCAACCAACCAAAACAATACCAAACTCATAGCTTTAAACGAATCAACAACAAATTACATAGATTCCAAGCAATCTTTGGCATTCTCATCTCTTCCTTTGACAAGAAAATCGTGTCTTTACAGGCATTAGGATCGAAGTTGAAATTTTCTACTCATGGAAATCTCAATTGAAATTTCTCATTTAAATTCTTGTAGCGAATGTACAAATTTTTCAAACACAACCATTTTCATGAACATTTGAGCTAAGCATTTCATCGAAATATAATAATACTAAGTGATGCCCACAGATGTGTAGAGAAAAAGCATGACAAGTTCTTCTACTAAGTGGGGCCCACAAATGTGTAGTTCTCTTTTATTTTATATATATAATATAATAATACTAAGTGGGGCCTACAGATGTGTAGATGTAGAGAAAATGCATGATAAATTCTTCTACTAAGTGGGTCCATAGGTGTGTAGTCCTCGTTTTATTATATATATAATATATAATAATACTAAGTGGGGCCTACAAATGTTATAATAATACTAAGTGGGGTCCACAGATGTGTAGAGAAAAATCATGACAAGTTATTATACCAAGTGGTATAATATAATAATACTAAGTGGGGCTCACAGATGTTTAGATGTAGAGAAAAAGCTTGGCAGACTCTTCTACTAAGTGGGGCCCACAGATGTGTAGTTTTCTTTTATTTTATACATATATATAATATAATAATACTAAGTGGGGCCTAGAGATGTGTAGTTCTCTTGTATTTTATATATATAATATAATAATACTAAGTAGGGCCAACGGACGTCACTGAGTGGGGCCCACAGATGTGTATTTCTCTTTTATTTTTTATATATAATATATAATAATACTAAGTGAGGCCCACAGATGCATAGAGAAAAAGCATGACAAGTTTTTATCTTTTATTGGGGCCCATATATGTATAGTTCTCTTTTATTATATATATAAAATATCATAGTACTTAGTGGGGCCCATAGATGTGTAGAGAAAAAGCATGACACTTTCTTATCTTTTATAATAAGGGTATAGATATTATATAATTATTATTATAATGTAATAAAAATATATTATTATATTATATTATATTATTTGTGGGGGGGGCCACAAAGGTGTAGTGAAAAAATATGCAACTTTTCTTCTCTTTTATAATAAGGGTATAGATTTATTATTATTATTATATTATATTATAATATTTGAGGTGGGCCCCACAAAGGTGTAGTGAAAAAGTATGCAATTTCTCTTCTTTTATAATAGTATAGATAAAATTGTAGATAAATTTTAATATTTGGGGGTGGGCCCCACAAATGTGTAGTGAAAAAGTTTGCAATTTCTCATAATTATATATTATTATATTATATTATACTATTTGGGGGTGAGCTCCACAATGGTGTAGTGAAAAAGTTTGTAATTTCTCATAATAATATATTATTATATTATATTATACTATTTGGGGGGTGGGCCCCACAGTGGTATAGTGAAAAAGTTTTGCATTATAATATTTAGATTTAGGCCCCACAAAGGTGTAGTGAAAAAGTTTGCAATTTCTCATAATAATATATTATTATATTATATTGTAATATTTGGGGGTGGGCCCCACAATGCTGTAGTGAAAATGTTTTCATTATAATATTTAGGGGTGGGCCCTACAATGGTGTAGTGAACAATATTTGCAACTTTCCCTCTTTTATAAGAGTAGTAGATAGTAGAAGTATATATAGAAATATTAGGGGGTGGGCCCCACAGTGGTGTAGTGGAAAAGTTTGCATTATAATATTTGGGGGGTGGGTCCCACAAAGGTATAGTAAAAACTTTTTGCAACATTCCCTCTTTTATAATAGTAGTAGATTATATTATATTATACTATTTAGGAGTGGGCCCCACAATGGTGTAGTAAAAAAGTTTGCATTATAATATTTGGGGGTGGGCCTTATAATAGTGTAGTGAAAAAGTTTACAATATCTCTTCTTTTATAAAAGTAGATAGATAGTATATTATAGTATAGAGTAGATAGTATATAGTAGATATTATTATAATATGATAATATATTCTTATTATATTTTATTATAATAGTTGGAGGTGGGCCCCATATGGTGTAGTGAAAACACTTGGCAACATTGCCTCTTTTATAATAGTAGTAGATACTATTTAGGAGTGGGCCCCACAATGGTGTAGTGAAAAAGTTTGCATTATAATATTTGGGAGTGGGCCCTATAATAGTGTAGTGAAAAAATTACAATATCTCATCTTTTATAAAAGTAGATAGATAGTAGATTATAGTATGGAGTAAATAGTATATGGTAGATATTATTATAATATAATAATATATTATTATTATATTTTATTATAATAGTTGGAGGTGGGCCCCATATGGTGTAGTGAAAACACTTGGCAACATTGCCTCTTTTATAATAGTAGTAGATATTATTTAGGAGTGGGCCCCACATGGTGTAGTGAAAATTTTTTGCAACATTCCCTCTTTTATAATAGTAATAGATAGTAGACAGTAGATATTAACATCACAAGAAAAATCCCAACATCCGATGATCTAAATTCTCCTTCATCAAATCTGTAAAAGCTTCCCTCGTGAAGAGGGCATCTTAGATTGGTTGAGGCTGCTCCGGTTGTGGGCGAGTACTGGCCCAAGTTTGCCGGGACTGTTTTGTCCATTTCGAAAATGGGCCGAATATTGGTCAAGCTGTAGTTGTAGATGCCCCAAGCCCATCGATGGATTCACCTACCTTTGCTTTTTAAAAAGAGAAGATTATAGCTGAATAAGGCCATGTTTGGAGTCTCTTATCTATATGAGACAGATCTGTATAAAACAGATCTATTTCAAATGGCCCTGTTTGAATTAGATAGTGTATAAATAGTTTGTTTGGTTACATAGAAAAAATAATTGAAATAGACATACATTTTAAAAATAATGGTTGAAATTTTTTTTTAAATATCTCAAGATCCATGAGAATTCAAGTATTGATATTTGACGCTGTAGTTGTGTTTAGCCTTACAAAGATAATTAATGGTTTGGATCTTACATTTGGGGGTCATGATTTTAAAAAAGGTAGATATAAATATTTGTGGTTTTTTGTAAATATTTCAAAATCTATGATGATCCAATAGCTAAAATTTGGACCCATAGTCGTGCATGATCTTTTGAATATATCCAATAGTTTGGATCATGACTTTTGGTGTCTCAATTTACAAAAAAAAAAAAAAAAAAAGAGAGAAAAAAAAAACCACACTAGTTTGGATCATGACTTTTGGTGTCTCAATTTACAAAAAAAAAAAAAAAAAAGAGAAAGAAAAAAAAAACCACACTACCTGTGTACAATTTTAGTGCCCAATTAAAAATCATGGCACATCAATAGTAAAAAACGATTTTATAAATATCTCAATATCCATTTGGATTTAGAGGCTCGTTTTTGGACCTATATTAGTTTTTGGCCATCCAAAGAGAATCAACAAATCAGATCATGATTATGGGGCTCACAATATCCAGAATATTAGATTAAAGGGCTCATTTTTTTGTAAATATCTCGAGATTCAAGATAGATCAACGGTTGAAATTTTGATACGTGGCCGGCCGTGTTTGACCTTCTGAATATTTCTAACGGCTTAAATCATGATTGTGGGTCCCATAAATTAAAAAAATGAAAAACCGGACTATCCATTAAGGACGTCCATAACACTGTAGTGCCATATGTCTACCCACTTCAGCCAGATTTCTCTAATTGGATTCAGCCACCTTTTTTTACTTTATGAAACAGAGACAAAATGTCTTATTGTCATTTGAAATGGACACAGTAAAAGTCCAACCAAACATGCTAAAAGCATTTCCAATCAGTTTTAAGCAAATAAGAGGAAAAAATAAGAGATGTTAAACTGAACCTAAATCAAATCCTAAGATTAAACTGTACTGCATATTAGATGAGAGTTCAGGGGGTGTTTGGAATCAAGGCATTACAAAAAATATATATTATTATTATCTACTAGTTTAGAATATAATCTACTAACAAAAAACGGAGGTGTTTGGGTTACTTGGCATATATCTTACTTTCTTCAAAAAACGTTCATATTAGATTATTTAAGGATGTGCTGTATAAAATAATTTTTTGTTAATAAATCTTTCGCAAATACAAGCAACTATTAATTACAGTGGCCCACCATAAGTTTTAACATCGATGATCCTACTAGGAGTGCAACTATGACTCCCAATATTATATTTGGGGTGTTTGGAAACAAGATATTTCAATATATATATATATATATTATTTACTAGTTTAGAATCTAATCTACTAACAACAACAACAAAAAAAAAAAAACCTGGAGGTGTTTGGATTACTTAGAATATATCTTACAATATCTTACTTTCTTCAAAAAACCTTCATATTAGATTATTTAAGGATATGCTGTGTAAATTTTTTTTTTTTAATAAATCTTTTGCAAATACAGGCAACTATTAATTACAGTGGCCCACCGTAAGTTTTAACATCGATGATCCTTCTAGGAGTGCAACTATGACTCCCAATATTATATTGGCCTCACAATGCTTACAAATTTAATATTGGGTCCTATAATCATATCACAATTACATAACTTTTGTCAATTATCGATATTAGGTGAATCCTACTAATGTCTTACTAGGGGGCTTTCATCATGATTGCCCACATTAGTGGGTCCCATACTACAAAAATTAGCCGGGTTCCTTATTAATTATTAAAATTGAATAGTGTGATTGCAATTATCAGTTCGGCATCATTAAATGCATCTTGCTATTTGAGAGCCACCCTTATGTTAATATGGCTACCAACATGAAATGGGCCCCACAGTGCTTGCCAATGGATAGATTCATTGACATTAGATGGGATTATTTATTTTAAAAGAATTAAATAAGGCCATTTGTGATAATCACCATTAGATGTATTACACTATGGTTATGAACATTTGGTGGAGCCACCTACTTTAATTAAACAACAGTGCTTGGATCTGAAGGTCTTAACATTTAATCATGTGGTTTTTTAATAATAGATTGGTCCTACTATGATTATTAACATATGTAATTACTAATTAGTGGGTCCTACATTGGGTCGATCAATTGATTACTTTCATTCAATTTTTTATTCGGTGTATCATCTTTTTTTTTTTTTTTTTTTATAAATTGCCAAACACTTCAAATGAATATTGAAATTTGTAAAAATTATCGAACACCATAACCGACACAATATAATAATATGATATTATTTTATTATATGATAAATAAATCTTACAATATTTAAACTCGATGATATTATATTATGCATTGAAAATTAAGGGGTAGCATTATTATGAGAAAAAATATAAGGTGATAATAGGAAAGGAAAATGAAGAGTTATTATGAGAAATTTATGAGGTATTAAGGGGTAGTGTTCCTCTTTATTTTTCACAATACTGCTAATAAGAAAAGTTGGAAAGAGAGATTTGAGGGGAAGTTAAAAAAGAGATTTTAAGGAGAATGATAAATATGAAGTCCTAAATGAATGAATAAAAAATGAATGTTGTGAAGGGACGTGAACATTACGACATATGAGAAACGGTTTTAGGAGTTAAGGTAGAAAGGTAAAATTCAATTGAAGGGTAGTGAAAATCAATTGAGTGAAATTGAGGCGATTTACCAATTGAAGCTTGTTTGCTTCATATATTATATAATATAATTATTCTTTTTAAATTTGTCTCAATAACATTTAATTTAAAAAAAAATTGTTTCATTTCACTAACTTATTTTCTATTGTATCAACATCATTGAAGATGAAAGATAACATTAACCCTCCAGCCATTGACACAAGTACTACACCTAGTCAATTAGAAACTAAGAGACTGATTCAATGTCTAACACTGAAACAACCGGATGAATTGTCCAATCTTCTTATTCTCCAAAACTTTGAATTAATTATTATTCAACTTTGAATTCGAAGCAAAATTCATTATTTATTATTTTGCATAAACTTATTTTAGTTTAAAGATTATTTCATATTTCATTATTTTTGTATGATAGCTACGTGCAGCTATAATTGTGCCCTCGTGTTTATATAATACTCTTCATTTCTATTAAATAATATATATTTTTAATCTTATTTTATATATATTCTCATTTTTTGGGTTTAGGCTAAGCACATACCTTATTGCTAGTTTATATATATATATATATATATAGAGGAATATTCATATGCATATTTCCCTCACCATAAGGTGAGGGATACTTCCATAAATGAGTATTTTCAACTATAAAAAAGCTCACCTCATGTATTTGAAAAGTCACTTTTGTACTTAAAAATGCTCATTTATGGAAGCATCCATTACTCTATGGTGTGGGAAAGATGCATGTGATCATTCCCCATATATATATATATATCATATTTAAATATCTTTAATATGTCAAATTCTTATCAGAAATTCTAAAATCCAAATACGTCCGAAGTGAAATTTAAAAAATAGTATCAAAATAAACCTTTGGTTTCGTGCAAATATAAATTAGGAGATGGGGAATGAACAAAGAAGGAAGATGGTAATGCATCACAAGTGGGATCCTGCGGCCCCACAGGAAAATCCTAACCACAGGTTCGCTCTCACGTTAACTCGAGTTACTCGGTTCGGGCTATAAAAGAAAAAAATTGCCCTAGCGTCCATCTCTACGGAAAAATCAAAACTATCCCTCTTATCGCTCGCCATATCGAGTAGCAGAGACCAACACAGGAGAGACAAAGAAATATATACAAAGTAAGCAAAGCTTCCTTTTCTTCTATTTCTAGGGTTTCCCATCTGCTACGCGACTGTTGATAGGGTTTTTACCGTTCTCATTTCACGAGGGTTTGTTTGATTCTCGCTACCGTTTCTAGGGTTTCATTGTCTTTCTCGTCTCTCACCTTCTTCTCCTTCTTGTTGTCCAAGGACTTCTGGACATGGCAGGTAAGGAAGAGATGCGGATCTTCGTGGGTGGGTTGTCCTGGGACACGACTGATCGACAGCTAGAAGATGCTTTCAGCCGTTACGGAAAAATCCTCGAGGCCCAGGTAAGATTTATTGCAGATATCTGGTTTTCCGAATGTTCATCAGAAGGATTTCATCCAAGGAAGTGAAAAATCCCAAGAATTTTACTTACGAAAAGCTTGTTATTTGGTGTTTCGGTCTTTTCGCTTTTGATCTAGGGTTTTTTTTTTTTGAAAACTCGTGTTGGTTTACAGTAAGTATCTGGTAGCAAGGACCAGCGTAGTGTTTGAAAGCCATCCATCCCTTTTAGGTTACTGTTCGTTGCTGAGAAGGCCAATGTGTGGGGGAAAAAATCCTCTTTTTAACTAGAAATCTAGCAAGGTGGAACCTTATGAATGTTTGCCTACTTTGTATTGAATTTAGAGGCTGGCCCGTCTTTATTCTGCGTATTGAATTTGGCTTCCCATTAAGGGGTCTAAAGTCGAAGAATTAGGGGTAAATATGCACAAATGGCCATCAAATGGTTTCCCTTTGGTAGGAAATGATTGCCCGAATCAAATTATCGGTTAGTGGGGGTCCCATCTACATCACCATCTTATATCTTTCACTCTTTCGCCTCTTTGAAGTTTTTTTTTTTTTTCCTGGTTCCCACTGACTTTACTGAGGATTCTTTGGAATTCAATACTGAGCAAAGAAATGGGTCCTGAAAGATTATTGAGTTGAGTAGTGAAGGTTCAAAGGCGAAATCTAGAAGGGTCAATTTCTTCCCTATGCTTTAATTTCCCATGGTTGTATGGTTGGGTTGGAGGACAACCATTTCTTAACTAAGGGGAGATTATTTCATCCTGCGCTTTCATCCACTTTGCCGAAAGAATTGTCTAGAAATCATAGGGATCTGAGACTGATTAAACAAACAGGCCCTAAGGGTGCAGATAAGAGGTAAAATTTTCAGTGTATAAAACTCTCACTGCTGCCGTATTGTGAGGGTGTGCCTGGACTACTGGCTTTCATTTGCAATTCCATTTTATTGGCATATGATATCTCAAAAGGGAAAGAGTTGTAAATGCTGAATTGTAACTGTTGATTCCTGCCTGTTTGTTTCGTTCTTGGGCATTTTTAGAAGGTGCTATTCAATTATCACTCAAAGTCCAGTTTAGTGGCAGGCGGGCCTCACTTCAACTGCATTGAATTGACGTGCAGTATCACTAAAATATTTATTCTCGTATGTTTTATAGTAGATAGCAATGCACTATGGTTTAGTCAATAAGAAAACTTGAAAATAGCCAATGGTTTGTGATAATCTATCATATCTTTTTTTCATTTTTGTCTGGCTAAGCTATCTAATATCAGTTTGTTGCTTCTTTCTTGCCTTCTTACTGCCATTTTGGTTTAGTAGGTTTTTAGGCATTGAGGCTGCAATTCTTGTTAATCATCTATGTCTTCATTCTCCATTTTATTAATTGTGCATTTTGTGTTTTCTTTTGTTTTTTTTTTTTTCCTCCGGAATACTCTCTGTGCTCTCTCGTGACGGCTTAGCTTGACTTTTGCGAGAGAGATTTACTTAGTTGGATTGTGTCAAGTAATGGAAGCATGATCTCATCTGTGTGATTTACACCAGTTTTTCGGTCTTGAGATTTTCAAGCTCAGTAGCGTTTGCAGAGGGAAAAAAAGGTAGAGACAGACGATTTCTAGATAAGCTTAGCTTTGGCCGACAGGATTCAGCAGTTGGTTGGATGGATGTCTGCCAGTCCAACATCATTGCAGTATTTCTGGAGGATCCTGAATTCTGCAGACATAAATTTTTTTTTTGATTGTTTTGAAACCTGAATGAATGCCAAACTATCATAGAGCAGCTGTTAGGGCCCCCCTTCCCCCCTCCCCTGCAACACTAAAAAGAGATGTTACAACAGTTCACAGTGGAAAGAGGTCCTCCAACTTGATGATATGTAGGCTGTCACTGCCAAGGAGTTATGGACTTTTTTCTATTGAAGATTGTTTTGTACTGTTGCCTTTTGGTTTTTTCAGAGTCCTGAGGTCTATCAGTGTTCTGTAAATGGTGTCTGATGATTCAAGTGTAGGGATTCTTCTCAAGGACTGCCACACATCTACAGTTTGTTGATTGTTTTGTGTTAACTCTATAGATCGTTGAACCACATGAAAACACCATCTGTCTGCTGCTTGATAAGACTGTAGCCATTACACGGACCGAAAGATTTCTGTTTGTGACTGTCTTGTTGCTTGCAAGAGGTGTTTTTGTCGATCACCATTTTCAAAAGTCCAGTTGGGGGGGTCAGATACAGGGTTCAAAGATGCAGGTGCCTTGAACAGACTAAGCACTTGTCTGCTCGTGAAAGCAATGCACTATCAGAACTCCCTTTGATTGCTTAAATACCATCTGCTAACTTGACCGGTTGATGATATCAATTTGCTGTCCTGCTATCAAAACTTGTGCAAGAAACCTGGTTTGATACTTGCCGCATACTAGATGGTAACTTCTGTAGTGGTTACTGTCATGCCATTAGTTAATATTACTGAATGCTGCCAATGGATATGATTTGAGAGCAATTGCCTATTTTTGTCAGAGTGATTGTGGTTAACAGCACTATGTGGGTGAAAGGCATCACTTGTTTGAGGCGAATTGGTTCCAGTATTTTTTGCGTACTTCTATGGGGGACAATTTCATCCCCTATTATGGTAGTTGGGAATGAGCAGATGCCACATTTTCACTGGAAAAAAAAATGCATTTGTTCCTGTTACTCGCTTTCTTCCCCAATAAAAGTTTGCATCACCAGTCAATTATTTCTCTGGAAGTATGCTAGACATTGCGTCCATTCAGTATGATTTGTGAAGGCTGTGGTCTGAAGTAGCCGGATTGAAGTGGCACTCTGTTGGCTCCAGAGCCTTAATCTTGCATCTGGGTTGTTAATGTAATAAATGATGCTGCTGGAGGCTGGATTCAAATGATATCAAAATTTTGAAACCATAAATTTGTAACTGTGTTTTCTTAGGTACAACCTATACTTTTTCATTTCCCACCTGTCTTTCATTCTCCTCTTTATTCTGAAAAATCACCCTGATCCAGTTCGGATGATTATCAGGTGGCGCCTTGTGATGAAAAACTCTCACTTGGTATTGAAGCTTACCTAAATAAGGTGGCTTGCTACCTTTCATATAGTGACCTAGATTTCCATTTTCTGAATGCTGTATGTGAGGCAATTTTGTTAAGTTGAAGAAGTTTTCTTAAAGATTGAGAGCTTTGCACTTATCAGGAACTGCCTACTTGCATTTGGGAGAATTGTACAAGCTGTGATTTCCTTTTATCTGGCTAATGGCTAAAGTACAGACAGTGACGATGCAAGTTCAAAGAGTGGCAGCAATAAATTGTAGCTGTGTCAGTTTTGCTTGTCCTTTTCATGAGGTAAAGCTCGTGATGATAATTGTCCGCAGTGCTTGAAGTATCTACACAACTTTTATATGGCGAGCAAATTTTTGTGGTAACATTGAAAGACCTATTGAGTAAGATGCACGGATCAATTTCTTCATTGTGAAACTATTGAGGGTGTCCATTGTCATCTGATCCCGGTTACGTGTTTTAGTAATAATGTTGCTTCTTCTGAGAACCAATGACTGTGGGTGGGAATGCACAACTATAGTGGTGATCTCGTTGCCAGAATTTAGCTTGTAGATCGGATCTAGTAAAATTATCAGGAAGGATTGAAGATTCTTTTTGAACCTTTGAGGCGTAGTGGGACTATTGTGCAATTGATATTTGGATTTGAGATTGTTTTTGAGTGTCAGGCGGTATGTGATTATGTGTGATGATTTGTTGGGGATAACATGGTAATGACACTGGCAAACTTTGTCAGAGATTCAGGTACATTCAGTCAGTTGGAAAGCCAACATGTTAATTTGTGTATCCTCTTCTGTTTTGAGTAAGGATTCTTACCGGTTATCTCTCTCATCTTTATAATATTCATAAATTTAACAGTTAATAGAAACTCAGTTTCTTTTGTTCCTCATTATTTGTTGATAGCTTATTCCACAAGCTTTTTATTATGTGATAAACTGCTAGTGATATTGACTTATTACTCTTACAATTATCACACATTTCTGGCCCGAACCTGACCAGAGCGCTGAATGGAACATTTGAGCGAGGTGTTCCTTTTCAGTATCATATTTGAAACGGAATAGTCTGGCAATTTTGGCCAAAATGGAACGGAATTGATTACTTTACTTTTTGCAAAAAAGAATCTAAAAAAATAAAAGCTCTCTGAAAAGGTTATCAGATCCTGATGCTTGTGTATCAACCGCCTCTGTCCAGCGCTTTTAAAAATTGAAACTATCCATCTAACAGGCCCTCTTTAGTAGGCAATGGCTTTAATTTCACTTCAATTGGAGTATAAGTACCTAGATCTGCATATGGAGATTTATCTTTTACATGATAATCAAACAGAGAATTTCACTCTAGTTGGAGTGAAATTTAGCCATTGGTTTTGGTTGGGAGGATATTTTATATGAATAGGTTGGATCAAGAAATCTGGCACCCAAGTAGGTATAATAGGCTTTCAGGTTAGGGTATATTTCTGTTTTTACTTAATACACCAGAGTTCTGAATGTAGTCTTGTGAAATTAAAAAAAAAATAGTTTTCTGATCCTGTAGAACAGACATGTTCATTCTCATCTGTTGTACAAATCAATATGGTTGTCCTCCAAGATTTTTTATTTTTTATTTTGTTTCCTTTTGATTTCTCTTCTTCCAATTTTGTTGTTGGGACCCAATTCATCAAATTCTATATTAGAGTCTACGCTTGTCCCATCTCTTCGATCCTCATCTGTGCAAAAGTTGGAAGGTCATTTCAATTGAACTCTCTAATTTATGGAAGCATTTTTTCTTAATCTTTCTTTCTTATTAATTTTTTTTAATTTTCAAATCTTCCTATTCTCTTAATCCTTGAAATACGGGTGGTAACTCATTGGTGAGTGTTACGTTTTGTTGCTTGAAGGTATAGTTAAGTTTCTTTTCTTTTATGTCATTTTTTTTCCTGAAAGATATGGTATAGTTAATTTTCCTAAAATTATGCACTGACTCATCCTTTTTATTATTTTTTTTTTTTGCATTGTATATTTATTAGTTTTAGTTAATTTGATTCTTTCTTTAGCCTGTAGAATTGTGTCATGAATTGGCCAACTATGTTGAAAGCCATGTTAGTTTGATTTTGTTTTTAATTTGTCGAAAAAAGCCTATAATTAATGAAGCTGTATATATTTTTTTATTCATGTTGTCATGTCTGTTGATAGATGTGATAATATTCATCAATATGATAAAAGCTCTAGTTTTGAGTGTTTCATGATGGTAGAAGGTAGTTGAGGCAGTTTACCTAAGAGTATTTAGATTGCAGGGACGTCAATTTTCTCATGCTTCATTTCCAAAAGTTTATTATATGAATTTTTTTTTATTATTGCATCATACCAGAGAAACTTTGATGACGCTTGAATTCTGGAAGTTAATTTCACAATTTTTTTAATAGTTAATATGACTTGGACATACAATTTGGTTGCGACAATGAACAACTTCCAGCTGTGCCACAGGCATTTGTGAGAATTTATTTCTTTATCAATTTAGGTCTCCTCAAGGTTGTTTTGGCCCCTCCTCCTGCAGTGTGTACGCTTTGTTTCAACTGGTCTGTACTATGCAGATGTTGGCTTGTAAACATGACTTGTGTGTGCACAGCATCATTTGGATCACCTGTTTGGATGGTGCTGTGCTTTTAATACCAGTACCTGATTGCAGTGGGAACCAAGACGAAACTGCCTAATATTGTTTTCATCAGTTGATGCAGGATTGTCAACTAACGTGGGTGTGAAATCAAAACTACTATAAATGAACCTTGAATTGTGTTACCATTTTCCATTTTCTTTCTATGTTTTTGTTTTTCATGTTTTATCTGCTGCAATTTTCTTACTGTTTCCTATCCTACCGGAATGGCCAGAGCTACTGTGAATAATTATGAAAATTGTACCAATTCTATGAAATCCTGAGAGCTATACTGACATCCTCTGCAAGCGCCATAAATAGAGAGTTATTATTGTTGGGAACTCGTAAAATTAATTTACAGATCCCTCACCTTTCATCGGTTGATGCAGGATTGTCAACTAGCGCAGGTGTGAAATATTACTGTTTTCATCAGTCGATGCAGGATTGTCAACTAACGTGGGTGTGAAAGCAAAACTACTATAAATGAACCTGGAGTTGTGTTACCATTTTCCATTCTCTTTCTATGTTTCTGTTTTTCATGTTTTATCTGCTGCAATTTTCTTACTGTTTCCTGCCGGAATGGCCAGAGCTACTGTGAATAATTATGAAAATTGTGCCAAATCTATGAAATCTTGAGAGCTATAGTGACATCCTCTGCAAGAGCCATAAATAGAGAGTTATTATTGTTGGGAACTTGTAAAATTAATTAACAGATCCCTCTTTCATCTTCCATGTTATCATCTCTTGACTCTGCTTGTGTAGATTATGTTGGAGAGAGATACAGGCCGTCCTCGAGGTTTTGGATTTGTGACCTTTGCAGACCAGCGGGCTATGGAGAATGCAATGAAGGAGATGCATGGAAGGGAGCTGGGTGGTCGAGTAATCTCTGTGAACAGGGCCCAGCCCAAAATGGGGTCAGATGATCCTGGCTACGGTTATGGTGGGGGTTTTTCATCAGGTGGCAGGGGGAGTTATGGCGGAGATCGGCCAGCAGGGCGCTCTGATTGCTTCAAGTGTGGTCGCCCAGGGCATTGGGCCAGGGAATGCCCGTCGGCTGGTGGTGGTAGTGGGGGTCGAATCTCTTCTCGTTCTAGGTTTGGTGGTGGTGGCCGTGGTGACCGCTTTGGAGGAGACCGCTATGGTGATCGCTACACGGATGATCGGTACGATGGCGGTCGCTATGGTGACAGAGATCGTGTGGACAGCAGAGATAGGTATGGTGGCCGTGACCGCTATGCCAGTGATAGGTACCCACCTGGTGGAGATCGCTTTCCTAGTGATCGCTATGGGCCTTCTTCTGATCGGTACCCTCCGAGTGGGTATGGCAAGGACAGGGGTTATGATAGGGAAGCAGCCCCGAGGGGAGGTGGTGCTGACAGGTATGGAAGTGGTGGTGGGCCTGCACGCTATGATGGGGGAAGCTACAGGGAAAGGCCCGGGCCTTACGACCGCCCTAGCAGGGGAGGACGCCCATCTTCATATGACGATCGCTATTGAGGGTAGCAGTTTGGTGAAGACAGCTTAGAATGTATGGTTTATATTCATGCCGTCTAGAGTTGCTTTTGGTCCTCCCTTCCTGGAATTGGATGGATGAATGTGGCGTGACATTTAACTTCTTCTGTTCTCTTATTTTGATATGTTGAAGGATTGTTGTTTTAAGTAGGTAGTTGTCATCTATCACAGCCATAGTTTGGTTATTTAGCAAGTAGGCTTGGCTAATTGTCATTTGTGTTCCTTTTGGTACGACTGGGAGTACGAAGTGGAAAGCAGGTATTTTGGTCGGGAGAAGTTTGTGTTGCTTGGACAATGCTTCCTCTTGGAACAGCAAGGTTCTTAAATCTCACTGCATTGTGCTACCTTTTCCCTTGTTTGTGACAGTGGGTGCTTCTTTCTTGTGCAATTTTAATAGCCCACAGGTAAAAGTTTGCAAGAGTTATTTGCGCATTACCGCTTTTGTTATTCCTATTAGGAATTGTGGTATTACAGGGGCAAATTTACAGGTATTGTGCTGTTACTTTTACACCCAGGAGGAAGTGGGCGTTGGTGATCCAGACCAATGCTCGACTGGCCCTGTCTTTGGTGTTTGGTTCAACTGAACTGGTGGATCAACATGGTATCTTTGCTAACTTCGGGGGTTAATTTTGTATCCTTGGAAATCCGATCACCTGTAATTGGGCATATGTGCAGCTCGAAACAATCGCCGACTTGAGTAGCGCACTCAGGATATCCAAATGCTTGGAATTGTAAATGGAACAGTCTGCACTTTGCTTATGATGCTTGTTTTAAAAATGCCCATTGGTTTCACAACGTTGATCCAATCTGCTAATTTGATGGGCGATGTTATTATTGCTATTGTTGATATTTCAAGCTGTTTGTAAAATGTATTCTTGAAAATCACTAAAATTGAAGATGCCACCAAATACTATGATAAAAATGGAACAGCCATCAAATACTATAATGAAAATGAAAAGAAAACCATCGCGCAATAAATCACATCCAAAGTCAGGTCACTACTACATCTCTATTTTATAAACTTCACCCCTACCTCTTATATAATCCTCTCTTGGAAACCATCTTGGCATGAATTCGTACTAATTCAATTAATTTTGTGAGCAACCCCTTACACATGCAGGCTGAATCTATTCTGTGTGATGGGTTTTGGGTTGCACAACTGATTAAAAATGGAGCTTCTAAGAAGTACCTGCAAAATTGCAAGTGTTTTGTGAGAGGAGAGTGCCCATCAAAGAGATGACGGCCGAAATGCTGTTGGCCACAGCGTAGGACGAATTTCTGCTAAAATTTGAAGTGTGTCTTTCATGTTGTAGCATAACATTTTGTCTAATCTGTCTCTTGTGAGATTACTATTGCATGTAAAACGTTGGTACAAAGGGGCTTTTATTATTATATATATGAAAGAGACTGATTTCAATTGAACTCAGTCTCCAGTTGATTTTAAACTAGGTTGACCCAAATAGCAAATCATATGTCAAATTGAAAAATGTACACCGAGTTTGCTAGGTGTTGAACCCTTAAGAAATGAAATGATATGTACACTTTCTAAAAACTGTGTTTCTATAGCTTTATATAATCAAATGTTCTAAAAATATATATAAATAATATAGATGGGGTGGTCTTTAAAATCAAATCTTACGGTCTAGTATTCTTTTGCTCTTTTTTTCTTGGTGACCTCACAGTTGTTTGTGATGTGGAAAAAATTAAAAAATAAAAACCTTTGATCAAAATAATGTTATAGATAATGAGTTGATTACTTATAATTTCGCATGATATAGGCATACACTATATTGTTCATTCAAATTAAACCATTATAAAAGTTTACATTTCTAGATTTCTTTATAAACAATAGGACATTTATCTTAATCTTACGACGATAATAATATAATTGATCATAATATCATTATCATCTTTTTCCACTTTTCAATTAATTTATATACTAGGAATAATATTTTAAATTTCTTATAAAATTTAAAAAGCTTGCCATTTTTTTTATAGTCTAGTCCCAGAACTGCATTTATGGTCCGTGGTCCGTGCCGTTGACCAGGCCGGGCCTGGCCATGACTGTTGATTGCACGGCCCAGCCCATTTGACTATGACCTTTTTTTTTGGGGCATAAAATGTGGGAATTTGACATGGTGGCTTTTCTTAAAAAAATGTCAATAGAAGTTTTAGTAATTGATTTCCTTTTCTTTCAAGAAATGAAATCACTGGTACTTCTTTCTTTCTTTAAAAGAAAATTATCTAAAGATATAAGACCTCAATCAGACGATTTTTGCCCTTCATGCAAATCATGTTGAATAGAATTGAATAATAATTTAAGATCAAGAATTGGGCGAATCTGCTAGGTTTTTGGGTTTCTTCCCTTTATGTCTTGTTGGTGGGTTGCAACATATTTGGAGTTTTTTTCGCTATAAGAATGTTTATGACATTATTAGTGAAATATACAACTAATTACTTTAGATTGTGATGAGTCTGTGGTGATTTATTTAATTTATTAATATATTTGCACGAGATTAACCTGCACGTTGCACAAGGGGTTTTTGTTAGTCGAAGTTGAATGCTTGTGCCTTGGAAGCTAGAAATAACTGTTGAAGTCATCGCTGACTCAACACGTACATCGGAGGGGTTGAGCCTGTGGCGCTATCTAGGGTAAGGTTTAATTGGGAAAAAAATAAAGGTAAAGTGACACAGTCATAGGGATTGTAGGAAGGAAAAATATATATTTTTTTCCATTGAGGGATAAATAGTTGGGCAAGATGGTAAAAATTAGAAAAACCTACCTATAGTTTCTCTTTGTCAACAAATCCACATATTGGGATATGAAATATATTAAAATGCAAAAGTAGAGGCCATTTATCTATAAATACTAAAACCATAGGGGCCTATTAAAAAATCTTAAAAACGTTACGGGGGATACATACAAAAGGAAACTCAAGAAAATACTTTTATAATAAAAAATAATATCGATCATGATTTTGGAAATTAGATTTTGACTTGTTTAACATTTGGCTGGATCTTTGCAAATCTTCTTGGCAAGTCAACTTTTGTTTATTTTTTTAATCCATTTGCCAAAGACAACGAAATTTAAAATAAATAAATAAAAAAACGTACAGGAGCCATGGCCAACTCCAGCCCATCGTGGGCCCAAAAAATTAGGGGCACAATTGTTTTTTGTTGAGACTAAACACATGATTATTTAATCGGTATAAAATTCACAAGAATTGTAAAGAATATATTCCTATTAAATATGGTTAAAATTGAAGGTGCTGGGGGTGGAATTCAAACAAGGCCATTAAATAGTATGGATTTTAGTGAAAATGATTAATCAGCCATCACTCTAGAAGTTAAATCTTAAGAAACCGAGGGTTGCATATGCTTCATCATCTTATATGCTTTGAATCAATAGAACCAACTTTACTGAAAAAATGTTCGGGCCAATTAATTTGGAGGTATTTGAATTCCCAAAACCTGTCCCCGGGGTGAATTCACAATTGCGTAAGTAGCATTTTGAAACTCTCAATTTGGAGAATTCTATTAGACAAAGTGATAGTCCAAAAAGCGGAATTGTTTGGATATCACATATCAAACAGCGAGCACTCTTAACTTTAGAGTTCATATGGTTTCGGTTTTAAAAGGCCAAATGTTGAGTTAATACGGGGTTTGACTTCTAAGCCCAAAGTTAAGACTTTGATATTTCCAATGTGGGATTTAGACAAACCCTCGCAGTGCTACCGAAGCACTCTTCCCTTACACCTGCGACTTCCCTTTCTTTGCTCACATGATCACTTGACCTAGTTTTGCCTCAAAGGATTACCCAGGCAGATTCGGGTCTCACAAATTCTCCCTTACAAATTCAAAACAAATGCATGCATGTCAGCCCTAAAATGCCTTTAGGCTTTGGGTTAGGGCAACCCACATTTGAGTCAATGAGGACATGTACCACACAAGTCAATTTAGTAGGGTAATGCACTGCAAAAATTGGGTAGGGTGCCTTGAATATGACCTAGTTTAAGAATCGTCATCATTATGAAAGTCCCATGAATCCCATCTATTTAAGGATGAGGTGAGCTTCACTAAAAATTATATTCATCTATAGACAATGCTCTATTGTTACAATTAAGATTAAAAATAAATTCATATCAGAAATATTTAAGAAACTAGAGCAGTTTTCTTGTTGAAAAGTATTTGATTAAATAAAACAATTTTCTTAGATAAAAGGAGAAGCAACATATTTAATTTCATGCTTTATTGGTGTGCTTTCTATTGTTTCTTAGAGTAAACTACTCATGTCTCTCTTTTTCTATGGTTAATCGCCTATCTCAAGCATCATATCTAAAATACATATGAGTTGGACACATAGAGTTTTATGGTGAAATAAACTTTACCAAAATAAAGAGGTCAGGGTTGAAGGATAAGGGATGAGAGATAAATTCTATAAGGTGGAGATGCAGATATAGACCTTCACTTTACTACGTATTGAATTACAAGGTGATGGCAGGGTATTCATTTTCCGTCTTTTTTTATTGTTTTTCTTCTTTCTAAAGAAATGAAAGGTTATTTGATGCTCGTTTCTGGAAAGTTATCTTTGATCTTCATTTTTAGCCACTTATGGTATGAATCACATTTGCTCAATTGTTATGTATTCGGATGCAAATAATCAAGCCCAATGAGGCAAGTTTTATGGTTCTAGAAAGGCATCAATTTTCTGGATTTCAACCCAAAGTGAATACCAGTTCTATCCTCTTTTTTTTTTTTTTTTTATAATTGCTGATTAGGGTTTTCCCTAGGTCTTTGACCCATTAAGACTAATCCCCTAGGTTGGGAATAACAATTATATGAGTGTCAAATTCCAGCTTGCTGCACTTCACAGGAGGATAGTGTTAGCCCTGCTGTGACCCAATAATTCATTAGTTACATCTATGAGTTTTACTTGATTGGAGAGTTTGGATCCTCTGTAATAGTTGTTATATGCTCACGAGTAGACTAATAACAGTGCGCCATGCCTAAACAAAATCACATGCAGGGCTGCTCCCACTTCATTCAAACCTCTTAAAACTTCAAAGAGGAGTGCTAGAGAGATGGAATGACAGACCGATTGGGAGCTTGAATTGGGTCCTAAGGATATTTTTACTCTCAAATCTCCTTCACTCAATCACTTACATGTCTCTTCAGTATTTTATTTTTGGAACTGGGGCTACCAATCGGTACATCATCCTCTCTCTAGACTTTTTCAACTTCAAAATCACGGGCATTTTGTGTAGATGTAGCCCGCCTTGAATGGTCTTATCCACTTAAATATCACTTGGTTGGAGGCCGGACTCATCCACTTAGTTCGATCAGTCTTGTTCAAAATAAATGACCCTGTGAAAGAGACCGATGCTGCAAGTGCAATGATACAATCTCCACGTTCCCAACGTTGTACTGGAATAATGGACTTAAACTTCCACCGTATGGGGCCAAAGCTCATTTATGCACAAAAGACAAGCTGAATTGACCCTTTGATGGGTGGGTCTAGGACGTTTCCATCAATCAGTGGCTCACAATGTGCAAAATTTTCATCTTAGAAATGCATTTTGATAACGGTGGGAGTCTACGCTCATTTATGATGAAAATACTTTTATAATTGAAAGTAGCATCAATATGATTTTAAAAATTAGATATTGATTTATTTATAAGTTTTGAGAAATCATTTGCGATAGTTTGGGCACTTTCAACGCAAATTGCAACGACACCAGTAATAAATAGTTGGGTTATGCAAGTTGATGGCCCACCAAGAAAAAAAGATATCTCAAAAAGAGCGTGCATGAAGGTAGCAAAAATAGATTTGAAGGAGTGCAACTTATTTGACTTAAGATAAATGGGATGGAGAAACAAAATTCATATAACCAACCTCCAACATAGTTGTGAAAAGGATTTGATGATGATGATGATGATGATGATTTATTCATAAGTCTAAGTGTATCTTGATAGAGTGACGTCTGCTGGAATTCATTTCTAATTTGCTCTTGATTCGGTTTCCTTCAAAGGAGATGCTATTTGATGGTGATTTTGGATGTTCACCTTTGATTGTTCGCTTTTGACCGCTTAGAGAAGTACAAAATCTTAAAACTCCTAGCAGTTCAAATACATGAAAAATACAATTTCATGTTTATGTTGATATAGGTTTTCAGTTGTCCGAGATTAAAATAAGTTTGTTTCTCTTTTTTATGGCTAATTGCCAATCTGAAGAAACATATCTAACCACATTCAAGGTTGAAAGATGTTTAATATTAGAATTTGGTTGATTTGGTGTGGATCCAGATGAATACATTTCTAGGCTCAGACGGCATCAGAATTTGAACACCCAAATGCAATTCAGTTTAAGAAGAAAATTTTAGAGCTCAAGAAACAAGCATGACTGGATTAGGGGGTATCGTAAGGGACCATTTGGGTTCCATGAAAGTTGCATTTCCTAGATCTAAGAAAGCTTCATGTGCTCTGGAAGATGAACTGCTAGCCCTTTTAGAAGGATTAAAGATTTGTAATATATCTTATGAGTCAACTTCTGTTATTCTGGAAAGTGGAAGGAGACTCGCTCCTCATTAATTTCTCAAGCTTTGGCGAATTCATAGAATCTCTCGTGACATTTAATGCATACTTGAAAGATGATAAATAATATTCTTCAGTATAATCCGAAGTGGCGAATCTCATTTTGCCTCTGGGAATGCAACCGGCCAACCAGTAGAGTCCTTATCCAGGATAAGGCTTCCTCCTATCATTCTGTTATGTGTGCAGGAATCTCAAGTTCCACGTGAAGGCCAGCAGCCTCCAATTTTTGCTGGAGCAACATCAGGGAGCAGGAGAGTTTCCTCATTTCATACAGATACTCTGGAGTCTGTACATAACATGTAAATTGGTTGTCTTTTGGGTTCTGTGGTTGGGTCTTGTATGTTTTTAAACCTTTTCTTCTGGTTTTATAATAGTATACTTTTCAGAAGAAAAAGAAAAAGAAAAAGAAAAAGAAAAATGAAAATAGTAATAAAAGAGCTGTTGGATTATAAGGGGGAATCAGAATGGAAATTTAAGAATCTGAGTCCAAAATAGTTATGGGCCAATTACAGTTTGAAACCACTAAATAAGCTCATTAATATGGAAAAATTCTAAGGGCATATTTATGTAACGAGAGAAGTCGTGATCTAGAGGAAAAATCGTGCTATTTTGCAATGGGATTTGGGAAGGCGCCACAAAACAAAAGAGTCTTGATCCCTTCTTTCGTAGAAATAGGAGATACTTTTTCATTTAATCAAAATTAGCCAACTGTGTAAATTCTCTTCCTTGATTTTCTCATTGCAAGGAAGCAATTGAGAGGGTGCATTAGTTGGCATGAGGTATTACACAATTGACTAATTTTAATGGGACCTGGGGATCGAACTCCAAAACAAAAGGCTATAGCAAGTGAAATCCTCTCATTACACACATCCGCTAAATGTGTACTCAAACTTGAGAGCAAGGGGTTGCTCAATCAGTTGAGAACTCTTCTTCTCACCTTTTAGTGTCCAAAGATCAAACCTTGGGTACCCACGTATATCACGAATGGAGTATTTTAAACCTTGGGAGTAAACATTATCCCCGGAATGGATCTCTTAAATGGATCCAGCCCCTTGGTTGGGTGAAAGGAAAAAACAGGGAAAGGATAAAAAAAAAACAGACTCAAAACCTCAAATCATACCATAAGAGTCCAAGAGGCCCCAACTTGCCGGGATCCATTTACGCAAGAGTTTTGGCTTCCAGTCATCCCAACAAATTCACAGGATAAAACGGAGGCTGGAAACTATGAAAAACAAAACTAAGTGGGCCAACTTGTGGGGAATCCAACCCTCACACTCATCTAACCCATGTCTGCCAATGGAAATGACAGATTTTTTATCCGGACCAATACCCATATTCACAATGGATTACATTACCTTTAGGTTCTGTGAGGCATTTTTTTAACAAAATATAAAACTGATTTCTAAATGCAAACGTTTTTTTTTTTTTCTCTTTTGAGAATTTCAAATCAGGACAAATATATATATATATATATATTTCAAAACAAGGCTTGAATTTTCCAATTAACATTTCAAATCAGACATTCGGTGAGAAAATAAATTTTTCAGCAAGAATATGTGTTTTCCGGCTACTTCCCATCATCCCTATATCTCCCAACCCTACGTACCCATTCTCTCTCTCGTCCAAATAAAACCACAAACTCACGGCATCTTCAACTCTTTTTCTGCCGGCCTACCTCCAAGCCAAACAAAACCCAAACACGAGGAATTTAGTTCAATGAAAGATAATATGAATAGTTTCAGCAGGGTTGCTTAGGGTTTTCTATTTACATAAATAAATGTAATAGAGTTGGGAAGAATACAATAAACTACTTTTGATTGTGTAGTTAATTTTTCTCCCCCTTCCCCTCCCGTCAACATGGTGGTGGTGGTGGGAAGCAAAAAGCATTTTGACTCGATTGGCATACTTTGGTTGGATTCGTTTAGTCTTTTTAGTTGATGGATGGTATGGATTGAAGTGTGGGACCCAGATTGAAGTGTGGGACCCAGTCACTGATGCTCTCTTTTCATTCTATGTCATCTATCTATTTATATCTCTAAGGGAATGTGGTTTCCCTTCGGTTAACCACAAGCCATGAAACCACAATTCCTGAATTCTTAGAATATATAGGAACATGTGGCAACATCTCTCCACGATCCTATCTCCCCCCTCTACTCTCTCTCAACTACCCTCTTTGTAACTGCTCTCTCTAACCGATTGGAGCTGCTCTCTCCAATTTAATATGAAAAAATAAAATAAAATTAAAACACTAATCAAGGGTGTTGAAGAGTTTTGGAAACGAGCGAGCTTTGGGCTCTGTGAGGGAATTCTGCACATCATCATCTTTACCCATGCAGAAACAGAGGCAGCACCCAACAGATCACCGGTTGAAGAGTTCTGCGATTGTTTTTACATCACAGATCTATCAACAACATTTGATATGTGCTCTGAACAAGAATGGCCCACCACCGATCATCCTGGTTCCTTCTTCGACTACACAGTTGCTAATCAAGGGTGTTGAAGAGTTTTGGGAACCGGCGTCCTTTGGGCTCTGTGAGGGAATTTTGCACATCATCATCTTCACCTGTGTAGGAACAGAGGCAGCACCCAACAGATCACCGGTTGAAGAGTTCTGCAACTGTTTTTAAATCACAGGTCCATCAACAACATCAGATCTGTGCCTTGCTCAAGAGTGGCCCACCATCGATCATCCTGGTTCGGGACCTTTCTTTAATTGGCTCTATCTCTAGAAAAATCAGCTGAAGGCCTAATTCCTTCATTCATATATTTCATACATATGCAACTTTTTGGCTCTTTTTCTCACTGTGGGGTTAGGGATCAGAAGGTGGTGACATTCATTCATTTGTTCCTCTTCTGAAACGAAGGAGGTGAACTTGAAGAAGGAAAGGATGCTGAGGGTTACAGGAAGAAGACTCTCTTCTTCTCTTTCATGGCGGTTGAAGAGTTTTCATCACTCACAAACAGATCTGATCTGTGATTGGTCAACATCGTGGGACCCACATATAGATCGGAGAGGAGGAAGATGCGGATGAGGGTTGCGGAGGACCTGAGGGTGAAGTTGAAATGGGAGTCGTCGGATGCGAGGGAGAACAAGTGGAGGGTAGTTTTGGGGTTGATGTACGGTTGGTTTCGAAGAGGAGGCGGTCGAAGAGGTTGGGGGAGAGGAGGGCTAGGGCTTCATTGGATTTGGGGATCTTCTTCTTATCTCTCTTCTAAATCACAATCGAAAAGCTAAATGCAGCAAGCAAAAAAAAGAGAGAGAGAGAGAGAGAGAGAGAGAGAGAGAGAGAGAGAGAGAGAGAGAGATGGAGAGACAGGAGAAACGGGCAAAACCCAAAGAGGGGAGAAAACAAATTAAGAACAAATTAAACTAAAACCCTGGCACCATGGGGAGAAAAAAATCATAATCCAAAATAATGCAGATACAAAAAATGGAATCACTCGAATTTCAATAAAATGGTGATGAAACAATCTATTCCTAATCGACCTCTGAACAATCCAACCTAACATTAGAAGTGAAAAACCACCAAACACAAAACCTCACAGAAAAACCCATTTCAACATTACAGGACCTGCAGAGAGCTCAGTTCCCATCAAAGAAAAACCCATTTCAGCATATGAGAATCTTCAGATTTTCAGAACCCAACTCTCATGAATCAAAACATGGGTCTTCTTCCATTCCCATCAGTACCACGAACACCCTCAAAAATTATAAAAAGAAATAAAGAAACAGTGCATAGATTCATTTTCCAATTCAAAACATGGCAATCAAAGAAAAACCAATGTACCAAACCTAACACAAATGACCCTCAAAAGCACCCATCATCTCGCAACATCTCATCATTTATTGATGAGAAAAGGAATATCCCTCTTCTTTGGTACCTGAGAAAAGGAATATCCAGCATAAACAAGTCATGAGCTGGATAAAACCCAACATTACACAATCTCAGTTTAGAAAACAGAACGAAGCCAATTGATCCAATCAAGTCAATACCTTTAAACATGATGAAATTTCAGAAAAAGAAAAAAAAAATATCAAATGAAAATGTGGAAGAAGTTCCTTGGGTACCAGAGATTGTGTGATAACACTTCAATGAGAAAAAAAAAAAAAAAACGAGAGAGAGAGAGAGATGGAGAGACAGGAGAAACAGACAATTAAACAAAATAGAGAGAGAAAGGGATGGATGAGACGATAACGAGGGAGGAGAAGAAGAGGAAGGAGAGGGTTCTGCTTCCATTGTTGAGAGAAAGAGAAATAGAAAGGGGACGCTTAAGAGCTGATATGCAACACCTCCCAATAGCTGTTAACAAGGAAAAAAAAAAACCCCACTCGTCAACTATACTGACTCTCCTTCTCTCCGCCAGGTGTACTAATCTAAGTCCATTAGCTGTCATAGTAGGACTGCCAATCACATAAACTAGCTTAAAGTACCCATTTGATGCACAATTTTACATACAGACCCAAAGAGGGGAGAAAACAATGAAAAAGCAAGAATTATATAAAAAATCTTCACAGAAATCGAATTCAACAGAAAAATAGAGGGTGGACTAGGATTCATCTTTCTAGATTAGGATCCTGTTGCATTCTGTATCAGACATAGAACCTCTTAGTTGCATCTGAATTCTACTTTACCATTTTTATTCTGGATCACTAATTGATAAGATGTACAATAAAATTTTATGATAGGATCAAAGATGTGCAATAAATATTTTGATTGCTAGATCATCATGGAATTAGTGGAGGATTTTATCCTATGACATTATCTAACCCAGTAATGATGATTAATTATACAGATTAAAAAAGAAAGAAAGAAAGAAAATAGAAGAGAACACAACTAGAAAATAAAAATAATAAACTTATACGACCTGCCGGATTTTAACCAGCACCCTAAGAACTGGCCAAACAATTAACGAAATAAACTTTGAAATTGGTATTCAAAGTTAAAAGGATATACTGTTAGAAAAAAACTGTATAAGAATCTATTTCTATTTTTTTATTATATTTTATGAAAAGACAAGAGCCAAAAAAGACTAAAATAAAATCATTTATTTACAAAAAAAATGAGTCAAATTATGTAATGCGAAATTAAATTAATTTTCAAAATTGTGTGTCTAATTTAAGACGGAATATTGGGTCTAATTCAGGCCATAAATTTGGGTACAAAATCAGGTCAGAATTCTGGGTCTAACTCAGGCCAGAAGGGCACTCCAAATCAAGCCAGAATTACATAGTCAAGTAAAAACATAATTAATCTAAACTTATAATTATAAACCAGTTCAGACTAATGAATAAAAAAAAAGGGACAAGATTAGGCCACAATTTAGATCAAGTGTGACTTGATTTAGGGTTAATTTCTTTTGTGTTGCAAAAATATACACCAATAATGAGCTGTATACAGTTTATAATTGTAATTTTATTATAATTTAATGACGATAAAAATTAAAAGATAGATGAATAACGGTGGGCCCGCATACAGTATTTCTGTATCTATAAAAAAAGGATGGTTTGAATAGAAAATTATGAAGGTTCATGATTATGACTTTCTCAATAATGTAACACAATTCCTATTCTGAGCAGGAATATAGTTATTTTAGGTGGCGTGACTAGAACCCAAAGCCGAGTATATTCAAGAAGTTCTAAGGATTCTCATTGAGGTATTTAATAATTCTCTGTTTGCTGAAATCAAATTATGAAGATTTGTCAAATCTTATGGATCATGTGTCTTTGAGAAACTTATCATATGTTAAAGCATACACAAGTTATATTTCACGTTTTTCAACACGTTTGGCTTGCTTAATGTTGTCCAATTTCAACCACAACTTATTGGTATTTAACAAATCAAATTATGAAGATTTGTCATATCTTCAGGCCAGAATGGCAGTCCGAATCAGGCAAGAATTACAGATTCCAGTCAGCCCAGAATTAGTACATACTTATAATTCTAAACCAGTTTAGACTTCAGGGTAAAAAAACAGGCCATGATTATGCCAGAATTACAAGCCTAAATCAGGCCAGAATACAGCCTAATTTAGGTCAGAATATATCTTTTATTTATTTATTGTTACACTTGCCCGGGCTTAATCAAACTCCATTTACACCTCACGTAAAGAATAAAACATTCGGAAAAACACATAAAGATCAAATTAGCAAAAAAAAGGACTAAAAAATTTAATAATTAATCAATTTAATAAAAATAATTCGTATAAGTCTATTTTTTTGTGATTTCGTAGTCCGTGCATAGCACGGGGTTTTGCTAGTTAGTTTGGATTAGAAGTTTTTGAATTTGGGTTAGGTGGAGACTTTTGTATCTTTGCTACAAAGGACTGCCATCTCATAAGAGGAAGTTATGAGAATTGAGAGAGAGATTGTAAGAACGGTGGGAGATGATTTTGATCTGGAGAGAGAGACTTTAGGGATGGATTTAAAGGTTTTAAAGGAACGGTTGACTTTGATGATGCGATTAGATATGCGTCAACTAAATTTTGTTGACTTTCCGGTTTTTTCTTGAATCAGAGCCATTGATCAACGTCTCTTTTATAATAATAACCTGATTATTAGTGGATCGGATGCTGATAGGGATCTTTGATCACTTAAATCATTGTCACGAATTCGGAAAATGTTAGGGAAATTTCTAATTTGAGGATTTTCTTATATTGAGAACTTTTGGGGAAATAAATTAATATTTTAACAATAAAAAAAAATAAAAACATTGAAAAGTTAAAAATAAATATAAGTTATCAATTTATAATAAGTTCCACTTTTAATCTTGCTTTTGTTCTAAAAAATTATATTGGGCCTTTATTTTGTTTTAATCATGATAATATTGTGATAAATTGAAATTACTACGATAATATTAAGAAAATGGTGAGATTAACCATACCTTTGGAGAGGATGAGAGATTATGAATAGAAGATCCTTTTAAAAAATATCTGGAGAGAGAGAGAGAGAGAGAGAGGAACTGGAGGTGAGATTGAGAAGCCAAGAGAATATATCATCAACCGGGCCCTATCAGATTGATGATTTGTAAAATTGAGGGACCATTTGTTGGAATGGAATTGAGGAAATAAAGGTGAACATTCATAAATGACTGTCAAATAATTTGCCCATTAAGATTGATGATGGGTAAAATTGAGGGACCATTTGTTCGAATGGAATTAAGTAAAGAAATAAAGGTGAATATTCATAAATGGCTGTCAAATAATTTGTCCTTCAATGGTAAATGAATTATCCCTATATGCTGATAATTATAGTGTATCAGGGTACGTCACGAATTGTGGATGGCATAACGCTAATATAATGATTATGATCAGTAATAAACCTAATTTACTGTTAATGTTTCTTGGAAGCCTTTCTCGGTTTTTAACCTCATGCCCCACTATTGAGAGGGAATGCCTATCTGGGTAGAAACCAAAAGGAGAAGCTCAGATCAATTGATGATGATTGACAAACATATGGCTGATCTAAACCGCCCCATATCACTGTTCCTTGTGTATTTGCACTGGGAAAGATTTCGCGTCAATTGGTGTCGCGCCAAAAGTAGTACACAAGAATAATAACATTTTCATCTACATTATTCCAGATTTAATAGTCAAATAGTACAACTCATAAAGAGGATTTGATATTGATAGGAAGATAATTGATGAAATCATTTCAGTTTTATCTATCTGCTCAAAGATCCAAAGTTCCAAGTTTAGGTGTTATGGCTTTCATATGCCGTTTTTAGGTTTGTTCACTGCTACCCGCGAAAAGTTGGCATTGTAGTCTGCAATCCATCCTTCCATGATTTTCTTTTCCATATTCCGTTGTGAGACTAACCAGTCAGGATCGTTCGGCAATGCAGGCAATATATCCAAACAATGGGCTCCTGAATAGTTTAGTATGAAATTTGAAGTCAATTTATATGCTGAGTTAACTCTAGTGTTAATAATCCAAGTAGCAACATTCATACCTTGAGTTGTGTATATGGCTACAATGCTGTCAGATATATTCTGAAGCACTCTGCAATCGCAATAGTCAATCATTAGATATTTCTCAATAGAATCAAAACTGGCGAAGGATTTTCTCAATAAAATTAGTCCTACCCTCCAGAGCTGTAAGGGTCTCTGAGTCCGTTGGAGAATATAATGTTGCTTGCAAACCGTTTTAGTACTGATTTTATATCCTGCGTTGTTCAGTAAGATTTAATAGTAAGTTCATAGAAGAGACCAATTCATTTTCTAGCAGTCATAGAACTCATTGTATTGACAGATAAACCAAACTAACAAAAATGTTGATCAGTCTGTAACTAAACATGATGGATATCATACAGCGCAGCGAATAGGAAGAAAACAATATTTTCAAGAATATGCATATGCTCTTCTTCCTTTTTTCCCCCTCTATCAGCAACATGGGGGCATGCATTGGCATTCTATATGAACACATGCGGAAGTGTGAAAACAAGTTTGTGCTTTCCTGTCCAAAAATAGAAGTTATCAATGTAACACATATTTTCTTAAAATTACCAGTTTGTTGAAGCAAGTTACAAAGGATTTGGTATTTATAAGTTTGAAAGGACGTCATACAGTTGGGTGTATTCCTTGTCCACGAATAACTTTTAGCACATACTTATATGATGTATAGTTCATAGAAAATGTGTAAACATTCCTTATTTACCTTTTTTTTTTGCTTAACGAGTTCATTCTTCTTCTACATGTCATCATTTTTAACAGTAATTTTACATCATGTTTAGTCCATGCATAACTGTTTAGTAGGTTTGTTTTAGCCACTTCTTATTTTGAAAATTACTTCCTCAAATCGAAAATGTTGAAGTACTGAAAATCTCGAATGGCTGTGTTCTTTAAAGTATCTTAGATGTAAAAAAGTATAATATATACCTTTCTTTCTGTGTGAATACCTATATGCATGTGTGTTCGAGATTATCAGGGATGGTAGGCCATCCCCAAGCAAGGAATAGTAGCTTGTTGGGTGGGCATGGATGGTAGGCCATCCCCTGCCCATATTGACTTGCTCAAGAGAAAATTCTCTCCCATTTAAATACCTTGGTCCTTGGATTTTGGTTAATGATTTCTGAATGGTTATGATAGGGGATGTCTCGGCGAAACATCCAGGACAACCTATGGAGCCCACTTAGATGGATAGTCCCATCAAGAAGGTAGGGGAGATGGAAAAGCCCTCTTTATGGATGATGAGACTGCAACAAATCTAAGGACCTAGATTTTTAATGATTTTTTTTTCTATTTTTGTGTACTCTTTTTCATCAATCCAACGGAGAATACAATTCCAACTAAGCAGGACTAGTGCCAATTCAAGAGGTGGGGGATGGGGGATTAGTAAGTGCAAAGAGGGTGTATGTAATAGAGATGGGCTCCACTGGGAAGTGTCCATGCATTGTTCATGAGGGACATCCCTCAGCAAAAGAAAAAAGCCCTGATTATGTAATATTGGCAATCTTTATGTGTGAAGTGATCACTGATAAAAAAAAAAGTGTTAAATGTCCTTCCATTATCTAAATGAAGTAATCAACACCAAAAAAAAAAAAAAAAAAAACAGAATTGATCCAGAGCACAACTAAATCATCACATTCATACATTTAACATTTTTCCATTATTTCTTATTTTCTAATTTTTGGACTTTTGTAATTTTTAGACCGGCATGAGGCACCAGATTTCTTTTCTTTGAAGTTTTAAAAATGAAATCCTATCTTGAGCACTTTCATCTTCAGCTGTCGTACTCATGTTCCATTTAGTTTGACATTAAAAAAATCCAGCAAATTTTTTTATTTTAATATTGAACCATCTGTCATTCCAAAAAGTGATACCTCGCAATCTGCAGTTAATCACTTATCCAATAATAAAATAAACATTTCCTTCGACTCATAAAAGTAAAACATGAAGATACGTTTTAATTTTATTGAAATAAGAGTTCTACACTTGAATAGAGCAGTCAAATCCTACACAAGAAAAGATAAGTTACATCACCAACCAAGGCAACCGTATATTAGTATCTATTGGTTCAACAAATTGAGAGTATCAAAGATAGTGCTATGGACTTCCAATCTACCATATATGGGGGAATATAATTTCCAGTGACTATTAGTGTATCATAGGTAAATTAGATTAGTGCGAATCCTTAGATTGAGATTATAACCTTCCAAAGGAGAGATTGTAGGGGATGGTGATTATTGATCTGTGATCACTCACCTTGTAAAATAAATTTAAGGGACCTATCTCAATGAAGGGCACCAAAATTCATTTCCATTACCTGTTTTCCTCCTTTGCAATTGCTTGATTTGTCAATGACATCCCTTTGTCTGTCTTTTACAATGTTCAAGGTGTACATGTGGCAGATTATAGAGGTTTGCCTCAGATGCATTTGTTTCACAGAATCTTTAACTCATGATGATTGTGATGATGATGATGACGATGAGTAATAAAATTAGAGAAAGGAGCCCAGGTTTGTGTAAAACTCACATGTCCGCCAAATTCTGTTGTTATCCAATGAGGCCTAGGAATGACACCAAATGTACGCTTGCAGTCATCGCTAAAAGCCGTCAGATTAAACGGTGATCCCTGGAACATTGTATCGTTACTACTACGGCCAATGGGCATTACGATTTCGGAACATGTCTGAATCAAAAGTCAACATTTGTTAGAAGATTGTTTATGCAAACATAAACATAAACTGCAACTTTTAGAGAATGGATAATAGTTGGCATGTGTTAGGAAATATAGTTACATGTTAGGAAATAAAAACTCAATTTCCTAGTAAGTCATAACTCATAACATGGAAGATATATACTATCCTACTAGGACCATTCACCTAATGGGTGCCTTCATGAAGATGCCGTAGCTGAAATAATTGCCTCAGTTCAAACAATCTCAACAACGTTACCTGTAGGCTACACATTGATGCTAAAATCCAAAGATCAATCAGCGCCACATTCAATAGGCAAAAGTCTGGTCAAATATCTAAGAATGTCCGAACACTGTGATTTTTTGAAGTTTGGCTTCTCCATTTTGAGTGAAATGATTCAATTCTTGTGCATAGCCAATTCTAGATTGAATATATACATTTCTTTTTTCATAAACATAAACTTCCAGTTTTGCATACTGTATTTAGTATATTAATATTGACACTAAAGATCTCTTAGAAATTTCTGAATAAAATTTAGTTTACAAATGCTCATTTATGCATTAGATCACTTGGTTTAAAACAATCAATGTGGCTCATAAAATAACTATTTGGATTTAAGTCAGTTTGGATGTTTGAAAGTTAGAGATGTGATATGAAGTTGAAATAGAGTAAAATGAAGTGCACACTAGTCCCACCTAAACAAGTGACATCAAACATAAACTATAAATTTAAGAATTTTCGAGAGACAACCAACATGTGACTGGTAATATATTAAATAACTCACTTCTAATTTTATCATCATTGCCGTAGTCAAAGCTTTATCCCAACTATGTTGGGGTCAGCAACAGGAATTCTGCTTCAACATTCCAATTCAGCTTGAGCTAGATTTTTGGATAGGTTACCCTTCTTCAAATCTATCGTAACTACGTCCATCCATGTCCTCTTCAGCTTTACCCTTTTTTCCTCTAAGGGCAATTAACCTAGATAAAAACAATTCTCCTAACCAACATCGTTGCTGGCCTACGTTGAACATGTCCAAACCATCTCAAATGAGTCTCTTAATTTGATGCTACCCTTAAATGCTGCCAAATACGCTCATTTCTAATTCTATCTTTCCGAGTTCTACAAAATCCATCTCAGCATTCTGATGTGGAATAGGGGATCGATGTAGGGCGGGCAAGGGAACATATAGTTGAATGGGGGATGGTCAGATCTCACGTCTGAAGTGAATAGGCAAAGAGAGCAGAAAGCACTTGAGACTTTCTTTCATTAATCAAAGTCTAAAGAGCCAGAGAGCCTTACAATGCTTTAAATAGGCAAAAACAGAACCGTAAAGCTAATCCCAATCATCTAAACATTCATACGGTTGAGATCAAAGCATCTTAACTTAAATAAATAAAAAAAGATAAACCATCAAAACAACTCTAAATAAAATAAGATAAAACATGAATTGAATGGGCTGGGCCCAGACCGGTCATGGGCCTGTCCTGCATCACTGGTACATGTCTGGATAATTCGCTTTTAATTTGTTGTACGTATAGCACAACTAAGTCCATTTTGCATCCAAAGTTCATACACACTTATTTGTTAATGTCATTTGGGAAACATGAGGCAAACCACACTCCAAAAGAGTATGAGCTACAAATGAAAAGGGCTGCAGCTTATCAAACTACTAGACTTAATCACTTCAATCATTAGCAATAAAACAAACAAAAAATCAAAAAGGAAAAAAAAAGAAGAGCACAAGTAAGCTTCAATATAAACGAAGAGACTCCCCAGTAGCCCATGCTCCAACTAGGATAAAAGGCAAAAAAGAAAAAAAAAAAAAAAAAAAAGGAAAAAGAAGAGAAGCAAGCAAAACACACCCCCAAAGGGTTTGTGCAAGTTGCAATGGAAGAAATCAAGTCTGAAGTGGTTGACTGGTTCAATGTTATCAAATACATATGTTTTGTACAAAGAAACATCCCTGAAATTAATCTAGGATGTGTCAATAGGGAAAAAAGGATCTATTGAATACATATGTTTCAATGGGAAGAAAATCCAGCCTGAAGGGGTTGATTGGTTCGATGTTATCAAATATCTTTTTTTTCAAGGATAATTTTATCAAATATACAAGCCAAGAGACAGCCCTGAAATCAATCTATAGGATGTAACATTGTTGAGATGTTCTGATCTTCCTCTTTTTTACTTTTTTTTTTTTTTTTTGAAATATGCAAAATTGTTCTAGTCTCAGCCATACATAATATAATTAAAAGTATAAAGACTGACATGCCCTTGTAACTAAAGTTGTAGCTTATTTAACTAAATGAATAACTCAAGAAATAAAGCAAATAAACCAAAAGAATCAACAAATAACCAAGAGAAGTTTAGGTTTGGATGGCCCAACCTATAAGAGTGCAAAGGACAACTTATACAGTCCAAAGGACAATCAAGCGTGGACCAATGGTAATGCAAACCCTTTTGGAGAGGGCTGGATCAGTTTCAATCAAGCCCTCACCAAAAGCATTTGCATCAATTGGTCCCCAATATGGCTCCACTTCAGCGATGTGTTGTTGGTAAAGTAAAGCCCCACAATCCACATCGCCTAAGTAATGCCTTTGGCAAGGCTTCATATATACCTATTTGGGCCTTTCACCTATGAGTTTAAGCTTATGGGTTGGTACATGGTTTCTTACGGCACCATTCATGGGCCATGAGCCCATTATGGTAGTCTTTGACCAGAATTGATGTGTAACTCATCTTCCCCTCTGCACAGTCAAACCTGCAATGCCTATGCTTCTAATATTGTTGTCACAAGATTTTATGCACTTGATCCACTAAATCCACATCAAATCAAGGCACTCATTCAAACCATACAGAGGGATAATACTGCATTGAATCATGTGAAGCTCACATGGAAATGAGAAATGCTGATGCAGGAAAAAAAAAGGATGTTGTGAGAAAAACGATGGAATGCATTAATAAAGGAAAATAATTCAATCTCATTTTGAATGATGTTATCATGTGGTTCACATTTATTAATCAGATGGACAATAAATCAAACTGATTTAGGTGTCCATCTAGCCCGACTTACTCTCCAAAATTACAATGATCTAAAAAACTGAACACGTAATCAAATGTTATTAAATGGAAGAACAAAATTTGTAAAAATGAAATGTCCAAAGTTGATGAGAACTTTCCATAATTTTTTGAACCACCTTAATTTACCCTTGGCACTTTAAATCACTTTAATCAGGCAATAGCTAGAGTACGACTCTGTCTCCAAAATGAATAGTTATAAAACGAAAGGCTAACAATTGAATGGTTTACTATTTGTTTGAACAGGGTAAAATTAGCTTGATAAACATAAGTGGGCTGGATCATGAATAATATAAATGTATGAAGAAACTCACCATGTGTTCGTTCAAAATGAGAATGAAACTGCACTGGAACTAGATCATTTTATATTCATTGAAGAAGATTAAATTTCCATTTTAAATTTACCTGCCATCTCCACCCCTCTAATGTTTCAGAGGAAAAAGCGGATTGATTTGTACTATAGCATGAACAATTCCCTTTAGTAGCAACAACAGCAGCAAATATCTTGTCCAGAACATCAGATTCTTGAGATGCTCCATCAATGGCGTAACAAATCTGACTGACTGGATACTTTGGGGGATTATCATACTGGGCTGACACAACGAACATATCTTCTAAATAATCCTTCAGCTCTTGAGCATTCTTCAGGAGGCTAACAAAAATTAGACAGAAGGGAAACATGCAACATTTTAGAGTGTTATCCATGAAAGCAGTAACAGTTATAAATTGTTTAATGCTACCTGCAAGTTCGAAATTTATTGCTAAGCGCTGTGAGGCCATTGGGTTGGGAGGCGTTTTGGTCTATTTCGAACCATAACTGTCTTATTGTGTTGTAGCAACTCTCGCTCATCTCCTACATCCAGAACAAAGATGACTTTTTCAGAATCTCAAAATAGCTATTCCATTCATTTTGACAACCACCACACGTGCAATTACAACTTCTGTTTTTACTGCTATAGTCATATACATTTATTTATTTTTTTACTTCAGGTGGTTTTAGGCCCAACTCCCATGTCAACTGGGAGGTGGGTGTGCAGATTTTCCTCACCACATAAGGGGCTCCGAAACCCCAGCTTCCTCCTAGATATTAGGAATCCTATGTGAGCCTTTTGCAATCTCCTTCTTTATAGATGAAATATTCTCATAGCCAATTCATCTAAATCAGAAAAAAGAAAAACCTATAAATTCCATTAATTCAGCAAAAGGCTCACAACAGGTTGCAGAGAAAATTAATTTGACAGGTTTTGGAGGCAAAAGAAATGTATGACAAATGGTTCTAATAAGATTACATAAAACATGTATGAAGGTGTAAAAAGATGCAACATTCCTATAGTACTGTGGACCATAGTATCTACTGAATCTTTTTAATATCAGTCCTCTGTGATCTAAGATAATCAGAGATTACTGTCGTAATCTAGGATAGCTAAGGTTGGTCACACTGGTCCACTTTTAATGTAGTAGTTACAGAAACAGTTCTAAGAACAGTGATGAGTGTAAGAGCTGTGAAATGATTTTTTTTTTTTTTTTTTCCCTTTCCCTTTCCATTTTTTATTTTTATGAATAAGCAGCAATAAATTTATCAATCAAGAGAATTGTACCAATGGGGATGAGATACCATTCGGTTAACAGTTGGTACAGACAAAGAAGATATACAACCAAATGTTTAGGAAACAAAAGCTCTACCTACTCTGCATTATCAGGAAAAGGTTATAGTAGATGGAGTGAATCAAAAAATAACCACAAGAATGATGCAAAAATGAAAACGTGAATGCTCCAACAATCAATATAACAAAATTTGCAGTTATCAGAAAGAGATCTCTTAATGCTTTCCATCTCCCTGATCCCAAGCCAGCTAGTCTAGATCACATCACACAGACGAAAAGATGCACACCTCAATCTTCTCGATCAAGTATGAGAATTGGAAGGCATCTCTAAAATTCTATGACATGGCTCCAGCAATATGGTGCAAGAAACTAAGTGAGCAACAATTATAGGATTTTTATGATATGGTTGTGATCTGACTTAAAGAAGGAGTGGGACTGCAGACTAGTCATAAATTTCAATTCACTTCAGGCGAATCGGTCAAAACTATTTGCTTTTGCCAATGGATCAAAACGAAATTCGTTCTAGTCAATGGATTGAAATGGAAACCAAACAAAAAATTCAGTCTTGTTCGGACGAAATCCCCGATTTGGTTCCAAATTCAGAAAATTTGGCCAAACGTGTTAAACTTTCAGATTTATGCGGAAATTTGAAGAAGGCAAGGATTTTTCTTTTCTCTCTTTTTTCTTTTCCAAAATTTATGACCAATATGTCCTCCATTATGGCTGAGCATGCATACTTTTTAAAAATCTTTTTCACTAAGTAGGGGCTTTTAGCTCTATTAGGGCCTTTAAGCATGAAGTATTTTCCTCCTTTTGGCCACTTCTTTGTTCTACCTCTTCATTTGGTTCCTCTCATCCTGCACAGCTTCTTGGAGGAATTTTACAAAGGGAGATAGAAGGAAAGAACCAAAATGTCTTTGTGGGCCACAGAAATGATTTGTTGAGTAAGACGATCGAGCAGTTTGACAATTAAGAGATGCTTTCAGTAAAGAAAATGGCATCGTTAAAACTACCCAAGGTTGGAATATCATGGCTTGTCCATGTCTACATGGTAATTTTAATAATATGAAGTGTTCATTAAAAGGAGTCCCAACAAGTTTAGACCGACAAATCTTCTTTTGTGATCAAAATGCTTTTATGTGCAAACCAGAAGTTAGGTTCATTTTGATTGATATTGACCAAGGTTGGAGGGTTATGAACCCCTTACAAATAAGGGATTAAGGTCCCAAATTAGATTTCTAAGAAGTAATTCAATCAATCCAAGCCACAATAACAAAATCAATCAATCACACAAGACACAGAGAATTTACGTGGAAAAACCCTAACTCGGGAGAAAACCACGAGACCAGGAAGCCTCTCTAGGAAATCCAATCAAGCACTATAAAATCAAAGATTACAATGGTACTTACAACCCTTCCTCAGTTGTATCTCAACCTAAGGATTGCAACCTCCAAGCCGGCTACTCGTCGTTCATCTTCACCCGTGCTTGATCCTTCGTCTTTAACCTTGAAGCCACTTCAAGATGGGAGCTTAGAGAAGGAAGGATAATCTAGCCTCTAGAGAAGAATCTCAAGCTCACAGTCAGATGATTTCTCTAGAGATGAAAATCTCTCTCAAATAGGATAGCAGCTGCCTCTGAAATCTTGGAGAGAGTGTAGAAGAACTAAGAAGGCTCAATTAGGGAAAAACATAACCACCCTTATATAGTGCAGATACTAGGGTTTGCCCAAAATAGAATCTGGTTACGAACGTTCGAACTTTCATTAAAAGATCGTTCGAACTCTTCAAAATATCTCTCAACACTTCAACACATCGTGCGTTGAAACACAAGAATAAAATGTTCGAAGCTTGGAGGCTGCGGGATTTTGGCTTGGAAAATCCATTCGAACTCAGCTGCGGTCCGTTCGAACTCTGGACGCCTCAGCCTCTTGGCTTGGAATGCAGGACCATTTGAACGCAAATCAGAACCGTTCAAACTTTGGGCTTCGCTGCCAAATGGCTTGGAATTGCTCACAGAAGGGAAGTTCGAACTGAAATAGGGGAGCATTCGAACTTTGGCTGGAAAAACTTCATGTACTCAGAGAAAATTGCAGTCCATCCTACTCAAAAAAGCACATTGAGCAATCCCAAGTTTTGTCCAAACCCATGAATTATGCCAACACTCAAAACCTAACATAGAAAACGTTTTTTTACCTCCTATGTTCGTCACCCATGTCAAGGTTGTAGATTCTACAACTAAGTTTGTATGATTTCAATGGTCTTGCACTTATGGGCCATAAATGACCCACCAGATGGACAATCTGGAACCCTCAACTAAGTTCATATGATTCCACATGTACGGTGTAATGACAAATGAGCTCAACCGATCAGTTGTCCTAACAAAAGTTTGTATTTCTCAAACGAAGGAATTTCATACTGAGGCCCTAAGACCGAACTGTCAATAAAGTAGACTCAAGATTTATAAGGACATGCATATGGCGAAATAAATGAGAGATACTTGTATGCTCTAATTGTTACACATTCCTGACAGCACATTATTGTCGAGCAAGAGTTTCAAGATTAAATTAAAATTTGAAGATCCATTTGAGCAGCTAACAGTTTGAATTTGCGTAAGGATTATCAATATTTGTCATCCACCATGAATGGATTGTTAGGAACCATAACTTGAGAAAAGAAATGGCATGACATTCTATCTGTTGCTTACTTTGTAATCCTTGGTGACGACGGTGTAGTATCCATTTTCCGGTGTGATATCATCGAAGTAAAGAATCGGAGCTGATATTGCTAGTGCCCCAATCGCAATATGTGGGTATTTCAGACGAAACCAGGATGCAAGCACTAAACATAATAATAAAAATAATAATCAAGATGAGCACCAATTCATAAGTAATTCAAGATTATGTTAAATGACTTGAGGAATAATCCAGTACTAAGAAGGCCTTTGCACCATGGAGTAGATTGTCGAAGCAATGGACCCACCATGGATGCACTAACATATCAAATTATCAATAGAGGAGTCTTCTCAACCCACGGATCTTGTGTGTTAGAAGTGGGCCACCATAACATTGGAAAATCCTCATTTTGGATCATCTCCCTTGCCTCACTTTCAATGGCACAGATTGGAGTCACTTACTTCCACCGTAAGATCCTCCAATAGCAATCACTGGGCAATCATCAGCAGATAAGTTTGTTTTCAAGTTCCTGATCAACTCCGCATAGTCTGCTAGAGCTTGAGCTGAGCTGAAGTATCCGAGAGTACTTGCATTCCGATATTCTTCTTCTCTTGACCCAAAGGGCAAAGATTCTCCATAGTACCGGTGCTGTAAACGAAACACTACAATGTCAGTATGGAAAAATTACATAATACTGGTGTAGTGCATGTTGGCCTGCATGCAAGCACAAAATCACTCGAATATGGCATAATTGTGCATCACATCAAACTGTCAAATTTGCTCATCTCCCCAGGGATGGAGGATTTTTTTTTTTTTCTTTTCTTTTCTTTTTTAACAGTATAGGATGGAGGATAATTAAACAACCAATCTAACTTAAAAAGTCCTATGCGTGACTTTAAGAAAAAAGAAAAGCGAATGGTCCACAGTCCAGATTGTTATCGATTAGATGGTTAAAATATCTACATACAATGTTAATGACATGATTTGGATCAAATTAAATGTATGCTGCGTAAAGTAGGTGTGCTTTTTAATCCATCAAACTTGAGGATTCATACACAAATTAGATCAGAAAGAAAATGAAGAAGGGATTTGGTGAGATGGTGAAATGGTGAACAACACAGACAAGAGGATTAGATATAGTATTTTATAGAAGTATAGAATGAAAACATTTGCTATTGTGTAAGAAGCATCACAGATTCAGCATATATTGCTCACCTGAACAAGAGTCAAGGAGTTAAGGACTAATCCCAAAATATTCATCATTGTTATCAAATTAAATCTCATATCTAAAACATATTATTTCTACTAAAGAGAGCTCTGTATTCATTCAACAAACTAACTCACATTATTTCTACTAAAGAGATTTTTCTATTTATGGACAAACTAACTTCCCATCTTGATCGGTAAGAAGTATACAAACGATAAGGTCACCGCCGAAGTGTTCAATTGTCAATCATACATTTCTTCAGCTGCTCAATGGCTATCTGAGGTAATCATAGGTTTAATTCTTCTGGAGTTCTAGATTGGATGATCATCAGTGGATTTCTATCTCACCACCTGTAGATCATGATGATCATCATTGTAAGAGATTGTGAAAGCATCAAAAATTGTTTGCATCTTGCCAGTATTTCCCAACAAACCCTAGATTGTAGCCCAAGAAAATGATAAAGTTAGTTAACACCTATGATGCACGGAT
Source organism: Persea americana (assembly GCA_029852735.1). NCBI lineage: Eukaryota > Viridiplantae > Streptophyta > Magnoliopsida > Laurales > Lauraceae > Persea > Persea americana. The sequence continues at coordinate 13,214,546 of CM056809.1, forward strand.
ACTTCAAAATGGGCAACGTATCGTGCCGTACCATATCCGACACTTCACTTTTTACATGTAAAATCCGTGTCCCAATTGTGTCTATGGTGTGCCCTGCCGTATCCGTGCCGTATCTGGGCATCTTATGTTCTCACTGCATATGAAACAGACTGAACAGGTAGTAGAAAGATGGTGTTTACGTATCAAGGCCAAAATAAAGAAGATCTTTTCCCATTGATAGTTTGGTATCTAACTGGATAATCGTAGGCGCAGATCTATGAATAGGAGATATTGTGCAAGTATCTGCAGGACCTAAATCATCAACAAGCTCTCCAAGAACCTTGAGAATTCATCCTATTGTAGCACCACCCACTAGAACGCTTAGAGGAGCTTGCTGAAGTCATTGCTGACTCAACACGTGCACCAAAGGGGTTGGGCTGGTGGCGCTATCTAGGGTAGAATATTATTATGATATTCTTTTCTTATTATGATCGTGTTTCCTATTTAGTTTAGGACTCTATTTAGCAGGTTTGATTTTGGTTTTCTATATATTGGTAATTGTAGTTCATAATACAAAGAACACAATTATACGAGTTAGCATTTTGGTGTGTGTTCATCTTCTCTCTCCCTTCTCCCTCAGCCGAGCTCCCGTGTCAAACCTCCATTCCTCTCATCAGACCATGCACTCATAGATACAACTCTAACTTGATTATTTCCTAATAATTGCTGGACCTCACAAGTCACATTAATTTGCTGATGGACAGTATCTCGACCCTTAACTACCAAAGCCTTGTAAATATTAGGCATCTCACCGGGGTGGGGGTTGGGGAGCTAGGTGGGGAGCTACACCCAATACCAGAATTAGTAGGATTGATTCTCATAATAATGAAAGTGAAATATGTCAACAGAGATCAACTATCTCCAAAATCATGAAAACAGATGAAGTTCCATGTGCTGACAATGCTTTCCAAGCCCAAAAGATTTTTTTTTAATGATATAGCCCAAAAGAAAATTATGCATGAAACTATTTAAACTGGTCATTATCCATTCTCTCGCATTCAATAACACACTAATAATGAAAACTGAGCTTGGTTTTGAAAATGGTCTTAACATTTACATTGAAAAACACCTTTCCTCCATGGAACAAGAGTGGAAAGGAAATGAAGAAACCCCAACTCACATGCCTCTTCTAAGTCATCTAAATCATGAAGAAAAAGGGAAAGTCTCAACAGCTAACTATTTTCACAATCAAACAAAAATTATCACTACTCACCTCAATCTTCGCACCTGAAACCGAGCTTTTCGTTCCTCAAAAGGACTACTATAAGTCTCCCAAATCAGGTTCAAATCCTTTCCCACCCACCCATCTCACCCTGAATCTTCAAAGCTTCTTCCATCTTTCTCTCATCACACACACACAAAAACAAAAACAAAAACAAAAACCAACCAAAAAAAAAACACCTTAATCTCATTCCATCAAAGAACAAATTTTGCACTCCAACCTGAAATCCCGCCCCGCCAGCACAAATAGAAAGCAAGTGCTGAATGAAACCACTGATTAAACATATGCGCTCCCATCTCCCCCATTTCACAGAAACCAGCACCACTGATTGAATGCATCAGATTGGCAGAATGAGAAGGTTCTAATGGCGCCAATGCAATTTATGAGAGCTGCTGATGCTACAAACACTCACCCACCCACCCACCCACCCACCCCCCCACCCCACCCACCACCGTCCCCTCCGGCGGAGGGCAGCGGCATGGAGAGGGAGAGAGGGCAGCAGGCGGAGGGCAGCGGCATGGAGAGGGAGAGAGAGGGCAGCAGGCGGAGGGCAGCGGCATGGAGAGGGAGAGAGAGGGAGGGGGGGTGGCGAGCGGAGGGCGTCGGCATGGAGAGGGAGAGGGAGAGGGAGAGAGGGCGGCGCGGCGGCAGGGAGATGGGGACGAAAGGGAGTGAACTGAGAAGGGAGAGCAGGGTATTTTTTGAACAATGTGGTGTGCATAGAGAAGTTTTGGAAGAAAGATGAGGGATGTTGAAAGTGAAGCTTGGGTTGTGGCATTGGCAGCTCTCAACCCCACTCAAGTTAAAAAATTCTCAAGAATTCTCTATACGCATCGCATTGTTTCCAAAATACGCTAACCTCTCCACCGTCATTTTCTTAGTTCACTCCCCTTCTCCCCCCTTTCTTCCTCTACCTATTGTCGCCAGCTCTCCCTCTCCCTCTCAATTCTCCTTGTCTCGCTCCTTCTCCCTACACACCGCCCTCTCTCCTTGTCCCACTCCCCCTCCAGCGGTGTTGCCAAAGGGTACGATGGTGGTTGGGTTAGGCTGGGTGAGTTAAGAAAGAAGGTGGGGAGAGAGACACTTTTAATAGATGTCCTTTTAGGTAATTTTACACCGAATGACATATTAGTCATAAAAAAAAGGATGTGAAAAGAGAAGCTTGGGTTGTGGTATTTGCAACTCTCATAAGAAAATTTTCAAAATTTCTCTCTTCACACCCCATTGTTTCAAAAATACCTCTCCCTCCACCCTCATTTTCTCACCCACTCCCCTTCTTCCCCCCTCTCCATCTCCTTGTCGATGCCTTCTGCCTACCACCCTCCCTCTCTCTCCCCCTCTTCCTATCACCGCCGTCTCTCTCCCTCTCTCCCTATCTTTCTCCATGTCTCTCTCCCTCTCCCTGCCCACCGCACTCTCCCTCTCTTTCTCCCATTCTCTCCCTCTCCCCATCGCCACCCTCTCTCCCTTTCCCTCCCTCTTTCTCTTCCCCTCTCCTTGTCCAGCACCCTCTTCCTATCTCCCTCTCCCTCCCTCTCCTTCTCCATGTCTCTCTCCCTCTCCTTGCCCAGCACCCTCTTCCTATCTCCCTCTCCCTCCCTCTCCTTCTCCCTACCTCTCCCTCTCCCTATTTGTCCCTCTCCCTATCCTTCTCCCTACCTCTCCCTCTCCCTATTTGTCCCTCTCCCCCTCTGGCAATGCTGACGGAGGGGGCCGATGGTCGCTGGGTGGGGGTTGGGGGTGGGGGTGGGTGAGTGTAAAAAGAAGTGGGGGAGAGAGACTTTTGACAAATATCTTTTTAGGTAATTTTACATAGGGATATATTGGTCATAAAAAATTGGATATGCTCAGAGAAGCTTGGGTTGTGGCATTAAGTAGCTCTTGCAATTTACTAGACTCATTTTTTCGCAATTTATCAGACTCAGTTTTCGCTGCAATGGGTTGATTCATGCCTGATTGGGCCACTTGTATATGGAGCTCGTTCCAGGGGTGCACAAGGGTCTGGACAGACTGGGCTCAAACCACGCCCAGCCAGATTTGGGCCGAGTTCAGGCTTGGGTATTAGTACTCTGGCCAGGCCTTGATATTAAATCTGATCCTGTTTAGATATGGGCCGGGCTTGAATAAAAAGTTAGAAAGCCCAAATGAGTGGTAGCATGTTGGGCCCAACCTAGTGGATATAGCTTGGGCCTGTTTAATATTTGGGGCAGCCAGGTTTAGGCCGGGCTTAGGTTCAGTTGTAGAAAGTCCCAACGCCGGATCGAGTAAGAAAGCAAAACCAATGCATTTTTACTAAAATTGGGACTCAAAACACAAGATGACTACACACATCAGGGACAACTAAGCTACAACTCTTTGTAGTTCATGATACCCTTTAAAATAAATAAATAAAAACTATCAACAGGTTCGGGCTCAACCTATTTTATGCGGGCTAGGCTTATGGCCTGATTTGGGCTTGGGCCAATGGTTAAAATTCAGATTGGGCCTATATATTGTTCAGCCCAGCCGAGCCCAACCTGGCCCACAAACATCCCTAATTATTTTAGAGGAATGCTAAAGCCCCCACCCATACATAAAAAATCTTAAAACTTTTAAAAATTCCCCTGCAAGTTCTAAAACTTTATATGTTTTTTTTTATATTTGTCTCTTTCCCGATATTTTTTTTCGTAGAGCCCCAAAGTTAAATTTCCTGGATCCACCCCTAGGAAGGAGGGCAAATACATCTCTATCAATGAAAAAAGAGCATATGAAAAGGTCTTTCTATGAACAAGTGGAAGCCAAAAATTCGGCTCCACTAAATTATCCTAGCCCTTGATTTAAAGGTCTTAATTTTTAAAGGCGTCTTCACCATAAATTTTTCTGAAATTCAATCCAACGTTGACCGAAGGTTCAGCGATGCAAGATTGGTCCTTTTATCATATCATGGAATGACAAGAGTATTGATCAAAGTTGGGCCCAAATAATTCCTATTCGTCATTTCCAAGGCCCATTTATGACGCCGCTAAACCATTTAGCCTGCTTACCACACATGATCATTATTCACCCACCACCAGGGGCGGGACCTAGTGGGGCTGGCAGGGGCCATGGCCCACCCCATACACCATAAGCTTTTCTCTAAGAAGCTTGCTTTGGCCCCTCCATAGTGTGGCCATCCATTCCATTATTAATTTATGGCTCTTTTAAAATGGCTTGACTCTTAGAAAAATGAAAGCGAAAATATTATTAATTTTAAGAAAACTTAAAATGAAAAAAGAAAGGAAAATAAAAGAAGGGAAATGAAGAAAATGAGAACACATAAAGAAGGCTTAATGGAAATTGGCAAAGGGATTTTTATAATATTCAATCTTAACCTATCTACACTTGCTTCAAATCCTATGATTCAAGAGAGGAAGAGGGGAAATCACATCTTATTAGGGATATTGAAAGGAGTTGTAGGTTGCAAACTTACGGAGACTTAAGGTTTTGTTTGTGCAGGCGACGTTTCAGCAAAAATGGGCTTAAATCTGGCGCCGTCTTCTTCTTATTTGGTGCGGCGGTGAAAATGCAGGGAATTCAAAGATTTATCTTTCCTTGCTAGAGAGGTTCTAAAATTATCATCTATCCCTGTCGGGAACCAAAGTCGCGGAAGAGGGCTTTGCATAAACGCACCATAAGGGCGTGTTCGTGCAAAGAAGTTTGTCGTGTAAAGAGGAGACAAGGCGTCAAAAAATCAAGCGCCTTGCTGCAGGCATTTTGTGCAACTGCGAAATATTCAGATTTTCCCCTCCGTTTGTGCTTCAATTTCGCGATGGCGTAGAAAAGTGCTTCCCACCTAGGGTGGTAGGAAATCGATTATGTGGATGAGGAGACAGTTCGCTCTTTCGCGGCGTTTACCAAACAAACCCTAAGATATGAATAAAGAAGTAGAATGACAAACCATTTTCTCTTTTATAATTTTTTTTTTCCATTACAATTTTATTTAAAGTATTTTTTCTTTGATCCCCCCCCTAAATAAAATTCCTAGTTGCGCACGTGCCCACCACCGTGACTTGTGCCAGCAAGACTCAAAATGATCAACGAAGAAATACCTCTATGTACACAAGGAGAGCTTTGAAGCTAGGAGCAAAATCAACCATCAAGCCAGCAGCATCCAAGTCGTCAATCAAGCCCTCCTCATCTCCTGTATAAACGAAGATGGGAGAGCTTGTATTTGCACCCCCCCAGTATCTAGAGTTGACCACATATCTCTGCTGGAAGGTGGTATAGCTTTCAGGCCTGTAGCTGAAGTGATCAAGGGTCTGCGTGTAGTAATACGTTACAAAGTCTCCTTCGGCCATAGGCCGAGGCCGAGCAGCACTGCTCTTCGCCCTTACGCCTAACCTTGGACGAGTCCATGGATGAGCTTCACTCATGCATTCCATGAAGAATACAAGGAACCATGCAACCAATAGCCATGAGAGTCTCTCAGAATTACTACTGCCCATCTCTCTCCCTGCCTCTCTCTCTCTCTCTCAGAGGAAAGTGAAGAATGAAATGGAGAGAACTCCAAGGTTGGACAAGAAGACCAGCCAAGGTTCTATAAAGAATGCCGGCCAGGATTGGAGATTTCAAGTCTGAAAAGAAGTTTAAATTTAACCACCCTATAATTATTTTTAGGAGATAGTTTGGGTTGGTCAAATCTGAACCCTGATGTCTTGTCAGAAGAAAGTCAACCCTGGGTTGGGCTTGGCCTTGGATTTTGGAACCTCCGTCTAATTCGGATCAAAGGAGAATAAAGGTACCAAAATCAGACCCAAATACCCAAATACATAGTATATGAATATTTAAATTTGAAATAGGGAAGTTTTGAAATAAAGGTGGGCTTGAATGGGTATAATTTGAAATTAACATTATATGCATAATACACCCAACATATTTGGAACAAGACTTTGATGGTGATGATGCAAAACACCATTCCATATCAGGGAGGAAACAAACACTCCCTATAAGTATGTGATTTGGGTCTGGGTCAAATCCTGCATTTCTCAAAAATATTTTGGAATATTTCTAGTTGTGTGGTTTTTTCCCCGGGTCATTTAAAAAGTCATAAATAACTAAGCAAAACATACAAAAAATGATAATATATATGGGGAGTAATCTTATGTATACTTCTCTCACCATATGGTGAGGGACACCTTCCTTTTTGGAAATTTTCAAGTATAAAAGGGAATTCTCAAGTATATAGGGTGAGGTACACTTGTACTTTAAAATTTCTAAAAAGGGAAGTGTCCCTCACCATGCATAAGAATACTCCCCTATATATATATATATGTAAGTATTGTTAAAATACACCAGAATAGAGCAAACATGTAGTTTTCACTTTGACCTTTAGTTTTTATCACATTGAACCAGGTGACTTTAAATGTTTGATGGAGCCAATTTTTATACACCCCAGCCTAGTCTAATAGGCTTCACTGTAGGCTACACCAGTTTGCAATGTGTTCCAGATGAAACTCCTCTAGTCCTCTGTCACACAAAAAAGTTGAAATAGCAACACTACCAGTTATAAATGGAATAACTCTAGATTCCAGGCTCAGAACCATGCACATTCCAAACACCAGAGAAATTATCCCTAAGTTTGGTTAAATAATACTGTAGCTTTTCCATAATTAAAGTAGAATATGATGATTAGAATTGAAAGGTCCACCAACATGAAAGTTAAACTCATTCAAAGGCTACCTTGACTGCGTCCAATTGGACCAATTAATCAATACGCATGGTGTTTGTTATTTGTAAGGTTTAGATTCATCATTATGAGGCAGCCAAGGGCTCCGATGACACCCTTAATTGCAAGAAATAGAACCATCAGCATGGTTCCAAGAAAGGTCTTAAAAATCAAACTCAGGTGTGTGACCAGGGAACAACTTTGGTCTCCCCCCACTCTCTGCATGTGCGAGTTTGACTCACCGCGTGTGAGGGTCCCTCTTTGCATGTGCGAGTCCCACCATTGAGTCAAGTGTGCCAAAAAACACAAAATTGGACTTGGCGTGACTCATTACCATTGAGTCGAGTTAACTCGACCGAGTTGGACTAAGTCTCACCCGAGGCACAATAAACTTTAAAAAAAAAAAGAGAAATGTATTGTAAAATTTAAAAAGAATAGAAAATGTAATTTATGAAGTTATAATCTAAAGATGTGTGTTGTGTTTAACTTAGATATTAACAGTTGGATTAATAGTACCACTGATCTTCAAATGCTTGGATTGCATTTAGTGCCCAAAAGCCCATGAGATTCTGCATAATACTTTGTGCTGAAAATCAGGGTGGGCTTTTAAGTATACATAAGATCATATGCAGCTCATTTAACAATCGGGCCGGAGAGCTAGGGCCAACTCCAGCCCACAGGCTTGAAACACAGCTCAAATCGAGCCCAATGTAGGCCATGCTCAGGTTAGGTTTGGGATGGAACAGCCCAACCGTACCTATGTCATCAAGTAATTACCACCGACTTTCAATCGACCCATGCATGTATTGCAGACTTACAAAATGATAAGCACTATGGGCCCAATAGTAATACAGATATAGCCGCGATGGGTACAGGGCTAGGAAATAATAATGCAACCTGAACCTAGATCCCCCTGGTCTTATTCAAGGTCTGGCCATAATTGCTGGGATCAACTAACAACAACCTCATTAATCAGCAACTGCTCATGGTCGGTTGCTTGCAGGTTTTTTTAGTTTTTTGGATTTGGATATTGCTCTTGCTGTTGTCCTTAGACATGACATTCACTTGTTTACGGTTTAAGTATTTCCCACGAAACTGTTAATACGATAGTGTCATGCAATATTGTGCACATCAGAATGTGCGATATCCTAAGGCCGTGTGATATTACACCATTATTGTACATACAACTCTGCGGGAAGTACTGAGGCAAATGTTAGGTTTTAGGAAAATTTTCAAATAAGACCTTCAATTTTTTGCTTTATTTCAAAAAAGGGACATGGGTTTCAGAAATTTTCAAATTAGGGGATAAGTTTTTCAATAAGTTTTCAATTAAGGACAATTGGCTATTTAAAGGTATTTTAAATTAAGTTCTCCTTTCCTTCTCCGATGTCCTCATGGTGATTGCCAGCATCCTCACCACAATTGGCGACATATAGTGGATGCAAGAAGTACACCATGACTTTAAATGAAAGGTAATTTAGATATTTTATAAAATTAAAGAAAAAGTAATCGAAAATTACCTTTAAATGGAAGGGTGTCCTTAATTAAAAACTTACTAGAAAACTTAAGCCCTAATTTAAAAAGTGTTGGAAATGCATCCTATTTTGAAATAAGGCAAAAACTTAATGGCTTATTTGAAATTTCCCAGGACAAGAAGATTGGAAAAACAAACATCACAGATAAAACAAACGGAAAGCCAAAGCGTAGGAAGGCTTGCCTGTAGTTTTCTTTTCTTTGATCAGTAACATGCTAATTTTATTAAAGATGACTGGGAGATTGAAAAACATCACAAATAAAACAAACAGAAAGCCAAAGTCTAGGAAGGCTTGATCTTTAGTATTCCACATTGTTTAACATAGAAACACTTTTGATGAGGAAGAGGAACTGATTCTCAGTAAGACGAAATATTGAGAAAGAAAAAGTCAAGACTTGTATTGTCTTCTTCTTCTCCTCCTCCTTCTTCCACTTCTTCTTTTTGATAAAGACTAGTATTGTCTTAAACACACTGGTTTTCCACTAATCAGCAGGTGAACTTGTCAGAAAGCCCGCCCACGTAATACTTTTAAGCCCATGTTCGGCATCTCTATTTCCAAAACCTCTAATTGTCTATATGTCTAAAGCGGGTAAGGGTTTAAAAAATAAGAGCATTTCACACACGATTCTACCCTCTACCTGCTTTAAAGAAGTCGAGGCAAATCCTCTTAAAATGAACTGCCCCAATTCTGGGCTTGTAAAAATAAGAGATTTGGCCTCATTTTTTGATTGCTCTATTCTGGATGGCTCAAACAAAATACACCAGCGACTTGACTTGGTAGTGGACTCATGGGGCCAATCCATCCCAATTTAACCTTTGGAATGCCACCAATTCAATTCCACTATCGTGAGGGCATGTTTGTCCATTCCCGTTTGAGAGAGAGAAGGAGATAGATGAGCTATTTTTGTTTCAATTTCATCATATATTTCAAGTGATATTTAAAAGATATAATTAAAAGGATTTTACAGGAAAAAAATACTTTAAATGGCCGGTGGACAAAAAAATGTCACTTTAGCAAACTTCACACCAAAGAGGCATTTCCGCCCATAAAATCTTTTTTGTCCTTTTTTTTTTTTTTGACCTTTTCTCTTAGGGTCGATTTATCAAAATAGGCGATGGTCAATATCAATCCTCTATAAAGGAAAAATAATAATTTTTATCGTCTTTTTCCTCATCTCTTCCCCATCTCAATATGCAGGGAAGACCAAATTGAGAGAAAACTGGAATCGCTTGGGGTTGCGCGCAATCGAAGGAAGCAAAAGACCCAGCTGGTGGAAAAGTGGGTTCTCGCTTTGGGTCAATCCGGACGCGTTGCACGAACCAGAGGAGGAAAAAAAAAACAAAAAACCGAAGTTCTTGGTCTGGCTTCTGGGAGAACAAGCAAACGACAAGTTTTGTCTTTCAGAGTTTCAATGTCATTAAGAGAAAACGAAGGGTGTCTGCATTTCTATTCTCTTTTTTGTCCACATGTTCGAGAGAATGGCATGCCAGAATGAGAGAGCCCTTGAAAAGAAAAGAGTTAACAAGAAATAGATTACTAGAAGAATAGTGTCGATAGTAGGTTTCGCCAAAAGCATGATGTCGACAAATTTTTGGAAAAACCGTGGATCCACTAAAACAGATATGGTCTTTTCCATTGAATTGGATTTGGTAAAGAGATGACAAAAAGGACGATGGAAATAATATTTTGGTGTAAGATTTGCTAAAGTGACTTTTTTTTGATAGAGTAACAATCCAAAATGTTTTTTTTTTTTAAATCCCCTATTATTAAAAATATCACTACATTAGAGGGTAGTTATTACTTCATGTAATTTTACGATCATATCGTGTATTTAAAGACATCATCAGTACTTATGGCACTGCTAACCTGATTTTATTATCATTAAGGGCCCGTTTGTTTGTATATTAAATTCCTAGGAACTAAAATAATAATCTTCTTACCAAAGTGGCTATCATCAAATAAGTGGAATCATGGTTTAAAATCTCGATTTCGGTCGCGGTTTCGGCCGGGCCGAAAAACCGATATGATATCGGTATCGGTCGCGGATATCGGTCAGTCGCGGTCGTCGCGGTGTGAATTTTTTTTTTAATAAAAAAAAAATCGCAAAAATATTCAAAAAATCCAGAATATTAGAAAATGCTGGAAAACAATATTTTTTTCCATTAGTAACAACAATAAATCAAAATCTCGGTCACCTTAAGTTATGAGTACTGTCTGTATCACAGTTCGTTGTCTTTTCCAGTATTTCATATAATACAACCATTATTGATGCTCATGATCAATTCATTAGTGTAAAATATAAGAAAATAAAGATAACATATCAATCATCATTTAATACTAACTCAATCAACAAATAAATTAAGAAATTCAAGACCAAGTAACAACAATTATTTTTAGAAAAATTAAGATTTAATAAAATCATTTTCAAAATACTAAATATATAGATCTAGCATAAAAGTATGTAAATCAATCATTTATAAATCACACAATGATCACAAATCATTAAAACAACATATTTATGATGAAATTCCCAAAAAATGATATATTATAATTCAAATATTGAAAAATCCGAAAATAAAATAATTAAAATAAAAATCTAAAAATCATGTGTATGAGTAGATCTAGCATGAAAGTATGTAGATCTAACTTCTAAGTGGAGAACACAACCAAAGTGACAAACCAAATGATCATTTCTATGCTTCATCTAAAAATAAAAACAAAAAACACATAATAAAATGGTATAAATTGATTTTCTCTTACCTTGAGGCTTGAATAACATTTTCTTTAAAAAATAAATGTGGGATTTGAAAAGATGCAAGATAGAGAGTAGTTGCAGCCCCAAAGGAGTAAGAAGATGAGAGGAGAGGAGAAAGAAGAGGAAGATTGAGGATTTTTTAACAAAAAATAGGGTTTTTTGCATTATATATCATCTCGGCCGATATTTTCAAAACATCGGCCGAGATATTTTCAAAACATCGGCCGAGATATCGGTTCTGCCGATATTTTCAAAATATCGGCCGATATGGCCGATATTTTGGCGATATTTTGCCTGCGATACCGAAACCGGTATCGCAGGCAAAATATCGGTTTGGAACCGGCCGATACCGATTCATATCAGCCAATATGAACCGGTTTCGGCCGATATTTTGTACCATGAGTAGAATGCTTACCCACCCGTCGACCTGTTAAATCAAATAGTCCTATCTACTTCTCCACCTTGTACATTTCACCACACACCCCACACTTACCTCTTAAATATTTTCATATTAGAACCCATTTTATCATGAATTTCTAAATTCAGTTCCATGCAAACAAACTAGCTCTAAATGGAGTGTACAACAGTATTTTCTACAAAAATAGGAAACATAGAAAAAAAATTAGAGAAAACTATAAAAAAAATGACCATAGATGGCCACTAACCGAAAAACAGGCGACTAGTCAATTTCGCACAAAAATGATTCACTGTGACCACTTCCGTTTTTTTTTATTAAAAATTTAAACGTGTGACGACATTGTTGCCTAATATCCCATTTAAACGTGTGACGATGTCATCGCTTAATAGCCTAAAACCCAATTTTCCCCTTCTTCCTCCCATTGTTTTTCCCCTTTCTCTGGCGGTTTCCTTTCCCCCTTTCTCTGGAATTATTAATATGCTGTGTTTGAATGCTTGTGTGATAAGAAAGAAAATGAAAAGGAGACACTTGGTTCTATTATCTTCTAATTGTATCGCAATCTTGCAAGTCTTTTCTGTAGTGCATGATGGAATGCACCGCAATCAACAACACATCTGAAGAGCCTCACATGCGGTCAGAAGTAGAACTAGAATACAACACCTCAGACGGTAATACTAATGCTCACGTGGGTGAGACTGATCTAAATGTGGGTAATCATGTCAAAAGGGCATTAAGTGAATCTCAACAACCCGCAAGGTGTCGATTCATATGTGGGCATAGAGTTTGACTCTGATGAGGCTACAAAGTCTTTCTATAACAAATACGCCAGGCGTGCGGGTTTTTGCATTCGCACTAGTCTAAGAAAGGGGGAAAGGAAACCACCAGAAAAAAGAGGTAAAACAATGAGAGGAATAAGGGAAAAATAGGATTTCAGGCGAAATGTACAATGTACAATGATTTTTCTTCTACAGATTCTTCTTTTATTTTCTTTCTTTGGGGCAGTTGTTGCAATGCTCCAATGGAGGATTGTCGCATAACACGTTTAATATTTTACAAACCTTTATCATCCAATAAAAGCACTTAACGTGATGGTTAAACACCAAAACAGCCAGTTGACCCAGGCTCTATAGCATGTCGGGTTGGGCAAACCCAGATTATTACAAATCCAACTAAAGCTGTCTGGCCTGTACAGTCCGATTAGAGCAGCAGCCTGCGATAATATTGCTCCTATTTTATAGTTCCACCACTCTCCAGCCATTCATCAATATGGATACAAAGTATAACCCGAGTTGAAGAGCTAACAGGTTCTTTTTCGAGCTAAAACAGTAATGAATAAGGCTTTGAACAAAAAAAACAAGGCTCATCAGAACAGTAAAACTACCGAACAAATGTCAAAGGCATGTCTTTCCATTTATATTGAAGTAATCCAGCACTGAACTCTGTACGTCATCTGCAAAACGGGAAAAGTAAAAATGAGTATTCAGAATAGGGACTGCCTCCACTTTCATCTGCAGCAAACAAATGACTTGGCCCAAAGATGAATGACCTGGCAGTCCCAGCAGAAGCAGATGGACTATGATCTCACTATTCTTGATCAACGTCCTCGCTGGATTTCTTGTACTCTGGCTTCAGTTCGTAGGTTCCTTGATGTGTTCCCCTCTTGTTGTAAACACACAGCTCATTGAGGATCTCCTTGAGGAATTGCTGGGAAAACAAAAATCTTGGAGGCATCAGTGATTTCCACAAGTCAAATAATTAGAACAGCTGACATCCCATTACATTCTTGGTTCTTAATAGATGAAATTGCATGAAAATATGGTATTCTTTCAGACTTTGCCAGATCATTAGAAGAAATCATAAAAATCTAATGGAGAAAACAGAGATATTGTTACCTTATAAAATAAAATAAAAACCAGAGATCTTGTTCACCATAAGTAACATACGATCTCGTATTAACATTTTGTTTTCTCCTCCTTGTTCTGCTTTATTGAATAATAAAACATAAACTAAACTGGCCCTGACAAACATATTTTCAAAGGATACTTTCCACTGGATGAGAATCAATTAGGGCACATTTGTGTAACACCTTTGCAACTGATTTTCTGCAGTCTAACATGTTTCTTATGTGTAGTTGGGGGTGGTGGTGGGTGTTCGTTAACAATGCTGACTTTCCATGGAATGATTCTTCGGCAGAGTTTGCTTGAGGGTTCTGTTTGTGTAGCATGAGGATTTCACGCTCAATGAATCTCCCTTTACATGCAAGCAAGGAATCTGATTGTTCACCACAGCCACATCAGATTTCACTTTCCTCTCTTATCACAGAAAATAAAGTTCAAAGAAGCACTTTTTTCGCTCAAAAATGTATTGCAGCAACTTCGGAAAATTGAACCTCGCATAAAACCAGAGCAATTCCCCCTCAATCATGGAATCTTCATATCACACAACCTTAGACTTTTACTAGAGCTGTTAAAGATTGGCTGAAAGTAAGGACACAAGGAGTAATCCATTGTAGTTCTGCAGATGAGCTCACTTGCTCAAAGATCAACTAATTTTTCAATGGGGAAAAGAAGTCTGCAGATGGCACCATTTCCAGATCAAATTTTCACCTAAGACAAATACACCCTGAATTTCTATCATCTAGCCAGTGAGAAATGCTTCCAGTGGCATCAAGAATTATGGGTCTTAGGCAATGTTCAATGAAGTACAAAACTGTACAATAGTAGATGGATGTTGGGATTTGGGATGTAGTTAAGATATTAACAGGGTTGTGTATACGGTATTGGGATTGGCACCAAATGGTGGTGTGATTTGCAATTAGGTTAAACTCTTGAGGATTGAAAAAGCTTCTGGATGATGTGATTCCGGAATATAGAGAGACAATGGGCCATCTATTTTATTCCAAAATAAAAGGATACCAAGGCATGCACAATCAACCTGGCAAACAAAATATTATGGACCCACAGCTGGACCCATCTTATGTTGCTAAACCATAATGAGACCTATCTAATAATGTTTGGTAAGCCAAGTGAACACTTGGAAATCATGGTGGGACCCATCCAATGTTGGTGATCACAGTGTGACCTGTCTACTGTGGGCTATAATATAGGACTCATCCACTGCTAATGATAATTATGAGACCGATCAAATGTTGGCAATCATGGTGAGACCCAATAAGATTGGTAATCACAGTGTAAACCATCTAATATTGGCAATCTCAGTGGGCCCAAACAGGGTTAGCAATCACAGTCCACAATGGTGAGACCCATCTAATGAATGTGGGTTTTTTTATCTATGGTTTTCTTCCCACAACAGCAGGGTAAGACGGAAAGACATGATTTTTTCTACAAAGAAACCTATCAAATACTTTAATCAGCAACAAAAATACATTCTATACTCTATAGCTAAGCCAAACACTGGTAGAATGAACATATTGATTAGGATCTAATCTACCCATTAATGATATCAATCGTTTGAATAACATACTGCGTCCAAACGCATCCTTTTTTTATCACAAAAAAATGAAACAATATTTACAAATAATGATTCAATGGCAAATCAAACACAACAAACAATGTCAAGGTAAAATCTTCCCAAAACTTGCAATTTTGTCCTAATGCCCACCCAAACTAACAAAGAGCCCTTTTGTTCTCTCACCAGCACATGAACAAAGATGACACTTCATAGATATGATATCCCAATAAGCTATAATGCATTTTCACCGTGTTTAACAAGGATTTATTTTATGGCACTTCATTTAACAAGATCTCGTCTGTTTAAGTCAAAAGTGTTCCATCACAGTCTAGACTCTAGACATTCATGTATCTTAATGGCAATAATGATGCAAAGATGCATTGAAATTTTCTGTTACGCCATCAACCTATCCTTATATGGCTCTTCATTCTCACAGAGATTCAGTACTTCAATACAGCAGCCAAATAAAATATAACACAAAACACATTCAATAAGTAAGCTTCTATGGTTTCTCCCCCCTTTTTCTTTCTACCTTTTTGCCAAACAGAAGGTTTAAGATCAAAGAACTTACAGCAGGTTGATCTGTCACTTCGACCAGTTGCTTCAATGCCCAGTTTGGTTGCTTTTCAAAGAGCTTAAACATAATATCCTGCAATTCTCCACGGTCCCTTCTTGTTCTTTTCATGTCTGATCCCTTCAGTGGTGTTGTTTTCTTCTTATCCTGTGCAGAAATTGCAAAAGGGGGTTCATGTATGACATGGTAGATTACTTTTGTTGGTATATAAAATGTTAGATACCAAACAAAAAATTGCATTCTTCAAATTTCTACCCATGTAGGATTTAGGTAATGTGTAATAAAATGCTTAGATCAGAGAACACCACCAAACAATAACAAATCAAATAAGAAAAAATCTCCTTGCATATATCCACATCTGAGTTTCAAGGGCTCAATCGTCAGCATTATCCAAGCCTTAATCCCATCTATATGGGATCTGCTATTGCAGTTTTGATAAGAGGAGACTAAAAATTTTCTGGAGAAAGCAATGTCCAAGGAAAGTGGCAGCAAGGAAGACCTTTTAGCATAACTATGTAATGAAAAGAAAAAAAGGAATTGATTTAGTACCTTTGCATTTGATGGAAGTAAGCCAACCATCCCAGGCATAGGCCTCATATGAACTCCACGATCATTGTCAATCACCTTAGAGGGGGGATAGAATTGAGTAAAAGATGAATATAGAACATTTTAATTGCAAACAATCAAAGGTAGAAAAAAAATGACAAATGTATACCTGCACTTGTCTATTTTTAATCATTGATTTGTTTGTCCTTTCACGACACAGTTTTCCATACTCCTCAAAGTTTTCATTGTTGGGCTTCATGTCAAATTTTTCTTCCATTTTTCCTTCCATTGAAACTTTTCCTACAAAGCAAACAGATATTCGTCCATGGTGATTGAATGTTCAATATGACAGCCTAAGAGAGAACTAAAGCAGTCAATAGTGTTTCTCCAGGCGCTAGGAATTTTCCTACCCAAAGCATCAAAATAAAGATGCATAGGAACTTGTTGTACAGTTGTACCAACATATATGAAGCATACGTACAGACAGACCATACAGCAGAATTTTCATATGCGAACCATCCTCATTATATATATTAAAGCAATAAAAAGGGAGGCTAGAGGAGGCGCCATGTCAGCAGGTAATAGCTCTCCTTTCAGAAAAATACATAAGAAAAAAATGCAT
This sequence comes from Persea americana, assembly GCA_029852735.1. Lineage (NCBI taxonomy): Eukaryota > Viridiplantae > Streptophyta > Magnoliopsida > Laurales > Lauraceae > Persea > Persea americana. Next base: position 13,231,411 of record CM056809.1, read on the forward strand.
GCTTTTAGGTGTTAGAATATCCAGAACTAATGTCTTGAACAAACCAGAAGCATACAAGAGAGAGAAGTATTGCAAGAGAATTGCGTATTCTTTGTATTGACAATGGATCCTTTTATAACACAGTATTGCCTAGATTAGTGGATCTAATTACATGATTACAGGTATTGCTAAGGTAACTAATATCTATTTACAACTCATACAATCTGTTGACTTGTGGGCTAACCCATTAGGTCGAGCTGACCTCCCCCCTCTCAAGCTTTGGATGGGAGAATGTGACCATCGAGAACTTGGAAACTAGCTCCGAAAAACGAGATGTGGAGTGGCTTTTGGTAAAGAAATTTGCTATTTGAGCAGCTGATGAAATCTAGAAAAGCTTTATTGTACCACTCCGAACAAGTTGACGAATGAAATGACAGTTAACTTCAAGACGTTTGGAGCATTCATGGAAGACATTATTTGTTGCCAGTTTCCGTGCACTTTCACTGTCCGTAAAAAGAGGGGTAGATTTAGGAACTAAAACTCCTAAATCCCGAAGTAACTAGCGAAGCCAAAATTTTCAGTAGTAGTGTGACATACAGCACGATATTCAGCTTCAGTGGACGATTGTGAGACAACTTCCTATTTCTTGCTCTTCCAAGAGATAAGAGAAGAGCCAAGAAAAATGGACAAGCCTGTTGTAGAGTGTCGATTATTGACATCTCCTGCCCAATCGAAATCAGAATAACCATGCAGAGTAAGATTTTGACTGGAAGAAAGAAGGAGGGCGCTGTTGGACCTTCCTTGTAAGTATCTTAGTATGCGCAAGACAGCAACCCAGTGAATATGAGTGGGTCGCATAACAAATTGGCTGACTACATGGACCACATAGGCAATATCTGGTCTAGTAATGGTAAGATAAACCAAGCTGCCGACCACCTCACCATAACGAGTTGGATCAGAAAGTAGATCTCCATCCGTAGTTCGAAGCTTCAGATTGTATTCAATTGGAGTAGAAACAGGCTTACGATCTGTGAGTCTATTATTACAAGGTCAGCTCGACCTAATGGGTCAGCCCACAACCCAATAGGTCGAGCTGACCTATATCTTTACATTAGGTTCAGCCAACGATCCCTCCCTAATACTTGGGAATACTTGTACATGCATGCATTTTGAATCTCCCAAACTTTCTCTTTAAGGCCTATAATATCTCTTTAAATTCCTAAAATCTATTCTTCTCATCCAAATAGAGCCCATTTTTAACCCCTAAAATCTCTCCCTCAACCCATCGTTTCTCATAATCCCACCCTCATAAATCAATCAATTATAGCAACACAAAAGCAACTTTTCAAAATTCAAAAAAGACTTCCTAAAGATGGAAGCTAATCAGTTATAGAAATACAAAAGCAACTTTTCAAATTTCAAAATAGACTTTCTAACGAGGGAAGCAATAATGAGAAACTCTAGGACATTAGCATGTCAATCTCCATGGGACTCTCCATACATAGGCATTCCATCTTTAACAAGTGATCGATCTTCCAAGGGCAGTCGGTCGTCAGGGAGGAATGGACGACTAAGGTGTTTGATCTGGATCTAAAGTTTGACAAAATATTTCACACTATGGGCTGGGTGGGGTGTCCATTTGGATAGATCATCTACATTTGTTTTACTACCGGATCAAGGATTTGAAGGTTTTTCATTGTTTGATTAGTATTCCACTTCTAGGATTTGAAGGTTTTTCATGGTTTGATTAGTATTCCACTTCTTTTTGTCACTTAGACAATCACTTGAGTCTCTCTCATTATTATAAATGATCAACTTCTTTTATTGCATTTGATCGACTTTCTTAGATATTTCCAACTTTCCACCGTTAGATCAACAACAGCCTCACTTTAATTGTTATACGACCAATGCGAGACTTATTTGTCATCATTTTAATGATCCACATCATCTTTGCCATTGAATTGATGATCTATTGCTTTCTATGATTTCATCAAAGATCCTACAACTTCTTTAAAGATGATGGTTTACACTCTTTACCATTTGACTGGTGAATTCATAAATTCTCAAGCACACGTTCCATTTTAAGAATTGGAGTTTGAATAATTGTGTAAGTTAAAATTGATAATTCACAAAGTTGGGTTTTTTTATTTAAAGATTTCTCAGGTTAGATAGGAAATTCCAAACGCTATGGAGGCAACCACTGACTTGTTAAGAAATTGTCAACAAATAGAATTATTTTATTATAGTTGCAAAGCCACATAAAAATAGTATTTCAGTCTAAGTTTTATATGTAAATAAGGAGGAGCCCACCTTCTAATGTAATTGCACATTTCTTTGTTATGTTTTTATAAAAAAATTTTGGGTTAGATGTTGAATTTCTTTGTTGAAATGTTGTTTTGGTTATGTGGGTGATTCAGATAATTTGTTTGTTTGGACTTAAGAGTGGGAATTTGATGTTTTGAGTTTCGCAAAGCCACACAAGAACAGTATTTCAGTCTAAGTTATATATGTAGATAAGGAGGAGCTCACTTTCCAATGTAATTACCTATTTCTTTTTTATTCTTTTTTATAATTTTTTAGATTTTTTTTTTGGGTTTGATGTTGAATTTCTTTTTGAAATGTTGTTATGGTTATGTGGGTGATTACATAACTTGGACCAATAGTTATGTGATCTCTTTCTCTGTTTTTTTAAAACTAAATTCAATAGATATTTTTTCTGTTAGCTTATTCTAATTTACATACTCGTTATGAGTGCATTAATATATATTTTTATATGTATTTAAAAATGCAAATTTGACCCAATTCCTCTATCGTACTCACTGTGTGTATTAAATAGTATATTAGTATTTAATATATTTTACTATTGGGACCGGGCTAAGCACGGGCCTTTGTTGCTAGTATACACTAAATGAGACATTTTGGGGCCATACAGACCATATGAGGATTGGTTTCTCTTTAGCAACTAGGACAAGTTTTAGTGGCCTCTTCATAGCAACTATTTGCAATATTTGGTAAGTTAAATATTCTCATTGTATTTTCAAATTATCTGCTGAATCTAGATGTGGTTGCATATCTCTCATCAAGTTTAGTTTTATGTTTGTGGTGATACATCATCTATTTTTCAATTTTTCTTGCATCAATCCACTTCTATTTGCCGAATTAAGGAGCTCTACTTTGTAAGTGTAATACAATATCACTGAGAGCAATTTAAGCATCAGATTATTTCTAGTATAAACAGGCACTACCCACTCAATTAAATTTTGGACTATGTTATAGCGTATCCAATAAATAAGAAGAGGAGAATGGAAAATGTACTTTCTTATCATTCTCCCCAATTATGACCTCTCAGAAGTAGAGACTTACAAAAAAATAATTGAGGAGATAATGAAAATGATCATCATAAAGTACAACCAAGCCATCCACCAATACACCGTCACTCACCTTGACTAGTCTCAGAAAAAACGCACATTGGAATGAAGTCTTTAGCCATATTCATTGAGTAAGTTTTTGGCACATTTCCAGGCTCATGGCTGGCCAATTCCATCGTGAACTAATACCATTAAGAAAGACCGATATGAGTTTTAAGGAAGCATTTGGTGAAGAGAATGAAGATAATTAACAGAGTAAAAAAGATTACAAATTCATAATGCAATAACATAAACTGAACAAGGAATGAGAACAATAATCATGAGAAAAAAGATATTATAACGTAGTAACAAAATAACCAAATATAATTCAAGATCTGACTATTATCCTCAGGCCTGCTATTTAATTCAACTGGAAAAAATTCCCACGAGCACAGTCCTTAAATCAGTTCTAAATGAGACTGATTTCACATACAAAAAGTACCCAGCGGGTGATGTGCCGTGTGCAGCCACTGTCCAAGTTAGTAGAAATCAGATATATGCAGCGTACGCAGTTCAATCAATTCTGTTATTCATGTGCTTAAGATGAAGTCAACATAGGCTGTACGATGGACTCTATGAGTTTATTACAAAAGATGATGATTAGGCCAATGATGAAAATGTACTTATTGGACTTGAGTAGCAGCAGAATCAGTCCACAGAATGACAATAACCACTTCTTCATAGAATCAACAGTGAAGGCCCCAGAAGTAGCAGTTGAAAGATTTTAACAGAAAAGGTAAAAAAATAAAATAGAAAAGCAGGGCATCGCACCTATCCTTAATGGTAAATCAAAGAGATTAAGGGCCCGATTGGCAATGTGTCATTCAGATTTTCCAAAGTTCCCACAGGAAGAGAAGTAGAAAACACACTTGGTTGATATTAATTGTGGTTTCAAATTTTAATTTTCCAGAACAATTTTTGGAATCATGGCCCCCCTAGCATAAAATTTTTGAAACAATCTAACTTCTTCTCTTTTTAACAGCAAACCAGCAAGTGGCAACAAGTATCCCATTACCCGCTCTCTCTCCATGCAAGTCTCCAGCACATCCTTCTCTCTCCCTCGCCCACAAGCCGCACAACTCTACAAGTGGGCACCTCTCCGCAAGCATCCATCATACTGTCTCATTCCTAAGAGAAATGTCTTTTTGAAATGGATTTCGTGCATTATTAAAGGGAGAAAATAAGTAATGCTTTAACTCTGTTTATTATGCAAGTAACATTGTATCTAATTGGACAGACCTGACATGGAAATGAGAATAATAATGATAACAAAAGGACAATCTCATTTCAAAGAGCCGTGTGCTATTGTTAAAAGCAAAAAGGAAAGAGCATGTTAACTCCAAAATACTTGCTAACTTTGTGCTACAGTTGCTATAAAGGCTCAATTAGATAATATAAAAAAAAAAAAACTTCCCTTTAGAAGGCGCTATGATGAACACCACCGCCTCCACTACTAAAGGAATTTCATCTCTTCAGAACAGATTTTTGTTTTTTGTCCTCGTTTAGGAATATATTCTGTATCACCTCGAAATGTGTCATTAAATACAGTTAGCTTTTTGCATTTTTTTTTTTTGGGATCGGGGTCATGCAGTATTGTATCCAATGACCTGTAGTGCTGTCCTTTACTACTTTTGTTCTATTTTTGGTGAAATATATTAATATTGCCGATTCATTTTGGAAAGAAAATCTAACATGTCACCTCTCAGTTCTCACTACTTCATCCAAAGTCTTTACTCGCCTCTCCATTGAGTTTCCTGTTGGACTTATAACAACTTCGTAGATAGAAACTCATTCTTTATCATGTTATTTCTTGTTATTCAGGACAACCATCTTTGCATATGCATCTCAGCTAAATGTAATTAATGTTGTTGTCATTTCTTTGCTGCCCAGCAATCAAATCTGTATAACATTATAGTTCTAAATGCCGCCTTCTAATACTATCTCCTTAAACGAGTTGCACTCAACGATCACAGAGAAGAGCAGCAGCTTGCATCCACTTTACCACCACATCGATATGGTTTGCAATATCATTTACAAGCCATCCACTTCATCTAAAGTTGCTCCTAAATATTGGAATCCATCACACCATGGCACAAAGTGGATTTCAATTTAGATGAAATCACCATCCCTGCTCTTGTGAATACAGTAGACACTTCATATTTTCTATTTTTGTTATAGCAATTACAAACGAATTGACTCAAAATCCTTCTCTCAACTTTATAACCAATCATTGATACTGTTTGCAAGTATTAGTTTCATTAGCCAACCAAAACACTGAAGCCAAAAGCACTACAGGAGCAAAATGGCCTCAAAGAAAGAACTCTCCTCTGTGTGCATGAAGGGAATACCCAAAAAACAAGGTCAAAGCACAAACAAGCTGACCACAAGCAACGAAATTGTGGCCCTAACAATAATAAGAGGGGAAATTAAAATTGAAAAAGCCTATACGAGGAGTAAAAGTGAGAATAAACCATCATCATTGCCTTTATCATATGAGCGAGTATATATGCACAACTTATCATTTGCTTAATTTCATGTTGAAATAATTAGCACCACACCTTTCGCAAACAACATTCACTGAGGAGGAGAACAAAGACATGGGAATCTATAATCGTCATGCAGAAAAATAATAATGAAGGGTCTCTCGTGATCTCAGCCAACCAGATAAGCCATCAGGAGAGTTTACACAAAGGATGTACAGAAACCCGATACTCCGTTTCTCTTCCCCACTACACCATTAAGGATATCACTCTGGCTTATTCAAAGGTGAAGACCTGCTTCCACAGCCTTCTGTGTCTAAACCATTCACCCATTGCGGCCTGAGCAAATCCGAAACTGTAAAATGCAATTAGAAATTGACTGGGTGAGGCTGGGTTTCGGACCAGTCCAATTAGAGCTTTACCCACAGGCTAAATGCAGTCTCTCTCTGAATAAGGGTATTGGTTCTCATCATAATCACCTTAAAGTTAGCACCGCTCTTATGAAAAGGGAGCTGAGAGAGTATGGATCTTTAGAATGACATCTACATTGGACTCCAAGTCTTGGAGGGTTGGCAGAAAGCACATATAAAAACTCAAAAGATGCAAGGACCTACTCGCACGCCAGAATGCAGGCCTATAAGCTACTATCAACAGAGCAGCATGTTATGTCCTATCTTCTATCTCAAATGAAAATAAAAACATTAGCTGGGATTTTGAGGGGCGCAGCTAGAAGCACTCTTATGAGAGCCCTTCCTGACTTGTTGTTTGTCAGAAATCCTAAACACCCCATTGAATACAACCTACCATTTCAACCTCCAATTCTTTCTTTTTAGCATTAAGGTAAATGCATTACAATACAGTCAAGGATAACAGGCAAGGTCTAAAAAGCCAAGGGAGAACGCACGTATTACATCATACAAAACATGGGGAAAAAAACAACCCAATAACAATGAGTGGACCAAGTACAAGGAACCCCAATCTATGAATCCACCACCACATTCACTTCTCTTAAACAGATTCCTAAAAGAGGCATCCATCAATATCTGCACAGACAGCTTGAACCCCCCTTCAACCTCCAATCTATAAACAACCACAATTCCAATTTCTTCATTCCAATTCCCTCTCTGGGTCTTCTAAACCCCTCGTTCCAACCACTCCTTCACCATCCTATTTCCCTACCTACACAACCCTTCCCATTGGACTCTCAAAGCTGAATCAATAGTAGAATTAGGGTTTCATGATATATAGAGAGAGATATATATATATATATAGAAATACCTGGCGGGAATCAGGGTCATCACGGGGACGGAGAGGGTCGTAGCGGAGGGGGTCGACGGAGAGGTAGACCTTGGCGAGCGGGCGAGAAGTGTCGGAAGCGTTGTTGGCGTGCGAATGCTGCCATGCCTGAGATACAACAGTTGGGCATTTCAGCAGCCACACCAATCGATCTGCCTTTCCCGTCTCCAAACTATCATTGCTGCTGCTACCCATCTCTTCTTCTCTCTCCTTCGTTCGCTCGCACGCACTTGGTGATTGAAAACTGGGCTGCTTGGACTTCGGATGGCCTACAGCACCATTAGCCTTCCGATTTTATAGAGTTGGGAATGGGATTTCCCCCGGAGAGAGGGAATTCCACTATGGTGGGGTCCACCTACACATCAATATAAGTAGCCACTCAAAATAAATGTTACTGCCTAAATAGTTACAGTGCTTGATTTGATGGAATAGGTAATAATAAGCTAGCTTAATAACTCAGGCCGAGCACAGTATCTTCACTGTAAAATAAATAATTATATATTAAAAATAATTATTTCTTTTCATGAGCAAATAGCATAAAATAGAAATAGAGAAAATGAAGCAAAAAGGAAATAGTTACATAAATGAACAACCGAAACATGAGTGGCTTGATGAAAAAAATGAATAGGTGGTTACTTGAGTAGTGGAGAGAAAATGTAGAAGCATAATTGTCGGTCAAAATTAAAACTGCCAGTCAAAGTTAAATTCAAAAGCCTTTAGCCTAATATAGTATTATTGAATGTCTAAGTTGATTTTGAATTTTTCTCGAGTCTCAATTATAAGAGGGATTAACCCAGATAAATCCCAAGTTAATAAAGTAAAGTGTGAGACTCGCCTGTTGAAATCCAAAATATTCAAAATAAAAGCTGCCTTTATACATGGATATGCTTATATTTTTACGTCAATCTGAGTTTGTTTTAAAATTGAATTAGCTATTTGATAATATAAAAAAAGGTAATTAAAACAAAGTATGAATATCCATTATCACATTTTCATCAAGCAATCATTCCAACTATAAAAAAAAAAAAAAACATGGATTGATATAAAATTTGAGGATACCGCATACATCTAAAAGGCGTTGTTTTAAACAGTTGAGATTTCAATAGGAGGAGCATACTGTAAGGTTTTGACTCTTCCTAGTAAAGTTTTGATATATCTCATACCTTATAGAAAAGCCATAGTGAGATAATCTTGATGATTCGGAATTGGATGGTTCAAACTTATACATACGAAGAAATTTGTAAGGTTTGTTAACAATTATACTATATTTAAGAGAATGGTTTTGGATTCAATTTTGATTGTCGGTTATAATTTTGGCTGGAAGTTACTTTTTTTATTTTTATTTTAAATCCTGCACCACTTATCTGCTCTCCACTTTTCTTCTTTTGTAAATACTTTGAGTGTGTTTGGCATAATGCCATTCTGGATGTTCCCATATTCCTACGAGATGAGATTGCGGAAAACATGTTTGGTTTGTATAAATTATTGTTTCAAAATTTGGTCTCAGTGGAAGGATTCTCAAAATCTTATCCTGCTAGTATAAGAAAGTTGGAACGATTTTTTATTTTTTTTATTTTTTTTAAGAAACAACCCGTTGGCACAGTTGTTTTGTACTTATCTATTACCATTTAAAAAATGTCATTTAAAGATTTCAAATTCTCTCACTTATCATGAAGGTAGCCCCATGTTCATAATCTCAAATAAAGTAGCTCAACTTGGTAATTCATAAAGGTGAGTCACATGGTCATAATCACAAAAGGTGGGGCCCATTTTATAATTCCCATAATAGTGGGACCACATTATAAATCCTATGAATGTGGGCCCCATGTCTCAATTTCTAAAGGTGGACATCACGTTGTAATTAATTCTAAAGCTGCATGCATATTATAATTCCTGTAATGGTGGGATCACATTATAAATTCCATGGATGTGGGCCCCATTTTCTAATTTCTAAAGGTGGGCACCACATTGTAATTTTTAAAGGTGGGTCATGTGTCCACAATCACATAAAATGTGGCTCCACTTTGTAAATTCTAAATGTGGGTCACATGGTCACGATCACAAAAGTTGGACCCACATTATAAGCTATAAATGTAGGCCCCATATTCTAATTTCTAAATGTGTGTACAACAATATTGTAATTTCTAAATATGGGTCTCATATTTACGTTCATAAAAAGGTGTCCCCACATTAAAAAGGTGGGCCCACATTGCAAATCCTATAAATACGGCCCAATGTCTTGGTTTTTAAATGTGGGTATCACGTTGTCATTTTTACAAGTGGGTCCCATGTAAGACTATAATAGAGTGTAATAAAAGACGGTTCCCACATTGTAAGTCCTATGATTATCTTGCTGTCGCTATTTGGACCAAAACTTTTATAATGTAACCAAATAAGTACAAAACTTTTATAATATTACCAAACAAGTTCCGTACAACGTATTCTCAACAGAGTAATTTAATATAATGTTACCAAATAAATTATACAGAGTATAGTCTCGGCACAACCTAATATAGGCACAACTGATTTGAGCACAAAACTGAAAAGGAGAAAGATGCTAAATGGGCCCTTTGATTTGACCCAAACTCTACCATCCCCTTTCTACTCCCGTTCTCATTTCCCTTCAAATGTATTTCTACTTTTACCTTTTGACCCACTAGCTCTTGGATTACTTAAATAGGTACTTATAACCTCTTACTTTCTTTTGTTTTCTCTTTAAAAATTATGAATCTTCTCAATGCATGAATATTTAGATTGCAATGTTGCCCATATCCGTGCTCAGCACATGTTATTATGCTAGTCACTTGTTTGCGTGAACTACATTGAAGAGGATGGGTCCAGAGAAACATGGTCATGTCCCTACCCTGGGTCTGAGACCTTGATCCAAATTTGATCCATTTTAGGGTTTAAGCTTGGGCCTGATCCACTCCGGTCCATCCTATAAGCACCATACTTTTAGGTCTAAAAAGTTCAAATAGCCAGAGCAATGGGCTCCAAATGCCATTAGAGCCACCTCATCCAAATGCACATATTCATGCCCTGCCCCCAATCAGCAGAGGCCAAATGCCACTCTGGTTTGAGTTCTTAAATTACATGGATAAAATAAGAAATTATCGCCCTGGCTTCAACGGGGTTGGGAGGTTGTTTTTTTGGGTGGGCATTAGTATGGAATTGAGGAGTGGGTGAAGATACACCTCTATTTTATACCTTTCCCTTTTCTTTTTTTCTTTTTCTTTTTTTTTTAATGCACCTTTATCTTGTAATCCTTTTGTTTTTTTCTAATAAAAATCCATGTTACTAATAGAAGAAAAGAAAAAAAATTAGAGGAGCATAATCATGCAATTAACACACGATCAATCTAATAGAGGGTCCAACTCATATACAATTTAAATTTAGACCATTACCACAACACACTGTATAACTGTGATTTGAGCAGTTTAAATTTCGTGAGCAAGCCCCATTTATGGGTTTATAGGTGGTCTAAGGATTTAGATTCACAAGCTGGTTGCAATAATTTGGTGCATAACATGTTTACTGGCTCGTAGACATTCTCAACAATTTGAATTTGAATGATTGGGATGTATTTTTTTGTTACAGTCATTTACAATGAAGAGAGATTCTCATTCAAAATACTGTTGATAAACATGCAAGTTCAACGGTTCAATCAAGGATAAAAGCATAAAAGAATGTACCCTTTTTCCACCTGCACAGATTGAATTAGTATGAGTGAAGCTTATTGCAACCATTTGAAGGAGGAGTGGGAATGGGTTGGGTAGAAATGGATCCCGAATCCGACCCAGCCCGCTCTTCTTAGGGATGGGTTTGATAGAGGTTTTAATTGAAAATCCAAATACATTTAAATTATTAGATATACCCATGTCAAATGGTGATTTTGAAAATCATGGTAATGTATATCACGTGTGTAATATTTACATATGTGACATTTTTTTACGTGGGTCATTTACATATATAAAACTCATTTTCCTATCTCATACATAAAAGGCAAGCAACCCTTTGGGAACATAATCCAGAAAATTGGGGCTCCCAACTCCATCTACACCTTACATCCTTTGCTCCTCACCTAGGCTCTTTATTTCCCTTCTTTCACATTGACATGACGGAAGTAAATATGTAGCACACAGACAGGCCCTAAAAACTTTGAGGGGCAAATCAAACTACAACTCTCGTCAGACTACACATCCAGCCATATGTCAATTAGATCTAATTATACTCCAGCTAAGGTGCTCATGGGATGAGCCAGCCTGAGCCCAATCCGGGCCCATCCCTATTTGGGCTGGACTTGAATATTAATCTGGGCCAGACACCGGCTCAATATTTGGGCCATGCTGGGGTTAAGTGAGAGCAAAGCCGGGCCCAGCCCAAATAAGGAATTCTTGTAATTTAGTGATTATTTGTCTGAACTATTGTTACAAAGCCCACACATGTGATAAGAAGCCTGGCAAAAGCAGACCTGATTGATAAAATGGGTGGGCTCAAGCCTATCATTTATGGCCTGTGTTGTGCTTGGGCTGGACACGGGCCTCGATATGCCTCTGCCCAGCCAACCCTGCACATGAACACCCTAATTCCTGCATACTTTCCTCAATGTCATGAAAATCAAAAGAAGCACAAAAATCACTGAGATATTATTGATTTATAGGTGAGCTGTAAGCAAATATGAACTGGGATCCAAACAGAAGAACATTGGACGTTCGGAAGCTAATGTGAAATCCTCTGGGATGCTTTATTTTTACCTATAGAATGCTTCACCTCTTCTCTAAGGAAGTGATTAACTTTCAAAAACATGGTTAAAGCTAATTAATATGACTTTTCTTTCCTGTGAATGATGGGTCCCATCTTTGATCACCCGAACTGTCCATTATAACTGTACAGATTTCAGTCCAATGGAATTGTATTCAGTTTGATCATACAAGCATAATTTATCTATGTTTTTTCCAGTATGTCCAATGTTACGGTTTATATTATTCCAGTTGATCTGATATTTGAGTGGGGTATTAATGATGGAGTCAGGATTGGTTATATTGGCCCACTATATGAAAATGTGAGTGGTGTTTTATGGAACCAGATTTTTTGAAAACTGCCTAAACCAAACAGTGACAGTTGCAGTGGATGGTGAGATTAAATGGTAGTGATGGGTTGATGCATATTTTGAATGATTTGAATATTCATATAAAGTGAGATAAACATCTAAGGATTACATTCAACCTTACCTTTTAAAAAATAAAAATAAAAATTCCACTGTTCTTTTTTTTTTTTTTAAATTCAACCCTACTTGACCAGTGGGGTGTGGCCAATCTTATGTAATCATTTTCTGTATACTTCAATAAAACTATATACTCATACTTAATATACTTAAATATTTATATGATATTACCGTGGTGACATTAGGTATTTGAGTGTGTAGATTTGCAACCCACACTTGCCCCAATTAAAACGGGTCTAAATTGGACTCCTACCGGCCTTGTATAATCTAATCTCGTTGGTATTTGGTGTTCGACCACCCATTTCCATTTCTCCATGGTACCTTTTTCTTGTGAAGGTACACCAATTTATCAAAAGGATGGAAAGTACTTAGAGCTATCATGGCATATGGATGGGTCCATTGCCTTTGGTATTCAAAAAAATGGACGGTCGATGCAGATAAGCTGTTACTCGTATTATATTAGTTGACTAACAATGTCCAATAAAATTAACTTTAGGCAAGCAAACAATCCTTAATCGGCCATGCATTTATTTTTCGTGCATTCAAGTGGCCCACTTTTGTAATGTCTTGTATTGTGTAGTTACCGATTTTTAGGTCATACTATTCACTAGTCCTTGTTAGGATTTTAGGGGTATTTTGATAATTTATAACAAGTACAAACTTTCTCTTAGATGTTGGTTAGTGTTGCAGAAATCAGTTTAATCCAATAGGCTTGAGTTGAGGGGTGTGAAAACCCTAAAAAAATATTGCTTTCTCTGCGCCAAGGGTGTAAAAATATTGTCAAGCCCTTATTTTTTAGTTCGTGTTTGATTGTATTCACAAAACACATCTACTATTTAATCAATATTTTTCTGTTGATGTAATCAAGTCAAATGGGCTAGTTGACACCTTTCCAACATAACTGATATTTGAGGCCATCACCAACCAGAGTCAGGGAAATTGATCCATGGGGTTTATTTACATAGTGACAAATGACTCAATAGTGCATGTAACCATCACTGGATTGGAGGCAACCAGAGTCAGGGAAACTGATCCAAGGGGTTTATTTACATAGTGACAAATGACTCAATAGTGCATGCAACCATCACTGGATTGGAGACCTTAAGCTTTCCCACTTCCTAGTGCCCGTTTGGCAAGTCTCTTTCCATCATCTTATTGCCTTAAAACGGTTTTAAAAGGCATCTAGTGCGTTTGGGAGCCAAATTTCACATGTATGATTGAATCCACATAATGACAAGCACAATCACAACAGACAACGGCCTCAGAATAGCACCATAGACAAGCACGGTCACAATAGACAACGGTCTCAGAAGCGCGTAGACGTTTGGATGAACGGTAAAATGGACGTGATTTTTCAACTACCAGTTTTCTCATGGTGTTTTTTTTTTATAATATAATATTTGAGACCCTAAACTTTGATCTGAACCGTTGGAAGCATTGATATGACAAAAAAAAAGGGCACTTGGGCTAAATTCCAGCCGTTGATTTATCTCAAATCTCTAGATATTTTCGAAAAACTAGACAACCATAGATCTATTTCTCTGGACTTCTATGAGCCTCATAATCACGATCAAGACCGTTAATCCTCTTTTTAGTTTTTAAAACGGCTATGGCTGAAATTTTCAGCCCCTAATTTGGTCCAGTTCTCAAGAAAATGATGAAGATCTAAGAACCGTTTGATATCTCATGTTCTATCCCTATAGTTGAAACAAGATTTTGGCAGTCCATTTTTTGTTTTTTTTCTCTTGGATTCCCTACCAGTAAACTTCCATCTAACCCCAAGGGGTAGGTCAGTTGACCTAGGACCACGGTTTGCACCCGGAGGTTGTATGTTTAAAACTGCACTACCACACTAGGGCTGCATGAGAGTTTACCCGGCTTCCCTCTGGGCCCGAAGGGATGAGTCCAGCCCGAAGGGTTGGGAACCCTCCAATAGCCAAAAAAAAAACTTCCATCTAAAGCACTGGAAATATGTAACAGTCCAAATATGGCTATGGGCTCAAATTTCATCCGTTGATCTTTCACAGATCTTAAGAAAGTTACACAAAAAAGTGAACCACTTGGAATATTTTTTTTTAATTTGTGCGCCCCCATATTAAAACCCGGACTGTCGATCCTCTTAGGAATACTAAAAACATCATGGGGTAAAAAACGAGCCATTGAATCATTTTGGATATAGAGAAATTTACGAAAGATCATGTACAGTTGGATTTAAGAAATCTATTTCAATCAGTTTTCCCATGTTTCAAACAGTCTATTTCAAAAACATTTGTTCCATACGGATGCCATTTGAAATAGATCTATGAAACGTAGATTTATTTTAAACTGATAAGATGTGCCAAACAAAAACTTTAAACAAACCCAACAAAGGTTTCCTTCCAAATCAACTAATGCCAAATGGTAATGATCCAAACAGATGAGATTTTAGTAGATGCCTAATTTGAGAACTGTTTAAATGGTTTTACAATCATGCCCCACTTGAGTGATATGATTCTGATCCTTTTCAAGAGAAATCCATCCATCCAGACCAGCATAGACCCAGTTCACTAGATGTATGGTGATTTGAAATTACATAACATGCACAAGTTGCATTTATTCGGGCCAACCAAATTCATTGAATTTTATTATATTCAATAGGTGATGATCATACAAGTGGTGCGGCCCACTGCAGATAAATGATAGTATAATTTATTTTCAGTTTCAGAACATATTACAATGTATCAATTAGTTTTTCTCTTCTTCTTTTTCAGTTTTCATTTGCAAGGAAAATCTTCCTGTACCAGTGGACAGCAAGTTTAGTCCAACTCTATGGGGTTCTCTTTTGATGAGTGCAGCTTTTTTTTTAATCTTATACTCCCATGACCCGGCACCATGACTAATTTTATGCTAGCTCATCAAGACTTTACTCTCCGCTTGATTGAATATTTAAAAAGTTAATGATTAAGAGACCATTAAACCTTTAAGACCCTTAAAGCAAGGTTCAAGATCATCTAATTGGGTTGATTTTTTGCATGACTCTTATTATATATATTAAGGGCATGTTTGGTAAACATCATCAAAGACGAATCCTCTCTGGTTTTCCTTGAAGCGAGGAAAACCCAGGTTTGGTGATTTTTCCTCGCCCCACTTTTTCCTGCCTGAAGACTTAGAAAATTTGTGAAGGAGAGGATTCCCCCCGTCTGACCTCCCCCATAGGAATGGATAAATCATCGATTTTAAAAGAGGGGTACTTAAACCACTTTCTCCAGCGAAGAAAATCCATTGATCTGAGCCCTAGTTGTGAGAGACGATCTCCTTCCCAAGCGAAGTTGCTCCATTGCCTTCTTCATCTTCCTCTTCCTCCCATAACGTCGCCTACTCCAACTTGGATGCAAGTTCGTCTCTATCTCCCTCTCCCTCTCTCTAGCCTAAATCTAACCTATAGAACCACCCCCCCCCCCCCCCCCCCCTCGCGTAAATCTAGAGCCAGCAGAGTTCTCTCTCCTAAATCAAAGCTACCGGATCTCTCTCCCCAGACCTAGCCCCCCCCCCCCCCCCCCCCCCCCTCTCTCTCTCTCTCTCTCATATGAAACCCATTTTCTATCTCACCCAAACCCAACATCGAAACCTAGCCCCCTCTCTTGCAGCCCCATTTCCATCTCTCTGTTGCCTAACCCCATTTGCAACGATCATCAGAATTTGATTCATTTTGTTCATCAGAGATCTTGGGTTGAATTTGGGGTCTTCGTTCTTTACCTAAATTTGGATCATTATTTGAGAGAATTATGACATTTGGATATGAATGAGCTTGTGCTTTGGGTTATTGCATGTTCATTTCTGGAAGCCATCTACTAATGTGACCCAGTTACCATGAATAGGAATGCTACAGACTAATTAATTATCATCTTATGCATTGTATTAAGCATTATATGAATCCATATAGATCTGATTGCATTAACTTACGTCATATCAGTTTTCTAGAAATCAATTATCTCTGACAGAAACTGTTAAGCTATGCCCTTCTGAGCTTGGGAATGGATGTTTGTGTTTTTTTGGTAGAAGACTTGGGAACGGATGTTGTATATGATTTGTTCTATTAGTCATGCTTGTTGGGGTCAAGAGTTATATTGATTTGGTGTCACGAGTTGTATTTATTTGATGTCATTAAGATCTTGTAATTCTTATTTGCTTTGTATAATTGAATCTTCCTAAAGTTTTCTTAAAAAATAAATAAGCAATTTTTGCCATTAAGATCTTGTAATTCGTGGAATTTGATATGCTGATCAAACATGGATTTGAAGAAATCATCACAAATTCCTCTCGGCCAACCAAATATGGAACGCAATGAGTCATCTCCATCAAAATTCCTTATTGAGGAAAGCCTAATTCATGAAACCAAGGAATTATCCAAAAAGAGGATTCCTCTCTCTTTCGTTACCAAACGTACCATAAAAGGCGCCGTGCAAGATCATCTAAATAAACCGCGTTTAAGTGTCTAGCATCTTGAAACAGTGGAACCCAACCCACCCCCCGCGTCCGGCTTGCCACTATCAACTTGGGACCGAAACTCGTATGAAACAAAAAAATGTTGATGGTGCTTGTACGCATACGGAAATGACCGAGTGCGATTGAATCGACATCTACGATGAGATGGTCTCCGCTTAAACTCCTCTAAATTGTTTATCTTATTTATAGAAATTTAGAATTCTCTTTGATTAATCTAGCATATATTTCCAGCCAAAAGCGAACAAATGTGTATTGTGAATACAAATGTGATTCTAGATTATCGATACACTGTTATAATGTGGATTCGATGGAGGGGGCTCTCCAATAGCCTAATCACCTCTCTCTCTCTCTCTCTCTCATGAACATAGTATGTATACTTCTATGTTGTATGTATGCATGCTAACAATTTTACGATTTTGTAGTATTGATTTATGTATGGGGAGCTTATTTTGCACTATTAAATGATGTATCTACACTTTTTTTTTTTTTTTGGATCTTACAGCAGTACGGGTGTCTATATAAGATAAAAAAAAATTAATTGCCCATTACCTTTTCTTGATTTGAATTTATGTGTCACTCTTATGTTGCCTGGTGGTAAATGGGTTGCCATGTGACATTTGGGCCCATTCTATATCAATTCCTCTCTTTTCTTTCCCACACATTTAGAATTCCATCTCTCCATTTTTTTGAAACGTGCAAGAGAGCACCCCACTTTTCTCAATTTCAATTTTCTTTTAAGATTTGATTGAATTGAGTTTAGATTTGAACAACCTTCCTAATTTTTTCATTGTATTCTTGCACGTGCAAGTTTACTTCATATTATTCACCTTTATATTTTGATATATAGAATTTTAAGAATGATAAATAATAGTCTTTTCTTTTAAATTTATTTTCTTTCTACTAATATGTATCCAAACTATAAATATTCTTTTTTGGGCCTGGGCTTAGCACGGACGTTTGTTGCTAGTTTATATACCAATCTTTCCATCCATCCCTTCCCCAATGATAGTAAAAGAATCTAAAGTGGGCTACATGAGCTAATAAACTGCATAGTGGGGCCCACTCGAGTGGACAAGGAATTCATGAGACTCTTTAGCTAGGTCCACTTAGGGGTGTCAAGTGGGCCGGGCTCACGAAGAACCATGCCTGGCCGTGCCGGGTCCATTGACCTCATTGACTGGGCTAGCCCCGCACAGCACCCAAAAGATGGGTCGTGCTGGGCCGGGGTGCCCTGGCCGGCACGGCCCATCACAGTAATTATAAATATAATTTAAAATTCTTATATAAATAAAATATAAAACTTAAAATAATTAAATATTTATATTTCACTTGTAAATTAGCATCATTGTTTGTGCATTTATTTTAATAGTTTCAACTCTTTTCCTAAAAGTCTATAAATAGTCTATTTCAATTTATATTCAAAAAAATAAAGTGGCATGTGGGCCAGCCCGTGGGCGGCATGGCCTAGCACGACACGACAAAGGCCTTGCCTTGGGCCATGCCGGGCTGACCCCCATAGTGCCTGGCCACTGCCCATGAAGTTTTATGGCCGTGCAGGCCTCTACGGTATGACCCAATTTACAACCCAGGCCCGGTCATAAAAGTTAAAACGGAATTAAAGTTCTTCACTGGAAGACTAGATCCCAGAAAGGAACTTCAAAAACCTGTCGCGACTCGCGAGTCAAGCCAAGGGAGCATGGGTTCGTCTGTCCACTTCTCGAGGAGAGTAGTGCCATATATGTCGGGCAATGATAATGAAATCTAGGTCATATGGGTCTTGACATGACACCTCGTTGACCCATGAGCATTATTGTAGTTTTACATCACTTCCTGGCTTTACAAAATATTCTGCAATAATTTTAAATTCTTTAATTATTAATTAAGTACTTAATCTAAGCCTCAATTTTTATTTTTTTTTTAAATGTCTTATGAAATAATCTTTGCTCTTCGTTTTTTATTATATATCGTTTCCATTTTATCAATAAAATCCATAAATTATTTATCTTATAAAGGAATCTGCGTTCTTCGGTTTTTACTATATAACTCCCCTAAATCTATACGACAAACAAGATGAATGTTTACTATCATTATTGAAATTAAAGAACTCAATGATACAAATTCTTTTTTAATTATGATTGCATTTTTAGCTAAGTCGAGTTACTAGTCAATAGTGATATTTTAAATTTGCCGACTCAAGGATACATCCGTAGACATATGTACAAGGTGCTAACACCACTCAACAATAAGTGTGTTGGGAGACATCTATTTCGATGTGAGAGAAAGAAAAAGAAAATTATCACCTTTCTCTACTTCCAAATACTCCTTTGTTGATGTGGTGAGCATTTATACATGGACACCAATATGGAGAAATTCCAAATTCCAATATCATTTATCAAGTAGTTTTGAAACTAAACAAATGCACGTCCATGGAATTCCACTTAAAAAACTAGGAGTTTCTCTCTTGCTCATGTGACATAATCACGAAGCCCCTTTTGAATTTCTATCTAGTTAAATAAAATGAGTCTTTAAATTAGGCATCTACCAAAATTAAATTTATCATGTACGAAAAAAAAAGAGAACAAATGATAGCTTGTTCAAACCTTCAAGAGAATGGGACAACTTACAAACCATCAACGATCAAATTGCCATTTAATCTCATCTATTTGGATCATTACCACTTAACATCACTTGATTTGGTGCAAAACTTTATTGGGTTTTGTTTTATGATTAAATATAGTTAGTGGGAAAGCTTAATGTCTCCAATCTAGATATGGTTACATGCACTAAGTCATTTGTCACCATGTGAAGGAACCCTTCGGATCGATTCCCCCAAAGATCATTGGTGATGGGCTTTAAGTATAAGTTATCTTGGGAAGTTGTTTAATCCCCCATTTGGTTGGATTACATCACCTGAAAACTTAATTAAATAGTGAAATCACCATATCTTACTGGACTAATGGTAAACTGGCAACAAAACACATGACATAAGGCATATAAGTGGGTCAATTGGACCCACAAGAAATGAATGCAAGGATAGAATAAAGATTATTCATCTAACAAAAATCAGTTTCAAGAACCGAATGATTGGAACAACACCTTGGTTCTATCTAGCAACTGTCCATATCCATAGTTTTAAATTGAATGATTGCGTTGCGATAAGGAACATGCAGTTTGCCTTTTTAAATTCTAAGCAATGGAACCGTCGATGTACAATGTTATGTATATTTTGTTGCTTGGTTTATGATACAACAATGTAACTTCGTGATAAATAATTAAATACCAACGCATTAGAATTGAAAAGCCAGGTTGGGGTTCAATTTCTTCGCCTACTTTTATTTTGGGCAAGTCCATGTTTAAGCCCATGGGTTTTATATCTAAATACTCAAATACTAAATGTCATGGAATTAATATCATGAAAATACATATTGACAATCATGGGTGACATGGGGATAGAAAGATCTATATGTGACCTACCCATGTATAAAGTTTCGAGCTTGTTCGATCATTCTAACATCTTGATTTATGGCCCTCAAATTTAATGGCTTTATAGTACAGATTTTTTTTTCATTATTGATTTATTTGAACCCAAGAGTCAATACCATTTAGACCCATGCAAAAAAAGGAAGGAAGAAAACATAGGATAAATTAGATGAAGATGGGGAGGGGGGTGGTTTCCATGATCACAAGGGCCCTAAGTGGGCCCTTTTAGTGGTCTCCAGTGGCGGATCTCGGCAGTTTTTTTATAGAAAAACACTTGTTCAATCCAATATTAAATCAAAATTAAAGGTCCAATGTTACAAGAACCCAAAGTGAGAATTCAAACCTAACTCCATGCATTGATGCAAGAACCAAATTTAAGGACAATAAGAATAATATATAATGGATAATATTCAGGTGGGAACTGTTCTTACATATTATGTGAGAATTTTTTTGTGGGGCCCAATTGTGGGCCCCATTTGGGGATGGGACTAGGGGGGATGGAAAGATCTATGTGAGACCACCACAGATATCAAGTTTGACCCAAAACCCAGGCCCCTAACCCCTTCATCCGTGGCCCACAAGTTTAATGGCTTTATATTAAAAAAAAAATAATTCAACCATCGATCCAATGGTTCAATCCATTCGGATGTGTGCCAATCATTGTGATTAGTAACTATTAGGGGATTCCCTATTGGTTTCTAGGTTTGGATGGGTTGCTAGTTGGGCTCCGCAAAAAGGTTTTCATATAATAGGTGAGAATTATTTTTCACTTGAATATTTCCCATATATAATTATTTCCATTTGAAGAACATGCAGGCAAAATTTCGAGTCCAAGTCCAATAAGACCTTAGGGCCCATTTGTTTGGACTTGTCAGAATTCTTGTATTGGAGAACTCCAGTTAGCATTTAGAATACTAGAATTCTGAAAATTCATAATGAAAGTGCCTTTTCATATAAGTTAAAATTCTGAATTCTTGCAGCAAACCAAGCATTTGAAATGCTTATGAAACAAAAGGCCCAATTCTTTGTTAGAAATGCCTCTAACCAAACAGGCCCTAAGGACAGACCCCATCGTTCACAGAATATAAATTTATTAATACATTATTTTTAATGACTCCTATAGTAAATTTGAATTATTACACCAGCATATCCATGTCTTAGAAGTTAGGGCTCAATACGGTCTAGGTCCACCTTTGGGTACAAATTCCGGTTTGTAATTTAGGCTGGAGCCCAGCAACTGGTGCACACCTAGCTCTAAACAAACTTACCTTTTTTGTTTGAAAGGTAAGAACTGTATATATATTAATTTTGTAAAGGAGGAAATTTTCAATTTATCAAAGAAGAATAAACTCATCTCTTATATGATGTCCTGATTAAACCCATTTTTCATTCCCCACCTTAGCAACTTGTAAAGTGTGAAAGTGGCCTGAAAACCAACCCATCTTTCATTCCCCCCACCTCAGCATCTGGGAATTGGAACTTTTAACAAAGTGATGTTAACACATCAAGTAGATTCCAGGACCAGGAAGAAAATGGCCAGAGGGCCCAGAGGCCAATACCAGGAAGAAAAGAGATGCCGTCTAAAACCAAGTGAACTTATAAAGGTTTAGGATGATCTATTGGTGTTGATATTACCCACCACTATGTCTCATTTGGGTCTTCCCAAATCCCAATCCATGCTCCCCTTAATTGGCATGGCCCCTTGTGGACCACAAAAGGCTGTCTCTCCACAAAGCACAGCCCATTAAGTATAAGAGGAATGATCATATAAGATTGATATGATCAAGTAAGGTTAAATCAAATTCTTATATGTTTGTGTGGTTCATTTGATGGAGATTCAAACCGTTCAAATAGACGTGCCAACCCCATATCGCTTACCTAAGCAATAGTTTCTCTCCCCTTTTTTTTTTTTCCTCCTGTGAGTATTCCACACCCACCCACGTACACTACCTAATTCCCTTGCCATCAACTGGGATCAGCCCTCCCTTCTGTTTATGTTGAGGTGAGCCACCTCATCACTGGGCTATAATCAGTGCAACAATGGGTCATTGATCCAGACAAGAATTCAAAATAAATATAAAAATAGTTCAATCAAATATCGATATTTTCAAAGAATGGTCAAACGTTACAAGAGCCCAATGTGTGAATTCAATATTAATTCCATGAATGCGACAGCCAAACTTAAGGACCATCAAAATAATATTAACTATTTTCATTGGGTACATATGAAGAACAAGAACAATACTATTTGTCTTTGTCCAATGAAGGATTGAATGGAGTTTTGATTGGACACAAATTCAATTCAGTTACTCACACAATACAACTTTGCATCCTAAGTCCAGATTATTCTAAGCCCCATTTTTCATAGAAAGAAAAATTCTTTAATAAATTATTCTTAATCGTGTTCAAATCATATTTTTCTTCCATCCAGCCGTCAATATTACTACCTTCAAATAACAACCTAAAAATGCTATAGGTAAATAGGATATGCCAACAACTTGAGCAATTTAGATCTTTAGGAGGTGAGCCTCATTTGTTTACATTTGTTTTACTTAAGTAACCACACAGTGCAGTAAATCTCATATGATCACTACTTAGATCCACCATTCAGGGTGAGATCTTTAATTTGGATATGGATATAAAAGTGAGTGATATATCACAAACCCAATTGAGTCCAAGGCGTGAACCAAGCTTGTGAGAAATTGGTCCAGGCGGTACCCTTAACCATGTGGCGTACCGTATCAACCACGGGCTTTCCAATGGTGAGTCTCTCACTAGTAATGCGTTAGAAATAGCCAAGTCCTGATACTAAGCTTATAAGTCAAACCCCATCTTAATTCAAAACAACGTGTTTTAAAGCCGTGCGGTCCCGGATCTCATAAGAACTCCGGAGTTAAACGCGCTCGCGTTGGAGGTGTATTAGGCAGATAATATCATGTTGCACTCCTCAATACTCCCCCTCAGGTGGAACCCGACCGGCGTACTTTTGGCGACACGTGATTTTTTTTCTTTATTTTGCGTTAAGCCGTTTCTCATGTGATTCGAATTCACGATCGATTGGCTCTGATACTATATTAAATTTCTTTAGCTAACTATTGCTGTCAAAACCTCGAGGCATTACTAAAGGCAGTGAAAATACTTTTCAATATTCCCCATCAGGTGGAGCCCACTCCTCAATAGGGCAGACTGACCTAGCGTGTCAACTACGAGTTTCCAACAGGGTGGTTACCCATCATTTTCTTTTAAATAGCAAAAAGTACATATTATTCCCAAAAAGAGGTGACAATCCAAATTTATGGAAAAAAGAAGAAGAAAAACTCATCTGTATGGTGACATTTGGATAAGGCAATCAACTATTAGAGGATGAGGGCCCTGAACCAAACCATTTTCCATTCCCCATCTCAGCATTTGCAACTTGCAACATAGTGGAATTGCAGGACCACGAAGAAAGTGGTTGAGGGGGCCCAAAGCCCCACTCATTCATCGAGAAAGGTGTATGGGCAGATCAAAAAAAAAATCAACGTGATACATCATGAGACGTGATCCTCGAGCAACAAAAGTCTTTTTAAGGCTTCTTCTTAAATTTATATTCCCAAGTCCCAACCCCTCCAAGCGATTCAAATTGATGGCCGTTCAAAAGCATCATCTAGAAGGCCATTGGATAAAGTCTTGATCGTTTGAAATGCTTTGTCAGCGACAGAAATTCATTCCAAAAATTCATGGGGCCCAGCCTTGTCATCGAAATAAATTTATGGGCCCCACTATCAATGCCTCACCATGAGTGACCCCTCCATTAGAATTCAAAGAAGAAGAAGAAGAAGAAAAAAATCTCTATTCATTAAAGTCCACATTGTAATTGGGCAACTTTGGGGATGGTCTACAATGCACACTCAGGAGAAACTTTTCCCTTAAAAATATTGGATTTGAATGCATTTTCAGCGATGGGATTTATTCTTCCTTTTTTTATATTTTTTATGACGAGGAACCCGCGGACCCCTTTAGTGCCCAACTTCCCGCTTATTACTGGACTTCCTTAGAATAATTCAAATGTGGTTAGTGATGGGGTCTTTTCTACATCAGCTCCTCAGAATTAAATGCACCGATCCAAATGCTGCGTGGGGAATTGGTACATGAGAAATTCCCTATAGAAGGTTTAATCTTTTGTATGTTGCGTTGACGGATTTTTCCACATGCTAGGTCAAAGAAAGGAGGTGTTATTTTAGCAATTTGGACTATACCAGTTAAGAATCTTTCCTTCAAGATATGGTGAGACTAGCCTAGTCTGGATGGGCTGTTGGTGATATTCACTTTTTAAATCAACATTATTCAAAATAGTTGCCTTCCCTATAGGTAATCCCATGCCATTTGCTATTGTCACTAGATCACCTAATCTTCCCTTCCTAAAATAAGACAATGGGGCCAAATCCTATGAATAATGACCCGAGTAATTTGGATTTCACAAAAGTTTTACCGATAAACTTAAAAGAATAAATTCTAAAGATCTTTGAATTGCAAGGAAATTTAATGAATACATGTATTCCTGAAAGTGGCTAAACAAGCAAAAGTCAACACAATCTATAAAATGGCCATTAAATGAAAATGAGTAAAGAGATTTTCTTTTTGAGCCTAGATCCTCTGTTTCGCTGAAACAAGTATATACTGTTTCATCATATCAAATTATGCTAGCTGTATAAAATCTTTTCTTTTCTTTTCTTTCCTTTTTTTTTATCCAAAGAGAGTGCATTAGTTAGCATGAAAATTTATACAGTTGATATAATTTGACATTTCAGCAAAACTTGGGATCCATACTCTTTCTTTTTCTTTTGGTATCCTAGGGCAAGGGGGTTGAGACCCTTGAGAGAATCTACACACATGGCACATGTAGGAAAGAGCATGGATCAAACACTAAGCAGGTGTGTGAGATGTAGGCTGCTAACTAACTCAGTAGCCCTTGGGCCTCAAGTAAGGGGATTTAAAAAATGAATATACCCAGCATCACCTTAATAAATCAAAAATTTTAAAATCTCATAATCCTATCTACATCCGGCCTTACATCTTTCACCTCTGGCCTCGTTAATAGTCTTGGGCTGAAACTCATTTTACTACTAGTGAGAAGATTCCACTTGGCAAGGATTTTTATTTTACAATAAAAGCAAGATCTATAATTCCAACCCTTTATAGATGAAATCAAAATCTTCTTCACAAAAAAAAGGGGTTATTACCGGAAAAAACACTTTATATGGTCAGTACACCGAACATGGAACATTAGGCAAACATACACTTAATAGGGAATCCGTACAAGATTCCCAATTTTTTTTTTTACCATTTTTTTTGTGGTCGAATTCGACCTTCAGTTTAAACGCTGGAGGTCGAATTTGACCCTCAGATAGAATTAATTATATATTGAATCATGTCTTCTCTTCGTGCTCTACCCTTACGAATCGTGTTCTTGAAGATGGAAAGTGCGTTAAAGGTAGTCTTTGTCTACTTCCACCTCCCTTGGGCATCTTCCCTCTGATCTAAGGTACATATGTAAGAATGAGTAAGAATATGAGCAGAGCTGAACTTCTCATGGATTTTAAATGAATTTATTTGTTGTTTTGGGCATCTTCCCTCTAAGGTTTAGAGGCTGCTTTTTTTGGTATCCTTGGTCTTAACAGTTTCCTTGAATTTCCATGGGAATTCAAGTACTAGTTTATTGTTTTATGCATTTGCATTTCATACAAAGAAGTGAAAAAACGCAGGAAACTAAATAAGCTCTAAAATCGTATTTTCTGACCTAACATTTCACCTCATTTACCATGAATTGGCAATATAAGGTTGACTTACAAAATTTTAGTATGATTTTGTGAAAATTAACCTCACATTTTCCACTCAATTCTTGTTGATTTGGTGAGTATCCATTCAATTCTTGTTGATTTTGATCCTTTCATTTAAATGAACTCACCCACTGAATCATCTTCTCTACAAAAACTGTAGTTGACCGAACGGTTTTATGAGTACGGGTGGACGAAGCTATGGGTGTGGTCGATGGTCGTGAAGGTGGACATTCCCTGTCAACAAAATGGAAGTGACTGCGGTGTCTTTACTCATGTGTTTTACAAAGCACTGCATTTTCCGCCATCCAGTTCGGTTCACTCAAGCTGATATGCCATATTTCCGCCGTAAGATTTTGATCGAGATATTCAAGCGAATCTGGGAATTAAATGGAAATAGACTCAATCTCCCTGACCTTTGGTGACAAGGCAATTGGTGTGACACTTTTACTGACATTGAGATATGATGTAACTCTGTAACTTTGAAATATATGATTGGAATGGTTGTATTTTGATTGACAGGAAAGCAGTAGAAATGAAGTTCTTTAACTCATGTTTAATAGTTGCAGTCTGTAAAGTTATTAAATTTGAATTGTATTAACATTGGATGTAATTTGAATGTTGCATATGAATGGATTAAGGTTGTCTTTGTTAATTGTTGTATTTAGATTTTGGAAGGTTTTATTGACTTTGGAATGATTGTATTTTTACTGACAGCTTTCTTAGAATGGAAGTTATTTTTTTTACTACTTTCCTCCCAGCGTCAAATTCGACTTGGAAATACACAAGAAAAGGTCGAATTCGACGCTGGGCATTAAGTTCACCCCCATATATTTTAATTCCCAACGTCGAATTCGACCTACCTTTATGCTAATCATGGTCGCATTCGATGCAGGTGTTGGTTTCAATTAAAAAACCACCATTCCAGTACCTAAAGTCAGAAGAACTCATATACAATTCTGGTCGAATTCGACCCTCACTTGTTATAGGCACAGAAAATAAAGACCCTCACTTGTTATAGTGAGAGTCGAATTCTACCCTTAACAAAGAAAATGTAAGTCGAATGCGACTAAAAAAAAAATAGTGAAAAAAGGTTACTTTTTCTGTATGGATTTCTTGTTTGATGTACTACTGGTTAAAATTTCCTGTAGGGTGCAGTGACCACTTAAAGTTATTTTTTCAATAAAAACCCCTAAAAAATATGAGTTCATTTTCCCCTATTCTACAAGAAGTAAGATATATTACGAAAATCAAAACAATTTTCATCTCCGCTGTAAATTTCTCCATGGGTGGGTGAGTCCATGGACACGATCAGTCTCACTCAGTGGCCCCAGCAAACCCAACCATCTCTACCCAGCCAACCCCAGCTTCCCAGCAGTCGCGCAAAATTTTCTCCTTGACTTCCCACTTTCCACAACCGAGTCCTCAAACAGAAAAAATAAAAAAAACGGACGAACTCATTCGGGCTTCGACCTTGTCCTCTTCTCATTGCCGCGAGGCCTTTTGGGTTCAACGGCGGAGAAAGAAAGCCATCGACAGAGAAAGCGATTTCTTCTTCCTTCCCGGGCGGCTTCTTCCCTCTTGGAAGTTACGAAATGCCGCGGCCTCTTCCCTCCACGGCCTTTCTTCTTCCTCTTCTGATCTTTCAATGACATTTCCAACAACATCAACATCAGCATCAACATCACCATCGTCTACAAAAAGGAGGAGAAGATCAAGAGGAGCTGGCGATGGGTTCGAGCCCTGTAGTCAGTGGCAGCAGTGTTGGGTGCTGCGACATGAGCCTCAAGTGCTGGTGTAGATGGAGATGGCATCACTGCTTTCTCTCGTCTGCTTTCATATTCTTCCTATCTTCCTTCATCATTCTCGGATCTGTTGCTTCCATCTTTGCGTGGCTCACGTTTTCTCCCTATATGCGACCTCCTCCTTCTCCTTCCTCTTTCGGTGGCTGCAACGATGATAACGAGGGGTCTTGGTCTGTTGGGATCTTCTACGGCGATTCCCCCTTTTCTCTTAAGCCGATCGAATCCGTGAGTGTTGTTTGTTGATGTGTTTCGGTTTTTGGAGTCTTGATTCCTTGATTGGTTTGTGATTGATTAGTTTTGGATCGGATGCAGAGGAATGTGTGGAGGGATGAGACCGCGGCATGGCCGGTGGCGAACCCTGTTGTGACTTGTGCTTCTGTATCGGATGCTGGCTTTCCGAGCAATTTCGTTGCGGATCCTTTTCTGTTTGTTCAGGTAAGCGGGGATCGGAGTGGGTTTTTTTTTTTTTTGGAATTGCATGTGTTGGTGTTGTGGTTTGATTTGATTTTGAAAATCTGATTGGCTTTTACAAAAAAAAAAAAAAAAAAGATTTTTTTTTCTTATTTCTTGCGTTTGTAGTGGTTTTAAGATCTGGGGGTTGATGTTTGCGTTGGATTATGAATGAATTGAATTCTTTGTGAAAGTAGGCATTTTTTTATTATGTGTTTGTTATCTATGCATTATGTTTGAGGAGCTTTTTGGTTAGTCAGGGGCTAGTGATCGATCGTAGGGCTTGTTTGGATGAGAAGAAAACGAGGAGCAAGTGAAGGTGGAGAAAGAAAAAAAAAATTGGGGCTAGAAAGAAAATCTGCACTGACAGTTCTTTCCAGTTCAAATCTGTAGTTACAGTTCTCTCACCTGTTTTCTCCGCATCCAAATGGGGTGATCATGTGATTTTATATCATGTTTGCTTGTTTTGTGATTTTGAATCAGCTCACTTGATTTTTTACTGACGAAAAAAAAGAAGAAACAAGAATATTTCTTTGTTTTGTTTCCTCTATTTTTGAGAGATTAAGGGGAGAGGGGACACCACAGGAGTATTCTGTTAGTGGTAAGCTAAATTGGACTATGGGCTTAGGTTTGAAACTGTACCTGAAAAACTGTTGGATTGGTTGGAAAATGAGTTCTATGAGGATGAGATAAAGGTTTTGGAACATGAAAAATAAGGGGAGTTGATCTCTTGGGTTGGATGGGTTTGTTTTTGCCTTCGATGAAAGTTATTGGTAGGGAAGACTAAAGAGAGCCTTCTTAGTTCTTACAGTAATCAGAAATCCCATCTTGTTCTAGTGCTGTAGGGTTTTAGATTAAGTAGCTGTCACGACCCGGGCCTGAGATACCACGGATAAACCCCGAGTCGCGATCTCCATACTTATTCCCGTAAACCCTGCATTCACCGAAGTCAATACGAAATTCAAAGGGATACCATACATTCATACCTGTCAAATGTACATCTTTGCGGAAATATACATATACATTGACAATCAATTTAAACCGTACAAGTTCTTTACATAAGAGTAAAGTTCACTTACACATTTCATTTCCTATCCAAGTCCACTACTGCATATTCAAAATACAATGCAGGTGACTACTATTTACATTCAAAATGAATACACACGTATTTCTCAAAATATTTCAAAAACATTCTAATGTGATTGCCCTCCGATCTAAGTCCACTCATTTAGTCATCCTGGAGGAACCTGATGGGCCTCCTCCGTTGGCGGCGCGGCCTCTGTATCATCGGGATGGGCAACTTGGCCTATAATGTCATCAATAACACTGTGAACATGACGGTTCAACAATGTATACACAATTCCATACTAATAATTTGTTTAGCAATTCTAAACAATTCAAATCAATAACCAATTACATTCATTTATTGCATTTATTTATTCATTCGTTTAATTCTTCCTTGAAGGAAGTATTTAATATCATTACGTACACTTTATCAAGTGACTTTTCATTGTCCTCAATAGCATAGGGCGGAAGGGAACACCATTCATGACGCAGCCTTAAGAAGTGACTCATTTCATTTCCATATTATACATTTTATTAAGTGGCTTTTCAAATGTGTGGGATTTACCAGCGTCTTGATTAGAGATCACCGGCATTACCACGGAGCTCCGGAACACTCCACATCATCTACTGCAGTAGGATTGTTCATTATTCATTCATTTCATTTCATTAATTCCTTTCGTTTCATTAATTCGATGCATTATTCAATTGCAGCTCAACAAGGAGCATAACAAACACAATACAGTATTAGACGTGAGAGAATAAGTCAATTCAAACAATAAAACAATTAAATTTTCCTAAAACAAACATTCGGGTGAAACTTTTGTTATGTAATGTATGTGTTATTCTAGATGACATCACTTTTAGTGAAATTTACATTCACATAACCTTAGCTAATACACATGAATGTTTAGGAAAATACCATTACCACTAGCCTTAGCCAATAGGCTTTTTCTTCGAGAAATCAGAAATCAATTCTGAACTTTCCTCAAGTTTGGTCACCTCGTCGGTCACCTGTCGGCTGACCGAACTCTGGATTTCGGCTAACCGACCTCTGTCGGTCAGCTTTTCAGAAGCTTAGTTTTCTGATACAAACTTTGACACTCTTTCTAAGGAACTTCGGTCACCTGTCGGTTGACTGAACCTACAGTGTCGGTTAACTGAACTCGGTTCGGTTAACCCCTCGGTTCTAATTCCAGAGAGCTCAAATGAGGTCTCAGATCACTCGGTCAGGTAGTTCGGTCGACCAAACAAACCTATTTACATCATTAAGCATGAGAATTGAGCACACTTGCCTTATTTGGAGACTAATTAGCAAGAATCTCCTTGCTTAACTTGAATTTGAGACGAAATCCCCAATCAAAACCCTCTTTTGAACCTAAATTAAAACCAATCCATTCAAGAGAACTCCAATGAGTCTCTTATGCAAGAAACATTCAAAAAATCACTGAATAGACTTGGAGTTCTGAAGCCAACTCAACACACTTACTTGTAGCCTTTTTGAAGAAATTTCTTGAGATTCCCTCAAGCTGTAAACTCCACAAAACCCAAGAAGAAGATGGAGAAGATGAAGGAGATGCACTTCCTTTAAAATCACCCACAAGGCTCCAATCTCTGATTGAAAATTGAAGGAAAGAAAGAAGAAGAAAAACAAAGAGAGAGAGAGAGCTGGCCGGTTGCTGGAATGAATGAATGAACCCAAGGTTCATCATCATCTTGTTATAAGCTCATTTTTGCATTTAAGCCCCTCTATTTTCCACTATTTACATATTGAGTCAAATGAAGGGTCATTTGATCCAATTCACGTCGAATGGAATTGCGCCTATTACGGAAACTAATGTACTCCTCGAGATACTAGCGCGGGCATCGAGAGTTTCCGTATTCGACGAAATACACGGAAATTCATATTTACGAAAAAGTCCTCGTATTCCTCAATTTAAGCCTAAAATCATTCCATTTCCTTAATAACATTCATTACCTCTTCATTATGCTCAAATTGATCATTTGAGACAATTTCAACTCAATTTGGTCATTAACCAACATTAATTCAATAAAACACATTCAATTAGCATTAAGCCCGATTAATTAGAGTTAATCTTGATTAACTTGGGACAGGGTGTTACCGTGGTTTAAAATCTCGGTTTCGGTCGCGGTCTCGGCCTGGCCGAAAAACCGATATGATATCGGTACCGGTCGCGGATATCGGTCCATCGCGGTCATCGCGGTGTGAATTTTTTTTTTAATCCAAAAAAATTCGCAAAAATATCCAAAAAATCCAGAATATTAGAAAATGCTGGAAAACAATATTTTTTTTTCCATTAGTAACAACAATAAATCAAAATCTCGGTCACCTTAAGTTATGAGTCTTGTCTGTATCGCAGTTTGCTGTCTTCTCCAGTATTTCATATAATGCAACCATTATTGATATTGATGCTCATGATCAATTTATTAGTGTAAAATATAAGAAAATAAAGATAACATATCAATCATCATTTAATACTAACTCAATCAACAAATGAGTTAAGAAATTCAATACCATGAGTGTATAACAGATTGACAGATTGATAGCCTAATTCCAAGTGGAGTGTCGCCCATGCTCGATATCATCATCATCATTATCATTTCTTCGGTATTGGTTAAAAAGATATGCTCCATACTATTATACAGCACTATCATACCCATGACCATATTCAAATTGTTCCTGATAAGATGATGAACTATGTTGATCCCCTGTAGATTGAGATGGCTGGTTGTAATCCAATGGCATGAAATAAAAATGAGGGGCATGAATAGGTCATTGGGGAAGTCGTTGGGGAAGCCTTCCTTGCTCAATTAATATCTGTTCGATAGAAAGTATCGGTGTTGGTGAAGGGGGTACCCAATTAGGGTCATATGAATAATCCCCATACTGTCCATACATAGCACCTTGTTGGCCAACATAACCCCCATAATGACCATGAGTACCTTCCCCCACTCCTTGTCCAGCAGGGCCCGTCCCACTACTACTCCCTGCCTCGGTCCCTCCAACATGCCTGATATAGCCACGACGAGGATCTAACTTAGTAGCACCAGGAAAATGCTCAACTGTTTCATAAGTGAGAGGCTCATCATCTCTATAATGACCCTCATCCCCCGGAGAGTTAGGTGGAATTCCTGCTGATGACGATGAAGTAGAAATACTTGACTCACTCTCCTCGTCCACCTCCTTTCCCCTTGGTTGACTTGTATCAGGTGCGTGCCCCTGTTGCATTGTCAAGTTTATTTCTTCCATCCTTTCTGAGGCCCTTACTGGCTCAGGCCTTCCCCAGTCAATTCCTCCATCAACTCCTCAAACTCTGGGTCTTTATCTAACATTGGTTCTTCTTGTTCCTCCAACCATTCACCTAACACTGTATCCTCTTCTGAAAAGATGTAGTCCAAATTAATTGGACAAAAATAATCCCGTTGATCCTCAAACTGTCTTCTCTTTCTATTTCTACTCCGGAGCTTGAGGTTGTAGTGGATGTAGACCAATTTATTTAGCTTCTGCATTGTTAATCTATTTCTTGGTCTTGTGTGGATAAATGAGAAGGTGCTCTAATTTCTTTCACAATTAGAAGACGATGTAGTTTGACTAAGGACTTTAATAGCAATCGTCCTTAGTGCAGGAGCACTCTCTCCATAATTCAACCACCATTCAGCTGAAAATAAAAATAGAAATGATATTAGAGTCAATAAAATAATAATTAGAGTCCTTGAATAATATAGAGATGACATTACAATCAATACCGGGATTGGTCTGTGTGATGGCTCTTCGCGCAGTCGTTGTTCCAAAGCTTCCAGCACATTCATTGTATATGTCAATCTGAAGACGTTGAAGTAGAGAAATAGATTAGAGAACTTACATTCTTACAATGTTATATACTTTTTCGGTTTTTCCCTTAATTAGCCTACTGCCTACCTGATTTGTAGCCCAAATTGCTTCATCTGTATTCTCTGCTAGTCTTTCAGTCACATTTTTTAGTCCCAAACGGATTACATCAGATATGTGCCCATTCGTAAATTGTGGATTAAAGAAGTATCCTGTAAAAGTGTAAAACCAATGAATTTTAGTCAATGATAAATTAATATAATGAGAAGAATTAAATACAATAATTCAAGTATTAAAGGAAATAGCCTTCACTTACCAGCAGAGTGTAAATCATGTTTCAATTGTCGTCCCCATCTATCGTCAATGATCTTCCAATACTTTTTATAATATCTACAATCTGCTTGAATAGCCAACTTTGATCTCTCCATGGCCTTATGTAAGAAGCCCATTGTTGGCTTATCATCGCCATCAACCAATCGAAGAACCTTTATTAGAGGATCAAAAACATTCAAAACACCCTTCACATGAGGCCAAAATTTGTTGGACTCAATTGTTTTACATACTTCTTTTGTAATAGGACTTGGCTTCTTTCCCCATTTTGAATTCATGAACTCTTGTGATTTTATCAATTGGAGAAGTCCATCTCTATACTTGTAAACACATTCGATGGCAATGAAGTGGGTGGCAAATCTAGTGATGCCAGGCCGCAGTAGTTCATGGTTGTCTGTATACGTTTTCATCATAGAAATGAGTCTATATGACTGATAAAAAAAATTTGTGATCTTCTTTATCTTACCAATCACTTGCACCATGACTTTTCCTTTTGCAATATCTTCAAGCATTAAATCCAGGCAATGTGCTGCACATGGAGACCATAAAATCCTTGGCCTTTGTTTCATAAGCAACATTTCTGCAGCCTTCATGTTTGCAGCATTGTCAGTAACAACCTGAACTACACAATCTGCCCCAATTTCTTCAATCACCTCATTCAATAACCTATTAATATATTTTGCATCTTGGATGTAATCAGTTGCATCAACTGATTTGATAAACACTGTGCCCATAGATGAATAGACTAGAAAATTCAAGAGATGACGATGTGTGATGGTCGTCCACCCATCGCACATTAGTGTGCAACCTCTTTCCCTCCATGCCCATTTGAAAGTTTGCACCCAAGCCTACAATTCCTCATACTCTTTCTCAACACAGACATGCCCAATCTCATAAGGGGTGGGTGCCTTTATACCTGTACCATGTTCTGCAGCCGCATCTAACATGGTGGTGAAATAAGGAGAAGATGCCTTGTTGGGTGGGATGCCTCCATGCAAAAAAAAACTTCCTAGTAGCCCTTACTAGATGTTCTCTTACTTTACCAAACTTGCCCTTTAGAGCTTTCATAATGCCAGGCTGCTTTGAAGTTGGTTTTCTATAAGCAAATGGGTCTGTTGGCCCCACCACATCTGGCCTACGAGGTGCATGTGTAGGAGGTTCACCTCCTCAATGTCTGGATCTTCACGGACATGGGGTTGTTTTTTACTAACTGCTTGACGCAAACTCGTTGCCCCCAGTCCAGATGACCCACCCCCATGCTCATATTGGCTACCTCTAGCGGCTGCTTCATATTGCATTCTTCTCCTCTCTTCCTCCTCTTGAAGTGACGTCACACTTTCTCTCCTAGCCCTCCTCATTTCTGGGTCTTCATCGTCATCATCGGAGGAACCAAATATTTCTTCTCTGCATGCATCAAGTTCCTCAGTTATTCTTCTTGCTTGTACTTGTTTTTTTTTTTTTTTGCAGATGCATTAAGGAGCTCATGCATTTCAGCCCTCACATTTGGTGGCACTTTATTACATTTTGTCACCTGTCCTGATACATGTGCCAAACGTTGTTTCAATCGGGTAATCCCCCCATTAAGCACTCGTCCACAATAATTACATTTTACTTTGCTTTTACTTCCGACTGCTTCACCATGGCTCCAAGCTGGATCTAAGTCACGCACCATTGTTCCTAACTTCCTATAAAATAAGAAATTCATATAATAGTAATACTCTAACAACAATTATTTTTAGAAAAAGTAGAAGATTTAATAAAATCATTTTGAAATTCCTAAATATATAGATCTAGCATAAAAGTATGTAAATTAATCATTTATACACCACACAATGATCGTGAATCATTAAAACAACATATTTATGATGAAATCCCCAAAAAATGATATATTATAATTCAAATATTGAAAAATCCGAAAATAAAATAATTAAAATAAAAATCTAAATCATGTTTATGACTATGAGTAGATGTAGATTTATCATCTACACACTAGTATCATAAATACTCTAACAAGTAACAACAATTATTTTTAGAAAAATCAAGATTTAATAAAATCATTTTCAAAATACTAAATATATAGATCTATCATAAAAGTAAGTAAATCAATCATTTATAAACCACACAATGATCATGAATCATTAAATCAACATATTTATGATGAAATCCCCAAAAAATGATATATTATAATTCAAATATTGAAAAATCTGAAAATAAAATAATTAAAATAAAAATCTAAATCTTGTTTATGACTATGAATAGATGTAGATCTATCATCTACATACTATTAATAAGCCTTTAGTATCATAAATACACTAATAAGTAACAACAATTATTTTTAGAAAAATCAAAATTTAATAAAATCATTTTCAAAATAAAATACTAAATATATAGATCTAGCATAAAAGTGTGTAAATCAATCATTTATAAACCACACAATGATCATGAATCATTAAAACAACATATTTATGATGAAATCCCCAAAAAATGATATATTATAATTCAAATATTGAAAAATCCGAAAATAAAATAATTAAAATAAAAATCTAAATCATGTTTATGACTATGAGTAGATGTAGATCTATCATCTACACACTATTAATAAGCCTTTGGTATCATAAATACTCTAACAAGTAACAACAATTATTTTTAGAAAAATCAAAATTTAATAAAATCATTTTCAAAATAAAATACTAAATATATAGATCTAGCATAAAAGTATGTAAATTAATCATTTATACACCACACAATGATCATGAATCATTAAAACAACATATTTATGATGAAATCCCCAAAAAATGATATATTATAATTCAAATATTGAAAAATCCGAAAATAAAATAATTAAAATAAAAATCTAAATCATGTTTATGACTATGAGTAGATGTAGATCTATCATCTACACACTATTAATAAGCCTTTGGTATCATAAATATTCTAACAAGTAAAAACAATTATTTTTAGAAAAATCAAAATTTAATAAAATCATTTTCAAAATACTAAATATATAGATCTAGCATAAAAGAGTGTAAATCAATCATTTATAAACCACACAATGATCATGAATCATTAAAACAACATATTTATGATGAAATCTCCAAAAAATGATATATTATAATTCAAATATTGAAAAATCCGAAAATAAAATAATTAAAATAAAAATCTAAAAATCATGTGTATGAGTAGATCTAGCATGAAAGTATGTAGATCTAACTTCTAAGTGGAGAACACAACCAAAGTAACAAACCAAATGATTTCTATGCTTCATCTAAAAATAAAAAACAAAAAACACATAATAAAATGGTATAAATTGATTTTCTCTTACCTTAAAGCTTGAATAATATTTTCTTTAAGAAATAAATGTGGGATTTGAAAAGATGCAAGATGGAGAGTAGTTGCAGCCCCTAAGGAGTAAGGAGAGGAGAGGAGAGGAGAAGAAGAGGAAGATTGGGGATTTTTTAACAAAAAAGTAGGGTTTTTGGCATTATATATCATCTCGGCCGATATTTTGCAAAATATCGGCCGAGATATCGGTTTTGAAAATATCGGCCGATATCGCCGATATTTTGGCGATATTTTGCCTGCGATACCGAAACCGGTATCGTAGGCAAAATATCGTACCGGAACCGGCCGATACCGGTTCATATTGGCCGATATGAACCGGTATCGGCCGATTTTTAATACCATGGGTGTTACACTAGCACTGTAGGAAGCTTTTTTGTAAAATCATCGCAAAAAACGCTTGTCAATCATGTTTGAAAGGTGTTGGGGGTGCATTTTGTCTCCTTGGTACTGCTTTAGAGGTGTAAGGCTTTAGGCTAAGTAGGTGGCAGGAAGCTCTTATGAAAATATTGCAAAAAGAGTTTGTCAAATATGTTCGAGAGATGCTGAGTCACATAGTATCTATCACCTTCAAGGAACTTCTTTAAGAATCCCCTTATCCTAGGTGACATCCTTATAGTGAAGATTTGAGGACTATAGGATCTAAGCATCGTTGACATGGATAAAGCAAATGACCACATGGAGTGCATTTCATGGGTTATATTTTTAAGTGAAAGAGGTTTGGTGAAGTGAAGTTGGCGGATAATGGTACGTTGCCTTCAACCAGCTGGTTGTAGTCTAGAGTGATTCCCTCTCTCTTGTTTCGAGGTTAGCCGCCTTCCTTGCTGAAGGAAGGGTTGACATGCCCTCTTTGAGTTTAGGTACTTGATCCCTCTGTTGTAATTGCTTGCTTAATAAGAATGTCTATTATTAAAAATGTCATTGTATATGCCACGTACAACATTGTCAACTAGCACACATGGATTGGCAAAAGCATTTGATCTAAAAATGATGCATGAGAATGGTGTGATTGAATCTTACTCGCATGGCTATAACAAACCTGAATAATGGCTCGGATACAGTATCAAAGTCAAAAAGAAGGGAAGGGGTTTGAGGAATTAGAATCCCTTTTCATTAGGATGATAGACCAACTGAAGAGCATACACAAATATATAGAGTTCTCCTTACCTGGATGGTACAAACTTGATTGTAAGAATTAGAACAACAATACTATAATTAAATGAAAAATACTTAACAGTCTTGTACATGGGGCAATATCTCAATATTGATGTCTGTTTGGGACAAGTGCTGGAGGCTTACACTAAATTTATAGTCTTGAATAAGATACAGGTGGTTTTTCTGGCTGTTGACATCAACTAAGATCAGTTCATCAAAGTAGAATTTATGTAGGTCAGAGTTTACCATTGATTCGTGTATCTTATAAGCAATTGATGTTTACAATTGGTGAACTGCTGGATTAAATTTGACATTTGTAAAAAGACAATCTCAACTGAGAAGAAATGTACTGCACTGCCGTATGCAAACATCAACATCCCGTGAGGGCTGTTTGCTTCTTTCCCGTGGTTGCCAGTTTGATATTAGCGACTGACTGACAATATTCTTACCAACAATCACCTAAAAGTAGGGAAGTAAAGTTGGCAAATACGTGCTTCATGTGTTGGAGTGATGAGGAAACAGTGGACTTTCTCTTCACGGCTTTCATATCCAATCTTTATGGAGCCATGTTCTGACTTGGTTCTATCTCCTCCTGAACCAATGCAAGATCTGTTCAACATAGTTTTATTTTACGGCTCATTGGCTCATTTGTTGAATAAAAAAGGAAGTCCAATGAATTTTTCATGATACTATATGGGGAGTTTGAATCAAGAGAGATAGAAGAAGACTTTTTAATTATCAAGCCATGCCTTTCTCCTAAGTCATAGAACCAACACGGTGACCTATTTCACTGGGCTCTCTGAAAGGTTTCTTTGGATTTTCTTTCCAAGATCTTCGAGGCAATTGCGAAGGAATCATCATTTCTGTGTGAAGGATACTTCCTTTCTGAATTTGGATTTTATTCAGTTTTGATCTTTTTTATGTTTTTTCTTTTTTGTTCTCTGGGGATATCTTATTCCCTATTATCTGTTTTTCTTTGTGTTTTTGTTGTCTCCTTAATATTGCTGTCCGTTTCCCATACAAGAAAGCCAGGTTGTTTTCCAGTAGGTTTGAGTCTTAACTAAACTGTTTTGAGTCCTGAAGTTTGTTTCCAAGACGATGTTTTCTACGATATACTCGTCTCTGATTTATATTTTCTAGCACCCTTTGTAAGAGCATGGTAAATTGATTTTTTGTTCTCATAGACCCTTGTTTGCCATTCCTGTTTAATTTTAATGTTTGTGTTTTTCATTTCTTAATTATATTTTGAAAGTCGTTGATACTTGATGGTCACATACCTGGTACTGGTTGAATACACTTTGCTTCAGTTCTGCTTGAGAGTTACCTCCAAAATAATGGAGCCACCAGCTAGTTGTGCTTTCTTTTACTGCATAAAATTTACAATATCTTTGTTAAGCATTGTTTAATATATGTGATGTCGCTACTCGCTATTATGAGTACATCAGCTTGATCCTAGTTGTATTATTATTTTTATTGTTGTTGTTATTTTTTGAAAAGACTTCTAGTTCTTTTAATGTTTTTAATGGTCATTATATTAGACTTAATTTTGGAATGATTTGATTCTCTTGAGAGTATTGCACTTTCCTTGGTCTTTTGCCACATAGTATGCTGACTGAACCTGGCAATGCAGTTTTTATATTAATTAGAGTCTTTGAATTTGTTTATATATTTGTTATGCATTGAACCAGTGGTATTATTGTAAAAATTTACAAAACACTATATGCTCTTATTTTGCATTACATTTTCTTGAAGAAGCTTAGCCAGGTATATTTCATGTGGTTAGTATTTCCATTCTATTTAGAACAATTGTATTTCAAATGATTTCTATTTGGTATTGCCATTCCAGTTAGAATAATAGTAGCCCATATTCCTCAGCCACTATTCAATTCCTTCGATGAAAAATAGTTCATTCTCGCACCATTTTTTACTTCTAGTAATATCTAATAGTTACTCATGTTTGTGATGTGAAGTTCCGAGCTTCTATATTGTAGCTAAGCAAGGGGTGGATCATTCTTATAATTTGTGTGCATTCTGTTACATAGTTTTGTGTTGGGTTCTGGTATATACCTCTTATACCAGTACACATATGTATTTTGCTTCATGTTGATGGCTAGTTGTAATATTTCTTTCTATTAATGAAAGTTATCATTACAAATTAAAAAAAAAAAAAACTTACAAGCTCTATATCTATTTTGATAACTTCTAGAAATTTCTTCTTGTTGCTGAGCAAGTGATGTTATGCTTTTAACTTTGTGCAGTTTGGTTTGGTCTCTTTGCTCGGCCTTTTAATTGACTTTCTAACTTGTTCAGTATGCTTTATACTGGAAATTCTATTCAGGAGGATACTATTTACATGTTTTTTGAAACCAAGAACTCAGTCACTTTGCAAGGAGACATTGGTGTAGCAAAAAGTATTGATAACGGTGCAACGTGGCAGCCCTTGGGCATTGTGTTAGATGAGGAATGGCATCTTTCATTTCCCTACGTTTTCAGCTATCTTGATCAGGCAAGACAAACTCTTTTATTAGTTAAAGATATTTGAAATGAAAAGACCACTCTGTTTCTACACCGCTCCAGAAGGAGACCCCTCTTTTAGATGTCTGAACTCCATGAGTGGTTCTGCAGCATGGACATCGCAGAATTTTAAGGTCCTGAACTCTTGATGCATCAGGACATTTACAGTATCCCGTGTATGATTCTTTATAGGTGGGGCCGATGGTTTGGTGATCCAAACCACTAATTGGATTGGGACTTACCTTGGACGGGGATGCTCCATAATCTTTTCACAGATTCATGGAACTTAGGCATCCAATCTTTGCCATTTCTCACTGGAGCACTGTCGTCTTCTACTCTTCTTTATTTTCTATTTATATGCCACTGTTTGAAGGGCTTGGGGTCTTCCAATCTCAAAGCTCTCTACATTGACCCTTATCGACCTTATGGCCCATCAGGTCAACCATCTATATCAAGGTTTTAAATCTTGGAGACGGTGTTTAACTTGGTCACCCTGAAGTTTAGTAGGACCGTTCCACCCAAAGCCCCCAAAAAACTTAAAATATGAACAAATCATTAAAAAATCTGTAAAAACAGAAAATAATGTCATATATTTTTTTGGAATCTTAAGAATCTTTTTGTTTCAATTACTTATTAATGAATTTAAATAGTTATAGGCTGTTGAACTTATTGTATCTGAGTTTGTTCGAGTTCATTCAGTAACTTCTTATATCTGAGCTTAGAAGATATCCTTTATATTATTGTGGGTTGGATTTTACGAGTTATCCTACTTGTTGAATTTATCAGAAAACCATAGCTTAATCAAACTTATCATGATCATGGCCCCAAATGTGGATATCGGTTAGCCCAGCATATGCACCAGTCAACTTAACTGTGCATTTTGTGTAAATCAAATGGAATGGCTGATCTTGTTTCCATTCCATTTGCAACTTTTAATTGGTGTGCATAATTGCGTACTAGTACTGCTCTCAAGTCAAAGCTTCCCATAGCAATTTGTATCATAGTTGTCAATTTCGTTTTGAACTAGTAATCAAAATGCTTCAACCGATTCTACATTTCAGAATAATGTTTCTAAGAAAGTTAAAAAATTTTAAATATACATTAGGTTAAAATAGATGCAACATGTGGAAAAGTGAAGATATGTATATATTTAATTCATTCTATTCAATCGAAATTGCAATTTGTTATTGTTACTTGCCAAATAAATAATTTATAATCCATGCATACATGACAATGTGAAATTCCAATTGTCATGTTAAAGCCTAAAAATGAAAGAACATTTTACATGCTACTTCACTCACTACAATGGGAGAAACTACTACCTAAAACCCTAAACAGAGAAGAAGAGTTCAAGGCCTTAAAATTGATAATTGGCAACATCTAATTGTTATGATTCCAAAATAGCTAATCCTCAAAGCTCTCTTACCTAAAGAATTTTCTTAGCCCATCTCTCTATAAATCCATCAGTGGGCCCACATTTGAAATCCATCCCTTCACCAATTTGTTCTATTCTATCATCTAGAAAAAATCCACTCCAATCAGATGTCGTCGCTGATCAATCTGACAGCGGGTTTTCTTTGATTGGAGTCAATTTCCCTTGATGATAAAACTTGCTGGATACTGATTTTGAGCGATTTGGATTAAAGGTGTGCTCCATTAATGGATTTGTAGAGATGGACTTAGAAAGTATGAGCCCTACCCCCCCAAAATCAGTGGGCTTTTGAGCTGGATGGCAAGAAAGAAAGGTAGTATGCCGAGCAAAATTAGTGGGAACGGGGCCTTTGAGCTGGATGGGCAAGAAAGGAAGATAGTACCTTGAGCAAATGGAGGGCTTGATCTTGAGCTTGACTCGAGAAAGTGGATGGCTTTGAGGTTGAGTGAAGAAGGAAAAACTAATTGTCGCAAGGGCTTTGCGGTTGAGTGACAAGAAAAAAAATAATTTGTGGGTTGGCTGAATGAGAGGAATGGGTCTCGGTTCAGAACAAACTATTCATCCAGTTTGTTGATAACCAGATTTCAGATTGAAGTGAACTCTAATTACATGGGATGTACTGTGCATAAAAAAAAAGAAAAAAAGAAAAAAAAACCTCAACCATATTCTGATGTTTGGGGTAGGACTGGGTTGAGTCCTATATAAAAACCCCAAGTCGGGCGGGACTTAATCTCTCCAGTGCTGAGTTTGACTCGATTTTGGTTTCGGTTGATTGTCAAAACCTTTCTTTGTCTGTATCACTGGGTCATGGGCTCCAGTGTATGAGATGGAATGACGTATCAAATCATGATGCCTCCCATGGTAGGGCATTGTGGAATGGCTTACCAATACCTTTTCTCACTTGCTTTAACCTTTTCTTTTGGTTC
Organism: Persea americana; assembly: GCA_029852735.1. Taxonomy (NCBI): domain Eukaryota; kingdom Viridiplantae; phylum Streptophyta; class Magnoliopsida; order Laurales; family Lauraceae; genus Persea; species Persea americana. The sequence goes on from CM056809.1 coordinate 13,274,441, forward strand.
CAACAGATATATATGATGCCTGAGAGCAGTCAGAAAGGGGAGCTCCGTCTCTATCGGGCACTGAAATTTCCTCTGCAGTGGACATTAGAGAAAGTTATACTGAAGAAGCCTCTTGTGGACTCCTTTATCATAAATTATCAAGGCAGTTATTGGCTCTTTGCCTCTGATTTCAGTGGTTTTGGCAGCAAAAAGAATGGGGAACTGGAAATCTGGTATAGTAGTTCACCTCTTGGTCCTTGGAAACCACACAAGCAGAATCCTGTCCTTAACATTGATAAGAGCTTTGGTGCTCGGAATGGGGGCAGGCCATTTATTTACAATGGCAACCTCTATCGTGTGGGCCAAGACTGTGGCACAACTTACGGGCGACGAGTGCGTGTATTCAGAGTAGAAGTTCTTTCCAAGGATGAATACAAGGAAATTGAAGTTCCATTGGGTATGAAAGAGCCTGAGAAAGGCCGAAATGCTTGGAATGGTGCTCGTTACCATCATCTTGATGTGCAACAGCTAAGCTCAGGTGAATGGATAGGTGTAATGGATGGAGATCGGGTTCCATCTGGTGACTCGATTCATAGGTTTATTTTAGGCTCTGCTGCATTCGCAGTTGTGGCTGCACTGGTTATGCTAGTAGGAGTATTGGTGGGAGCTGTGAAGTGCATTTTACCCCTCAACTTATGTCTGCATGGCTCAGGAAAAAGAAGTGATGCCTTTATGACATGGGAGCGTCCGCATATGTTGTCCAACAAGTTGAGGCGCCTCTTTACACGCTTGAACCGGACCAGTTCCTTCATCAGGGGAAGGATGAAGCCCAGTACCTGTGCTGGACGATCAGTTCTGGCCATAATATTTCTGACAGGGTTGGCATTTATATGCATTGGTGTTCGATATATTTATGGTGGGAATGGTGCAGAGGAACCTTATCTATTGAAGGGTCACTATTCTCAGTTTACATTGCTAACAATGACCTATGATGCGCGGTTGTGGAATCTGAAAATGTATGTGAAGCATTACTCAAGGTGCTCCTCAGTAGGGGAGATAGTGGTGGTGTGGAACAAAGGCAAACCTCCTCAACTTAGTGACTTCGATTCAGCAGTGCCAGTTAGGATCAGAGTAGAGAAGCAGAATTCATTGAACAATCGGTTCAAGGTCGACCCTTCAATTAAGACCAGAGCAGTTCTTGAGCTTGATGATGACATAATGATGACTTGTGATGATGTGGAACGGGGATTCAGGGTTTGGCGGGAGCATCCAGATAGAATAGTTGGTTTCTACCCACGGCTTATTGATGGGAGCCCATTGAAGTACAGGGATGAGAAGTATGCCCGCACCCACAGGGGATATAACATGATACTGACTGGAGCTGCATTCATTGACAGCCGGTTGGCATTTGAGCGGTATTGGAGTGAGAAAGCCAAGGAGGGACGTGAATTGGTAGACAAGTACTTTAATTGTGAGGATGTGCTTCTGAATTTCCTGTATGCCAATGCAAGCTCTTCAAGGACAGTAGAGTATGTGAAGCCTGCATGGGCGATTGACACATCAAAATTCTCAGGGGCAGCTATCAGTCGGAACACTAAAGTGCATTATCAGATAAGAACCGATTGCCTTGCCAAGTTCTCAGAGATGTTTGGGAGTCTGGCCTGGAAATGGGAATTTGATAACCGGAAAGATGGTTGGGATGTATAGGGTAAAGGCTTTTAAACAAGAGCTGGTTGCATGGCACTTTTGTCATCTGTTCTTGTAGTTTCTTCCTCCCAACTTCTTTTTCATATGTTTTTTTTTATATTTATTTTGGAAAATTGTATCTTTTTTTCTCTTGGGTTAATGGTTTTTTGGGCATCATTAGTTTTTGTTAGTGTCTTTTGTACATTGAGATCCTGTCTTTTTTGTTTCTTTACCTCATTCTTGGTTAATTGACCAAAGGTTTGGGCTTTTGTTGGAAGAAGCTGTGGTCTGTTTGTGGGGTGTGGAAAACTTGGGAGTTTAAATCAAGGGGAAATTTCATAACAGGGCTCAAGTTTTGCCCAGATTTGAAAACAGGACAATAAAAAAATAACATTTCAAAGCAGGGCTTAAGTTTTCCTTCTACATTTCAAATCAGGACATCCGGCGAAAACATGACTTTTCAGGCGACAATATCAGTTTTCCGGCAACTAGTCTCATGCTTCTTCCCTCCCAACCAAACCTGCATCATCCATCTTTCTTCAACTAGCCTGCACCACACCATTAAACCCAACCCACTGAACCAAACCTTCAAACACCCTTACTCATTTCTCTGTCTTGGCCAGCACTTGCACAACCCACTGTCTAACTGCATCTCACTTCTTTCTATCTCAATCAAAGTCACCATCCCATTCTCATCACCATCATCATCCCGGGTGCTCAGACCCTTTTCCTCTTCTTCTTTCTTCTTTCTTTTCTTTTCTTCCTCTACTTGCTCTCATCTCCTCAACCATACGGCCCCCCTTTCTTTCTCCCCCATCCTTTCTCTGTTTCTCCTCTTTCTTTTCTTTTGTCTTCTCTTTTTCTTTTTTCTTATTTTTTTTTTCTTTTATTCTTTCTTTCCTTTGGCTCCTCTGTTATTTCCCTCTATTTCCCAGCCACCCAAAACCGAACCCGTCTAACCCCATAACTTGCCAACTAACCAACTGCTCATCAACTTCCACATCATTCTCTGCATCCCATCATCGCACTTGGCCAGCCCCATCTTCATCCATCCACATCCCCTCACCATCATCCATCCAGCCAGTCAAACATCTCTCCTCATCATTCTCTCATCCTCCCTCTCTTGTTCTCTCATGTCTCATCCATCTGGCGGGGCCAAACACCTATCTTGTTTGTGGTTTTGTTTGGCTTGGGGGTTGAGAACCGAGAGAACGATGCTTGCTTGAGGAGGGAAGAAGAAGATGATCGCTGGAAAACTCATATTGTCGCCGGAAAATTCATATTCTTGCCAGATGTCCTGATTTGAAATGAAAATGAAAAACTTAAGTCCTGATTTGAAATGTCAGTTTTTTATTGTCCTGATTTGAAATCTGGGCAAAACTTGAGCCCTGTTTCGAAATTTTCCCTTAAATCAACTACAATTTGCACATTGTGGTTGCACTTAACAATACTGAAAAGGAAATTAATGTACTTCTAGTTCTTTATTCGTTGTCTTCACAGGTTTTCAGCTCGGAAGGGCTTTCATGATTAAAACATATGGTGATGACATAGTGCATGAACTCAATGTAATAATTGTTATTATTTTTGTTATTATTACTGAGTTTTAGTCTCCTGCGTGAGTCCATTCCCGCCTTTAATGCAGGGGGGGCTATGAACGGTGGGGATTAAAAAATTCACACAGCATGCCCAGCGTACTCTGCAGGAGTAAAATTCTCATATTATTGCTATTGTTATCTAACATGTTTGATTGGACAAAGAAAGAAAGGTGGGGATTCAAAAAATGTAACGCCATTTAGTTGATTGGAAGTCAGTGTGCAAATCAAAGAAGGCTGACTTGGTTTTAGGTTTATAGAACTCCCGAATCAAGCTCTTTTGGGTAAGTGACTTTGGCAGAATGGGGAAGATCCAGATTGCGTGGGAAGTTCTAGTGGCTAAATACGGTGTGGGAAGTGGAGGTTGTCATGTCCAGGGCTCTTGCTAGTGTTTTTCAGGGTTTTGGGGGAGAGTTTCCGTGCAAGAAATTTTTGTAAGCTACACTGGGTATGGGTGATCTGGACATGTAATCTTCTTCTGGCTTGGTACTTGGGTTGGCAATTCTCCCTATACTGTCCAGTTTCCAGCTTTTTTCAATTGCGCTCAGGATTGTCATGCTCAAGTCTGCGAGTATATGGACATGCTAGAGAATCAGGTGCTCTGGGGTCTGATCTTCAGGAGGAATTTGCTTGGGGCTGAAGAGAGTCAACTCTCTTTCTCCCTTTTTTGGGCCAATGCTTCCTTTTTTCGGGGTCATTGGCCAGGGCTACATTCTGGAAACAGGTCAGGTCAGCAGGTTCTGGACTGCTTCAAAAGATGGCAATTTGTCCTATTGTTTCCATGCTTTGTCGAGTATTTCTGCCTCTACTAGCCCACTGCATTATTTTTGGAAGGCCAAGTTTCTGCCACGGGTTATTGCATTTGGCAGGTTGGCGCTTTGTGGATCCATCCTCACCATGGATAACCTTGGTGCAAGTCGTTCTCAGCTGGTTCAAATGTAGTTGGGTATTTTCTTGGACTCTCTTTGACCACTTTGAGACTTGGAATATGGAGATTAGAATTGGATCCTTCAGGGAAAGTGATGCGGAGAGCTTCTCTCCTGGCGGTTATTTGGTCTATTTGGAAAGTGAGGAACTTGCAATGTTTAGATGACAAGGTCAAGCAGACCTTTTGCTTAGTTTCCTGTTTTGCTTTGGCGTGCTTGTCAGTTCATCCCTCTTGTACTGTTGAGCTCTTTAAATTACTTCATCATTCTAAAATTAAAAAAGAAGAATTGGGATGATGTTATTGCAGTTGAATCATTGAAGTTGGTCTGCTTGACTATTTTCTAAAGGTGTTTCATGCTCTGCATCAACTAAATGGGACGGTTCATTTATATCTCCCTCTGTCTCTCTATATATATCTACACACACGTGCCCACACAGCTACTGCCACAAACCAGATTGGTTCTTTCTTATTCTGCTGCAAATTTTAAAAGCTCGTATCCCAACCTCACTGTTGCAACTTGCACTCCTTTCACTTGTACCATGGGCTCAGTAATATGCTGTGTTTTGCAAGTTGTCTCTTTCAATTTTTGCTTAATATATGTAGGGTTTTCTGCCCTTCCATTTTCTATAGTGGAACCTATGGAAAATCCAAAAGATTCTTCTGCCCTTCCATTGACACCCCCATGATCTGGCATTTTACCCTAATTTGACTGTTTACCACTGTTAGATCCAACCATTAATGGTAGCTTGCATAGGAATTGAACACAGAAAGTAATTCCTAAAAGTGGCTAAAACTAAAAATTGAAGAAAAAATGTTGAAATTCCATAAAAGGGAAAATCATTATAGAATCTTGGGAATTCAGTTTCATGAAAATAAGGCCCCCTAACAGTTCTATATTCTCCACTGGCGATCATTGGCGTCCTGAACTCCACAGTGAGCCCACCTTAGAAACTAAGTGCTTTTAGAAAAAAGTAAACCCCTGGAACAATTGCTTTTTCTGCTTTTAGAAGAACGAACCCACTGGCAATCACTGCGTCCTGAACTCTGCAGTGAACTAGGGAAAATAAATAATCCTGCTCAAGAAAATCTGTTCATAGACATGACCCTACCTTCACAGAACCTAACTATTAGGAGGGGTATGTACTATCTAAACATCTCCTATATATACACAATGGTAGGTTAGACATCACTGTTTCTTCCCACCAAAAGGGTAAAATTAATACACAAACTGAGAAAGCAAACAAAACAAGGCTTAATGGGTACATCATCTGAACGGTCAGGTTGAAATTAATCAACCTCTCTCAGTACCTCAGCAGTCTGAATGAGACTCATAGAATTCACTCAAGCAGGGTGATGTGACTTCTTCAAGCATTTGCATGATCTTGTTCATTGAGGGGCGGTTATCAGGATTCGCATCGGTGCACCTAGCAGCTATGTCAAGAACTGCTTCGACGGTCTCCACGTCCATGCCATCACACTTGTTATCCACCATCTCCTGCAACCGGTTTTCTCCAACTAGAGTGTTCATCTGCAATAATCAAGTTAAACGTCATTAAGGTACTCAATTAGAACTAAAATGAAAAAAGAAGCAACCATATTAAGTCAACTTTAAAAGTGGAGAGGGTGGGTAACCTCCCTATACTTTACAATCCTACCAAAGATTATAAAAGAAAAAGAAACCAGAGCATTCACTTACCCAGCCTACAACATTCAAGCCCCTTCTGACAAATATTGGATCTGTGGGTCTCTTCCCAGTTATTAGTTCTAATAAGAGCACACCAAAGCTATAGACATCTGACTTCTCTGTGGCTCTGCCGCTTTGCAGGTACTCTGGTCATAAGATAATCAAGATAAAACCGGTGAGCGAATATATATATTGGTTAACCCCTTTATGAATTAACTCAATAGAGACAAATATGCCAGTATTGATGATTTATCCACTAAACAGAGTTGTCAAGGAGAAACTAATAAACTGTGACCTTTCTGTCCTGAGACAAATATATATAACTATCTGTAGAGACTAAACTAAGATAATGATGCAGAGGACAGAAAAGAGAATCACTAGGTTGGATGTCCAAGAGAATCCATTACAAGGCAATGTTGATACTAAAGAGCACACGAGGTCGATGATATTTGTCTTCCGTTTTCGTTTCCAATTCCTTGAGGCGTGTGATTGCCGTGATTTTCATTTCAGGGCAGAGAAGGTTGAGAAAACAGAAAAATGTTGGTGCCCCAAATTCGTAGTAGAGGAGAGACCATCCATTCAAACCAATTGCAATTTGCTTGCATGTCGGTGTTTATTACTTTATTTGGATGTAACCTCTATTGCAGGTAATCATACTATAGTGGTATGGTTTACAATTCAATCCAAAGTGCCATCTATTGAGAATCACCAGGTTGGATGTCCAAGAGAATCATGGATAAGAATCCATTACAACTAACAAGGCAATGTTGACACTAAAGAGCACACGAGGTCGATGATATTGTCTTCCTTTTTCGTTTCCAATTCCTTGAGGCGTGTGATTGCCGTGATTTTCATTTCAGGGCAGAGAAGGTTGAGAAAACAGAATAATGTTGGTGCCCCAAATTCGTAGTAGAGGAGAGACCATCCATTCAAACCAATTGCAATTTGCTTGCATGTCGGTGTTTATTACTTTATTTGGATGTAACCTCTATTGCAGGTAATCAGCATACTATAGTGGTATGGTTTACAATTCAATCCAAAGTGCCATCTATTGAGAATCACCAGGTTGGATGTCCAAGAGAATCATGGATAAGAATCCATTACAACTAACAAGGCAATGTTGACACTAAAGAGCACACGAGGTCGATGGTCTTCCTTTTTCGTTTCCAAATCCTTGAGGCGTGTGATGCCATGATTTTCATTTTGGGGCAGAAAAGGTTGAAAAAAAAGAATAATGTGGCGCTTCAGCTTACTGTGGTGCCCCAAATTCATAGTAGAGGAGACCATCCATTCAAACCAATTTCAATTTGCTTGCCTGTTGGTGTTTATTACTTTATTTGGATGTAAGCTCTATTGCAGGTAGTCAGCATACTATATAGTGGTAGTATGGTTTACAATTCAATCCGAATTGCAATGTATTGATGCACTTGGTGAATAAAAATGATAACCATCCATTCAATTCAGAATGGCACTTAATACGACCGATATGCTTGTTGTGATTGAGATGATACTGGTGGGTAAAGTACATTAGAAAAGAAACAATATACCTGGTGCCAGATAACCAAAGGTACCCGCAACAACTGTAGTCACATGGGCATCATCATCTACAAGAAGCTTGGCTAGACCAAAATCAGACACACGAGGCACTAAGTTTGCATCTAGTAGTATGTTGCTGGACTTTATATCCCGATGTACTATGCGTGGACAGCAGTCATGGTGCAAGTATGCTAGTCCTCGAGCAGAACCTAGAGCTATTCTTAAACGACCGTTCCAGTTCAAGCAGCGTTCTTCCTGTCTACTACTTTCTGTACACCAGAAACCAGAAAAGAAGTGAAATCAACAAAAAGAATAACAAATTCAACTCACAATTGTAGCTTTGAGGATAAGATAGATGTTTGGCTTGTTTGCACAATTAGGAAAGAAGTCATACCATGCAGAAAATGATCTAAACTTCCGAAAGCCAAATAATCATAAATAAGAAGCTTGCAAGAAGGGAGCCTGCAGTAGCCTCTTAGATTGACGAGGTTTATGTGTTTGATGCTACCCAAGATCTCAAGCTCGCTTTCAAAAATCTGATCAGATCCTTCACAGCTTTTATCGATCCTCTTAACAGCAAATGTACTACCATCTTCCATTACCATCTTGTAGACAGTGCCAAATCCTCCAGATCCAACCACATCCTCTTCATCAAGTAACTCAAGCTTTCTTATGATCTCATGGGACGTATATGGCAGATCACCATGAAATGTCACAAGCTTGGTGGTGGTGCCTAGTAAGGGAACAAACCTCAGAGAGAGCACATGCAAATGTAAGGGAAACTAAGGACTACTACAGCAGCACCTAACATTTTTCAGCTCACCTTTGTCCCGATCAAGCTGCTTATTGACTTTTGTATACTTTTCACTTAGTTTTCCTTTTTTGGACAATAAACAGATCCAAAGAAAACTGAGGAGCACAAGAAGTGCAAGACCCATGGTTGACATAGCACCAATCAGAATTCCATTTAGATAGCGGGACAATCTTTTAGTAGGCACCCCAGAAACTCCTGAAAATTTGATATCAAATCAATCAAGCAAAAGAAATGAAAACTAGTACTAGACTTTTGATGGAATACATGTCATGGCCAAGAGTGAGAAATGAAAACTAATAGTAAACTTTTGATGGTATACATGTCATGGCCAAGAGTGAGAATCATTACTCAAAAGTGTGTGTGTGAATAATATAATCTCAACTTACCTGTACCGGCATCAGTGTTTGACTGTGGTAAGACAACTGGAAAGCCCTGCGAGCTTCCGCATAGCTTCTGAACTTGTACACCACACAGATCTAAATTACCAATAAACCTATATAATCAAGATGTTCATAAAAATACAATTAGAAACCAATTCTCACAATGACAAACAGCAAGGGAGTTGCTTATCATTTTCCTCCCAACCATTATCATACGTGTGAAAACAACAAACAAACATTTTGGAAAGCCATCGCTGGTCTAATTGTGAGTTATCTGTTTAATCAGAAAAGCAAGTAAGTAACTTACGATTCCTTTCTAAAAGTGCGTAGAAGTGGAACATTTGGGATTTCACCGGAGAGGAAGTTGGTGGACAAGTTGCTGAGGAGAATTGTAAAGGAAATGAATAAAATCAAAGCACAAACAAAGGGCACTAACAGACTAACTAAACAATAAAATTTTAAAGCGTTTGGGCCTAGGAAGATTGGCTCATAGGCCATCTTTTAAAAAGAATAAGAAATCACAAGTGGGAACAGAAAATACTCAAAAGTCTACTTACAGAAATCGTAAATGCACCAGATGGCCAAAGGAGGAAGGTATGGGTCCCTTTAGCGAGTTGCTTGACAAATCCCTGCATTTCACATTGAGAATTTCAATTGATGCTCAAGAATCTGGGAGGAGAAAGAAGACATAGAAGTAAGAATGAACAAAGATCCTACATGACGATGAGATGGGTAAGATTTCCAATTTCTGTGGGTAAGCTACCTTGAAGATAATTAGCCCTCAGATACCTGCATGGAATAAACATCATCTACCACCGAATATCAAAGGGCCCATTTTTGCCTAAATCATATCGAAATTGAATCCTTAGAAATCTATATATAGTAAAGGGGGCTTGATCGAAGGAACATTAGAAAGCCGTGTAAGGGTTCTGCAGTGATTGGGAGCTTGGGACCATCACTTTCCTATGATTTAATTTACTATAGTGAAGGGGCAGTCATTTTATGTTCCTTTGTGGATAATCCATCATTTTTTAACCCCTTTGATAGAAATCCTAAGAACTCAATATCGGTTAAACAAACAGGCCAAGATAAAGTAGAAAGCAATGGAAAAAAAATCCCATTGAAACAGACAAATCAATGCCTTTCACTTACAGTGCTCTAAGCTCTGTGCAGTTGGCAATTTCAGCTGGCACAGGTCCATGTAAACTGTTCTGATGTAGTGCCCTGATGGCAAAACAAACACAAATTAACTTTATGTGTGAGACAAAATCTCTTTTTCCTTCTTCTCTAATCTTTCTGTTTATTTTCCGTAACAGACAGCATCAAAGACTTACAGTCTATGCAATCTAGTTAGTCTTCCAATGCTCGGAGAGATGATTCCACCAAGCTGCATGTATGGTAGATCTCTGAACCAGGGGGAAAAAAAAACCCAACAATGAAAAATGCAGAAATCATCAGATTAATGGAGCTGGAAGGAGAATGAGGGCAGTAATGGCATGTTTGTCTCCAACAATTTCCAAAGGCCTTCTATTTTCAAAGCAATTTCATTTTCTGCAAAAAATGAACACTGCACTTCAGATTTTCAATTTCTATTGTTCTGTGTGAGGGAATATTTTTCGTGGTGAAATGCATTTCTACCTCTTTTGTAAGACTCCACAAAGTAGTATTCTACCTCTTGGGTCTTAATCTGCCTCCGCAAAACATTACAGAAAATACTTTCACCTCGTAAAATTAGAACTGCAGAAAATGTAAACATGGAACAAATGGAAAATCACTTTCCCTTGAAGGCCTTTATTTTTTTTATTTTTTTATTTTTTATTTTTTCGTTTTGAGAGGAAAATGTTCTGCACAAGCATCGCAACAGCTTTCTGCATCATTTTATTTTTACAGTGATCCCATTTTCCACAGAAAATGGGAGTTGAAGACTTCATTCTGTACAACTTCAGTTTCTATTATTTGGTGTTGAAATGGTGACACTTACTTCCGTACCTCTGGTGTAAGACTGCAGAAAATGGTTTTCTACCTCTTGGGTCTGAGATATGATTTCTTCGAAATTTTGGGAAAATACTTTCACCGCATAAAAGTCAAAACTTTAGAAAATATAAACACCAATCAACACAAAAAATCATTCTTTCTTGAAACCCACTTCTCTTTCCCGCAGAAAATGTTCCATACAAACACACCCCAAAAGAAAGTAAAGCAAAATGGAGTTAGTCCCATACATAGACCGGACCCTATGGTCATGAAGGTAGCAACTGATTCCAGTCCAGTTACATGGAGTGGCATCTGAACCATTCCAGCTTCTGAGGACATTTCGGGTGTCGTTGAAAGCCTCTTTCATGTCCAGCAATGTCTCTCCTGCAAAGAACAAAGAAAAGATATCAGAAGACTAGAAACCAGAGAAGGATAGTGAGAATGAGAAGAACAGGTGATGCGTTTCTGGGTTCTGACCATCTTGTGTTAGCGAAAGAGAGGAAGCGGTCAAAAGGGCTATTGCGGTAGCCCATGTGAGCATCCAAACCAGCTTCAAATCCATCTCTCCTGCTCTGGAGTGAGTGGGTTTTTGGGGGTTTATCAGTCTCTTGCTTTCTTTCTACTTAAAAGAAAAGGGAAAGGTAGAAGGAGAAAAGAGAATGGTAGGAAAAGTAATCATGGGGCTTCCAACATCAAGTGAGTGAGCCATCCTTTTATTCAGTTTCACATATAGCGCATCGGAATCGAGAAAGCGTCCGGCCCAAAGAAATAGCCGTTGGAAAGATTTCAAATACTCCCTGCTGTCTTGTTGAAGCAGCTTTTGGTGTTTTGTTTGAATGCAAAGAGGCTCGGTGTGGGTTGTATGTTGTGGCAAAAATCTCCATGTTTTAGACATGATAGATGTGCTGATGCAAGGGAATAGATGTTTTAGACATGATAGAAGATCTGGTGGCGGTCACGTTATTTTGATTGGAGTTAAATTGGAGTTCAAACTAACGAAGACACTGATAGTGATTTAGAGTAATTTGCTGCATGAGCTCCATTAAGAAACTATAATCAAAGAAAGCAATTTCCTAATAGGATTTGGGCTCTCTATCAAATTGATCATTATGGCAAGTCTAAGCTTCATTTATTAGATTTTTCACAAGTAGCCCCAGTGAGGATATCCTGTTGGATTTTCTCATATGAGTTCCCTCCTCAGAGGTTCCAAACTCGCTGTGAGTGGGTTGTGTGGGCCGCTAAACATTATCCTAATGAGGATGTCTGTCTCTTGTTAGTGCACAATGTCTACTTTGAACGAACACATTCATCATCACATGTGTAATTATATAATTGTTCCTTAAAGCGTCCTTTTTATCAGGAGAATTCCTAAGTTTCAAGCTGTTTAGGTGATGTCCAACCAAAATATTTGTTAGTTCTCTCTCTCTCTATATATATATATATATATATTTATTTCAGAGAATTTGAAATAGGATCCTTTCAAGTTTGTTGTAAAATGGTATTTTTATTCTTGTAATATTACCATCTTTCAAGTTGATGTGCCACTTGTACCAGTGCTTCTGTTGTTGGAGAGGGGTGTAGTACTTTCGCACCTCTTTGATGTGTAAATTTTTAGATTAAAATGGCCTTCTTAATGCAGAATTTATTCGCATGTATTAATCATTTACACAATTACACATCATTAAAGTATATAAATGAGTGCAAACAAATAACCCCTAAAATCCAACATGGACAATCCCACCATATTTGGTAAGAAAATAAAAGAAATAAAAAGAGAGCGGAGTTTGTTCTCTCCAATATAATATCAAGTTAACAGCATACTTTTTTTACGCTTATGAATAAGGAAAACTAATGTCAATAACCATATATTTACCTTTTACACTTTATCATGTGGGTTGTTGAACTTTTTTTTAATGAGAAATCAAAATTTTGTAAAACTAAACACAATGCAAAATCTGGGCCAGCGTCCATTTGTATCCCTATAATGAGGGAAGTATATGATCAATTTAAAACATAGGACACCCATATATCATAATTAATTGACATTCATCCTAACTTGACAATGATCCTACCATAATCAGTTATTTAATTCAGTTGCAAACATGTAGCCTCCATTTTCATCAGCGCAATCTATTATCTTTGGAAATCTAGGAATGAAGCTCTGTTCAACCACTCAAGGCCTTTTCTCAGCAGAATTAAGGTTCAGTTTCAGGAAACTATTTTACTCTCTTTGAAGAAAATCTCCAAGCCTTTTTAGAGCAACCCACTTTGGTCTCTTCTCAATTTTTTGGGAATTCATGATATTCCAGAAACAACACATTTATAAGTAGTGCTTCGATTATTAGCCTCCTTAAATTTCCCTTTTTTGGTCTTCTTCTGGTTCTTTTCCGTATATTATGGGGCTCCAAGGGCTTATGGAACTTCATTTTCTTTTCTTCAATACAACCTTTTAGGGGGGGGGGGGGGGGGGTGGTTTGAAAACAGTTGCGAACATAATAAACTTCTCAAGTCCAACCACAACCCTTCTAGTTATGGGGCCTAATCTTCAAACTGAAACCTGGTCAAGCCTATGAGAAAGACAACCATGAGACCAACTCATTTGTAAAATATACAAGCACATTAATATGTAAGATATTGTTGAGGTCAATGTCTACCCTCGCTCCTGAGTGGTCATAATTGTGGTCGAGCTCTTATCCTCATCATAAAATTGTTGTTGTGTCGTTTCCTATCACCAATTGGTTTTGAGATAAGTGGTACCTCAATAAGGTGTAAGATCCTACAAGTGATATCAGAGCCTGATAGGTCGGGTGTTCGAATCACGGGACACGCACATGCACACATTAAATCTTTCTAAAGCTTGTTCAAACGACACACAAATCATATTCAGGCTGAAACTGGTAAATATCAAAACTACCTTCATCTCTATCCATCACTTTCCATGTCCTTTCATTCAACAACAATGAGTAGTCCTCTCAGATTAACATCGAGATCTAAATGATCTCTTCCTCTTAAAAGGAGAGAGTATCCATGCAACTAGGAAATCTGCTTCCACTATTTGTGACCAACTCTCAACTCATTCCTCATAAAAAAAAAAAAAAAAAGAAGAAAGTTATACCTAGCTACAAGCACTCTCAACTAAAAGTCCAAAACAATCAACCAAAAAATAAACAAGCAAAACAAACTCAATGTAAGGGTTTAAAATAAATATAAAAACTTCCAATAAAGCAAACCCTATTATATTACAATATTTACTACATATAGACAGTCGAGTGAGGGACAAATTTGTTTTCAAGATGTTAATTAGTGTGTTCATTATTTGGAAAATTCTCAATTTATCATTTATAGGATTTTTTAGGAATTGGATAAACAGAAGTTCTTTTGATAGTTCTAACCATCAAATGATACTAGGCATACACAATAGATATTTCTTGCTCCTTGGATCTTCACCAATAGGATCATCACATGAAATTCCACAAAATCGTCAAAAGATCTCACCATAGGATAGAGAAGGATATTTTGTTTAGAATTAGAACATGGAATAAATTGATGAGCGAGGGCATGTGCTTGCATTGAAATCACATCACTATAGTCAAATGTAAAATGGGTGGAAATGGATTTTTTCTTTGGTTCTTGACAAATGAGAAATCCTGCTCTCTCTATCTCACATGGACCAAGTACAGTGATGTGGATGCTGTTTCACCAGTAAAAATTGCGGTGTGCTTTTAAAACTTATATAAAAATTGTAGGTCTACTTCTAAAAATCCAATAAAATGGCAAGTCCACCCCCAAAAGTCCACATAAAAATCATCTGCTTACCCTCAAAACCAAACCACCTGTTGAGGTCTGCACCCCTTGAACAAATTTTTTGGGTCTGCCACTGCATGAGGCAGTATAGAGAGATGAGTGATGAGATGAGATGAAGGTGAGGTTTGAGTGCTTGACAGAGAAATAAGGCAGACCCAAGTGTTATCACGAGGGAGCGGTCGCACTCATGAGAATTGAGTAACCCCTTGTATAAAATTTTAAAAATTTTAATTTTATTATTTAACTTCTCACTTGATTATCGCCTACACCACCCAAATAAAAATTTTGGGTCCACCATTCACTTTGGGCAATATAATTTGGAAAGAGATGAGAGATCAACGGAGATGGAACCGTGGAAGTGGGTGTTCACTAGTCTTCCCACGTGAATCCCGTTGAAAACTTACAATAACGTAAAAACGAGGGGGAATTCGACTTTTTGCACGTATTATTTTGCACCTTTCTTGATTCAGCCAGCATCTTCATAGTCAATGTGCACAACCATATGCACTGGTTATTGCATGAGTTTGTGGGTCATCATGTGGGCCCCACAATCATAGCAAATCTGTACCAAATGTGCAAACAAAAAAAAAACAAAAAAAACCCGGTGAGTTAACTCGTGATTCCACTGAATGATTCCGCTGAATCACCACCTCATTTTAGTAGATGATGAGTCAAAACAAGTGGGGAACTTCTTTTGGTGTTTTTTCATGAAGGAGGACGGAACTTGAAAGACAGGAAAAAATCGACTCATATCTGGTTGACTCGTCTGAAGTTTTTGTGGGACATTTTTGGCTTGATCCAGCAACAAATAACTAATGGACGGGGTTTGTAGTTTTAATTAGCAATGTTATTTGAGAATTATAACTATCTCTTATTTTAATGTAATTGATCTATTTTTAATATTTTAAAAATTAAGTTTCCTAAGTCAATACATTAACTCTTCAACTTTTTTCCCCTTTTTTTTTTTTCTTTTTTTTTTTAGTTGGATGAGAATTCACTTGACTAGTGAAGTGTCGTGAATGGCTAATGTATAATAAATTGGATGATCAGTTTACTAGTAATAAAGGCTAATAATTAGTCAAACTCGCGGTTCAGCCCATGCTTCATGCTGCTGAAATCATGGCATCGACATTACAAAATAATTTGATAATAACTAAATTAAAATGTATTTAAAAGGCAGGAAACCATACGAATGTAATAAAAAAAAAAATCTAATGATTGAGTTTTAATCTTACGATAGGATGTAAAAAAGGTCACTTTCTTATTTTTAAAATGAAGCTAATAACAATTTAAAATTTATTTTCTCCAACTTTACCCATCAGATGTTCTTAAAAGCTATAATATGTTTGAACAATTTGAGTTGTTCGATATCTTAATGACAAAGCTCTTATGGTTCAAATAAGGGCTTATTTATGTAGCATTTACCGGAAAATTGCTTGCGCCGAAAACTTCTTTTCTACCCCCATAGGAAATGTTATGGCATGTTTATGTAGCCCATTTTTGCAGAAAAGGAGGTGGTTTTCTGCAGAAAACTTTTTTTTCATGTATTTAGTGCGGCAGTTTTCCACGGAACTATTTTTTGGCCATGTCAGCTTTTTTTTTCATAAGCTTGGAAATAGACTTCCTATGGGAGATGGGTGGGCTGTATGTGAAGTCCATTTTCACAAAAAACTGACACCCTATTTCCTTACTTCCACCCTCACTCTACGCAGCAACCATCTTTCTTCTCCCTCCCCTCCCAATCAATTTTTTTGAGTCAATTCTGTTACTCAAAAACGTATTTGTCGTGGTCACGTCCAGTGATTGGTGTAGAATTATAATCTAAACTAGTTGGGCGCCGGCCTGTTAGACTAGTTATCTAAAAAGGAATAAGCCTCATGGATCTAATAAAGCTGCGATTACACTTTGTGGATTGACATTTCTAACATTCAACTCTTTTATAAACATGTATTTTACATACATAATCTCAATTCAGTTTTTGAGCCAATCACATTTTCAGATCATTCTTGATCACTTTTTTATCAGCTAAGATTTTTGAAAAGTGGGTGTCATTGGCGGACCCAGGAATTTCATTTGGGTGGGGCAACAATGGTGAACTAAAAAAATGAACCATTATTTTGCTACACTTTTTTCACATTAACAATAGCAAAAGTGAATGCATTGTATAAATAGACACAAAATATTTACTTGCATCAACTAACATACAATACTCTCATCAAAAGTCATCTCAATACTAAAATAAAATTTTTACAATTACCCTCAATGGTTCTAGAATCTATAATAACTTCTACACGTATTTCTTTAGAAAATGTCAAGCTCATGTGGAATTCAACTAAACACATGACAGTTATTAGAGATAGGGCAATGACGATGTTAGGATGTTAATCAGAAGCACCAAAAAAGTATTAGATTGATAAAATAAATTATTCTAACCTCGACCTTAAATACTTCAAACATACGTGTATCATGCCTGTCAAAAGTGCAATCTGAACCGTGCCAATTAAAATTCACTGTTGCAATATGAGTTACATTATGTTGGGTGCTACATGGTCCCCTCCCGGATTAGACATAAAACAAATGTCTACTGAAAGCTTTATCAGTGATTTTTACTCGGCTTATTCACTCCAAAATGAGATGAAAGAATGACTCTGATTATTGGATTGGTGGTTGTCGTCATCTACTGCAGGGGCCACAGCAAATAACAATTCCTGCTCCCACGGGATACAGAATCTTAATACCGTTTCGCCAAATAAAACCTCGTAATCGAACCAAAACATTCCCAGATCAACAAAACTGAACTGCTGCTGCTTCTTCTTCCAAAGGAGCCTCTGCTTCACCTCCTCCACGCTCTTCTCACGCTCCAGCTTTTACAGCAATTTAAGAGAACGAGAGAGAATGTGATGAAAAAGAAATCGCAGAACCGATTGCAAGTGCGATGCAGAGAGGATCTCGGGCTCTGGGTCAAAAGAGGAGGAAGTGTTCTCTTTTTGTTAGAGGGGGCATTTTCGTTTGGCATGTGGGGCAACTGTTTAAACATATATGGGGCATGGTCCAGGCCCCCATTTTAAATCTTTGGGGATTTCAAGATCGACCTGGGGCGATTGCCCCAGGTCACCACAACGTGGGTCTGCCCTTGGTGGGTGTCACCATCAACAACTGAGAAGTGCCACTGCCACTGCCACCGGAAAATTTCTTGATAGCACCGGCCAAGAGATCTATCTCAAATTGCTGTTTCCATGTTGGACACAGGAGCAGATGGTCCAGATTTCACGATCCTATGTTTCATCAAACATTGAATTATTTGGATTGAAAGTAGGGTGGGTCCAGCTCCAGTGAAGTTAGTTTCACCCATTTCTAACACCTCACACGAAACTAGTTTATTAGATTTTCAAGTTGGGCCATATCATTGACAGGAGGTTAATTTTGAGCGGCTCTGATTCTTTCACAGGTGGGCCCGATGTAAGACTATCAGTATTCAGTAACCATTTTTTAATGGCCAGGGCTGACATCAACTTACCACTCTTGATATGCATTTGGTGTTCCTTCCAAGCTACTGGTCCTTCTCCAAACGAACACGTAACCAGTCGTAATTCGTAACGATACCCATCAATCAAAAAGGCCAAAAGCAAATTCTCATCAATGGACGGCCATTATCTCCACATGGCCCACATGTCTGTCCGCACCTAAATTTTCCAAATCCAAAATTTCCAAATCCATCAACCATTGCTTATCCCAGCACAATCCGGATCCCACGGGGCTTTTAACCTAGAGAAATTTTGAGTTAGGAGTGTAACCCTAAATTAGAGTTCACTTATTAAAATCTGAACCATTAAAAATAAATGCCGTCTATCTCTACATTTGGTATCTTCAAAATTAATTTTAATTTTAAAATTTTCTCAATCATTGGATTGACTATTTGATGAAAATATTGATAATAAACATACAAAAAACAACATTTATCATGTTTTTCATCTACTGCCAAATTTAACGATATGGACATCAAATAAAAATTCATAGAAAGTATGTGTTTATAAAATTTCGATTTCAATAGGTGGCAGGTGGCCCATTTTTGGAGTTCCAGTCTCAAGATTTCCTCTAGGTTAAAGCCTCAAAGGATCCAAGTTCCATCAAGATTTTCCACATCCCATCAACCATTGCTCAATCTTCGTATGGACCCTAGTTTAACAGCCCAAGTGCCCAACCGAAACGAAAACAGAAATCCAGAAAAGAGCCCACGAACACGACCTCTTTGTTCCGGAGCGCAAGTTGTAGAAAACGACGAGGGACACGTGTCTCAATTCCATTGGATGGGTTCCCACCAAACCCAAAACGAAGAACCTCCATAAATCCACGACTCTCGATTTGGCGAATGAAAGAGGGGGGAAGGAAAAAAAATACCTCCAATGGAACTCCGCCTCGCTTTTCTCCTGTCTCTCCTGCTCTTCTCCAGCGCCACCGTCCGATCCGCTGACGTGGATGAATCGGATCCGTTGATCCGTCAGGTGGTCGCCGACGACGACGATCTGCTCCTCAACGCCGACCACCACTTCGCCGCCTTCCTAAGCCGGTTCGGGAAGTCCTACGCCGCTCCGGAGGAGCACGCCTACAGGCTTTCCGTCTTCAAGGCGAATCTCCGTCGCGCGTGGAGGCACCAGAAGCTCGACCCCTCCGCCGTCCACGGCGTCACGCAGTTCTCCGATCTGACGGAGGAGGAGTTCGAACGGAGCTACCTCGGCCTCCGGCCGGTCACCCTACCGGCCGACGCGCACAAGGCTCCGATCCTTCCGACGAACGATCTCCCGACGGAGTTCGACTGGAGAGATCACGGCGCCGTTACCCCCGTTAAGAATCAGGTCAATATTCCGTCATCTTTTTTGCTGTTTCTTTTTCTGCAAGCAACTTCTATAGAATAGTGATCGTGTTTGTAAGGTTATGATTTGTTTCATCTGATCCGTTGATTTTTATCTCCTGCATATATATCGGCTTTGGATCAAATTTCATTCTAATCAGAGGTTAGATGCCTGTGGATTTAGATGTATTCCGTCTATAGATGGGTACGTTACATGTACGGCTGATGTTAATCAAAATTGGGTCTCACGAGGTTAGATTTTTTTTTTGGTGTTTGAATGGTAGATGGTTTGGTTGAACTGTGGAACTAGTAGTTGGTGGAGGCAATGGTCATCTGATGTTGATGCCATGTTAGAATAATACAAGCTTTAGATTTTGAGATTTGTTTGGGTAAAGTCAGCACACCATCTATTTGATTAACATATTGAGCGTCTTACCTAAGGATTAGCAATTTAGCATGTTAGAAACTATTTTGTGCAATGACTTATCTATGGAAAAAGAGGAATTTTCCACATACCTGTGTAAATACAATCCTTGATGCAGAAGTCTTCTGTGAATATGTTGGAGTAAAGGGGCTTGTTTGTTTGCTAAAATTGAATTCCCAGGATTTTAGGAATCATATTCCTAGAAGTGGCTAAAATTGAAGAAACGATGATAAAGATCTGTAAATAGACATCAAATAATCTCCCATTTAATGGAAAATAATTAAGAGGAGATGAAAAATGAATACCCAGACATCATCCTAGTAAATCAAATCCAAAGAAAGTTAGGTCCCATGTCGATCTTATATCCTTTATCCATCACCTCCTTTGAGAATTTTTAAAGTGAATTCGTAGTATATGATTCCATGCAAACAAACAGGCACAAAGTGTTGGGCAAAATCCAATCTTTTGTGGATTTTTAAGTCGGTGGAGGGAAGGGTGGGATATGCTGTGGATGGGTGCACTCTCTCCTTCCTCTCTTGGGTACTGCACTGAACACAAATAAGATTTCACGGCAGGTAGAATCCACAACCCAGTTGTCCAAATTAGTTTGTGGATTCAGCCTTTTCCAAATGTGCCCTAAAAGGATCGGTGGATTACTTGAAAGGCAAGAGATTACACTTAAGTGCAGAAATCTCTACACATCAATCATCACTTAGCTGGTCTCTCAAAACCCTTAACTTTTACAGTTTTTTTTTTCTCTTGCCGTATTAATAGGATATCTGTATCTGCTTTGGTGACTGGATGTTATTTTGCATTTGAGAACTTAGTTGGAGCGATTGATTTTCTCCTGAATCAAATTTCATGTTTTTAATCTGTAGTATTTCCTTCATTTTGTTAGGGATCTTGTGGTTCTTGCTGGTCTTTCAGTGCTGCTGCAGCTTTGGAAGGAGCTAATTATCTTTCCACTGGAAAGCTCGTTAGCCTTAGCGAGCAACAACTTGTGGATTGTGATCATGAGGTTTGCAGCCCTCCCCTTCATGCCAGAATTTTCTGCAAAATGATGCTTTTGCGTCTTATTCTTTTAATAAGCATAGTTGGTAATACGTTGTCATCCATTTTTGTTTACAAACTTTTTGTTAGATTTTGTGAAGGCTATCTGTTGGTGATTTTCCTCTCTTTTCACTTCAACATTAGGTTAGTGAGTGTGACAGATTTAGATCGATCATGACTCATGAGTGGTCTCAAGAAGCTGTAGGCCAGGTTGTTCCATGCTTAGGTGGGGATCAACCAACTCACCCATGCGTGCACACCAATATTCAAGTGCTTCACATAAGAATGTCTAGCTTATGTTGGGGCCACTTGTACGACCTGTGATCAATTTACCCCCTTACACTTCCCCCTCTTGAATTGCCTTTAAGCCCAAATTTGTCGCCCATCAAACCAGTGGGATTTGTTTCAAGGGGAAATATATTGCTCTGGGTGTAAGTGGGTTCAGGATGGACCCAGAGTCCCAGACACTCCTTCATGAATTGCCACGGGACCAAATTTCTCACCCATCAAGGCTGTGGGATTTGTTTCAACGGGTATGTAAGTTGATGGGAATGGATGCACACTTGATTACAGACCTGAATAATTTTTAATTACTAGACTTGTATTGTACTCATCCTTGATGGACACCTAGAACTGGCATCAGACTAAACTTATGTAAATATATTTCGTGTATTATACATATATAATGTTACTGTATATTATATTTTTATTTTTTACATACTTGTCAGCTACAAAAGGTATTTGGACATGAATCCTCTGATTGGACACCTATCCAGACCTGATTATCAATTGGGTCCAAAAAGAGGGTCCATACCTGAATTGTTCATGTTGGATCCTTCTGCTGACTGGGTAATTTTATGTCCATTGACATCCCTATCTGTTCTGGGATGCAAGGGATGAACATTATCACATGGTAAGGTACTATAGTCAAGCCTTGCTAGGATTTTTCTTCCAAATTTAGTACATTGAAGAAGTACATAGTCTACTAGTTTGCTGCTAAAGGCTTGTTATTAATGAGTTGAACTTCTGCAGTGCGATTCATCGGATCCAGGTTCCTGTGACTCTGGTTGTAATGGTGGACTTATGACCAGCGCTTTCGAGTATGCTCTCAAAGCTGGAGGTTTAGAACGAGAGGAAGACTACCCTTATACTGGGACAGACCGTGGAACCTGCAAGTTTGACAAAAGTAAGATTGTTGCATCAGTGGCTAACTTCAGTGTTGTCTCAAGCGATGAAGATCAAATTTCTGCGAATCTTGTAAAATACGGACCTCTTGCGGGTAGGGATCACCATGATTTATCTTCTATAATCACCATGATTTATCTTCCATATTGATTTCATTCCACTTATAGGATAATTAGGGGTTGTTCAATGTGTTTTTGACCATGTGTGTGTGCATGCAGTGGGTATCAATGCAGCATATATGCAGACTTACATTGGGGGAGTATCTTGCCCATACATATGCAGCAAGCGGTTGGATCACGGGGTGCTGTTGGTGGGTTATGGGGCTTCAGGCTATGCTCCGATTCGGTTCAAGGAAAAGCCTTACTGGATCATAAAGAACTCTTGGGGCGAACACTGGGGGGAGAATGGGTACTACAAGATTTGCAAGGGTCGCAATGTCTGTGGGGTGGACTCTATGGTATCTACTGTGGCTGCCATTAGTTCCTCCTCTCAGTAATCACCTTTGTTCTATATATCTCTTTAGTACATTCCTTGTAAATGATTGTGTGTTGTGTTTCTTAGAATATCCTCCTAAGAAAAGGCAAATTTCAGCTTATACACTGAAAAAGTATGCTTGTGGTGGTTCTATCAAGAAACTAAATTTCTAAGATTAAAGCAATGCTAAGATTCTGTATTGGATGTATTCCAAAACTTTAATTTGGGGCATGTGTAGTTGACATTATCTAATGTTAAGTTTGAGTTTCATTTCCATAATGGCATCTGAATCATCAGATCTGTTGTAGATTGTTTTATTTTCAGCTGTCTATCTGACAGCCACCAGGGCACCACCTGAATTTTTCTTCATCCATGAAAGCAAGATGGGTGCTCAAAATGGTTGGTGATTGGTGATTCTAGATTGATAAGTCTCACATTGTAGATTGATGCATATGTGCTTCTCAGTTGTTTCTCTTTTTTTTTTGTTCTTTCAGATTTTCTTTCTACGCTGATCCTAGACATTTTATTTTCCATCTGTTGGTATCTGCTAGCTGGGTTTGGTAGCACCAATATATCAGTTCATCCTCGTCCTGTAGTTTGAACAAGGTTTTGTATTGTGAAAGATGAAAATGGGATTTATCTTCTATTTTTTTTAGTTTCTTCTATTTTTTTACTTATATGAAAAAGGATAGAACTGAATTTCTAGGCTTCCCCAAAGATTCCATTAGTATGGCAGGAAGAAATCCTTTGTACTAGTGGTTTTCTCTGTTTTGTTATTCATCAGCAGTAATTATCATGTCTCAGTGGCCTCTGGCAATTATATAGATCTGTATCCATGAACCGGTTCATGGGTAAATGGGGTTTCATGCTGGTGCAGTTGGGCACTAGACTTACCTGTAATCGTTGTTTTGTTATTTTCCTAGAGTCAACGATATTTTGGATTGACATCTAACTTGTCCAGGCATTTTGGTTGGATAGTCTCACCGTAAACAGACAACTAATAATAGGCCTAGTTTCAACCCCAGTTGGGGCTTGTATAGGCTCTTCGAACCACTCATATGGTGCTTGGTGAGGACAAGTTGAGCTTGACTTTTAGCTCCTTTAGTTGAGAGCTTGACTTTTAGCTCCTTTAGTTGAAGTTACAGACGAGGCAATATTGGGTGTTTGGATAAGTGTATAATATAATATTAATAAATTTAAATATTATAAGATTTTATTATTATAGAATAAAATAGTATTATATTATTATATTGTGTCATTTATGGTGTTTGGTAATTTTTATAAATTTCAATGTACCTTTGAAGTGTTTAACAATTTAAAAAAAAACTCACATGATTTACTAAATAAGAAATGGAATGAAAGTAATTATTAACCCAATGCATGACCCACTAATTTGTAACCATATGAGTTAATAATCACGGTAGGACCCACTATTTTTAAAAAACCACCGGATTAAATGCTAAAACCTTAAGATCCAAATAATGCTCCACCAAATGTTGATAGCGAGAGTGTAATACATCTAATGGTGATTATTACAAATGAGTCTATCTATTTTATTTTATTTTTGATAAAACCTTATCTAATGTTAAGCATCATTGATGAATCTATCTATGAGAAATCATTGCTGGATCCATTTGATATTGGTAGTCATATTAATATAAGGGGAGCTATCAAATAGTGAGATCCATCTAATGTTGGTAATCACGATGAAGGGTCCCTAGTGTGACATTATTACGACCCTTCTAACATTGATAATTAACCAGGGCAATGTGATTGTGATATGGTTATAGGGCCCCACATTAAATTTGTAAGCATTGTGGGCCAATCTAATATTGGGAGTCATAGTTGTAATATGGATAATTAATGTTAAAACTTATAGTAGGCCCCTATAATTAATGGTTGCTAATGAGTTTTTTTTGTATATAGAAAAGATTTTGTAACAAAAGGTTATTTCATATAGCATATCCTTCAATAATGTAATATGAAGGTTTTTAAAAGACAGTGAGATATTGTAATATATTTTCTAAGTTATCCAAACACTTCCTATTTTGATGCATAAATCTCTTGAAATATCTTATTTCCAAGCAACCCCATAGCTAGATAATGTTTGTTTTGCAATTGGTAAAATAAAATATGTAATAAAGTAATCTCGACGATACAGATTTTTACTTTACCATACTTGGTCGGTCATAACTCATAACAAGTAGAAAAGTATGAGTTTCAGCCACCAAAAATTTATTCTTACATTTTGCAAGCACACAACTTTTCATCATAAAACACACTAACAACAAAAGCCGGGGCTTAAAAAAAAATTATGCTAGATTTTAAAATATCATAAATATAAATATAATTGAAACCTATCAAAATGCACGTAAAATCTCAGACCAATAACCTAATTTAGACTATTCTTAAATTTGATAAATCAATTAAAAACCTGTACAAATAAATATGCTCATACCATCCAAAATTAACTTATGTGACCCCTACACTTTTGAAATTGTTAGAATGTGGAACATTTAACTAAATGGTTAGGCCATGTTATTTCATGCTATAGGACCTACTACTACTCCATAACTCATAAGTTGCCAACTGTTCATAGGTGCTATCCAATTATATTCCAATGAATCTATCTTCATTAGATAGATCTCTTAAGAGATGCCAACAGTTCTCATTGCATGCAAACGGATGGTAATAATTTAGCCGACATTTAATGAGTCCAGATCACCTATCAAGTTGTTATATCTTCGTTTCATCGTGAGTGAACCAATAACAGTTCGCAGAAGTCGTACAAAAACTTAAGGGCTAGTTTGGCACTTTACTAACATAGTAAAAGTCTAGTAAAGTCTCAATTTCTCAGATAAGATATCATATCAAAAGCATTTTAATTCAAAACTCACTCCATCTTTTTCAAAAGAAGTAAAAAAGCAACCACCGTTATCCACTAAAATACAAAAAAGCTCCACTAAAATACAAAAATTCAAAAAAATTTCATAACAAACAAGTAAAAATAAAATACCATTATAACCCATTTATATTTTATTTTTTCTTCAAAATCAACTTTTTTCTCATCTCACTTCATATTACTCTACCTAAACAAATGCAATTTTACTTTATAAAAAAAGCCTACTACTTTTACCTTCACTGCCTTGATCTATCAAAATCCAAAAAGGAAAAGTTTTCCTAAAAAATGGAAACAGAATTTCAATGGGCCCCTTTACTGACATGGACTTGTACTCGATCAAATACCAAGCCTTTCGAATGAAGGGAAATTCTAAAGCACCCACCCTTTTTGCTAAGCCTACCCACCTTCTAAGCTCACTTACAACAAAAATATAAAGTCTCCCTTTTTGCTGAGCCTACCCACCTTCTAAGCTCACTTACAACAAAAATATAAAGTCTCCCTTTTTGCTGAGCCCACCCACCAAAGATTATAAAGTTGCCCTTCTCCTTCTCCTTCTCCGTCTTCCCTTCTTCCTCATTTTTGTCAACACAGTCTGTTGACGACGCCATTTCTGAGTCTGTTTGTCTCCCTTTTTGCTGAGCCCACCCACCAAAGATTACAAAGTTGCCATTCTCCTTCTACGTCTTCCCTTCTTCCTCATTTCTGTCAACATAGTCTGTTGACGACGCCATTTCTGAGCCTGTTTGTGAGTGAAAACTTTGAAGGCTTCATCTTCTTCTCTTCTTCGTGAGCAAAGGCAGATCATTTTCATCTCCCCAGTTACACCTTCATCTTTAACTTCTTCTATTTTTGTTTTCCTCCTTTGTTAATCTTTTTTCCAACTAAATAAACGTGTAACACAAATGGATTGAGTGCATGCAAATGGAATGGAGTGTGTGGGTTGCAATTGAGAGGAAAATATGGTTGAATGGAAGGGAGAAGGGAAATCAGTGACGGTTGACATGCAAAATGAAAAACATGATTCGCGTCCTGCATGGAAACGCAGATCCTTGCACATTTCAATGTGCACGGCAATTCAATGTAGAGTAAAAAATTTTTGCACGGAGATTAAAACCCGTGCGTTGTGCATATGCACGGTGATTCAAATCCATGCGTTGTGCATACGTACGGCAATTCAAGTCCGTGCATTGTGCATATGTTCGGTTTTGCAAATCCGTACAGGACACAAATGGGAAAAAAAATGAAAGGATGTATCAAAAAACGATATCTTCTCTTCATATATGCTCATTTGCTTGTCCATATTGGAGATGGCTTCTCTAAAACACAATGTGGTGCCTAAGATTGGAGATGTGATAGCTTATATGAGGAAATGGGGAGATGGGTTGGGAGATGAGTTCTTTCAAAGTAGGAGCTTTATGAAGATGAGAAGAAGTAGAAGAAGAAGTATATGCTGTTGAAGGGAAATAAGTGCTGAAGATGATATCTTGAAGAGAGGAGGAAGATGAAGTGAAGAGAAGAAAAAACATAGCTCATGAAGAAGCAGATGGCCTGAAGAGAAGAGAAAGATGAAGGCAAGGGTAATTAGGGAAATTCACATATGGGCATGCTTGGAATTAAAAAAAACTTAAAATGTGGGTTGTCTCGTAAAAAACGGCGGATGTGTTTAGAATTTCCCTTTCGTAAATTTGATCACAAGATTACAAGGAGAAGATCAAGAAGAAAGAGATTACAAGGCGGCGGTGGAAGCAAAGCAGATGGCAACATCTGCCCTCTTATCCTTCACACACCCACCACCCCATCTCTCCACGTCTACTCTTCTGGGAACCTCTCCATCTCCATGGGGTGGGGGTGGTACTAGTCGTACTAGCAGGTTTCCCTCTTCTCCCAGTTTTGCAAAGAGCCCCCTATTCTCCTCTTCCTCTTCTCTAAAGGTCTCTTCCATCGAGATTCGGAGATCACTCCACTTCCATATGGAGAGCAGCGCATTGTTGCAGGATGCATCCGCCACGGCGGTTGTCATGGGAGGAGCCTACTCTCTCGTCTCCTCCTTCGATCTTCTCACCAAGCACAATTTCATCGACCAGGTACAGGCACAGCTTCCACTTCTTCTATACCCATCGTTTCCGATTTCAAGTTTTTCTTTTCTTTCCTTTTTGCCCCAAGTTTAGGATGAAGGAAGTCTGGAACTGGTAGGGGATTGATTACTGTTTTTGAAAAATAATCGATATGTCGGGGGGCTTTTTGAAAATTAACAAAGGGTAGATGAAAGATGACGTAGTGATTAATTACGTGGACCCCACCGGGCGGAGTTGTCTGTCTGGGGGTGGTTCCTGAAAAACAAACCGTTGGGTTTTTTTTTTTTGTACGGTGGATGTGGATTGTGGGGCTAACTAGTTGCTGTCAGCCAGTTTTCATCAGTGGCCCACCTTGAAACGGACACGGACTGGTTTTGTTATGGGACCAGTTGAAATAATGAAGAGTGAGTTCGGATGGGATTCAAAATGCATCATCATTCAGGGTAAGGGGTGGGCCCCATGCAATAATAATGCACTAAAAAAATCCTCTAAAAACTTTGGTGATCTAAATTTTGCATTCTTCCTCACTTTGAGCCCACCCGCCATCCCTCGATTGGTTAAAATTTAGGTGGTCCCGTTACTGGTTGATGGCCAACTTTTCTTAATTCCCCTGTGATGATCAGTGGGACCCCCCTGTAGAATCCACACGCAAACCGCTTAAAAGTACAGGTCCCAGTTGTTTACATACATTAATTGAATTCCTGGGTATTGAGGTAGAATAGAATGGGATTCAAAATCCCAATTTCCAATGAAAGATTGCTAAAAAGAAGTGAGAGAGAGCAAAAGGATATAATGTGGAGATTTAGATGGTTCTCTGGGATTTGATTTATTAGGGTGATGTCATGTTCATTTCGCATGGATTGTTTGATGGTTATTTATGGGTTAGGAATATATTTCATAGGATTCCTATGAGTTCAATTCTTGCAATAAGAGGGGCACACAATTTTTTATTATTTAGTATTAAGCTTTACAGAGTAAATAAATATATGAAAATCTCTCATAGTTCTTAATAATTTGAAATGAATCCAGCTGAGCTACGATTAGATTAGTATAATCTCATGAGAATCATTGATTTTTATGTGTTTTGTATTTATTTCATGAACAACATGAGCTCTTAGACATACGCATTTATACAAGGCCCAAGCATCACTCCTACCGATCGTCCTAGGTTGGTAGCCACCAAGTGTGCTAAAAAAGAACAAAAATGCATGGTGGAAATAAACAGAAATGATCCTGTCCTTTTTTTTAGTTCCATATTGACTTCCGCGCTACCTTTGTTAGATTAAACTCGCTCATATGACACGCTCCTTTGTATGAGAACTGGTCCAAATTAACTCCAACAAGAGTGTTATACACTCTGAAATAATTTTCTGTTGAAAACCTAATTACATATTTTCATACATGATCGATCCACCTGTGCCATAACAATCTGATTGAAGTGATATTTGTGCATGTTATTCACAGAAAGAGCGTTTATAAGAGCAAGTTGGATCAAACAAAGGTAGACCGTACCCATGTTAGAAAAGTTTTTACCTGTTGTTGTCGGCCCGGATGATTCTCCTTCACTTTCTCCATATTCAAAAATCCTAATTCCAGACTCTTGTACATTTTCACTTTTGAGAAATGATCCTGTGCTGACATCAGTTAAACACTCATCTAACCACCATTTTCTCCTCTCCTTGTCCAAATAGACTTTTAGCGAAAAATAAATTTCGCCAGGCCCAAGTTGCTTAGTTGGTCTGCAACCATGTTTCTTACCTGGCTGCCTAGGGTTCGAACCCTAGGTATGCTACTTCTTCCTGCTTGTGCGGGCTCCCTTCTCATATGTATGGACTTTCTTCCCGCATGTGCATGCTCCTTTCCCACATGAGTGGGCTGTCTTCTCGCATGTGCGGGCTCTCTCTTGGATAACAACCCCATTGGCTGGGGTACCAAAAAAAGAAAAAAGAAAAAGGGCCAAGCCTGGGCCTGAGGTTGACCCTAGGTATAAATGATTGCAGCATTATATCAACTTTGTGGGTTAGTGGGTCGAAATCCACATGTTGGACCACATTTACTATATTGTAGGCCTCTCAACTTTTTCCCCCCATCTTATTCCAGAAGCTGAGTAGAAAGCTGGTCCATGTTTTGTCAGGGCTTCTCTTCATGGCTTCTTGGCCAATTTTCAGGTACTTATCCTTTTCCAAGCCTTTTGAATTCCTTCCGTCTTTAATTTACCCTTTTTTTTTTTTTTTTCCTGCAGCACTTCCTTGGAAGCACGCTATTTTGCTGCACTTGTCCCTCTGGCAAACTGCTTAAGGCTCCTAGCATATGGCCTCTCGCTGGCCACAGATGAGGCTATGGTGAAATCCGTTTCGCGAGAGGGAAAACCAGAGTAATTGAATTACCTCAACTACCATCCATTCCTTTGTGAAGAAAGAAACTAACTGGCTCAACTGATGGTGTATTGTCATTGTCATTGTGCAGGGAATTGCTGCGAGGTCCAATGTATTATGTTGTAATGTTGATGTTGTGCGATGTTATGTTCTGGCGTAATTCTCCTGTTGGGGTCATCTCATTGGCCATGATGTGCGGAGGGGATGGTATTTCTCCTCTACCCCTCTGCTTACCTTATTAGCAGCCTTATAGTTACTTACGGGTTGTTTAGATGTGGAGACAACGGGAGGAGAAATTTATTCACACTACAAGTTTGTACTGTGAACAGTTCTCTCCTTTCTCATACAAATAGATCCAGTTGGGAAGCATGTATGTATTTTTACGTGTATACTATGTTTTTATTGAGTTGGTAGAGAAAGATTGAAACCAATCCAACCTTAATGGGCGCTTGTGTCACATCCCGGTCCCGAGAATTCCCAGATTAGGGTGGTACCCGAGGTGTGACACGCGTACTCCCGTGAACTCGCACCTGTTCCGGACCAAATCCGAATTCACGAAGGAGAAATTTCCACATTTCACGTGTGAGGATTACTCACCGACACCTGTCAAACAACATTTATTTGCGGAAGCATGTATATCATCAATAACAAAGCCATGAGCAGTCTATTAACCAATCAAATATATTACCGTTAGTTTATAACAAAGCTAATAATTTAAACCTCGTAAAAGCATAGTACGCAAGTGCTCTAATGAATATCTACTAGATGCTTATCTCAATGGAACATAATCCTAATACAAATACAAAATAAAACTAATCATATGCATTACCTGAAGCTAAGTGCAAGATTAAATGGCTAATCTTAAATCCATCAATACACTCTTGTACGTACTCCGGCAGTCATAGGTAACCAATATGCTTACCAATCAAATCTCTAATCTGAATGGTTATTAGTAATTCTCTTCGGTGTCCGGGATCCCTGTGACACCAAGTGTAGCACCATGAATACAACGATTCAACAAGATATATGAGCAATTAAAATTCAACACATGTTATTCAAATTTCGAATTTAAAAACGAATAGATTAAAGAGACCAAATAAATGTCAACTAGGCACATTGTGCATTATGAATAAATCATGCTTTATCGAATCAAGAATCGAATACTTACTTCCTAGTTGGATACCACATTTGCTCATCCTCTCCGATAGAGAGCGAATTTAGTTGGGATGTCACCAGCGGCCCGGCCAAAGGCTAGCTGGCTACCCGGTTCTGGAGTTCTGGTGCTCCAGACGACATACTGCAGTAGTCTCGAATAATTAAACAAAGTTTAACCCCGTCGGGTATCACAAGGTTGAAGCTAAGTAGTGCCGAACCACTCGAATCGAATAATAATAAACTGGAGTAAGACTTTACGAATCGAATCATTTCCAATCGAATCCATTATTTCATTTCTTAGTCTCAAATCATTTCTAATCGAATCAAATCACATACTTACTCCTTTCGAATAACACAACGATGAATGATAACATTTGTAATACAATTTGTGAAATAATACGAATAATGCAATAATAATAATCATGTGAATATTTGAGGGCAATAATGAATTAATCCCAATATGCGAATGCAAATAAATTAATGGAATCAAGAATATTTACTAGCCAATCCTAATCTAATTACCCGTCGTCTCTAACCTTCCATTTCGATGTAGCTTTAGATAATTCGATGCACGTGCTACATTTTCTTGATGTCACGTTGTGTATGTGTGAGGTATATCGAATTCTTCTAAATCAACACCCATGGCGAAGTTCTAGATGAGACGGATAAGCACGTGAGATAATCTCAGCCCAAGATTCTCATGTGTTATACTTTCCATCGGACTATGTTGATTGGATAGGATTCCATGTCTAAGGACCTACAAAGTTAGCCTTTTCTTGCCTAAGAACCTTATTGGTTTAGTGTTTGCGTCACAATCATCCTCAGGGATTGATTATGAAAGGTCCAGTCCACGGTTTCAATTTAGGGGTCCAAACTATGTTTAAAGTCCTTTTTCCAAAAGAGATAGGGCCCGATTCGATGGTCCCCATATCAACTTCCTCTCCCAATCCTTGATCATTAGGATATGTGTACCATTGGTTTCTACGTTCCAAGAGCTTTCCAACGATATGTGGAACTCCAAAATCGGACTTGCGGATCAAAAGTTATGGCCGTCCGAAGTTTTCATAAATTGTCTAAAGGGGCTAGCCGCTGGATAACCGCGAGGTAACCGCCAAAGAGGTCGGTCAACCGCCAAATAGGTCGGTTAGCCGCCTTTTTAGCCTGTTTTTCACTTCTACATTCTGGAAAGCTGACCGCGGATCATGGAGGCTAACCTCCGGGTGACCGAAACTTGACGGTCAGAATCTAAAAAGGGTCCGTTTGAATCATTCTCAATCCCCATTGTACTATGGATCTTTCCAAGTCATTCCATGCATTATTTCTTGCACTAATTGAGCCTCTATTGCTCATAAGTATTTCATTCCATACATGCACCCATTTTAACTTCCATTAACACATCTAATTCAAAAGAAAAGGCTGAATTAACACTCAAAGAAATCATATAGTTCAATCAATGAATTAATCACATGTATAAATAAAAATTGCTCATTACTTGCCTCTTTTTGGTGCTTTTCATTCTAATCTTTTCTTTTTGGCTCAAATCAAGCTTTCCTAGTCTTTTCTCACTCTTTAGCTCAAATGAAACCCAAACCCCAAATAATCAAACCCTAATCACAAAATCCACATAAAAATGTAGTGAATATGCAAGTATGAGTTCATGAGAGTCCCTTGACTTTATTTCAACTCAAAAACACAAGAAAAAGGGGGTTTGCCTCTTACCTATAGCAAGGAGTCCGAAAATAAGGGTTGAAGAAGAAATGGGTCCTTGCAACCAAGAGTAGGAGAAGATGGAGGGGATGAAGAAGATGTAAAGAATCCCCAAGTGTTGCTCAATGAAACAATCTTTTGAAGCTTTAGGAGAGAAAGAGATTTTTGGAGAGAAAAGTTGAAGGGAAAGGAGAAGCAAGGCTCACAACCGAATGGGGAAAATGGGATGGGTTTTGGATGATAAGGGTTCCCTTTTTGCAATAAAGTCCACATATAAATTGTATTTCCATTTAAAGTCAAATGGTGGTCCACTTCTTCATTCGTTGGTCAAATGGGCTAAAGTCTAATACAAAAATCGACGTGCTCGATGAGATACACGCGATGACGCCAAGATGACGTGTATATGATGACATTTGAGAAAATCCTAATTTACATAAACTACCTTAATTAGTAATTAATTATACTTAAATTAACTGAAACATAATTAATTAGTACTAAACAAGTTTAACTCGGGTCAGGGTGTAACAGCTTGTATCTTTTGTATAATGTGTAACTATTCTTTGCATAGGCCCACATATATAAGGGCACCCTTGTAATTTGTTCTTCCTTCTATTTAAAGAGATAAGCTGAATCTTGTTGGTTAGGGTTCTTTGGCACAGCTCTTTTTTTCATACATATGTTTGTATTTATATATGTTGCAGGGTTTGCTGATATAATCGGGAGAAGATATGGAACATTGAAGCTTCCTTACAATCAAGACAAGAGTTGGGCTGGTAGCGTTTGCATGTGTTTCTCTGGTTTTGCCATCTCCATTGGGTATGTTTCCGAGCTTAGACAATTTCTCACTCTAATTGCATGTCATGACTCTGAACGCTGCAACCACGAATATAATTGCTCTATCGAGTCTTGTGGATTAAGATAAATGTACCATATCAGGACGTCAGCCAATGCATATCAATTTTTTTTAATAAACCGGTGCGGAATATTGCCATGGTACCTGATTTATAGCTGTATCACTAGGGCACCAATAAATATTGTCAACATAAGCCTGAACAGATCGTTATGGGCTAATACAGACATCATTTTACTACTTTTAACTGAAAAAGAAATCAAGCCAATACAGATTGTTGTGTGTTCGCTGATGCACAGGCATGTATTGGCCACATTGGTGGTACACATCAGTTTTTTGCTTGGCTGGTCCAAGTCCAATACTGATATTTGAAACCATGCCAGGGAGTTTATTGGTTCCAAAACAGGGCCAGCAACCTATTTGGATCCGGTCCAAAATCCTTACATTTTTGTCCACTTTCGTCTGGCTGAAAATTGAAATGTGATGGTTGATAGCTGTCCATCTCTTATCTCTTTTTTTTTTTTTTTTTTTTTTGGTAAAATTCAGGAAAAATGGAAGCATTAGAAAAAAATTTTCTTGATAGTTTTCTAGGTGCTTTATGTCAATCCAAGCCAAGGCCCATTTTGGGCCCAATCTGGGTATATTACTTAGTCAAGACACCTATGCATAAGTAGTTTGGAAATACTTAGTCAAAGACACCTGTGCAAGACACCTGTGCATAATTAGTTTGTAAATCAGATCTTTAGGATACACTTACTTGTAATCAGGGATTTCAGCCCCTTTATAATGAAAGGATGGTTGTCCCTAATGGGGGGACAATTTTTCAAGGTATTAAAACATCATTGTTGTTCTGCCATCTCTCAAAATGTCATGGTATCAGAGATAGATCGATCATCTGTGATCTGTGATCTTCTCCTAAATCATCTTCCAAACATTGGAAGCCAGTATATGATCTTTCTCTTCAGCCGGATCATCCCTGATCATCTCAGATCAGACGTGGCCCACCTGTGATCATCACAAACTCATCAGCAGAAGACTATCATCTTGGTCGCCTGGAGGTTCTTGGATTTATGACGATTTTTTCATGATTTATTGATCATCAGAGGTCGGTCTTCTACCAATTTTTGTGAATATTCATTCTTTTTCCATAGTTTTCATCTCGGCCGTCCACAATCCTGGATCTGGATTTGATCTTCATGCGACCAGTGCCAGTAGTTGTATAAATCTCCTCTCATTCCATCCCCACACTCTGATCTGTGCCAAGATCATCAAGTGGGGCCCACGTGTGCATCTACACACTGACGACAGGGACGACTTTCACTCCCTGTACTGTGGCTGCTTACGGTTGATGCTGCTGACGACTTCTGGTGACTTCTATTGCATGCTGCTGTTAATTCCTGCTATTTATTGGTGTCTGCTACTGGATTGCTGAGGTTTCTAACTACAGATTGCTGTTTTTCTTTCTTTTTCTTTATCAACTATTCTGGTTTCTGCCCTGTGGTGGGCTGCTGGTTGTTATCTGATTGTGTTATTCACATTGTGTGTGCTTCTTACTACTCTTTCGTCATGGACAAACATGAAATCTCCCTGATTCGATTTGATGGAACTAATTATACCTCATGGGCCTTCCAATTTCAAATTTACTTGGAAGGAAAAGAACTGTGGACACACATTGATGGGTCTGAACCTCCACCTGAGGACGATGATAAGAAAATTTTAGCTTGGAAGACAAAGGATGCTAAAATTAAGACTTGGTTGCTGGGCTCTGTTGAGTCTCATTTCATTCTCAACCTCAAACCCTGCCAAACTGTCCCCCGTGGTTTATATTATCCAAAGGATAATCCTCTTCATCTGACTGCTTATGCGGATGCTGACTGGGCAGGCTGTCAAGACACGCGTCGTTCTACTACTGGTTGGTGCATGTACCTTGGCAATTCACTCATTTCTTGGAAATGCAAGAAACAAGAACGTGTGTCCAGATCTTCCACGGAAGCTGAGTATAGGGAAATGTCTTCTGCTTGTTCTGAAATCTTATGGCTACGGGGCCTTCTTTCGGAACTTGGGTTTCCTCAGACCTCTCCTACTCCATTGCATGCCGACAATACTGGGGCCATCCGAATCACTGAAAATCCAGTCTTCCATGAACGTACTAAACATATTGAAGTTGATTGTCACTTTATTCGGGATGAATATAAGCGGGATGTCATTAGTCTACCTCAAGTCCCTACCGAGTTTCAGTTTGCAGATATCTTCACAAAGGGACTTCCTCGGCCTCGACATCAGTTTCTTGTTTCCAAATTGCTGCTTTATGACTCCCCAGCATCAATTTGAGGGGGGGGTGTCAATCCAAGCCAAGGCCCATTTTGGGCCCAATCTGGGTATATTACTTAGTCAAGACACCTATGCATAAGTAGTTTGGAAATACTTAGTCAAAGACACCTGTGCAAGACACCTGTGCATAATTAGTTTGTAAATCAGATCTTTAGGATACACTTACTTGTAATCAGGGATTTCAGCCCCTTTATAATGAAAGGATGGTCGTCCCTAATGGGGGGACAATTTTTCAAGGTATTAAAACATCATTGTTGTTCTGCCATCTCTCAAAATGTCACTTTAGATGTCCCTTAAACATGCTAAACATTATAATTATATATAGGTGAAACGATGTAGTATTGGTGGCAAATGGAATCGACTGAGCTGGAGCTAAATTGGAGAAATGTGGAAAGAGACAGCATTCTTTTTCATATTATTATTCTCTAAAGGCTCATTTGTACACATGGAATTGAATTCCTAGAAATTCTTGGTAAAATGGGTTCCAACAAATGATTATTAAAGAGGTGAGGTGTGGAGTATGTAAGGTGGAGATGTTGATGGGACCTACTTTCATAGGTTTTGATTTACTACGGTGATGGCCGGGTATCCATTTTCCATCTCCCCTTAATTATGGTCATTTATGGATATATGGATATTCACCTTTGTTTCTTCACATGTAGCTACTTTTAGGAATACATATCCAGGATCCATGCAAACAAATGGGCCGTAAGTTAAAGTGCAAAAAAAACCCAACAACAGGCACGGGGTTTAGGGAATTCCTATTGTCAGAATTTTGGAGAGGGTGTGTCAGGAATCGGTAGGTGAAGGTCAATGACTACATGGATAGGGATGGTAATCAGATTCATGTGGTCCGATCTTCAGAAAGAATTTGCAGGAGAGAGTAGAGAGGGAACTCTTTTGCCTTCTGAATGAGTTAGGTCACCTCAACACATCCCTTGAAATATAGGCGCGGGGCGCGGCGGTGTGTGTGTGGGGGGGTGGGGGTGGGGGCGTGGGGTGTTTCCCTCTCAGGATGGTGTTTTTCTTGATGACATCCTTCTTCTCGATCTTGTGTTTCCCTCTCAGGATGGTGTTTTTCTTGATGACTTCCTTCTTCTCGATCTTGTGAAACAGTCCTGCTTCAGGTAGTCAGTCAGAATTTTTGTGGAAGACCAAAGCTCCGCCAAGAGTATTAGCTTTTGGTTGGTTAGTGCTTCGTGGTAGTGTCCTCACTTTGGATAAACCTCCATCGACGCAACATGATCATTATCAACGCATACCCCTTGTTGCCTTTCAGTTGCAGGTAGGTGGACCACCTTTTGCTCAATTGTATGGTGGCCCAAAACAGTTGGAACTCATTCCTTAGATGCTTTCATTGTAGCTGGGTTTGTCCTCACTCTATTTGTGACCTCTTTGAAGCCCGGTAGTTTGGGTTAGGGTTTGCCAAGGGGAAGTTTTTGTGGCATTCATTGTTGTTCACAAACATTTGGGCCATTTGAAAGGAAAGGAACCGGAGATATTTTGTAGGCAAACCCTCTCCACTACTGACATCATTGCTAGATCCAAATTCAATGCATTGCCATGGGTCTCTCAGTTCTTCCGGAGTTTTGGGGAGTGCCCTTGGATGTCATCTTATTCAGTTGGAGGGAGGTGCCTTATTCTTTTTTCATCTTTTCACTTTGCCTTCCTTTGTCTTGTCGAACATTTGCGGCCTCTGTGAATTTTTTTTTTCTTTGATATGATTTGGATGGTGGGGCTTTTTTTCCCCCTGGCATGGCCTGTTGTACTGCTAAGCTTCTGATCCCTAACAGAAATTCTGGAATTACATTCTGCCACAAATACAAAATTAATGTGAGCAGGTCTTTTCTTGTTCCACTGTGAGAAGTTCTCCGAGTTCATTTTAAGGGTTTTTTTTTTTTTTTTTAGGTAAAGTTTTCATACCATATGTGCCCAGTGATTAAGACATTACTACCCAAATTCTATAATAGTCAGCCAAAACTGTTATGTAATGGTGGTCTTTAAGGATGTGTTTGGATGTGAGTAGAAAAGATGGAGAAATCTATCTGCATTTAGGGCACATTTATGTAATGTGCGGATTTTGTTATCGAGAGGAATCTTTTTTTTTTTTTTGAAGAGTAAGTTAGTCTTCATTTTTCTAAGGAAATAAGTTACAGAAAAGAAGGTCTAACAAACCAAATTGGTTCTTAGAGCCTTCCAATGGGGCATACCCCATAAATACAAATGTATCAATAAATTCCAAAGCATAAAAAGTGAAGAAATAAAAAATCTGTCCCACATCTCGTGCAAGTTTCAAGGCCGTCAGATATTCCACTACATAATGTCATGTTGCATGTGTTGCACTTGACGTCTAAAAGCCAACCTCCTTGCTGTCCAGACGATCCCATCCAAAATAATGATTTCTTGCTCAAGAAAAGTGGCGTCCAGAATATGACACTTGCTTTTGAAGACAGAAATCGCCTTGCATTCAAAAAAGAAGTTTGTCCCCTTTAGACAATAAAAGGCCATACAATTAATCAAGAATGCCATAAGACCTCCATCTCTGCACTTGTGATTTGACATGGAGCCAATCTGGAAAGGCTCATCCTTCGGCTGAACTGAATTGTTTTTGGGTGTGGATCTTCAAAGCTGATTTTGAATTTCTGAATGAAAGCATTTAATCGCCAAACTTGAAATCGAAGATTCTAGGGAGATTTATGAGGCGACCTTACTATTCTTGACAAAGCTGGATCAGCCTCAATCATGATAGAAGAAAGATGGTTAGGAATAAGATGCATCAGTTGTAAAACTCCTAGATAAAAGTCCAAACCTGATCGAATAGCTCTTTCAACTGGCTGGTCAATGTCACTCCAAAGAATTCCAACAAGGGCTTGGCGAGTGAAAACACTGGATAATCTCCACCCTGGTTTTATAGTAGGAAGTAACTGAGGCCGATTGCAGATAATTGGAGGAATATCCCAATGACGAAATATTATTCAGGAGTGAAATTCCAAGGAACACCATCCTACTCTAGATAACCTGAATGATACTGTGCAGCACACAAGTTACTGGTGTAGTCTTATCTGAATATACGCTTGTTTCTTTCATTCCAGATATGCCAAATGAAAGCGCAGTATATTAATTTCCTAACTGTTTGAATATCCTTATGATGCTGATCAACTCGAAGTATAATTGACTCCATCAATTCTAGAGGCGAATTACAAACAATAGAAGTTAAGTTGAGTTTTGCCAAAAGGAGTGACCACATTGTTTGAGAATAAGAGCAATGTAGCATGAGATGGGATCCAGATTCCCATGCACATTCGTCACATAACACACAACAGGAGTCGCAGGCCACATTTCTTTGAAGAAGGAAATCTTTTCTTCAATTTTCCTCTAAGAAACATCCAGGCACAAACAAAATGCTTTTTAATACAGCCCCTTAAACCAAATTAAAGGAACCCACTGCAGATTTTGATCACAATTCCCACTAACCATATAGTAAGCAGATTTCAAGGTATAATTACCATCCTCTTCTAGAATCCATATAACTTCATCATCAAATTCACACTGGGGTTGGACTTCAGTTTGAACATCCCGGAAAATGTCCATAAGAGTAGTAGAGGTTGGAACCGGAAATTCCCACGTATGATTAACAATGAAGTGATGAATCACAACATCCATACCCAGGCCAAAATCATAAATTGCCCTATATCCATATCTATCTTTCAGTCTCCCTACATTTAACCAAAGATCCGTCCAAAACTTAACCAAATGACCATTTCCCACAAGGAATTTTATGTGATGTAATGCTATCTCGCGGAGAGCAAGAATCCCCTTCCATCCCCAAGATGCATCCTTTGGGATGGAAACATTCCAAAAGGATTTTCCCTTCAAATATTTAGCATTTAACCATAAATTCCAGCAAGTTGGTTTATTTTGGACCACATTCCAAAGTTGCCTCAATAGAGCAGCCTTAGAAGTTCCCACAAAAGAGCGAATATTCAACCCTCCTAAATAAAAAGGCTGACAAATAGAATCCCATGCAACTGGATGGATATAATGAGGAGACCACTTGTTCCAAAAGAAATCTCGAACCTGTTTATCCAAAGCATTTAGAGTGGCTTTAGGAATAAGAAAAACTGCTTCCCAATAAAGATGAATGGTAGATAAAGTAGATTTGATGAGCTCCACCCTCCCTGCATAAGATAATGCCTTGGACCTCCACCCAACCAGACGCTGCTGAATTTTTGCAATAAGAGGTTGACAATCATTGAAACCCAGTCTCGTAGGTGAAAGAGGAACACGTAGATATTTCATTGGAAAGTTCCCAATTTGAACATTAAGAATTTCTGAAATCATCAGTTGCTCATGATTAGTACAATTAGAAAAGAAAATTGCACTTTTTCCCTAATTAACTCCCAAGGCCAGAAAAAACTCTGAAGTGATCAAGAAAGAATTTAAGATTCATAGCAGCAACATCTGCAGCCTTGCCGAACACAAACAAATCATTCTCAAACATAAGGTGAGAAAGAGCCACTTGATTCTTTTGAAAAGGAGTGGGGATCAGCTGTGAAGAGGCATATTTAGTCATCATTAGAGAGAAATATTCCATTACAATGGCAAAAAGGAAAGGAGATAAAGCGCATCCTTGTCTTAATCCTCTCGTGCCTTTACAATAGCCTTCAGAATTGCCATTCACTAGAACTGAAAAATGAGCATCAGATACACATGCCATGATGAGCTTTATGAAGTGTTGAGGAAATCTCATACCTAGTAGTGCTGCCTCTAGAAAATCCCATCTGACACTATTATAAGCTTTCGCAAGATCAATCTTTATACACATTCGAGGAACCCCTTCCCTCTATGAATTAAATCTTGGGCTACAAAGATATTATCTGCAATACTTCTCCCAGGAATAAATGCTGATTGCATGGGCCCAACAAGCTTAGAAATAATTGGTTTTAGCCTATTTACCAAAATTCGACTAATGATCTTGAATAGCTCATTAGTCAAAGAAATAGGCCTAAATTTATCTGGGGAGGTTGCATTCTCACTTTTAGGAACAAGCATTATAAAAGTGGTTTTCAACTGATTAAGCATAGATCCATGCTTAAAGAAATCAATAATACCCGCACAAACATCATTCCGAATAATTGGCCAAAACATTTTGAAGAAATGGGAATTAAAACCATCCGGCCCCGGAGCCTATTCGGATTCGCAAGTTTTATTATTTCCTCAATTTCTGAAATTGTTGCTGGCAGATTTAAATTTTGGGTATCCACTTCAGAAATGTATCCATGAGGCTGAACGAAAGAGAGATCAGGTTTATGAATCTAAACTTTTGGCCCAAAAATACTAGAGAAGTAACACACAAAGACTGCTGCAATACCTGATGGGTCAGAATATTTGTTACCCTCCATGTCTTCTATGTGAGATATAAAAGAGTGATGTTAGCCGCTTGCGCAGCAACCTGTAAAAACATTTAGTATTACCATCACCCAGATTAACAGCAAGGTCTCGTGATCTCTGCTTGTACATGCTTTCCTCCGCTCAGGATAAAGAATCCAATCAACCTCTTAGTCTTCTTTCATTTGCTTGAAGGTTTATGTTATCAGGATCAGTAATCAAATTGGACGCTCAATTTTTTCTTTGTTTGGTGCAACATCTCTTTGTGCGGAAAGAGCACATTTTAACTGATTTTCCACGATGGGAGGAACTGATATCTGATAGAAGAGGTGGACAGCAAGATTCCATGCCTGCTCGAAGAAGGAATTCTGTAGAGCATGGAAACATGGGAGTCCAGGTGTTACCCTGCGGGTGCATTTGTGCTATTGGGGATTTTTCACCAAGTGCTATGGTAACCTCAGTATTGCAGAAAATTGAGCTAAAAAGGGTGCCGTTTCCATGTGAAAAGATGTGAACAGAATGCTGGAAAAGCAGATGAATTGCATGGAAAATCAAAATCTGCTTCACAAATGCACCCTAAAGTCATGGAGTTGATAGATTTGATGGATTCGGTGTTAGGGTATTTATTTTCTCAATCATTGTCGACTGATTTGAAAATGACTCTCTTGTGCATAGGATGCTATACTATTTTTCAGCTCTGGGATATCTACAACTGGACTGGGGCTTGGTCGTGCCTAAGGTGGCCTTGGTTTCCTTGGCAGCTACACTGGTAGAGTCTCTTCCAATTACAAAGGTAGTGGATGATAATGTATCGGTTCCCTTAACAAGCGTGCTGATGACCTTCCTATTATTTGGTTACCGGACTCTCTAATTAGCTTTTGTAACATGACATGCTTAATTTTCTTTATATTGTTACTAATATGCTCAAAACAAGAACTCATTTATTGGCTTCTGTTATTAAATAGGATAACCATCAAATATAAATAATGTGTATATAGGATGGTCATCTATTGGTAACATGAAATGTCATTAATCAATCTGACCCTGTCACATTCACTAGCCCCGTGAACTTGCACCTACCCAATTTA
Source organism: Persea americana (assembly GCA_029852735.1). Classification (NCBI taxonomy): domain Eukaryota; kingdom Viridiplantae; phylum Streptophyta; class Magnoliopsida; order Laurales; family Lauraceae; genus Persea; species Persea americana. The sequence goes on from CM056809.1 coordinate 13,316,671, forward strand.
GCACTGTGTTTTTGATACTCATTTTACTTCTAGTTACTGTTGAATTGATGATGCAGAAACATTTAGAATACATGCACCTTCTATGTAATGGTATCAGAAGGTTATTAAATCAAGGTTTAGGATGACTATATTAATTCCATTTTTCACTCCTATGGGACATTTGATGACTTTTTCATGATTGGCGCAATGTAGGCTGGACCGACCTCTACCCGCTTTGGATAAAAAGCCACACTTGATATATATGATATGATGGCCTTCTTATCATTTTACCTTATACCGGTATGCAGGTAATTAAACTGAGTTTTATAGCCCCAATCAAGTGAAACCACATAGGTTTGATTGGTGCTCCTCGCCCCAATACGTAATACGTTTTGTTTGGATGTGCTTGTTTGCTCATCGTAAATTGAGTGAGGTATAACGAAGAATGATAAAGAGCTGAATAGTGAAGGATATGATTGGAGAGGTAGAGACACATAATCTCCAGGTCATTGCATTTTCTACAAAAAAGGAAGCCTGTTTGATGGCCCATTTGTAGATATTTACCTTCAGTTTTAGCCTCTCTTATAGGAAGGCATTGCTTAGAATTTCTAGTAATTCAATAACGAGTTCAAGTAACCTAAAATAGTAGAATGACTTAGAATCATTTTTCACAGATTCTTGCAACGACGAATGATAATTTATATAATGTGATGGATAAATTACATTCCAAGTTGTTAAATCTTGAAAGGATCTAGAACAATAAGTGTATGTAGATCTAAAAATAAACTCATTATTGTCTGCTCTGCCTCTGCCTTACAATTCTGATTCTGTTTTAGTGATGCCTCTAGGATGCATTAAATCTTTTGTAAGATTTACAATCTAACTCGATTGTTATCAACTTGAGAACTAGACCTATATTGCGATATAAGATGGCATGCGTAGCACTACAGAAAGGGGAAAAAAACTCTTAAGAATTGGGTAATTTGATAAGTAGATCATTCATGTATGATGCCCATATCAACCAATGCTATAAAAAAAAAGGTCCTGTTAGGTCAATACCATCAATTTTGTTTATGGCACGTTTATTTGCATGAGATTGAACGCACATGTAGTCATGGTCAAATGTGTTCCACCAAAGAATTTTTAAAGAGGTTAAAGGATATGTGGTAATATAGATGAACTTTCCTAGATGAGCATTCATTTCCCATATCCCTTTTATTCATTTCCATTGAAGGGGTGACCTTTTAGAAATACAGGGGATTTCAATTTCATGAAACAAACGGGCCCTTGGTACAATTGCGAAACAAGAAGTCCTTCATACGCTCTCTATACTTCTATCCCAATTCCAATATGGACCTGTAGTCAAACCTGTGGAGTTTTCTTCACCTTGTTTTCTCCTCTTGTTGTCCTCAGGCAACGGGACCTAATGCGTTTGCAAACTCCGATTTGAATTTTTTGAAATACAAGCACTTTCAGCAAATCCTTGCCCCAAAGTTTGGTGATCATGACCATTGAACTAGTTAGCAAAATGGTGATCATGACCATTGAACTAGTTAACAAAAATTGGATACGATGTTTCCATGTTAGAGAGAATTTTGAGTATTCTATCTGATGGGCCCATCTTAATAATATCATCCCCTGCAGATAATAAAAAAGGAGATCATGGGTCCCACAAATGAATTAAAGAACTTCCATGTACAGGGTCAAAAGTAATCCTGGCAACCGAGATATAGGAATGAATAGTCAAAAAAACACTGCAAGGAGACTCAAGCTAATGGTGGCAAATAGTCTAAGAATGCTCCTGTTGGCCTCGGATTTTTTATTTCCCCCACCGCACTGAAAGACAAAAATGAAAGTGTTTTTTTTCTTTCTAAACTACCCCTCCCCCACTCCTCCCTCTTCCCTCATTCTCTCCCTCCACCTCACCCCACCCTCCAAGTCTCTGGCGGGGAGGGATCCTTGGTCGGCCAGCCAGCGGGCCCCCCTCCCCCCTCCTATATTTTCTCTCCCTCTCTTCCTTCCTCTCCTCTATTTCTCTCCCTCCTTCTTCCCCTTCTTCTCTCTCCTTCACCCCCCCACCTCGCCGATAGGAAGGGAGATGTGGGAGGGCTACAACATGCGGAAACCCTACTGCCCGATCTCCCTCGTCGCCGGTGGCTTGGGGGGCGGGGGGCGGGGTGTTGGCTGGGGATCCCTCCCCGCTGGAGACTGGGAGGGTGGGGTGGGGTGGGGGAAGGGAGAGGATGAGGGAAGAGGGTGGAGGGGTATTTTAGGAAAATAATTTTTTTCTTTTTCTTTTTGTGTGGTGCGGAGAGACAAAAATGCGGTGCCAACAGAAGCTCTCATAATCTAAGCTAAGTAAATTAGGAAGCTCTACACTTCCAGGCTCATCACATTTAACAAACAAACAAGCTATACACTTCAAGGTTCATCACATTAAATCCTTGCAAACAAACAATCATATTGCAACCTTGGATATAATCCTACCCCCTCAAACTCATTGTCCCCAGCCCCTCCCCACTCACTATCCCCGGCCCAACCCCTCCCCCTCATTCTCCAATTAAGTTAGCACAAGCCCAAATTTCTTGCTTATTAAATTTTTACTCATTATTGGATCGAAAATCTTAAAAAATGATGCCTTCTAAAATCGCGTTGAATTTGAGGGCCATAGATTATGGGGTTATGATAATCTAATGGAGTTTAAATTTTGCAGACATGTAGGTTCTATCAAGATCTTTTGACTCCCCACCTCACTTATGATTAGTGTAGCATCTGGTGGGCCCCATAACAGAATCCACACAGAAGGTCAATGAGAGACATTTTCACCAATGCAGGGCCTTATATAAAATCATTAAATAAATATATATAAATATATAAATAAATATATATAAATATATATAAATATAAATAAATATAAATATAAATATATATATATATAGATAACACCTAAATCAAATGAGTTGAGATTAAGCTCAAGTCAAACTGACTAGGATCTAGCATGAGCCAGGCTTGTAACTTATTGAGTCAACTTTGAGATCAACATGATTTGCTCACGAGCCAAGCTTGAGAGAAGTCGAGCCAATAGAGCTTAGTGGTTGGATCGGGTTGTTCACATCCCTTGTTAAAAGGTGAGCCGCCCAAACCCTTAATCGCTCTGGTTTAGGTTGGGTTGGGAGTCATACTGCAACTAGTTGTGATGGGTAAGAACCGCTCCTTACCCCACTGGTAAGGAGTTGGGTTCTTATTGGGGAGGTCAGGGGTTCAACCCCCACCTCTTCCTTATATATTTCTGCATGTGTATATGTGGGCTTTTTTCCCACCTTGTTAGGCTTTCTTCCCGGGTGTGTCGGGCTTTCTTCCTACTTCGGTGGGCTTCCTTCCCGGGTGTACCGGGCTCTATATAATTTAAAAAAAAAAAAAAAAAAAAGGTCACAGCCACTAAAGCTGGGGTACCAAAAAAAAAAAAACTAGTTGTGATGGGTAGGGCTGACAAGTCTAATAGTGTGAAGTACTCAATCCAAATGCAAACCATTTATCAATTGAGCCATAAGTGACCATCTAAACCCAGGCCAAAGATAAAAGAGGGTCAACTTGAACCCTGAATTATCAAGTTGGTTTGAGTTAGGTTGGTAGGTCAGTTCAAGAATTGCCATCCCAAATTGGTCCACCGAGCAGGGGCGTTTGTATCATTTGTTTTCTGCATTTTCAACAAGAGGAATACATAAATTGTAAAGCAAGGAACTAAATATAATTGCTACTACAAGGACCTTTGTGTAGTTAGCCAAAAGGGAGAAACTATAGAATACATTTTCCTATAGCATAATATAACATAAAATAGTATAGGGGTATGTTTGGTGCACTGATCATGATTGTATTGCAATTCTACTATTCTAAATATCCCCAAAGGATTCTCCTCTTTGAATGGAAATGCCTACGTAAGGCCGTCCTTGTGGAGAAATGGCTAGGTGCTAAAACAAATTCAGGATCTACCAAGTGCCCTATTTGTGATCCCAAGGAAGAAACGATGGAATATTTTTTTCTTATGAAATCATACTTGAGCAGTTTTCTTTGGCTCTAATTTAGGTTTCTTAACTCATTCAACTAGGACTATGGACATAGTTGAATGGTGGGAGAATCTCACGAAAATGAATGATTCGATAGGGATGCAGGGGAATCTAAATCTTCCTTTTATGGCACTATCGATATCGTGGGCTTTATGGAAAGCCAACAATAATGTCATGTTTAAAGGAGTTACCATTAATCTCATAAAAGTTATTGGCACGATAAAAAAATTATACGCTTTTAATAGTGAGGGGGACTTTAAAAAAGGTCTTTCTAGGCCTAATGTCTTAGGGTTGCCAGGAGGCTACTGAAATAATACATTATTGATTCTAACAGAAGCAGCTTGTAATCCTAAAGACGGAAGATCTTCTTTTGGTTATCTAATGATGTTGGATAATTCCTTTGTTTGTGCAGGAGGTCACTATGGGGTAAAACTCTCTTCCTCTAGAGAAGCATAGGCGAATGCCATTCTTTTTGCGCTCAAGCAAGCTTCTTGTAGGGGCTTCTCTAGGATTGCTCTTTTTCTGGATGTTGAAGAAGCGATTGACTCTATCAATGGGCAAGAGGATTGGGTGATCAGTCCAATGATTTAGACATTAAAAACATAGTTTTTAAAATCGGAATCATATCACAAATCGTTCACACTCATGAATCGAATTGAATCGTGAATCGTATTGCGAATCGTAGCATTTTTTATTTTTCTAATAAAAATGAAAAATAATTAAAAATTAAAAAAGGAAAAAAGTAATTATTCATAACCATCCATTTTCCCATTTATGGTAGTACAAATATATTAATAAGTAAGTCTATCATACAATCATATCAAGAACATCATGACATATATGAATATATATATATATATATGAAATAAATGATGTGTAAATAGTTAAATAAGTTTAAAGTATCAATATATATTTTTTATTACCTTTAAATCAAAATATAAAAATAAAATAAAATCCAAACCATCAATCTTACATAGTAGGGTATTTCTTAAAGTTAAAAAAGTGTTCACAAAGAAAAAAAACCAAAAGTGATTAAAAAAAGAAGATATAGACAAGCACCATACGTACAATCGAATGCTTTAGTTAAATGTATGTTCTTTATTCATTTTTAAAACCTTATCAAAGCCGTAAAAAAATCTTACAAGGTTTCGTTAACTACTAAATAGCTTTTTAAAAAGACAAGCGATAAAAGAAAGAGAGAATAAAGAAAGAACAAAGGTAAAAAAATATTAATATTAACTTATTGGTTGTTGCCATTCTCGATTAGCCGAATCGCTTGAATCATAAGATTCGATGAAATGAGTATCGAATCATAGGATTCACATCTGAATCCTAAGATTCATTTGTAAATTGGATTTATTACACATATAAGAATCGTTTTTTTTAAGATTCGGGATATGAATCGGGATTAAGGATATGAATCGTAGGACTTTAGTAACTATGATTAAAAGTTACTATAATGGTTTTTCCTTAGTTAGATTCTTTTTTGTTTCTAGAACTTTAAATGATTCTGCTTATGTTCTGACAAAGTATTGCTCTAGGCTTTACAGGAGTTTTTGCAGGGATGATGTTGCTCCATAGTGGGTTAGGCCATGGTTGCCCCCTCTCTAGTTTTTGCTTTTGACTTTTTTCTTTGTTTTCAATGATATTTCTGCTTACCAAAGAAATAACATATTCAAAAGAAAAGATTTTTTGTCATGACACTCTCATCTACTTGGCTTTAAAAAGAGCCTCCAATAGTCTGTATTAAAGTTCCTCGACTAACCATTCTTACCAAAACTTGAAAATGCTTTTTTTTTCCATGGCCGAGTTGTGTTCATCGTGGGACTCGAACTCGGTACCGGTTGGCATCTACCAAAACCTCATTGCATTGGTACATGCAGCATAAATACTTTTAATATTCTCCCTCGATATTGAAGCCCACTCCTCAACCTTTTGAACCTTGTCCTAATCCAAGTGAGCTAATTGGGCCTTGGTTGTTCCAATATTGAGAAAGATGCCTCACTATTATTGAGCTATTAATGGAGTGGATTGGTACCAATAATTTTTACTTTGAACTCAAAATATCTTTCAAGGAAGAAACTCAACAATTTAGTTACATTTTTGGTTGTTAATAAAATATATTTAAAGATAAATCAATTAAAAAATCTCTAATAATACAAATTAAAATATAAATTTATTATCTCTCCATGTTAGTAATTTATACCCTGAATAAATTACTATCCAATGTTTTCAAAACCAAATGATCCTTATATATATATATATATTATATTATAATATGATATCATATCAAAAAGGGAAATTATAAATATATCCTCGATTTTTTTATGATTTGTTTTAAATGGACATTATCTAATAAAAGAAAAACACAATTCCTTGATGATCCCCATCCCCACCACATCATCTCCAGTGTAACCTTGCGTATTTCTTCGAGATTTAGTTTAAATGCATGATACTAGAGATAAAAGTGAATGAAAAAGAAAATATTAGTACATTCAAGTAATTTGATACATTGAATCACCCAACAAATTGTGAGAGGTCGAGAGTGGCTCTTTACCCGAGTGGTAAAGAGCGGCGGTTCTCACCTGGCTGTCTAGGGTTTAAACCCTGGGTACGCCTCTTCCTGCTTGTGTGGGATTTCTTCTCTTGTGTGCGAGCTCGTTTTTCACATGAGTGGACTGTCTTCTCATGTGTACGAGTTCTCTCTTGGGTCCCAGCCCCCTTGGCTAGGGAACCAAATAAAAAGAAAACTAATACTACAAATTAACATAAAAATTTATCATCTCTCCCTGTTAGTAAGTTATACCCTGAATAAATTACTATCCAATTTTTTGATAACCAAATGATCCTTACATACTATATTATATGATATGATATCAAATCACGTCACATTATACAAATAATTCCACCTAGGATAGATGGGACAAGGATTGAGTGATCATATATCAAATTGATAGTTATATAATATATTACTATATGCCACATATTAATAATTATAGTGTCAATAATTAATCCATGCAACTCTGATAGAGCGACTTGTCCCGCTCCCCATTCACACCCCCATGAATTGCCGCCGGTCCAAGTTTTGCACACATCAATTAAGTCTTCCAATTGGTCATGTAAATTTGGCGGCTGTCTCCCACCATTGCACTTTATCTATTCTAACCAGCACTGGAAAACTTTGAGGCCACGTATGAAATAGTAAACCTGGTGATGAATTGGTTTCCATGTTTTTTCTCTTGCTTCAAAATTGACTACCACTTTTGCAGAGGGGGCTAATAAGGAGGCATTTCAAAACCCTATAAGCACTATCTTAATATCTAGTGGGCTCTGTAGGATGGGAACGTGTCCTATCTCTAATTCTCATCATCCCTTATTATGAGTAGAAAACCTATAAATAGATATAAGAAATTGTTGCAAAGCATGTTGAAAGACCTTTTGAGTTAGAAGAGTAATCAAAATAGGACGTTTCTGTTGGTTTCGGTTCCATGGAACGATCCGAGTACAAAAAATCTTCATTTTTTATTTTTTTGGAGTAGAATACTGCAATTGGTATTAGAGCTTGTTGCACCGATCCTTCTTATTTTGCATATAGGACTGTGATAACTGTGTGTCAAAATCCCCTTGATTCTCGGCCACAGTATGATTTTCTCGGAGGACCACTGTTCAACCATAGTAGATCGTTTGTCCTTCCTTCTTCAACACACAAGAGGAGGAATGACAAAGGAGCAAGAGATCTACTTCTTCCATCTTTTCTTTGCATTAAAGCTCCTAGTGAGGTAAAAACAAATGCCAAACATGGATCCATTTATGTTGTCTCCATTGTAAGGCCGACCGTTTTCAATTGAATATATGTTGAACAATTCCAATTACACATGTCAGGCATTAATATGTGAATATTTTAACACATGAAATTGAACGTTTTGGGGTTTAATGGTCAATATACAAATTGAACCGTTTGAATTAAAAAATGGGTGCCCATAGAAGTTGAAAATAAATTAAAGTTGGTGCGGGGTTAAAAATGTAACATGTGTGGGGCGGAACCTATAGTAGCACCTTTTCTAACTAAGAGGTGTGTAATGGTTTTACACTTGTTTAAGTGTGTGAATTTTGTACGAAAATGTCCCCATTTGTTTATGTATTTTTTCTGCTACAAGAAATCACACACCATTTTCACACCTCATTTAAGCATCAAATGCATTAATGAGGGCAAACAAATATGATCAACGTAACCACATTATTTACATATGCAAATAAGTGCAAACAAATGAACCCTCATAGGTCTAGTCAAAACATATGAACCCAAGCCCAAAACAAAATTAGTAGGTTGGGTTTGAGTCATACTTATACGTTGTGGAGTGAAATGAGTTGCTTTGGATTGGGCCAGCTCACAAGTATGGAGACGACCAAACCTGACCCATATATTTTTCGGGTTGAAAATGTCAAAATATTGACATAATTCAACTTGGGATTATGTCATATGTCCTCCATTCTTAGTAGAGGAAAAGTTGCAAATTGCGAATACTATGGGAGGCAAAAGCCTTCCCCACAAAGGGATGGGCCCATAGGAACCCGAATATGAAAAATGACCTCTGTATAATTAGCAAAAATGGAAAAACTATAGAACACATATTCCTATAACATAATATGGCATACAATTGTATAGGGGCGTGTTTGGTGCACATATTATGATTGTATAGCAATTCTACTACTCATAATATTCAAGAGAAAAATCCACTTGATAGATCTGTTGTTTTTTTTTTTTTTACCCAGCTTAGGGGGCTGGGACCCAAGCCCTCTGGTGAGGGAGTAGATCTCGGGTGAGGTGAGGGAGCCCTTTGGTGAAGAAAGAAAACCTCGGGTGAGGTAGCATGGCCCTCGGGTGAGGAAAATTGCCAGCCCAAGTTCGAACCTAGGATAGGGTAAGAACTCACATTTCTTACCATGAGCGTAAGAGGCAATTCTTGATAGATTCATTCTTGAAGATAGCAGTGTGCAAGGACCCGCCCCAGAGACCCCTACCAAAGACATTGATGTAGGATTAGCACCGTAGTGATAATGCATGATTTCTGAAAATGGAAAACCTCCAAATGAAGGATTTTCGCCGATTGGAGCAGCGGAAAACCTGAACATTTACCCGAGTATTTTCTCTGGGCCCCGCCATTTTTCTCTTTGACATAAAGAGATCCTATGCTAAGCCCGAAGGAGTAGAAAACCACAATTGGGCCCTATGATCGGAAGTCCCGGCCGAAGGTAAATTTCTCTTTTTTAACGATCATATGTATTTTTAAAGTTTACTTCTATAAAAGTTAGCTACCATATAAGATTGACGGTTTGGTTAAACAAACCCGAATCTTCTTCCCATGTGCTTTCCATGCAAATGATTGTAGCTCCACCTTGGAGGACATATGATGGTAATTTGGACCGTTCAACTTGAATCTCATCCTCTCCAATTAGCACAATCTAGTGTACTATTGATCAAAATACCTTAAACCCTCTATCAATCATACGAATAATCTAATGGTGGGACAAACTCTTATTAAAGTGAAATTTGTAGACAAGTCACCAGAGAGGATGGGATTCAAGTTGAATGGTCTGAATTATCGTCATGTGGACCCAATGGAAGAGTTCCGGGCTTCTGTTATGCTCCCGGGGACACAAACTCGATAAAAAAAACTAAGAAAATCTTATGCATTGTGTTTTTTAGTCACTTTTGTTTTGTCAAATGGTCAATCTTACAATGGGGCCAACTTCTTTTAGGGTAACAATAGAGATTATCAATGTATAAAAAAGGGAGCTGATTTTGAGTGGATTGGATTTCAATAGGTGGAACTCACTGTGGAGTATAACTCCTTCAACTTTGGATTTCTCTATGTCAAAGACTTCGAGGATCAGAGAGTTGTGTACGGTTTCTCTCTTCGGTACCAGCCCCCTTGGCTAGGGAACCAAATAAAAGGAAAACTAAACTACAAATTAACAAAAAAAGTTATTATCTCTCCATGTCAGTAATTTACATCCCGAATAAATTACTAGCCAATTTTTTCAGAACCAAATGATCCTTATATATTATTTACATGATATCATACCAAATCATGTTACATTATACAAATAATCCCGCCTAAGACAGATGGGACAAGGATTGAATGATAATTTAACAAATTCACAATTATATGATATATTAATATATGTCACGTATTAATAGTGGTATAGTTAAAAACTAATCCACGAAGACACTTTCAGACCAAGCAGGTTTTGTATTTTTAACATATACAACTATTAAATTACATGTGTACATTTGTGAGAACTTTCTGCATTATATGCTATTAACAAACATGTAAACACATCCAAAATGGGGGCAGGTTCAAGGCAGGAAAAACTAAACTCGTCACAAACCAAACTCATAGAATATAAGAAGCAACGGTTTTAGTAGAAAAATTGCAAATGCAGATTTACTGCAGTAACCATCAGCGGTAAACCAACAAATGTAACGTTTTCTCCATTCTTAGCGGAGGAAAAGTTGCAAATTGCGCATATTATGGGAGGCACAAGCCTTCCCCACAAAGGACGGGCCCATAGGAACCCGAATTTGAAGAATGACCCTGGTTAGATAAGAGGACCAAAGCTTGAGAAGTCAAACTTGAGCTCAGCTCGATTTTTTCCCAAAAAATATTGTCAGTAGTGTGCTTTAAACTTATATATGTTTTCAAATGCATTATCACATGGGCTCCGCATGAAAATAATGTTCCATGTGGAGAAGTTCCTCATGCGGGACATCACTCAGACCCCCTTTCTTAGCACGTGGGACCTATAAAGCCAATCCAACCCCCTTACACTAATTGTCCTCGGCCCCACCCTAACTCCCCTTTCTCCAACTGAGTTAGCACAGGCCCAAGTTTTCTCCTTATTAAATTGTTACTCATTGTCGGATTGAGAATCTAAAAAATTGATGCCTTCTGAAACCGCGTTATATTTGAGGACCATAGATTACAAGGTTATGATGATCTAATAGATTACGAGGTTATAGTGATCTAATGGAGTTTACATTTTGCAGACATATAGGTTCTATCGAGATCTTTTGACTCCCCACCTCACTCATGATTAGTGTAGCACCTGATGGGCCCCATAATGGAATCTGCACAGAAGATCAATGGGAGACATTTTCACCAAAGTAGAGCCTTATATAGAGTTATTATATGGAACATATATATAAAACATAACTCAAATGAGTTGAGATCAAGCTTAAGTCAAACTGACTTGGATCTAGCTTGAGCCAGGCTTGTAACTTATTGAGCCAACTTTGAGATCATCTTTATTTGCACATGAGGCAAGCTTGAGAGAAGTCGAACCAATATAGCTTAGTAGTTGGATCAGGTTGTTCACATCCCTTGTTAAAAGGTCAGCCGCCCAAACCCTTAATAGGTCTGGTTTAGGTTGGGTTGAGGGTCATACTGCAACTAATTGTGATGGGGGGCTGACTGCTCTAATAGTGTGAAGTACACAATCGAAGCACAAACCATTTATTAATTGAGCCATAAGTGACCATCTAAACCTAGGCCAAAGAAAAAAGAGGGTCAACTTATCAAGTTGGTTTGGATTGGGTTGGCAGATCAGTTCAAGAATCGCCATCCCAAATTGGTCCACCGAGCAGGGGCATTTGTATCTTTTCTTTTCTCCATTTCAACAGAAAGGAAAGGATTTTAATATAATTGCTACTACAAGGACCTTTGTATATTTAGCCAAAAGGGAGAAACTATAGAATGCATTTTCCTATAACATAATATAGCATAAAATATTATAGGGGTATGTTTGGCGCACTGTTCATGATTGTATCGCAATTACACTATTCTAGACATTCTAAATATCCCCAAAGGATTCTCCTCTTTGGATGGAAATGCCTACGTAAGGCCATCCTCGTGAAGAAATGGCTAGGTCCTAAAACAAGTTTAGGATCTACCAAGTGTCCTATTTATGATCCCAAGGAAGAAACAATGGAACATCTCTTTTCTTATGTAATCATGCTTGAGCACATTCAGTAAGGAGTATGGACATAGTTGAATGGTGGGAAAATCTCATGGAAATGAATGATTCGGCAAGGATGCAGGAGAATCTAAATCTTCTATGGCTTTATCGATATCGTGGGATTTATGGAAAGCCAACAATAATTTTAAACTTGTTACCATTAATCTTATAAAAGTTATTGGCATAATAAGAACTTTGTACCCTTTTGATAGTGAGGGGTACTTTAAAAAAGGCTTTCTAGGCCCAAAGTCTTAGGGTTGCCAGGAGGCTATTGAAATAATACATTATTTGTTTTAACATAAGCAGCTTAAAATCCTAAAGATGGAAAATCTTCTTTTGGTTATCTAATGATGTTGAATAATTCCTTTGTTTGTACAAGAGGTCACCATAGGGCAAAACTCCCTTCCTCTAAAGAAACAGAGGCAAGGGCCATTCTTTTTGAGCTCAAGGAAACTTCTTGCTAGGGCTTCTCTAAGATTGTTCTTTTTTCAGATGTTAAAAAAGCAATTGACTCTATCAATGGGCAAGAGGATTGGGCTATCAGTCCAATTATTTAGGACATTAAAAGTTAATACATATATATAGTGGTTTTTCCTTAGATTCTTTTTTGTTTCTAGAACCTTGAATGAGGCTGCTCCTGTTTTGGCTCAGCTGTGCTCTAGGCTTGGTAGGAGTTTTTGTAGGGATGTTGTTGCTGCATAATGGGTTAGGGCATGGTTGCACCCTCTCTAGTTGTTATTTTGGCTTCTTTTTTTTCAATGATGTATCTGCTTACCAAAAAAATAAGATATTCAAGAGCAAAAAATATTTCTCTTGATGCTCTCATCTAATTGGCTTTAAAAGGTGCCTCCAATAGTATATATTAAAGTTCCTCGGCTTACCATTCTTACTGAAAACTTGAAAATACTTTTTTTCCATGGCTGAGTTGTGTCCATCCTAGGATTCAAACTAAGTACTGGTTGGCACTCATACTATATTAAATTTCTTTAGCTAGTCATCCGTACCAAAATCCTCATTGCATTGGTACAGGTAGCATAAATACTTTCCATATTCTCCCTCGATGAAGCCCACTCCCCAATCGTTTGAACTTTGTCGTAACCCAACTGAGCTAATTGGGCCATGCTTGTTCATATGATGAGAAAGATGCCCCACTACTGATCGAGCTATTAGTGGAGTGGATTGGCACCAATAGTTTTTACTTTAAACTCAAAATATCTTTCAGAGAGGAAGAAACTCAGCAATTTAGTTACATTTTTTGTTGTTAATAAAATATATTTATAAATAAATCAATCAAAAAATCTCTAATACTACAAATGAACATAAAATTTTATTATCTAATCTCCATGTTAGTAATTTATACCCTGAATAAATTACCATCCAATTTTTTCAGAACCAAATGATCCTTATATATTATATTATATGATATCAAATAATGTCAAATGCTAAAACAATTCGAGACATGGGAGCTAGAATTGAAAGTGGTACTAACAAGAAGAGATCTTGTGGGCTTCTGGCAATGTGGGATGATCAGTGATAAAATCAAATCAAGAACCTGCACAATAATATCACTATATCATTAGTGATTATGAAAAAACCAAAGCAAAATCATCACACAGTAATACAATAATAGTTGATAATCATTTATTACCGGTTACTCCACAATGTAAATCAGTTGTTCTGATCATTGTAATGTGGGATGCGATTCAACCTTCTTAGCCAGACTGAATGAATTATCATGTGAAAGACGTCGTATCGCTTGGGAGTGCTATTCACCACAAAATGCCTTTGCACTTGCTTGACCCTCCTATGCATTCTTATATACTGTCTCTGAGATATACTCATCAAGATACTCTTGAGCCTTGGGATGTCGCCGACCTGAATTTGGACTGAAAAGGACTTCCAGTTGAGCACGTCGCTGAATGGGAGAACATAATGATCAGAAATTATCACTGGTACGCACTCCGAGTACATTGCCTCAACTATTCGTGGGCTGGCAACTTCATATCCACTTGGGCAGATGCAGAATTTGCTCTTCCTCATCATGTCATAGTAGGAAAGTTCTTTCGGTAGGTATTCATAGATGCGGAGATCTTGATCTACACCCTTCCAGTGCTTCAGCAGCAATGGTCGGATAGGGCCGTGCACTCCTCCAGCGAAGAACCCAAGGTATGGACGTTTAGATGGGGATGGGCCACCTATGAGACCTTTGATGTCACCTGTTCTGAGATTAATTTCTGGTAGGGTCGCGTCTTTGGAAGGGTTGAATCCTTCAGAGCTGTTGGCATTGCATAGAACTCGGATTGAGTTGTTGTATAGATAAGGAACTGCGTATGATACCTCTGGCCCCTGCATCAAACATGACACTACTTTTTACAGGAGCGAAAAAGAATAGAACTTGATGCAGCATTTCCTCCAATAGTTGGGTACTAGAAGCAGAGGAAGTGTACAATGTTTTGACCAGTAACGATATACAGTTTCCTCAAGTTTTCAATTTGCTTTTGTAGACTCCAAAAGGGTCACCAAAGCAACTGCTATTATGGCCCATGCACTAAGGTATCCCCAATATTATAGGGTCCAAGCCATGCATCATCTTTGGTCTTCTTTTTCCCTTTCCAAGCTGAATTGTTGCTGTATTTCTTGACAGTAAGAAGTGTACGGATTCTTTCATTTGGGTGTTTGGTGCAAAGTCCATCCATATAGCAGTGTCCATCATCTGAACAATTTAGATTGCTGAATGATGTGCTGCATTTACAGTATGAAGACTAGAGCAAAATGTAGATATTTGGGGGTGAGCATTATATCCTCCTCAACAAAGAGGATTCTTCAGTTAAAACACCATGAAAAATAAACAAAAAATCTATCAACCTTGACAAGTAGACTGTAATGGAAGTATTTCACCATTAGAAATGAATAGAGTGGGGAAAATAGTATACACATGCTGCATGATAGTAAAGGCATAACCCCATTAGAGGAACTAGTAAAGCTCTTGGATTGGCAGAAGAAAGGGTTTTACCCAGTCATGGCAAGAGAGAAAGAAATGATCCGCGCCAAGGCTTCGATTCCAGTAGGGATATTTGTTAGAGATGACATTGATGTAGTCCACAACGGTTTGTTTGACGGGTTTGAGATTGAAAGAATTGGGCTCGTAAAGGTAGTGAACCATTTTTGTGATGCTGAATGGAAGAAAATGAACTTGTGCTATGTCGGGATCACTTGTTCTGAACTGTGTATTGGTTTCCAAGTCATAAATAAATCTTCCTTCAGAAGAATATATGCTCCTGCAGGGACCGTCATGGAAAAGTGGTGGCTCACCTTCTTTATAAACAAATATCTTGAACACTTTCTCCATTTCCAGATAACTCCTACAAATCAATAGACTTTGTTTAGGAAGCAGACCGAAAAGACAAAAGAATTAAGGGGAAAAAAAGGCAAATATCATGAAACATGGAATACGATTGCTTACCTTTGAAGACTGGAAAGGAAATTTAGAATTTGACTCATGCGGCAGTTTTATTTTATTATTATTATTATTTATTTTTTTCACTCAATGATAGATGGTCATGGTAAATGATGGTCAAATATTTTTAAACAATCCTCCCTAGTGCCCCCACACCCAAAGGAGGATGGTTGACATTACATGGCACACTTAACTATGAGCTCTACTTGAAATATAGGTTAAGTGAAAAAGTATAATTCATACAGCTTGACTCCTTGATAGAGGATGGCTTTGGTACAGGTTAGAGTAAACCTGAATTGCCCCGACTAACACTTGTCCAATCTGAACCCGAACAGATCCATGACAGGTCCACGCTATGGGATACCAAACCTGCCCTGTAATAGGTATGGGTTGGATCGGGTTCAATAGCAGTTATCTCTTGTTAATGATTAAGCATTGAATGATCTAAGGAGGAATCAGACCCTCGCTCATATTTTAGTCAGATGCCCTGTTCGAACTCAGCTTAAATGTTTGGTTTTGTAATATGGTAGAACTAAATATCTATATTTTCCACAAATGTGGAGGGCCATGGTAGGATAGCCGATAGCCAAAAGCTGAACTCATCCTGAACCTGACCACCTGGGTCGAATTCCATAGATGTGTACCTGCACCAAACACGAAATCTCCACTTCCAAACCCATTTCTAATAGGAGCACATCAAGGAACCCACTCGCGCTCGCCATCGCTATCCTGCCTGAGGTCTGGGTTTTAGGAAGTTGTGAAAATTACATATGCCGAAACATCTGCCTAGTTGGCCCCATGATAGATTGCCAATGGCCTAAGATTGCTTTCACCAGAATGTTCTGATTTAACATCTTCAGCTGCAGGGCACTCTTATCAATTTGATGGTTCTAATTATCTGATATTTGTGATCATCCAACTGGGCCTACTAGACTGGTCGTACAATAAATGCTGGATGTTTTACTTCACCTTATGATGCTAATATATTAGCGGCAGCTCCTGTTCAAATTAGGACCATCCACGTGTCACATGATATACTAATCTCCTGTAAGATCTCTTCTATATATGCATCAAGCTTCTGTTTCTTTCTTTAAAAAACTTGGAAAGCTAGCTTATTGACAGATTTATTAAATAAACAGGTAGCATCGAACAAATTCAACTGACAGAGGGAAAAGAGTGCAGTTGTCAATTGAAAGGAGATTCTTTCAAGAAATCAATTAATTGAACTACTAGTTTCACTCTTTCCCAATTTGAATTTTACAGACCAGAGAGGAACTGATCATTTATAGAGAAGTACAAAAAAGAAAAAAAGAAAAAAGAAAAAAAAATAGAGAATGAATTGATAATAACAGAATTTTAACTGGATACCTGTGGAATGCGTTGGCGTTTCTATAAACAGAGCCATATGGAACATAGTCAGGGTCTTGCTGTGCTGATGGCAGTCCAGTTTCATTCTTTGCAGCTTCTCTGATCAGTGCTCGAGCCCTTGCAAGACTTGCTTCAACCCTGATCACTTTGCTGGACACTCTCCTCATCTTAGTCTTCAAGGTATCGTTCAGTTGTTTCACTTGTTTATCATCAGCCTGCAGTATAATATGAGAAGGATTGAACTAAGCAGAGTCAGAGAAATGAAATTAGTTCAAAATGTAGCCATAAAGAAACTTTTGAGATGTCATCCAAAAAAAGAAAAGAAAAAGGGAGGACTTCTTAGTGTAGATATTAGCTAGTTAGGAAGGGGTGTTCGGCTTTTTACCAAAAGCAATTTTCTCCTGCGAACAACCGCAAGGAGAGGTGCGTGTGCTCCATGCATGAAATTAGTGGCTTGCCTTTCATGCAGTGGGGCTCCATCGGCACGCATGGGCTCTGTATCAAATGCCTTTTTTTTCTTTTTTGTTGAACTGTATCAATTTCAGTTAGTGCGGAGTGTGGACATCTACTTACCACATCGAACTCTCAAAGAAGTGCAGGTGACTTTCATCGTAACATGTGGCATTTTGATGGGTCCAGGGCCGTACTACTCTAAAGAGGGTGCTGCATAATGGTCGCCTATCCAAAATCATACAACATTCCTACCCATCCACTATTAGATATGATTTGGAGCTAATGAATATTACTTTAATGTCTATTTCAAACCCTTTGTATATATGGCTAACAATGCTCAAAGAACCTAAATTTTTTTAGGTGGCAAATGTCTAAAGGAGCTGATTTTTAAGGTTCTAATCTATATCGCTGCCTCTCACAAGGAGGACTTTATGTCCCTCACCGCTAGCCCAGCACCATTTTCTGCCTATTTGTCCAACTTTTTTATGATTTCCATTTCCAAGCAACAACAGATGGAAAACTCAATTTATAACAGTTCGACAGTCGAAATATGTTGTTAACATGGAAAGAAAAAATGGGCTTTCAAGTAAAAAAGAAAAAAAGTGTTTTAGTTGAGATTAACGACAAAAAAGTGCTAAAACAACCAATAAAAGTGCAAAGATCAAGACGTACCTAGCCCATTTTAGACTGCTACATGAGCATGGCAACATTTAGGGGTGGCAATTCCGAGCCCAACCCGACCCAACCTGTCCAACCTAAATGCTAATCCTGGATTGTGGTTGAACATTCCCAACCTAAATAATAAATTGGTTGCATTTGTATTGAAGCCATGTATTCTATTCAACTTGCAGAATGGACTGGGATCAACACCAACATGATTTTGAACACTAAATCCTGCCAAGCCTGACCCTAACCCAACATGTGGATTCTAGGGTTCAGGTTGCCATTTCCCAACCTGATTGAGAAAAAGGGTCTCGTTTTGATTGGATCATTCATGCGTTCAAAAGTTAAAACCGACGATGTCAACACGACCCAATCCAATCCATAGTCATTCCCAATCACAGATGGCCTAAACAACACATTAATATAAATCATGCTCACTGTGTCGCTCACTGTTGGATTAGATAGTCTAATCCATTTCGTCCTCTCCCAAGGACAATGTGAAATTATGATGCCACATACCACAAGTATCCAACATTCCAACGGTGGATATGCCACTTGGATCAGGGTGGTGGTAATGCAATTCACTGGGGTATTTCTGAAACAATGGCCCACCACTCAACCCTAAAAAACCGTGGGCCCCACTTGGATAATTTCCACCCAAACTTAAGACAATAATAATTGGGTTTGCCTATTTTTTGCCACTTGTTTTATAACTTTCCACGTTTCTGGAAAAGTTTTCTTCTTCTGATTTTCTACCGTTCGTTTACAGTCGCATCAATGTGACGACCGAAAGGAAATATTCCCTAGAATCTGAGTTACAAAAGAGGAAAAGAAACAGTAGAAAAAGCAAAGAGGTGAGAAAGATCAACAAACCTACTGATTTTTACAATTTGAGTCAAATTATCAAGTCACATCCATCGATCCATCGTTGGGGCCCATCTTATTACACTTTAATCTGAGCCCTGAGGTGCAAATGCAAGTGGAATGTCCCTTGGTAGAAGTGCAATTTGAGATTAGTGGTTATGATAATATTGGATTTCAAATGTAGGCCCACCCCGGATAACCTCATAGGATCCCATCGAAAATCCATAAATCGGTT
Organism: Persea americana; assembly: GCA_029852735.1. Classification (NCBI taxonomy): domain Eukaryota; kingdom Viridiplantae; phylum Streptophyta; class Magnoliopsida; order Laurales; family Lauraceae; genus Persea; species Persea americana. The sequence goes on from CM056809.1 coordinate 13,335,773, forward strand.
TCTACAATATGCATTTTTGATTTGGGTGGATACTATCTATCTTTACATGTACGACTAAAATCGCCCCAAAACAGAAATTGCCCATGCACGTTCACCAATACATATTCCGTCCTGAGCCCACCCAAATCAAGACATCTTGATATATATATACATATATATATATATATATATATATATTTATATATCTATATATAAAGGGGAGAGATGGTTTTAAAACATAGTTTCCGACACTCAATCCGAAAATGTCGGGTTGGTAACAGATATTTTAGTTTGTTTCGGTTTTCTTCTTTTATATAAAAAACGATTTTAAACAAAATTCAGAAATGTAAAGCTATTTAAAACTTTTTAGAACATTTTACATGTAAATAAAATAAAAATTAATTTGTAAGAGAGAAAAAAAGTACCAGCCAACCCGAAACGTTTACGTATCGAGCGATTTATGTGTGTGTGTGAGAGAGAGATATATATAGAGAGAGATAGAGAGAGAGAGAGAGAGAGAGCTGTTACCTGTTTAACGAGGAAGTTGGTGTTGTTAGCAAGCAAAGAAGAAGAAGATCGATTATATAACGGGGAAGAATCAGATAGAGCTTCTTGACCAAAACTCTCCAACCTTGGGTGCAATTCCAGAGGAACCTTCTTGAGATTTACAGGAACAACATCCCCACCACCCCATTTCCAAGAAGAAGAAGAATCATCCAAGAAGACCCAATAGGATCTTCTAGAATCGATTGCAATCACAGCAGCAGAAACCAAAACCAGAGAAACTAAACATACTATGACCAAACGAGAAGAAGATGAGTGAAAAAAGTGGGAGGAATCCTTCATCTTCTATGTTTCCTGGCCAAGGACTCTTTTCTGACAAAAACCAACCCGTTGGTGCTTCAACTGGAAATCATTCAGTCAGTGGCTACGAAGAGAGTGAAAGAGAGAGAAAGAGAAGGGACTGGGATTGTGACAAGTGTGTAAAAGTTCCAGGGACACGATAGAATAAGACAATGAATTACACAGTACATGCTGCCTTCGAATCCTTACAGTATTCATGCAAAATGAAGAATGACAAATTATTAGTCCCCTCCTGGATATGTATCTGGGCAAGGGAATGCATTTGCATCTTTATATCGTGAATTATGATCTCACTTTTATGCTTGGGGTGTCACAGGTCAATAGATTGTGTGGATTTTGGAAATCTGATTACTCTTCAAATGACTACAAGACATGAGGCAGACTTCTGTGCATATGGTCCAAGAATGCAAGTATTTACAATGGAGCTGGTAAGAGGGCAGAACTACAATGAAGCACAGCGGCGGTCATCTACCTTCTAAATATATAGGTGAGGTGGAGCCCATTGGGTTAATTCTCACAATGAGGGTATAACTCTTTTCTGGTATTTGACCAATAGGATTAATCCCCTAAGTGTACACAATGTGGGGTGCAAATCTGCTCCTTATGCCAACACTTAGGCAAGTGATTTAAGATTTTTATTTTATTTTATAGTGAGATCTTGATTTTATGATGATATCAAAAGTGAATCACAACATAAGAATAATATGCCCAATCTTTTGAATAAAATTATGGCTTATTAGAAGATTAGAATATATTCACATAAGGATAATATGCCCAATCTTTTGAATAAAATTATGGCTTATTAGAAGATTAGAATATAATTAATTTAATAGGCCAAACGTTTGATCGGTCACAGATTTTTACACTCTTTTTATCCCAAGAAAGTAAAAGTAAGGAAATTGTTCATATGTTCAAGATGTTCTCAATCAACGGTGGAGATCTTACTGATTTTAGTAATAATTTATATGTTGATCATTATGACGGGTATAGATATAAGCCAGCAGTTTTAATTTTTAAAAGGTGGGACCCACCCATTATTTAGCAAGGGAGCTGCACTATACTATAATCACACTGATTTGAATAATAATTTATGTGTTAATCATTATTAACAGTGTGTAGAGATATGCAAGATGGACTCCACCCAGTGTTTGGCAAGGTAGCTGCACTATACTAAAAAATTAAGTTTAGTGGATGCTGCCACTTGGCTGATCTAAGTTGGAAAAATAAATAGGAAACAACTCTTTTTCTTTTTTCGTTCCAGCATTTATTTCATGGTGTTAAATGATAACTACCCATAAATCTCAATACCCATAAAAAGAAACTATATTTAATTCACTCCAGGCTGTCATCTAGCTAATTAAAAGCCATGAAATGGAAAGTGAACATAGTTTTCATTCTGATATTCTATTCCATAGTGTTCATAGCTGGTCACCCCAATAGAACTTAAAAAAAATTTTATTGTTTTTTAGATGATTTGATTCAAAGGCCTCTTCTATTTAGTAGGCCAATTTGCCCTCCAAGACTGTCCTGTGCCCCTATCCTAATGCAAAAAATTTAGTGGATTCGGATTATTAGCTTGATGTTTATTTATTAAATGTTAAAACAATGGGATATTTTGATGTAATGACTGGACTTAAAATAGCAGTGAAATTAAATTCAAAAGATTTATCTTGTTGGCCCTTGATTTGGATATCATGATGTACAATTTGAGTTTTCAGCCCTCATAAAAGCCTTCCCTTTTTGTGTTGATCATAATCTACTTTACTTTATAAGGCATTATTGCCAGATATCTTCCTTTTCTGGCCCAGCCTCGAGAGTACTTAAAGGGTGGGGCATTCCAGAATTGACTACTATACAAGACATGTGGTTTTAAACTAGTGTGGTTTTGGAAGATCTGAGTACCACGGACCTTACAGAATTGATTTCAAGACATATGTATGTGGTAGAGTTTTGCTGTTTGGTCTAGAGAATATTGGCAATTTAGTGATTAAATAAATTAAGTTAAATGGATGCTGCCAGTTGGCTGATCTAAGGCAGGAAATGAACAAGAAGCAAAATTCTTTGGGTAATTTATTTCATGGTGTTGATTCTGTTGAATGATAGCTGGTCACAACCGTTGGGACTTCATTCTGTAGAGGGATAAAATCACAAAGGCTTTCTGTAATTGGCAGGCCATTTAATGGGCCTCATGAACTATATCCCTTAATCCTAGTTCTATAGCGGGTGGAATTAAATTGCAAATATTCTGAATAGATCTCAAAATGATCCTCTTCTATTTAACAACCTAGAAGACTCTAGAAACTCTATCACTTGTCCTAGTAAAAAAGACTCAAGTTCATTGGATGCTGCCACCTGTAGCTAATAAAAGGGAAGAAATAGATAGTAAGCATGGTTTTCATTTTTATCATCTGTTTTATAGAGTTTGATTATAACTGGTTACAGCCAATAGACCTTTAACTTTTTATCTTTATTAGATGGTTAGATCAGAAGCCTGGTAAGCCAAAGGGCCCCACAATGCTATATTTTGTGTGCCTACTTCATATTGCACAAGATGTAGTACTGGATTTGGATAATCTTCAACACGAAGATCTAGATCCAAGATTATTACATCTTTATATTAAACGTATATATATGTTTCTAACTTTGGTCATATTGACATTTGAGAGTCTGCCTACATCTAATCATGCACATTCCATCCAATGGCTCAAAAAAAAAAAAAAAAAAAAAAAAGCATAAAATATAAATCACGCACTAAAGTAAGTATTACATCTAACCATGCACTTAATCGAAGCTTACTGTAACACTCGAGATATAATTCAAAGTAAAAATATATTGTAAGGTGGAGTAGCGCAGTGGCTCCACCACCCAAGACAGTTTATGGGTTAACTATGTATTAAAGATAAGCATAAAGGCTAACACTTGAAGAAAAAAAAACCAATGATTTTGAACCATTTATCATTTCCTCATTCAACATCAACCATTGCAGTTTCATTTGATCCAAGGTTAGTAATGTTGTTGAGAATGATTTCTTATGGATCTTACTTTACTTTAACAAATTCTCTTTTTATGATGATGAGGCCGTTGAGCTACTTATTCAGACAATGTGCCTTGTATTCCACTTACGACAATAGAATTACCATTGTTACATTAGCAAAGACTTACATATAAAGAGAATATTATGTCTACAGGTATTCCTAGTATATGAAAAGAAAAGGCTACCGTATCACGTCGAGTGTTTACTTTTCATAACCTTACTTTGGATTTGGTTGAGTGTTACTTTTCACAACATATTCCTAGAAAATATGGTTTGACAAGTTTCTTGTTCAAAGGACTGTAAAGATGCAGATCCTGGGCCTAGCTACAAATGTCAAAGAACAACACATAATAGGTGAAAAAATAAATTGTGATATAGAAATACATCTTGAAAAAGTACCCGCAGGAAGGGACCACTGAAAACACGCTTAACAGAAGCCAAATAAATGGATTTAATCATACAAAAAGGAATGGTGAAAAAAGGACATTGAAAGGGACTATGGGATCCTAGCAATGTCTTATTTTTATTTAGGGATTTTGACCATATGGGATATAAAAGACCATGAATTCCTTAAAATAGTGTTGACAAAAACTATATTCCAAATGTGGTTATTTTATATGGGGCTCCAAATTCTTTTTCCAATTCTACCTATGTTGTGCTATATTGCACAATCCGTGTGATATCGCACAAACTAAAGGTAAAAATAACCGATTTTCCTCTTATATTTTCTTTTGTTACCATCTCCTAAAGCACTAAACCTCCATTTCTCCTTGCAACTTTCTTCGTTCCTGCTACTTTCTCCATCGTTAAAAAAAAGTTTTCAATATGGTTTTTTCGTTGCTTTTCCATTTATCTAAAAGTATTTTAAGGTTTCTCCACGACTCTTCTTCATTTTTCTTTTCCATTTGGTCATTGTCTTGTTGTGATAACTTTACCCTGAGGACAAGGGATGGATCCACAATATCAATAACTTGTAAATTTTTGTGTTCTATGTATGCATTTTGGTAACTATTTCTCATGAATCATATTTAAGTGAAGAGAATGAAAGACCACTATTTTTTGGAATATTTTTTAACGAACGAGAAAGTAGTAGGAACATGAAGGTTAAGGAAAAAAAAAATGAAGGTTTAGTGCTTTAGGAGATGGGAACATAGGGAAATCTAAGAGGGAGATCGAATAGTTTGTGCGATATCGCATAGATTGTGCAATATCACACAAAATGGGTAGAATTGGAAAGAGTAATTGGAGTCCCATGTATAGTACCCACATTTGGGATATAGTTTTGGTGAACACCATTTTGAGGAATTTATAGTCTTTTATATCTAGTATGGTCAAAATTCCTTTTATTTATATAGTAACAATTTCTTCCTTTAAAAAGAGAGCCTTGCTGATGAATGAACATGTCAGGGTGTGGACTCAAAACTATTTACCAACTTGGTAATCATACCACTAAACTGAATTTTTAAGGACAAAACTGCACTGTTTTTTGTTATAGCCCAATTTTGATATCGCACAAAATCATAGATTTTATTTTTTGGTTCTTTGCCTGTTGTCATCTCGTATAAAGACACTCATTATAAAGCATTTTTTTTTTTTTTTTTTTGCTAATCCAGCAAAGGCGGGCTGCGAGCCAAGGGAAAGCCCGCACACACATAGAAATACGATTCACTAAAGTGGGAAAGGAGCCCGCACACACAGGAAGAAAACCCACAAAGTGGGAAGGGAAGCCCAAATACATGGGAAGATTGTGGTATACCCAGGGTTCGAACCCTAGGCAGCCAGGTGAGAACTCAGGTAATGAGCCGTCCACAGCAAAGCAGTTAGTAGTTTTTGAAGTGGATCCAAGTCACCAAGCCTTCAATCTATCCAAGTCTTGAAGACTCTTATCTTAAATATTCTTAGGTGTTGTTTTAGACCACAGGTAAACACCCAGAAACAGAGTATAACACTCTGAAAATGAGGTTTGGTGGAGCTTTGTACATTACCTAATTGTGACACGTTAAAAAAAGCTTAGCTCATTATTTTTTTTCCTATGTTGGGCTAGTGGTCTAACGGTGATGGTCTCTTAACAGCAGGCTTCAATTCAGATCCTGTTGTCAATTCTTTGGGCTGGGTCTTTTGTGCAATTAGGTAAACAAGCCCACATTACATTATGGCCAAACCTATTTTATATAAGCCTTTCATAGAAACCCCAGGATCACATATTCCCTCTGCCTCTAACAATTCTGCTTTTAAGATATAAAAGGGAGCCACGTTAGATGTTTGTTCATTGAAAAACATCCACCTCTCCTCTTGTGGGGCCCAACTCGATGCATGAAAATTATGAAATGTAACACAATGTATAAGCTTGGACAAAAATTAGGAGAATTCTTAACATCAGGCTGATCAAATGACTTTAGCCTTTATGGTGCTTTTGTCTTTTACACATGGATTATGAAAAATGAGCTTTACCTATGTCAAATTTACACATGAGTAAATAATACCAGTGAAAATCGAAAGAGCAAGAAAGCATCTATATTAGTTTTAGGTTTGTATATTCGCCTACTTTGAATGACAAGATCTAAGGGCGATAATGTTTTGATCAGCACCCAATTAAGACCAATGCCAAATTTAAGAGACGCACATGTGTTTAAAGAGATAGGATTTTGTATATGGAAAAAAGAAGAAGAAGATCATGACAATCTTTTCACTTTGAGCATAGAAGAAAATCCCACATAAAACGGAATAGCAAGTCACCAAATATATAGCTTACTAACCAGCCACCATCTCGGCCTACAAAGCAGCCCAATATCCATGCATCCATCATCATTTCAGCTAAATAACGCATATCTCAGATGCACCATTGATCATGATCTCTTTCCTTCTCTTTCTTTTTTTTTTTCAAGGTTTCTCTTAATCTACAGGTCTATTCTGACGTTGATTGGGCTGTGGGCCCATATGATTGTCATTCCACTTGTTGAATATGCTGTATTCCTTGATCCATGCCTCATCTTGTGGGGTTCCAGGAAACAACCTACAGTTTTCCAACCTAAGCACGTTATAGATCCATGGCGCTCACAGTGGTTGCACATGCTACTCAATGATTTCTGCATCTTCATTGCCTCTCCTTCCATAATGTGGTGTGACAATAAAGGTGCTCCATCTTTAATTGCCAATCCATGTTTCATGCTTGCACAAAACACATTAAAGTTAATTGCCACTATCGAAGAAAAGTAATGCATGAAGGTCTCATGGTTAAATGTACACTTCTTGTTTTTTTTTTTTTTTTGAAAGGCTAAATACATCTTTACCATTGATAAGGTAGCTCACGAGGCATCACTTTGTGACCATTTTCTCAAATCAGAGACAAGCTAATGTCAGCCCTTGAGGGTCCGTATTCAACATCCATCAGCCTATATTTCGGCCCAATATTCCATCATCTCAGCCTACAATTCAGCACCATATCCCATTATCACCCACCAATACATCCCAAGATGTCAGCTGAGGATAAAGTCAAAGATCATCACATTCACTAACATCAGCCAGATGTTTCTACCAAAAAGAAAAAAAAAAAAAAAGAAACAAGAAAAAGAAATGCTGTATACAGTAAACAATTCACTCCTCAATCACAGGAGTGTCTGTTGAAATCTATTGCAATCGTATCTTGTAACCTTACCATTATAATTGAATGAAAACACCCAGAATGGTGCACAGCTGGTGAGAAATTCATTTTAAACCACTCTATAGCTCAGCTGGTAAAGGTACACTAAAAACAAATCTCAAGGTTAAACCCCAGTCCAAGTAAGGAGATATGTGCCGCATTGATGCCTTAAAATAGGGTGGATTAGGATAATACCCAGACAGATTAAAAATAATGTCTTCATCTTAGGCATCCACATAAAGTTAGTCCCATCAAACCTTTTCAACCTGGATATGAGGCCATGGATTGATGAAATGAAGCATTGGTACATAAGAGGGGAGTTTCATCTTACATGGGAAGTCTGGAAAGCTCAGTGGGATTCTGGGTGGATGACAAATCTTTAGAGTTCTTGTGGGATTAGTTCCATAATCATGCCAAGTGGCTCACTCTTTGCACATAACGTGGGCTTGATTCACATTAAACACCATATGTGGCACCTCTACATACAATATTTTTCCATATTCTTCTTACATAAAGTTGCTCGAGTCCCCAATATTTTTACAAAAATATAACAAACTTACCGACGGCCCCACCAGGGTCCATGACAAGCAAGAAGCCTACGGTTGATAGCTTCAAATTAAACGTGGACCAAGAGTAGGCGAAATATTGCTGTGACCAACAAATATTAGCCTAGGTTTGAAGTTTAGAGTTTAGTAAATCATGACGCGCAGGTTTTCTCTGATTAAATCTAAAGTCTAATGAGTGCAAAAGAATGATCCTTATCCTCTTAGGCCAATTTCCAAATAATTCTCCAAGTGCATTGCAGCCTTAGGTGTTACACCCCGTCCCGAGTTAATTGGAATTAATACTAATTGAACGTGATTAATTAAGATAATTGTGCTTAATAGTCAAATTAATGTGAATTAGTCTCAAATAGTTGAATTAAGCTTAATGAAGTGAGTTTGAATTGAGATTAAGTCATTTGAGTTGATTTTAGACTCAAGCAAGAAATGATAAGGATTTTTTTGTAAATACGGATTTCTATGTATTTTATCAAATACGGTAACTTTTGATACCCTCGTGTGTATCTCGAAGAGTACATCAATTTTCTTAGTACACTTGATTGCATTTGATCTCAAATGAATCAAATGAGTCTTCATTTGACTCAAAATGTAAATAGACTTAATGAGGAAGGTTTGAGTGTAAAAGCTCAGTTATAAAGGTTCTAAATGAACCCAATTTCGTTCATTCGATCATTTCAGCATTGAGACAAACCCTAGACTACATCCTTCTTCCTTTCATCATCTTACCTTAGTTAATTGTAAAGGGAATGTGCTGTGCAAGTGAAATTGAAAGAGTATTTGTGCTGATTTCATCTTCTTCATCTTCTTTGTCGAAGTTTTCTTCACTTCTTGGAGTTAGAGTCTGAGAGAAAGCTCAGAGTTTCTCTTCCTCAAGTTTCAAGGTAAGTGTCCAATGGTTTCTATAGAACTTTCAAGTTCTGCTAGGTTATCAAAGTAGTTTGAGCTTGAGTAACTCACAAAAATTTTGTTTTGGATTGTTTGTGGTGTTGGGAATTTAGAAAAAGGGGTTTGAATTGGAGAATTTCGTCTCAAATCAAGCTAACAAAAAGGGATTCTTATCAATTGACTTCAAACAAAGGCAAGTATATACATTTCTTTTGATTTAAGATGTTATGGAAGTGATTTGAACTCTTGAAGTTCAAATTCAGAAATTCTGAAGTGAATTTCTTAAGAGTTTGAGACATCATCCGAATAAGTGATTGAACTGGTGACCGAAGTTATTATGGAATTTGGGTGAAAAACGAGCCTTCTAGTTTAGTAACCGAAGGTAGCCGAACCAGTATTCGGTTAATAGAAAATTAGTGTTCAGTCAACCGAATAGGTGACCGAATACATTTATAAAATTGTCAGAAATATGAAGCTTCTAGGTTATTAACCGAAGGTGACCGAGGAGCTAATTGAGTGTGTTCGGTTAACTGAAGGGTTGACTAAGTTTAATTGCCGAAATTGAGTGAAGAAGGTGAGCTTTTGGAAAGTTAACCGTAGGTAGCTGAATGATGTTCGGCTAGCCGACTTCCAAATTTCGGTCAACTGAAAGGTGATCGAACAAGTAGTCGAAATTGGGAAAATTCAGATTTGAATTATGATTTTTCAGTATAGAAGTTTATTGAATTGAAGGAATTGTATTAGACTATAAAAATGATGTTTATACATCCATAGGCTTTAATTAAGGGGACTCTAATGTACCAAATATATAACGTGATGTCCATTGAGAATAACATTTATATTATGCAACCAAACGTTTCACCTAAATGGTTGATTTGAATCGAGAAATAAATGAAATGTGAATTGTCTTGATTCTCTAGTGAAATTGCATCCATATCATTAATCTCAAGTCTATATTTTGATTTGTTTTAGTATTTATTTCTTTTAATCATTCTGAATAGGAATTATGAATTGAATGGAAATCCAAATTGGATTAGACATTGACTTGAGATATATATTTGATTTGAATTGATTCTTTGAGTCTGCTACTACATAGATGTCCTGTTAAAGCTCGTTGTAGAGATGAAAAAGGTTAATGATTATTTCTACTGCAGTAGATGGATTTGGAAGTGTTCCGAAGTTCCATAGCGATGCTAGTTGTCCTTTGTCCGGCACTGGTAGATCCCACAATATTTGAATATTTGCTTTTGCAAATTGAATGCTTCCTTTTGGAAGAAATGAATTAAATGAAATGAAATACTATAGCAGTTGCCAATTAATGAATATTTCTAATTTGACTCTTATTGCATGTAATAAATCATCGTGCAAATTGTCTAAATTTTGAAATTTAAATTGAGAGTTGTTTATTGATAGATTTGAACAGATGGAGTATATGTATAGCATGTACTATCATAGATCTATGTATAAAATACTGGATCGTTGTATTCACTAGTGTTATTGATGGCATTACAGGCCTAGCTGCCCATGCCGGTCCTGCAGAGGCCGCAGTGCTAGTGGAGGAGGCCGCTCCGGTTCCTCTATGAGGACTAATGGAGTGGAATGGTTGGGATATCATTTGATCTTAATATCCAAGTGCGAAATTGTGATGGAAACCTTTTGAAGTGAATTGTTTTTGGAGCGTTTAATAGATGTCATCATGCATTGTGTTTTAAATATGCAGTTGGATGACTTGAGTAGAATAAATGAGAATTTTTTTTATGTATAAAAAACTTCGTACATTTGTAATGGTGTACATTTGTATATGATATCATTGTATATGTGTTCCTCAAATATGTGTATTTGACAGATGTGAATTGAAAGATCTCACTTGCTTTAAGTGTATATACCCCTTGTGAATTTTGTTTTAACTTTGGTTAATTCAGAGTTTATGGGAGTACGTACGGCCGCTACTCGGAATTTACTTAGATGTAATCAAATTTCGGGCTCGGATCGTGACACTAGGAGTCCATCAATAGAGACAAGTTCTAATCAATGTATGGTAGATTCAGCACTGCCGCCATATAATTTTATAGTCAGTTTTGTTCAGAAAGTTTTTACAGTCAGATGCCTATTCAAGTTGCCAACCCTCCGCCATATAATCCGCGGAGAGACAATCTGTAAAAGGGACGCCCAAATGGAACACCAGTACAAGGAGTTGCTTGCAGATGCAGACCATTGAATGGGGCCACCGAAGATGCGGCTATCTCTATGGAAGTTAGTTGAATGAACTTTAAGCCTCCAAAAGAACTAATGAAAGGGAGCATCTAAAGAAGAAACCATCGAAGAATACCATTGTTTATCAATTCATGTGTTTCTCTAATCAAGTGAAAAAAGTGAATGTTTTACAAGTGACCCATTAAACTAACTTCTATAGAAGACAAATATGGCCTTGTGTTAACATGGATGGACTTTGAGAATGCAGTAGTGAGTCTTTGTTAAATATCAAATCCCCACTCATTTGTCTAAGTGATGAATAATGAGTTCTCCCTCCCACCTGTAGAAAAGTGGATCCACATGATTACACGACATTGGCTATTAGTGCTCTTGTTGAGTAATGATAGCCCACTACATCTTTCACTCTGGACTTATCACAAAGGTGTGTGATGGTTTTATGTAAGTGTATATATATAGATAGACATTTATGTGCATCTATCCCTCACTATAGGGTGATGACACTTTCCCTTTTTGCACATGAATCCCCCTTTTATACTTCACCCTATATACTTGAAATCCCGCTTTTGTACTTGAATATTCTTATTTATGATGAATCCCCCTTTTATACTTCACCCTATATACTTGAAATCCCGCTTTTGTACTTGAAAATTCTCATTTATGGAAGCATCCCTCCCTATGGTAAGAGCTGGATGCACATGAATATTCTTCATATATACTTGAATATTTCTCGTGTATATATATATGTGGAGAATATTCATGTGCATTTATCCCTCACCAAAGGGTAAGGGATGCTTCCATAATTGGGAACTTTCAAGTATAAAAGAGAATTTTCAAGTACATAGAGTTATGTATACTTCCATAATTCATATGTAAAAAGGAAAAGTGTCAATACCCTATGCTGAAGGATAAATGCATATGAATGTCTATATATATATATAATTACGTGGAAGTGGTATCTCCCACCTCCTTTCCACCAACGTCTCCTTGATCAAAATCCACGTCTCGTTCCATAGAAAACTCAACAGCCTTTCACAAAAATACAACACTTCTGTAACAGCTTAAGTACTTCTTTAAGGCCACCTCGCCAGTTATTACTGCTCCTGAAGTGCTTTAGCACCCCACTTCTTTGAATGCCCACTTTCACCTACTCCTGGTTCCGTTCTTTTATCCCCCCATCTCCTCTTTGTTTTTCATCTTTCATCTATCCAACACACGTACTTAATTGGAGACTTTATGCATATGAAACTTATCTCTGAGAGAGAGAGAGAGAGAGAGAGAGATTGAGAGAGATGGGAAGTTGTAGAGTTCTTCTGCTTGCACTTCTGGCTGTGGGGGTGGCCTGTGGGGCTCAGGGGCAGCTTGTTCCTGCACTCATCATCTTTGGAGACTCAGTTACAGATGCAGGAAACAACAACAACCTCCTTACACTTGTGAGGGCAAATTTCCCTCCTTATGGCAGGGATTTTGTGAATCATGCTCCAACTGGAAGGTTCTGTAATGGAAAGCTAGCTACAGATATCACTGGTATTACCAAGATTTCAATGATCACTCACTTTGCTTCATTATATTCCCTTTCTTTACCTTGACCTTCTCTCATGGGTGTCCTTTCATCTTTCTTCTGCAGCTGAGTATCTTGGTTTTGATTCTTACCCACCTCCTTACCTTAGCAAAGAAGCCAAAGGCAAGAGTCTCTTGACTGGAGTGAACTTTGCCTCTGGAGCTTCTGGTTATCACCGCACCACCCCATTTTTATATGTATAAAGATATACTCTCTCTCTCTCTCTCTCTCTCTCTCTCTCTCTCTCTCTCTCTCGTCTTTAATCTTTCGCTGTGTAGGGTGCAATATCTTTGAATCTGCAGCTGGAGTACTACAAGGAATACCAGTCGAAAGTTGCAAAAATTGCTGGGAAATCGAATGCGACGTCTATCTTCTCTGGTGCAATCCACATATTGAGTGCAGGGAGCAGTGATTTCTTGCAAAATTACTACATCAACCCTCTCCTCTTTAGCATCTACACTGCTGATAAATTCTCTGATATACTCATCGAGTCCTTCTACTCCTTCATTCAGGTTTATACTCCATACTCTCCTACAGAGGCACCCTTTTTTTTTTTTTTTTTGGAGCTTAATTGGTAACGGGTCATGGGGTTTATACTCCTCTCAACAAGTGAGACGCATATGACAGTTACTCGACATAAATCAAGAACCCATCTGAAGAGAAAAGAAAGAAAAGAAGATTTCAGTAAGAATCTGAAGGGATGGTTCTCATCCAGGGTGTGTTTTAAAAATGCCCTCTTGAGTGAGTCAAGTGACCAAAAACTAGCGAGAACACACGTGAAAACCTAAGGTCACATTTGGCAACCAAAATTTGTAGGGAAAAGATTTTCGGTTTTTCTAAAGTTGTGGTAAATCTATGTCTGGCAATTATAAAATTCTGAGGATTTAGACGAATGAAAATCTTCATTTGTTAGGATTTTTAGATCCGACCACTTCCCATGAGATTTGAAAATCCTCACTTAAGTGGATTTGCACACCAAACTCTATTTTTCTCAGCTATATGCATTGATACATACTAATATCAATGTGAAATTATCAACTATACAAATCCCCAATGAGGAATCCTTATTTCAATGGTAGTGAAGAATTATCAGACATATGGATTCATTACCTGTTTATCAAATAGGCTCTAAGGGATATATGGTTCTCATCCAAGGGCCTATTTGAAAACTTTTATATCCTTGATATTAGGGTTGCAAATGGGACAGTTATAGATCGGAACCATAGTGGACCCAGACCTGAACCCGTTTTAAAATAACGGTTCTGATTTCGAATCCGGTTTTGAATTAGAACCTACTTTGTTGGTTCCGGACCCAATTTCGATAAGAAAACCCGGATTCGTTTCCAGAACTTAGTCTACTTAAAGGACTCGAATCTAGTTCCAAAATATTTTCTCTTTCTTCTTCATTTTTTCTTAAAATAAACATATCATTCAACTTATAGTAAGTAGAATATCAAGTCTACAACATACAGTATTATACATAAGAATGCCTAAAAAGAGTTAGTTTTAAAATACAAATTGTATTATGAAAGACTCATATGTCAAGTTTCGGGTCAACGGGACGGGACTTATATGGACCAGGAATCGGACCCGTTTATCAATTGGAACATAAATTAGGTTCTGGACCCGGACCTGTTTATGAATCGGAACCTAAAGTAGGTTCCAGACTCAATTTTTGCTAATCGGAACTTCTGGGTAATCGGATACTCGTTTGCAACCCTACTTGAGATCGAGCTGATCCAATTAAATCTATTTAACAAAGAGATATTTCAATTAGACCATTTTATACATAGACCAATTGGTATATTTTTTTTCAATTGAAAGAAGCGAACTTATTATTACATAGTAAAAGTAATTAAATGGGTAAACTTTAAAAAAAATTAAAATCAAAAGCAGTATGATTGTATGAGGAAAATGGTCTTAAAAAGATTCATCGAGAGGTACTTAGTAAACTTTCCCATACATAAATTTGATTCAGTTAGTGAAATAATGTAGACCCAAAACCTCTCCCTACCCGGATATATGCGTGTTGTAACTTGGAAGTAGGTAATGCTTGGTAAGGTTTTTATGAGAGAGCAACGTGTGGCAGAGTTTATATGGGCTTGGAGCAAGAAGAATAGGAGTAACATCACTTCCTCCTATGGGATGCTTACCTGCATCCATCACTTTGTTTGGAGGGAGCAGCAATGAGTGTGTTCACAGGTTGAACAACGATGCCATCCTCTTCAACACCAAGATGAACATGGCTGCCCAAGTATTGCAGAAGAGATTTCCGGACCTTAAGCTCGTTGTCTTCGACATCTACAATCCTCTTCTGGACTTCATCAACCACCCTGCAGACAACGGTATTTTCTTAATATTTCGCGCTCTCTCTCTCTCTCTCTCTCTCTCTCTCTCTCTCTCTCTCTCTCTCTCTCTCTCTCTCACATCATAATCTTTATTAGTTTCAGACATTGTCACCTTCACACATATGACATATAGTAGTTTCTTCCCTTAATCAATCATTAAGGCACCTTCACACATATGACATATAGTAGTTTCTTCCCTTAATCAATCATTAAGGCACCTTCACACATAGTAGTTTCTTCCCTTAATCAATCATTAAGGCACCTTCACACATATGACATATAGTAGTTTCTTCCCTTAATCAATCATTAAGGCCTACGTTTGTTCCTCGAGTGCGCAACATAGTTCTTTTGCTTTTGGCATGCGCGAGCATTGAGCAACCCACTTTGCTAAGTGGAGATTGCTAGCTATTTGCAGGACAGTGCGTGCTCATGTAGGGCCCAACCTGACTAATGGCCTAGATCAGCCAGTTGTGCTAGGTTGGATGGACCGGACCAGTAATCTTATGCTACTTTGGTTACTATTGATGGATATTGGATAGGATGGCAATTGGTACACATTTGCTCTAACCCGACCTCGACCTGATCCATTAAAATAGGACATGATTTGTCCATCAACAGCAACTCCACTCACCATCAACGGTTCTGATTCTCTGCACAAGCCACGTCGTGTACTCACAATATAAATGCATGGTTGAAGACAGCATGGGCCAGCCCTTAATGGGGCGATAATCAGTGATCTGGATCTTTAATCTGGTGGGACCCGTAATTGGTAGGAAAAAAAAACCTCCTCGAGATCATCTTAGTGTAAGGTCCTGGTTAAGAGTTACAACTTACAAGGACCTGAATCCTGATCCTCCCTCGTCCACAATGTGGGACCCGACTGTTGATGATCTCTATCAGGTTAGATGATGGGCCTTAATGAGGATGGAGATGCATTTAAAATCTTCAGGATTTGAAGATTGTGCCTTCTTAAATATTTAACATATCACCTCCTACCTCTGTTTTATCCAATCGGCTCATTTCATATGCCTCCTAGCTTCATCCGAATTGGCCCAAATTTCACTTCAATCAAGAGATACACGTTTAAGTGATGAGATGTGAAATATTTAATTTCGTTCAATTCATATAATCAATCTGGCAGTGTATGGCATCCCAAGCCAGTGACCCGTCAACAGGTGGGTCAGGTTTGGATGACATAAATGTGAGGAGCAAGTTTGGAATTTGAATTAACCCTGACCTGTACCAAACCCGCACCATTGCCATTCCCAGTCAAGGTGAGCTCCACTCAGGTTAGATCAGGTGGATTGCTGACTGCTGTGTTCTTATCACTCTTATTGGAATCTGTAATTTTGAAATAGTAGGAGATAATGCTAAAGCAGTTGGTGGTGTAATTTATGGTGTGATTCGGTCGACATTCAGGATTCGCAGAGGTGAGAAGAGCGTGCTGTGGGACAGGGACAATAGAGACATCACTTCTATGCAACTCGAGGTCAATAGGGACATGTTCCAATGCCTCGGCCTACTTGTTTTGGGATAGTTTCCATCCATCAGAGGCAGCAAACCAGCTCTTGGCTGACCACCTCCTAGAACAGGGCATCCCTCTCATCTCCTGATTAAGAGAAGAAAGGATTCCACCACACCACATCCATCCCCTCATTTGCCTGCTGTACTAATCATCATCCTACAATTCATTTAAAAATCATCCATCTGCTTAAGGTGCATGTGGCTATATGTTTTTCAGTCTTGTGATGTTTGTCACTCTCAGATTCCCATGTGTTTGGTTTTAGCTTTTAAAGGAAAGATGATGCCATCTAAAAACTGGCCTACATCTCTTCCCTGATATGCAGAGGGAAGATAGAAGTTTGCCATCCTTGCTTCATTTGAAAAGAGTCATATGATACAAAGCATATAGATATTTGCTATCCTTCATTTGGAAGGAATTATGAGACACCACATCTCTCTGTCTCTCTCCTGTCTCTCTTTCTGAAAGGAAACTTATCTTTAGATCAGTCAAAATTGGGGAATTTTTTGCGATTAGAATCAACGTCTTTCATATGTATTAATTGAATAGTTTGCCTCTTCGAAATGGCTTATTAAAGAGGTCCACATTCCCCTAAGAGGCATGTACCTGCTGCAACATGGCAAGGCTACAAGCTCAATATTAGTGCGAGCTCGCAAAAACCTTTTGTTTCGGAAAAAAAGAGTCTCATCTGACATGGGTGATAAGAGAATGGTGTCATTCTGAATTCAAATTGAGTGGAGATTACAGTAAACAGGCTTACTCTCATTCAATAGTTCATTAACAGGCACTGGTCAGATGTCGGAGCCCAAAACTTAGTCGCATTCCCATTTAATGATCCTGAGGGCCTGTTATTTTTAAGACTTCGTCCTAAAATGTGTTTAACAAAAAATTATCAAAGAGGAAAGGGTAAAAAGAACTAAGGTGGCGATGTAGACGAGACATCCGCTTTCCTAGAATTTGGTATAAGAGGGTTGGTCATGGCTGCAGATTCATTTATAATCGACCCTCAATTCAGTTTCCATCAAAATAGCCATTTATGAGTCTTCTCCTTCATGTAGTTACATTTAAGGAATTCAATTCCACCCAAACAAACAGGCCCTAACTGTCAATTTAGGCCCCTGAAATTACTTGGTTCAATACAGCAATAAATGCTCCACATTAGGTAGGCAAAATCCATCGATTTAGTTATTTTGTCAATGAAATTTCAAGGCAATAACCTATCCATGGTGGGCCATCAAGATGAGCAGACTGGACCCGATATGGATATCCCAGATACATCATACATGCAAGCAAATGATGATACCTCGAGGTGGAAATCAAGGAATGAACTCTATAGAATATAACAATGCATGTCTTAATACAGTATTGGATCAAAATCAAGGCTAAAAACTAAGCCCAGGCAATATATGTGGGGAGCAATATATGAGGGAAAATGTGATTTCAATTTGAATAGCAGCAAAATATCGTGTCGGACATTTTTGGACTAAGCATTCTTGCTTTTCTCCAGTGATTGCAGATATTTTAAGTTTGGAACAGAAAATTCCAGGTCCCAAGTCAACAGAAACTTAGGTGTACAAGTTCAAAATACTGAAGTCAGAGTGCCTCTAAACAAACAACCAAATCATAAAACTGGGAATATTCAATTTAAGATCAGCAAAACAAAATTCTGCTGAAAGCGAGAAAGAATAAGCCCTCCTGTCTTCGCTCAATTTCAAAACTCAAAAGGAAGTTCAAAAATAACTTACAGCAAGTTGACAAACATTCATATAAATTATCAAAAATCCTAATACTGAAGACAAATTAACCAAATCATAAAACTGGGAATATTCAATTTAAAATCCGAAAAAATTCCTGCTGAAAGCGAACCATAATAAACCGTCTTTGCTCAATTTCAAAACTAAAGTTCAAAAATAACTTACAAGAAGTCGACAAACATTCATATAAATTATCAAAAATCCTAATACTGAAGACAAATCCCTACCTTCTATCTCCTGCTTACAACCAATTTACTCACTCTAAAACCTATGAGAAATAGGAAACGTTGCACTGCACAACCGGCAGAATCCTTTTCCATACTGGCTAAAACAAGAACAGAAAGCTGGATATCAGCATCTTGTTATTAACTGACCGGAAGCTTCAACTGGACTTTGGGCCTAATATAATGAGCTGAACAGAGACGGGCCTGGCACAGCTGGTACCAGTTTGAGATTGAGCTTCATACTGATGAGCTTGGTCCTGGGCTAGCCAGGGCCTCCTGCAACACTCTCTGGGATGCTAACTTACATCATTTAGTGATTACCGCATCAAAAGCCGGAAGGCCTTGTTATTCATCTCGATCTCATACTCATACCCCAGATTGTCAGCACGGCCCTGGAACTCACCTATTTCTGAATCTGGAACCTGGATGCCTACCAATACATTTGCTCCTGTTTCACCCTGTCAAGGAGGGGAAAAAAGCATTCCGTTACACTTCTTAAGTAATAAAAATTGAAATGCTTATTCAGACATGGCAAAAAAGTAGCTAAATTGTTGACATGTCTATTCGCAAGCAAAAGCGATGAATAAGATCTAAATACCAACCTGTGCTCGGTAATGGAACAAGCTAATGTTCCAACGTGGACTGAAGGCAGCCAAGAACTTCATGAGAGCGCCAGGCTTCTCAGGGAAGATGAATCGGCAAAGAATCTCATTTTCTACATCTGATCGCCCTCCCATCTGAAAAAAGTGAAATCAGAACCATACTATATTAATCAATCAGAAACTTGATTCGATCACATGATCTTTAAAATCTAAGTAAATATGAGTTGCAAATGTAATTGTGGAAGCATAATCCACAACTTGCCTGGAAACTAGCATTCTATGCTTTTGAGAGATGCTGTCCAAGCCAGGCATATGTAACATAAAAAGCCTTTAAATATGGTTGAAGCAAACTTGGGAAAAAGTCAGCGCGCTTAACCATAGTAGTGAACAATTTTATGAAAAAAGCACAAACATGGTGCTCATTTCCAATTGACTTCCACGATAGTTCACTGATAATGCCAGTGACTCCTGATCAGTGAGCTACATGCAAGAAGAAGAGAATAAAAGGAGATACAGTCGAGCAAGGATGGTCACAACTTACAAGATGCCGCAGATGATCTTTTGCCAAGTCATTATTTGTAAGATCAATGGTTCGAAGTTGAGAAGATTCCATCCGCTCCATCATGGCTTTGAGTTCATCAGTTGTATGGACCCCAACGCTGCAAAATAGAAGGAATTACCAATTTCTTTATACATGGCAAGAACATTCCCCTTTCTTGGCAGCACACATGCCACCATGTTGGCGCATGTGCAAGATCCAGGCCATTACTAAGTGAGGTCCACGAGAAACATCCCCCAGCCCAAAAAATCAAAAAAGAATGGTCATCTCATCAAAGGAACCACTTGTCAAAATTGACTATGAACAATCAGATTTCATTCCAATTGCTCTTCTTTTCCGTATGTGTGTCACTGACATGATGTGTAAATATATATGGGTCTAGGAATGCTCGAGGTGTATCCCACTGGATAATTATGGCTCCGATCTTGTGCAAACTTGATGTGCCACACTGACATAAATGACAAAAAAAATTCTGTCTCCATGCCAATTTGTGAGAAAAAAACATGAACAATATTTGAAAATTATGAAAATGAAATATTCAGAAGAAAAAAAGAGATAATGCAAATTCTCTGCACAGAAACAGAATGAGAAAAAAAAAATTATGAGGAAACTTGAGAACTATTTGCTATCCTTTTTTTTTTTGAATGGTGGTACTGACTATATCAAACTGCTACTTGCCTGTACAGAACAAGAGCTTCCTGTTTTCTGTTATCATATCTATATTTGAACTCGGTGATATTTATTGGACCAACCTGCCATGATGAATGATTGTTGCTTCAATAACAAGAATTAAACAAGGCAGATAAAGAAAAGTTGATAAAATGTCTTGGTAGCATACCAGTTTACAAAACTGGGCAAAGCTCCCTTTCTCCTCTGGCATAAAAGTAGCAAGGACAGCCTCTCGTTTCCTACCAACATCAGCAAGTTCAGTCACCAACCTCAGCCTATCAAAGTTCATGTTGGCCCCACTCGTTATCGCTACAACAGTTTTATCCTTTAAACCATGGTACTTGCAGTATGCTTCTGCTCCAGCTAAGGCAAGAGCACCAGCCGGCTCAAGAATGCTCCTTTTTTCCTCAAACATGTCCTGAAGTAAACCGCCTCATAAGAAACAAAGGGCACTGGCTTGTAAAATTCAACACCAGTATACGGGGTTTAAAAGTGTGTATGTGAAAGGTCCTCAACAGTATTATCTACCTTGATCTGCCTTACTATCAGAAAATTCCATACAAAATACTGTAGTAAGATCTCATCAAAAAATAACAAAGGGACAAGCACCGATTTCCACAGAGAATTAAGAGGCTTGTCTTTGGAATTCATACTGCATTTCTTCTGAAGTGTACAAAGTATGACAAATCCCATCTACAAACATCTTTAATGAGCTTCACCAAACAATGATGGCCCTTTAATCTTCCCTCTCTTTGGATAAAGAAGAAAATTATTCAAGAATAGATAGAAGACGAACAAACTACATACTAAAGAAGAAAACATTTCTCAATGTTCAAATACCAAAACAAATCTCTACTTAGAATTGCAGCCATGTAATTTGTTTTGAAGATGAACTAATGACAACATTGCATTCCTCAAGTCACCTTCCACTACAAGTTTACCTGAACTAATGAAAAAAATCTTTAAGCCCCCCTTTTTAGTACTTTTGGCTACACCAATCCATCAAAGCCAATACAGTCGTTTAAATCGGTCACCCTAGAGTATGCTCCATTATTCATGACAGGCCTTCAGCTCCAAACTCATCATTTTCTGCCTTAACATTTGTTTTTATTGGTAAAGAAAATGATTTTCTTAAGAAAACAGCCAGCATATAAAGAAAAGAGGTATGGGAGCACTATGCCACAGCCACACAGAAGCCAAAGATAAATAAAGGAAAAGAAACTAGAACAAAGGCCCCACAAACAGATCATTCTTATCAACAACCCACGCATATCCACCACATTGTCGGCTCCCTACCCATGTGGCAGAAGACCACAAGGAGAAAAGAAGCTTAAGACTTGATCTCATTGAAAAGAACTGATGTTTCCATGGACCCTTCCTAGGACCAAACCCATCTAACCTCATTAGAGGAGCCACTTTCCACCACCACAATGCCTGAGAAGTGCTGAAAATAATTATCAATGTTTCTTTGGTAGATAAGACCTTGTATTCATCAAATCCTTCAATAAGCGACAAAAGCATGATCAACACCTCTTCCCTATATTGCGATCATTACATTTTCTTTGATTATAAAAGAAACTTCAGCATATACCATCTCAACTGTAGAAAGTATGAGGTCCCTTGAGAATTATGTATTTAATCTTTACTTGGGAATGTACAAAGTGGTCCGTGCCAATTCTTGATGGAAACAAAGATAAATCACACAATAAGGATTGATCAAAGTAATGCAGGTGAAATAATTTAAGAAAACCCATACTAGGCACGTCATCCTTTCCAACCCAATGAGGAAGGTTCTTTGCGTGCGTGCGTGTGTGAGGGTGGGGGGGGGGGGGGGGGGGGGGGGGGGGGCGGCGGCGCCACGCACGCATGCAACTTACATGGACACAAACTTTGCCTTGGTGAAGAGAAACTTGCATCGATTCTCAGGACAACCCACACTTCCACCCTCATCCTTCCCAACTCAAGAAGGTTGCATGATCAATGTTAGTTCCATTACCAGTCGATACACCTTTCAGAATCTTTTAGCCCATTCATAAAGGTAGGAAACTAGACTGTTGGCCAGGGCATTGTCATGTTCAATAGCAGCTCGTATTTGATATATAATTGGTTCCAAAGTTCTGTTAATGAAATTTGATAGAGGCAAATAAAGTGTGTCTGTTCTAAACGTTAAAGCATAAATACCATTAAAAATGCTAAAGCATAAAACAAGCTCCACCTTTATCGAGGCGCAAATAGCATCACGGCTGACAAGAACCACTCCATCAACCAATTCCCTGCATATGCGGAAAGTCTCCTCTCCAACCACTTTTACCGCTACCCCATCTGCAAAGCCTCCCACCTGCTCCAACATGATTCGCTGTCCATGATGTAATGACAATGCCATTGCATTTGCATCAAAGGGCTCGACTCCTATTATTTTTACCTTCACATCCAACATAACTGAATCAGTATCATATTCAAGATTCATTTCACAGGTAACTGAGGCTGGAATTAAAAGATTTTGCAGCAACAACTCAAAGAATTCAATAAGGACTTACAGACCTCTGGTCGAACCCGCTTTACATAGGTGGCTATGCCCGCTATTAACCCACCGCCACCCACAGGTACAAAGATTGCATGCAATGGACCTTTTAGTTGGCGAGTAATTTCCATTCCAATCGTCCCCTGACCCATTATTATGTCTGGATGATCAAAAGGAGGTATGAATGTACGGCCATCCTCCTCAGCCCGTTGTTTAGCATACGATTGTGCTTCATCGTAAGAATCCCCCACAAGAACAACTTGCGCACCAAGCCTTTTAACAGATTTCCACTGAGCAATACATGGAAAAAAAATGAAGAGATAAATGAAACCAAGAACACGAAAGTATATGATCTCATATACTGGTACACCACCCTAAAAGATTAAAATAAAATGAAACCGATGCAATACACATGATTGATAACTAATGTCAATGCAGAACGAATGACTTATCGCTAAAAAAAATCAAAAAAAGAAAAAAACACAAAAAACAAAAGGAATTAATCACTAAATACTTGCGTAAATGAGCTCATTTTTGTTCGTTTATAGATCATTGAACCTTGATCTCTGGTGTTGTAACAGGCATGGCAATCACTGCATCACACTTTAGCTTCTGTGCAGCCAATGCTACACCTTGGGCATGGTTTCCGGCTGATGAGCAGATGACTCCCTTATCCAACTGCTCCCTAGAAAGTTTGGCCATCATATTATATGCTCCTCTTAACTTGAATGAAAAGACCTAGAAATTCAGACATTAACACACTATAAATACAATGCTTTGTAACTTAAACATGAATAATAGGTGTCCAGTTAGGATCCATTAAACCCAACATGCTGGCACGTCTTGAAGTGAACAACGATAATATTATCAATAATACCATTAAAAAAATATTATCAATAACAATACAAAAACAACAACAACAACAACAACACTCTTCTGCGAGTGATTTTCAAGCACATCATCTATCATATCCATAGGTTTAGTTCCAAGAGTTTATCATGATAAAAAGTGGGATTCATAAGCATGGATTTGGCACATTTTATCAAAAGCTTCAAGTATATAATATCATTTCTCATTGCAAACACTGTACCACCTTATTTGTATGATAAGGTTAAAACAAATCAGTACATTGGGCCCAACAATGAAAGCAACAATTACAAACCTCTGGATATCAACCTACTTCCATGAAAGGCACTGAGCCTCCTCAAAGTCAACCTTATGGAAGTAGAATTCACCATTAACTGAGCCATGCCTTGGGGCTAGATCAATTGCATTGACTAAAGTGTGGATTAATCCAGCAGTAAATAACACTCTTCTAGGGTGATTTTCAAGCACATCACCTACCATGTCCATAGTTCAAGTTCCAAAAGTGTGCAATAATTAAAAGTAGGCTGTACATAAAATGAATTTGGCTCGATCTTTTATTTTTTGAATGGTGGTCTGACTGAACCTTATTATTTGGTCGATCATAACTTACCATTTCTCATAAGAGGACCAACTGTGTACACTCGACCATATCATTTGTATAAAAGGTTGAGCAAGTCCACATGATGAGCCCAAAAAACACGGAAAAAAACCTTTGGACCTCAACCTACTACCATGAGAGGTATTGAACTAAACAGTTAACTGTATAGGAGTCATAGTCGCCATCGACTGTATAATGCATTAGGGTGACATCAACTACATTTATTAAAGGCATGGTGTAATCCAATGATGGATAATTTGCAAATAGTGATTCTCCAGGACATTGGCTATTATGTCAAAGAGCATGTCACGATTAAAAGTGGGCCCCATATGTGTGGATTTGACTTGACCTTATCATAAGGTTTAGACTTCAGTGTACCTTATCATTTCTCATAAGAGGACCAATTGCATACAGTCAGCCTTATCATTTATATGGATAAGGCTAAGCAATCACTACAAAGGCCCCATCAGAGAAGGCAACTGAAGTTCGCACCTCAACCGACTTCGATTAAAGATACTTAACCTAAAAGAAAACTGCACAAGAGTTGCATTCACTGTTGACTAAATGATGCCCTCGGGTAAGGTCGACTCCATTGAATTGACTAAAGATGTGGTTTAATCCAACAGTGAATAACACTTTCTACAAGTGATTTTCAAGCACATGTCATGTCTGTGGAAAAAGTTCCATGAGTTTTTTCATAATTAAAAGTGGCTCGTACATGCTTGAATTTGTCTCTGAATAAGGTTGAATTATCTTACTTCTCATAAGAGGACCGATGGAATGCACTCGACTATATCATTTGTATGATAAGGTTGAGCAAAGTAGTACAATTGGCCCATCAATGAAGGCAACTAATGTTTTGATCTCAACCCATTCCCTTGAAAGGTATTGAGAAAGGTCAAGTGCTCAATAATTGTATTTACCATTGACTAAACAATGGCTAGGGGCAAAAACTCCATTGACTGAAGATGTGGTTTAATCGAACATTGAATATCACACTTTAATGAATTAATTTAAAGAATGTCACTTAACATCTCCGTTGGTTAAGTACCAAGAGTTCGTCATGATTAAAAGCAGGGCCTCATATGCATGAATTTGACTTGACCTTACCATAACATCGAGCACGTCTTATCATTTCTAATAAAAGGGTCGATTGTATTCACTCAACAAACCTTTGGATATCAATTACAGAATGCACAAACCATCTAAAGCAACATTCCTTGATTGTCTCTTCTACCACAGCTATGAGTAAGTTTCCCCTCGTGTGTAAATTCCTCGTTCAATACTTTGCATAGCAATTTTCATGACCTTTTCTGCACATGTCCAAACCACATCTCAAGCAACATTCATTCATTATCACTTATCTACTAGAGCTATGTGAAAGCTTCCTCTCAAGTGAAAATTCCTCATTCGATCCTTTCTAGTAACTAAACACTCCTTCTCATGCACATCTCAGTAACATGTACTCTCATTTCATCTCTTTTTATTGAACAACTTTTCCACTCCATACTACAAAGGGAGTTTAGTCATCGTTTCATAAAACTACCCCTTCAATCAATCAAAGTGGCACTCATTGAGCCTAAACCATTAGATGCTCTCCCAAGTATCTAAATCTACCACATCGTGACTCCATCAACTTATTTCCAATTATTGTTGAATGCAGTTTTCCCTACTCTCAAGATACATTTAAACTTGTACTCTATATATCATTAACTCATTCTCCCTTCTCTTAGCACCTTGAATGCTCCAACTGGTAACCCTTCTAACATGCAATCCAAAGACTAATTCATACTTTCTTGCACACATGCTCAAATTTTTATCTTTTTAGACTATTAAAGCTAATGTAGGTTTCCTACCACACATCCATCTGAGAGCATGCACATCTCAGAACACGTTGATTAAAAAAACAGCAACACCAATTTAAAAAAAAAAAAGATTTTTTTCAGCAACAACAATTAAAAAAAAACTTTTTTTTTTTTTTTTTTTAGCAAAATGTCCCATTCCACTAACACTTTTCCATAAACACCCTAAGAAACGCCCCAAATTTGAAGTTTTTCTCAACATTAGCCAACAAGAAGATGAAGAAGACTCATACTGGTTGCAGATCCTCCCGTTTGAGCCAAACATCGACTCCGATCCGCTGCGAGAGCTTCGGCGCCAGCTGCAATGGAGACTCGATGGCCACATCATACACCTTCGAAGAGAGTATGCTCGTCAGGTACCACATCGCGGTCGGAGCTCCATCCGCCACCTCCGCCGGCCGCGTCTTCTCCGAGACGCCGCCCAGGAATCCACTGTCGTACTGCAGAGAGTCGGAATGGACCCTCTTCAAGGGAGCCTCAGGGGGTCTCTGCGTCGGGCTCGCAGATGACGGGGGTTTCTGAGAGAGGTCGGGAGTGCCTTTGGCGAGGGTCGAGGAGATGGAGAAGAAGCTTCTTCTCTTTGATTGTGATGAGAGCTTTCTTCTTCGAGGGAAGCGAAGGATCGAGGGCGCACGTGAGGAGAGTTGCAGAGTCACGTGAGGCTGGTGGAGAGAGACATCAGCGATGGCGGTGGCGGTGGCGGCGGCGGCCTCCATGTCTAGATCTCGCGGAGGCTGAGAGAGGAGCGGAAATAGGGAAGAGGAGGTTGGGTTAAAGAAGGGGTCAGCGATTTGGATCTTTTGATGGGCCCCACGCATCTTGACCGTCCGATGGAAACGTCCGCGTGGAGTCGTGGCGGCATGTTGAATATACGGTTTTCAATTTTTGTAGTGTTTTTACATTTTGCACCCTAGATTTATGACTTATGTTTTTTAACTACAGGAACAATTTCACAACAAACGAGCCAAGCATGAGGCTCCAAAATGATGAGGTCCATGAATAAGAGTCACATGAGTGTAGTACTCTAGGTCCAATTCTGACCCATTAAGGACTTTTGTAACCTTAACATGGGTTGCAGTCCAGCCCAATAATGTCAAGTGTTCAAACCGCGACTAAGCAAACTCAAATTTGGGCCATGCCGTGTCAGATCTAGGCCCATCAAAAGCCTTGCTCTCCTTAGCACAATGTGTTGGATTTTGTTGGTAAATATCACGAGGCAAGTTTGCTAGCGGTTTTGGTGCTTGTGTGCGTTTACAGATTTTAGTCCTTCGTTTATTTTTAGGAAGAGATGCCTTGGTGTTTGTTATTTGTAAAAGAAAAATGTTTGAATAGATGTAGTGATAGTAAAGCTTCAGAGATGGTTAGTAGTTTTTTAAAATACAAATGCTTTAAAACAAGTTGTATGAGTGCATAATATATGAATTGCAACTCAAATAGAGATGTGAAGAGAGTTTAGACTCTTACGAGAGTATAAGAATTGATCCCACAATGAGAATCCCTATATAACCTTAGCTCAATAATTAATAGGAATGGATAGATTGAGAAAGATACCAAACATATTATTAGAGTGGAATAGTTGAAATCGAAACTTACTTTTGCAGTATTTTATGATCAATGCATACCAATAAGAATGAAGTAAAAAATTTTAAAAAAAATAATTAAATAATCTATCATCTATAAAATAGAATATTAACTAATCAAGAAACAATACATGCACAAAGTAAATTTAACAGAAATGAGATTATTGAGATAGAAGTAAGGTAAAAGAAAGGAAGATGAAATTAAAAATGAATACTTTTGAGAGCATTTAAGAATCCATTGATTAATAAATGATAGTTAAGGAGATTTGTTTGAAATTGATAGAACACGTTTGCCGCTGAGAAATTATCTTTTTGGGAGTATAAGATCGAAATTTGCCTTGAGGAGATCATTGTATTTAATCACGTTAGTAAGGGGGCTGTTTGTAGTTTAACATTTGAATATTTCGTATCACGTGAAGCAACTTCCTTGTCGGCTACTACTCCACCATCAGTCAAAAAGATACAATTTGTATTTGACGCACATGAAAACCATTTGTGTACAGAGTGATAAGACCCCATCCCCACGCCACGGCTGGATTATAAGCTTGGGCACAGAGAGTTCTCTGAGCCCAGGCCCCATACTATCCATATTCAATTGCCTACTGTTTTTTTATCAAATGAGGGAGTCATTAATGGCAAAGACAGGTCCAAGCATTCGCCCAGGAACTATGGTCTAAACTACAGATTTCAATCTTTCCAGTTAGTAATTGATGCAGAAAACTCAATTAAAAATAGACGACTTACATTTCATATATAGTTCGTGTCTAGGAGTTCAATTGCAATTGGGCACAGCTTTGATCAGTCTACAGGTTTTCACACACACTTCCTGTGAATTGACATCAGCCCAATTTGAAAAGAACAATTTTGAATCTGTTAAATTGAGGTTAAGATAATTCAATGGGACTGATTTTTGCTACCCATGATGCTGATAAATCTATGTGGACCAGCATGTGGTTGGCTTAGTAGAAGAATTTCTCCACCCACCATGTGGCATGGCCGTGAGGGTGTACTAAGTGGACCATAGGTTGTTTCTTTGCCACAGCAATCTAGTGAGCAGCAAGTGTGAATCTGGATCCTCTGAGGCTTTACCTATAGAAATTCTGGGTTGAAGTAGTGAAACTCCACAATGAGCCCTATCTATTGAAATCTGAAAAGTTAAAAACAAATATTACCCAGCCATATGAGGCATCCTCAAAATTTACCTCAAGATGAAAAGCAGGATTAACACAAGCTTAGGCATATTCATTATCAAGTTTTTTTTTTATCAAAGAATCAACCCAACAGGTGGAACAAATTTGGATTGATGTAACATTTTAAAATACTCCAACTACCTAGAAGACAATTATTTTGAGCAGTGGGATTCCAATCAATAGCCTCAAAGGATCCAGACTTTTGCCGACAGTCTTTTGCCAGCCTTTGGCATTTGTCTCTTTGCATATTGATTTTGACCAGTGTAAAGTCCAGTCCTTAGGATCAAAGGCCTTCCAATTCCATGCCCCTTTCTGCATAGGTACTGACTAGCATCAACCCTGGTTGATACAGGTCGACTGCTGTCTCCAGTGACCAGTCCATAAAAAAAATAAAAAACAGTTGGTGGATTGGAAGGAACATGATAGGCTCAATTTCACAAAATTAAGTGCAAGACCACAGAATTTTATCCAAACCTGGGTTCAACTTACCACAGGCAAAATCTAAGCAGGAAACAGCTGAACATGACAACAGTATTTCAAAATCCATTTGTATGGGACCTGACATCCATAGTCTCCTAAGTTCTAACAGCTGCATTTCCACAATGAAACTCCAATAAAATGAAGTAATCCATGGAAGTTAAGCAATTTTCAAGGTATGGCCGATCCACAGATAACTAACAGTATGGTTTCAAACCAACTAATAAGATATATGGGTTGAGGAGTAACTAAAGAGGAGGGTATTCGAGTTGGATGAAGGGTTGGAACTGAATTCATCTGGTCCCATAATCGGTCACAATCCAAAAGTGGGACCTTCCATTCATACAAAACAGTAAATGAGTGGCACAGGCTTGTGCTATTGAAGTGACCCTGGGCATGTATGGATGAACACTTTCTAAAAGCTTGACCAAACAAAAGCTCAACTATGATCGACCAGGACTACCAGCCCAAACAAAAGGATCAGACTTGAGCTTACCAGGCCCTGCCTGAACTTAATCTGTGGACACTATGGTCTTCGCTAATCTCTAGATCCAACTGCATCTCCTACATGCCAAAAGCACAACTATAACCATGATTAGTGAAAAAGAAAGTAGTAATGAATGTGATAGAATTTCTCCACTAGAAAGCAAATGAAGCTCAAAGTTAAAACAGGGAAACGCATGTAATTCACAACAATAAATAAGTACAATATTCATACTAGACAGCTCTCACAAGAAGAATAACAGGGGACCCAAAAAAAGTACAACTTCAAATAAACAAGTCATCTTCTCCAGATTTTAATATCTAGAGTCCAGTGGAGCTTTCCCACGGGCAATGGAATTGACTTAGGCAGACGAAGAGGGATCTCAAACTCTCCCAGTGAAGTAATCGGCGATGGTAGATGCAGATTCTCTGGCTGGATGCTCACAGAAAGCTGTCTTGCCACCTGATTTCATCATAATAGCAAATTCCACATCTTTATCAGAAATCTGTTCTCTAGTATCTAGCTGTTTCCTTTAATTTCCATGTGAAGCTCACATGTTCCAGGGACTAAGAAGAAAAAGGAATTAACATGTAAAGGTAATGAAGATGTATAAAGGCAATTAATACCCATTATGCAAAAAGATAACATAAGCAATTTTTTTTGGTTTCTCCATACAAGAAAAATGAGGTTAAAAACCCACAATTTCCTCTCATGTTCCGATGTGCGCACACATGCACAGAGACCCGTCTGAGCATCACATGTATGCACACTAACACGCATCAGGCATGCATGAATGCATGAGTGCGCACACAAGGCCCAGCTCGAAAGAGGCAACTAAAGCCAACTAAAGGAAAAGCATCAGCTAGGGCCACGCACTAAAACAAAGGGAGTGAGAAAAGAATATTAGATTATCACAAAACCAACATTCCACTGGAGCCGATCACCATAATCATGAGGAAGTAGTTGCTTACTAGGTTTTCATAACCATGGAATTTCAAGGCATATCTGATATCAATTTGTTGCTGACATGGTAGGAATATGTGTTGAGAGGTAAGAATGATCCAAAGAGAAACTCAGGCTGGGAAACGCCACCTCAGGGGTAAGTGAAATTCTACTGAAAAGGTGATCACCAGAGTCGATGAGGAAAATTGCCAACCAGGGTGTCATTACTGTGTAATTTAAAGGCAATCTGATATCAATTTGCTGCTGCTGTGATGGGAAAGTATGTTGATAAGTAAGAATTCTCCAAAGAGAAACTTAGACTGGGAAAAATCATCTCAGAGACAAGTGAAATTTAACTTAAATGGAAGTTTCATCTGGAAAAACATGAGAGCAGGTTTTGATGAAGTCAATGGAGTATGGATGTCAATGGCCTTCAATTACCCGGTTACCTGAAGAAGCGAACCAGTAAAATCCGGACAAGGACCCATTTTCTTGAACCTGATTGATAATCGAGTCCAGGTCTACATTTTGGTTCTAATTGATTGAGTACATGTCAGGGTACAGTTGGGTTCCAACCCAAAAACTTGAGTGTATAATGTATTTAAAGTATAAAAACATATATTATATACATGGGAGATGCTCCTGAGAGATCTCTTACCTTAAATGAGAGATTGGGTGGGGGCCCTCACATCCATATCCAATCCCAACAACTTAAATGTGAGGGCCCCCACCCCTCTCTCTCATATAAGGTGAGAGACATCTCTCATAGGAACATCTCCATACATACATACATATTATATAAATATATATACACACACACACACACACACACACATTACCCAAGTTGTTCTGTGCAAGTTGATGGTCTCTCAAGGAAAAGGGATAAGGCCGATGAGGCCATGGATGGAAGTAGTAAGGACTAAGGATAGATATGAAGTGCAGCCTATCTGAGAATTTGACCCAAGATAGAGATTGGAATGGAAAAACAGAATTCATGTAGCCAAACCTAACATAGCTGAGACAGGGCCTGGATGATGATGATGATGATGATGAAACATACTTTGGCTTGAGTTAGTGTCGGATCCTGGTTCTAACACATTACACACATGCTGGGTCCGAGTACATGGAGCACTAATTGGGCACTGTACTCCTGGCCAAGCATGGACCCAACCTGAATCAACCTGTTTACAGCCCCATGTTCCACATCATGATGTAGTAACTATCAAACTGATTCAGGCCCAACTATAGTGATTGAATTCCAATGAAGCAAAGGTTTCAGCCATGCTAATGAGATGCAGGAAATTGAAATTATTGTCCTCAAATGCAAATGCAATTTTTTAGCGTGATTCTTATTTTGCCATCCACTGAGGGTTGGCAGCTACCTCCCATCCCTGGCACCTAGCAGATCCAATGGCGTGTGTTCATTATTAATATTTGTAGAGAGGCCAGTGAGATGGCTAATAAATTAGCTAGAAATGGTGCATCTCATCCTGCCTTTATGCATGATGTTTATTAAATATTAATCTGCTTTAATAAATTTATTATATCATTTAAAAAAGATAGGTTATGACTAAAAACAATTCTCAACTTTTAATCATTACAGAAACTAGTATTTTCACCAGCACTTAATAGGATTCAATTATTCAAAAATGCTAGTAAAAAGGAAATGTACATAAATGAGAATAATCCAACCTGTAAATATAGGTAATAATGTTTGGATGTTGCCACCAATGACCAATTCCTAGTAATAATAATGAATGAAGCTCAAATGCATTTGTTAATTGAACAATTTTCTGTTAATGCTTCCCTAGCAGGACCATACATGACACCAAATCAAGATGCCTTTTTCTAACCAAAAAAAAAAAAAAATGATGCTTTTTATCTGAGGAATTGCATCAGAACAAGTGTCCCCACCAGTCATATCATTCCACAGGCTATTTGCTTTCACAGTATCAGAAACCAAAATGCATGTGCCACTAGGCATCATTGAAATCAAGAACTCTACAACCTAAACATTTTGTGTATGGAAGCAAATGTGAACTGTATTTAAGAAGAAAATAGCCAGTGAAACAAGCATACCTCGGCTACAAGCTCATCTTTCGTCACAGGCTCGCGCAATTCATTGTCTACTTTGATGAGCCTTCTCAGTCCCTGTAAGAACAAATAAATACAGACTACTAGTTCAGTCAATGGCCATTGGCAAAGCATATGATCAATGTTAGGAACAAATAAGTACAAGACTCCTAGTTCACTCAATGGCCATTGGCAAAGCACATGAATAATGTTTGGCACGTCATCATGGAGCCTAATTGAACAATGGGACAATTATGTGACATATTGTCATACATTACAGAAACATGTGCACACCTCCTTCCTCCTTGGCACACTTGGGAACAGCCATGGAATCCACGGTGTTTTCTCGATAGACTCTTAAAGTGTGATTCCTCACCCGTGGAATATGCAACTTCTTTTTGGGTACAATAATGGAGAGAGGAGGGAGAGAGCGAACAATTTCCATGGAAAAAATCACAACTGCAATCCCCTCCCCTTTGACTTTAAATTTCTCAAAATTGAGGACTTCTGCTGAAACTTTTCCATGGAAAACTTCAAATTCTCCGAGGAAAATCTCTGCACCAAACATTGAATTAGCACATACCTTATCCACGGAAATTTTTATATTTTTTTCTATAGAAATGTCAATGCACAGACACGGCTCCTATGTGGAGCCTCCCTATAATCAACCCAAGCCCCTTACACACACATATCGGTATTCTCTCTCTCCTAACAAATATTGCCACCCATCCAACATCCAGACAAGACCAATTTTGGCCCACTTTTAATCCACCTTACAACCTCACTGTCCCACCCTACTGTCTCTCATGAATGACACGCTCACATGCATCAAGGTGGTCACCACAGAGTCCACTTAGAATCTTTCTAGGGTCATATTCTGTATATGCGTCCATTTTTCCTCGTAGTCACAGTTCACCCAGCTTTCTCCTATTAATCTGAACCTACCAATCAAACCATCCCACCTTGATTACCATAGAATAAATATTGCTATAACTGGAAAAATATTCACTGTTGGATTGTCCATATGAGAAGAATATGATTTGAGTCCCACAAGTTAATCATGCTTTTTTTTTTTTTTTTTTTTTTGTGTGTCTATGTGTGTGTACATCCACGCACGCACACACGAGTCCACTTTCCATCCTTCTAGGGTGATGCTCTCTATATGCGTCCAGTTTTCACTCATAGTCACAATTCACCATTTTATCCATGTATTCACAGTTCACCCAGCTTTCTACCATTAATCTTAACCTACCAAACCATCCCACCTTGATTACCAAAGACAAACATATTGCTTTAACAGGAAAGATTGTCCATATGAGAAGAATATGATTGAATCCCATGCATTAATTGTGTTCTTTTGTTCATCCCGTTTAAGTGTGAATATCATTCCCAAGTCCATCCAGAGAGAAACTTTGGGAAATTCCAATTTAGAGGAGGGATGATTTCTTTTTTTTTCTCTTTTTTTTTTTTTTTTTTTTTTTTGAATGAATGAATGAATGAATAGGAGGGATAATCCACTGGATGTTATGTTGGGACAGCTGTATATAGGTAGATGGTGTCACGACCCGGGCCCGAGATTAGGGTTACCACGGCCAAACCCCGAGTCGCGATTACCATACTTACTCCCGTAAACCTCGCATCACCGAAGCCAATACGAGATTCACAAGGGATCTTACATATACCTGTCAAATGTATATTTTTGCGGAAATAAATACATACATTGACATCCAACTTTAATATGTACAAGTCCTTTACATAAAGTAAAGTTTACTTACACATCTCATTTCCAATTTAAATCAACCATGCATATTCAAATACAATGCATGTGATTACTATGTACATCAAAATGAATCTATTCAAAATGTTCATAAAACTTGCTAAACCGGTCGCCTCGGATTTACATCCACTCATTCAATCCTCTTGGAGGAACCAGATTGGTCTCTTCCGCTGGCAGCGCGGTCTCTGTACCATTGGAATGGGCAACTTGGCCTGTAATGTCATCAATAACACTGTGAACACGACGGTTCAACAATGTATACACAATTCTATGATAATCATATGTTTAGCAACTTTAAACAATTTATATCAATCCAATTCAATTCAATTCAATTCACTTCAATGCATATAGTTCTTCCCTGAAGGAAGTATTCAATTCATGTAGTTCTTCCCTGAAGGGAGCATTCAATTCATGTAGTTTTTCCCTGAAGGGAGCATTCAATTCATTATGTATACTTTATCAAGTATTTTTTCGTTGTCCTCTGGCATAGGCGGAAGGGCGCACCATTCACAACCCAGCTTGTAAAGGACTCATTTCATTTCATTATTACTCACTTTATTAAGTGGCTTTTCAAATGTGTGGGATTTACCAGTGTCTTGATCAGAGATCACCGGCATCACCACGGAGCTCCGGAACGCTCCATCTACTGCAGCAGACTTAATCTTTAGTTCCTTACAGTGTTTGTTCACTTCAGTTCTTTTCTTTTCATTTCATTGCATTTCATTTTATTAATTCAACACATTATTCAATGGTAGCTCAACAAGGAGTATAACAGTAGTAGACGAGAGAGGACAAGCCAACTCAAGTCATAAACAATTAAATTTTTCCTAAACAACATTCGGGTGAAACGTTCATTATGCAATGTATGTGTTATTTTAGATGACATCACTTTTTAGTGAAATTTACATTCACATAAGTTTAGCTAACACCCATGAAGGTTTAGGAAAATATCAGAAATCAAGTCTGATATCCCCTCAATTTCAGTCACCTCGTCGGTTACCTAGCGGTTAGCCGCATCACGGATTTCGGCTAACCGAACCGTATTCAGTCAGCTTTCCAGAATCTCTCAATTACAGGTCAATTTGCTTCATTCGGTCACCTACTCGGCTGACCGAATTTCAAATTTCGGTTAGCCGAATTTCTTCGGTCAGCTTATGGTCCGTTTTCCAAAAGCTCAACTTCTGATGGAAAAACCCTGACAAGATTTTCGGTTACCTTGCGGTCAACCCTCGGCTAGCCGAACTCACAATTTCGGCTAGCCGAACTATGTCAGTCAGCTCACGGTCAGGTGTCGGTCAGCCGCCAAGAAGTTCGGAAAATTCTGAACCGAATTTTCTGGACCTGAACTCCTTGAGTTCTAACAAGTCCATTAACATCTGAAATCAATATAATTGAGTACACTTGCCTTGTTTGGAGAGTAATCCACAAGAACCTCCTTTTCTAGCTTGAAGTTGATATGAATTCCTCAAGCTAAACCTTCTTTTGAACCTACAAACCAATCAATCCATTCAAGAAATGAGTTTCTTATGTAAGAAACCATTCCAAATCACCAAAAAGGACTCAGAAATCCTAGAAACAACATAATTCACTTACTTGTAGCCTCTTTGGTGGAAATCTTAAGATCTTCTCAAGCTTAAACTCCAAGAAAATAAGAAAGAAGATGGAGAATATGAAGAAGATGAAGTTCCTCTTCACAATCACTTGTTAATTCTCCAAATCATCACTCAATGAAGAGAAATTGGAAGAAAGAAGAAGAAGAGAAAGAAAAAGAGAGAGATCGGCTGGAAGATAAGCGAATGAACTCATGTGAGTTCATCTCTATCTAAATAAGCCCTTTTTTTTTTTTTGCATTTTAGCCCCTCTCCTTTCCACTACTTACAATTTGAGTCAAATGAATGGTCATTTGAACCAATTCACGCCAAATGGAATTGCTACAATTACGAAAGTTACCGTACTCCTCAAGATATACGTGCGAGTATCAAGAGTTTCTGTATTCGACGAAATACGCGTAATTTCGTATTTACGAAAAAGTCCTTGCATTACTCGATTTGGCCTAAAACCATGCCAATTCATTCATATCATTCACTACTCTTTTCCTTAAGCTCAATTTGACCATCTGAGCCCAATTCTATATCAATTCAGCCATTAATCAACATTAATTCCATAAGACACGTTGATTTAGCATTAATCCCGATTAGGTAGAGTTAATCATCATTAACTCGGGACAGGGTGTTACAGATGGATCAATGGAAGGGGAGATGGATGGATAGAGAATGAGAGGAGAGTTCTATTCCAGAATGACTACGAGCAAATCATGGCCCAGACTATGGGGCCCACCATAGAGAGCAAATCATGGCTGGTATGAGGTCCACCTGGAGGCATCACAATAATTTGAGAGTGTGGGGAAAGGGGGATGACAACGTCCATGTATGGCTTAGGTAATGTGCAAAACATGGAGACCATTTGATCAATTAGATGAAGCACTTCAAGCACCTGCTTCAGTGTTTTTTTTGCATGATCAATCCAAGGGTGAGTGAAATTTGGATGAGTCAACTATTAAACAAAGATTTCCGTAACACTCCATATCTTTATTTGAGTGTTATATTTATTTATTTATTTGAATGATGGTAATAAATTAAGGGAGCACTTCTACCCCCCTACCCCAAACCCCAACCACAAACACCCCCGTGCGCCCCCCCGCCCCGCCCACACCCCCCCCCCCCCCCCCCCCCCCACACACACACACACACCACCACCACCACACACACACACAAAAAAGAGTACGAATGCAACTGGAGAAAGATCAGTGAAGGGGACAGAGATAAAAGGGACCAAGAAGACCTAGTCAAAGCAAAAAAAAATTCCATAGATTCAAATTACAGATAATTTCAACCTACTCCAAATCTAGCCAAATGATTAGTCTCTCCAATAGCCTCCTAAAACAAGACCATCAGGAAAATGAGAACTCCTATTAAAACCTTGGATTTCTCCAATCACATCAGACACCAATAGAAATCAGCAGATTTAATTAGTTGCCCAACGGATGGCACAAAGCAAATCACCTTGAACCATCAAAAAAGGAATTAGCCCATTATAAAATTTCTAAACTAAATGCAATTTCCAATTGGATGAACATAATTAGCAATTTTGACTAGGAATTATTTTAGTCAATGGATTTCAGAAAAGAATGTAAAAGGGCAGGCATGTAGAATTTCACTGAGGGCAAGTGCACAATTATGGGAATTAGGACAGTTGCCTCAGATTTCATGTTGGACAGAGTTAGAGGGCCCTTTTGGCAATTCACCTCTGAGAAAAACCAGGCATAGTCTTCCACTTGTGCTATTCCATTTTTGCTGAACTGTATTGGTTTTCTTCTTTCATCATTCCAAACCTGTCAGGATTAAAGAGCACTCACATGACGTTTTACATCCAGCAAGGTTCTAGCTGATATTTCTGGATTGCGTATGACATTTCAGCTGAACTTTATGAAAGACAGAAACCTTTGAACCTGAGGGAAATAGGCTATTTAGGTATTC
Source organism: Persea americana (assembly GCA_029852735.1). Taxonomy (NCBI): domain Eukaryota; kingdom Viridiplantae; phylum Streptophyta; class Magnoliopsida; order Laurales; family Lauraceae; genus Persea; species Persea americana. The sequence continues at coordinate 13,374,095 of CM056809.1, forward strand.
TCTGCATGAGGCTAGCGTAAAAAAGCTTGCAGTGTCACAAATTTAGCACCCAAACTTCCAGCCCACCATCCTTAGGAATTAAGCAAATTCACGGTTTCTATCGATAATCCCACTACATCTGAAAAACTCATAGCTGGCAACTGGCAAGTCTGCCTAGTTTTAAAAAAGGTTCATTTCGATGTTATAGAAACACTGAAATAACATTTCAAATTCATTTTCCTCGCCAGACCTGTGAATTGGAGGTTTTAGTTATAAACTAAATCATGTTCTTCCATTACAAATTTTGATTGACAACGAAGTGCTAAGTCCAGTCATAGCTGGAAAATACTTGTTTTTCATGTTGGGCATCTTTTGTGTTCCTTGATCTTCTTTGAATCCTTTTTTAGATTTTCAGTTTCCTTTTTCAAAATGTCATTACTATAAGAGAAAATTACATAATTATATAGCCGACCCAGTATATGATGAGTATATCGGGTGGAAAATTGAAGAGAAGACAAACTACATAGAAAAATCAACAACTGGACCCTGCACTGCATTGTGACAATTGAATCCCTTTTTAAGTTTTGAGATTTTCTGATTTGCTCCATGTTCTTCTATTTTCCATTGAAAAGAATCCGTTACTGTAAGTTTGTGTGTGTGCACGCAGTGTGTAAAGACAATATAAACCCAATTATTCACGGTGCACAGATGAAACCAAATCTAGAGTAGCCGACAAGGTACCAGATGAGCATTATCTAGACGCTTTGCAGCTGCTTGATATTCTTTCATTTTGTCTTCCTTGGTCTTTGGAACAACCGTCACTGTCTCAACCTCTTCACGTTGGTAAATCTGGTCGACACAAGCATGTAATCTAAATTCAACAAGTTATGAATAAGACTGATAGGAATATCTCTATTTATTTCCACTACATCAAGAGATCACAAAAATAATAGAAACACACATTTATATCAAGCCAAGATAATATATACAAAAACAAGAAATTTTAATATCAAAGATGAAAATCAAAGGATCTTGGCACAAAAGATAAGATTACAAGTAGATGGACCATGTATTTTGAAGACTCATTACTAAATACAAAAGCATGTGAAGGTTGAAAAGAGTATTTATTTAATTCCTTTTATTTCTAATTTTTCCATCTTGCATGGTATAATGCTCTTATTCTAGGGTTTACTTAGAGGTTTTTTTAAATAAACAATATTGGCCAGTCAGCTGAGTAGTTTTGAGGGACTTCTATGAAACTTGATTGCAACTCCTTTTTTTTTTTTTTTTAATGGTTAAGGGAAGATAATTAATTGATGAGAGAAAATGAAATAGAGATACAATAGTCCCACAAAGTGTCAATCAAACCGACAATGGGAATCCGCTTCTGAGTGGCAGAGAAATATCACTGAAACACACCAACTATAGAAAAGGGATTATATCACCAAAACACATCAACTCATGGTTGCTTCTCTGCTGATTTGTCTTCATCTTGTAAACTTCTGCCTATTCGTGTGCTTACTGCAGGGTGATGTACATGCTGTCCGTCACAAATACGGCCTTTCCAGAGATCTATGAGCAATTCCTATCCCGACTAATATTGAGTATTGTTTGGGGACTATTGAGCTGACAGGACTCCAAATTTAGGAAGTTGCACCAGTCCTACCAACTAAAGTATTATTAGCTTGGCAGCAATTGGCATCTAGATCTAAAACTTGAGATCAGGTTTGACCAAGTTTGACATATTTAACAATACATACATAATTGGTTGATCATAAAAATGCTTGGATCTATTTGCATCTGCTGGATACTCATCCACTGTTCACAGTGTTCAGTTCTTCGTTGCAATAAATTCCTTTGTTTAGGTTAGCATTCAATTTTTGGGCCCGTAATCGGGGTTGCAACAACTTCAATATAGATAGAATTTGCATTCTAGTGAATCATTATGTATTCTCTCTTGATTGAACTTCTACGCAACTAATAGCTAAAATGAAGTCTTCAATCCCTTTTATTTACTAGAAGTACCCCAATTCCACCAACTCCCAATATACTGATCTTTTTCTCTTTTTTTTATGTAAAATTCATAACCATTTGTTAGAGCGACAGAGAGGATAAATATGAGTAAGCTCTATTAAAAATAATTGGAAGAGCTAGCTGAGGTAATCCTTTTGTCAGTATCACGTGACTATCCCAACAGAAAGGAAAAGATATCACTATTCACTAGCAAAAACTTCTATTGCCCCTGAAAGACCTGGGGTTTACTTTTGCTGCCTCATTTAATGTCTAAGTTGATGGGCTAGTGGCAACTTGCAGACTACATTAGGCAGTAAAAGTGACCAGGGACAGACCCAGGCACAATCAGGCGGGTGCAGTCGCACCCGTTAAACTGTGGTGCGTTTCAAAAAGTTCAATAAAAATCATGAGTCCACCCTTAAAATCCACAAGAAAATCCTCGGTTTGCCCCCAAAACTAAACTACCTATTAAGATCTGCACCCCTCAAACCAAAATACTGGGTCCGGCACTGAAAGTGACCTGTCTATAAACATAAACTTCATTCTACAAACCATTGGAATTTTCCATGTATTTATATTCTCTTTTGACTGAACTTCTACATGGCTAGTAGAAATTCAAACATCCTGTGTTCACCATAGGTACCCCCAAGTCTCTAATTCATAATACATTTGAATTAGTTTTTTTTTTTTTTTTTTGGTAAAATTTGTAGCCATTTGTTTTTCAGCATTTGAGATTGTGACAAACTCATAATTCACTCTTGCTGGGATAACATCTTCTAAGTTTTATATCCCTATTACAACTCCAAAAAGAAGAAGAAGAAGAGGAGGAGGAGGAGGAGGTTCTATATCCTTAATCAATAGCAATCATTGATGTCAACAACAACCTAAGTAAATATAAGGCATAAAGGCAGTATGCACCCATTGAAGAAAAGTATATAACCCATTTCAAAAAACCAAGAACATGATGTCAATTCTTATTTACTCTCCACTATAACTGAATGACAGAATATATAACTGTCAATTCTGCCAAAAAAAATAACAAAAACTATTACAACTCTTGGGTACAAGACAACAACCAAATACACCCTAAAACTTGTATGCTCCTTCCTCAAAACCAGATTATGACTGTCAAGATTTGAATCTTCTTCACTTTTATCCTTCTGACATAATTTTACCACACAAGGAAAAAAAACTAATCTATTTAAAAAAAATTGTGAACTTTTGTATGGATTGATAACTGTTACGTCCCATTAAACAGTACAAAAGTGGGTTTTGCAAACATGGGTTTTAAGGAGTTCTTTCCCCCAGATACATTGCATAATGCAAGCAAAACAAACTTCAATTTTATCTGATAGGATTCCATGGGGCAGGAATCTGAAAAGGGAATGCCACCCTGTTTAGTAAGTAATAGAATTCATTAAATGGTAATGAAAACGATAGAAGAAAGGACCTGACCTTGCGCTGCTCTCTGATGAGGTAGGCATACTTGTCAATGTTTGGAACCGCAAGCAACTTGGGCATTAGGTGGTTCCTGAAATACCCAGGAGCGACCTTCACCGTTTCACCTGCTTTCCCCAGCTTATCTACGCTCTGATTGTTCATAACCACACCAAATCAGTGACCCACCAATCAAACAAAAACTAAAAAGGGGAGGGAGGCTGCATTTGGGCATATCCAGACCGATTGCGATTTGGGGTACATCCAAACGCACCTAAAAAGGAAGGGAAGAACAAGATATTGAAAAGTAAGGAATACTTCCACTGACCGTCGTGAGAATGACCTCCAACTTCCTGAATCTGAGTCCCTGACCCACCAACAATGGATGGATTGTGTGGCTGGAATTGGGGGCGGTCGTCTCTTTGACGAGTTGTCGGAGAAGATTTCTGCTGCATTGCATGTGAGCCATGGAGACTGGAGAGAGAGAGAGAGAGAGAGGAGATGGAAAGGGAGGGGTTTAGCTTTTAGAAAGAAGGGTTTTTTCAATTCACATGATATGGTATGATTCACTGAGCATATATGAACAGTAGTTCTTTGACTCAGCTGGTTGTTTAGCAACCCACCGAGTCGTCTCGACCCGGTCATGTACGTTGTGTATATGGTTGAACTCTGTTGGATGAGACTATGAGAAGGTGTTTTTTTTTTCAGTTGAAACTGATTGACATGCCAAATTTGACTCATGACCCGGGCTCTCACCTGGTTTCAATTGTATTTTCAGTAAATACCATGTAACTCATACACCCGCAATTCCACAAATACTACACAAATTCCTTACCAACATAGCCATAGGTAGGAATCAAATTGCTAGGTTGTTATTTTTGTAGCAAGAAAAATGTCTTACCATTGATCCACAGGTGGATTGATAGCATTGCATAAGTAAAAATTGAATAAATTATTATGTGGGTAATTTTCTCCTGCGTACGCACCCACATATTTCATTAAAAAGAAATAAAAAGGTTGAGAACAGCAATTTATATGATTTTTGTTATTTTCAATGATCTGCCGAGTTTCTTAGTTGACCGAACCCGGTAAAGATCCGAGTCTGGTTGACTCATTTGGTTAGAAAACCATGGAATAATGTCATTGTTAATGCTTTGGACCTAGGGCTTTCCAGCAGCTTTGATTTCCCAGCTGAGCTCATTGATTTATGGGACAGCCTGTTTGTTTGCAAGAACTCTGAGAATTTTTGTACAGAGGAATTCGAAACTCTCTTGATACTATATTCCGAGTGGTAAAAGCTAAATTAGAAAAGTTGGTTTTCATAATTCTAGCAACCAAGCACAGCATAAGAAACCCCTTCAAGCAAACAGGCCAGAGGATTTTAATATTAACAGTTCGAGAATCATACTGTGAGTTCTTTACAATTTGAGGGGCCTTATTAACAAATCAAGTCACCATGCTCACGGATCATACTTCAAAACACGGTTTCATTGTTGTATTAGTCTTATTGATTCATATTTTTTTCTGGGGGTCTTCATTTTTAATTGCATTTAAAAGTAATTGTTTTATTTGAAAAGCATGGTAAAGTTTCATTTATTCAATTCAATGATAAATTAACTCCAATTCGAGATCTCAATAAGATGTGCATCTAATGGACGGCCTGATTCACCAAAATGCAGACCACATTGCGCCTAAAAGATGTACTACTTATTAGCTGAATAAGAAACCAACACTTCAACATATCAACAGCAAAATTTGCTTTGATTCTCTATCTCAACTAAAAGTAAAATAACAGCACCAATCCCTCTTGTCTCTATGTAGACCAAATCAGGCTGTATTTTGACCGTTCTTCACGCAACAGTGTTTTCACATGAAAGAAATCCTTTTCATGGGAGGATGAAGTGAAGTGTTTTCAAAACAAGGAATTCCTCTCTCACATAAATGAAAATCTGAATGCACAATCCTCCCCAAAAGGTAAAGCACCCCCCCCCCCCCCCCCCCCCCCCCCCCCCCCAAGGGGCCCTGAATGTTTTTTCCATCCAGTAGGAAATAATTACCCACCTATTACTGTAGTAAAGTAAATTCTAACATATCTCCATTTTTAGAGTGTTACTAACATATCCGTTTAACGGTGAAGATGTCTGGATTTCCTTTCATACTAGGAGAAAGGAAAACTATTTACCATGAAAGGTGTGAAAAATTGAAAGTTACTTCTCTGTCTATCAAAGAATCCTTTTCAGTCTTCACCCTTTGCAACAAATACCATTTTCCTGTGTAAACCATATGGAACACTAATGAGCAACCCCTTGAATTGGTTCTAACAGGTTCATTTTATAGCCAGAATGTACTGCCATGGATTGGAATGGACCCAAATACAATCCCAGACAAAGCGACTAAAGGTGTATCAAATCTAGATTCCGGCAGTCAACAACCTAGGGTGTGACAACATTATTGTCTTGCATTGGTCCCAATGAGTCAGCAAAAGCAGATGATCTCCCCTTTTTGTGAATTTAATTATAGTTTATATAGATATCATCATCATCATCAAAGCATTATATATATACACATATATGTACGTATAAAAAGCAAAGTGGAAACCAAGGGGGAATGGCCTACCCTTGATCCTTGAAATTCTGTCCGAGATTACTATTAGGATACAACATACTTGGGGTTGTTCATCATAGAATCCAATACTCACAACTCAACAAAACCATATATCGGTCAAGTACAATAAGATGAAACTCTGCACCTCAGTGCAAATAAATCTGACGATCACAACACTGAATATTACAAAGAAACTCTGCTGCAATTGTACCAAAACTTCAATTGCGCCATCTTTTCTCTCTTTAATGTGAAACTAAATATATAATAATGCAGACAATGCCTCTTATACAAGGTTTTGCAGCACATCCATACAAATAAAACTGAACATCACAACATTTTCTCCCTATAACAATAATGAAACTGAAGCGAAACAAGCTACAACCTTGACAATCCAAATACTATAAATATATGCACAAGGCAGACTATAAAGTTGGTTAGTGTCAAGTTGTAATGGAAACCAACCCGAGATGATGAGCTACTCACACTCATCTGTCCTGTGTTAACGAACTCGCTCTTACTAGATGACGTACTGACGTTTACAGACAACGAACCTGAGCAAGAATTTAAGCAAAGAGGAGGAAAAAAAAAAAATTTTAATTATCAGTGAGAACTTGTGGTGGGCAGAAGGAAAAAAATAATAATGGATTTTGCAGAAGAGAATTGCTATTTGGTACACTCACAGTCATAATTCCCCCACCCTATGCGCTGACCAGCCAGATCATAAACAAAGATCTTATCTTTTAGAACAAGGTCTGCAAAATAAGATTCTAGTTAATCAAATTGAGGGGGGCCTGAATGATTCACAATTAGTCACAGCTAAATATGTCATACAATCACTTGTTAACTTGAGAAATTAATCAAGTTGTTGTACTTAAATATAGAGAATAACCCAAATAACCCACTTTTAAATGAATTACCACCACAGCTTGGCACAACACTTCCAGTCCTGCTACATTCATATGTAGAATAAATAAACATTTATAAACCAATATTTTCAAATTTTTGTTTAGATCAAATCTTCAAGTTAAACCCATTGAGTTATCAAATCAACCTGGCCCGGCCGGACATCAAATCGAGTTCGGTTTTTTGAAAAGTGGAAGATTAAATTGTGCTCTAGACTAAAGGATTGAATATTTCAGAGAGGTTCCAGAGACCTACACAAAGCAGGTGGAGAACAAGGTTCGAGCAAACAGCAGAGCGAGAAGGTGAACTACCTACACATGAATTTTAATTCTACAATTTTCATAATTTTTCTTTATGTTTTGAAGATTGAAATAATTCAACGAAATTGCACAAAGGATTATAACTACAAAGCACCCATAAACACACTAAAAGCAAATTAGGAATCTGGCAGAAACCAAGCAACGCCAAAGCTGTGAACCGGAAAAGTTGCAGCATTACTGCCTTGGGTCGACAAGTCACAAAGTCATTACAGCTGTACAAGGTTCACATGCTAACGCTCTCTCAAGTTCAATTTCATCATATTAACTATTAAGCTAAGTCACCACAAGCTGAACTAAGAATCCCTTTGAGCTCTTTAGCAAAATATATATACATATATATATATATTCCATTTGAGCTCCCAAAAGCATTTCTTGCAAGTGCTTCCTTGGAACTGTCTCTGACTTTCTTCACCACTCTAGTCTATTCCCCATTCATATTTCCCAATTTCATCTACAAGTTTTCTTAGTTGTCAAATTAATGCCACATTCAGACATTAATACACAGGAACTATCAGATTAGTCACCTTTCTTGTATATGCATGACATTCATGGAACTTTCACCTTATACATCATTACTACGTATTCTCTAAAACCAACCAAGATTACGGAATCTAGATATATATATGAGTTACGCTACAAAACTCCCCGGGCATTTTTCTTAAAAAAAACGCCCCTCTTTTAGCCAATAAAAGTGTGACACGTGTCATCAATGATACACATCCGATTCTCTCTCCTAAATATTCTCCTACAAAGGTGGATCTCTTAAAATACTAACAAATCATTGGCTATTAGATAGGGGCAAAAATTCCACTTTTGAAATAGGTAGTTTTTGAGATATTCTCTATATATATACATATACATATACATATACATATATATATGTATATGTATATATACATGTATATGTACCTGTACCTGTATACATATATACATATGTATATGGATATATATATGTACCTGTATATATGTATATGTATATGTATATGTTATACTAGATGGCCATGAGTACTACACATAATGATGCTAGGATTGGGAAGAATGAAGTTGCCATCATGGTCATATCTATGATAAGGAACTCCTTTTATTGCTTCAGAATAAAATCATTATTCTTTGTTTTCAGTGCACAAACTACACCATGTTCAGCCATTGTATACCATTCTATCAAAACATACACTAGTAACTTGTTGACACTTAACATTGCACAGTCTGTGACGACCTGGCCCGCTCTACACATGATATTGTCCGCTTTGGGCCTTTGGCTCATGGGAGTCCAACCCAATCTTGCCGCACGGTTTTGAAAGCCCTCATGCAGTGTTAAGACCAAGTCACACACATATATACCGAAGATCAGGACTAACGTGTTTCCGATGTGGGACTTATGCACCACTGCATACCCAGTCCTCGTCAGACCCAACGCCCTTCTACAGGGGAGCCACAGGTGTGACATACTCCCCCATCGAATAACAAAGCCGTCTGCTTTGGCTCATGGGAGTCCACCCAATCTTGCTGCACGGTTTTAAAAGGCCTCATGCGGAGTTAAGGCTGAGTCACACATATATATACCCAAGATCAAGACTAGCGTGTTTCCAATGTGGGACTTATGCACCACTGCATACCCAGTCCTTGTCGGACCCAACACCCTTCTACAAGAGAGCCACAGGCATGATATATGTGTTCACATTTTACCATTTCTTGTTGGATGAAACATCTAATGATGTAGGAAGACTAGACGAGCAGGGGAAAGAAAAGAAACAAAAGAATATTCAAAATGGTATTAAGAAGAGGAAGAGGCAAGGTTTGAGGCACCAATGCCCCATTAAATATTGAGAACTCTCAAAACAAAACAAAAGGTTCATTTTTCAATTAGACCCACCCAAGGAGTACACCTTGCTCCTTTGAAAAATCAACCCCCAGTTACATAATGACACCGGCCTTGCTCCTTTCAAAAATCAATATTTACTAATTCTTTGCTAAAATTCTGAGACTAAGCTCATGGTGATTTCTTGAGACCATATATGGATTTAATCAATAGACACACCTGATCTGCTCTTCCTAAATTATAAAGCCTTGGGTATTACCATACAGTGTGGAGGAGCATGTACTTTCTATGTATCATAGGTGGACCATAAGATTGTTTTATTCTAGATTACTTGAATTCTGGATTCTACATTGATTTTATTAGGATTTCCAATCATCTTGCATCAACAATCAAGGGATTATTTAAGGAAATAATCCAATATAACACACCAATAGAAAAGGGGACTTGCTATCGAATCCTATCGACTTTTCATTTTTATTGTCTTCCTGCCGTTTTGACATGAGTAGTAGACATGTGAACTTGTTCCTAAAGATCCCTATTAAGGAATAGATTTTTGACATGTAATTGACTAAGAGAACATCTCTTTTTTTTCTTTTTTTTTGGTAAAAGAAGGGCATCTCTTACTTGAAGCAAAAGAAATAAAACCTCATTGTATTCAATTTTTCCCAAGGCACAAAAGTCAGTCAGTTTCTTTTCATAAATACTTTAATTTATTTCAAGAGAAAAGATTCCAACAGAGGAAAACCAGAATAATAAATCCATAGCTAATATACTCTACACAATAAACAGATCTCAGAGATGGTGAGACAAATAGGGCCACAATGTGGTCCAGGGGGCAAACAACTTCTAAGAAAAAAAGCCAGAGTTCAAACCTCCTAATATCGTCATTCCTTGACCCTGAACTGTTTGCCAGCCTATACACCAAACCGCAGCACTATTCTGTACAAATATAAATATCAACCATGTGATGTTAGCATTAAAAAAAAAAGAAACCATGTCATTCTGATCTTTATACATGGCACAATATTTCAGTGAAGTGACTGCTCAAATAAAACCCCGTTGACCTTTAGAGTCATGACTAGTGTTCTAAAAAGTGAATAACCATCAAACTTAAGGCTAAGGTTTGATGAAACTGATCTAACCAGTGGTTCATTGCGGTCAAACCATGACATCAGCATGATCATAATTATATAATAAAAGATATAGATAAATTTTAAAGCTATATTTAGAAAGTAGAGAAATCATGGGGCGATTGAAAGGAGTAAACAAGGCAAGGAAATTGGGTCCAAGACCTAATTGTGCAAGAGGGCTCTAAATGCGCTTTAGCCTGGGCTAAGGATGCCTATCAAGCTCCAGAGACAATGGTGGATACTGTTGAGGAGATTTAATATACAAAGAGGCTAATGATGTTGTCATTCAACTGCATTCTAAAAGAAGCGAATGGATGGGCAGATGAATTGGCAAAACAGGGAGTAGACCTTTTCTCTTTAATGTTTTGAATGACGTAACTGTTTGGACTTCAAGTTTCATTCCTCGTCCTATAACTTAGTCGTGGGTTTGTTTTCAGGTGCTCTCTAGCTTCAACGGTTGTTTTTAAGGGCTGATGTGCCCTTTTATTTGTGTTGTTCTTATATATTCCCACTATATTAATAAAATTTCTACCATTCAAAAAAGAAAAAAGAAATCATGAAAGCGCAAAAGATTTAAGATAATTGTTCCTCTTTCTTTTGAAAAAAAAATGTTGAATTTTTTTATGTATTAAAATGAAAGTTACAATTTATAATCCTACAGTTTGTTACTTTTCACTTCTTCAATTATACTTATTGGCTGGTTCTTAAAAAGCCAGCCAGTCAGAGCAATCAGAACAGTTAGGTGCTCAGACCACACTGTTCACATGATTCAACTGTGAATAAGTGGTTTTGCTCATGCTCGGAAAACTCTCTGAGTTGACTCTTGACTCTCCCGAGTCATCTCTTTTTTACGAAGGACCGAGTTAAAAATAGGGGAGACTCGGCCAAGTCATCTCATTTTAATAAGTTGCTTGTTTTCTGAGATATTTTATAGGCAAATCTAAGTTTAAACAATAAAAAATCATTTATAAGTAATTATGCATGAGGTTTGGAGTTAGTAATTAAAAAATGATGACCGGAATGTAATTTGAAACTTATATTTGAACTAATATGCAATATTTTTCTTTTATTTTCCTTATTGTAGTAATTTTTTTTGCATATATAAATCTATTAATTTGAACTGATTATCATGAATGCATGTAAATAAATGTATTTTTTTACTTTATAAGTAATGCATTCATTTTTTAATATTATTTAAATTATTTATAAAAAAAAAGCATGACTCCCGAGTCTCCGCGTTGACTATATCCGAGTCCATTTTTTTTGCATTGAACGAGTCGAGTCCAAGTCACGAGTTTTCCAACCTTGGTTTTGCTTGAACCAAACCATAGAAGGGCGGTTTTGGTTCAACCTGATCCAACCAGCTGGTCCAGTCCAGTTTTTCAAAACACCAGTCATGACCCAACAAAAGGACAAAACACTAGCAAGTGAAACTCACAAAAAGTTCCTGCTGAAGAAGATAGTCTTCCGGTTTTAAAATCATTGATGCACCACCCTGGAAGTTCAGCGTAACAGAAGGAAATATCTCATTGACACTGTACAAAGAGACCGGGCACTATAATAAGATAAATTGTCATCCCGTAGTGGGCATCTATTATAAAAACGCATGTGCCTATAAAATTTAAATTCCCATTGTTCTAAGAAACCAAACCTGCCAGAGATCCAGAAGCAGTAGCTTCCTTTAGAAGGAAGATAATGTGCAGATTGTGAAACAGCAGCAGTTATCTGCAAGGGTTTATTACCATTAAAAAATAATAATAAACTTATAAACCACGAATGTCTATTCAGAATAGATCATTAAAAATATGTCCATCGTTAAAGAAGCTTCGGCAGCATAAGTAGTTAATAATAACAAGAGATAGAAGAGTCGCCCAACCAGGACAGCAAAGGAGCTATCCCTGATTCTCTACAGGATTGAGTTTGTGCCAAGAGAGGTTAAGATGACCAAAAAAGAAATTCATGCTCTGCACAATCAGGTGGCATTGATGGGAGTGTCAAACTATTTTAGAGAGAAATTCCAATCGTGGTCTTGTACTGCTCCTAATGACAGATACACACTCCCAGTAAATTTTCAGGATGGTCAATATGCACTCGCAGAGGGAACCTTGGGAGTAATATGGACCATACAAATATTAAACTCTGCATCAGCTGTCAGGGTTATGAATCACAATACTCATGACATTGCTCAAGCTAATGACAGTGACAAAGGTGAGAGAGATGCTGTACCAATGTAACTTACTGCATTGACAAATGGAGCATAAGCTTCTTCTACAAGGTAAGTCAATGTTGTTCCAGTATCAATGATGGTCCCTCGATTGCTTGATGTTGCAAACACTGCTGGATCAATGGACAATATTTGCCCATTAACAGCAATGCTTTGCAAATTCAGATTATAATGAGGCCTGCAAGTAATTACAAAAAAAGCAGTCACAACCTTCTGCAAAATCAACAGCTTGAAATCTTCAAATTTTAGCAAGATTTATCTAATCAAAATTGAAGTTGGGCTGCATTCGTCGTTCAATGCCATATTAAAGTTATTGCTTATATCACTATACCTTGACTATATCGGAAGAAGTGTCAAACAATGCAATAAACATAACTTTTTAATAGAACACAAAAAATCCCCAAATAGATGTGACAGGGCTTTAATGATGATGATGGTGGTAGTTATATAATGTTCTAAATGTCAATAAAATTTCAAAAGATAATGTTAAAGAAAAAAAAAATCTTATATAATGTTATAAATGTTAATAAGATTTCAAAAGATAATATTTAAATAACATATCTTAGATTATCGCTTCATAAATAATAGAGGTCCAACAGAGTTTAGGGTTTAAGAAAATAACACAAGAAAGAAAACATATGGACAGGGACAAAATTGGTAGATATTGGTTCCTACTGATTTTAAAACCCATGACAGAGCCACATGAATACTAATTCAAGGGGGTGGGAGGAATGATCCTAGCCATGCAATTAGGCTCCATGAAAACTGGCTTTAATATGGATTGGCCTGGTGATCATTCTACAGGCCCTTCATCCTCTGGTTAGGAAAACCCAACTGAGTGAAATTTCATCCATGGAGCATCCAAGATATCCCAATAAAATCACACAAAACTCAGTGAATCAGCATGCATCCAGGAGGGCTGCACATGCAAGCCCACAGATCCAACCGGTATGAAATTCATGGTGTGTCCAAGATATCCCTTCATACCCCACTAAACCCCATACAGTGGCATGCATCCAAGTGGGCCACATAAGCAAACTCACACCTAATATTAGGGGCAATCATGGCACATGATTGCGGTCTCTATCACTCCAAATATACCCTTCCCTCCACTCAATCTCACTATTTTTCTTTGCTAAATTAAATGTTAGCTTTACCAGAATTGGATAACATTCTCACCTGTAGAAACTTGCCAGAGCAGACATCACACTACAAAACAACCCTTTAACATGGCAATGGCTTGCCATTTGCCAAGCACTCTGACCATCAATATCTATAAATGCCAAAATAAAATGCTATCCTTCTTCACATGCCCAACCATAGGGCTGTCAATAGACCACCAGGCCTAGTTGTTCGATTTTGAACAGGTAAGCGCCCTATTGGGCTGGATCTAATTAAATTTTAATTATCTGGCTGGCCCTCTAAAAGCCCTAGAACTATATTGCATTTTTTCTGCCAGCATGAGCCACCTGAAACAGATTCCGGAATCGATTGATAAAAACTCCCTTCCCCAAAAGGGAACCATTGTTGTAACAAGTGTAATCAGCTTTCTCAATGCACAGTAAAGGTTGCAACATGAAAAGCTTAGAACCTAACCAGCTAGTGGTGCATCAAATTAAAATGCAAATATAGAAGTAATCCACCATCCTTTTTAATGAAAAAATATAAAAATCAAAATTATCAAAAAGCAACAAGTATAAATTTCTTGAAACAGCAGGCAGCAAGAAAAATGGCATTTGAAATTTTGAATATGTATCAAAGTCCAAACAATATGTGATAACAACATAATGCTATTAATCAGTTCATGTAAAATTAGAATCTCCACGAATTTATCTCTTTCAGTAAAAGTGTTTGACAAATATGCAGCATAAAAGCGCAATTTGAACATATTTCGATGACAAAAAGTTCAATATGAGAGAGAGAGAGAGAGAGAGAGAGAGAGAGAGAGAGAGAGAGAGAGAGAGAGAGAGTTTACTGTGATTGGACAAGCGGAGTATAAACAATTCCAGGCTCAATGATCTCTCCAAGAACCAATATGCCCCCACCCTCCTTTGAGCCTTTCAAGCAATGAGAGAACACTTTCGGTGTAATCCCTTGTGATGAAAGCTGTGAGATTACCGAAAGATCATGTTGCCCAAATCCAAAAATTCCATCAACAGCCCTATCTGGCTTGGTCAAATCCCCAGTCTGAGAATTGCTACACCTATTTTCCAAACCAACCCCAACTCCATGAATCCAGAGGAACAAAGCCAACACAACTGCAAACCAAGTCCAGAAACAAAGCTGTGAAGAAGCTCACCCGAAAACAATACTAGCTGAAGAATTTGCAGTTGATGCATCCCCAACAACTGTGTCAAAATACAGATTGTCTGAGACATAATACCCTGATGTTCCACTGCCATCACCATAGACAAAACTATAGGAGCATTGAGAATTTGTGGACCCAGAGGAGCAGGGTGCCTCTGCTGTTTGAATTGTAGAAGTACATATTTTGTCAGAACAACCAATCGGAGCAGCAGTAGATGATCCTTGTGGACTGAAGGAGGTGAGCTCACTCTATAAAAACAAACAGCATATACATGGAAAGAAATTCAGAACAATATGGTTTAAAATTCATATGCAATTTGGTAGTTAACGCACACGTGCACAACAAACAGTACAATATCCAATGAAATTCTGGACCAAAAAGGAAATATGGGAGAGAGGAGGTTTTACGATAATTCCACTGGATTTGGGGCAACTATCGCATGGATTGCAAGTTACCCAGAGAATGTCACTTCCTGTATCAATCTGCACAATGAAATCCTTTGGCGGGGTGCCCAATTTCACTCTTGTAATATATAGCCTAGATGAGACCATAAGAACAGAAGAAAAAGGAATTAACAACAACAACAATAACAAGTGGGAAAAACAAACACTCACTATATTTAAAGCCGGTCTGTCTGCTACATATTGAACTCGTAGGAATGCATATGTTATAAATGGAGTCACAAAGAGGATACGAGTGAAGGATCTAAGATGGAGAATTACATGGGACCATCACTTTCTTAGAATTTAGTTTCCAAGGGTGGATAATTATTTCTTATAAAAAGGATGACTATTAGATGCCCTCTTGGGGTTCTTCCCCTTTAATCCTTCACTTGAGAACCTTTGATGGAAAAACATTGCTTACAAACGGTAGAGATTCAATACACAAACGGTCTCTTTAAAGAAAAACATCCATGTCCAAATTAGTGTAGAACTCTTTTAGCAACCCCAGATTGATGAAGGCTCTGATGATGACAATTGATGATCATCATCCATTTCCAACTCACTAAATAGATCAACAACTAATTTCCAACAAACATACCATAGAAACAGCAGGAAAATTTTAAAAAATAAACTTCATTCTCGAATTCTACCAAACGCGAAACAAAAAAAAAAAAAAAGCAAAATTTCCTTCAATTCCCAACAAAGAAATGAATTGGAATAAAAGACTGAGAATCCAAAATCAGGAAAACAAGTCAAGCAAGAGAAAAGTACACAACAGAGTCAAACATACAACGAAAAAGAAAGAGCATGACACAGCAAAACAGAAGATTCAAGAGAGCAATAAAGAGAAGCAGAGAAAACCCACCAATCAAAAAACTAACAAACCAAACACCATCAATTCCCCACCCAAAAAAAAAGAAGCAAAGATTCAACAACAAGAACAGGAATCACGAAGAAAAGGAGAAAGCTTTAGGGATCAACAACATTACCCAGCGGTAAAAGGGTTGGACGAGCCTTCCACAGGAAAATTGACCACACCACCTTGCAGCAATCTGCCATGTCGCCACCGATCCCTCGCCATGAGCTCCGCCAATTCGACGCTCCGTGCCAGCGGAAACGCCCGCTCCAGCTTCATTCTCGCCGGAAATCCGTTCACCACTTCCATCGAAGGCAAGGACTCCACCAGGATCATGAGAAAGGCTATAAAAACCACCCGCATCATCTTCTACCTACCCTTTTCTCTTTCTTCTTCTCTCAGACTAAAAAAAAATCGTTTCTTTTTCAAACCGAAAGAAGTAGAATGGAAGAAATCTATGTGCAGATTGAGATAAAAGGAAGCATTTGGATGCTCACAGAGAGAAGGAAAACGAGTCCACACCCAAGTCTCCGCTAAAAGTTGTAGAGAATACAAGTTTCAAATCGGTGTACGTTGCTGGCTATGTGGAACTTCTAACGTGTGCCTCTGCTCCTGCCGTATTTGCTGGTATTTGCTGGTAGCTTTGCTCAACTGCTTAGATGGGATGATTTTTAATGGATTCTGGCTTTGATTATCATTTGGATGTTGTCTTTTGAGATCAAAACAGCACTTTTCTGTGGGCATGTTAGCATTAGTAAGCAGACCTTATAGGAATCTTCAAAACTAATTGTCAATTTAAAAATAGGACTTTCAAGAGTTTGTGGGAACTCAATAGCCTTTGAGAACTTTTGTAATTGCTTTCCCAGTATTGTACTTTTGTAAGTCATTGAAAATAAAGAATCAAAAGTAAATATCTAAAAATGACTATCATATAAGTAATCTTTCCAAAATTGAATTTAAGGGAGTTTGGAGGATTAGAAATTTAGAATAGAGCTATCTTGTTAGTGGTCAGGTGCATCAAGATCTTATATATCCTTCTCCCTTCACTTCTTTTTAATGTTTGGATAAAGTTACTCATGAATTCTTATGGTTATTGTACAAATTTTATCTCGAGCGATTTAGATTTTACTTAAATGGGCTATGAAGTTTTTGTGAGCGAAAGATTTAGAATATCTCGACTCATAAAAATAGATGTATTTAGACCATACATTTAGGGTATGTCTTGGTTGAATTTTGAGAAGTAAAAGAGTGATTTCCTAAAAGTAGCTTCCGGATGAATGGATATACTTGCATTCATTTAACCAGGGTAGATGGCTGCAAAGTGGGCCCTCCCTTGAAAAGTGAGAGGCACTAATGGAAAATTTTCCATTGGCACCCCACAGTGAGATCTGCTCTATAATATCGGCCCATTCCTAGGAATCTTCAATATGGCCAACAGTCCCATACATGATCTCTGATACTAGCTCATCATCATGATCCCAATTCCTTACCATATCAGGCAATGTTTTCAAGCATGATTGAGATCTCTAATAATGAATAACACTATTGCATTTCAACTTCAAAACCACCTGTTTTTTAGAAAAGATAATCAACAGACAAGATTTGCATGTTCGGATAGCCGTCCACAAGCTCGAGGTGGAGAAAGTTGGTTCTGAAATGGTGAAGTCCAACCCACTTTGTGGGCCCATTCAGATGATTGGATAAAAGTATTCTCTATGGGTTGCATGTGGTTTAGATTTTCTTTCATTTGGTGGTCTAAATGTCTAATTCCCTGAGGGCCTTCAAAATGAAGGGTTAACAACTTTCATGATTTTCCTCGATGGTTATGATGGTATTCTTGGATTGAAAATAAGCATGCATGAAATTCACAGTTTCACACCAGAGCAATTTTATTTTTACCATAATTAGCTGCAATGGGCCCAAAAGGTTGGGTTACATGAATACGGTAGTCCAATTGATTGGGAAAAGATGGTCTAGTTTAGTCGATGTTGCGTTTTTTTTTTTTTTTTTTGTTTGGGTGGGTGGTGGGAAGTCCTTTCAGTGTATTCCACCTCTGAACCTTTGGGAAAGTAAAATCTTCTTGTCTCGTGAGACCAACAATTATTGGGCTTTGAGTTTTCCAAGTAAGATGGGACCCCAAATTTATAATGCCTTCCCTATTAATCACAAGTAGTCCTTCTTGGTGAAGAACATTACTAAATTTGATGGATTCCTTCCATCAAAAGTAAGCTTCACAGGATCTGGATACTCTAAAGTAGGACATGTTTGTGGGCTCACTGGTGCTAATGCCTCCTAAACATAATAAGGGGATTTCTCAAAATTAGCCACTTCAAACAATCTAATTTGGATGTTTGAAAAATGTCAATGTAAAGCTATGAAATAGTTAGGTCAATGAACCTTATACTTTTCACCTTTTATCTAATGGCCAGAGAACAATTTGTTAAAAACATCCACTAAACCTAAGTTTATGTGGATAATTAATCTGCCCTCTAATAAGGTCTGTGTGACCCACTAGCCTAGCCCTGTTATGCTTTTGCTGGGAAGATGAATGGGTTGGGAACTTTAACAGCCCTGCTGTGAAAGACCAGACAAGGGTAATTCTCTCCCCAACCACCCTTTTTTATGAGTATTTACTGGAGGGGCCTTCAGCTTTTGTCAAATGCACCAACAAAACGTTAGATTCTGGATCTGAGATTGTCTTTCACATCAGAAAAAAAAGACCCGGATCCCCTAAAGTAGGACATGGATTAGTGTGAACCCACCGTCTTATCAAACATAAACAAGAAATAGCAGAGAATTAGTGAATTAAAATAATCAAGTTCATTGGCCGTTGCTGGATGTGCCAATTTAAAACCATGAAATGGTTGGTCAATAAAATAATTATTCTGACCTTCCGTCCATCCTATGGGCTGAGATCAGATTTGTAATAATAACATCTGGTAAACTTGATTTGTGTAAATTGTTAATTCACTAGGCCTTTGTCAGAGCCCCGAGGGACCCCACAAGTCCTGTCATGTATTTGCATTGAAGCTCAATGCTAGGTAAAAAAAAAAAAAAGGGACAAAAATTAAGTGAAAATAATGTTATTAGTTGTTTGATCTAAAGTCACGAAAGAGCCGGTCAGTTGTGATCAATTATCAATCTTTAGGCTCTTGTGCACCTGATAGGGTTAATGGGCCTAAGAGCTCAAACACCTATCCTATTTTAAGAAGTGGGATTGAGATTCTTCTCCAAAGCTGCAGAATCTGGATTTCAAGGGATATAGAATGTTTGAACTGTCAGTTGGACAGATGACAGGGATTTTGATTCCAGATAAAGGCTGTGAGTTAAAGTAGATTATAAATGAGATTAACTAATAAATTAATGACTTAGTTTTTCTATCTGTTTGCGGGTCCACCGTCATTAAATCCTTTTGAGTGCATGTGGTCTATTGTGATTTCATCAATGCGAGGGGGCCCACATGATATAATTATTTGGGCAGGAGGGAGAGGGAGAGGGAGCATCCACTCTGGAGAGGTGTGAGAAGTGTTGGAAAGTAAAAATGAGCTCTTTATAAACTTTTGACCAGTTTTATATGTCAGCAGGTTTGGCAATCATTCAGGTCAGATTTGGGTCAGGTCAAACTATTTGGATGGCATGGCTTCCTCCAACTAAGGTTCAAAAAACAGACCACTTATAAATGGGGTTGGAAATGTTAACCCCAACCCGACCTAATCCAAACTATCGTGTTTTTTTTTTTTTTTTTGGTACGACGAAATTCTTTTTTTTTTTTTCCTTACCCCAACCAAGAGGGTTGGGACCCAAGAAAGAGCCCGCATGCACGTGGGAAGGAGGCTCGTACAAGCGGGAGGAGGTGACTTACCCGGGGTTCGCAACTCGGGCAACTAGATAAGAACTGACCCTCCTTACCACTTAGATAAGAGCTCACATACCCAAGTTATGACCAAACTCTCGGTTGAAAGGTAGAGTTTGGAGTTGCATGTTTGCTCTCCTATAAGAAGGTGAACGATACACATGTATGACAGTTATGCTTGCTTGCACTCATTTATGCATCACATGTTTTAATGAGGTGTGAAAACAAAGGCTCTGTTTTTAATGAGGCATCAACACAGTACAGGTTGTGAGTTGTAGCCTCTCAACTATAATTTTTTTGCACTTTTATAGGCACTAAATAGGTAACATAACCATTCATCTTTTTTTATTAGTCTAATAAACCGTTATATGTTTGGTTTTATATTTTAAATCTTCATAAACTTTGAAAAAAAATAGTGAAAAAGTCTAAGACTTGAACTCTAAATTACTAGATATTATTTGGTGGGTTCTTGTGCGAATTGCTAAAAAATCAAAAGTAACATGGTTAAAACATATTTTATGTGAAATACTACAAAATTGTCAATAGAGTGAGAAATTTTAAATGCCATAAGAAATATAAATGATAATACTATGATGCCTTCACAATGTTTTTTGTAACTATATTTAATAGAATTATATGTTATTATATTTCAAATAAGATTTTTATTTTCCATGTTTAATTTATTTTTTATTACGTGCATATCTCCCCAACAATAACTCTAGCAAAATACATTTCTTAAGATCTCTTATCTTCATCTCTACCATTAATAACCTATTAACATTAGTTGATTTGTTACTATCAACAACACTTGCAATGTACTCCTGCTCGAGCCTATCCATGTCTCGTGGGCTTCCACACCAATGCTGCCTAGCCATGCAACTAAGGTCGGTAGGCCTTTTATTAGCTCAAATATTGTTTGACTCAAATTATACATGGTTACATTCAGGCTTAACTAATGACCCAAATGAAGCAAATATATTCATTTGATGTTGAGTGTAATTCACCACATTTTGTAGTCAAAACCACCCCTAATTTGCCTGATATGTATTTGTGCTGGTTTAGCGAGCTCTACCCGGAAAATCATTTCCAATGGGGTCAAAGACCTGAAGGATACCAACATTACAAAAAACCCAACATAAGTTAACAAATCTCTTAGTTAGATTTCCTTTTCAAACTGTAACAACTTAGACATGTGTATAAATCACGTATATGCACATATTATTATTGTGTATGCCATGTGTTTGCAACAAATGTACATATTTCATATTCAAGTTACAAAAGGGTTTTTTTAACCAAAAAAAAAGTTACAAAAGTTCACTTCCTTAACATCTTTTTCTTCTGTTTTTCTCTTGCTACTCACCTTCATTAATTAATTAAAAAAATATGAAAGTGACTAATCATTTAGATAAACACACCGTTTATACTAGAGATATCCATGTAAGTTACACTGATAAATACTGCTGCTATTTTGTAAATAATGCACTACTAGTGCAAGTTTTTTTGAAAATTTCATGACTATCATTCATTGTGTGCTACACTCAAATGGACTTTAGAAATTCTCATTGTAAATCAATTTTTTAAAGACCTTCTCTATTCTTTTCGAGAAAAAAAGTAGAAAAATATTGATTTTTAGGAAAAAATGAACTTAATTTGTTTGAACCCGTCAAGAAAACTTTTAACGACAATCATTATCATCATCATCAAAGTCTTGTCCCAACTATATTGGAGTCAACTACAAGAATTCTGCTTCTCCATTCTAAAGTATATATTCTAAGCCAAACCCTTGGATATGTTTCACTTTTTTCATATCTATCTATGCTGCATTCTTTCATCTATGTTCTTTTTGTTATACTCGTTTTTCTTAGTAAGCCTTTAACTTACATAAAATAAAAAAGAACGTTTTCTCAATAACTAGCCTATGTTGAATATCTTAACTTATTCTCATTGACGCTACCCTTTAACGTTCCCGAAAGCTTTAATTTCTTTTCCAAATTTTACAATACATTCATCTCAACATCCTCATTTATCCTATACTCATTTTTAACACACACACACGTCAGTATATAACTTTTAAATAAGTTTCAACAAAAGTGTGAAGATCCAATGTCCTCATTTTCAAAAACAGACATAAATAATTTTTTTGTCAAGTCTCTACAAAAGAGTAAGGATCCAATACAATATAATCGTTTGGGATTGGAAAGTAATTAGTGCGAAACATTGTGGGTCCCATGGGTCAAAGGTAGCCCAGTTCAAAAAGGTTGTGCCCACTTCCATGGAACCGAAAGTAGCATTGGTTCCTCAAAAGTTGGTGACATAATATACAGGGGACAGAAACCTGATCCTCACAATCACAGGAAACATGGAGATGCTCTGGGGTGGGCCCATCTAATTAAAACGAAAATCGATCCGTCCGAAAATTTTACTTTAATAGAAGTTGGCGGGTAACAATCATATAGTCACATACAAAAAATATAAATTGTATATTCGTTTCTTACTTGCTTTTAGGGTGCATTAATAAGATAATAGAATATTAGGGGAGTGAGATTGGTTTCACATTTTAAGTTTAGGACCAGAAGCTAAAATGTTCAGCAATGATCATTGCCAAATCCTTGAAACCGTGTCTTTTAGAACCATGTGAATTGAAATTAAAATTGCAGTCTTCTGACTCATATTTATTTTTCATGGGTTTGTTTAATACATATTTTATGTTGGCTCTGGGTTTTTTTCAGGGTCAAGCATCTAGAATATATTTTAGATGGTTTTTGAGTTTTTCTTTTTTTAATTTCAAAAACAGCCAAATCCTTTTTTTAAACCTAACATGCAACTTTTGTTCTTTAACTGTGTGGCCCAAAAATAAGAGTAATAAGAAAATAAGACAACTCCATGTGTTTCAATGAGACCAAACCTAATAAAAGAATGTAATAAAATGTTTTTTATTGTGTAAAATGAGTAATGAGACCACCTGTGAAAGAAAGAAGAAGAAAAAAATGAAGGAAAATAGCATCGGCAAGTTAAAAAGGAATAAGGGAGCAGGTTGGGCGAAGGGTTTGCATGTGCATAAGAGGGGTTTGTATGTGCCCCTAAGGATTAGTTATTAGCTGTCTAAAATCGAGTGTCTTACTGGATCAGTGCGAAATGCTCTTGGGCTGAGCGGGAGATACCCTGAGTTTAAAAAAAAAAAAAAAAAGAAACAAGGGAGTGGGGATAACGCTGCCAAGTTTACAGGAATTCTTCCAGTAAAATCCTCTTTTTATTATTATTCTTTACATATAAAACCTGAATTTGAAAAGTTTATTTTCATCAAATTGAATTTTCATGGTAAAATGGCTCTCTGCATAGCCTTTACATAGTGTTTGCAGGTGTGGCCCCATTATTTAAAAAAGGAACAACTCTAAGTCAAATTTCCACTAAATCGCAGAAATGTTAATTTAGAAGAGGTCCCAGCAATAGAAGTAAGACCCATCATCGTCGTGACCATCAACTTCGACTATTTGGCAGTTAGAATGGCGCAGGGGCTCGGAGTCGTTACCTAACCATAAATTTATTCAGACTTGGTCAATGGGCTGGGTCAACATCCAAGGATGACCAATGCAAATACTATGATAATGAATCCAAATAAAACCAGAATACTGTAGAAAGTACTATTTTAAGATTTACGTATATCTTTGAAGGTTGGTCAATTGGTTAGGTCAACACCAGAACGTAAAACCTGACGAACCCAAATTGTATGATAAATGAACCCAAGTCAAACCAGAATATTATACATAAGTACCATTAAAATACATTTTTATAATATGTCACTAGGTTTGGATCCTGGCGAGAGATTTGATTAGGTCTAGGCAGGCTTGAGATTATTGTAATGAATGAATTTCTTTTTGCAAACATGGGTAAAGATAAGACCTTACAAATGAAACCAAACCGACCGAGAAATACCAAGTTCTTTATTTGCATAGAATATATAGAAATTCATCATCATATCACAAAAAATTAAAAATAAAGATCTAAAGTTGATATAAAAAATGACCACCAAATAACTTCCACTAATCAGTGGTCACCTTAATCATTCAAACATCCTAGATAAGCTGAGATCCCATGTACATTTCTACCTATTATACTTCACACTTCACCCATGTACATTTCTGCCATGAATTCGTACTTATTCTAATGCAACCAAATAGGCCCAAAGGCTAAGGGGCCTATGATTCCTTATCGTGATTTTCACAATGGGGCACGATGAATGGCCAATATCCATAGTATTTCAATTTTTGTTTCAGCCACTATTTCGGTTCGACTCAGAACAAAGCGTTTCGACTCGTTCGGCATTTAGGAATTACATTTGCAGAGTTTTATTTATAAAAAAAATTAAAATTAAAAAAAAAAAAACATACATATTTGAAAAATATTTTAAAAAAAAAAACTATATATTGTTAAAGAAAGGTCATCATCCCAGAGAACTAAACCTAGTGATATAAATGACAAATACTTGAAATTTTGAATGGAGCAAGAATCCCTTCCCCACTCACAAGAGACCAATAGATGAAATCAGAGTTTTTTTTTTTTTTTTTTTTGTTGGCTTGGATTAAAGAGAACATTTGTCTATAGAATTGGAACTAGAAGAGCATTTGCACCAGGCCCAGCCACAATTGGAAATCTTGGCCAGTTTGGTTCAACAAATTAAAAACCAAAATGAATATATTGACGGTCGGGGTTCGAAATCCAGACCAAATATTTTATAAGGGGTTGTTCAATTTAGTATAAAAACCAAACCAAAGACTTTCGGCCATTTCAACCAAAACAAACCGAATTTGACAAATATGCTAGTATTCCCCACATGTACTGTAAAGGCCCTTCCCCTCTATATCACACATTGAATAATTACCCAACTCCAAACAAGATTGTTAAGTTTGTATATCTCAAACTTAACCCATAGCAGAAAGTAGTATAGTGCTTACTTGAGTGCTGTAATGGATCGGAATACAGGAATTGTACTATGTTTTACCTGCAAGTAGAACAAAAGTATCCAGGATCCAGGTAGGGACATAGTCGCAGCATTTTGCTTGACTACTACTAATAAGATATACTCTGCGAATCCATTTTTAACATACAATAAAAATATTTATTGACTCACCAATGTTACAACAGTCCGCACAGTAATTCTACGACATTCAATCATTACATTTTTTTTCTCTTCTTTCAACCGCAGATTACAGATTTTGATGCCACAGTATAGTCCTCCACAAGAGAATTCACTTGTGCCTTGGTAAATATTCACGCGCCCACATGCCCTGGTGGTTTTTGTGGCACTGAGCTAGCTATCAGTGGATTAGCCAGATGACCAATAAATGTAGAAGCAATGCAAAGTAATGTACTCGCCAAACTATGTTTTTGAGAGCAACGAAGTTTGAAGACACCGCCCTTGAGGTTCTTGGAGAAACTGGTTTGTTCCTATGTAATACTCAATTTCTGCAATGATTTGATTCAGCCGCACATCTTGTATCTTTTTCAGTGAGACCAGAAATTGGTGGGTGATGACATTCAAGACATTTCTAAAAAGTAACTTGTATTTCTTAAACATCATAAAGCCAGCCATCTGAAAACATAAACACTTCTCAGCATTAGTAACTGCAGACTCATGATCAGAAAGTAATCCAAATATCAACTCACTCTTAGGAAGGCCAGCAAAGCAACAGCGGTTGACAGGTCAGCTGGAAGTGTATTCAATAATCTTGCAAGCCAAGCCCACCCTTCCTGAAGTCCATGGGTGTTTCTAATACCTTCAACTTCAATCTCTGTCTGTCAAAAAAAAAAAAAAAAAGAAAGCCAATAAAGTGATTCTCTTCTTAATAGATAACTGAGTAATACATAATACTTACAATAAAAAGAATTTTATGGTGCAGGCTAGAGACTACAAACCTGGATCAATGCAGCATAAAGCGTCATATAAGATTCCATCCTTTCCAAATATTGGGCCGTGCTTTCAATTTTCCCATCTTTTTCTTGAAAACCAATTGCCTTCAAATATGCATCTCTGGTTTTAAATGCTGACTGGAACAAAATTAGTGTTTCAGAACTCAGGAGTCAGAACCCATGGTGCATCAGAAAATGAGCAACTCAAGAGGCAGTAGCTGACCAAGACTCTTTTTGTACCTCCTTTTTTTTTAAACTCTCTATAGCTCATTAGATGACAAGGCTCATAGTCACATGTTAATTATGGCTTTAACCGTCTCTTTCCTATGGCAGTTTCAAACATTCTCAACAAGAGTCAGTAGAAACCAAAATCAGAATCGGGGGAGGAGCGCTGTATAGGAAAAATTGTTAATATTATTGTTATAATTAATATTCTGTCTCTGTGTGCGTGACTAGGATTTGATAAGGTTTGATTGGGGTTCCATTAAATCTTCCTCGTTTCTTCCTCTCAACTGCTAATACTACTATACTGTCTTTGTCTATTTGTGTGCGACTAGAATTGGACTCGCAGTTTTTTTTATTGGGGTTTGATTGTCTTGTCTATTTCCTTGGAAGGTTTTTCCAAATTTATTACTCAAAGACATGCATACACATAATTTGTTTCTTGGTAAATTAGATTTTTGGTTTTTCATCTTGTCTGATAATGATTTAAATGGGTTAGACAGTTTAGGTTGGGCTGATCCGCATAAATGTTGGTCGGGAGCGAAATGGGAGCTCTGAGTCTTTCAAACCATTTTATACCAAGCAGGGTTCAGATTGGGCATTAAGGCATAACATATGGGTCTCAACTCTCAAATAGACCAGACCCATTGCAATTCACAAATGTAAGAAGCCCAGTCAGCCAGCAATATCGGAGATGAGATCACAAAAGGCCAGTCCTGGTCGATATATATCAATGAAAAGTGCTAAAGGATTTGTTTGATACATTTTCTAGAGCAAAGGTCCAAAAAATGAACATTTGTGTTATAACAATGCTAGTATGCCACTGTAAAGTACTGGAGAAACAAATGGCTTAGAAACAAGAAATGAATCTCAGGACTCACCTCTGAGTACTGAATGTGCTTTGGAACAGTGTAGATGCAGGCCTTGTGGAACTCAGCAAGAACAAGGTCCATTGTGACTGGGACCTAACTAACATATAGTAATTAGGTAAACAATTAAAATAATCC
This sequence comes from Persea americana, assembly GCA_029852735.1. Classification (NCBI taxonomy): domain Eukaryota; kingdom Viridiplantae; phylum Streptophyta; class Magnoliopsida; order Laurales; family Lauraceae; genus Persea; species Persea americana. The sequence continues at coordinate 13,401,120 of CM056809.1, forward strand.
TTAGAATTTAGAAACAATTCTTACATTCTACAAACAATTAGGAACAAGTTAAGATCAGAAAATACAGGCAATGTGGTCTCCATCTTCCACTTTTTCCTTTTCAGTTTTTAAAAATCATTAGCAACTTCATCATCAAAGCCTGGCCCCAACACTTCATGAATACGATTTTTTCCATTCCAATCTATCCTAAGCAAAATCATTAGATGGGATACACTTCTGCAGATCTATTATTACTACTTTCATCCATATCCTCTTCAGACTACCCCTTCTTCTTGGTGGGCCATCAACTAGCACAAAAAAACTTCTCCACAATGGTTTGTCTCTGGCACACATTGGCCACGTCCAAACTACTCAAACAAGTTTCTCTTAATTTATCACCCAGTAATGCTATGCTAAATGCTCCTCAAAGTGCCCATTCATGATTCTATCTTTCTTAGTTTTACTACACATCCATCTCAGCAATCTCATCTTTACTACACTCATTTTGTGAATGTGTTGCTTCTTGATTGGTCAAGATACTGCTCCATAGATCATAGCCGGTCTACTAGTTATCCTATAAAAATTTTCTTTCAATCGTTGATCACAAAGCACTTCAAAAGAAAGTCTCCACTTCAACCACCATGCTCTTATCCTATGTTTGAGATCTTCCTCGGTCTCTCCATCATTGGTAATTTCAAGCCAAGATATCAGAATGAATCTCTTTCTAGTATTCTTGAGCTTCAATTTTCACGGTAGCTTCAGCTCTTTGCAAATCCCTGCTAAAGTCACAATCCATATATTTTTACCTTTATATGACTTATTTTAAAGCCCAAGATTCTAAAGTCTCCCACCATCTCTCAAGTTTCGTATTCATGTCATCTCTCAATTCATAACACTATACTGTCTACAAACAAGATATACCAAGGTACCTTCTATAGCATATGAGCAATTAACTTTTCCATAATCAGTGTAAAGAGATAAGAGCTTAAAACTGACCCCTAGGAAACTCACATATCTGTCCACAAGTAGTTCTCACTCACCTATCTCTCCACAGGTAGTTCTCACACTCCTTATAACTCCCTCATGCATGTCTTAATGATTTCAATGTAACTCCTTCAGACACTCCTATAATCCAAAATCCACCAAATTAAGTCTTTTATTAACCTATCACAAGGCTTTCTCTAAATGGATGAAGATCAAATGAAGATTTTTCCTTTTCTCACGGTATTTTTTTTTAGCTTCCATAGTTGACCTCCCTGGCATGAGACCACATTGATTTTTAGACATTTTGGTTTGTTGTCCAAGTCTTTGCTCCATCACTCTCTCCCATAGTTTTATAGTGTGACTCATAAGTTTCAGTCCCATGATAGTTGGTGCAAAGTTTCTATATTTCCTTCGTTCTTGCATATAGGTACTATAACACTCCTCCTTTTATCTGGCATTTTTTTACCCTTGATATGTTATTGAAAAGCCTAGTTAACCAAATTCATCCAATTTCTCCTACTCATTTCCAAGCCCCCATCAAAATACCATCTGGCCCCACAGCCTTTCCTATCTTCATTAGTGCCAATGCTTTCTTCACTTCTACTATGATTTTGCGAGTTTTAACTGCCGGTCTCAAGCCCATATAAAGGAGGATTGTGTTAGGTAGGTTGAGAGACGAGTAAAACCTTTTTGTCACAGTAAGAATTACACACAATCTGTTGCAATGTTTTGGCTTGCTACTTCAAGATGCATCTTGTTAGAAGCCTCTATATATCTGTTGAAAAGGGTTCCAACATGTGTCTGGTGTTGTCATGAAGCACTGTTTTAGAGGTCTATCTAGTTTAAATTATTCACTCAGGTGATATTAAGTTTACTACAAGGCTGGGGCTATGTTTTGGCAAGGGGTACCCCACACGGATTTTCGTGAGAGGTATCTTTCACACTCAACCTAATTTGACACTAATCTAAATAATGATCACCATAGAAGGGTTTTAAGTTATATTTTCATGAAATTTAATCCGATAGTGATTATTATTCAGATTAATGCCAAATTAGGGTTGGTGCTAATTCTTTGAGGGTTGGTGAGTGTGGGGGTTGAATTTTCCATGGGGTATCCCACGCAGTGCTAAAAAGGTTACATCTCTCGCAAATCTGTGAGGGTACCTTTTAGCAGAAGATAGCCCTATAATCCATATATATGTTCTGCTAATGCAAGAGAGGTCAACCCACTTGACTGCATGCTAATCATGGGACGGTGGTGTGATGGAAAGGTCTTATTGTGGATATGATTTTGAGTAAAAATCATCTCAACAAAATCATCGCATCATTGATTTACAGGCCTTAAAACAGTTTCTTAAGTTGCATATTTTATTAAATTTAATCCAATGATGAGTATAATTCAGATTAGTGTCAATCAGGGTGAGTGCTAATTGATTGGGGGTTATTGAGTGTGAGGGGCACTGATTTGTAATAGGGGGTCCCATGTGGTGGGAAAAAAGGTTACCTGTTAACAGATTGGGTGAGAGGTACCTCTTGGTAGAAAATGACCCTAAATGTGTACGGATCTAGACAAGATAGGAAACTACAACCAACCAGAATGTTAGGGCTTGTAAGACTTTGGAGGGTCTGCAGAAACTGACCAACAAATCAGAAGGTCCTAGAGGGGCTGGTGAACATCTTGTACCAGCCTGATAGGACTGGAGGGCACAAGTGTGAGCCTTCAAGGCCTGGCGATTACTGGCCCGAACATGAATCATACCTGGGCCTTCAAGGCCTAGCATCTAGTGCAGGAAGGCCTATAGGGCCAAACAATTGAAGTAGAAGAACCTTTAAGGTCAGGTAGCAGCTATAGACCTTTTTGGGGCCTGATTTTCTCATCAGGGCCCAATCTGCTAGTGAAGGCACAATATGCTCTTGAAGGCCTGTGATGCTTGAGATCTTCACAGCCAGCCAAGATTATAGCAAGGAGTGAATAATGGAGATGAAAAGGAGAAAGGAGACAATTGAAGTAGAAGAACCTTTAAGGTCAGGTAACAGCTATAGACCTTTTGGGGGCCTGATTTTCTCACCAGGGCCTAATCTGCTAGTGAAGGCACAATACGCTCTTGAAGGCCTGTGATGCATGAGATCTTCACAGCCAGCCAAGATTATAGCAAGAAGAGAATAATGGAGATGAAAAGGAGAAAGGAGAAGTCTAGAGGGACCTGTTCATGTGCCTAGACATGGCTCCGATACCATGTTCACATGAAGAAATTTGAATGCAAAGGAAGAAATAGAGGAATAGACGAATTAATTCTTTTTTTGGCTCCTCTCATCACGAGATTCACTCTCCTTTTATAGGCATTGAAGTGACATTGGGATAAAATTCCATATTGTTACAAAGACAACCCAAAACCTACAACTGTAAATACCCTTATTCCGCCCTCATCTCTCGATGGTACTAAGGGAAAAACAATTTTTCTTTATGGTAATTACAACAATTACTCCTAGATTCCTAGTAAACTGTTATTTCAAAAAAGCTGGAAATGCTAACAAGTTACGTGGAATATGTAGCTAGGGTGTCACATATATTTAGGGAGCGCTGAGTACAAATGTGGGGCCCATTTATAACACCCTACACCTCATTGATATGATAATGCATAATACCAATTACCAACTAAATATCACAAAATTTTGATCGATGAAAATGTAAACGTGGCAGGAGAAAAAAGACGGCATGTAATATAAGATATGATGGATCTTTTATAGGATCCGAGTGTTAGATAATAAATGCATGTAACAAGAAAAGGAGTACCTGAGAACTAACACAGACAATGATCCGTCCACAAGCAAAAGCAGTAGCTGTAATACTTACGGATGGGTTTTCACAGAGAGAGACAACCTACATATACATACGTTGAAGAAATTAGAATAACTTATTAGATCCCATCACAAACAAAAATTTCAAAGTAGAACTCAAAATGTAATTAAGCATTATATACTTCTTATTTGATAACAATAAATTCAGTAAAAATCGAAGAAATTTATAGTATGTACATCTAAATTAATCATGTTTGTTTGTTGCTTTGGTTGAAACAAAAGTTTCAAGCTGATTGTCAACCTGCCTAGCACAACCCTCCTCCTTTGTCCGGGTTTTTTTTTTTTTCTTTTTTTTAAATATTTCCTTTGTCCGGGCTTGGGAACAACAGAACTTCAATAGCAGAAGTTTTACACTGCCGAGTTATATATATCTATATTAATGAATTAAATAATTAGACAAAGGTGGTTGTAGGGTTTTTTTTCCCTAGGATTGGATTTTCTTATGGAGGTCCATAGTGTTAAAGCTCCTATGCCGGTATCTATTTAGTTGTTTTTATTACCACATCTCTACTTTTACCTATCTTAATGTTAAAATTCAGTTGCAGAAAAAGAAAAGAAAAGAAAAGAAAAGAAAAGGGCACATAAGACTGATGAAAATATTGAAATGTGAAACTGCATATCAAATTAGAACCCATATTTTAATCCCTAGAACTAACATCATATAACAAAATACATCTGAATGAGAATAAGACAACCTCTGTTTTAATCAATAGCTCATATGAGTAAGCACATATTTTTATTCCTCGCTCCTTATTTGTGCCGTATTTAGATGGGCCTGGCCCCTCCTAGAACAGAAGTTTTGTGCCTCAAAATGCTTTCACGGTTTGTTCTAAACTGATCAAGACAATCTTTAAAAATAAAAATAAAAATAAAAAAAATCCCCAGGAGATGAAGTTATCACCCAGTACATTCAGAGTGATCATTTGTCACCTTTCTTCCAAAAGAAGAATGAAGCACCCAATGGTCCACATCTTCCACGCGACAAACTAATCAAACTTGCCGAACACTGGACTACTCCCTCTGTTTGGCTGATTTGAAGACTTTCAGAAATTTTTTTTTTTTTTTTCATCCAATCCAATCCACTGGGATTCATTGTATGGCAGTCTTCTACCACCTAAGATGCTCTAATACCATGTTAAAGCATCTATTATAACAGTTTCTAAGGTTTCCTTCTTTAAGGTTTAGAAAAACCATTGAAAGAGAAGTAACTTATTAATAGTGAGACTCTGGTGAAAACCTAACACCTAATTTAAAAAAAGCACTTATAGGATGTTAAATTTTCCAAATATAGCGAATATACTCTGTCCTATTATAACCACCAACAAAAGTCATAATAATTTGGCCAAAAAAAAATGGTTTTAGGACTCAAACACCAAAACAGCAATTTGAAATAAAATTTCCCAAAAAAATAACAAAGTCAGAAGATAACATCTCAATTTCTTTCTCTTTTTCATTTTGAAAAATGAAAAATGTAAAAGATCAATGGGACAAAGAAAGTATTAGTAAGGCAGATCAAGCATAAGTCCTTTCTGTATTGAAATAAGAATGGATTCCGAATTTTCATTAAGCAACCTCAGAGGCAAACCATTCTCATTTTTTAACGATGGGTGAGAATTTTAATTCCTTAAGGTAGTTACAACAATAAAGGCCAGGAGTGTCTCTTGGTTGATCAGTTCCCATAAATTGTTTGTGAAATTAATTGAAGGTCACAGCAACAATTCTTTGGCAGCATTGACCCTCTCCTGTGCATACCTGTCATGATTTTCTAGGGACGACAAGCTAAATTCGTGTAGGCATAGTTTAATATAGTAGGTAAAAGCCTTTACAAGCAATGATCTGTAAAAATTTCCCTAAAAATGTGAAGTTGCCCTCTAAACCTTCTTTCTCCTTTCTCCAGGGCACCTACCACCTTACAACATTTGTCCCTATATTTTAACCATCATTACAAGAAGCAACTCTATATCATATTGCCATTCAGCAGTTTAACTCATAAAGTAAATTTATCAAGGTTAGAAAACTCCCCGAGTTGACTCTTAACTCTCCGAGTCATCTCGTTTTGACAAAGGACTGAGGCAAATACAAGGGAGGCTTAGCCGATTCCCTCAATTTAATAAGCTGTTGAACCATTTAATAGGTTGATATGATTTTAAACAATTTCAATGTTTATTTTCAAGTAATTATGCATGAGTTTGTAGTCATCAATTTAAAATTATGGCTGGAATGTAATTTGAAACTTATATTTATCTTTTATATATGATATTTGAACTAACAAATTATGTAATATGCAACATTTTTTTTTATTTTCCTTATTATACTATTTTTCTTTCATATATAAATATATTAATTTGAATCGATTATCATGAATGCATGTAAATAAATGTATATTTATATATATGAGGATTTTAAAAATTGAGACATTGGCTCTATCCAAGTCTCCTTTTTTTTTTTCATTGGACAAATCAAATCCTAGTCACGAGTTTTCCAAAGTTGAAATTTATCATAAAAGATTGCATAAAAAGAACCATAACTGAGACTGGTGATATTATTAGAGCAAATTTGATCTTCGAGGTTGTTCAGATTAAAACATAGCATTTTCCAATTACTAAATGCACTCTATTCAACTATTCACAGTCAACACAATCAAATAGTTGAAATAGATATGAGTTATGCAGTAATATATTTCAAAGCAATTAGGAAGAAAATAAAAATGTATAAACTTCCACCGAAAATCAAAGAATATATTACAATTAATTAACCATAAAGGGAATATACCTGCTTTGCAAATAATGCGATAGAGATGGATTGAGGGACAAGAGGATCGTTGATAATTTTAAGCAATCCACTTGTTTTTGCTCTACAAAACAACCCAAGAACAAACAGTGCATAATATTTACATACTGATCAGCACTGATAAGATGCCAAAACGTTCTTAACAACATATCTAAAAGCAAAACCAATCAAATTGTAGTAATAACAACAATAACAAAGGTAGAAGCATTTTTCTGAGAAAAAACATATGAAAAAGAAAGATTTATAATATGAAGTCTTTCTAGTTAAGCAAAAGGTTTAATCTCTCTCTCGTCATCAGGGATGAAAATATCGGCCGCTACGTAGCGTAGCGGCCGATATATCGGCCGTGGCGGCAGTTGCCGCCACGCTAAATTGGAATTAGCGGCCAACGCACCCGTAGCGGCCGCTACGTGGCGCTGGGGGGGGTTTTCGTTCTACCTTTTCAACTTTTTTCATCTTCCTTCCTCTTTTTTCTCCATTTTTACTGCTGTGAACCCTTTGTGTGTCCCCCTAGTGGTCCCAACTCCATTTTGTCAAGATTTGTTGCTACAAAATCAAGAGATTCAACTATTCTAAGGAATCTAAAGAAGATTCATCATCAAGGACTCATGGATTAAAATAGCGGGTGGCGGCCGATACATATCGGCAGTGTTAAACAAACCCCACCCCCCCCCCCACGACTTTTTCACTTTTTTTCAACTTTTGAGATTATTACTCTCTAACTACTATGAATCACAACTTTTAAGGAGGGGCACAGGTTCTGAAAGCAGAAATTCGATTTCGAAGGAAGAACTTCATAAAAAATTTCTGGTCCGGGGGCGCTGCCCCCTGGGCCCCCGCGAGCTGACCGGGCAGCTCGATCCCCGCCGGGGGATACCCCCGGACCCCCTTTGCGAAATGCATGTTTTAAAGAAGTGGCAATCATGAAAACAAAAGGATCCTACTTAACCATGATAGCTAGGCCTCTTTTACTGGTTGTCTTTCTTTGTTGTGCTTGGATGTCTATTATTATCATTATTTGTTAATATATGATATTAAGCATGTTTAATTATATTTGGAATGTGTGTAGTAGTATAGATATGGTTACCTATTACTACTAAATTTTAAACTGGTCTTAATTTAACTGTTTTAAAAGAAACCTCATTGTTAAATAACTAAGTGGGAGAGGCCCGAGAGGGAACTTCTTAAGTTCCCACGGTCTCCATCATTGTTTTGTAGGAGATGTAATTGATTTATGTGTTGACCTTGGAGTCTTCCTCTTAATCGGATGTGTCATCTTTTGAGAGGACGAGTGTTGACCACTTCATTTCTAAATTAGTGTTGAATGTTGAGTTGTTGAGTGTTGACCACTTCATTCACTTGATTGAATTTGAACCTTTAACCTTGAGGCTTAAAGTATTGACTATTGATTGTTCAATGTTCACTAATGACCTAACTCTTAAGTCTTATGCCTTTATTTCATGTTCTAGTTTTTTTTTTTTAATGAGCTTTTCATTACTTTCTAAGTTAGCATGACTAAAGAACATGAATACATGTGAAAAAACTAATCATTACTATTATTTTCTATTTATATAGCGATACAGGACCTTATATATTGAGGGCACCGCTACACCCCCTTTTCTTACTTACTTTTGCAAAAGAACCACATTTTCTTTCATTTTACAATTTTCTGGATTTTCTGGAATTTTTTCAGATTTTTTTGGTGAGTATTTCAAATCACACCGCTACGCCGCTACGTATCCCCGCTACGCTACGTATCGCCCGCTTCGTAGCGGTTTGGCGGCGGGCCGCTACGCCCGCCGCCACCGCTATTTTCATCCTTGCTCGTCATAGCAAAAGCTATTAGAAATAAAAACTTGCCATGTTGTATGTCTGATTGGGGATTGAAAAAAAAAGGCAACTAGTATATGATCTTTTAACGACAAAAACTTGGGTCCTTGGTTTTGCCATGCAGTGTTCTTTCCTTATAGGGATTAATCTGTATATGAGTGAATCTGAAAGAAAAAAAAAATTCAGTCTCTTCAGTAACAATAATAGACCATGGAAAACTATAATGTCTGAGGTGCTTTATCAAATCAGATCCAGAACTATGTTTCTAAATCTTGAGGTCTCTAGCACACTGGCATCAAAGTGGGATTTGCCTATCTTTCACCCCCAAAACTCCCCTGGATGATGTTACTCTGTCGGCAACAGTTTGGGACCTTTTCACTCATTACCAGGATGATGTTAATGTTGGTTTTTCAAAAGACAATTCAAGCCAATTGGACTGGTTGATCTCTATTCATCATGAAGATATCTCTACCAAGCAGCAGCATTTCTCATCCGTGAAGCTGCCAAGTGTTCAGCCAGCCTAACTATCTTAACTGACAGCAGAGCCCTTAAAGATGTTCTCCTGGACCTGAGCTTGGCAGAGTCGTTTTCAGGCCAGAAGACTGCATTGCTTGGTAGACGATCTAAAAGTCTCAGTTTGGAACCATTATCCTGTTGACACAAGGATTTGGTCCAAAACTGCATTTAATCTGAGAAATGTGAACCATATTGACATCAGCTCAATTGGAAACTGACGAGCTGCTGCTTCTCTTTCCTCTTTCCCGGGCTGTGGGATCCTCTCTTTTGTTCTTTTGATGCCCAGTGTGTGGCCTTTTCTTTCTTTCCCTTGCTTTTTGCCCGGAATGTGGGTTTTTTTGTAGGCTGTAGGCCTTTGTAGGTTAGCTCTGGCTTGTTCCAGGTGAGCAAGAGCTCACCCATCATTCTTTGTAGCTTGTATCTATACTTTTGGAAATATACAATCACTTAATTTCAGAAGGAAAAAAAAAAAAAACTCAAAAGAACTTTCAATCATGCCTTTCGTTGTGAATATCTATGGAAATTGTACAACCATATTACCGCCTAGTCATTGCTTAATCTTTTACTTTGATGTGCATCTTGCAATACACTAAGGGCCCGTTTGGATGTTTACAGAATAAATATTTACAGATTTAACTATTGCAAGAATAAGACAGTATAGAATAGAATAATGTAATATTAAAATGTTGTAATATTTTTGCTGCTTGGCAATTTTTGAAAAATATTACAGATTTTCAATTAAGTTGTTTAGAAGGTGCGATTAAAGTAAATTTTATTATTAGAATAATTTTTAATTAAATACTTTTAGTTTATATGTAATTTATCATGTCTAGATAAAAAAGTAGTGTGAAAAAATAAAGTTCAACTGCCACGTTTTTTTACCATAAGTTACATTTCTTTTATCATATAAAACTAAAGTAAAGTGTAGTAAAGTAAAGTCAATACAATAAACAACTACTTTACAACTCTCTCTCCCACTTTATTTCACCACACACTTCATCTCACCTTACTTTACCACACCTTTTACCATGATGTGACATCAATCTTTATTTTACTTTACCACCCATGTGAACAGGTCACTTTTTATTTACCATATAAAACTACAATAAAATGTGATAAAGTAAAGTCACACAAAAGGAAACTACTTTACCATTCCCTCCCGTTTTACTTCACCACATATTTTATCTCACCTTTACTTTACCTCACATTTACTGTGCTATGACATTTACCTTTACTTTACCATATATGTAAACAAATAGATCATGATGGATTTGGTGAACTATAGCATTTTCTTTATTCTACCACTTTGTAATTGTCATTTTGAAAGATTTTTATATTGTAGAAAGTTTTCTGCTGTAGGAAGAAATATTGAGTTTTTTGAAAGAAAAGAATCTTTTCTTCAGTTTTTGATTGGGTTACCAAACACACAAGATTCTTTTCTTTAGAAAATGAAGGATTGTGTGCTATAAAATATTCCTTTCTTGTGCATATCAACAGGCCCTACATCTTTTACAAAAAAAAAGGCTTGTATTACATCAAATAACTAACTCCTGAAATCTTTGTTCCTTATACAGAGACAATAACATCATACTCTATCAATGGTTTGGTTGCCTGGTAAAGAGTTGAATGGAAATGGAATATTCACCCAGAAACCCACTTTTGAAGTGAAATTAGAAAGATTGGTCATATGCACAATACTTACAAACCCACTTACTAAAATCAAAGGGATCCATCTCTCCAATCGACAGTGATATTAGAAAGTTGATCTAATGCAACCCAAGATAATCTACACAAGAGCCTACGCACTCACATGCATGGAGCACTCTTATTGGAGTTCAGAGATTTGAATTCATCTTCAGGGGCCCATAGTTAGGCCTATTGGAGCAAAAACCTATGAGCCCAAGTGATGCGGAGTGGGGTACCAAGTAGGGGGTGGGCAGAGACGGAGGGATCAGAGATGGAGGGTGGAGGTGGTAGGTCAGGCTTTCGCCTGAAAATTGGCCTCACGCCAAACTCCCCATCGCGGGAGAGGAAGAAGAGATAACTCTAAGATACCCAAAAGCACTCAAGAAAATTTTCATTAATCACTGAATAAGGAGCCAAAAGGCTTTACAATGCTTATATAGGAAAATGAGAAACCTTAGAAATAATCCGGACCATCCAACACATCGATGGCTAGGATTAAAACATCTGAATTCAAATAAACTAAAAGACATAAACCATCAAAATAACCCTAAATAATATAAAATAAATATAAACTAATGGCCTGATAGGTGGGTTGGGCCCAATGAACTGGTCGAGATGGATGTGCTGGGCCCATTGGCAGGTCAATCCATGGGGACCAAAGACATCACCAAGCCCACTTCAAGGACCCACGGGGTGAATGGCTGGTGTTAAGCCCTGTCAACCAGTGTTTTAAAACTCCGACTCCGCCAAGGTTTAGTTGAGCCGGGCCGGATCCAATGAAGCCAAATCTGGATTTGGGCTCACTTTTTGCCCCAAAAAATACTGGAGAGAGAGAGAGAGAGAGAGAGAGAGAGAGAGAGAGAGAGAGAGAGAGAGAGAGAGAGAGAGAGTTCAGATTTCAGAATGGACTAGATTTTAATTGGCTTAGAATGTTCTTTTTAGTACTTTCTTTCTTTTCTAGAAGTCCATGGTTTCTATTTAATGAAGTGCGCAAGTTAAGGTCTATGTTATGTCATTTGTCCTTCAACTCTTGGACTGATCAAGGAAAGAGATGAATTTGAGAAGGGGAAAAAAGAAAATAAATTTTATATGGGTAAATTGAATGGCCACAATTGAAGTTGTTTATCTGAATAGAAGGGCTTTCTTGTAAATGTTCTTAATCTAACATGCCTTGAGAAAAAACTTAGCTTAGGGTTGCTGACCATTTGAAGAAATAATTCCTCCAAAGAAGATAATTTTTTTAGACAATAAACCAAACAAGAAAGCAGAATGTAAGAATGAATGAACAAGAGTCCAAGCTCTAAAATCGCATCTTTAGGCACCTGAACAAACCACCACCCAGCACCCCCCCCCCCCCCCCCCCCCCCCCAACAAAAAAAAAAAAAAAAAAAAAACAAAAAAAAAAAGTTGCTCATGGCATGGCTAAAACTCTGCAGATGCGTGCGTGAGAGAAAGAGCGAGAGATAGAGATGTACTTCGTAGAAGATGACAATGGTAGTGGTGGGGAAGTGTTTTGGGGGTTTGAACCACTTAAGGGTTTTGAAATTTGAACCCTTTGGAGAAGTGTTGGGAATTGGGAATAAATGAATTAAGTTTGACAGTAAATTGGGAATTGATGTAGAAGCTGATGATCCAGACTTCCTAGATCCTGTGTTCGATCAATCCTTGGATTATTTGGATTTATTTGATCAGTCAAAGGGGTTTACGATCCATCTTAAACAGGACCCAATCAAGCATGAGCACAAATCAAAATCTGAATGGGCTTAAATTGAACCTTTCAAAGGAAAACAAAAGGCTTAAATTGATCTTTTAGATATCTAAATTTAATGTGGAACCAAGGCAAACCCAATTGAGTCCTAACCGAGACCGAATTGGGCATGTAAGGTCGACCCATGAGTGCACCTCTCCACTTAACCCTACATGCTCAAAAGGTGGGCCTCATAATCTACCTTAGAATGGGACACCCAGTGAATACAAACTACTGTTACAGTCACAGTTTACAATTTAGAAACCTCCCAAATAAAGAATCCAAGAGAGGATGGCATCCTTAAGTCAAGAAGCTACTCAAGGAGAGATTCAAAAGACGCAAGAGAACAGAAACCCACTCCAGAAGGGACGCCCAATTGGAGTTTTGAGTCTTAGAATCTTTCTAAATTTTTTTTTATTCCTTTCTTTAGGGCGTGTTTGGCAATTAACTAGTTAAGGGGAAGTGAATCCAGAGAAGAAAAGACAATGGGTCATATCAAAAATACACATTTTCAAAATTCCCACAATCTTTTTCGAAAAAAGTCAAAAAAGCAACCTCCTTTCTCCACTAAAAGACAAAAAAACTCCACCTTTTTATACAAAATGTCAAAAAGATTCCATACCGAACAACTACAAACAAAATACCACCATAACCTCTTATATTTTATTCCCTCTTGATTTGACGCTTGACTTCACTTTACTTCAATTCACCATACATCCAAACATGCCCTTAGCAATTCTTGAGTTTTGTAAGGAAAAGTTTTCTTAATTAAATAGGGTGGATCAATGGCTAGGGTTTGTTAGAGAGATCAGGGTTATTTTGTTGGACAACACTATATAAGCACTAGTAGGAGGACGTCCAACCCCAGCTTGGTATAATTATTTCTCTCTTCAATAAAAATTGCAAGTTTATTAAATTCCATCTCTTTTCCATTGGTATGAGAGGATGTCTCCCATGGATTGAAGACTATCAAAATGGAAGATTAGTGATTTGGGGTAAGCGATCTACTTTGCTCTGTGTTTGCTTATTTGATAGTTAATTCGGTTAGAGCTGATCTTTGATTTTTGGTTTGAGCTCATTAAATAGTCTGATTTTTGCTACCAGGACCATGTGAGGAATAGGGTGAGAGAGAGAGAGAGAGAGAGCTTACTGTAAGATTCGACTGAGTCCAAACTGAGCTGACCTGGTCAATACTCACTACTAAGTTCAAGTCGACTCGGACTCAGCCGAGCTTTCAAACACAACTGCCACCCTGATGCGGATCAGTGGATGGCATGATTGAGACTAGAAATCACATAATTGAGCAGCCATTGGCATACTTAAAAGCATTTGATCAAGCACAAGGGGTCCTAACTCATGTGTAAAAAGTCCTATCTAATTAGAGAAGCCAAAACAATCAAGGTTTTCTCTGTTTTCATCACCTAGGGACTGTTTTAATGCTCATCTCATTATAGGGGGGGATTTTGTTAATTCTGAAATGCTCATTTATGAAGCCAAACAGAAACAGGGTCTGCTGAAACTGATTTTAAGCCACAATTAGTGGGCCCAAAATGGACTCAAATCCACTTGGGTCCCCGACCATTAGAGTCACCAAGTATGTAGCTTCCAAAAGAGTGGGCCATGTGGGCCCCATATGCAATACCGTCCTGATAAGTCTGATAAGTCTGAACGACTGTGTTCTTTTGGAAACTCAGATTTCTTTGTTATCTCTTCTAATTGATTGCTATAATTTGTCAATTAGAATCCTAGAGGATGGTAATTATTATTAGAGATTTAGAGTTGCTATTTTGTAAATGTATTGGGATTTTGGCTATATAAACAGTCGATTATGCCTTCTGGACAAAGTTGACCAAGAGCATTGACAATGAAGAAGTTTATTTCCTTTTGAATTTAGTCCTTAATTCATCTTTACACCAAGCCTCTGTTTTGTGAGTGACAATTGTGCACCAAGATCTACCCTATTCAAAGTAGATCAGTAGATCGGCCATACTTTTCCTTGCCTATTTTAAATCCACTGGTAGCTCAGTTGGCAAGGCAGCTCCCTTCCACAAAAACAACCAGGGATCAATCCCTAGCTGTAGCACTAATGGTGAGGGACTTTTGGGGGTACGTGTGAGTATTTACCTTACCAAAGAAATATGAGTCACATACTGCCGCGCAGCAGTATTTTTGACAGTTTGCATACTATCTACAGGTTCCATTTACACCCATTACTGCATCACAACCCTTTCATTGGGCCCAATGGGCAAAATAAGGGGGTTCAACCAGCCAATAGGGCATGGACAAGTAGCCCCAATGCAATTATTTCAGTTATATGCTTATCATTCCATAGTTCCCCTTAGTTCTGGGTGGTCAAGTAATTCTCTTTATTCTTCTTCTTGTTGCATTAATGGCAATGATTAAAACATCAAATGTTTGGAAATATGATAAATCAATGGCTTGGTTGGAAATCAAGGTTAAAACCCTTGAGAATGTATGTGTATAATGACCAGATACGGCACAGTTTTGGTACAGACACACGCCATGGATGAGGCAAGAACACAGTTTTTACACATAAAAACTTAAGTAAAGAATACAAGATGACACAACACATTGCTTATTTTGAAGTATTCAGGTATCACATATATATATATGGAAATATTCATGCGCAATGTCCCCCATATATATATTTATTTATTTATATTTATATGAGAAATGGTCCTGTGAAGACGGTCTAACAATCATACGGTGAGGACCACCTGAGAACCACTTAGTGGGGCCCATCCAAATGGACCACACATACACAACCCCCCTATAGTCACTGAATCCCATGGATTCACACGGATCCAGTGGACTAGACCATTGGATTGAGAGTGAATTTTGTTTATTTTATATAAAGCTGTTAAACTTGTAGACCACGGACAAAGGGGTTAGAGGTATAAGATTGACTTCAAATTTGATATCTAGGTTGGGCCAAATTGGGTCTTTCGATCCCCCCTATCCCACGATCTATGAGGTCCCAAGGTGGGCTGCACTAGTTGGTCATCACCGTAAGATTGTGAGGACCATCCTCACTGGACCATTACCCATATTATATATATATATATATATATAGAGAGAGAGAGAGAGAGGATTGCTTTTCGGGGATTCTTCTTGTTGGGGGTTTTCATTCAAGGGACTAATCTAGGGAGGTCTAGTTTTGACACATTAGGGTTTAAGGTTTTGGCTTCTAGTTAAGGAAATTTGTATCAGCAATTCAGCATCCTTATCCATGTTAGGAGTTTATGATGAAATGTGTCCCTGATTTCCTCAAGGAAAAACTATGCTGAAAGGGCCAGCAGAGATTCATCATTTATAGTCGATTCTTTGTGCCCACATTTTACATTTTTTTCCTCTTTCTTTCCTTTTAATGAACACTATATTATTCATATAAAAAAAAGCATAGAAACAAACCTAGAATTTTATAACATCAATCCAAGAAAATTTTGCCAATTTTTCAGAAGTTGAATCAAGGGTTTTAGTTATATTAATAATGATGTTAGAAACAAGGACAATGAGTCCCAAGAAAAAAAAAAGAGATTATCTCACCTAAAGTTCTCTTCAGTTCCGGATACTTGTTTCATCAACCTAGCAACCTGTCGCTCACAACCACTGAAATCCTGTCCAAATGTTCTATAAAAAATAAGCTCAGCAGAATGGAAAGAAGATAATTTGCTATCATGGAATAGACTTCTTTGAGACTCAATACCAAACTAAATATGTGAAGATTCATACTAAAAACCAACACTCTGAGAAGGTTAAGTATCTTTGCAAATTTCCTATCAAGCACACATTGGATACCTTCAGATGGAAGCAATACTACAGGTGGTATCTTGGAAAACAACAAAATTTACTGACTGTTTCAATTTGTGAACGAGGTAAATAAATAAAAAAACATAAGTTACACATTCAACAGCATGTGATTCAAACCTTTCAAGAAAAAAAAATCATTGTTAAAAGTATGATAGTAATGAAAAAATTATTAAAGACAAAAGAAAAGGACAACTAAATGCCAGCAACGCAGCATAACATAGGAGGGCAAAGAACCTTATTGGAGTTCAACTTCAATTTATGATTCATTTCAGTTACTTCCTCATGCTTCTGAATTCTCACCCTCTCTGCACTTAGTGCAGATTCTGCAGCCTTAAATATAATTCCTGTTTCATACATTTGCAAACTTTTAGCCTTGAAAAACAAATCAATAAAAAAAAAAAAAAAAACATGAAAATGAATAAACATAGTAATAGAAACCCACGGAACTAAATCTCAAAGCACAGAAAATGTTTGTCTACTAAATATTCACTACACCTGTTGACTGCACAATAGTGGATTCATTAGATCCAGTTTTTCTGGGCTGTCCACCTTCTTTCTCCTCTTTTGTATCGGTGTTCCTCTTTGGATCCATATTTAACTTATCCTCCCTTTCTCTAGCTTCTCGAGCATTCCTCTCAGAATCCAAAGCTGCCTTACGAGCTTCTTCGGCTGCTCTTGTGGCCATGAGCCTTGCCTGTATCAAATAATAGCAGCAATATACAACATTTAGAATAATAACTCATTGAATTCCTAGCAAAAACGAAGGGAAACAAAAGATTCATTTGCAAGCGGATTTATTATTAACATCGGACCACCAAATCACCGAATGAACACGAAAATAGCAGAGAATAAGATCAGGCACAGCTTGTAAAAAAGCATAAAGAACTGAGAAATGCAACCATACAAATGGCACAGGAATTTTTGGTGTCCCAAATAAACCCAATGACTGAAAAAAAATACTAAAGGGCTGCATCTAAGTACTAACGAATGTGTTCGGATTTACAAAGCTTGTGAAAAAAGATTACACATCATTCATAGAATCATAGGTACAATTTCTATTGGAAGTTATGTCGTATTGAGGAGCACCATAATGATGAAATTTATACCATAGTATCAAGCAGCACCATACTAGATAATTATTGCTTTTTGACATTTGTGTAATTAGGCTTAATCATTGATGATTGATTGTAATTTCTGATTAGGTTGATTAACTTCAATTATTACTATCCTTAAACTCGTAAGTATCTGTAATCAAACAATGTATGAGGATCGAATCGTGAATAAATGGAGCAGTCTACCACCCAGATAGACTATCTCATTCTTCTCCATTCCCCTTCTCCTTCTCAACATGGAATCAAAGCACGGACAGGCCAGCCAACAGCATTCAGCCTGGCCCAACGCCCGCCCAGGCCTTCTAGCAAGCCAGCAACACCAATCTGTGAAGGGCCTTTTTGCTCTCATAAAGCATCTTCTTTGCTGATGTGAGTGGTATCAGGCTATGGCCTACCAGCCATTTGCTGTAAAAAATGTTTTTATGGGATCATCAATATTTTTTGGTAATCAAATTTGCTTATGGCATGAAGGTATAATCATTTCCGTTGATAGCCATTTTCTCCAAATAATGCCTCCATTGTGGTAAATCAACGCTTGGTAACCCATCTATAAGTGAAAAGGCAAGATTACACAGTTGTCAATTTTACTGTAGATCCCAGTTGTCAATTTTGTTTGAGATCCCATTTAGGTTTGACTCCAAAGTCCAAACTGAAATGTTTTCGGCCATTCAACATTTTGGTGTTTCATTTTGGAATTGTGCTTCAGAAAATAATTAAAAAAATTAAAAATATATAATATGAGAGTTCTTTTTACAAAAAAAAAGTGAGAAGAGCATATACACTATATAGTTAACTAATTTTATGAAATCAACATTGTCAAGTTCTATATGTACAACACATAAATGAAAGTCAAACCCTGTCGTGGTGAAAGAAACAAGGAAACAAAAAAAGAATGAGGGGGAGAAGTCCACCCCTAAATTGCAAAGGAAGAAGCCTTCCTTCTGCAAAGGTGGTTTTGTGGAGATTAACTTTCCTCTACCAGTTTCGATTTCCTGGCAGAGCTTCATTAAAAATTAATCAAGCTGTGTGGTTTTGTGGATTTGTTGAATGGCATCAAGTGCATGAGTGGAAACAGCTGCATAACAAGAGATGTATATTCCATCTAGAGTGTCATAAAAGCATAGTAGTGATATTGAATAGAATTATCACCTTGATTGTATTCCCGATTTCAAATTCAAGTTGAACGAGCCGAATTTTCTTGTCGATGAACCCATTTAAGGTAACCCCACATGGCCTCAACAGTCTGATATGGTCGTAAATTCATTGCAATCTGTGGTTCCATAAAACTGAGTATCCAACTCACGACAAGAGCATTTGTGATCACCCGTGGATTTTACTTCAGACAAATCTGTGGGCTTAGAAATGATCCATCAGTAAATCTCCACATTTCTCTTCCTTGGAACAAAGAGACTAAATTGAAATCCTGATGTATGGTTGGTTTTTAATCATAAATTTGAATTAGTTGAATCCTTCAAGGAGCAATTCAAGCATCCCAAGATGGCCCGCAAGGGTCCCGACAAGTTTTGATTGAAAACTTGAGCCCAAACAGTTCAGATTTTAGTTTAAAATTATACAACAGGGACTGTTTTGGGAAAACATAGAACTACAGGGAATGTTTTACAATTTTACAGAAAACTCAGAACATAAAAGAGATCTCACGTGCAGCTGTTTTGGAGCCTAGGTTTAGTGGGTCAAAACTGACCTAATCCAAGAAGTTAAGACCTCTTTAGGTTTGCCTGGGAGTTCACTAAAAGGTCCAGCAGTTTCTTTCATCAAAGAGTGGGCCATGTGGGGTCCACAGCCAATCTACTCCAAAGTGTTTTTGACAACCAGATCTGATTGCAGCACGGATTTTCTTTCTTTATTTTTAGATTTGATTCAAATTTTTTTTGTTTAGAAATTGTATCTAAAGACTTCTATTAGTGATGAGACTCTAATTAGTAGGGTTTCCTAGGGTTTTAGGAGTGTTTTAATGCATTATAAATAGATGTTATGGTCGTCATTACTATCGCAGCTATAGTACCCGAAAATAATTTTTTTCCAAAAGCACAGTTTTGCTTTTTTTTTTCCTCTCTCTTGTATCATGTGGATGATAGGAGATTGAGTAGGCTCTTTAAGGTCAGATTTTGGGGTTTTTTCCAGCATTGTTCCTTCACCGTTAATTTCTGGATTTCTATTTCTTTTACTGCATATTGGTGTAGTGGCTGGATTATTTTTGGTTTTGGTTACTTGGGCCCTAGACAATCCGATAGCATCAAATCGGGACTGCGTCAAATCCCCAAATGAAATAATTTTTTCCATCAAATGTTATGGATAACGTTTCAATTTTGTCCAAAAGAGCCATCACAGATCTACTGTTTCATGACTCAAATCTGGATGAAGGGCTAAATCCAAATCAATTGGTAAAATCTGGAAATCAGCATTGGTGATTCTGGAAGTAAAAACTCATACTGCATTTAACTTTTGTTTCCAAATGAGACAATATTCTGACGAACATAAAAAAATCCCATTTCTCCACTAATTTCCAATGAAATCTATCAAAGATACAAGATTTTTAACGGCTGTGATGAAATACAAGACTGTTTTTCACCTAAATTGAAGAAGGGAGAAGACACAGACCTCCTATTGTCAAAAACCAAGAAAAATATTTTCTGACTAGTTGCAGGCTTCCTCTTGAGCTTTTGATTAGATGATGTGTGTGCCCACAGGTGGGTTTGCACAGTAAGAAGAACGGGCAGATTTCATCAAAAACCAAGAGAGAAGATTTCCTTAGTTCTGAGATGCTTTATTAGAAAATGAGGACAACTTCAGCAACCAAGATTTTAGAGGGTATCTGAGACAAGGGAAAAAAAACTTGGGCTCAAGACCGACTCGCTCGGCCAAATCTGAGTTGAGTCGGGCTGAGTCCCAATTTAAAATAAATATAGTTGTCCAAGTCTCATGGGACTCGGCCAAGTCACATGGCCGAGTCCCATAATTCAATTCCAAGTCCCATAGGACCCGACTCGTTTGGGGCTGAGTCTGAGTTGACTTTTTAATCCATGATCTGAGATGCTACCCTTCACATAAGTCATGAGACGAATATTTTTTTAAAGTTCTGCAAGAGCTTTCATTGACGTAGTCAATAGACAGTCTGCATGCAATTGCGGAATCCTGTATGTGCAATTGATCCTTCTGGGATTTTTACTCCAGAAAGATGGCTCACTTACTGTGGCACTCAAACCATGACAAGAATGATAAGAATTCGGAGTCGAATGCTTGCCTGCATTAATCAGCCCCTTAAGCTTTTAAATAGCTTACTAGATGATGGGAATATGAAGTTAAAAAGGGCAAGTACAAATCAATCGCCAGCCTATTCAGCCCAATCAGTGGCAATTACAATAAAGAATGATATATGACTATCCTAATCAGTATGGCGCATGTCTGCTCAGTATCATACAATGGTCTTCATGTTATGTAGTCCTTCATGACAACATCAAGATGTAAGTACTACTTAACACACCATAATTGATTGTGCATAGGCTTTGTATTTGATTGTTTTAATTAGGTTGATTGATTTAAATTACTGTCCCTAAAATCCTAATGGGTATGTAATAAAGCAATGTATATGGAAAGAATCATGAACTAAACAAGTTTTTTTAAAAAAAGAGTCAATTCATGCATAAATGAGAGGAAAGGGCTGTGACGTCAACAAAGGATAAAAGACATATCCATTGAGAAGACGCTACCATTCCTCACATGGCACACATGACCAACCGCTAGATGATGGACAACCAATCAATTCATGCATGTATTAGAGGAAAAGGATGTGACTTCAACAAAGGATAAAAAAACCAAATCCATTTGAGGAGAAAGAAGACTTTCCCATTCCACATGTGGAATACAAGATCAACCACTAGCTGATAGACAACCCAATGATGGATTGTGCCACAAAGGACGTAATTAACCCTACTGCACTAGTTATAGGTTATTGACATCAAATTAACAAAAGCAAAGAGCCTATTGATCTTGTGCTGACTAGTTTCAACATAATATTCAATAGTGATGTTAATTTTCGTCCCAAAGCAGTGTTTCAGTTTGATTAGTTGATTAAGAATGTCTTTCTGATGATAAAGGATGACATCCAAATCACAGTGTATGGTGTTATGGGTTAAATGCAATAATAACAAATGCAAGAGTGGTCAAGCAGTTGATTCCAGTCTACTATGATGTTCCATGGGGTGGTTGTGTGTTTGGCTAATTAAAGAACTGGTGCCAGCATACAGTGACATCATGCATCATGGGAATATCAGAGCTAACCTTTGATATACTTCGCTAAAATGAATTTATTTTGGTAATAAAAAAAAGGAAGCATCCAAGGTAGCACTTCCTGGGTATTCCCAACAACTTTTAGTAATAATATGAGTTGCAAACTTCCTAAGAAATAAGAGGCAACAGTAATTACCGCTGCCGCTTCTGCTTTGGCCTTCTCTTGTCTTGCCTTCTCCTGTCTTGCATTTTCCTCCTGGAGAGCTTTCTCCTTTCTCTTCGCCTCTTCAAAAGCTGCATCTGTTCTAATTCTATGTTCTTCAATTTGGGAAATTTGTTCATGATCCCTTTTAACAACAGATAAATGGCTATCAAGAGCTTCGGCCCTGCATTGGGAGTGCGACCAACATACCATTAACAGAACTTGTTACTGAACCAGTTCAAAACTACCTAGCCATTGATGGATGGCATGCAAGCAAGATGGTAACCGGAAACTTAAATCTCAAAGGTAAAACAAGAAAAATACATCATACAATAACTCAGTAATGGTCCAACTTAAAGCCATCAATAAAGAGAGGAAACAATAATCCCACATGAATTCCACAGAGAAAATCTAAATAGAATAGACAGCACCATAATATCTCTGAAAAAAATATCAAGAGCTATGATGCATATCAGAACAAGTATTACAGCTCTTTCAGGTTGTCCATTGCTTATCTATCAAATCGAAATTCCATGCACAGAGAAGCAGAGGAAAATCAATAAAAAGAAAAGCACCAGATTTCTGTGTAATGGGAGTTGACTATATGAATCATTTGAAATCATGTATAATCAGGTTCAGTGATTATATCATAGGCTTGAAATGTGAATAAAGCATTTCAAACTACTACTAATACTACTACTACTACTACTACTACTAATAATAATAATAATAATAATATCATCCTAAATTTAGCCTGCTAATAATAATAATATCATCCTAACTTTAGACAGCTCCAGTCAACAGGTTTGACAATTCCAGTCACAGAATGATGCTTATTTAACTCCAAACTGTGCCAGTTGTCAGTTCAAACACGAAAACATACAAACAGGAGGTTCAGAATATATTCAGACAGCTGAGCCCCATAGATGGTGGAAACATGCAATACCAGGTGGAACGAGCTCACAGCTCTATTTAAATAAATTTAAGGGAAGATCAAGACATGCAAAAAAAGAATATTTGGGGTGGGATGTTCTAAAACTAGAAAAGAATCATAGATTCCAAGGCATTAGGAAAGCAACCTGCCACATGTAAGATGCGATTCTTCCATAGTACATAATAAGTCTCTAAGAACCACCATTCTCTATGAGCTGCCAACTTTGCTCGATTCAATGGTACAGAACACATGGTTTGGCCACGCCACGAGATATGCTTGTAGAATTCCAAATTGATCCAGGGTTTAGTTCAAAGAAGAAAACCTACAATACATAATTAAACAGAATTCTGTTTAATTCGACCTCAACATAGTTGGGACAAGGCTTTGATGATGATGAAGAAAGCCTACAAAACAGGAGGTGCAATAACATTCCAATGATTAAGACCCATCGTAGCGGAACTACGCAATTAGGCAGCGTAAGACGGTCATAGGTATATGCCATAATTGATATGCACAAATAAGTTTGATGAAATAAGTTGTAAAAGGTATGAGACATAGAGAAAGATAGAAGAAAATTTAGAGGTAACGGGAAAATGAATAAGATCACACAGACTATGGTAATGTGGAAGTGATGTGCTTCATCTAACACATGACAGATTATCGCATTTTATGTTAATAATTTTCCAATAATCTTTACAAATTTCCATCCTTCTTAACTTGCCACTTTCATACAAATTAAAGTCCCAAAAGCCATGGTAAGCTTCCTATCGCCATTAACAATTTCACAACCTTCATCTGGGTCAGCTTTTTTAGCTTTTACTACGTAAGGAGAATTTTCTCCTACGAGCAACGGGATGTGGGAAAAATAATCCCGACCTCCATAAAGCGGGAACACCCCCCTCGAATTAAACACAAGGGCCCATGACGAAACCTCCATAAGAAAAGAACTTCCTTTGACTCAAATATATAATATGGCTATATTGACATCATTAAGGCATGTATGAAGGATCAATGACTAGTGTGAGAACTACTTGCAGGGAGACCGATGAGTTTCAAGAGACCATAAGTTTGCATTAGGGATTAGCTTTTAAGCCCTTATTTTTTGCACCGATTATGGACGAGCTAATTGCTCATACTCAAGTAATGACACTTTGGTGTATGTTGTGGGCAAATGATATAGTGTTAGTGGATGAATCAAGAGATGGCGTAAATGCAAAACATGAGAGATGGCAATAGGAGAATCTAGAATCCAAGGGCCAAAATAAGTCATACAAAGACGGATATATGAATTACAACTTCAATGTGGATGTGCAAAGAGATGTAACTCAAGTGAGAATTAAGGGCCAAAAGATTTTAAAAAAAAAAAAGATTTCTTCTAATACCTTGGCTCTATAAGAGCTAAGGTATTAGAAGAGCTAACATAGGTCATAGGATACAAGCTAAATGGTCAAAGCAGAGATACAAGCTAAATGGTCAAAGCAGAGACATGCTTCTAGAGTGCTCTATGATTAGTGCATTCCAACAAGATTGAAGGGAAATTTTTGCATGACAACGATTAGACCAGCTACGACCTAAGGAGCATAATGTTGGTCAAGTAGGAAACAACACATGCAAAAAATGAGTGTAGTAGAGATGAAAGCATTGAGATGGATGAGTGGTAAACCTAGGAAAGATAGAATCAGAAATGAGCACATTCGGGAGTATTTAGAGGTAGCATCAATAGATGATAAATTGAGAGACATTTAAAATGATCAGGCCACCAATGGCACCGATGAGGAAAAGATTCTCTATGCATGTTGATAGCCCCCTCTAGGCCAAAGACATGGATGGACATAGCATCATAGTAAGGATATATCTAAAATAACTAGAAGTTATTAGATGATTTGGCTTGGGATAGGCTAGAACGGAGAAATAGAATGGAGAAACGAAATTCATGAAGTCGGCCCCAACATGGTTGGGATAAGGCATTGATGGTGATGGTGGTGGTGGTGGTGGTGGTGGTGGTGGTGATATAATGTGGCTATATTCCATTACTTCTAAGTAGTTGGGTTAAGGCACTGATGGTGATGGTGGTGATGATGATATTGACGGCTATATTCCATTATTTCTAAATTTTCAACTTCCACCAATTCTAAGTGCGTAATAAAAGGATGCATGATTTTTAGTTTGCAACCCAATCAAGCTTAGGCACTTGATTCGCTCTGTATCTATATAAAGACTTTAATGAAATGAACATGACACAATGACAAACTTCACTAATCTCATTAACTTCCACAAATTCCAAGTGCCTCATAAAAGCTCCATGATTTTAATTTGCATCCCATTTAAGCTTAGTGTCATAAACCGAGTGAATCGCCTCAATTCAAGCCTATACGGCACTTGATTACATCCCTTGAACTAGCGAGTCAATCTTCCCCAATAGTGGTCTAACCCTTGGACCAAAAAATCACACAAAAGGCTTGCACACTCACACAGTACACCAAGAAGAGAGAACACTTAATAGAAGAACTTCTAATGCTTTCTCAGCCTCGCTTGTTGTAAATGAATGGAGTCCACGAAAATTTAAAATTCTACTATGTACAATGAATGGCCAAGATTAAACCACATGGCACTCATTCAATGGATGAGAACTTTCTAGATCCTCATTTAAGTAAAAATTTACAAAACCCTATCCTAATCCTACACTTATCTATAACATTCTAGAATATTCTACACGTCTCAATGTTTTTCCATAACTTACAAGAATACTCTTGATAAGTCTGCATCACTCAAGATCACCCTAGAAACTTCTAGAGAATTCCAAATCCTTCCATCCATCTGATCATACTTGTGTCCCACTTGGACGGAAATGGTGCCCTTGCAACTCCAAGAAGCCTTTGGCACACCATCATGCATCTCATCACATAACATTAAGCTCTTGATTCATTCATACATTTATACATATAGACATTAGTGCTAGACTCAACCTAACCTTGCTCTATGGGATCCACTTCAATTTTATCCTGATTCATTTCCTCAATGCAAGGTGCTTTCTCACAGAAATCAAGAAAACAGTATATAAAATTTCTTATCCATGACAAACAAAATTGTTCTTACTATAAAGCAATGAACCTGGTATTTTCTGCAAACTTGACTTATAAAGAGCTTTTGATCAAGTTGATTGGGACTTTATCAAGTATGAGTTCCAATTATGGGCTACGAGATTACAGGCAAAAAGGAAATTAAGGACTTCCAAGTATTCACTAAGTGATTCTAAAAGGATCCCCAAAAGGAGTTTTTATATGATCTTATGGTATGTGGCAAGGTGATTTATCCAGTCCCCTTTTGCTTTTGATGATTGAGACCCTTATAACAAAAAGGCTACAATAGAGGATTAATAAAGAGTGCAGGGGTGGAGGATATAAGGTGGAGATGTAGATAGGAACTTGACTTACGTATTTCCCACGATTTGAATTACTAGGAGGATAGTTGGGTATTCACTTCCCATCTCCCCTTGATTCACTTTCATCAAGGAAAGATCATCGAATGGTCAGTTTTTAATAGTCACCCTTTTTCTTCAATTTTAACCACAATTAGGAAGAAAAATGCTCACCTACAAGCAGACCACATACGACTCATGAGGCCCACATAGATGCATGCCTATCTTTGCAAGGATGACAGATGGAAAGGTCTGGATGCGGTACAGTCCGAAAGGAATGGGGCCCGCTGATGGACCCCACAAGGAAATCTTCTGTTGATTTGCTTGCTTTAATTAGGTCCTTAATTTAGTTGATTTGATTTTGATTTGATTTAGTGAGAGAGATTCTCGTGAGAGATTTTAGTGATGAGTCATTCCTTATTTAGGTGACTCCTCTATTATATATAGGGGGAACTCTTGGTTATAATTATGCTATTGACAATAAGATTCTTGAGTACTGTCGTGAGCTATTCTTGGGTATTCCCATCCCACTTGCCTTAGGACTTGAGTCTAAGGGCTCGATCGCACCGTCTGAGGTGGTGATCTTTCATTGATCGTGGCTAGGCTGCACCAGGTCTCCTTATGAATAAGAGTCAGCCAAAAAGTCCACCTCATCATATTACCCTAGCCCTTGATTTAACAACCTTAAATTTTAATGCCATTATAACCATAGGTTTTTTTTTTAGATTAAATCCAACGGTGAGTGATGGTTGAATGTGTAAAAATGGGCCTCATACCACACCATGGGATGACGAGTGTGAGAGGGGCTGCGCTGAGCTGAGCTTTGCTGCACATGCAGTATGCACGTAGGAGAACATTTTCCCTTTTAGAAAAACAGTCTCAATGCATAAGACTTCAATCACCTGAAACAAGCGTTCTCTCTTTAGGGGGTCCACATTTGTCTATAAGTAAACCCTAGGCCTACAAATGACAGGTAACAATGGATTTTACGCTACTATAAGCAACATCTAACTTTACTGCAAGAAAGATAATAATAAGAGAAATTTATCTCATGCAACCGACCCACCGCCTGGTACAATAGCAAGGCAAGCCCTCTTTCATAGAGGGGGGCATGGGTATTTACTTTCAAAGAGAGAGGAAGGAAAAGGTATCTCACATTCCACGTTGGTATTGCATATGCAATCTTCTGTATTTTTCTCTCATCGCTTCTCTTTCTTCTTCAACCTTAGCAAGATTTGAATTCGACCACTCAGTTTCGCTCCTAACGTTTGCCTCCAAGGAAGAACGTGCATTCCAGATTTCCTCCTGCCAAAGAAAGTGGTGATAAGAACCAATAAATAAATAAGAAAGGAAAAAAAAAACCAGAATAACAAACTGCTTGCTGTCAGAGAGTAAAAAACAGTAACTCTCTTGACAACACTCAACTAATTCATCAAGCTATAATATTAAAGCATTGTAATAATGAATTAGTTATTACCACTATGCAATAAACCATCAAAATCAGTAGATCCTGGTCAGGTTCTTAGTAGAAAGAAGAAATTCAGGTTTCGCTTCTAATAGAGTTTTTCATAGAATTTAGCGAGTGAAAATTAGAAGTTCAAAAACCACTTGTCAAACTAATTGCCACATTTACACAGTGGGGCAAGCCTAATTGGGATAGCAAACAGCCATCTCGAAAGGAAAACAAAGATAGCAAACAACCACCATTTAGATCATGAGAAAACAATAAAACTAATGGTATGTCAAATGTAACATCGATTCTCAGAAACAGCTAGTTTCTTTTGTTGTTCAAAGGAACAGCTGGTGCATCATGGGAATGTAATATTATTAATGCTTTCAATGGTGGGAATGTATCACTGAGAAAGCAAAACATACAAATATGACGCAGTTTTCCAGAAATTGATAACTTTATGTACAAGGTTCTTCACAATTCAGAATTAGCATACACTTGAACTCAAATTATGTGTCCCTTTGTTACTTAACAGAAGCCGCATCCACATGTACCTGTTAAATAGAATTCTCTGCGAAAGGGCAGGGGCAATGTTGTTCCACTGATATTAACAAATAGTTTGATAGTCATTACAAGTGCAGAGAATCAGGGTTACCCAGATCACTGAATAGTAAATAGCGATCATTGTTCGCTTCATGTCAATAATCATCCTGGTTTGCTCGGGTTAGGAAGAGATAAATAATAATTGTATATCACTAACAATTCCTTTTAATTTACAAGTGCGCCATCTTAGAAAATCTAAGATTTCAAGCCATTGATCTGGTGGGGCCCGGTCCAAATTTGAGTTTCATTTGTAATTTGGATATTAGATTTCGAAAATTTGGATTAAATTTTAAGTGGATCAAGAGCAGGGTTTAAAAAACAGACTCGGGACCCGACTCAACCCTGGCCGAGTTCAAGTCAACTCGGCCAAGTCAGGTTAAGTCCTATGTAAGCATAAAAAAAAATGGGTATTCTGCTCTCTTGTAACTCAGTCCCAAGCCCCATCCAACTGGTGAAGTGTAAAAAAAATGGGGAACCCAGCCAACTGATAAAGCATAAAAGGGGGGAAACAGAAAGATGAAAAGATGATGGACTGAGATGAAAAGATGATGGACTGAGTGCAGGCGGGTCAAGTCCCAACAGTGTGGGGAGAGAGTGATGTGTGCACTCTGGCTCAGCTAGGACCGAGAGCAGAGAAAAGGAAAAAAATGAAAGAAAAAAAAGAAAAAAGGAGGAGAAGAAGAAGAAGAGCATACCAAGAAGTGGACCACCAGCAAGCAACAGTGAGCCGAAAACTGTTGGCTGCATCAACTGGACTCCTCTTCTTTCTTCTCTCTTTCACAGTTTCTCTCCTTCACTACTGACATCCAGAAACCCAACTCCCAAAAAGGTATGCTTTTTTATTATTTTAATTTTAAAGGATGCTCTCTCTCGGCCATCCAGCTGTCCTTTTCTCTTTTACTTTTTGTCTTCTTCTTCTTCTCCCTCCCTTTCTGTTTTTTTTTTCTTTTTTTTCAATGATGCATCAATTCCAACTCGCTCGAGTCCTGTGGGCCTAAGGCCACACCCGGCCAGTTTTTTAAACCATGATCAAGGAATGAATCCTGGACCAAAATAATGTTAGATCGTCTGATATTGCAGCCCAAAGAGAATCAACCCACAATTCGGATCTCTATGAGAAAGATCATGATACACAGAGTTAAGTCTAGATAACCCTGTTGAGCATCCTGTTCCGCAATCTCAGGTGCGTCATATTAACAAAATTCTCAAATTTTCAAGAAAACTTCGCAAGTTACACAAATGTTTTGATGAAAATATCCTAGCTTGAAATTGTCAAATTACTGAATGTTCACAAATTATTTATGAATGGTGAACAGAACATCATGTACTGGAAACATGTCCATAACATGATGGATAGTAACTTTAGTCAACATCAATTTTCACAAACCAGGTTGGACAGGTGGGATATAAAACTAATTGATTTAACAATCTCTAGGGTTTTATCCTAAAGTTCAAGAAACCCTAAAGGAATAAAAAGAAGGAAAAACCAAGAGGAGAGGGAACTAAATGAAACAAATAGGATTGAAGTGTTTCCTATGGTGGAGCAACACTACCAATATATTCATTATTATATTTTTGAGTAAAAAGAAAATACTTGTCTTAGTCTGCAACATCTCAACAATTACAATTAAGTTCTCGCTGTAACTCAACACTCCCCCGTCAAGGTGGTGCATAAATATCTACCATGCTCAGACCATGCATATGATAACTTTCCTCTTGAAACTGCTTTAGTAAGGAAATCCTCCAATTGTTCATATCTGTGTATGTACTTCATTTGATATCTTTGTTTTCAATCTTTTCTCCAATAAAATGAACATAAACTTCAAAATGTTTTGTATGTTCGTGGAAGACGTGACTAGTCACAATCTGCAATGTTGAATTGCTATTAGAATGTAACATTGCAGGCCCTTTATATATAAATCCCAAATTATTTAGCAAATTCCATGACTACAACAATTCAGAAGTTCCAAGTAGTGTTGCTCGATACTCAGTTTCGAAACTGGATTTAGATACCACAAGCTGCTTATTACATTTCCAAGAACTGGGTTTCCACCTACCATCGTATAATAGCAAATTGTTGATCTATCCATCTTTGGATCTACCCAGTCTGCGACTCTGCATCATTATAGACTTTCACACTAAATGGCAATGTTTAGATTACAAAATCTCTCGTCCTGGTGACTTCTTGAGATGCTTCAAAATCATTTATACAGCATTTGTCCTATTTTGGAGCACTCATGAACAAACTAAAACACGAACGGCATAAGCTATATCTAGATGAGGTATTATAAAGTACTCCTACCAATCTTTCATGTGATCTGATATCATGAAGGTAACTCTCCTCGATCAGCACTAATAACGTGATTCTGCTCAATTGGGGTATCTACAAGCTTTGCTCCTAACATTCTCGCTTCTTCCAATGGATCAAGAGTATATTTCCGCCGACATATCACATATCACAATACCTTTCTTTGACCTTGAATATCTCAACTCAGTAAGGTCTTTGATTTCAAATTCGAAAAGATGTTTCTTTAACCTCTCCGCCCCTTTCATATCATTACTAATAATAACTATGTCACACAATTAAAATAGTTATCCTTAAGTCATTCCATTTCACAAACAATGTGTGATCAGCATGACACTTCCTTTAACCTATCTCTAACAATCTGCTGAACCAAGCTCATGGAAACTACTTTAGCCCATAGAAGGCTTTTTCAATAGACACACCATGACAGTGTGATCTTTTAAGGGAATTATCGGGGGCAATTCCACGTGGACCTCTTCCCGAAAATCTCCACAAAGAAACGCATTTTTCACATTCACTGGGTAGAAAGGCCAATCCAGATTTACAGCAACAGAGAAAATGACCCGTACTGAATTTAACTTTGCCACATGAAATGTCGCAAAGTAGTCCATACTCCATACCATATGTCTGAGTGAACCCTTTTGCCACTAGCCTTGCTTTATATAGCTGAACTATACCATTAAGATTATATTTCAATGTATACACCCACTTACATCCTATTACAAGCTTACCTTCTTGAAGATCAACAATACCCAAAGTTTAATTCTTATCAAATGCATGCATTTATTCCATCATCGCAGCTTTCCATTCAAGTTAGTTTTATCTTCACCCATTCAGAATAATTTTGCAACTGCTTGTCTTGAATTTATTAATTGTGATGTATGGGGAATAGCTCATGTAATATCGTGTTTTGGTTATAAATATTGTCCCCTATATTGATCGTTTTAGTAGATTTACTTAGGTTTATTTTCTACATGCAAAATCCAATGTTATTCATGCCTTCAAGTAATTTCATGAATTAACTGAAATCCAATTTTCTACTTCCATTAAAATTTTATGACCAGATTCAAAGGGAGAATATACTGATGAATTTCAAAATCATTCAGGAGAAAAAAGAATTGTTTCACAGAAATCATGTCCCTGCACACCTTAACAAAACGGAATAGCCAAAAGGAAAAATCGCTGTATCTTAAAAGTTCTCACAAGTCTTCTGCTTCAATCATGTGTTCTGCGGCTTCTGCCAATATTGTGGACTGAAGCTACCAGAACAACAGTTAATCTCATCACTCACCAACAACCTCTCATCTTGTCAAATCAAACTCCTTACTTTAGATTGTACACAGAATATTATAACTTTCTAAGTATAATATTTTTCATTCATTTGGATATATATGTTTTGTTCATCCTCCATCCCATAAAATGACCAAACTGATGGCTCAATCTTTCATTGTGTGTCCTTAGGATTTGAAACTAGACAGAAAGGCATTCTTTGTTAAAATCACGCTGCCATACGATTCCGCATTTCTCATAATGTTATTTTTTTAAAATATATACTTTTATCGACCTTAAACTGTCTCTCCTCAAACATCTATTTCCATCTTACCTCTTTTTTTCTGATCATATTGATTCTCCTACATGTTTTAAAGGATGGTCTACCAGGGCATGAACATCAGACATGCATTTGACATCTCTGCTCGATGATGCTTCCCTACCTTGGTTCTAGTGGCAGAGCTAGGATTTTCTCGAGGGGGCAAGCAATAGTCAACTAATAATATTTTATATTTATCAATTTTTTACTAATTAAAAATTATTTTTTTCCAGTAATCTAATAAGATCCGAAGAAAAATACTAAATTGGAAAATAGTCAAAATACATCAACATTTTCAAAGACATAATTTCTCAAAACTTTGTAAGAGCAGTTAAAATGCAAAAATAACAAAGCTAATCATAATGAATCAAACCACTCAAAGTGGTCATTTTCTACTTGTTTCAGCACTAAGAGTTGTATCTCACTCTAATCATAATAGGATCCATGTTGTATTGATCATATGTAAACAAATTCACCCACAATTAATTAATGAAATCTGTTGGATGGTAACATAATTGTTTGATGGGCCATGATGCCTACTATAGGCATGCATAGTTGAGAGGATAGCACTAAAATACATTTACTAAAGGTTCGACTTGCTACTTGGAATATAGGAACTTTGATAGCCAAGTGCATGGAGTCGGTTGATGCAATCAAAAGAAAAGGAGCTAATGTAGAATGTCTATAAGAGATTAAATGAAATGGAGATAAAGCTAAGGAACTCACTGATGACTACAAACTTTACATCGCATAAAGAAAAAGCCAGAAATGATGTATAGTAGTATATAAGGATTTGAAAGGAAAAAAAAAAACTTGTGGGGCTAAAGAGGTTGGGTGATAGGCCTGTATCAATTGAACTAGTGTTAGAGGAAGACATTATGCATATCATTAGTGCCTATGCAGCACAAGCAGGATCAGATGAAAGTGTTAAAAGACATATTTGGGAGGAGATGCATGGTTTAATACCAGAAATTCCAAGTGGTGACAAGGTTTTTCTAGGAGGAGACTTAGATGGGCATGTAGGAAAGGGTAGTAACAGGTATGAGAGAGAGCATGGAGGTCAAGAGTTTGGAGAAAGGAATAAGTTAAGAGACTACCTTGGAAATTGCGTTAACATTTGACCTTGTGATAGCAAACACCTACTTTAGAGAGAGAAGTATTTAATTACCTAAAAGTGGAACTAATAAGAGTCAAATAGACTTTTTTCTACTCAGAAAGCATGAGCGACTAGCTTTTGAAGACCATAAGGTTATTCTTGGAATTGACCACATAACATAAGATAGTAGTTTTTGATGTTTGTATCAAAAGCAAAAAGAAAGGGGTATTAAAAAAAATGTGCCCTAAATCAAGATGGGGGAATATGAAAGGGGAAATCGCAACAACACTTAAGGATAAAATGACCGCAGGGGAGAATGGGATTTGGGGGGAGGAACTATTGTGAGGTAGAACCAAATAGTTGACTGTATCAGAACGTTTTCAAAAAAGGTGCGTGGAAAATCTAAGGGGAAACAAATAACATGATAAATAAACCTTGGTGGTGGAGTGTAGACTGTAGACTGTAGAGGTTCAGGAAGCTGTTCAAGAGAAGACACTGCTACGAAGTTTACCAGGAGACTATGAATACAGAAAATTATGATGTATAAGAAGGCAAAGAAAGAAGTTAAAATGCAGCAAGTCATACACAGTCCAAAGCATATGATGGCCTCTATAATAAGGTGTTATGACTTAAGGAGGACCGATATTTTCGTTTGTAATGTGTACTAATGGAGAAGAAAAGGCATTATTCAATATTCTGGATTTTTTAGACATTTTTCAAAAAATATTGGGCTAAAAAAACCCCTGCAACAAACTGTGACGACAATGAACCGCATCGAAATGCCACGTCATATCATTTTCAAGGACAGCCGAAGCCGTGACTTTGAACCATGATACGCAGATTTTTTAGGGAATTCGTTAATCTCCTAAAATGTAAAAAACATAAAAGGGTTGCCAAGTCATCAATAGAAGCAGAATATTGAGCAATGTCATTAGATTGTCCTAAAATCACTTCTTCATGGTCTCCTTTCCAAAATTGGATTCCGTAGATCTCATCCTACACCCTTGCATGCTGATAATAGGAGTGTTATTCAGATCGTAGCAAATCTCGTATTTTCACAAAAGGACAAAACATATTGAAGTGGGTTATCATTGTATCCGTGAAGCCTAGGACAGTCATTTCATTACACTTCTTCATGTGCCTTCAAATTTTAAGATTACAGATCTGCTCACCAAGCCAATGACACGAGACAAGCATTGTTTTTTAATTAGCACATTGATGTTGTTTGATCCACCACACACCAATTTGAGGGGGAGTGTTAGATACTCCCTTTGATTACCATATGGAGCCACAGTGGACCATTGTAATTCTGTAGAATATAAGTATGTCAAACAAATTAGACAAGCTCACAGCTAATTAGATAAGAGCATATCATTTCTGGATTGTAAAAGCCCACTGATTGGGCATGCAATTGATATTCTCCTCATCCATCTGTAAGATATAAATAGTCCTAAGGGTGGTTGATCAATGGAGGCAGAAATTTTCATCCAAAGTTTCTTGGGTTTTAGTGATATATTTCAGTAGTTTCTTCGGTTTTAGTGATATATTTCAGTAACATAATATATATACATATATACACACATATATATATAGAGAGAGAGAGAATCATTTCCAAGAATGGCTAGACTTCTCCCAAGCTTGGAAAAATATGGCCAATGGGGCCCACCAGTGGGCAAAAATGGCAACCATCCAATCAAGGAAGGTACTAATTTTAGGGCCTCACATACTCTAAAGTCTAAATACTAACCATCAGATAAATTGGACGGATGCGAAAACTTGCATGATCAATTGAAGGGCCTATTACAACTTCGATAGCTGTCAAATTTGGGTTAGTGATAATTCAAATGGTAACGAATTTGAAGCGCATAGACTGATCATAAGAGCGGGCAGGTGGGCCTGACAGGCCAGACCTTCCAAATTCGGCAATTCATGAAAATTTGCATCCATATGTATGTGCATTAAAAAAGCAGTGCGCACCTGCAATCTTAGTCGATTTTCACGCTCCACTTCAAACAAAGTGCCTTCTACTTTTCCTGGTTTGTCCATTAAAAGGTTTTTATTTTTTTCATGATCAAACTCATCTTCAGATCCTTCACTGTCACTGAAAGTAAGTGGATAATAAGAATATGCAAATACATACATATATATATTGAATAGCAATTCAAACAAAATTAGCATACATCAAAACCACAAGCAGGAATTATAAAATTAATAATAAAGAAAATCACATTCGCAAGTACCAAGAACATATGTAGCATACAAGTAGCAAAAAACAAGAGTACAAGAGCGTAAAACATTCACTGAATCTATCAATACAAATCATTATCATCATCAAAGCTGTGGTGACGAAAATTGAAGAAAATTTTGTAGAAAAAAAATGAAGGATGAAGGAAGAAAGATCAACTCACAAATTCGTTGGCCCTACGTCCTCAAGCTGCACAACGGTCTATGAAAATTTGGCTCTAATACCAAATTGATGCAAACCCTTAAAAGATTTGGAACAAAGCCTTGCAAAGTGCTGAAGCACAAAAACGATGTCTCCGAAAGACAGATGCAAGAAGGAACAAACCTCAAAGGAAAAACTCAATCTAAGAAGAGAAATTTATTGATCTCCAAAACTAACTCTAATGTTTTACCATGCTCATGTAAGTAAGGGGAAAAACCTAGAACCCAGGACTCCTAATGAAATTAGAAAGCTAATCCTAATAACTCGTTATAGAAATAAATAACAAAACATAATCTTGGATGAAGTAATCTTAATTTCTTGGACATCCGGTCATCAGACCACCTTCTTTGGGCCCTAAATGTGGGCCACGGGCCTGGCT
The DNA here is from genome assembly GCA_029852735.1 of Persea americana. Taxonomy (NCBI): domain Eukaryota; kingdom Viridiplantae; phylum Streptophyta; class Magnoliopsida; order Laurales; family Lauraceae; genus Persea; species Persea americana. The sequence continues at coordinate 13,437,123 of CM056809.1, forward strand.
CCATCAACCCACAAGCCTTGCATCACATGATAATGGTGAAACTAGCATATCAAGGATGGTACTAGAGAAGTATATAGAGGAGCGCTACACAACGCCCTGGCATTTTGCAAACAAATCCGCCCCTATCTTCTACGAATAAGAAAATGGTGATTTTAAAGAGGTTGCTGAGGTGGAGTTGTCATAAAGACATTTGTTTCCTAGTTTTTCTCCCTCGTTTAAGATAAAGTTAAAGAGTTTAAAAGCCCCTACTTTCTCTCTAAAAACCAATGAGCTACATTGCACACTCCCTAGTTTTTCTCCTTCACTAAGATCCTAACCACAATTGATACCTACCTATTGTTTCTCCTTCTCAATGGGACCCTATTATTTTTGGTGATTGAATCCAAAGGTCACTAATAGTTGGGTTTGTATCAAATTGGGAATAATGCCAATTTATGGGGGTTAAGTGAGTGTGAAGGGATTAAATTCATCGATTGCTTTTATCATTTCATGGCAACATTAGAAATCCATCAGTGGGGCCCTCTTATATTTGTGATCAAGTCCAATTATTGGATTGATATCAAATTGGGAATAATGCCAATTCATGTGGGTTAAGTGAGTGTAAAGGGATTCAATTTATAGATTTATTATCCCCCGCATATATATATTAAATATATAGAAACTATACATTGCACACCTTATACTTTGTAGACCTCATAGTGGGGCCCACCTGATGGTCCATCCGAATAGACCATACACACAAGGCGCCGCTATATTACACCCGTCCCTTTTTTACACCCATCCAAATGGACTGCACCATTGGATCGACATGTCAATTTTTTAAGGGATGAAACTTGTTGGGCCATTGATGACAGGATTAGGATGATCAAATGGAGCCCATATTTTGTACATAGGTAGGCCCCAACCAATTCCATCCCCAAGTGGGGCCCTAGGTGAGCCCCACAACATGGTGTGCATGGAGGCGAATAAGCCATATATATATGGGGATATTCATGTGCATCCATCCCTCACCATATGGTGAGGGACAAACTTAATGGAGCCCACTTAGGGACCCATTGATCATGGGACTTGTGGGGGGTGGAAAGAGACATCTTGGATGGGACCATATATCAAGTTTGGGGTCAATCCCATGTCTCTAATCCCTTCATCGATGGCCCACTAATTTAACGACTTAATAGTAAAGAAAAAAATTTGCCCTCGATCCAACGGTCCAATCCATTCAAATTGGTGAAAACCTAATGGGTCCAGTGCACCTAAAGGGGTCCCATGTGTGTGGATGGTTCGGATGGATCAAAAAGTTGGCCCCACTATGTTGTCCCTCACTATAACATGGTGAGGGATGGATGCACATGAACATTTCCCTATATATATATATAAAGTGTTAAGGTTTTCAAAGCTGTGTGAGTGCCAGGGGAGAAGGCTTCCAGTCATGAACCTGCTGCCTATTAGCTAAAGGAACGTGAAAATTATGTCTTCTCACATTTTGTTGGCAACAAGGATAAAGTGGATAAGTCACCTATCCTCATTCACTTCTTAGGGTGAACTTTAAATTTCTAAGGCTTTACAGGACTTGGTGACTGAGATATTTGAAAGGAAATATGCAATATGGAAGACCAGTTTCTTATCTAAAATAACACATCAAGGTGACACTTTACCATATCTACCAGTCTACTGTTTATTGGTTTTTAATTCCAAAGGCAGTATCAAATAGGGTGAAATTATAAAAATACATCTCTCATTAGAAGGAAGTGGAGAAAAACATCATAAAGTTGCCACAAAGGAATCCAAACGAGCATTTAACATAGTAATATATTTGAAATTGCTTCACAAGAAATAGGCAAATTTGAAGAACCAAAATGAAAATCTCACATTTCCCAAGAAAATACCTAAGCATGCACCACCCAAGTATTACACCACCAGATGAAATTATTTACCTCCAATCAAGTTCAGTACAAGAAAATCGTGTGCCAGTCATCGAACTCGGCTCACCAGTATTTTCATCATTCCTCTCAAATTCTTCAATGTCATCATCTGGGGCACACATCACAAAAGCCCCACGTTCCTTCACATTCTCATTGAAACTTGAAAATCCTCTGAGCCAGAAATTATAAAGAACATCACATATACAAATCAAATCTGAACGAAGCAAAATTCTAATAAGAAATGCACAGTAGAACTATCAGAAGCACGACCATTCATAGACTAAATTAATAAACCAATCCAGCAAGGATAATCCCTTCACACAGTATATAACATTATCTTCTCGTTCCTAGTTCCTAGCTAATACAACCCACATCTTTTATTGGACTCTTAGCACATTGTGATAAGATAATTGCAAAACAAGTATTATGAAAACAATAACTAATGGTATGGTCTTTCCTCAAAAGAAGAGTATCAGTGACTTATAAATCCAGCATGTCCTAAATTATTGACTTAAATGAAGTGGAAGTGGCCACAACAGTTTGCACGCATAAACAGACTACCGATGCTGTAGGGTTAGGTGGGCCTGGCCCATGGACTGCATCAGACCAAGAACATAAATAACTAAACAAGTCTTAGCTTCGAAACACTTTATTTCAGCATTCAAAGATTCTTCATAAGCAAAATGGACGCACCAAGCATTGGCTACAATCTGTGAATCTTGCACCAATATTGATTGTCAAGGGGAAAAAAAAAATTTCAGAACCTGTCAGTTCTATGGACTCCAATGGTGCCAAAGTATTTGCTTTATTGGTTGGCTGTAGTGAATTGCTGAAACTGCGAGGGTATAATGCAATAATTGAAGGTGACCCTTTTTCTAATATTCAGTGGGGGTTAGTAAAATCATCATTTCCTTGGAGATTGGCGGATTGGGTGAAAGAAGTGCAAAGATATTTCTTCTCAAACGAATGCTACATGTAATCATATATTGCACAAAGCGAATGATACCGCGGATGGTCTTGCTAAGGAATGAGTATTTCGATTAAACATTTCTTTTGATGTCTAATATTTTTAGCTGTCAGTGATTTCTTTCTTCTTCTTTGGTTTTTTTTTTTTTTTTTTTTTCCTCCTCAATAAAATTTACTGATATAAAAAAAAAATGGGGTGGGTGGATAATCTAATCTTGTTTAAAAACAAACAAACAAACAAACAAACAGAATGCATGTAGAAGCCAACAATGAAAAGGGGTCTGGGGGAGAAGAACAATTTCATACTTGGTGTTTGTCTTCAATAAAGCTGCTGGGTCTGGTAAAGGATCATTCAGTTTTTGTTCCAATGCATTCAATTCTGAAATAAGGTCATCAAACGTCCAGTCTGGCTGTGGTTCCACTGAAATTCCGAGAATGCTCTTGGGATTACGGACTTGCAATTTGATAACACCCCTGTAACCAACAACTTAATCAATAACCAGAGAAGGAAAGAAACTTGAAATAACAAACAAAATATCCAAAAACTGAAGATAAACATAAACCACAGCAGGAATGATGAGATTTGAGCACAGAAAACGATCTTTTAACTTACATCTTAAACTGCTTCACCGGCTACAATGAGCAAGGCGTTTCTTGTTGCTTTCCCTTCAGATAGATACTGCTAAAGAACGAAAGTGGGAGAGAGATCGAATCAAAAGGAAAGGAAGAAAGAGAGAGAGAGATCGAAGGATCGAGAGCAACTCACAAAAGGGGCGGGTGCTTTGTTTTCGCATGAAGAAACCCTCAAACGAATTGAGCCCGGCTATAAACACACTCAAAATTAGTCTAACCCCACATGAAAGGGGTCCGGCCAAATTTCACAATACTAGTGAACTGGCCAAACATATATACGAAGAAAATTACTTCTCACAGTACTATTTATTTTATTATAAATAAGTAAATTTATATTGCTAGATTAAAATATTTTTAAGTATTTTCACTAAATAAGATGTCACTAAAAAAATAAATGAGCGACAGCAGATATTTGCTCTTGTTTTGGAAATGGTTCCCTTTCTATAGTTTCTTCTCGACTTTAATCTCCTCCCATCATTTTTTCTTCTTTTTGACAAAAAAAATAACATAAAATTATATTGGAAACAAGCATTAAAAATAAAAAATAATAAAGCTTATTATTACACGTGCATGTACGATAGTAAGCAGCGTGGTCCATCTTTAGCTAACTAATCCTTTATATTCTTAGCCTTAAAAAAACACATTAAGAAACGATAATAGTATCAATTGAATCAAATGTTAAGAAATATGCATAAAATTTAATTAAAACATCACTATTAAAAGAAGAAGTAAGAAAAAAGAGGAATCAAAAGGTATGGAAATCACACTCAAATGAATAGTGACAAAAGTTTGAGTTCATCAAAAGAGGAGCATAAAAGAAAAGGAATCTCAAGCATTTGGTTGTTTGAAATTTGAGATGCCTACTTATAATTAAGGTTTTATCAGCACTTTCACATTTTATTTTACAAAGATAATGTAAATCCAACTTAATAGCATACCATTCATATAGTGCTACAAGTGTTTGTTCGAACATATAATTTTTTTATAGCTTTACCTTCTTTCAGATTGAAAAGTTCTTACCTTCTTTCAAATTGAAAAGTTCTACTTTATTCCCTTTTCCGTTACCATTATAATTTTTTTCCTTTATTACTAATTCTTTTATCCTGTCTTTTAGATTGTGCACCACTTTTTCATATCTTTTTTCTTTTTATTAACTTTTAACCAAATTTATTTAGCTTAATGTCTTATCTCTTATATAGTGTTTATTTAATTTATGATTGAAAATAAAATTTGGTATTTTCCATTCTCAAATGGCTTCTTTTCTTTTAATGACAAGCTTTTTATCTATTTAAATTTCAAACTATTTTAATCTTTTATTAATGTGTAATTTCTCTCATGTTTTAAGTCTCTCATTGACTTGTGCATTTTTCACTTACCTAAATTTTTAATTTTTCCTCACTAGTAGGATTGTTAATATAATTCTTTTTATTAAGTAATTTATGTTAAAGAGATAGTCACTTTTGACTTTTTTCACTATCTTAAGAGCAATTTTTTGAAGTTTTATTTGATATTAAAAAAGATAAATCTAAAGATCAAATATCATAAGACATGAATAAATGGAGAAAATAAATAAACAGAAAAACAGAAGGATAACTGAAGATATTCTAAGTGTTTTCCAATAGAAATGTAATTTATCAATACAAATTCGATTAAAAATAAAGAAGAAAGGAATGAAAGCACCCCCCCAGCCGATAATAATACAGGGTAATGGCCGGAAAACATGTCCCAGCTAGATAAGTAGCAATTCATAGATATAGTGACATGTGACAATAAAACATACACAAATAGGAGGTATGTGCATTTTCATCCTATACAAGTCATCCCAATGTTGTAATCCAACCACAAATCCTCCACATGTAGGTGAGCCATCTACTAACATCCCACATCATCTCGTGAATGGGAAAAATACCCAAATCGTAATACCCAAAATTCAATTAGGAAAAGAAAAAAAATCCCCACTCCGAAGAAATCATTAATCAATGCATGATCTTCTATTGGTTTAGTGTTAAAGAAAAATGCAGTAAGAAGAGACAAAAGAGAAAAAGTGGGTTTTCTTCATACATATAGGACAGGCATAAAAAAGAAAGAAAGTCATCGAGTGTTGTGGCCATGATATGTAAGTTTAATATCTAGTCGTGGATCTCATGAAAGTTGTCGATGAGTCGATTGATCTCAATTTCGAAGAGAAGATATCATATTGTTTTGGAGAGAAAACTCTCATAGGTTTTGTTTCAGTTTTCTTTATTTTTTTAAGGCAGTGTAGAGCTTCTCAAAGCGAAAATGAAGATCTCAAACACCTCTCTTGGGGCCCACTATCTATGTGTCATGATGGATAGGATTTGAAGTTCAGTGGAGGTGAGAAGATGGGCAGCCGTCCATTTTGATGCCATGAATGTCATGCTCTCGTGGGGCCCGCTACCTATATACGTCATGTTAATTGTGACTTGTAGTTCGATTGAGAGTGGGAAGAATCGGCATATGTCAATTTGAATTTGGTTGAGTGGGCCCCATGGTGTAGAGAGAAAATTATAAGCAGATTCTTTCTTCCCAGGTCCGTGCTAAGCCCGAGCCAAAGAAATAAAAATATATTTAAACTTAATATTTTGATTAAAATATTATTGATAAAATAAATAAATAAATATATTATTTAGAAAAATGGCTTGGTTCATCCTATTAGTACCCACATTTAATGAGGTTGAATCAATAAAAATCAATATATGAACCTGAAGAAAATACAATGGCAAATGAAAATTTATTTCAAAAGAAGAAAAAGCTATTTCGGTCTTCTTATTCGTGGAAAACAAAAAAAAACTAATAATTACCAATGACATTTGAATTTTTTTATATTAAATAGGTTGTCTTACTTGGTTTTGATGATGGGTTTGAGAGGACTATCAATTGTAAAGCTTGTTGGATTTTGCAGATGAAAGAGGTTGACAAAACCATGTAACAGTACTTTACGAGTGGTATTTTGAGAAGATTATGAAACTCATATATTGATGGGCTTATCTTATCACCTTTCATCTCTTTAAAGTTAATTAATACTAAAAATCATAATGATAAGAGGATAGGGTAGACAGATTTTAGGATGGATTAAGATTAAAAAGTGATGTGACGATTAAGTTCGGAAGATAAAATAGGAAAGTTAGGAAAAGAGAGATTTGAGAATAAGTTGGAAGGATTTTAGAAATGTAGTTATGGAAACATAATTTTAAGTTAACTCCAGAGATTTAGGAAGGAGATTTGGGAGGAGTAGTAGCCCACATCAAAGCAAAAGCTGTGTATATTTTTTTTTAAATAATTCTTTGAAAGGAGAGCTCCCTCTCTGCTGACATGGTACCCCTTGTGCACCCCTCTCCTGTTGCTTATATATATATAAGGGGTCATATTATGTTTATAACACACCAGAAATCATTGAAAGCGATACATGGCAAGTGGAAATAGTCATTTCAAAGTGTGATATATGAGAGGTTTGATTGATCTCAATGTTGGTTTTAGAACATAGTTGAGGACCTCAAATGAACTAGAGAAAAAACTTTTTTTGCAGCTGGCTTGATATTGAGTTTCTCCATTATTTTGGCTATATTTTTCCAAAAAGATGTACACAAAATATAAGATAATAGTGGGTGTCCCTAGTTTAGCTCGGTAGGTTAGGGACACGAAATGTCCTATTAGCTTGTGAGAGTGCATGAACTCGAGTTTTTTCTAGGAAAACAAAATGGGTTTTCATCTTCAATTGCTTTTTTTATATTTCTTAGTTTAAATATCGCCATCATCAAAATCTTGTCCCAATTATATTAATGGGTTTGGCTGCATAAGGGCTAAATCCTTGAATAGGTAGCACTTCATTGGATCTATTCTTACTACCTTCATTTGTGTCCTCCTTGGCTTACCCATTTTTTAGGAGGCATCAACTTGCATATATAAGTTTTTTTTTTTCTTCCCAAACATTATCCTTTAGTCCACATTGGACAAAGTTCAATTGCACTTCATTTATCACATATTGATACTACCTGTAGATGTTCTTGATTGAATGTGCTCATTTCTAATTTTATCATAAATCCATTTAACATACTTATCTCTGCTATTCACGTTTATGTCAAGTTGCTTCATGCCTCAAGTCGAAATAAAAGAGAAGAATTGTGTCATGAATTTGGTGTAAATATAAATTAATTAAAAATAGAAAGAAGGTAAGAATGGACTTGAGATATTGATTTGAGATATATTCCAATCTTATCCACATTTTCCTTTTATTTTCTCCACCACCTTTAAAAAAAAAAAAAACAAAGGAGGATAGTTAGCAATTTTTTAGAGAATTTAGGGGGTTTTTTCGTAATTTTAGATTTTTGAGATTATGGTACCGTTGGGTAGATGTTTTTAATTCATAAACTTTAGTCTTCTAGCTCATCTTGATCCGGATCCTCAAAACCCCTCTAAATCCAAACCTGACCCAAAGTCTATTTTAGACAAATTGAAAAATTCCCATCATGTCCCCATCTTTATCCATCATTTTCACTCTCTCTCATCTCTTTGCTTTCTCTTTTCTTTATCTCATCTCATTCATTATCTCATCTCATTCATTACACTCTCTTTTTATTGACCATGTGTGTAGTAAATTCGTACTACACTTTTCTTTCTTTTATAATAGGGTATAGAAATTAGGGATGGGCCCCATTACTTAAAGTCTATGTGGTGTTTTTTTTTTTTACTTATGGGGAAAACTACCAGAAAAATCTTGATAGGAACTCAAAGGACCGACGAGGACCCAGTAGCATGTTGAAGATAGGAGGGATCATTAAGTTCATTTCCAGTCATTTTTTATCATTTTGCGATATGGTCGATATTGACCAATCTATCAGTCATTTTTTTTTTCAGCATGTAGCTATCTTATTTGTTGAACATGTAACTATTTTATTTGTTGAACACTACAAAATGATTACTATCAACCATTAGGATTGTCGTGTTCAACAAATAAGACAGATATAAATTGGAAAAAATGTGACCGGCATATTGATCCATACTAACCATTAGAGTTAAATAGTAATAGTCAGTATCGACCATTAGAGCTAAGAAGAAGAAAAAATGCTATTTTCTCTTTCGCAAGCGAGCGAGAAGAATGCAACTCAGGTGTTCAGCAAAATGACTGAAAGAGTATTAAGAGCGAGAGGGCAGTAAGTAAATGTATGGGGCTGTGTAGTATGCACAAGTGGGGTGCGAGTGCAGGGAGGCAATTTGAGTGGGCTGTGAGTGTAGGTGGGTGTCATGGGGTTACGAGTGTGGTGCTACTGTAGGTGTGTTCGGGCAGTGGTGGGCAATATAGTGAAAGTGGCAATGCTGGTGTTATGAAGGAGAATGGAGGAAATGAGAGTAAGCGCGGCAGTGGAATAAAAGTGGTGTAGGCGCAGTGGCAGTGTGTCAATGAGTGCAAGGGGAGAAAGGAGGAAGGAAGACAAGGTGGAGAGGGAGAAGGAAAGGAAGGGAGAAATAAAGGAAAGAAAATAAAAGGAAGAAGGATGAAGGAGATGGTTGGGCGTGCAGTGTAGTGGTGCAGGTGCAATGCGGGGATAGGAAGTGCAATGCAGGTGGGTGCAGAGAAGGAGAAGGGATCGGAATGAACACTACAAAATGGTCGATATCGACCAACCTACATAAAAAGGTCAAAATACGCCTCCCGTCTTCAACATGTTATTGGGTCATAGTTGGTCCTATAGGGTCTCATGGGGATTTCTTTGGTAGTTTTCTCTTACTTATGCTCTAACAAGGCCCACTCATGGAAAAATAAAACAAAGTAAACTAAATGTCACCCTCTTAAACCAAACCTCCACCAATTTTACTATAATAAGAGCTTTGGGCAGATTTTGTATTGATCACTTGTAAAATTTGTATATAAGATGTTACAATTGATCGAATGGCCCTCGGCAATTTTTATTTCAAAAGGTCCATTGTCGAATTGATCATTTATTAAACATGTGACTGGAATATTTCAAAGACTGAAGTGTTTTATAGTGATTAGTTCAACAATGGGCCTGAGTCCAATTAGAGTGAAAGTTTTCACATACGAGGATCATAATTATTATGAATGATTTCGATTTCAAGTAAAGCTACATTGATAGATTTATAATTTATAGGAATTGAACTTGAGATCCATCAATATAACATGACTGGTTAAACAGTTAGATGAAATAGTGATATAAGTTATAATAATTTTAGAGAGGACGATATTTTGACTTAATGGAAAAAATATCATTTTTTTATATTTTTAATATTCTGTTTTTTTTTTTTTAATATTTCTTAAAATCTTCTTTGGGGCTTTGCAAAATTCACGTGGCACTTGGCCGTGACGACTATGATGCGACACCTTGTCACGTGGGTATTCAGAGTTGACCGCGACACTGAATTTTGAACCTTCTAGCAATATGCCCTGTGCAAAAATTCCAAAAAACGGAGGAACTCAAAATTGAAATTGCACTAACCTGTAATTTGTATTTCATGCAAGTAGTCTCAATCCAAGGTGATAATTCATCTACCCAATTCAGCGAAAATTACAAAATAGGCATATGGCATTCACTAAATATACTAAAATTTACTTCAATTGTTCTTTTTCAGATGGTTTATTACATCCATATATCGCGATTCTCAAAACCCAAATCAGCCTTAAAATAACTCAAATCAAGACCTTAAGTACTTGCGCCTAATATTTAGGGCTCTGATCAAAATCAAATATTGAATTTAGAAAGTTTGGCATTGGTTAAAAAATACAAAATTTAAGGAAAAAGACCATGTCTTGTCTAATCTCGAGAAAAAAAAAAAAGAATACTTTTAAATGAGGCCTTAAGTTTTTTACTTACTTCAAAAAATGGTATAAGTTTCAAAACTTTTCAAATTAGGACCTAAGCTTCCAATAAGTTTTCAATTAAGAATTTTTGTTTATTTTTTTAAATATCCAAATTACCCTTCACTGAAACAAAACGCCCCTTCACTTCCTCCATCTTTTAATCCCTATCCTTCATCGACATCCTCACAATCATTGATGGCAATCAGTGATCAATGGCATACAATGATTGTCCAATGCATGCCATACCTTATTTGAGACTTTCCCCAAAAAAAAAAGAAAAAGAAAAAGAAAAAGAAATTCATAATTCTATTCAAGCCCTAATAAGTAATTACAGGCATGGAGAGATGCCCCAGAAACACTCATAGCAGCGGCCCGCGCCCCCCCCCCCCCCCCCCCCCCCCCCCCCCCCACCCAACAAAAAAAAAAAAAAAACTTGCTTGGGAAGGCAAATATATATATATATATTTATATATGAGAAATTCTCAAAACCCTTATATCTTAAAAGGGAAGTTTATGTCACTATCTAATAGCTAATGATTTGTTAGTATTTTAAGAGATCCACATTTATAGGATAATATTTAGAAAAGAGAATCGGATATCTGTATCGCAGATGATACGTGTCACACTTTAATTGACTCAAAAAGGGGCTTTTTGTTTAGAAAAACATCTGGGGAGTTTTGTAGCGTAACTCTCTCTCTCTCTCTTTGAGATTCAAACACAAATGAACAACCTTATATCCTCTGTTGTTGCTTTTTCTTTTTTCCACTTCACGTTGACTGGAAATAGAATGAACGGTTTGAGGTATGAACGGGTCGGTGAGTCACACACTCACACTTCTTTTCGTTGGTGAAAGAGGGGAAGAGACACGTTTTTTTCAGGAAATTCTATTGGCACGTGGTATTTTCCTTTTTCCACACAAATTCTCTCTACTCACATCACTATAATTTAGAAATGATATTACTTATTTCCACACACGCCAAAATTCCCCAAATTACTCATCCTTCCATTTCCTTATTTCTTCCAACACACATCCTCTTCCCTTTCTTCCCACACCCAAATCACAACCGGACCTCACCACATCTCAGGCGTCTTGATCTCTCCGGCGTTCCTCCGGCGTCCCCAGTTCCTACACCATCTCATCTTCCAAACGTAATAACACTCTTAGGTCTGACATGTCCGGACAAAAACCAAGTGTTTCGTTATTAACTTTCAAACATACAACACATGTTCGGACCTAAACATCCGAACATGTGTATTTGGTTAAGGTATGAAAGATCGTACATATCAGGACCTGCAAATCGTTCCAAGCCAAAAAAAAAAAAAAAAGCAAAAATACAAAAAAAAAAGAAAGAAAAGAAAACAACAACAACAATAAAACGAACCTTTTTCCACTGCTGCTCTAATTGAAAGGCATGATTTGATTGTTGTTTTCTTCTTTCATTGTACTAAAAAGCCTTAGAGATGAAAAAAAAAACCGATCAAGTACAAGAAGAAAGAAAGATGAAGGAAGATGAGTTATCTAAAACCGTTGTATGAGGGAAGTGGACAGTGAGATGGGTGGGAGAATGGGATTTGGAAGAAGATGAGCTTGTGTGTTATGAAAATAGAAACTATGCTTTGAGTTTTTGTGGCATAATGGATATTTTGATTATTTCATAAAGGGGTGAAAATATAATAAAAAAATGACAAATTCCTTGTGTGGGAAAAGTAAAAATTTGTGTGCCAATAGCAGCACTCTTGTTTTCGACGGTTTCTAATTTAGAGCCTCGGATGATTCGGACTCACTTTGGGAAGGGGAAAAATATATTTTAGTTTGCTAAATACTTGGCTTTTTAACAAAAAAATGGGGGCATATCTAGTACGGGGGATGTGCAAGGAACCTCTCTATGGGGCCCACTTAGTGGCTCACGAGAGGCTGGGATTGAAAGATCTAGTTGGGGCCCTAGAATGTATATAAAATCAAACCCATGTGATCATCATAGCCCTTTCATATAATTATTATGCAATTTAATATAATTATTTTATTATAACTGCTTCTTTTTGTCAGCTCAATCATAGCCCAATTAAGGCATCTCCCTGTCAACATTTTTAAGTAGGGATCCATCCATGAGTTTGTTGGACTGGGACTTAAGTAGTTTGGCGTGCGTTCTTATGTGAGTAGTACCAAAGCGAAAAGAGAAAAGAAAATAAAAACATCCATAATTGAAAAAATGATAAGCCTACTTGCTAAGTATCTGTCATGCTTTTTTTTATATAAGAAATCTTTAATTGATTTTAAACAACTTTTATTTATTTTTTCAAACTAATGGAAGGATTCGCATGTTGAAATTAACCACTTATATATGTATATATAAGGACCAGGGCTTAGCAACTTTGATAGTATATTCGTACACTGGGAGCCCTCTAAATTCATGCAAAATGGAATGTTTTTCAGCTTTAAATAGCAACATGGTTTGCATAAGAACATAACAAAAACACATTGTAATGTTATGTGATTTGTGTTGTGCGGGAATTGCTTTAGATTTCTACAAACTCTGTGCTGCCTTATTTGGTTTTTTATTATTTGAGCAAATTGTGGTGTTGTGTAACTGGCTCATTTTCAAATCCTTATTTTTGGGTGAAGCAAAGTTTCCTTCTAAACTGCATTTGTGTATGAGTTGTACAACCAAGTGAAGATCCGAAAATTGTAGATCTCACCGATTTCACTCTATCATGTGTTAAGAACCTAAATAAAAAGGGTTCTAAGCAAGTGAGTACTGGTGACTGAGAAAGAAAAGCTGGTATTTTTCCCTGTGATTAGTGAAGAAGAAAGATACCAACCCATGTTTATAACCTCTTACGTGTCTCTATTAATTTATTTTTCAAATGTTGTTTGTGCGTCGCATTTTTCACAGCATCGTGTGTATTCTTATACTATGCACTCAATATAAAACCAAAGTTGTTACACGGAACTTGGCTTAAGGTTAGTGGGGTCAAGACGATGAATGGAAAGAGACTCTACGTTTTCCAGCGGTCACTTCACTGAACACTAGTTTTAGACAGAACCCAAATGAAAAGTCCAACTACGGGATATATGATTTGCATAACATTTTACTTGTGAAATCTCTACTCGTGTAATAAAATATATACAAGTTTCCATTTGTTTAACAAGTTTTCCATGTGTAAAAGAATCGTATGTACAAAGCAGAAGACTTGTGAGAAGGATTTAAGTGATAAAGACGAGATCACAAAGGTCTTGGTCCTTGTTTTGTGTGTGTGTGTTTTTTCTTTCAATCGAGCTGTTTGTTTTCTTTTCCTAAGTATGTTTGGTTTTTTCTTTTTGAACTTTTAAAAGACCAGGTATTGATATCTGGATATATGTATGAAACCAAAGTGCCAACACCGCTCAATGTCGAGTGTACTGGCATTCTTTGCCCATGTTTTGCAAAATTGATATATCAGGCCTCTATTTACTTCTTTCTCACCTAGAAAAAGACTATTGTTAGCTTTCCTAAAGACAATATTACCGAATTATTTTTTACTCTCAATGTTAGCTAAATAACAGGTGAAACGTTTAATAAATTCTTAAAGGATATTTTGCTTCATATATATATATATATGTGACATTAGATGTTTGGGTCCCTCATATGAAATCCAGGTCGAACTATTGGACCCATGCTCTTACCCCTTTTTTGAGTTAATAAAGCATTCCAATATGATTTTCATCCCTACACTGTAATGTGAGGTTAAACACTTGAACCTGGGGAGTCTTAATCTAAAAAGATTATTCAGCGAAACATTTATAAAGAAACCCACTTACTTGCGGGGGTGACTAGTCAGGAACAAATCATTGAGACGTACAGGTGAAATGCTTGACCTAAACACTAGGTGAGCCAACTCGGTTGATTGTGCCCAAATTTGTGCACAACTCGATCAAATTTCCTGGTTTACTCGACTTAATGCGTTTCTAAAAGTCACCCGGGAGAGAGCCTAAGTTTAGAACTCAAAAGGCTAAAAAAATCCTAGGCTACTTTGTATGATGGCTATTTTTTCCACTTAACTTCTCAGTGGTTTTGCATGGATGGATGTGAGGAATAAAATATTAGGAAGAATTTGAAGGCATTTCCACTAGAATACCTTTGGAACTCAAATCATTAAACTTGGCATAAGGGTGGTTTTGCATCAATGGATGTGAGAAGTAAAATAAACATAAAATTTGCAAGCATTTCCATTAGAAGACCTTGAAACTCGGAATCATTTACAAAATTGTTTGGAAGATTTTTTTTTAAGCACCATTTCTTTCTGTTCTAACTGGAAGAACTCCCTATGGCTGGATCTTTCTAAAACAGCCCTCAACTAAAAGAATTGTGTCCCTAAATTGAATTCAGCCACAATATCTATCCATGGAAACTGTTAAAAGCATATGAATTGATCTTTTACTGTTATTTTTAATGCCTCAACCAGTCAACTAATTTCTTTGAAATCATTAGGAGGGCAGGACCAGGTGAGGCCCATATAATCCTATCATTCGAGTCGAGACTAAACCCACTGCCATTGAGAAAGTAACTTCCATGTTGAAGTGTGACAACTGTAGCAATTACTAAAATGATCCTCTTGAGTGAAGGAACCTAGCCCTCAAAATTTTCAATGTCAAAACACATTTTTGTAAATGTTAATTCATTGGCTACCCTTATAATTAGGATAAGACATAGGGTTCCCTTTAAGACAAGATGCCCCAAAGCTTTAACAGTAGGCCATTTCAAACAATCACAAATTTATCCACCATCACTTTCAAACATCTATGCTGATTTCTTTTATTGGATCAACGTTTCAAAAATCAGACCGATCCTGTTGGTCCAATCAGTTGAACAAGAGCCAATAAGTGATGCGGTTCAGTTTAACTAAAATCAAAATGATCATCTGGGCTGCATCTCCCAACTTTTTTTTTAATGATACAACCACCCACCTATGACCTACCATGTGGGTTCCAGAAAAGGGTGGACGGTCATGGAAGGGTCCCATGAAGACGGGCACAGTAGTTATGATTGGTGGATGGATGAATCAAGTGGATCCAATGTACAAACGGAAAAATGCCATGATATTTCGTTTAGAAAGTCCTACACAGATGGGTATATGGGTGCATAGGAAGGATCTTTATTTAATAGGACATAAATAGATTTTTGAATGGGTTGGAAGTAGTGAGTTCCACATAGATAAAGGTCTTAACTACATTAAAATCCATTTTAATTAACCATGCTGTTATCATAGTTTGAGCAAGGGTAAGGCCTACTGGTGAATGCCAAAAAAATAAAAATAAAAAGATTGTTGATCAATGGGTTTTCTAGCAGTCAAGGGTGTCAATGTAAATCAATGTTAGAGGAGTTGAAGAGTGTCATCGTAAATCTCCATGGTGAAAATAAAACTAAAGAAGAAAACAAGCCTCCCTTCCCAAGTTGGGAGGGAAGCTGAGATGCTGTCTTTCTTGGTCTCTACAAGGTATAGAAGAACAAGAACAAGGAATATGATAGAAAAAGGATCCCTAGGTATCCCAAAAGGGCGTATTTACAAGGGCCCACATGTATCATTTTCTCTGCTGATCGTGTAATTGAATTCCTAAGTATTGACACTAATTAGATTATGTCTATAATAATTAGCTCTAATTTTAAATTGTAATTCTCAAAAATCTGTTCGGCGAAATTCTAAAAATAGAAAGCTCTCTTTTTTTAAATTGTAAACTACCATGGTCCTAAAATAAGCCTAATCTAGGTTTAGGAGTCAACCCTAGACTGCTCTTGCTGGCGCGAGGGTGAGCTGGGAAGCCCATGACCACTACACTCCGCCTTGGAATGTGCTTTGCTGGCGCGAGGGTGAGCTGGGACGCCCATGACCACTAAGGATATCCCCAGTTTTCCAACACTTTCATTTTAAAAAAGAGTGTTTGGTAAAAGCCATTTGGGCCCAAGATTTTCATAGCATTTTATGAATTCGCAAACTTTTAAGAGTAAGGGCTGCCATATAGATTGGATTTGCAATGTATGATTCCCACACTGAAAATGAACTGTTTAGAATCCTGGACTTACGAGTCAAACGAAACTATGGAGTTAAGTATGCTCGGTGGTTTATAAGTCAAACTCCGTCTTAACTCAGCATGACACATTTTAAAAATAATGTAGAATTTGACTTATAAGCCTAGGGACCTGGACAACTCATTTCTGGTGTAGGACTCAACCCTTCTTCGGGGGTCACAATCCTAGAGTGTTACAAAAACACTAATAAATTTACAGCTTCCACGTCTCCCCATCCTAAAATAATAATAAAAAAGCTCTTATTAGAGAACAATCTCCACCTTGTTGTTTTGTGAGGCATTAGTTCTACTACTAACTAAATTAAAAACGCAACTGGAGATCTATCAATCACTCTAAAAGGTACAGAAGGTCCAGAACATGGAATAAGAACTTATTTTACGAGTATTCACTCTAGATCAATCATTCACCTCTCACTCTGTCTACTTGTTCAAGCCCATTTGACCATAAATCCTCTTATTGCATAAACGCATTAGGACATATTGATGATAGGAAAATCCTGCGAACCTCCAGCGTCGTGGAAAACCAATTCTAGCATGCGCACTAAATCCACCCACAAAGGAAATTCATTTCCTATTCTCCTCTTTATGCATTGTAGCAAATAATAATAAAATAGCAGCAAATGCCAAAAAAAAAAAAGAAAAAAAAAGATTGCATTTCTGCATTAGAATTATTCAACAAAAGATACTGCACTTTGCAAATTCATGTTTCCACATGAGAGCTAATCCTACCTTCCTACTATCGAGGAATACAATTCATTTTTCCCATTTCTATAAAGGAACTGTAATGATTTTTCGAGTTTTTTCCCCGCATTCATCAGTTGTTTGGTACATAAGTTTTTCTTAAAAAAACAAAGAAAAAAAAATGAACAACCTTATTATCCCCCCCACAAAAAGGATTTCAATTTCACATGGCAGAGATAGGAAGGCAAGATCCCCCTAACATGAAAACAGTAAAGTAGCTACATTTCTATCATTCCCATGGAAAATTGGAGCCGTCTCTGCCTTTCTACACCATACAACAAAACAGCGAGCTGCATGAAAAACTAGAAAAATTATCATCACGGAATCCCCTCTAACACTAACGTACCCACCTGAATGTCGCCTGCACACATAAAATCTCATGCACCTGTTGAAAGAAAACTTAAAATGGGCTGGCTCAAGAAGGGAGGGAGGTCCATATTGGACATGAAATGTGTGATACATGAATATGACTGTTCACTTAACGCACGTAAATGCCTCCGGTTCGGTGTATATCATTCAGCGACGACCCATATGATATACTGTAATGCAGATCAAACAATGATTATAATATAGCTGTTGCCTGAGAAAGCAAATTCTCAATTGATATTTAATTACGGAACAGTTCAAAATGCCACCTAAAATCAAGCACCATTACAGATTTATGTCCCCAAATTCCAAACATTTCCTTGTATCAGAGTAAGCTGCCAAACCAAACCAAACGGGCAAATGCTATATAAAATATGTATAACATTACTAACCCAAACTCCAAACAACGCTTTTTATATATGTTGAAACAATAACACATAAATCAAATGAAACCATCTGTAAGTATGATCATACAGATCCTGAGAAAATATTATCCTCATAAACTTGGATTCGCTCGTAAGTATCAGACTGCAACAGAAGGAGAAGTGATGCAAGAATGGCCTCATTCTGCAACCTTTTATTAAGAATAGCCAATTACTATTTATAAGAATAGGATGGCTCAAAATAGCAAGCCTAATCACACCATGTAATAGAAAATATTATCACACAATAAAGCCAATTACTATTTATAAGAATAGGATGGCTCAAAATAGCAAGCCTAATCTCATACAGATCCTGAGAAAATATTATCCTCATAAACTTGGATTCGCCCGTAAGTATCAGACTGCAACAGAAGGAGAAGTGATGCAACCATGTAATAGAAAATATTATCACACAATAAACTTGAAACCTAAAACATAGTAAGAACGAGGATGAGATGATGATGAGTAAACATAAAACCTAAGCAGATAATATCACTAGCCTAATATAATCATTTAATCTAATCACGAACTAAGATGACTCATCCTTTCAATATCTAAATTTGTTTAAAGCATTCTCTATTTTTCCCATAATCAGATGATCCCCTAAAGAAAAGACCACACAATTATTGGCAATAAACACTATCCTTTAATCTTCATTTAATGTTTTCCCAAGGTCTCCATCGTGCTTTACTAGTACTCACCACTCGTCTATAGAGATCATCAATGTCGCATCCCACCCTATGTAAGACTCCAGAGCCAATGGTCCACTAGACTAAATAATAACACTATCATAAAATAATCCCAATCTAATCTAATCATAATATATAAAAAAACGAACCCTGGTTTAAAATATTCATGAGTATCCTGAAGGTAGCACAATGAAAATAAAAGCAAAATGAAGCAGGAAAAGTAGGTTTATAAATGAGAAAATGAATTTCCAGAAACTATGGCATGGACTGTTCACCATTAGCCTGCTACACCATACTTCCCCAGGCTTCTACAGAATGTAATAAAACCAACCCAAGCCAATAGAAAGAGAATCACAGAAGTCTACATCTATACTCCATAGAGCCGCTGCTATAGTATTCAACTTACTTTCCGTTTTTCTTTTTTCAGTTAAGAGGAGAAAATTAAAGATAACGATCAAAACATTCAACTCAAAAGCACTACAATCTGACTTTCACGGATTAACATAGCAACTGCCAACAAAAAAAAAAAAAAAAACTCCTGTAGAGTCATATAGTCGACTTAGATCACCAATGCAACTGGACTACTGAAACATAATACTTCTAACAGACGGTTGCTAATGGCGCAGTTGCCATCATCCAATGAACATTAATTTGGACTTTTAGAAAAGGAGGGCGTGAATAAGCATTATTTTGAAGGATGTTTTAACATAACACACAAGATTTGCTTTCCAGAATAATAAGGATAGCTTGTGTTGGGCATTAATGGTTTTCTATCCCAGAATACGGGCAGAAAATCAGGGGATACAGTGGGTCCACAGTTTCAAACTGTTTGTCTCATAATGGTTCAGACCCACCTTAAAGTGGGTGCTCACGGTTTAGATGATTTGGACCAGAAACATAATTCAGTGGCTGAACACAGGACTGCAATCATGTTTGTGGAAAGATCATGAATTGGTATCATTCACATTATATCAGATCATGTCATCAAAGCTTTATTTGAATGTTACTTCTATCAAGAAAGACACATGCAATCTTCCTTTATTTAGTAGACTAGGAACAATGTATCCTAAAGAAAGCTACAAATTGGCTTAAAAACCGCAATTGATCATCAAAACAAGGATACTCTGACAGGAGAACCTTATAGGTCATGGACCAAAACCTCCTGGGCAGGAGACCCACACTTTCTAAGGGTGAAAACAAATACAACAACTAGAAAGTAGAAACAAAATGAAACAATAGACAATATACAAAGTGGCACACATCAAAGCAATGGTTCCACGTCATTGTATCTGTGGCCCCATTTTTGCAATAATGAAAATCTGAATAAACTATAAATACTCTAAAGGTCAACTACATACATAGCTCCTCAAAATGGAAAGGTGCTTGCGACAGAAAGAAATGGTGCACATAGCAGATATGGAATGCTAACAGAAAAAGGTCTTCCTCCAGATTATGGTGACATTTGGATGGTCCAAATGCAAGCTGGCGAATTCAGCTCAGCTACCAAAATTTCTCCGAAGCATCAGAGGCAGACCTTCTTTCCTTTATTGTCTTTAGGTTGGTGAATTTGAATGTCGCCCAAGGACAACTTGCAACTGATAAATTTGGACACCAATACTTTGGGCCCATTTGGATCTTCAAAACTTAGTGTGGGCTTATTGGTATACCTGTGGACGAGGGTTCATGGGTACAGATAACCTGAGGTACCTGTACGCAGCAGTTGTTTTGTTCTTTACAATAGCCAATTACAGCTAAGCAGAGTTCCGAGGTAACTAGGTTTACAAGCAAGCCACATGCAGGCAACCAAGTTCCAATGACTGAGGATGGAAAAAATAATTCTGTGTTGCCATTAGTTAATTATCTAATTTATATCTGTGGGGCTCACATTAGATTTATAACAAGCTTATAGCACAAACATTGCTCTGCGCATAACTGGTTTAAATCTCACTACAAATGGAAAACCATCAACCACCACTGGATTAATAATGGGCAGAAAAACAACTACGTATTCAATTTTTAAAATTCCATTGGCATCAAGCCCTAGAATTGTCAAGAGAATTGGATTGGACCAGTGTCAGGTTCTATAGTTATAGCAAGAAATGGCTGGCCCACAGAAGGTTAAAAAAGATAATCATCTGCCGTCAAAATGGTACTTTAGGCAGCATAGGAGCATTTTTCAAATAAGAAGCATAGAATGATTTTATCCTCTTCCTCGTAATCCAAGACAAGACAAGCACCATATCTTATTATAAACTTCTAGAGAATAAAATTTGATACTAGTTGAATCGACATTTCATTCTTTATAAAATGAAAACCTGATAATTACAACATAGCCAGAGATACCTAAAATTTAAAAATCCAAATGCTGTCAAGGGGCAACAGTATTTATGACTGGATAGAAAATAATGGAAAAATGGTGTGGGCTTAGAAACTAGATCTGACTTTTTGAATAATATACCAGATAAATATTTCCTCGGTATTTCAACTATAAAAATGCATTTACCACGTTGGAATTTACAATTAAGAAAGCAAATAAATAAGCAGCACACACTCGCTTGCACGCACCACACAAGTGAACATAGACCAGCATGATAATGTTCACAAGAGAAATTTACAAGCAAATTGACAAGTCTCCTAATTATATAGACAACCACTCCTGATCAACACTATCCACAACTGACCAAATCGTTCAGTTGCAACCTGGCAGCAAGTCTAATATGCATTTTATTCCATCTAACATACCAGATGAACACAACATTAGGTAGAGAATGGTTTCCTGATCCAAGATAGATAGCATAAGGCTTCAACAAAACCGTTGATAATGGTTTTGGTAGAAATTAGTTTTTTACTCAAGCGAAACTAGAGCCCCATTTAAGTTTTATTAGTTCTGAATATCAATTTTAAGGCATTAATTTGACGTACAAGATGGCAAGTGCACACAAGAGCACAAGGATTTCCTAGACATATTACATTCACAATGACAATGGTGTGATGTGCAAGATAGCAAGTGTGCACTTGAACACTACGATTTCCTAGACATGTACACACAATGCAAATCCACTGTTTGCAAGGACACCACAGGACCAATCATGACAACATTACAAAGCAATGAACCACTTCTACGATCACATTATCAAATTGAGTGGAGTGCCTTCAGAATCTTCCACAGATCATAACATTCAAGCAAAAACCACTTATTATTATTTTTTAGAACAGTAAAATGTAAACATTAGATATAATTGTCCATAACATCGGCACAAAAGGGAATCAGAATCCTCACTGATAGAGCCAAAAAGCACAAACACACAATTAAATAGAAACTACTACATGATTTAAAACCAGAGCTACTACTAATGAGAAGAAAAAAACCAATTCTCTCATAACTATTCAAAACTTGATGCATTTTCACACTTCTTTACAGTTATTTTAAGATTCGATTAGAGCTCGTATCTAGCTAAGAGACTCTCTGAGGGGAGGGGTGCAGACACTCAAAAAACCTTTTTTTTTATTGGTAAAGAAACTCATTCTTGTTTCTGAGGAAAAATAAAATGTGTTTCCAATATAACATTTATTGAGATCTAGGAGATGAATTTTTTCCAGTGATTAGTTAATATAAACTATTTGATAAGACAGGAAAAGGCCACGATGATAACTGTTATACTCTCAAAATGAATACAATGTGACTCTTATGTTTTTTAGAACAAAACAGAATACCTTTCATCTATTATATTTTAAAAGATGCCTACATACAATATGACTTAGTCATTCTTCTTACAATCAATTTTGATATCTACGCTTCTAACTATACTTAGATCCTTTCATTTTTCAGCAAGTCAAATTAGGAGGCCCCAACGATGAAGAAATTTATGAATGCTCTTTGGACAAGGTAATGAGATGAAGGACGATTATTTTCTGAACCTTTCAAATACAAATTAGTAGCTTCAATTAGTGCGTCCAAGTGCCTTTAAGTGCTATAGCACAGGCTCTTTAGTTCAAACAAGTCTATGGATTAAGGCTGATCAGATCGTTGCAATCGACTGTCGGAAGCGAAGTCAAAACCAATCTAGTTGTCTTATTAGTGGTTACTACAATAATTGGGAGGAAGGCTAATAGAGATCTTGGCGCCATTGAGGGCTTGTTTCTTTACTATAATTTCGGATAAAAATTTGCCATGTTGGGTCTTTTTGGACATGATGTGACATCTTCTCCCCGGGCATTTGCAAATGCCATGTTTCTTCACAAGCATTTCAAAATTCCAGCCACATAAAAATTTGCTAATGACCTTCGGGATTCTAGGAATTCCAGCCCCTTTGCTTTTTGGTGGAATTTCTGAAAGCTCAAGTACAAGGGAGCAATCAGAAATTCCAATATGTCTGAAAACTCACTGACATATTCTAGTTTTCAATAAATCACCCTTAATACATATTTCGCCAACTTCTTAGCAAAAAAAAAAAAAAAACATATCTTGTCTACCTTGTGAGAGAAAATGGGAACAATCTTATAATGAAAAAATCATTCTTGTAATTTCATTGTACCTTAGATGGGAAGCTACTCAGGTGTCTCTGAAACTGTCACCCATGGATCCTGATTTCCATGAATTTCTGTAAGGATAACTTCTTTTTATGAGCACAATAGAATTCCTAAAGAGTAGACCAAATGTGCATTCTGTGGAATCCCTTACAGAATATGCTTCCAAGACACAAGCCACACAGGAAATCATTCGATTTCTTGTTACTTAAGGGTGCAAACATTCGAAAAGTGGAATCTGCAATAGAAAATAAAATTGTCTTGGTTTTCTGTGCAGCTCCCTCTTTGGTTTTTTCAGTGCAGCACATTTTCCTCACAGAAAAGGGAAAAACGAACTGATTTTCCTTGATAGAACGGATTCTGTTTTTTTATGCGATGGTAGGATTCCTCTCTCGCGGAAAAGGAAATCCATAGAGCGGAATCCTTTTGCTGCACAAACATATGCTAGAGGCGGTCCATATGTCTATTGAGCCTACCGGGCCCATCACCAATATTCCATATGTTGGTTCTAAGTCACAATCATTCCTTTAGTATGAAATTGAATATGAGAATATGGATTCAAATTCTAGAGAGGATCCTATCTATCCTATTTTGTCAAAGGTGAACCAAGGAAAGCAAGATAATAATAATACGACAGGGTGGTTGATCTACTAATGGTGTTCTAATCACTCTCTTCACATGCTAGAGGAGGCTATCATTGTCAAGCATTCTAGTTTGTAGTGATATTCAAAGGTTGAACCGAGAGAGAGAGAGAGAGAGAGAGAGAGAGAGAGAGAGAGAGAGAGATGTCAGTGGGCCTAAAAGCTTGACATCTTTGTAGACCTTCTCCATCTAAAATATACATGGGCCATCCAAGGAATACTTTTGATGTTCACAGTGTTATCATTATTATTTTCGCACTATGTTTCCAACCTAACTACCATGGATTCCATGCATCTAGATAAAGCCCGAAAAATAATGATCCATCAAATCATAGGAAATATTCTAATAAGAGATGAATGCATATAACAAGAGAATTTGCAATCAAAAAGTCCACAAACACACACACACACACACACACACACCCAACAAAAAGAAGACATCCATCAATAATATGATCATGTGCTCTGGACTATTATTATTTTACACTACTGTTTCCATTACCAACTTTCATGGACTCCATGGTAGAATTCCATGCATCCATATACCCCCTAAAACAGTAATCCATCAAATCATAGGAAAGAATTTAAAATGAGAAACGAATGTAATAAGACAAGTATTCAAACAGTCACACACAAAACACAAAAAGGAACACATACATTAAGTTCATAACCAGACCGAATATTACATGCAGTGCATGTTGCTTTGGTATAGCAACACAAGCAAGGTTCCCTGAGATATATCCATGCCAATATGTTGGACGGTGTCCTAATGTTTAAAAACCCACTTCTAACAAATCACATTTTCACTAAATAAACAGAAAAAAACATTAAATTTGAATACCCATGTGATGATTAAGCAAGTTTATGACCTCCCTTTTTACTAATTCCAAGAACACAGTGCCCCTACAAATCACATACATGTCGAGATCAGTAACGTGATCCAAACATCTCTCTGATCTATGTTTACTTCAAATATTATTAAGAGAGCATTATAGTAACTTGAGGTGACCAAGCATGCTTCCACTGAGCAAAATATATTTGTAGAATGCATATTGTATGAGGATGCAATAAGCTTATAGAGGACAAAATGCATGTAATTCTCAGCAAAGAATATCATCACCACAAGGCAATATAATGATTAAAAGATGATTAAAATAAGAATGATATTTAAGGCAAAACTACGTAAATGGTTTGATGTTAGAGAGAGCTTTTATAAAGCTCATCACAGAGGCAGAAGTTTTCCTGTTTTTGCGTCCAAGTGATGGAACGCATGAAGTCTCTTTGTCCATGTGAGTAACCCAGAAGAGAGAGAGAAAAGGAGAGAGAGAATATGTTTTCTTACTTCAAACAGATCTTTTGGACTTTAAATTCCATGCATGGAAGACTCTGTAGAATGCACCAAACGCCTACATAACATGACCCAACAAAAGACTAAAAAGAACATCGGTTTCAACAAATAAAAATCCCAAGGTACACCACCCAAACACGAAACCAATCTAATCTAGTCCAACTCAAATCCAGGAGACAAGCGACACGAATAACCCGGAAGAAAGCAGCTTCTAAACCAACCATACAAAGCAAAACAAAAGAAAAAGAAAACATAAAGAAAAAAGACCCATTCCCGCAGAGATTTCATACAGATAACAAAAACAATAATAACTTGATAATAGAGAGAGAGAGAGCGAGAGAGACAACAGACATGTCAAATTCAAATTGATTAATCAACAAAAAACAAGATACATGCTCTAGTGAGAAGAAAAAGTTGTTCAATAGAAGCCATTTCATTTCTCTGATGATCTCTCCTCTTCCAAGCCCAAAAAAGAAGTGAAAAAAACCAATGAAAACCGAAATCGCTGGTTAGAAGGTACAATTACCCGCTTCTAAGATCTGGGGTGAGGGAAGAACTGCGTACCGGCCATGAATGCATTGAGTGGAGTTGGGTAGAGAGATGAAGGATCGAGCAATGCAGCTGCTGCTGCTGAAGCACCCGCACCCGATCCGCCGCTAGGACCAGCAGTTATAGGAGGTGGGTTGGAACCCATCCGGCCGGAGATGACAGCTGGAGAAGTAGAGGCTTCTCCGGCACTGTAGTGAGAGGAATCTGGCCCGTGATCATAGAGAATGCCCTTGAAGACATGGCCACTAATGCTCACAGCCGTCTGATACGCATATTGCTCATCTGGGTCTTCAATGCCACTCACCCTTACGCATCTGAAAACTGCTTCCGACGTCAATTCAGCTGGGAAATTACCAGCTACTTCCATTCCTGGGAGAAAAATAAAGGTACCCCAGATCAGAAAAGTAAAGAAATGGGTGAGAATTGAGATGTATAAAGTGAATAATCTCATTCTCTTTCTATACTTTTAGAGAGAGAAGGAAAGAGTACCTGAAGAGGAGGGAAGACGGGTGCAGGCAAGAGGCCCAGCTGCTGCCGCAGCAGCTGCTGGGGTTTCTCTATGCCTTTTGGGATTGAGATGCTGCTGCTGCTCGTGTTGGGCAGCAGCGGCAGCTGCGAGCTGGTGCTGGCGCTCGCGCCTGCGAGAGGCGGGGACCCAAGTGCTCTTGATGTGGGTGGGGCACTCGAATCCCCGGCTCTTGCAGCAGGTTCTGCATCTCATGTGGGAACAGTCCTTCTTCGCTTGGTTGCCACAGTCCTGGCAGCTCATGCTTCCACCTCCTGGCCTCATCATCATAACCGTCCGCGAAGATGATGACCCTCCTGATCCAACCGCTCCTCCTGCTCCTTCATCTGACCCCAATCCGACTCCTACACCCCCACAATAAAACAAGTTTCTCTGTTGCTGTTGCTGCTGCTGATGCTGTTGTTGTTGCCATAGCTCGAATCCTCTCGAGTACTCTTCGCCTCTTGTTGTGGTGGTGTTGAATAAAAAGAAGCTTTCTGGGGGGATTCCTTGTTCGTCTTGGTTTCCTCCTCCACCTCCTCCTAATGAAAACCCCGCCATTTTCTGCTCCTCTTACCTGAGTCATCCGTCAATTTCAGCCGAAAATCCATATCAATTGCCACCCCAATACAGAAGATGGAGTCCTGGGTCTTCTTCCTTTCCTTGGTAGAGCCAGCCCAAACACCCCTCCCCCTCTCCCTCCCTCTCTCTCTATTTATATATATATATATCTTTATATATATGTGTGTCTGAGATGAGATGAGATGATGGGTTTTGTTTGGTGTATCTTTTTCTTTCAATCTCTATCTCTCTCTACGCTTTTCTCTTTGTTTGTTTGATGGGGTTTTGACGTCGTGGGTGTAGTAGTAGAAAGCGTTTTTGTCCCTCCTTCAATTCGCTTGCAGCAGAGAAAGGGGCATTAAAGACAAGGAATTACAGCACTGCAACGCCGCCATGGCAGCGGCACTACAGCTCTGCAACGCAAAACCCCTCTGCTTTTCTGCGCTCTTCTGCTGCGTCTGCTGCTGCAACTTCATCAATGTAAGGAAAGGGAAAGCAAAAGAAGCAATTTTTTTTTAACTCTCTCTCTCTCTTCTCTCTCCTCTCTCGGTGATTGATGGTGGTGACGACGAATGCAGTGTCTGTAGTTTGTTTGGTTTGGTATGGCCGTGGAAAATCTATCTCCCTCCTACGCATTCCGCCCTTCCCTCCTGACCGTCCATCTCAACAATCTACGGTCCACAATCCGTCACGTGTCCGCGCACCAGCTTTTCCTTATTCGTCCTTGCACCGGAAAACCCGCTGCTTTTCGTGACGACCCTTTAATGACTTTTTATTGAAGAAGAGTTGTTGCTCAGTTTCCTTGCAATGCGAAATTCCGCAAATCTGGGCTTCCTGTCCGTTGATCTAAACCGATCATGTGGTGGGACCCACCCCACTTGTCCCATCCAGTAAAAAAAAGCTCGAATCTTTCATCTCCTTGATCGATGGATTTCTCTTCTTTGAGTGTAGATCTGCCGTCCAAACCTTATGTGAAAAACGGTTTCTTGGGTAAAACTTCGTTTTCCATGGAAAGATGAATTTACTCTGGAGCGTAGCATGCAACTTTTTATTTAACTTTTTACGGAAAAGAGCACGCTTGTTGTTGTCCGCATTTGAGGAGGAATGGAAGTCTACTATACGAGAGAGAGAGAGAGAGTACAATACATGCATCATACATGGCTTTTCGATAGGTGTGTGGTGTGGGAAACTCGGCAGTAAATGACGTTTTTTTACGGGAAAAGCACTTTGACAGGAACCTTACAGCTCTTGAATTGAATGCAGACTAACAATGTGCCAAAGGCCCAGTTGGATGTTGAGGAAATGACTATTGGAGAATGATGGGGGAGGGGAAAAGGAGGGGGGTGGCCTGGGTGAAATCATCTTGCAAATTAAGGATCATCACTTTAATTTATCAGTTATATTTTCTTTAGCTGTCTTTGAATGTGAATGGGTAATGTTGGTGTGTGGTTTGTGCCACTGTTTTGTGCAATTGAATTTTTAAGAATTAAATGACTTTTGGTAGTATTCTTTTAAGTGGATAAAATTGATAAAAAAAAAACATGAATATTGACCATCAAGTAATCGTTGTTTAGTGAGAAATGAATAAAAGGGGGGATGAAAATTAAATACTCAAGTGTCACTTGAGTAATTTAATTCTACGAAAGTTCTCTCATGTACATCTTCTTCTTATATCGTTCACTGGTCACTTCTTTCATGGATCTTTAGCCTCTCCTTTTTACCCCGACTATATGGGGTGGCACCCCCCTTGGGTGAGGGTAATAGACTTCGGGTGAGGTGATGGGGCCCATGAGTAGGAGAAGTAGACCCCCGGTAACATGAAAAAGCCCTCTAATGAGTAAAGGTGGCATGCCCAGGATTTAAATCGTGGGCAACTAGGTGAGAACTGTTACCTCTTATTGCTGAAATAAGAGGATTCTATCCTTTTATAGATTTCTATTGGAAGTTGTGTTCGGTTTAATGCAAAAAAAAAAAAAAAAAAAGAGTACAAAAAAACTTGTTTGTATAGATAAAAAGACTAATAGCATATAATTAAATACCAACTTTTCAATCCCCATGTTTTGTGTGGAATTGGCCTAAGATTTACCCTATTTGTGTGGGTTTAGCAAGTGTCATCCAGGGAATTAGCCATCTTAGGGATACCCGCCACATAAAAAAAAGTCAACTTTTCAATTTCCTATTTGTATATCACAAGGACTGAAGCAGTAATAAAATGTGGAGTAAAATCACGCATTTGATGTGTTGTTTATTGACTTTATATTGTTTAGACGAACAAAAAAGTGGGATAGAGAAGTAAATTTATGATATAACACCATTAACATTTTACACCTTGACAAGCCTCTTTTATCACAAAGAAAAGTGATAAATTGTGATTTGTTAAGCCTTATGACCAAAATTATTTTCAATATACACTCTCTCTTGCACCCATACTTTACCTCGTACCATCCAAATATGCATTTTAACAACCTTTGATTTTCACTTTACTATGCTTTGCTTTTACTTTGTTCAGTCCCTAGAGGGCCAATTTAGTTGACAGCATTTATGATGGGAACTGCTATTATCATAAACTCCTAACTAAAATGTAGTGGTTGTCAAATGGAATTCCAAATTCCCCCTTTTTTTTTACTATTTCAATAGTGAGAATTTACTAAGCCAATATGCATGTGAAACGTAACTTTTGGCAATGAGATGTTCTAAAAATTATGGATTTCAAAATGCTATAGACCCAACATTTTGGGATTCTACTATGGGGGGTAGCATTTTGAATTATCAAAATCTTTAAGACAAGTTATCCCAACTCCCCAAATGCTTGCAACTAAATGGCCACTTACATCACTGGTAAGTGGCGGTAATTCTCACCTGCTTGCTCATAATTTAAACCAGCCACCTCTTCCCACTTAGGTGGGCTTTCTATATGCTTGTGAGGGCTTCTTTCCCACTGGTGTGGGCCTTATTTCCGTTTGTGTGGGTTGTCTTTCCGCGTGTGTGCAGGCTTCTTTTTGTGTCCTAGCACCCTTGGCCGGGATACAAAATAAAAAGAAGAATAGGAGAAAACTTATTCTTAATAAAGTTTGATACCATAATCTACCTTTGTCAGTCTATATTGTCATAGAATCCAATTCATTAGTTGATTGATTGATATATGGAAGAGTAGTAAAATGTTTGGATAATTTAGCTATTCAGGAAAAAATATTATAGCTAGGGTGATTTCCAGAGGCAGGTTCGATGGATTTGGATATGGAGATCCTGACACGCGATCGGAGATCTATGTATTTTCAGTGATTGGGAAGTCTCACGAATCTCTTTGCATCTGTCTAATATATGAGGATGGAGAGTATGCAACCCTAGACAAGTCCTAAAGAGTCACACTTACTATAGACTTGTTCGCGAAAAAATCAACATCCACTAATTCTATTAAGAGTCTTATTTTTTTATGACAAATCAAGTCTTACTATAAGTGAGATTATATTCGCTTATGGCCTACACGCTGCTCGATCTAAGTGGGAGCTGTGGCATGCGGGCTACATGGCTTCCTACGTGACTTACATATAATTATTTAATTTCTCAACAAATGTAGAAAAACAAATGCCCTTGTTTTTTTTTTTTTTTTTTAATTCTTGACGTATGACTGTTGGATGTTCACTATCTTTAATGCTCTAAAACTGTCAATCAAATATATATACTTGCATTCAGAAGCCAAATTTTGACCAGTTGATGGAGTGTAATATATTTTGGTAAAAGGATGGGAATTTTGTTAGTGTAAAGCTAGTTCGGATTAAGTGCAGGCAGGTAGAACTTTTTTGGATTTGATGGTCTTTTCACATGATGGCCCCCACTTGCCAATGGGCCAACCATTAATCTTTGATTGACTGTCCATGTTCTTCACTGAGATTCTCAGTTCAATAACATGTGATTCTTTTTTAAAAATATGTGAAAAATAATTAAAAGACATGTGATCATTCATAATTGTCAATAAATATATGTATATAAATATATATATATATGGGCCGTTAATAGCCAATTTGCTTTTCAAAGGAATCTTCTAAATTTCCAAACATCTATGAAGTTATTTTGAATATCACATTTGTCCATTCTGTCAACTTGCACTAATGACATTACAAAATATAAAAATAATGTTATTGTCCTTCTTCTCCGGTGGTACATGTCCTCAATCTCTCAATCGTACTCCAACATCGGAGCTTTTCTACTTGGAACTGAAGTATTTCATATGTCTAGCTTATTTTATTCCGTAGGTAGTGACACTTTGTTGACATGAGTTTAGGTGCATAGAGTCTGTAGATAGGTGATAGATGACTATGATTATTATTATTAGGGCATTTCCACACTTAAATGATAGGTAAAGGGTAATGAAACTGTTGTAGACAACTACTTAAATGCAAAACAGTTAAAAATGTCAACCGATATTGATAGAAAAGGGCAGTCATAGAGTACTTAGACAACTACTTCTTTTTTCTTTTTTTCATGCCACTACTCTACTTTTTTTTTGGGTAAAAGAGTAGACAACTACTTAAATACAAGATAAGATAGTAGATTTGCAGAGAAATGTACGAGATTGAAAATGGTTAGACCATTGGATGATGTTCAATAAGTTTATATGATGGTGGAAGGTGGGTTTTTCATGTATGTATTGTTTTTTTGGCAAATGATATTGGGAGTTGAAGCAAGTCCAAATTAACACTAATCCTCCTCCTCAAATTGAAGTTTATTTATGTCATCCCAACCAAATTAACACTTTATAGAATTAAAACTCCAAAGTCGGCCTCATCACATTGAAAATTTAGTTTTCGTTACAAGCAAGGGTATAAATTAGAGAGGGGGAACCCTTCTCAATGGTGCGCATTTTGGATGCATGACAATCAATATTGAGCTGCAACATTGGAAATGTTTGAAATTAAAAAAGGGGAATATAAGATATCAGGCCGATTAGACGAGTCCAGCCAAGTTTTAGATCCTCCAAGTGTGGTGGCTATACGACATATATATCTGTTACAATAAAATCAATGGTGAGTAATATTTGAAATAGTGTCAAAGTAACTATGATAAGTGCTAATTGAAAGGGTCATTGTTTGAGTTGATTGAATTTATTCAAGTAGGGCTTGAGTATAAAAACTTAAAAAAAAAAAAACACCGAAAATGTAAATCATCTAAAGAACTCAAAAGAGTTGCAGCACTGGTGTAAGAAATTGGAAGAGCTGGAGAAGAAGCTTGACAAGTTAGATGAAAGCTTAACATGTGAAGATGGAAAATTGAAGATTGAAATGAAAGCTTTAAGATGTAATTGAAAGATGTAGAGAAGTGGGGGGTATAAGGTCGATGAAAGCCAAGTTCAAAGGCACCCATCATTTGATTGAGTTGATGCTTGAGTTGAAAAAGATTATTGTGATTAGATAAGGTGGGAAGTAACACTTTTCATCTAGCAGCGGTGTATTGGCAAGCCACCATAATGAATAATTGAACTAAAGTGACTTCTTACACATTCAATTTTCTTAAGACCTTTGAAATGGTGTTGGCAGATACATCCCCATCTTTTTACTTATCAGTAAACACCATGATGAATTGATAGCTCTAAAAAAAGATTGCCTTTCAGTGTTATGTTTAAAAAGTCCTCTGCAAAAGGTCAAAAGTATTTTGGATGGGCTTTAAGCAAGTTAGTGCATGCACTTCTCTTAAAAAATCAAAATACCCCTTATTCATTTAAGTTAATATTTAATCAAACATCTTATTTAAACATGCATAATTAGTCTAACTATTGCTTAGTTGGTTAGGAACACAAGCTTATTAGAGTGCATGAATCCAGATTAGCACTGTTGCAAAGAAAATTTCGTATCATTGAGATGCACTCGGAGGAAACATTGCCCTTTTTACAGTGGGCATATGGAAATGTTGCTTTCTAAAATTATGGAAGGACTATGTCCTTACCTCTTACAACTCTAAAAAGTTCCAATCTGTAAATTGTAGGAATCTTTCTCAACAGACCATGTTGAAGCCTCAAACTGAAGAATTTTTATTAGAAAAGATTGTAGAGGGCCTAGGAAACTATAGTTGACCCTCCATTAAACAACCTTCTCCCACTCTCACAGGCCATTTATTAGATCCGCTATTGTTATTTTGTCAGATTGCGATGAATGTGCCCAATTTAATGTAAAACCGACTAGCCAACACTGTTATCGCCTTTAATTTCCATGCCTCACTATAACTGGAGTTGTTTCTAGTTCAACTTATTGAACTTCCATAAATTAATGACTTCCAAAAGTCTGATTTTATTGAATCTCACCATGATGATTGCGGTAGTATTGATCATTGATAAGGGGTATAAATATCACAATAGTCATGTACAAGGTATTTAGGGATTAGATCACGTGAGGACAGGGCTTAGGGGTAAATTTGTGAATCTCCTGTTTGGAAATCACCTGTTAAGAAATCTTATTACCTGCTAAAAAAGATGCCCTTCTCTTGTATGGACAATGCCTAAGGTTCATTTAAACAGAAGGAGAGGGAAAGTGAGGGGGAGGGCGTAGGTGGGCCGCGAACAGAGAGAAAGAGAGGGGGTAGTTTGGAGATTCCTCATAGGGGTGCCGAGCTTTTGGAAAAAAAGGATGTAGAATGAGCAAGTGGAGCTGTATCAATAGTAGCTCCCAAAAACTTTTAGCTCATTTTAAAAAAAGCATACGAGCATTTGTATATTTCAAAAAAGTACACAAATTATCCATATTTGTTTCAATCAAGTCCTTTATATAAAAACTTATTTAAAATGGAAAAAAAAAATACCTCTATGACAAGTTTTTGTCTTGTCTTAATGTTCTTTCATCACCAAAACCAGCTCAAAAAAACTTTATGGGCCTAATTGATCAAATGTTGATGGTGGGTACCTACCTTTGATGGTTTAATCACCTTGGAGAATGTCAGAATTGGTTAGGGTTCTTTTCATTTTTTTTTCCTTTGAATTCTCACATAGCCCAAGTTTCAACATAATTTTGATAATCATAACAATTTAATTAAGCTATTTCTTAGTCATTTGGAATCTATATAAACCCTTTTTTTTAACCATTTATGTATAAAAGGTAACTAAAGTGGGCCACACCAGGTTGTTGCTTTTAAATGACTTATTAAAGAGATGATCTAAAAATGACACAAGTGTATTTTTGTCATTTTTAATCTATTTTCTTATGGTAATGACTTGATTGAAAGAAATACAGAAAACTTTCATACTTTTTAAATATTTAGATCTTTGCATATGTTTTTGAAATAGGCTAAAAATCTTTATCTAATTAAAAAAATTTCCAGTCTTATTTTAGTACAGTCAAATAAGCTTTTAGATTGATTCAACAAGAGTGAAATTCTTTCCTTGAACAAACAAGCTCTAAATATGGGTAGGATAGAGTAAACAACAAAAGAACTTCGGGAGATTCATTCGTCTCCCAATGTATGTAGCCTTCTAAAAGTAGAGATTGGAGAGGGATGCATGAATTGGGATTGAGAGAAAATATTGGCTGATTTTGTCTGAGGAAGGAGAATAATACCCGATTCAGAGTTGTAGCTTGTCCTAAAGAATCTTTTCACAACAACGTTATGGGGGGATTTTTTTACTTTTTTTTTTTTTGGTTGGGAATTTCTGATAGTGAGTAGCCGTTCTCCCACCATCTAAGTATCTTTATTTGGTTTGTGAGTTTTGATGTCTTCTGATCTTTCTGATCTTATAAAATTTTCCAAAATCTCAAAAGTTTGGCTTTCAAAATACTTAAAAAGTTAACGAGCATTTATGAATCTAGGCAAGATATAGTACTTGTAAAATCCCCAACTACTCTAAATCTAGTCAATGTCCTCCAAACAAACTGACCCACCCTCAGTCATGCGTGCTTTTCCCTGTGGCCCCACAAGAACCCCACGAATCTAACCATCAGCCCGAGCCACATGGAATCCGTATCTAACAATAGTTTCACAACTGTACGACACTCCAATCCCATATCAAACACCATTCTGCGGGACATCTGAAGCCCTACACTCACATCCCCTCCAAAGAAAGCAAAGAAAACAAGTGATCAATCCAAACAAAGCAAAGTAAAAATATCCAGATTTCAAAACAAAACAAAACAAACCACCCAGCCTTGGAATGGGTGCAGAAAAGAAGAAAAGAAGGAAAAAGATTGCGTGGAAAACAGAGAAGAATTTTCTCGACTGTCCCGAAAATTCGTGTATGTATTTCAGTGGGAGAGCTGTCGAGTCGTGTGAAAATTTTTGTTTAAAAAACAAACCCCTAAAAGGACACTCCTCGTATTCCTTTCCTTACCCTTCTTTCCCTCCCTCTCTCTCTCAATATATTATAATACAATCATATCATATCACATACCGTCAATATATTATAATACAATCATATCATATCACATACACGGTACTCCGTATAGCTAAAATAATATCAATATCACCGCCGCGGACTCTACAGCTACACCCCCATAGCTTTTTCTAGAACACAGAGCCTACAAAGTCAGTCATATTCATCATACAAAGAAACCCAACGATCTTCGGGATTTGCTTTTACCAGAATAAAATCCGAAACAGAAGGAAGAAATTCAATCATATCCGCAGTTATTAAGATTATTATTGTTATAGTCTATCTACCCCCTCTACTAGAAAACGTATTCTGTTGTGTTCAATCAGTAGACAGCAACTGAGAAGACCCACGTAAAGGTTTTCATTGGAAAGAGGAAGCATATGAGGAAAAGAGAATACATAGAATTTGTTCTATTCTGGGGTTGTGTGTATATACATGGATGGTGGGTGTATAAGAGAAATGGAAAAAAGAATGTTAAGTTTTTTTATTTGATTTATTTAGGAGCTGATTTGTTGGGGTGAATGATGTGTCAGTGTGAGACTCCCAATAATTGTGTCTCTGTCTGTCATTCTCGAGCCCAGTGCTGCCACCAGGTTGACTCTCTCTCTCTTTCTCTCACTCGCTCGTTCTCTTTTGCTGTGTCTTTGTTTGCCAGCTGATACAAAGATCACTAACATCTACGGAAATGACTTTTTCTTGAATACCATCAACTTTGAGAATAAAAATATATAATAGTAATATGCATACCGCAGAGGCTGTGAGATTAGGAGGACACACACAACATGCCACAAATCCCAATGTCAACTAACTCCTTCTAAGCGTAGGTCTCGTGTAGGAGTGCACGAGAGAGAATGCATTGAGGAATCTAGAGAGAGAAAATATGAGGAATCTGTAAAAAATAGAGAGAGAGAGACAGAGAGAGGGGGATGAGGAAGGGCAATGAGGGGTCTCACTGTGGGGGGTGTTTTGATGGGAGAAGTCACTGTCAGTCATTAATGGGATGATGGCAACAGGCATGTGGAGTCGATATACCAAAAGATTTGCTTGGCGAGATCCGTTGAAAGAAATGGTTCTTTTGCACATCTCCACTTCGCACGCTTGGATGTGGCATGTACATGCGTAAAGAATCTCTCACTGTACTCACTTTTTCTTGATTTCACTTCATGTTACATCTTCTCCGGCGCTCAGCAGGTTCTTATTTTAATCTTAATTATATGGACCTTTGCGTTGATCAGTTTGTGTTCTGAAATAATCAAAGGATTAGTTATTAAGGAATGGTGGGGTATTTGGATTATAAAATGATTGTTTTAATTTGAGAGTCTAACCTCGTACTTAGCTCATTCACATGGTAAAAAGAATGAAACGATGATGAATCATAATGCCTATGGATGCACAGGAGGACGAGGAAATTTTCCTCAAAGGAGCCACTACCGCTACCAAAAGCCAAAGAATTTAAATGAATTCAGGTGAAGGAGTACCAGTATTTCTATAATAATCTATCAGTAATAAATTATATACCAATCCAAAAGTTTAAATTGATAGGTGAAATGAAATACACAAATAAGTATATGAAGACATGTCCAACTCAAGACTTAAGCGATGTGGGACTCTCCAACGCCGCCTTTCTAAAAGAAACTAAAAATCCGCATGGAAACCTGATTGTAAAAAGATAAGTTACAATGGAAGAAGATTAAGATTCTAAGTATTAATAAGTTGAATGGTTAATCAGATTACGTAGATGGTTTTAAGTGTTTTTATTATATATAATTTTTACCCGAGCTCCCACCTTATGACCAATCCAAACGGATTATAAAACAAGGATCCCTGTTAGGCATTGACCTCAGGGCTTAACATTCATCTGAATATTAGATCATTAAGTCAATTGTCCACTTATTTTAAATAATAAAAGTTATTAGACTTTGATCAAGTGGTTAGGATCGAGCCTCCATAACATAGACAGGTAGGTGATCAAATTTTTATTTTTTCCTCTTGATTTGACTGTACTCTCCTCATTGCTCCCCTCATGCAAACAAACATCGTACCATAGAATTCGTGTAAATTTATTATGCCGAGGAACTCATGGGTCTTCAATGAAACGTATTTCACACCCTATCCTGCTCATATCTGATTAATTTCAAATGTCTCATCATCATATTAGTATGCATAGGAATGAAATGACCACAACCCAACCCCTTTCGGTTGTCTTCTAAATGTCCCACCACAATTATATGTCTATCTTGCTATTACTACAATCAGCCAACATTTCTTTTCGAATTCAAATCCCATGCCCACCATTGCCCCAGGCTAATTCGTTATATTACTACCATGCATATATACAAGTTCACACGTTCCAAGCCCATGTGCATAGTTACAATTGATGTCATTTTCTCCTTTTGTTTCTATCTTTCCAGGCTCTCATGTGAAGCACTCAACCGTCATGTCTCCATGCTAGAACAATATAGACAAATGGTTCTCCTTTGACTCCCATCACGGGTTGTTAACTTGTGTATAAACTACTTTAAACAAAACAAAACAAATGAAAGACATCTGTAGACTTTATGCAAGCCTCCTACATTTTGTAGCAGAAAAAAAAAGTTAATTGCAGGGCCCACCG
Organism: Persea americana; assembly: GCA_029852735.1. NCBI lineage: Eukaryota > Viridiplantae > Streptophyta > Magnoliopsida > Laurales > Lauraceae > Persea > Persea americana. Next base: position 13,474,856 of record CM056809.1, read on the forward strand.
CCCATGGCCATTAGGGGAGTAGTATGCTTTAAAACTATCATTGAAAGACATGGTACATCTCATTGCCAAATAAACTTCGTTGGTTGGATCTCATATTAGTTGAAGGAAAGCCGATTTTCCATTGCTGTTCCTAATGGAATATTTGTTACTTTGGTGGAGACAGGAATGCTACTTGAGATTTCCATTCAGGGTCACATGACTTGTACATCATGTTGGCTTTCATCATCTGGAACTCATCAAGTTCACAAGATCTCAGTATGGCATTCGAGAAACATGATGAATATACAATTTAAAACACATTCCTTGAGACATGTTGGTTTAAATTAGATGATGCATACTGCTTCTTTTGGACACAACCTAAAATTGCCGGTCTCAGCCTGCATCTTGAATCAGCTGTACATGAAATAGGGTTAAGATATGACAATGAGGAGTTGCTCAATTGGTTGATAATCCCGCCCCTCACTTAGATGACGAGGGATATACCTTTGTTGATCTCTCCCTACTCATCGCATGTGCAATTATCTCTTCTCACATGTGTGAGTTTTCTTCCCCACATGTCAGTTATTTCGGCTCTAACGTCTGAGTCTTACTCTCTGCATACAGGCTCTTGCATCAGCAAGTCTCTTGATACCAACCCCCCTTTAATTTCCATCTTTCATGTTGGTTTCAACTTGAGCATATTACGTGTGAACACAGTCATCTCACTCTAGAAGTTTATTATCAAATCTTCTCAATTAAGACTTTAGATTGTGTGATGGAAGTGGGATGTTTGACTCAATCTAAATATCGTCTTACAGTACATTTGTGCATTCGCTATTTTTTTTTCCCCAAGAAACATGGAAAGTGTAATCTTTTTTCGTAATAAAAGAAATTTATGCTTATTGCGGATGTTTTTCCACGAGGAAAAGTTAAAAAAAATTAATGAAATAAAATTTTCAGGTGCCCCAATAAATGACTTTGATTTTAGAGGTTTAGAATGGGCTTTCCTTGTGCAAAGCATGGAATGAAATTACTCCCTGAATCAATTTTTTAGAGCGTTGCACAAACGTGCTCTTAGGATTCATTATTGTGACATGCATTTGACTGCTTGGATTCTATGAAAATGTTTGTTTTTGTTATTAAAAAAATAAGATGCATATTTTGTTGAAGGAAGATTTTCCAAAAGCAAAGCAAGTCTAAATCTTTCTAATTTCAGCAAAATATAACCGAGAATGGCTCCTTTTTCGAGTGGTAAGGAGAGGAATTCTCACCTGGGTGCCCATGACTCGAATCCTAGGTACGCCACCTATTTCCGCATATGAGGGCTCATTTCCCACTTGAGTGGGTTGTCTTCCCTTATATGTGCGGGCTCTCTCATGGTCCCAACCCCCTTTGCTGAGTTGCAAAAAAAAATAAAAATTCATGAGTTTCATGGCTAGCAAAACCCTCAATCTCTACCTGGAGTTTCGAGAACGTAGCTCTATGGGGCCTACTTGTTTGACTAGTGCAGCCCCTTTGATGCTCTAGTCATCCCATGATTTAACGCCAGTCCCAATTTTACAGTCACCTATTCTTCACTCACAGTTTGATTGAACCTTGACGCTAAATGGTGACCGGTTGGCTTCAATATTAAATTATCTCAACTAATCAATCCTATCAAAACCTATGAAAATACTTATCAACAATTAAATAAGAGCTAGGATAATCTGTCGGTGAGAATACCTTTCCATTTGCCTTCCTCCCCACTAATAGACATGCATCCAGCAAGGCCCTGTGGATTGGACTGCATCATGTAATTGATATGCAATATCAATGCATGTACAAGAACGGCCTCCATATTTTCACACCATTAGCTATTCATAAATCAATCATCCCAAAAGTTCTGCTAAATAAGGTTAATATTAATGAAGGCCATTATATTAGGAAGCGTTGGAAGGGAGTGGAACAAGAGACAGATACAGGTTCCACAGGAAATCGGCAACCATGTAAAAAGCAGAAAAGGAGTCACATGGTGTCCAAAATCATGATTGTAGTTCCACTTTTTGGTGTTGGATTATTGGATACAATACATGTATACAAATATATTTTATTCTTGGGCCTCCCATCATTTCTACGTTTCCTTGTTTGAACAAGCAATGCATAAATGCTCCTGCTCAAACTATCAATGTGACCTCTCAACAACTTCCATGTATGCTTTCTTCATCATCCACATCTTTCTTCCCATGTGCGTCTCTAACAAAATCAAACCACTGCTGTGACGGTGGCTCACTCATTTATTGTGTGCAAGTGGTTGACATGGAACACGGCTCGTGATAGTGGCCGTTGTGTAACAAGTTTCAACCATTATACACACTTACCAATAAAAAAACACCACTATACACTGGTCTGAAAATAATTTTTTAGATCATTAATTGGTTTTTAGTTGAGGAGGTTTAGTGTAAAAATGGGACTGTTTGTACATCTTGTCCATTTTTATCTCTGAAGAAGAAGTTGGTCATCATCAAACTTCTTGTTGCCTTCACACACACACAAAAAAAAAAAAAAAAAAATAAATCTTATTGTATGTTTGATTCTAGTGGCCAAAATCATGTTTTAAACAAAATAAAGTTGGGAATGAGGGGTCGTCCAGGTTAGGAACCCCGCCTCACTCCAAGTGAAATTTGAGATTAAAAAAAAAAAAAGGAAAGAAAAGAAAAGAAAAGAAACACACATAGTCAATGGCATTTATCATTCCACTTCAAGTGAAATTTGAGATATGAGTATACAAGGGTGAGATTGAAAAAGGAGAGCCTCACTAGTAGAAAATCCTGTCATAATTTTCACCAACACAATACTAATGGCGACAAAGAATTGTTCTCTCTTTCAAAAACCTTAATGTGAGTCCAACTGTTGCAATCTCAGGTTTTCATAATTTTGAACGGTTTTTTCCCTGGTTTGATTGGTTCATACCTGTTTTCCGATGCATGAGTTTCTAACCTAACTACAGAGATGCCAGTATTATCGAACCAGTTGGATCAAGCAGTTTGGTGATCCGGTTATCAAACCACTGGATACAAATATCTTAAAAGCCCATCTAAATTTCTAAGAAGATCAACTTTGGTGACCGAAGGCCAATAGGACCAGCTTGAATCAATGCCTTGACCTATTCATATTTTTCTTTGGACATTTTTCTTTGTTATGTTACAGCATGGTAATTAGTTTTATCTTCTGTAGCTCAACTGGCAAAGGATATGTGTGTTTACGTAAATGTGATTGATGGGTAAAGGCAGGAAAAAAAACCCAATAAAAACTAGCTTTGTGAAAGACGCATAAAGATAACCAGCTCCTCAAAATTGATATGGTTGTGAACACCAGAGACATCACGGGGCCTTTCGCTGTTCATAGAAATGCTTTCTGTTTCAGTATGTGGGAATAATTCATATTCTCTGTTCGAATTGTCACAATATTTTATCTTCTCCGTTCGAATTGCTGTCACCTTCTCTTGTGTGCCACTGTCACTGTCTAACTTTCAAGCCATGAATGCATACAGAAATACTATCAGGATACCATGTCTATGGCATTACACCATCTAATTTAACTCAAAAGGAACCCCTCTTTCAAAAATTTTCACTTTTTTTGAAACGTGGAGTAAACCCAACACGTGCCAAGGGGAAGACCATCGAGAACATGAATGGAAAAGGATTTAGGAATCAAACTTTAGGCAGTTGAGTGAAAATGAGACTCCCAACCACTGCCATTGTCCCCTTATTCTCACCAGAGCCAATTTGTATTCTATCGAAACTCGCTCTTCTTTAGAAATGGCCCACTTTCATTTTAACTGGAGTGATATCCATGATTTCTTTTTTTTTTTTTAATGTAAGTGCATAGTTAATGCATGAACAAATCCAATTCATATCACCTTGATAGAGTGAATTTAGGTTATTGACGAAACATGGAGGGGCTTCTGATATAAGTAAGTTGGATCACACAAAGGTGGGCCACATAAGATAGGATATGAATTAGGTGCAAATGACACTATAGTGTTGCTTTACCTACTTATATGTATGAATTCATAATGTATCAAAGAAATACACAGCCATTCCTGTATTAATATTCTTGTCTCTGTCTACCAATTTATATAATAAAAAGGTAAGGGCCACAAAGAAATACAATACCATTTCTCTAGATTGGTCTTTTTCTACCAATACATATATCAGAAAGGTCAGGACCCACGTACCTGCTTCATGGAGACAATGTTCCACTGTTCCATTGCAAGGGGTTTTCTCAGATGTACCTTTTTATATTTAAGCCGTTTTCCTGCTCCACTATGTTCAGTACTGTGGGACCACCTTAGAAAAATTCAAGCAATCCCAATCACTTATTTCTCATTAATAATTCACCACAATTTGGTTCGGGGACCCAAGACGACCTAGGTAGTGTAGGCAGTCCTATGCCCCCAGTAGAATAATTTCTGCTGAAGTAATTTGATGGATGTTTGGGGACCCAATACGACCTAGGTAGTGTAGGCAGTCCTCTGCCCCGGAAAATCTTTTCTAGTGAGGTAATTTGATGAATGAATTTTATTCATATGTGCAAAATGTCCATCCCTTCTGATGACTTTTTTTTTTTCAATTTAAGGCATTGATCAAAGACATTAGCCGCTATTCAATTTTATCACAACAAGCATGAATAGTGCATATTGATTGAATTTTGAAGATTTAAAACTAAAGAAGATGATCATTTGACCTAACTGACATTGAACGTGCCCTAGTTCATATCAAATTTTATCCATCACCTTGCCTCTCTTGATCCTCATGCATTCATGGGATCTCAACCGAGGAGGCATGCATGCACTTCTAACAAAGTACACTTGGTTAGTTGGGTTCACTGGAGAGTAACCCCAATTGGAGATATTACAAAAGTATTGAAAACCATAACCCTCAGGAGCTAGGAATTATTTCGATCCATGGGGACATGCTACTCTACATTACTTTACATAGCCACATATTTTTCATCATTTTCATCTTAAACACAAACAACTTCTTTCTCCAATCAAAAGCAAGGGAATCCAAGTCCAAGTATCTCAAGTCTATAGTTTGCTAGATATTCCAACATGAACCAATGTATCTCAAGTCTATGTGAGATGGAATTCAAATTTGCCCAGAGCTTGCTTCAAATTCAAACATGACCAAACTGACTTCATCTCACTTTCAACATGTCCTTGCTGGAAAAGGATAGCAATTGCTTGACTGGCCGAATTTGCAATCACATGTTATTTTAGTGTTCATTGACTGTTTGACTGGCCAAACTAAAGCATTGTTCATACTATTCGGAAATGGAGTGGCGTGTTTGATAGGTAATCTAAATCTTGGATATTATAAATTGACTTTGGAAGTTCTTTCCAACAAGATAAAACCTGGGTTAGTATTACTAAATTTTGACTAATATAGTGCCAGTTGTAGAATTGAAAGAAACCTAACTTGAATAAAGACACTAGTGCAGGTTTCTGTAAGATCTCTCTCTCTCTCTCTCTCTCTCTCTCTCCTTTTGTTGGATTTCAATTTTCTCCCTCTCATGAAGATTTAGTAGAGAAATTTGCCTTTTTTGCGCTGGAAAGATGTCTCACTTAAGGGAAAGAAGTTGGGTTATGTGGAAAATCGAGGTGCTTTTATCTCCTTTATTGAGGAATCCTTAAGTTAAACAACTTTGCGTAAACACCCAGACCTTATCTTGCGGAGAAGAACGATTGGTTATCTTCATGCCACTTCAACTTTGACTTACGTGGGGCCCAGTTAGGGGTCGTTTTGCATGCACTCGATTACATATATAAATTTTGCACACAGGTCTTAGTTAGGGGCCTATATTTACCCCCAATTTTACACACCTGAAAAGGTGGGGGAACAAAATCCCCCTCGTTTTGAAGTCTTATAGGTCGCAAATTCATGATTTGAATGATTCATCCTTTTTTTTTTCTTCTTCAATTTCATATATTAAATCTTTATAGATTTTGAGAATTATGTGAAACATGCCAAAAAATTATCATCATATACATCTTATGTCCTGTACTTTTGTGTGTATCTAATTTATGATTTGAATCATTCAATATTCTCATATAAATGATAAAATATCAAGAGGTTTAGTTTCATACCATAAATCTTCTTAGATCTTGAAAAATATGTGCAAAAACACAAATACATCTAAACTGTTCAATATTCTCTTTTACTTGTGTGAGAATGATGTTTCTAAACAAATATGGTAATATGTTTGAATGGAGAATTTGTATATTACACATGTAAAGCACATTGTCTTATCCCATGCATGGAAGACAAACAACACATTGAACACAAGTAATGTCATTCGTTTGTGGCACATAACAATCAAGGGGTTTATAGGTGTCTTCCAGATGGCTCAATGGTATCAAGTCAAAGTGAAAATTGTTAGTTAAATGCCTTTTTTCTGGCTTGACCAATTTCCTGGGTTAGTTGGTAAATGAGTTTAGTGTTTATGGGTATTAGATAATCCTTTGTTTTTTTTTTTTTTTGGTAAAAGGCTATTTGATGATCTTGTACTAAGTATAACTTATAAATATTTGTGTAACTGGTATTACTATTCTCCATGGACATAGGCATAGTGCCAAACCACATTATAATTGTGATTGAGCACAAATTACATTGTACCCAACAGTGACGCACATCCTTTCTGAATGGGCAATGACCTTATTTTAGATTCAGTTTTGAATGATAAAGAACACCGGATTCATCAATGTGTGAGAATGTTGAGAGTTTTCAAAATGCTGATAGTGGCTATAATTCTTGAAAAAAAAAACCAAATTATTTGATTTTTCTTAAGAAAAGTTTGAGAGAAAAGTTTCCTCCCAATAGAATTCCTTGATTAACTTCCTTAGAGTGCAAAATTCTTGAAGGGAAATACAATGGGAGGGGGGTAGAGAGCCAGTTTTTTGCAACTATATGGGAAAGAAAATCCTCAAAGCACAAAATCCTTAGTCTACATGAATACACATTAAAAATATGTTCATCGTTTTTTATATTAAACTAATAATCTCCACATTTAGTTTCTTATCTTGAGGGTTTGTTTGGCTGCGAGCATTCCTGACATGATTTCTTTTTTGTCTAGAATTTACGACAAAATTACAGTTGTTGTCTCTTAGAAATTCTAAATGACTTGTTTGATTGAGGAGAAATCTACAAACAAAAATCTCAAATGACAAATTTGCCATGTAGAATTCTCATATATCCACTTTGGAATGCTACTCAACCACTGTGATTCTAGAATTCCATGTGGCGACACAACATTTGAAATTCTCCAAATGCTCTAAGAGAGAATAAATCTCAAAATGCTTGCAACCAAATAAGAACAAAATCTTCATAGAATTCAAGAAACACGTGAAACATGCTCAAAGAATTTCAAACTATTGATATAATTGTATCTATTGCACATAGTGTTTAAGGGGTTTACAACTATCTTGAAGTTGGCTCGATAGAATCAAGCTAAAGCGAATATTGTTCGATTAAATGTTTTATATTCAGGCTCGACCATTCTTTTGAGTCAGTCGGTATATTGGTTTAGGATTTCAGGGTATTTTAACTTATAAATATGTGTAACTTGTAATAATAATCCTACAGAAAACAAGAGGAAAAGAAAATAATAAAAATATTTATTATGGACATAGACACATTGTCAAACTACGTTAAATCTCTTTTGTTTGTGCTTGTCTACTTGCTATTTGCATCATGATCGATCACAATGTACACAATAGCATTGTGCGTCCTCATTGAATGGGTAATGCCCCTATTTTTATTGTTTTTTAGTTCTGGGTGACATGGATCGTTGGATTCATCAATATGTGAAATGATGGACTGTTTTCAATAAATTTTCAAAACTCTTTGTGGCTCTAATTTTTGGAAAAATTATAATTTCAAGTCCTTTATTTTTACAACAAGCGGAATAGTCCTATTAGATCAAAGACCCCAGGGATTCCTCCATCATTTGTTTTTATGAGAAATTTGAAAGGATGATATCCTCTTAAAAGAATTCCTTCACTACCTTTTCTAAGGTACGAAAATCTTGAAAACTCTCTGAGAGAAGAACCCTTTGTCAATGGGGTCTAATTTTATTAGTAAGAGAGATCTTTGTGGGAGATAAGGAAGAAAGCTCTAGCAGATCTTGATAGTTCATTGTCTACTTCTTGGATCAAAGTCCATCTTAATCCTTGGATCATGAGAGTGATTTAGACACGTTATCTTTGGTAGACAATCTCTGGCTCCATAGAAATTGCTTGATCCAATCCAAGGCACAATTTCCTTCTTCCATTTCTGCAGCAGGCTTCGTTACAAGCAATTTAAAGATTTTTTAATGCCTGAGGCTGATTTGTTTGGAGGAGTTTTTGACGAGAATTGTAAGTTTTAAAAATTTATGACACATTATAATGCCATTTTGGAAGCCTGACATTTAGAAGATTCGCGATTCTCCCTCTCAACAGAATCATCGGAATTCCTCAGACCGAAAAGGCCTCAAGGGAGGCTATCGCAAAGAAAAATAATAAAGAAACCATGAAAAGACCCACAAAAGAAACTCTACCAATTCCCTATAAAAGCTCTAATGCAAGGCTAAAACCCCCCACCCCCACAAAACCTGTATAATGCCCATAGGAATCCACTGCGGATTTGATGTCCGACTCTTTTCCAAACCTAATTGAAACCATGGCCAATCTAGTTCTACTTTTTTAAAGGGAAAAGTTAGTTGCTTCACTGAATCCTTGTAAGGAAAATTTTAAGCAGCAAATAGGCCAAACATGGAATTGTGCAAACCTTAGCTGTGGGGCCCATTTGCATGCATTCCTATCACTGGGCCAGGTTTGTGGCCGGGTTTTTGCAGCAGAATTTTCCTCATCCTTGTCAATTAATGCTAGAAACACATGTAATTGTTCTTAACACATTGATTGGGCTTATAAGAAATATACAATGGGCCTAGTCCATTGTAATGGAAGCAACCTGTTAATAGATTTGCCATTTGATTGATCAATGGCATGAAGAAAATGTCTTGTCTTTTGATAATTACTAGAAGACAGTCTAGATGTTTCCTCCACAGCAGCATCAAAGGACCCACAAAATGCTCTAAGATGCTATTTTTAGTCCCAGTAGTCCACTTGTCAACCTCTGGCCATGTTCACTAAAAGGCTAAAAGTGCCCCCTCCTCACTCAAACCATCTCTTTTATGGTACTAACCAAAAGGATAAAGCACCCATCTCTCAGTTCTAATTGAGCTCCAGAAAAGAAAAAGAAAAAAGAAAGAGCTCCAAAAGACAAAACGGGGGTTGAATCAGTAAATGCATCCTTAGAGAAGGGCCTTTAGCTCAGAATTCATTATTTTGATTGAAAACATTGAAGGAAGTTCATTAGACATGAAGGATTGATTTTCCATGGGTCATGTTAATGTAGAGGGGGAAGAGGACCTTTCTGGATCTTGTCCTATTATGGGCTGGTTTAGTAGTGAGATGGTCGAATTTGGAGTGGATATGAGTTTATAGACTTTGACTAGAGTCGGGTTGGATTTAGGCTTCGTGTGTGCTTGCGGGAACCCCGCCCATTTATTTAACTAATATATTTCTAAGTGGGTCTTTTCTTACAAAACTATAGTAGCCTTGTTAACATAATCCATTCTGGTCCCTTGCTGTGGTCTAGACATAACTATTTTTAAGCTCAAATGATATTTGTCTGGGATTTGATGTACCTTTAACCATTAGATTCACAATGGTCGCCCCATTTTATCCATAAACTGAGAACTGCTCATTTACTTGAGTAGTAAAGAGCATCAATTCTCATTGAGCTGCATAGGGTTTGAACCCTTGTTATGTTGCCTCTTTCCACGCCTGCAGGCTTCCTTCATATTTGTGTGGGCTTTCTTCCTACGTGTTTGGGCTCCTTTCCTATATATTTTGGCCGTCTTTTCATATGTGCGGGCTCTCTCTTGGGTCATATTCCCTCTTGATTGGGGTACACACACAAAAAAAAAAAAATCGCAATCGTTTTCTTCCGGTTAATATAATATATGACCAAAGATTTCAATTTGGATCTATGAGGATTTTCAGGTCTTTTTTTTTCCTCTATAATATCTCTGTGCACTTTCTATTCGGATTCCACCCAAAGGAGAGGTAAAAACTTTGAGAAAGGGATGTCGGTGGAAGAAGAGGGTCTGATCTGCATGGGTTTGATCATACTCTTTGTGAAGGGAGCATTATGATCTATTTTTCACATAAAAATTGACTTTTCACTCTATGATTTATCCACACCTTAGCTGTATTAGGGCCAGATAATTTGACTCAAATTAAATTTCTAGAGATTTATGAAAATTATGGGTAGAAAATGAATATTAAAGAGGTGAGGAGTGAAGGATATAAAGTGCTGACGAAAATGCAATATTTTCTAGGGCAATGTCTGAATATGCCTATTTGTGGATCTTACTTGCTCTTCTTCAATTTTACCCTCTAATTAGGAGGGTGTTGGTTAGGATTACTATGAATCATTGTGTTGAATACATGAATACGAACTTACCCTTGTATCTTCATAAAGATACCTTTTCATCCATCCTACCCTATGTCATGGGAATTCTTCGGAATGTGTCCCACAAGTTGGACCACATGTGCACAGTTCTCCGTTGGCTTCCTAAGGTAATTATGTATTAACCATTTATCAAAAATTAGCTTCATTTTACATATCTAGTGATTTAATCTATACATGACGACCATCAGCCATCAACTGATTTTGATTCTGATTTAGACCGTCCGGAATCGAATCTATAAAGGTTAATAATTCTCAATGGATGCTGATACTTCCCCCCTGGCCCAATTAGGGCTCTTGAAATGAGAATTCTGCCTTTTCCATTTCTTCATCATTTTGGGCGGTGGATGGGCCATCCCCATTTAAGTAACTGAAAACAACGTTTGATGTGGAATTCTGATTCCCCAGACAGAGACAGCTCTGACCACTGGGTCGAGCCAATTCGACTCAGTTGTATGGCTCACCAAACTTCCAAGTTGAGTCAGCTTCTGAGCTTGAAGCTATAGTTCTAAAAAGTTTAGACTCCCCAACTTTGTCTATGAAGAAGGAATGGAGAATCTCCTTGGGTCGACCCAGATGAACTTCACTGGGCTTGGCCTAATAAACTTGCTCCAAAGGGTGCGAGTCGGTTGAGTTCGCTAAGTCGATCTGATCACTTACTCAGTCATGACTAGGTTGGCTGAGTTACACAACTCGGACAGACAGCCTTTGGATCGGGTTGAGATGGGGACTTGTTTTGCTGTGCTTAATTTAGTTGGGGTCGATTATCCTTAGTCATCATACATGGCAATAGTTTGGCCCATTTAGTCAAAAGGTTTATATGATGTTTGTGAGCAGTCAGTTTCAAGAATAAAGAAATCCTAGAAATCTATGCCTGGTATAATGCGACCAAACCCATGTGAGATATCTCAAGTGGGCCCCACCATGGATGGTCCCCCCACCCCGGTAAACACACTCTTGAATGAATGTGCTAAATGCTAATATCTTGAGCTGGTGATTGGGAAAATGTCCATCAAACATCAGAGATGAGGGAATACCAAATCCTTACCAGTAACTGTTATCAAGTCAACTTTTGCCATCACTTGATGTGACTCCGTCGGCAATCTTTTCATTGCTATAAAAGTAGCCAGACGTTTTGGATTAGTTTCACCAGGGTTATGTGATTTTAAGAACCAGAAGACTCAGGTAAATTTGACCCAGTTATTATCATTTTAATCACCTCAATCAATGGGAACAGGATTTTCGTTTGAGTGGTGGCGGTGTACAAGGAACTTGAAGAAGTTAAATAATGAAATCATATCTTTTAAAAATATTATAAAATCAACCAAATGCGGTGGAGCCATCAGAGCACTCAGCACAAGCAAGGAGAGGACACCTGCATTCATGGGAAGGAAAGACTCCCACATGTGGGAATAGGAGACTCACACATACTCAGTGAAACACAACCAGATCCAGATTCTGGGTTCTGGTCAAATAGAAGGTATCCATCCATCAAAGGTGGAAGAGAAGAACCTGTGTCATCATGAGTTCTCTTGACAAACTTTGCTGGGCATGCTTCTATTATTGTAGAAGTACACCCTACATAAAACCTAATCTCTCTGTTTTTTGTTTTTTTTTTTTTTTAGGAAAGAACTTATCTTTAGGCTCAATTTTCTTGGACACAAGGTTGGCACTTTCCTCTTGTATTTATAGTAACACATTCAATGCACGTTTTGTTTCTACTTTTGGTATTTGAATGCTAGAAAATATATTGTATTCCCTTTTCACTTATTCTAATCCGTTCTAAGGGTATGTTTGTTTCAAATGATTGAAAATAGAAATCATAAAAATTCTATTTCAAAAAATGATTAAAATTGAAGAAAGAAATGTGCATCTCCCAAAAATGACCATCAAATTGTCTCCGATCTAATGAAAAATGAATCTAGGGAGGTGGGAAATAAATACCCAGCCACCATCTAAATACTCATAAAGTGAGGGTTGTATCTACTCGCTCATTTGACTATAAGTATCTATGTATTTAATTCCTACATACGTTATGCAGACTAATAGGCCCTAAGAAAAGGAAGGAGCGATATCCCTATCAAAAATGAAAAAGAAGGAGAAACGGTAGAAGTAAGGTTGCTGTAAGAACACCTTCTTTACATTAAGAGTTGCCTTGTTGTTTTCAATAATATGAAAACTATGTGATATCACACACAAAAAGGCACTAGAGTCATTTGGCCAGTATTCTTTACCAAATGAACTCCTCTATGGTAAGATTTTTAAAGTCAACAATTTGTCAAAATAATCAGAGCATAAGGGGCCAATTAGAAACTCCAGTCTAATTGATAAGAGCTAATTATATTGAGGTCTAATATAAAAGGTCTAATGTTTTAACTCTAATTTACAATTACTCTATTTAGGAAATTATAGAAAAAGCTCTTATTTCACGAGGTAATTAAGGCCCACCTTTAAGAATCATGGTAATTAGAGCTTACCTTTTAAAAAATTACAATATAGAACCCACTTGTAAATTTTGCATTGTCCACCTTCATCCACCTTTGCTAACAAAATCTCTGAAAAAAGAGCACCCCTTTGCTCTCTCTCTCTATCTCTCTCTCTCTTTTTTCTTTAATTGAAGTAAAAGCTCTAATATGTAAATAAATTTTATAAAATAGAAAATATAATTAGAGATTACCAAACACTCTAATGTAAATAAGCTCTAAATCATAAAATAAAAACTTATTTTTAGAGTTAGCAAACGCTTTTGTACGATCGAAAACTATTTATTTAAACATGCTCCACTTTATGCCTCTTGAGTCGAGTTCACTCGGCCAATTTATGCTCTGCAAGGAATGGTGGAAGCTGAGATGGCCTATAAGATGATGGTTGTCCAAAAACAGATGATAGAAGTTGTGGTGTCCTGTGGGAAGTTATCCGGATGACTTCTGTTATCTCCCCAATGAGAAGTTGCTTCAACGGTCTGAAGCAACAGGTCTGAAGAGTCAGAACTCAGGAGATCCAGGTCCATTTAACTGGATTTAAGTGGACATGAACATACATTTTTTAAACCAAGGCTGGGGTTTCAACCAATTTTGCATAAATATACATACATATGTCCATTTGTATAAATACAAACTCCATATAAATATGAATTTTTCTTAGGGGTTGTTTGGTTGAGAGCATTTACATGTGTAAATGACTCATATGCGAATCATTTGCTGTATACCATCATGTTTGGTTGAGGACATTTACGCATCACGTGTGAAATTTTGATGTGTAAATGATGTGTAAAAAGGAGCCATTTTTGTACTCAAATTTTCACATGTGAGGGTGTAGTAGAATAAATCACTTGTGATTTGCACATGAAACATAATCATATAAAAAAGACGGTATGTGTTGCTTGTACCTATTCCATCGTGACAATGCTTGGGTTCGAAACCCATTTGCCTTTTTTTCTTTTCTTTTTTTTATCCTCTCACGTTTTATTTGAAACAACCATACGCTTGCAACCCTAACCCTCTTCTCCCATTCATCTACCCAGCATAGCAGGTGCTGCTCAAGAACTCCAAGTATGGTCTCGGTATGCTTTGCTTATTTGATATCTATATGTAGTTGACTTACATTGTCTTATATTTTGGGGTTATTTCTATACATGGAAGTCAAATACATTGAAGTTTTTGAAGTATGTTTGCATGGAAATCAACTGATTTCAATTTCTTTGAATAGAGATATGGATATTATTTATTATATATAGATATATGGAAATTGACCGATCATTTTATTCAACCAATTTTGACTAGTTTTCATATATTTATGTATTATATATAATCAGGCCTCATATTCAAATACATTAAAAATATTTCCTAGCTGATTTCATGAAGACGATGTTTTTGTGAAGCTCCTAGCTGATCATGATAAACCTATTTAATTTAAAAATAATGAATCACTTCTATTTAAACTTTAACAAACCTATTGGTTCCCAAGGTGGGCACCACAATCTATAGGGTGCCAAATGCTATAGACATTTTTAGTTGTTTCAAATTTTAAATATAAACCCCAATTTTGTTTCCATGCATTTACATGTGTCTTTGAAACAAACGTGGTAAAATGAACCACATGTGTAAATCATGTGAAAATGGTGCTAATTGACAAATAACGTAAACAGAAACACATGTGTAAAGCTTACATACTTACCATTTACATATTTAACATTTACATATGTGATTTGCATTTATGCAACCCATGCGTTTATGCCAAACAACCCCTTAGGGCGTGTTTGCTTGGATAGAATATATATGAGAATTAAATGCATATGAATTTATGATCAAATGAGCTCTGCAGAGAATTATTAAAGAGATGAAGGGTGAAGGATACAATGTGATGTAAGGGGTGAAGGATATAAATTAGCGATCTAAGTATGACCTCGAATTTTTAGGATTTGTATTATTAGGGTGATGGCGAGGTATTCATTTTCTCTTTTTTGTGATTTAATTTTCATTAAAAAGAAGGTTATTTGAGTGTCAATTTTGGATATTCATGTTTGATTCTTCATTTTAACAACTTATACAGATACCAAATCTCAAAATTCTTAAAAATTCAATTACAAGAAACAAACATAATCAGTAAGTGAAACTATAATTGTGCAATTATCAGGTGACAAGCAGCGACTGAATCCAAAATCTATTGATGCTTGAGATTAATCTATCTCAACATCCATTCCTCTTGTGAAAGTCCTCTCATGGTTAGTGAGTTCTTTTTGCCAGGACTAGGGAGAGACCAAGACACTCAAGTTCTTTCTAGTTTTCTTTCTTGGTGTAAAGTTAGATATCTCATATTCATACTCTTTATATACCACTGACCACTGAGATTCTTATTTTAGGTTTTGTATTGAAATCATAGTCACATAGAGATAAGAGGAAAACCTCAAGGGTGCTTCTTAGCCCTATTTTCCTATAAAAAAAAGGAGATAGTGAGAGCTCGTATCTCATTGGTGGATGTGGGCACATCGTGGAATTACATTAATCTTTTGTATGTTGAGTTTTTGTATGCATTTCTTCATTTGCATAAAACCCCAGTTTGCTTTCTCTACACTAGGGGCGTTCATGGCCGGGTTAGGCTGGCCTGATTACTAAACCTAAAGACCAAGCCCGGGCCAAACTGGGCTGGGCCAGGCTCAGGCTGGCACGGTCCATGAACACCCCTCCTCTACACTTGTGTATCTCATGGATTTGGGCAATTTCTATAGACCAATACAGAAATCTGTGGGCTCTTTTTACTTAAGTGGTTTTATTTTGACTTTTACCAATTTTACTGGTTGTGTGCATGGTTTTTACAGAATGGAGTGCACTTTATGAGAAGACACAAAAAAACCAACCAAAAGCTTAGAAACCATGATACACAGTTATGACAAGGAGTCAAAGGACACTATGAAAATAGCAAGAACACAAAGTCGGGTCTCCTGATTATCAAGAAGAAATTGTAGACCTGTGAAGAATGAGCCTGTAACAACTAGCTTATTTTCTCATTATATGCCGTGTTTCTGTATTTCAAAAAACCAAATTAAGCTTTCAAAGCCAATATATCTCTCTGTTACATGAAGTATATTTAGAATTAAAAGAATTTGCAAAATTGCATCATGAAGGTGTTCCCACTTGTATGGGTATTACTGAGGCAAGTAGCCCACTACTTGAGAAATGGCAGCACTCGTCAAATCTATTTAAAAATGATTTTACCTTTTTGTTCTGAGAAATGACAACACTGTCAAAGCAGCCAACTCTTGTGCATTTCTACCTGCCGAATCTTTGATCAAACCATATTGGAGTTCTAATCCAGACCCATATTGTGATTGGCCTGGGGGGCCGTCTGTTTGCATGGAGTTGAATTTATGGGAATCTTAAGCAATGTGTTTCTAAAATTGGCTATATTTGAAAAAAAAAAAAAGAAAAGAAAGGGTGTATACATAAAAAGGCTATCATCAAATAATCACTCTAGTGAATCATTTTTCATCTCCCTCTAGTTTATTCTTTATTAAAAGGGTGTGACTATTTGATAGTCATTTATAGATATTCACTGTTATTTCTTTAATTCTAGCCTCTTTTAAGCATATACATTTCTTAAAATTCCTAACAATTTAAGTCCATGAAAACCTTTGTAAGGCTACCACACAAGGGGCAGGACTCGCCCTAAAATAGCGTCCTATACTCCTATGGCATGCCCCAATGAGCACATCTGTTCATCCTTTTGCAGCTAGCTAGATCAATCTAGTGACTACTTCATTCGTGCTCTCTACATCTACTCTCAAATAACCAGTCTGATGGTTTGTATTTCTTGAGTTTGACAACAACCCCTATGCATTGTAGCATTACCAACAACATTATACACTATGAAAGCTAACACACATCTGGAGAACAAATAATGAGGAACTCTGCAATTGAATATACTAGCCCATAATGATGTTACAAAATTGATGGGATAAGCTTAAAAATGAAGGCAGTGACTATAACAACAATGCTAAAAAACCATAGCAAAAACTGCATGTTATAGAAGCATGAAGAATTCATATCAAGAGTAAGCTGAAAATGTCACAGGTCGCCAGTCGGACTTCTGGGCAGAAAGTATTGCTACTTGGTTCTTGGAAAATGTCAAGCGGACCTCCCAATGGAGAGATTTTAACAAATTTTCCACCTCTCCAACAACATTGGACTCATCACGAACAATAAGCTTACCTCCTGGTCTTACTATCCGATCGACTTCTGCCATCACAGGTGCAATTTTACACCTGAAACGCCATAAGGATTCGAATAATTTCATGTTCAAATAAAGAAAGATTACAGGCAGAAAACAAATGCATGGGATTTAGAAAGAACAATTTTATCTTCTGTCTACCTTTTCTTTAGATTTGAGAATAGGTGATCAGCATGTAGAAGATCATAAGTTCTGGGGTAGGTGCTAAATCCTTCACACCAATCATGATAAATACCAAAAAGACCTCGCTCGTAGATGATGGGAAGCGTATCAGGAGAATCTATGTTTACCACATTCATAACCCACACTTTGAGATCATTCAACGCTGCAGCAAACCTGTTAACAGCTAGCAGTTAGTACAGATCTCTGATATTATATATGCTCTAAAGGAGCAGCCAAAAGTATCATTATTGTTCGTTCTTACCCTCCATAAACAGCTCTCATGTCCATAACATTTCTCACATTTGACCAGCTAATGCCTAGACCGCTAAGATATGATTTGCTCACAATTCGTTTCCAGTGTCGGTAATCTGCTACGAAATCAGAGGGAGCTGGTTTCCCATAAACTCCTACCTGAGTATTGTTTAACCAATATGGAGGTACCTGTAGCCGAAGGGGCCAATCTTTAGGCCATTGTGAGCCCCGTACAGAACTAGCAACTGGTACCCTGTGCATGCATGATTGTAGAGGAACATACCTGAAAAGATTCCACAAATTTGGTCATGCCACAGTGTCCTAAAGCCATAGTAGAATGAGAAAGAGAGAAAGGAAAAAAAATGAACCCACCAAGCTGCATTTGGATCATCATCATCTTTGCACATGGGAGGACTATTGTGCTTTCGATTCTTGTAACAGTCATTAGAGACAGGCTTCCGATAAATAGCAGCAGCAACAGAATTCAGTTTATCCTTCTTGATTGTGACAAGATCCCAACACATGGATTGCGTTAGAGATGTCATCTCTGAAATCGATAGAACTTGCATCTCTCAGTTCTGTGAGACAAAATGGGAGGAGAGCAAAGAAAATGTGACAAACATACCCTTCCAGATCTCCACATCCTCTGGCAACTTCTGATACACAGGGGTAGCAGACCAGACAAAATATCCACCAGGTCGCAAAACGCGGTTTAATTCCAGAAGAAGAGTACCGCCTGCAAAAAAAGTTCCAATGCCTCAGGCCCCAACAGTAATTACTATGAGCAAGGAGATCCATTGCATAATAGTAAAAAGGAAAATTAACTAATGCTGAGATGGCATCAGGAAATATAACCTTCAGCATGCCAAGGGACTCTGCAACGTGCACAGTGCACAATATCAAAGACCCTACTTGGAAATGGCAGCCGTTGGGAACCCATAACAGCCGATATTGCTGGAATTCCCCGTTCAAGGGCAAACTGAACTTGAGCTTCATGTTCATCTTTTGGTGCAAAAGACATTGTAAGGACATCTCTTTCAAAAAGATAACCACCAAAGCTGGCAACTCCACAACCTACATCCAGAACCACTCGAGTGTGCTTCCCCCATGCAATCTTTGGTACAGACTGCAGTTTAAGAACAAGACATTCATTAGAAACTCTATAGCATTATTGCAACATGTGACCACGACTCTGTTTAGTCTCTCTAAGTGCCAGATATTTTGCAATCCTATAGTTGGCACTTGCCAGATACCACACCATCCTGTCATTGCTAAATATTATGTGAATATATTGTTCCCAGGGTGCCTATTTGAACTCATTTTGCTGTGTTATAGTGCATCAATTCATTTAGCAGTTATGATTCATTTAATTTGTAAAGACACTTTGAATACCATTACAGGTCTTATATTTGGGTCTTCTCAGCTCCAATTTTGTTATTTATTTTCCATGTTTAAGTGCAATAAATTAACAACCCAATAGTTATACAAAAAAGAAACAGGAGGGGGAGAAAACACTAGTTATAGTACGTCTTGTTAGAGATGTGTGGGAGTTGAGAGTAAGTTTGATTAGAAAGATGGAGAGGAGAAGATATAATCTATGATGAGAATTTTTTCACAATGGGCTCATTAATAGTAAAAATTACATGATGATTCTTCCATTGGAGGCTAAAAGTGTAGGTAAATGGAGGACTCAGAAAAAGTGGGAAGGGGTAATTAGGGGGCTTCAAATCAATTGGAAGGAACTGAAGATGATAGTGGCGTCGACCTGGTAGGGGCAAACTTAAATGCAACAGAAGCACACTAGGAAATATAATGACTGAGTTGTACCTTTAAAGATCATAAGGCAAGGTGATTTTGGCTTCTCCAAGCCATCTGGGAAAGGAGTCCCTAATAGAGCATAAATCCTATCCATAATGGAGTAATTGTGACTCTTTTCCAGTAGCACATTTCTTTATAGCTAGAGATTCAATTAATGCTTATAATGGAAGAAAAGAAAGCAAATCAACAGTGTCATGGCCCAGGGGGATTCTATGCTCAGGTGAATAAGAGTAAGACAATGGTGTCTGGAAACATTTATTTTAAAATAAAAAAGTGAAAAACTCTGCAGATGTTTATTTTTAATCAAGGGAAGATGTCATATAATTGAACCATTTAGAACAAAATAAAGCACCTAAAAATTCTGGCCTGTTCTGGCGAGAATATAGAGCCTGGTGCAGCGAACAACTTTTTGCAACATATATTTATATCACCCTTCTCTAATGCTCAAAAAACGGATGTAAAAGTCTCTGAACCATCCAATAGAAGGAGGGGACTTGGGAGAGATAATAATGAACAAATGTTCTTGAAGAGCTTATATATGTGCTTAATTGCTTCTTATTTAAAATTTCCTCTTGTATTTTTTAAGAATGACATGAAAGTAACGGCTTTACAACAGAGTAATTCAAATGGATATCACTACAGAGTATCCATTGTTGAAACAGGGTTCACAAGACAAGGAACCTCATTGATTTATAAAAATGAAGCAGCAGTGTTATCAAATGCATTACAAGAAAACTGAAAAGATCTCGCGACGAGAGGCAATACAATCAAATCAATGACTATAAAACACATACGCAAAATCTCATTACCTGTTGAATGAAATCAATGTAATGGAGTGCCCCATGTATGAATTGGGTGCCACCACCAGGAAAGGTGAGGTGCTCTCCAGTTACTTTCACCCAATTCTGGTGCCCCTTCACCTCAGCCAGCTTAGTATTAGGAACATTCGTATACCATATCTGTAAAAACAACAAACACATATAAGAAACAAGTATAAACTATCATCATTGATGTAAATGAATTGCAATGGAGACAGAGAAAGAGAGAGGACAGCATTCATGAATTCACCTTGTCTCTGCTATTAGGCCACTCAATCGATCGTTTGTATCCCTCCGGAATAGGAACAAGGCAGGAAGGATTCTCATCAGGGCAATGCCTCTCTCGATGCTGAAAGTGCCTGGTGCTACGAATCTTCTTGAGTGCTTTCTCATTGTCAAGACAAGGAATGTAATCAGGCCCTGCAGTCACATTACACAGCTCCCAACTATACCCATACATGGATGATTCCTGCCTCCTCTCCTTCTCATTATTAGACTGATCTGCCTGTGTAGACCACCATCCTTTCCTCCCTTTCTCCCCTTTTGCAATCTCAGATCGAGCCTCGTCTGGGAACGACTCGATCGCGGTCTGCTCTGTGAGCTTCTCAATAGATTGCTGGATTTTCTGGCTGATACTACCTTCATCAATGTCGCGGTCGTCGGTGCTGGTGCTGGTGGTGGTGGTGCTGCTGTCCTCGTTGATTTGTGACTGAGGCCCATTCTCATCACTGTGTTGTGGGATCTGGTAATTGGTCTCACCATCTCCCCCTTGATCAAATTGCTGCTGCTGTTGATTCTCGTCATTTCCACTCGCAGTCTGCTGCTTTTCTTCTTCTTCTTCTTGTTGCTGCTGCTGCTGCTGCTGTGATTGATCTTGATCTTGATTTTGATCGTTGTTCTGGTTTTGATCTTCCTTCTCGACGATTTCGGTGATCTCACTCTGTTGTTGTTGTTGAGACTGAGATTGCTCTTTGATCTGGCCATTTGCATTCTCTTTCTCACTCTGCTGTTCGAATTGCAGCTGGTTTTCTTCATTTTTAACTTCTGATTGCTCCGGAGATTGCGATTTTGATTCCTCGCTCTCTTCTTTCTGATTCAATTGCTGTTCTTGCAGTTGCTGGTTCTCATCACTGTCCAGAATCGTATGGATCACAGGGTTCTCCTCTTTCTCCGGCATCTGTGGTTCCAAGTTCTCCTCTTTTCGATCTGGATTATCAATCTTCTCTTCTTCTTCTTCCTTCTTCTCTTGATCTTCTTCTACTTTCTCCACCTTATCTACATTACTATTATCATCACTATTACTACTATTGTTCTTATTATTATCATCCGTATTAGTGTCTTCTAAAATCTCAGCTCCGTCGCTGGTCGTGCCGCCGGATCTCCGGCCGGAGGAGGCCTTCTCGACTAAGTCGGAAGAGGGCTTCTCGATGGTGATGGTGTTGGTGGCGTCTTCCTCGAAAGCGGCGATGGGAGGAGGATCGACGGTGACGAACTTGGAAAATCGAGTGGAAAAGCGAGATGGTGTGGTGGAGGAGGAGGTGGTGGTGGATTGGGCGGGGATGATGGAGGAGGAGGTGATCGTCCAAACGCCGAGTAAGCAGAGGGCTATGAAGCCGATTGTGGTGGCGGTGGAGAGGTAGGAGGAGGAAGACGAGGAGGAGGGGCGTTTGCCCGGCCGGGGGTTCTTTCCGAAAGCCATTTGGTCCGGAGAATTAAAGAGACAGAGAGATTGTCTGTGTATGTGTATGTATATATATTGAGAGAGTTGAGAGTGGAGGGAAGAAATGTTCGTGGGATCAAATGTGGAGATTCGAAAGAAACGGAGGTGGAAACGGAGATCGAGAGAGCGAGAAAAATGGGAAGAGAAGTGGACCCAGGCGTTTGGTTTTCTTTCTCTTTTGGTTGCTTGTTTGCTATCGTTTCGGACAGCAGTGAGAACCTTGCCTTCTCATGTCTTTGCCATCGCTCGGTTTGGTTTGCATTCCATTCCCGCCAACAGAGAGTCCAATTCCAATAGCTGGCAGCCTCGAGAGCTTATTGGTGGGCCTCACCTCTCAAAAATCTACACCCCATAAATAAATGTTCCCACTTTATAACAGTGAATCGGATCTTCAAAGGCTTTAACATAGAGAAACCGTGAGTTACCTATTATTTTATCCTCTTTTCAATCTTATCTTCACTTTACTTCACTTTACAAGTATTTAAACTTATATCGAGAAATGCAAAACTTATTCTCCTCGAGTTGCCCCAAAACTATTAGGATGATAACTACAACTCGTTTTTGCACCATTAAACCCAAGATCTTCTTTGATCACATAATTGCTTTCTAATGAATCACTGCTGTCCATAGATTGGATAGATAAGAATTTTATCATTTTATCGATGTGCATTATTTTAGTGTGAGATAGATACTGTGAATTTATTGTTAATACTTTGTGTTTTATGGGTGGAAACGGAAAAACATCGCAGCTATTTTGAAGCCGATGCAAGTCTTTTTACTGAGAGTTTGATTTCCCTCCACACTCTCCAAAGTCACGAATTAAGACTTAAAATCGAGACATCTTAACATGTGTCCTAATCAATTACTCTATCCGATGTGAGCCCCATGTAGGTAGGTGTGTCATACTATTTCTCAGAATCACAAGCTTCCATACAATAGGGCGATATGGAACCTCCATTTGATGTACCATTCACAAAGCCCATGGGCTGGTATTTATTGTTGGATTGAAAAATCACAATTTATTAATTTTTAAATGCTTTCGATGAGACTGTCAAACATTTGACAATTTGAATGC
This sequence comes from Persea americana, assembly GCA_029852735.1. NCBI lineage: Eukaryota > Viridiplantae > Streptophyta > Magnoliopsida > Laurales > Lauraceae > Persea > Persea americana. Next base: position 13,497,962 of record CM056809.1, read on the forward strand.
CCTGTTTGAACCTTTATGCAAAATATTTGAATTTTCAAAGGAAAATCGTACTTTATCAGATTTAATCACTGTTTTTCTTAGGATCTGTTTGGGAGATTTACTTGTAGAGTTGAGTGGTGTAAATATTATTTTAAAGAATTAATAAAATATAAATGGGTTATGATAGTATTTTATTTTTAGTTGTTTGTGATGGAATCTTTTTAAACTTTTTATTGAAAGATGGAGTTTTTTTTTTTGTCTTTTAGTGGTTGCTTTTTGACTTTTTTGTGAAGAATATGGTGGGAAATGAGAAAAAAAGTACTTTTGATGTGACTTGTTTTTGAAAAATGAGAACTTTACTCTACTCAACTCTACTAATAGAGTTGCCAAACAGGCCCTTATGGCTTGCCCGATCCAATGGTACGATATAGAAATCATTTGAACCGATTTGATATATGAAAAGTGTAGCTAAAGTTTCTGGATCTAAATCCAGCTCTATCTTTCTTTCGACCTGTGGACCTAATATATTATCTTGATTTTTGAAAATCTCTAAAAAGAAAATTAGTTTCTTCCATATCATTTTCTATCCAGACTTAGCCCCAATCCCGTCCCATACATGGAAGTGATTTCGGTTCCAGGCATTTTTTAGGTATCCTAGCTTCAATGGTTGGGACCCTTTTTTTTTTTTTCTTTTAATAGAGAGAGCTCGGTACACTCGGAAAGAAAGCCCGGCACATTTGCGAATGAAAGTCCATCAAAGTGGAAAGAAATTTCGCATATACATATACAAAAATATATAGGAGGGAGGTGGGGGTTGAACCCATACCTTTCCAATAAGAACTCAACTCTTTACCAATGGGGGTAAAAAATGGTTCCGAATAGGATTTGAGTCTAGTAAAAGTTTTATTTTATCATTAATAGTACTAGTTCTGAATCCACCGCAAACCCGGGCCGCAACCGAACCTTTTCAGTACTACGCATGACAATATGCATACTTCTATGCCAGTTGGGATTTGAGAAGCCACCTGACTGGCAGGGCATTTGGAACAAGCTACCTACCAACATTTGAACCCTTGACAGGGAATATATCTTTTCACTGCGACACGGAAGTGGGTTATGCTGGGCCAGGGGGCCGTGGTCTGTCTGCCTGGCCCGGACAAAGCACAAACCCGCACGTTTGGGACCGGACTGGGCCTCAGACTAGAGTAGGATGGGATTATGGAAATTATCTTTTCCGATTAAGTATTAATTCATATGGGTATTAACTCATGGGTATTAACATTAATTCATATGGATAATTGATGTAATTATATTTTCCAAGATGGTAATCAATGTCACTACAGTTATTTAAATGAGTATTAGCATTGGAAAGCTATTCTTTCCTCCAACCCAATGCAAGTATTATTTACCATTAAAGTTTGAGCATTAGGGGGATACTCTTTTTAATCCACAAATAACATTAAAAATATATCTTGACATTTAAAAAAAAAGGCTTGTGGCCAGCCCAGCTCTTGCCTGTGGGAGTGCTGTGCCAAGCCTTTGCCAACCTGGGCACGGCACAACACAACCCGTGACATTTGATGGGCCTGCATGACACGACTGAGGCATGGCTGGGCTGATCGAGCTCAAGATTGGCCGACGGCCCACCTCTAATCATGTTTATAACTAGAGATCCAACGCAATATTTTCTGAGAATTTAGATTTTTGGAGAAAATCCATTTCCCATACCCTCTTTATGAAACTCATTTCCAGCATTAACAAGGAAAATGCTAATGAGGCAGGAAAGCATTTCCGTGAAATTACTCTGCACCAAACGCATGAAAAATGAATTTTTTGAAAAAGTGTTACACGAACATATCCTTTAAGTCATCTCCCACTAATATTATCCCAGTAAAGAAATTGGCAACAAAGAAAATTTAATTGCTCCTCCATAAAATAAAACCGCAGTAGTGCTTCTTCTTCATAAAGAAGTTATAGAAAAGGCAAGGGGTACAAGCATTTTCCCTATAAATTTTTGGTAAAAATATTTTTTTGGTAAAAATAATTTTTTGGCAGTTACTAGTTGGAAGCGGATCCCCTGTTTGGACCAATACGAGGCCGACACGTGGATTCTCATGTCAACTCAGCTGATGGCTCATTTCCTACAATGAATAAAGGAAAAGCATAAGGGCTTTCTTATAAATTCATTACAACTGTTAGAATGAGGAGCCCGCTTTTTTCTCAACTCATCGTTCAGAAGTCTCCTGCAACTCATTTGGCCAGAAATCATGCAACTCATTTGGGCAGAAATCCTGCAACTCATCTCTCAGCCTGGCTTCTTGGGTTTTATAGATTCTCCTCTCTCTCTTGTTTTATTTATGTGTAGGAAGAAATCATGCAACTCATTTGGCCAAAAATCATGTAACTCATTTGGCCAGAAATCCTGCAACTCATCTCTCAGCCTGGCTTTTTGGGTTTTATAGATTCCCCCCCCCTTTCTCTCTCTCTCTCATTTTCTTTATGTGTAGGGAGAAATCTTGCAACTCATTTGGTCAGAAATCCAGCAACTCATCTCTTAGCCTGGCTTCTTGGGTTTTATAGATTCCACTCTCTATCTCTCTCTCTCTCGTTTTCTTTATGTGTATGAAGAAATCCTACAACTCATTTGGCCAGAAATCCTGCAACTCATGCAACTTATTTGGGTAGAAATCCTGCAACTCATCTCCCCGCCTGGCTTCTTGGGTTTTATAAACCCCCCCTCTCTCTCTCTCTCTCATTTTCTTTATGTGTAGGAAGAAATCTTGCAACTCATTTGGCCAGAAATCCTGCAACTTATGCAACTCATTTGGGCAGAAATTCTACAACTCATCTCTCAGCTTGGCTTCTTGGGTTTTATAGATTCCCCTCTTTCTCTCGTTTTCTTTATGTGTATGAAGAAATGCTTATATAACACGTCTCGTGGCGCCCTTCTTCATTATAATCTTTTAGTTGCCGCCATTTGTCGCCGTAATTAGTCCCCTTTTTATTCGATGTAAAATCTTGGTCTCAGATGGCACATGCGAAAGTCTGACAAAGCAAAATCACAAGTTTCAATTCTGTGTACTAAGCTTGGATGAAAGAAATACTGTGGTTTCACTATTTCGTTAGCCAATAGACGACCCTGTATTCGATATAAAACCTTAGGGCACATGCGAAGGTCTGACAAAGAATATTCACAGGTTTCAAAACTGTATATTAAGGTTAGATGAAAGAAATACTGAGGTTGAGGTGTTTTATTTTACATACTCATGTATTCGATATAAAATTTAGGATATTAGATGGCATGGCATATACTATGGTTTGAATCATTATATATTGAGGTTGAACCCAGTTTAAGAAGGTTGTATAAATAAAATACTTGAGGTGTCAGTGTGGTCATCAAGCAAAGTCCACCTCTATCCGATATAAAATCCATTTATTAGATGGTATTCGTAGGTATGACAAAAAAACTTTCACAGGTTTCAATTCTGTGTACTAATGTTGGTTGAAAGAAATGTTGTGGTTATAGTCTCATCCTAATAAAATACTGATGTTTCGATGTCTCATTAACCAGGAGACCTCATACTATTCGATAAAGAAATAGTGCAATAGATCGCAATGGTCTGCACTTAACAACAAGGTGCAAGGTTAGTAGAAATGTCTAAAGAATTATCAGTCTCATGTTAAGGCATCATATACTATGGTTTGAATCATTATATATTGAAGTTGAAACACATTTTAAGAAGGTTGTCTTGATGAAATACTAAGGTTTCAGTATTTTGTTAGCCAGGAAATGCCTTGATGTTTCTATTATCAATTGATCAACATACGTGCATTAACGATTAATCAGTGACAATCAATCAACACCCAATACCAAAATCCATTATCGATTAGTAGATCCACCTTTTCTTTTTGAATTTAATTTTGACACTTAGAAAGATGTCAAGTCTCCCATCATATTCAACTAATATAATTCAATAAAATTACAATATCTCCATATCAAATGAGCGTGGAGTGTGGCTAGTTGATATACAAAATCCTCAATTGGGCTAGGGTTGTATTTGATACAAAAAAGGGTTGAACGACTGAAGTTCTGAAAGCCCAAAATCTTACATCATCATTTCAGAATCTCTTGAACTCTCACATCCATACACATTTCTATACGAGAAATTCTGTATGCCACCTGAAATGAATATGAGATCAATGTTAGAAAACAGGTAATGAAATTACCGGACAATAAGAATGTAAGAGAGTATTAATTTAATCACCAACACCATAAAGAAGTTGTATTAATAAGACGATAGTTTTATCGAATATCCTAGATTTTAAATCGAATGCATGGGTCTATATTTTATATTGAATACATGGGTCTGTTAAATAAAACACCCCAACCTCAGTATTTCTTTCATCTAACCCTAGTACATAGTTTTGAAACCTGTGAATATTCTTTGTCAGACATTCGCATGTGGCCCCAAGGTTTTATTTCGAATACAGGGTCATTTCTTGGCTAACGAAACGATGAAACCACAGTATTTCTTTTATCCAATCTTAGTACATAGAATTGAAACCTATGAATATTTTTTGTCAGACCTACAAATACCATCTAACAACTAAATGTTATATCAAATAGAGGTCGACTTTGCCTAATGACCACACTGAAATATCAATATTTTATTCATACAACCTTCTCAAACTAGGTTCAACCTCAGTATATAACGATTCAAACCATAGTATATGCCATGCCATCTAATATCCTAGATTTTATATCGAATACATGGGTCTGTTAAATAAAACACCTCAACCTCAATATTTCTTTCATCTAACCTTAGTATACAGGTTTGAAGCCTGTGAATATTCTTTGTCAGACCTTCGCATGTGCCCCAAGGTTTTATATCGAATACAGGGTCGTCTCTTGGCTAACGAAACAGTGAAACCACAGTATTTCTTTCATCCAACCTTAGTACAAAGAATTGAAACATGTGATCTTGCTTTATTGGACCTTCGCATGTGCCATTTGAGACCAAGATTTTATATCGAATACAAAAGGGGACTAATTACGGCGTCAATGGCGGCAATTAAAAGATGATAATGAAGAAGGGCGCCACGAGACATGTTATATAAGCATTTCTTCCTACACATAGAGAGAGAGAGAGAGAGAGAGAGAGAGAGAGAGAGAGAGAGAGAGATGAATCTATAAACCCAAGAAGCTAGGCTGAGAGATGAGGTGCAAGATTTCTGTCCAATGAGTTGCATGAGTTCTGGCCAAATGAGCTGTATGATTTCTTCATACACAAAGAAAACGAGAGAGAGAGAGAGAAGAGAATCTATAAAACCCAAGAAACCAAGCTGAGAGATGAGTTACACGATTTCTGCCCAAATGAGTTGCATGAGTTGCATGATTTCTGGCTAAATGAGTTGCAAGATTTCTTCATACTCATAAGGAAAATGAGAGAGAGAGAGGGGAACCTATAAAACCCAAAAAGCCAGGCTGGGAGATAAGTTGCAGGATTTTTGCCTAAATGAGTTACAGGATTTCTTCCCAAATGAGTTGCAGGGGACTTCTGAACAATGAGCTGAAAAAACGAGCTTTTGAGAAAAGGGCAGCTCCTCATTTTAACAGTTTTAATAAATTTGTAAGAAAGCCCTTATGCTTTTTTTTATTCATTATAGAAAACGAGGCATTAGCTGAGTTGACATAGAAATCCACGTGTCAGCCTGAAACCCGTCTGTACCAAACAGGGGATCCACTTCCTATTAGACATACATACGGATTGCTTGGGTACTTGCAACAAAGGACCCACCTTTGTTGAGCCAAACTGACAAAGCTAAGCCCATGTTTGGGAGGTCTATTTCGAGGCTTTATTCCTTTAAATGTCTAAAACAACCAGAGGATTAAAAAATTAGAGGCGTTTGGCATGGGATTTTTACCTCTACCAACTTTAGACTTTTAGAGGCAAACTTTCTAATTTTGAAATGCTCCAAAAGGGTGCACTTGGAAAGTAGAGGCTGTATCTCTTAAAAATATAAAGGTGGAGGTATTATTTTGGACGAAAATGCCCTCAAACGCAATTTTATTTCCACCGAAAATTCATGCTACAAAAATGTTCGATGGTTGCTGTGAGACTCCTCCCAGACGCCCTTCTTCTTTTCCCTTTCTCCTTCTTCCTCTCATTCTTGGCCATCACCAGTTGGGAGCCTCTCCGTCTCCCCTCTGACAGCCGTGCCTGCGCTCGTGGAGGATCATCTCCAACAGTGAGATCGTCAGAAGCAATGAGTGATTCTTGTTTTTTGTTTCCAATTAGGGTTTTGATTCTCATTCATTGGATTTGAATGTTTCCCCTTTGAATTGTCAGAAGTGAAGTTTATTTGAAAGGGGTTTTTTTAGTTTTAGTTAGGGTTTCTGTTGCTCTATTGCAATTTTTTAAAATGGTTGAAAGGGCTCTTTCGATTGCAACCGTAGATTATAAATCTTACGTTTCAAACTATTTTGGTTTTATATGCTTTTATGTTTTGTGATTGGGACTTGAAAGCTCTGTTTTGGATGTGATTCTGAACATTTCATCGATTTAGGCTTAGACGTTGGAAGTGATTCTGAACATTTCATCCAATCCCCACTCAACTCCAACACAGCTACAACCCCAATATTACAGTACCAAATTGATCCAACCAAACACTGTTGCACCTCCAACCAAACACAACGAACATGACATTATAACATGCAGGAAAAGTATGCTAAAATGGTGAGCTCTAATCTACATTTTCACTAAGACCCAACTGGGGATTCTTTTCATCACTCTAAGCCGATGGACTATGACTAAAGAAAAGGAAGAAAAAGAAAGCAAATAGCAACAGAAATAGCTACCTCTTGGTGCGTTTGTGCGTTGCAAGTACTTCATTACAACTAAAGGGCCTCAAAGAAGAATCTTGCAACTTCACTGCCTGCATCTCACTTCCAAAACCCATTTCTCCAAATGTTTTGAAACACCTGAGATCTCAGCTAGATTCACATCAGAAAAACCCAAGTGTTGAAAGAAAGAAACACCCAAATGAGATATTTAGTCACGCAGTCAAATGCAAGAAGAGCAGACCAATCACCCAAATGGGTTGTTGAGAAATCCAACCTCACCGACGAACTCACTATCCAAATGGGTCTAAGACACCTCTCACTCCCATCAAAATCTCATCTTTCCATCTTCAGTGTAGCAACTCGGACCCCCTAAACCTCACAAAGTCATTATTGATTCCAAGACTATGTAGAATACCTTGACAAAGCTAAAAGCAGGAAGTTACATACTTTATACCACTTGACCATGTTGTGTTAAGGAAAAAGCCCCCTACTCTCCCTCTATGCCTTTTTGGCTTTTCCATTAAAATATAAAGAAAATGAGAAATCAACCTCACCTTTCAATTGATTGTCTTTTGGTGATTCAAACAAAACATTGATTGATGGTACTGTCATAGAGTGGGCTAGGGTTGTTGCAATGGGCTGGGCTAAACTGGGTTCCAACTGAGATCAATGTGCTTGGATAGCATTTGGGACGACTTTAAGGCCTATGGACTTAGAACAGGCTGATGTTCTGAAGTGATGATCCCAGCCACGAACCATTGGTTACTGCTTTCCCTTTCTTTACATATTTTTTTTTTTCTATTGTAGAACACTAGAATCCTTTCTTTTACATTGAATGTGAACACCTATCATATTATTCTCTTGACCCACCAGTGGGCCATGAGTTATATGGTTGGAAGGAAAATGACAACGATAAAGATGTGTTCATGCAATGAGATGATTTGCACTACTATGGGAAATTAAAATTGTATTTAATGTGTTCAATGTTTGTTTTCATTGCCAAATGTGCTTTCATTCAAATAATCTCAAACTAGGTGTGGTTATCATGACGGATAAAGGAAAGGCAAAAGTGACTGATGACATAGATTGTGCGCAATGGTTTGATGGCATGAGAAAGCGTCTCATTGACATTTGTTTGGAACAAATAAAATCCGGAGGTCGCCCGGGGATACAATTTAGCTCAAAAGTATGGAAGATGATCATAGAGAAGTTTACTCAAAGGACATGACACAATTTTAACAAAAAAAATTGAAGATCAATTGGATAATCTAAAAAAAACTCTACAATGCCTAGTTGCACTTGACAAGCCAAACTGGTTTAGGCTTCAACCTGCATACAGGATGTGTGAAGATGGAACATGACCGATGGACGGAATACCTGAAGGTATATGTATTTTGTAGTTATTTTTGTATTTATAGGATGGGTAAAAGCCTTTGACATTTATCATTAAACTTTATTGCATACCCATAGAGAAGCCAAAGTATTTAAGGCCAAGCCCCTTTTTTTTTCCCAAAGAGATAGTTGCCTTATTTGATGGCATTTCAGCAAGAGGGGATGATAAATGGGCTCCAACAATAGATGGCGTGTCTGAAGATATCACAACTGATGTGGATTCAAATTTTTTTGACTTGGATCATTATGATGACGCTCCATCCCCAAACCTAAAAGTAGTGTGAATCTCAACCAATCACCACAGGTAAAACGTGGAGTAACGGTCACTCTTGAGGTTAGCCAAGTGCATCATCATCTTATTATTGCCGTGCTCGAACTGATTAACCATGCATCTTGGTAGGTCCTTTAGTTGTTACTTTTGACTTATTTAATCTGTTCAACAAACTACCATGAGGAATAATAGCCTCTCATTTGATTGTCTCTTATCCAATGGCTACTTTCAGTGTTGATAGTTCTGAGCACGCCCCATTTTAGGGACTCCTTCGATTATCCCATCACGTTGGATAACTCCAACCATTTGCTGTGCTCTTACAGATTGTGCTGGCATTAACCTATTCTTCTTTGCCAGCGAAAGATTGTAACTTATATGAGTGATACATTAAGAGGGATATTTTGAATGTGGAAATAATTTATTAGTTATAGGTTTTGAGTTAAAAATTATGTTACACATAATTTTAACGTACCAGTGATATTGGTTCTGCCAAGATGCTTTAAATCCCTGGCTTTAAATGGGGGCTTAAATTGGTCTTTTGATGAATTCTACTCTAGCTGAGTACTTGGGCATGGCCAGGGATTCATGTGATTTCAAGATGCGTTCCAAGTGAGACTTTACATTTGAATCCCATCTGCCCATTTTGGTAGATGCCTCTTGAGTGGAGGGGTTGATTAACAGAACCATCTGTTGCTGGGGCCCACAAGATTGTTTGTAGTGTAAATGTGTGCTACATTGTTGCAAATATTCCACTCAAGCATTCCACCAAATGTTCTACTCAAGCATTTCACTAAATGACATAAATACATTTCTAATAAGAGGTAAATTCTTCTAAAAAAAAGACAAACAAAAGGGCATACCAAACACTCTATTTAAAATAAATTTGTGTATTATCAAATATATTTTTTTATTTTAACCTTTTTTTTGTATGATTTTTTTTTTTCAATAGTTCTAATTTCACCGGATATAACCAAAGAAGGGTAGACCTCCCAAACATGCCCTAACTCCCTTGACTTCTATCTTGCTGCTGGCCCATCGTCCTTGATATCTAAGATATATTAAGTAGAGGACTAGGACTAGGACTAGGAGGAAGATCATAAGCTCAGGTGCACACGCAAGACATCTTTTATTCAATTATGGTAAGAGGCAGGCGTGGGCGGCTGGCCACGCTCTGAAAGCGATTGATATCATCCCCACCGTCCATCTGTTTGATCTAAAAACATGAAATGAAGTGAAGTTCCAAGGCAGGCATGAGAAAACATGTCTCCGATCACATCTATTAAATGCTTAGCAGTAATCAGTCACCAAAGCTCCAGCGCCGATTGTGTTGTGATCTTCAACATCGATCCACTTTAAATTCACACTCAGGACCTCAGGTACGGCATAATATTTATGTACTAAAAGGAAGGCCCCCATGTATATTACATACTCATCACTTAGTGTGGCCCACTTATGATTAATCAGACTATAAAATGCAGATTTGTTCCTGTGAATTGGCACTTCTGCCTTCAAATCATATAACAATTATCTACATATTGGAGTAGTTAAGATTTGGGTTAGGTTGGCAATTTACTTTACGGGTACAGTAAAAGTCAACTAAAACCTTCAATTTTTTAGATGATATGTACATTAAAAATATTTTAATTTTAAATTTTTTTTATCTTTTAAAAATAAATCAATAAATAAATAACCACATTTATCCATTAAAATATAAAAAAACTCCATTTTACCATATAAAAAGTTGAAAAAATTTTATAACAAATAATTAAAAATAAAATACCATCATAACTCACTTATATTTTATTTTTTCTTTAAAATTAACTTTACCTCGCTTGACTTTATTAGTAGAGTTGCCAAACTTATCCATGTTCACTGATAGAATATGGAAACATCACGAAAATAGATATAGAGATAAGAATTTATCTAAAAAAAACTGTACTTCTTCTATTCTTTCAATTCGTTGAGTCCATTGATGAGAAGGCGGTGGGAAAGCTTCAAACGAATTCCTACAGGTGATGGATCCTGAATAGCTACATTTTATTCAATGGCAAGGGCTAAAAGTAAACCTTTGCTGAAAAATTTGATCCTACCATCACCACATGCTTCATGAAAAAGTACGGCAGTTTCAGTTGATCCTACTTTTATCTATGAATAGATTGAGCTGTCATAAAAGCTTCATCGACAAACTTCAAAATTTTTTGTTGCCATATGAAAACGATCCTCATGCTTTTTGTGCATGTGCACTGTATTTTGAGAATATTTGGCTCTCTTTTTAAAACCAATTTATCCCTCTCAAGCAGATTCTCAGTTGCCATAAGCCCAAACATTAAACTCATCTAGCCATTATTGTATCTGTATTAGGAAATGGGCTTGATTTTTAGATTGCATTAAGGACTTGTTTGTATATAAATAAGAGGATTTCACACCCTATCATTATTTTTGGAAGAATCTTGTATTCATATCATTTTCTTTTGGAAACAAAACTTATCTAGAAAAATTAGTTCATTTTCTTTTATTAGGAAAATTTATGGCATTAAGTAATGAATTAGTAGACTATATGAAAAATCATTAACAATTTTGAAATTTCTCCTTGCAGGTTTGCACAGATGCACCTTGAAGCCTTTCATCCTCATCCTCTTCACAATTGATATGGCCTCATTTGGCTCCATACACAAGTTTGCATGGCACCAAAGTGTGTATGGTTCTCACCAAAGAATTTTTTTTTTTTCTTTTTTGCTTTACCAAAATAAAACTTAAAAAATAGGGAGGCTAAAATAAAGATTATAGCTCTGATGCTTGTCTCCTCTAATTAATGAAGAATGATGGCGTCCTTGTCGTATTAGCTTCCAAATCCATACCTACAACAGTGTAATGATGCAATATCTGCATCAGCTCCCTTCTCTCTCTATCAACAAAAAGATAAAATAATTCTTCTCTCTTCCCTCTCTCTCTCTCTCTCCCTTCTCTCTCTATAAACACTAACCAGTGCCACTTTATTTTCTGTCCATGTTCTTCCGTTTACGTTTCGTTCTCTGCAACTTTCATTCTCTCCTCCTGCATTCTATCTCATGGCAGCATTAAACCCGGAAGCTCCTGCATTCAATCCCCTAGAGTCCAATCCACTAATTTCTCCTAGATCTCCTCACCACCGATGGAATGATCCATATGGGATGATACCAACTTTTCATAGATCTCCTTACCACCCTGTGTACGATCCATATCCGATCCCATTCTGCTATCCTTCCTCTCTTGTATACCATTGTTTCCCCACTGTGGACATGCAACCATCATATTGCTTGTACCCGGACTGCAACCTTTGCGACCTGGATCCTCTCCTTCTGCAGAACCCAAAACCAAAAATCCCAACCTCTTTGTTGTATCAACATCTCTCTCTAACCCATCAGTCTCCTAATCCCCAACTTCCCTCAAAACCTCTTCAAAAGAAGGTTGAAGAGAAGAAGGATGAAAAAGAAGCACCAGCATCTACACCAGTAGATTTGGCTGAGAAGACGAAGCCAGGAGAAGCCATTCCCACAGTTTCCAAGTGCTCGATTTTGAAGGAGAATACTAGATCTAAGATAGAAGGAGGTCGAGCCCGTCAGAAGGTTTGGGTGCGAAAGAACAGGTCTCTTGAGTATGAAGGATGGGGCAAGACCACTCTCATGATAAAGCACATACCCGTCAAATACAAGTACGTTTTATAGCCATCAAAATTTCACTCGCAATCTCTTCCTTTTCTCATTGTTCTTTCACACTTCTCTCTGTTGGGTGTTTTTCTCAGCAAGGAAATGTTGCTGCAACTCCTGGACGAGCACTGCATAGCCGAGAATGGGAAATTGACAAGTGAAGACTCACTCAAGAAAAACTTCATGTCTGCATATGACTTCTTATATTTGCCAATTGATTTCAGGTATTGCATGTTTGTGTTTTAATTGATACAGCTATTGTTTCTCTCTCTCTCTCTCTGGGTTTGAAGTTGGTAATTGCTTGTTTTGGGTGCAGAACTAAATGCAACAAGGGCTACGCATTCGTGAACTTCACGAATGTCATTGGTGCATGTAGACTGCGCCGGGTATTGGAGGGATACAAGTGGGAAGTTCTCGGATCCAAGAAGATTTGCCACATAACTAATGCAAGAATTCAAGTAAAATGCCTCTTTATGTCACTAACTCACTCAAAATATAGTTATTATTTTCTACATGTGTGCCTTGTGAAAGGTTGGTCATTTGTTGTTTGAATTTGTTGGTAATCAGGGGAGGGAGGCATTGAAGAAGCATTTCGAGGAGTCCAAATTTTTCTGTGAGACAGATGCCTATCTACCCGTTGTATTCGACACGTATCGGAATGGTTCGTGTGGGTTCGAGGCCTTTACGGTTGGGATACGTGTTCCCCCCTCAGAGAAACAGCAACCCAACTAGAAAGTAGAGACTGTTGTCTCTATGAGGGCTTGTGTAAGTAATAAAAGTGGGTGGAATGTGTAGAAGCTATGTTTGGGTGTGGGTGCTATCTATTTCTTGGTGTCTTAGTTGTTCTATAGATCAAAAGAAAAAAGAAAATTGTATAGACGGCATGATGTGTGTGGGGAAAGGTTTCCTGTGTTTGTATAAAGGCATGGGTCGCAGTTGTTTTGTTTTCTCAGCATGAAATGTCAATTGGGTTGCTGTGAACTGTGTCAATGGCCCTGTTACCTATTAGCCCTGATTCCTACAAGGAGAGTGGTGAAGTCTCACTCCCCGAAGACACCCCCGTAAGAGAATGTCCATGTAAAAATGATTTTACATGAAAATGTTTCTGTTGGTAACATTTTATTGGTTTTTGCTCCTTGGTGGGTGGGAGTATGTTTTTGCTACTTTGGTATAATCTTCTTGAGCGGAGGAGAGGCATATAACCATTTTCTGCAGTCTCGCAGGAATGTAGAAATACTATACCAATCAATACAAACTGAAAATTGAAGAAAAGTAGACTTCTAACTTTCATTTTTCTTGGGATTTCTCCGTTTCCCTTTGGGTTTTTGTTTTCCAGAGGGAATCAAAATTCTCTATCGAGGAAAATTACTATTTTCTTTTTCTTGCAACAAGCCACACGAAGATCAAAATAATTTTCCTTTTGTTACAAGAAACCTCTTGGCGTCGCACGAAAGCCCTCTGAATGTTGCAGGCTATTATTTTACGCCGTATCTAGTTTGTGCTAATTTCGGTCTATGATCATACGGTTCACTCGAGATTTGGAATACCTGATTTTGTAATTTTGCACTTCACATGTAAGGGGGTAGCTTCCCTTGGTTTGAAAAATCAGGAACATGCTCAACAAACGTTACATCCTTATAAAGATATACAAGACCATCTTTTGGATTCATACACTTGTACCCTTTATTGCCGGGAGAGTAACCAATAAAGGCACATGGAATGGACCGATTATCAAACTTCTCACAGGTAGGATGTTAACACATTTTCAAACGCAACACAGCCAAACACACGAGGAAGAAGATGATATAGGGGGGTTGTTTTCAAATACACAGGGCGTTGAATTTTGTATTTGAAATCCTCCATTTATGGAAGTGTTCCTCACTTAGGATGGATGTATTAGAAGACCACCCCGCACCCTCCCTATACCCTCGTGCGCGTAAAAATCTCTTGATTATTTTAAAATTGTTGGAATTATTATTTTTAATATTTATGTATGAAAATAAAAAAATCTAGAAGGAAATTCAAAAGCAATTTTGGAATTATTAGTCTTGTTATATATAAAGTCGCGTCTTTTGGAAGAATCTTTTTTGTGCGTGTTTGGATGGATGGCAAATTGATGTATTGTGAGATAAAGCCTCCATTATTGGACAAGAAGAGTAGAGGTCATATCACAAGTTAACAAATTAAAAAAAAATATTCTTTTAACAAAAAAATAACATAATAAAAAAGCAACTCCATCCCTCCATTAAATGACAAAAAAAATACTCTTTTTATCCAAAAGTTAAAAAAGACTTTATTAAGCCACTAAAAATAAAAGATATCATAACTACTTATATTTTATAATCTTTTGATTTGATGCTTCACTTTACTATACTTAATCATCCAAATACGCCTAAGTAATATAAGGTTGTGTTGTAGCTATTTTGTATAGTGTTAAACAAGAGCGTGTGTGTGAAGTCTTGGAAGATATTTAAGTACTTGGCGTTAGTCTGCTTGTTATTATGAGGTAAATGAGAATATATATATTTCTTTAAGTGTTTTTGCTATTTGATTTAGAGTAGAGGCTTTGTACAACCCGTTGACCGTACAACCCTACACACATTGCACACCTTCATATTTTCTATAAACTGGTATCAAAATATTTACTCAAAGTTATATTAGATTATGTTTTCTACAAATTGGTATCTAAGATAAGTTGACAAAAGTTGCAAGCATCGACCTTGGATTGCTTTTTTGTTCTTGAAAAATATTTTTAAATGTTGCATATTATTTTTTAGAAAAAAAGGTTTTTTAAGTGGTTTGGGTCTTGTGTTAAAAGGAAAAAGTGATTTTGATATCGATATTTGAAAATATAAGAGGGAGAGTAAAATGATTTGTTTTCCAAAGAAAAAGAAAATGAGTAAAGGGATGAGAAAAGAGAACAAAATATGTGATTTTGTTATCAAGACCAAGAGAAGTTTTTCTCTTGATAGGCACCACCATGGTTTGTGATTAACTCCTAACTAAATTATTTTGTTTGAAAAAGTAGTTCAGAGAATGATGATAATTG
Source organism: Persea americana (assembly GCA_029852735.1). Taxonomy (NCBI): domain Eukaryota; kingdom Viridiplantae; phylum Streptophyta; class Magnoliopsida; order Laurales; family Lauraceae; genus Persea; species Persea americana. Next base: position 13,513,183 of record CM056809.1, read on the forward strand.
ATATCCCTTTCAAAACTGTATTATAAGAAACTACAACAAAGCTTTGATGCGTTCCTCGTAAGTATATTTTTTTGAGAATTGGAAGTGACCATGAGCCAAAGTTCACTACGACTTTTCATTTTACTTTATTTGACAACTTTGCCTACGTCCACGGAAAAGATAAGCATCATATATCATGTATATCGTTATCCCCTTTCAATTCCAAGAGTTCGGATTACAATACATCATTATATATAATTTTTATTAATGATGATCATCGGTCATAATCTTCATTCCATCAAGGTGTTCAATGGGGATCTTGTACATTTGTATGCATTAAATAGAAAAATATTGTAGGGATCTTCTCAGCACTCTTATGATTGAAGTTTTATCCCATCGAGATGTCCTTTTTCTTCAATTCGCTACGTATCGGCCTTTTTCACTCCACATATCTTACCTAGGGGTGTAACGGTTCGGTTAACCGGTCAATTTGGGAAAACCGTTAACCGAACTGTAACCGCGGTTTTCTGTCTTTTAGAACCGTAACCGTAACCGTATCCACATAAACCGTGGAAAACCGTAACCGCGGTTAACCGTATTCAACGGTTCGGTTACGGTTAATAACCGTAGCGAATGAAGAGAGAGAGAGGTGAGACGGAGAGAGGAGATGGGTTGCAGAGAGAGAGAACAAAACCTCTATTGTTTCTAAATTTCTAATTTTAATTTCTAAAACAGTTTCTTTTGCTCTTCCATATGCCACATTTAGTTGAGAAAATATAAGTTTTCCCCATCATTCAAAAACAAATGTTAACAGAAGAAAAGAGAATGAACAACAATTCATAAGATTTTTCTCAACTCAATCTCGTATACAAGAAGAACAATCTGAAACTATGGTAGCATTTTCTGTTCAGATAATTGTGAATTGGGTAGATATTTTTCAAAATAAACAAGCATCTATTCCCCTTGTTCGTTGGGATTGATCCAAAATAGAAACAAATGCATCCTGATTTCCACCCCCAAAATGGAGATTGCTTGAAAATGGGTCTGGTTGTTTTTCGCGCACTTGTGATCTGGGCATAAGAATTCCTCCAAACATAGCCTTAATGTAGAAGAAAATTGTGAATAACCCTGAAATCATCAACATCAATCTGACAAAAAAAAAAAAAAAAGGAAGAAAAAGAACCCAGGGAGAGGGAGACGGGAAGAAGATGGGGGGTGAGGGATGTGTGTGCAGAGTGTGGGAGGAAGGAGAGGGTCTAGCTGGGGGTGAGGGAGGAGATCGGGGCGGCGCTGTGTGCAGGGGCGACGTTGTGGAAGACGAAGATGGGTGCTGGTGTGGCGGAGGCGGCGTCCGGCGATGCGAGGGGCTGTTGCCGCCGCGAGGTGGGTGCAGGCGAACATGCTGCTACGCGTTGAGAAGGTAGATGGAGGAGGGAAGGTGTGAAAGAAATCTAGAGAGAGGGAGATGGGTATGGGTTGTGCTACGTGAGGGAGATAAAGGTGAGAGGTGGGGTGCAGTGAGAGAGGAGAGATGAAGTGGGCTGGGAGGAGCGTCTGAGAGAGATGAGAAGTGTGGGGAGAGATGGAGAAAGAATGGGAGGTAGAGATGAGTTCTGAGAGCGTAAGACACTGAGATGGGTTTTGCGTGATGGCCTGCGACTTGCATCTAAGAGAGGAGAGGGGCGTGAGTAGAGATGAAGATGAGCGTGAGAGTCTGGGAGAGGGAGGTAGAGAGATCTGGGAGACATGGGCTTGGGAGGCAAAGAGAGCAGGGAAAGAGAGAAGAGTTGAGGCGCAGAGAGGAAGGGAGAAAGATTGAAAGGGGCTACGGTCTGGTAAGAAAACTTTCATTCAGCCCCTTATTTTTTCTTTTATTTGTAAACGGTACGTTAACCTCATACGGTTAACCGAACCGTATTATACGGTTCGGTTCGGTTAATAACCGTGAATTATTACGGAAAACCGTAACCGAACCGAACCGTGCGGTTTTTTGATTTCATTAACCGTAACCGTAATCGAACCGTGAAACACGGTTATTAACAGTGGTTCGGTTAGGTTCGGTTCGGTTAGGCGGTTTTTCGGTTTTTTTTTACACCCCTAATCTTACCCTAGAGGTAGCAAGCATGGGATTGAAAAAAATAAAAAATAAAGGCTAGGGACTGACCACAATAGAAAATTCTTTACTTTATCATTGGGCTTGAAAATTGACCGCCAACGGTGAGCATATTTAAAAAGGTTTTCTTAATAGAGTAAATTAGCGCAATGTCCTTAAAGTAGAATGTATCGAGCCTCTGGTCCACACAAATTCTGTTTAAGGGCTCTGGTCCACTCAGTTAGACAATTTACAACCAGAAGTCCTCAGATCCACACAATCACATATTTTAGGACTAATTTGCCCTTTCAACCGTTTTAAGCATAAAAATCTAAAATTTCAAATTTCAAATCTTGTATTCTCCCTCTATTATTTCTATGCATAGAACTCAACACCACCGTCTTTCTGCGATCGTCTTTTCCGGTCCGATCTAGAACAACAACCAAATTGGGTTGTCGGAGAGGACATCTTCTTCTTCGACTTGGTTTCCCTGTCTCTGCCTTTCATGCGGTTGTCTTCTCCGACAATGCTGAAGCACTTCTGATGACGGCGAAGAGAGTCTTTGGCGACTTGCGGCGTGGCACGATGGCAGCGCAAAACCTATGACGATTCCCTTCTTCAGTTATGGCGACGATGGGCATAACATTTTGGCGCTGCTTGTTGGGTTCGGAACCTTCTAATCTGTTTGAAATTTGATTTGAAAACTCTAGATCAATCCCAGCCTTTGCCTACCTATTTTTGTTACATAAACCAAACGAAGAGGAAGAAGAGGTTTGGTTGCTAGGCCAGGCCAAGTTCAAGTTTTAGTCAGTTCAGCTTGACCTGTGAATCAAAAAGCCCAGCCAGTAACACGATTATGTTCTGGTTTATGAAATTTATCTGAGTTTTTTTGTTAAATTTATCTGAACTTCTGTCAAATTTGTTTGAGTTTTTGACAAGTTTATATGAGTTTCTATCAGATTTATCTTAGTTTTGATTTTTTATCAAATTTATTTGAGTTTTGCGCAAATTTATCTGAGTTCTGAAACACATTTATATGAGTTCTTGATAAATCCATCTGAGTTTTGGGCTAATTTATATGAGTTCTGGAACAAATTTATCCGAGTTCTGGACAAATGTATCTGAGTCTTTGCAAATTTATTTGAGTTTTTGGAAAATATAGCTAAGTATCTGACAAATTTATCTCTATTTTGAAAATTTTAACTGAGTTTTTGAACGAGTATTCCTTAGTTTTTGGCAAAGTTATTGTATTTTTTTTATATCTATTTGTGTATTTGGATTTTATTTGTGTCTTTAGAAATTTATTTTCATTTTTTGAAATAAATTTAACTGAGCTTTGGTAAAAATACTTGAGTTTTTGGCAAATTTTTTAGAAATTTGAAAAATCGATTTATCTTAGTTTTGGCAAATGTGTTTGGGTTTTTTAATTTTATTTGCGTCTTTTGAAATTAATTTGCGGCTTTTGAAATTTATTTGTATTTTTTAAATTTTCTTTGGATCTTTTGAAATTTATTTACATTTTCTGAAATTTATTTGCATCTTTTGAAATTTATCTGCATTATTTTGAATTTTCTTAATTTAATGCGTTTGTTAAAATTTATTTGCATTATTTTGAAATTTATTTGTGTGTTTGTAGAATTTATTTGAAAATCTTATTAATGGGATTCCATTAATCGTAGCCAATTAAAGGGTAGTTGACCATTACTAATGGGATATCCCTCCCAATCATAGGATATGATTTAAAGAAAGGGTAAATTAGATAATTTAGGTACTATAATGTGTGAGAGGGACTTTTGGCCGCATGAGTTTAGATTGTGGATTGTTTACTATAAAGTTATGTGTTGAGGGACTTCCGACCAAACGCCCATTTTTAATAACTTTTGCTTGTTTGGTATCTCTACTATTATTCCAAGAATGTCATAAAGAATAAAGTGCCGAGGAAAAAAAAACAAAGAGCCTAAAGCTCTCATTAGCATAAAAACAGGGCATTTTATTTTAAGAGGATTTGCCGCTATAAGGGATAGAATTGTGTCTCGAATACTCTTATTTTCTAATCTTCTAACCGCTATAGACATTTATGCAAATAAAAGCTAAAAAAACGAAAATAGAGATTGCATATATGAGCTTAGACAAGTATGCTATGGTGAAAAGCTTAGTAATCGGAACCTCCCCTCCCCCTCCCCGGTTCCACTTCGAAAACGTTGATCGGCATTTTCGGGGCGGATCCGTCATCGGAGTGTGGATCAACCGAATATGGAGTAAACCGTGAAGAAATTTTTAATTTATGTGTTTTTTTTTTCTGTAAACTTGACATTTATCTTTTATATGAAAAAACTTCTTCTGGCTTATTAATTATTATCTATTTTATGTGATCAAATTGTAAAGTTGATTATTTTTTTCTCTATTTTTGATACTTGAATATATGAATAAGATATATTTAAATTAATTAATTAATTAATTATAAACCCATAAATACTATATTATATAGGTATTTTAGATATATAATTATTTTAAAATTAGCCCCCCCCCCCCCCCATATTATATAGGTATTTTAGACATATAATTAATTTCAAGACTTTAGGCATATAATAATTAATTTAAAATTTAACGACCACCCCCCCCCCAGAAAAAAAAAAAAAAAAAAAAAAAAAAAAAACCCCAAAAAAAAAAAGCTATTCTCGCTTTGAACATTTATACATTTAAAATATTTATAAATTGCCTCCCAACTCGTCCAATGAGTAATTGGCAACTGTTTATTGTTTTCTGTCTGCTCTCTCTCTCACAATCAGAACCAGCGTACGAAATCTGTCTTCTACGCCTTGTTTTTCTTCTTGCAACCCTCTCTCAATAGGTCAACATAATCTCCATGGCAGCATTGAACCCAGAAGCTCCTCCCTTCTACTATTATGGACGAGTTCCACCTGTTGATCTCCCCTTTTACACACCAACTGCAACTCAGCCTTTCTTCGATCCTCCCCCTTCTACTCCTTATTACCCATCAATGTCACCATCTTTTTACAATAACCCCAACAGGTCCTTTCTCTGCTCAAGCCTTCCTTATCACCCACGCACTCAAAAACCATTTCATGGCATCCATGGAAATCTCCATCCTACACAACAACCTGTCCATCCCACTCTCTCCTTCCCACAACCCCATACGGAGGCTCAAGCAAGAGGAGGGGATGGAGCTGCTGAGGAAAGGGAAGATGATGGAGCTGCTCATCCCCATCCCATCACTCCCACCGCTCCCAACTACAAAAGATTTAAGGCTCCTCTCTTTTGCAAGAATGGAAGAGAAGACATGCAATTCCAAGCAGTGCAAGGGAAGGTTTGGGTGCGAAAGGGAAGTGGAAAGACCACCTTCATGATAAAGAACATACCCTACAAATACACGTCGGTTCAGTTTCTCAATCGTGCACCTTCTCTTCCTTTTCCTTCTTCCTTTCCATTGCGCTCTAATTAATCATTTTCTTCTCTTGGGTCTCTCAGTGAGGAAATGATACTGCAATTTCTGGACGACCATTGTCGTGCAGAGAATGTGAAGTTGAACAGAGAGGAAAAAGAAAACAAGGATTCCTTGTCCTCATACGATTTCTTCTATTTACCAATAGATTTCAGGTGCTGCTGCTTATATCCTGTTGCCTGTATAGATCTTTATTCTTTTTTTCCTTCTTATGGATTTTTGAGGTAGTGGGTCTTGATGTATTTGGAGTTTTAAGTGCAGGACTCGCTGCAGTAGGGGTTATGCGTTTGTGAACTTCACTAGCGAGAGTGGTGCAACTCGGCTGCGCAGAGCTTTGAATGGTTATAAATGGGGGGCCGTCGGTTGGAAGAGGACGTGCCAAATTTCTTATGCTAGAATCCAGGTACTGCTACTATTAATCTAATATATTTGTTTTGCTTCAGGTTGTCGGTTTTATCAATTTGGGATATGTTTGGACTTCCTTATAATATTCTGCAGATAGCATTAGGCTCTATGTTGGCATCTGATGAAGAGTGAATGCAAAAAAATTTAGGGTCGTTCAAATGTTCAAAAAGATCAGAAGATTTGTAAACTCTCTTCTCTCTCTCTCTCTTCATTTGGACTAAAACCATTTAGAAATCCGCAAAGATGGCTGACTTTATTGATGGGGCTATGCGGAATGACTTGGGTCGAGTTCCAAAACTACGCCTAGAGAAGGTTGTAGGTCATATCATTTTCATCGAGGAAGATGAACCGACGAGGGCCTAATCTGATCAACACGTGCATGCATGAATATTTTCTTGTTTGTTGGGAATTTCAGAGAAAGGAGGAGCTGGAAAAGCATTTCAAGCGTTCTAACTTCTATTGCGGGACAGAAGCTTATTTACCCGTCATCTTCCACCCGTATCGTAACGGTTCATGTAACTTTAAAGCGACACGGTTGGGGAACTTATTGACCATTGCAAGGGACACTAGCACACAAGAAGGAGAAACCAATGAAATCCACAGGAAGTCACACACACCAACAAAGGAGAAACCACTGAGTCGGCTGGTGGGGGTGTCACTACTGTAATAACCGAGTAATAGGCAAAGATCCACTGCAGTATATGCAGCAGAACAATGATTGTGGGGCGCACTGGCCTACTAGATTTACCTTTTAGACAGAAGGAAAAAAACAAAACAGCTTTTCAATGGAATGATTTCCTCAGTTGATTGATTTGAGAACCCTATTGCATTTTAGCAGGTGACTGGGCCCCACAAGTCTCCAACATGTCTACTTTTGGAATAGTGAGAGAGCTTCTGCTGCCAAAGCTGCAGTGGAAATGGTGGAGTTTTTTTTGTGTTTGTATGGGAGGGGAAATGGAGCATTTTCTTGTGTTTGTGTCGGGGAAGCTAAGTTGTATTCCCAATGGTTATATGGAGAGCTGATGGAGCCACAGTTTTGGTAGTGTTTTGCCTTGTTTCAATAATAATCCCCAAGGCAGTGTGCTCTATTTTTGGCAGGGTCAAGTCTTTCAAAGCTTCTGTACTTCGTCATTTACTGATTTTCTTAAATTGATATTTCACAAACTTCTGTGATTTTTTCATTTTTTTAAAAATAAGATGGGGTCAATCACAATCATCAGAATCAGAATCACAGTCATCAAAATAAGGAGCCCCGGTAGAAGGTGACGTATCCAAGGTAAGAACTGATGCTCCGTTCTTAATAGAAAATACAATTCTAGTTATGTATTTGGAGTTGATAAATTATAGCTGTGATTTGTGAAGATGTAAATTCCTAATTTGAATTAAGAATGTGAACCTTTGTAAAATTTCTATGATAATGTTATAACCTTCTCTTGGGCACATTAGTTGTAGAACCAAGTGCCCTCTCGAAAAAAAACGAAGCTCTCCTGCAGGTCTACACAGAGAGAGAAGTTATGTCTGGACACTCTGGAGACATGGCTGCTGCCTGCAGGGTTTGTGGGTTAGAAGATCTTTTTTTATTAGCATGAGGCTATGCGCCCTCGTCTGTTATCTTATCCGCTCCCTTTCTCTCTGTCGGCCTTTTCAATCTGCAGCTTCTCTGTCTGCTTTTCAATCTGTACGAGTTCGGACTAGGATCTCCACGACACCCAACCTCCACCTTTTTCAATGTATAAAAATGGAAACTGATGTGTTTCGTATCCGGATCTTCTAATTGTCTGACACAGAGATCTTGATTTGAAGTGGAGCTCTGGAACCTACATTTTCTGTATCATTAATTATAATTAATGATGTTTTCTTGACAAATATGATGGTAGGACCAGCTTCATATACACAATGAGTGGTGCTTGTACATGATCATTGCATCCTAGACACACAGAATGTGTTCATTTTGAGCCAGATAGATTTTTAGTAGGTGGGCTTTGGTGTTGGTTATTCACTTGTAAAGTGAATTGCAGTAAATGATGATTTTAAGAGACAAGAATGAAGTTGGTCCTACTCTGAAAATGATCATTTGTTTAGTAATGCTATTAAACCTGTTGGATTGAGTTCATGCAGCTTAGATTTTCAACATGTGATTGTGTTCATTTTGAGAAAGAAAGATTTTTAGTGGGTGGTCTCTACTGGAAAAGATGGATCATTTTTAATTACTCAAATTTTCAATAGGTACTTGTAGGCGGTAAAAACGACACCTACTTAGATTGAGATGAGATCGAGGTAAACTTCTTAGGACGGAAAATGCTGAACGCCAAGAATCTGAAAAAGAAGGAAAAAGGCTAGAGTCAGAGCTCCTGGCTGCCGTGAGCTGAAGGCACTCCGATGCCTGAGTTAGTTCTGAGAAAACTAAACAGGAGGAGGAAGATGGGAATGAGACGATGTGGAATATTGTGAGTTGTGTATTGCGTACCTTTCATGGGACTGATCCCATGTGTATATATAAGTGAGCGTTCCTCGTTTATTCTCTCTGTGAGTGGGAGTAGGTGAGGTGAGGTCCCATCGATAGGTGAGGTGAGGTCCCATCGATCCTTACCCTGACTGGCAGCAGTAGGTAAAATGGGCAACACCCCATCCTCTCTTTCCTTGCCTTCAGTCAGTTGACGTACACGGCTGATAAAGCGAACTTCTTATCGCCATAAATGAGCGATCCTATCGTCATAAATGAATGCTCATATCTGTCTGGGCGCGCCGTATTTCCAGGAGGAAGGTGGCGGCTCATTATGACTCTAGCATTCTGGTCTGAGACCAATGATGGCTTGACCGTGGTGTGCCTTTGTACTGAGTTGGCATCTATGTCGAGCTTCCGAACCATGGTGCCGAGCTATTGACCGAGCTGCCGAGCTGACGGGCTATTACTACAGAGGCCAAGGTGATCAGCGAGTCTAGCTGTAATCTTTGCTTAACTTCGTCATTACGGTGTTTTGCCCAAACAGTACTCATTTTGAGCTGCTTGAAGTTTAATAATGCTATTACTTCTGTTGGAGTAATTTTAGGAAACATCTCTTATAGATCCACTCTGGATGGCTTGGATTTTCAACATGTGATTGTGGTGTTCATTTTCAGCTAGCTAGATTTTCAGTGTGAAATATGTTCATTTTGGACTCCTGAAATTATCTCTTAGGTGGTTGTTTTGAATTGTTATTACTTCTGTTGAATTTATGTTTGGTCACATCTCATACACAAGGGGCAGGATCACCTTGGGTGGCTTGGATTTTCGTAGTGTGAGGGACCAACTTCAATTGAAGTGGCGGATTTGGGATTTTCAATAGGTTGGGCCTCACGATTAAGTTCCACACCTTCCACTTTAATAAGGATTCATGCTCAGGGGAATGATATCTACCATAAATTAGATGTGCTAAACATCTTATTAGCGTGCGATCCAAAATTATCAAACAGACACTGAATAGATCAGTTGAACTTGAGCCCCACACAAATCTGTGCTGTTTCCAGTCCTGGAAATGATTGGGTACGTCAGCGGAGGAAAAGCTTGGCCTGATCGTGGGACACGGGGCACTTGCTTCTAATTTTAGCATAATCTAGAATCTAGATACCTTGAGGGCTGGCCTTAAAGAAGGATTCTCTGCAATTAATCTCATTATAAGTTTGGCCCAGGTATGAGATTACCAGTCTCATCTTCTGAGCAAAATAATTCTTGCTTTAATCAGAGTAGATCTCACGGTTGATTCATCTCGCCTTGAGGACAAATGATTGATTTGCTGCCTAGATAGATATATAATAATGAGCCTGTTTGTGTTGCAGAAGTCCACACCAGGAACTCACTTGCAGGGCACCCATCAAATACTGATCAATGTTGATAAAATAGAGAAATGAGAAACAAATTCAGCATTCATGAGTTTTTTTAGTGGATAGATTTGAAAGCCCTGGTGGGGGACTAGGCCCGCAAGTCTCTAAACATGTATACTTTTAAAAGTGATGGGAGAGAGATTCTGCTGACCAAAGCTGCAGAGGAAATGGTGGATTTTCTTGTGTTTGTGTAGATTATAAATACTGTTTAGGAAAGCTAATTTCTAGTTTTATTTAGTCACATACTTTGCAGTTTCTGTGCTTTCCGCTGGTTTTTTCTTATCCTTTTTTTTTTCTTTTAATAAGATGGGATCAAGCAAAATCATCTAACTCAGGATCTTGGATAAGATGTAAATATATATAAATATATATATATAAAAACCCCTTACAAAATATAACAAATATAATTATGCATTTGGAGTTGATAAGAAGGGGCCAACGTATTTAACTCTTGATGATAGCCTGTCGATGCAAATTCCTTAGGAGTGTAAGGGAAGAGGGAGAAACTTCAAAAAAACACTGTATTTATAATGTTAATCACCTTCTCTTATACTCATCAGCTGTAGAAGTTAAAAATTGAAAAATATTCTGGCTGTTCATACTAATGCGTCTATGTTTTGATAGGATTAATTAGCTGAGTAAATTTAATATGATATTAGAGCTAAATGGTATTAGAGCTAATCGATCGGGAGTTCAAATCCTACGAGGAACAATCCGATGCTCTTATGTGTCTTAAAATGTGCATTGCTTCCATTCGAGAACAAGCGTTAGGGATTAAAAAAGAAAAAAAAAGAAAAACTGAATTCCATTCGAGAAGAGCTCGAGACACCGCTGCAGGGTTTGTGGGGGAGAAGAACTTCAGACTGACATGGGAAGTTCTGAAAACTGACTGGGGCCTCCCTCCTCTTTTGTTTGCTTCTTTCTGTCGGCCTTTTTAGTATGTGGCAGGAGTTCAGAGCAGGATCTGCACACGACACTGTGTCTCTCTGCCTTTGCCCCACTTTGTCTGCCCTCCCCCAGAGTGAAATGTGGCCCATCTATTGATAATCCATGTCATTTATAATGAATTCCATAACATCTTAAGTGGCGTATGCTCAAATCTTATTTGATGGGGTTGATCCCATCTAGAAGATTGAGTACATTAATTAATCAAGCATATGATTAATAATGCACAAGGTTATGTTAAGTAAGTTTCAATTATGTGTTCTATAAGCTTATAGTGGGACTAACTGCTATTAAATTAAAATCAAATGATATGACCAAGGACGGAACAAAATTAATTTTTAGCTGTTCACATTATCAATAGATGGGCAGAAAGTGATATTCAATACATCCTGCTGGGGAGATGCTCCTTAAAAAAAAAAAAAAAAAAAAAAAAAGGAAAATGGGATGTTTGGAGTTCAGATCCTGCTTCTTTCTTGATACACAATTCTGGAGTTGATGTGGCACTACGAAGTGGGTTCTTAATTTTATGAGTTATTAATTAAGGGGGGTCTTCTTATATATCCATCCCTCATCATTTGGCGAGGGACATTTTCATAAATATGGTATTTCAAGTATAAAAGTCAATATCCCGTGTACTTAAAATATGACTCTTGTATTTAAAATCTTTCATTTATGAAAGTATTCCCCACTAAAATAATAAGAGATGGATGCACAAAAAGAACTCCGTTAATTAATAGTTATGAACCACGTTTTCATTAAAATTGGAGGACTGCCAATGCGGCAGGATGTCTCTCTCTCACGGAGGATGGAGAGTTAGGTGGACCCCACTTGATAATGATACGTCTATAGCCCTACTAGGATTCTTCAGTAGGTGGGTCTAGGCCTACTGTAGGGCTGTCAATGATCCGTACACTTAATATGATGATATCTGTCCAGTCAGGAAAAATGATGTGACACATTCAGAGGGCGGAAATGCTTGACCGTGGGATTGATCTTATCTTTTGCCTTGGATATATAAACTAATGATGAGACGTGTGTTTGAAGAGAAGAGTGGTTGGTACTCAGGTCATTTCAGTATTTCATGGACTAATTCCATTTTCTTTTACTGTAATATGCTTTGGTTGTCTAATGATGTACTTTATATTACTTTTGAAGTGCTAAAAAGGAGGGACATCTCAGAACATATACGAGGGAGGTGTTAAATTTAGAGATGTTTTTTTAAAAGTAAAGACTTACGTGGCAAATTGGTTCTTTATTTTAAAATAAAATAATATAAAATATAATTCGACATTTCACTTTTTTACATGTGAAACTTGGCATCACTCCCATATGTCAAATGTCATCTCATTTTTGACATAACTGTTGGAGTAAAAATTCATGCCAAAAATCACATGTAGCATATCCACCTTGGATTTGACATCTCTCTTGGAGATGCTTATTCTCAGATGATTTGGCATTTGCCATTGACCACAAGAATTATCTAATGTAGAAAAACCAAAGGATGATGTGTAACAAGAGGACCAACCATAATTGTTAGTATCATTTTGGACCCGTTTCTGTGTGGCTTTCAAAATGAAATATTTCTTCGGATATCATAAAAAAAAAAAATTTAAATTATATTTTCAAAAAACGTAAAAATAATATATGTAGAAAAAAATAAAAAAATATGGATTTAATCCGTTTTTGTAAAACTATTTGGAATTACATTTTAGAAAAATATAAGAAATACAAAGTATATATTTGTATAAAAATAAAAAATAATTAATTATGTAAAATATCATTTAGGCTGTAATGTAATTTTTTAGTGAAAATATAGAATTTCGGCTAAAATTGGATGAAATTTAAAATGAAAAGTTCTATACAAAATTTTGTTCCGACCCGTTGAACTATGAAAAATTTCGGGCATTTCAACCAAAACGGTATGAAATTAATAACTATGGGACCCAATAGTTCCAGGGCCATGTAAGGTAGGCCCCAGTCCCCATGCAAGCTGCTGTCTACATGCTGTTCTGATCAGTTTTGGCCAAGTGGAATGGGTTGGGTCAACCCGGACAAGTACCCTTTCAATAGCAGAGCTTGAGAAGGATGGATGCACCTTCTGTAGTTAAGCTATTATTACAATCGTTATATGCATTAAGAAACATAGAAACCCCTGGTAAGTTGCACATGTAACACTAATTACCTTGCAATTGGCCATAACAAAGGGCAGCAGAACGTTGACCCATCTAACATCTGTTCATCCAAAAGCACATACTTCTGATTTCCAAGTTAGCTGCACTTGAACTACAAAGATAATGAGTAGAGGCTCAAACGATATGGAACCTTCTTTAACACACGAGCCTATACCATTCTTTATGATCTGGTATATAAACACCAATACATTCACGCTACCTAAATCCCTATCCAACAAGCCCGAGTTTTATTTGTAGATAAGGAGGTACCCAACCACTTGGGCTATAAACAAGCGGAAAACGAGCATATAACATTGTTGTAGCCCCCAAAAAAGCCATTTCCCTGTCAATTACATCTCATTAAAATCAATCCAATGTTTGATATAATAAAAGCTTGGGTTTCAATTACATTTGCTGCACAATAAAAATGATGAAGAACCATTTAATATCAGCTGACGCTTACCCGATCTTATCTGGACCAGCTTAAAAGATAAAAGTTCTAAAAAAAAAAAACCCTAACTCAAAAAAGACCTTTTATCCTTCTGGGTCACCTGGAAGAGTATTAACATACAACTATAAAAAAAAATAATAATAAATAACTGTTGAAGACCTTTCCATCTTTCCGTATGAGATACCTATGGAAAGATAAATCTATAGTTCAAAGAACCAATTTTTCACAGATGTTTCCAACTTCTAACATGTGATTGATCTCAAACCAAAGCCTTGAGCACTTGCTTGGACGCCAGCAACCCAACCTGATGTTACAAAGCCAGGAGCACTACTTCATGGAGGTTCGCCAACCTCACTTTACACCTCAGGGTCCAAAAAGTCACTAAAAGATGCTGCTGCTTAGACTCATAAATATGGATACTCTATGCGGCTTTCAGCCTTCTAATCTCATGCTGATTAAACTTCTCTGAGTACAGCATACCATGAGGAGAACTAAGCCGCATTGAAGCAAAAGAGAAGCGAGCCTGAAAACATAAGGCAATTTATTCAACAATGAGCAGCAAGCAAAGGTGCCTGTTTGAAATCTGGCATCCTAATGTTATAAGCAAAATTCACATTCACTCCCAAACAGGAATTTCAAGAATGTTTGTCAACATCATCAACAAAGACTTACCCCCATCAATCTGGGGTTGGCTAAAATGTTAATGTGCATTCAATTACAGGAGAGCATATTATATTTTCACTGCAAGACATGCAAAAGGAGATAGAGGGACATATGAGTTACCCATTGAAATCCTAAGAGTGCCCACCAACAGCTTGACAAACCAAACCCCATACTGCTCATAAGCTGACAACACAATGAAAATTCATATAAAATTAAGAGGATAACAATATCATCTTCGACAACTCCGTATCTTTCCTATCCATCAGACATCCAAGTCATGTAATTGTTAACAGCATAGAAAGAATTCATAGATCAGCATGTCAGGCAAGACAATCAGGGACAAACGTAACTGTGTACAGTTGAATCCTCATATCTAGTTTATAAGGGCCTACCCATAAAAGTATCATGGTCGATCTAGGTCTTGATATGGAAGATTTCACCAATTTTAGATACGACAAGGAGATTACTACTGTAGACATTAGGGGGTAGGTTTAATGGTGAGGTGTTTAAAAAAATCTCAAACACATGGTAGAAGGCAATTAAACAGAATTATCAACTAGCCGCTTGAGTATTCATCACCAAGGATTATAAAAGACGATTGAAATCATGTCATACTTCATGCCCTTGCACACCTATTAAAAGGCATGTTGTAAAATACTTGATTCATAAGATTCAAGGCTGGAAATCTCTGTTTCATGAATAAAAAAGTATGATTGCATTTCAAGAAATGAAAAATCAAGAATTATTTAAGATCATAGTTGCTTGAGCATTTCCATTACCATTAATAATAAAAAAAAAGAAAAAGAAGCCCCATTAAACTATATATTAGAATTCTGAACATAATAAAAGACCCAATTGTATGCTCTGGCAAATGTGGTTTTGATTACTTTCTTTTACAAAAACGCATCCTGGAATGGCTACGGTCTAATTTGAAATGCTCAGCAGCTTAGGTAATTCCTTAAGGGAACAAATTTTTTTTTTTTTTTAAATGCAACCCACAAAACACAATTCACAGAAGAAATATACTCATCTTGCTGCATAAATGTCAATTCTACTTTCATATTAGATTACATCCAAACACACCCTGAGTTTTCCACAAAAGAAGGATAAAGTGCTCGGCAATAACATGAACGCTGATAGCTGACTAAACACTTGTGGAAAAAAACTTTTTTAATCGGATAAGTCCAGTTTTCTTACAGAAAATAAGAATGATTGAAGTACCATTCAAAGAAGAAGAAGAAGAAAGAAAATAAATAAATAAAAGGAATGAATAATTGGAGTTCTGTAGGATATGGCCTTAAAGTACAGTGAGTATAAAGACATGTATGTCCCATGAAGATTGATGATTTTCTTCTTAGTTACAGTATTTACAAAAAAGAATGCCCAAAATGGTAGGATTTGGAGACTGGAGAGAATGCACTTCAGTATGCAGACAGATAGGCTATCAAATTCAAATCAGAACAGGAAAATAAATTTTAATACTGCATACAAAAAAATGACTAATTGGACCAGGTAAATCATATTATAAACGTTTACAAAAAAAATTAAAAAAAAATCATATTATAAACAGATAGGACAGGTCATATGATGGAAGGCCCGTACTTCTTAGGCATTGTCTTGATAATTTTAGATTTTACCAACTGCTGAAATTTCAAAATGTATTTAATGTTAGCAAGCCCTCGAAAAATAACATACCAACAGTAGAAGGCCACCAAAAATAAAGCATCCACTCATTGATATACTTAGAAACCTGAGATCCCTCCCAGCCTGCAAATACAGTGTAAAAATAAGTGCTTGGATACATGTACTTGTGAGTGTTACCAGAGGCAGAGAAGTGCAAACAGGAATGAAAATGAGAAGAGATTTGTCTGAAGGTCTACCTCCCCCTTTGGGATCGACCATGAATTTATAGATCTCTAATGACAAGCCAATGGCTACACAATCAATTACAAGAAAATCAAATGAATCACCTATCTAAATATGGCAGTAAATATCTCCTACAATTAGTAAGTGTACATTGCTGACTAAGACCCATGTATCTGTCTTTGACTATTGATCAAGTAGGCTGAATTTCTGATGGACTTGATGGGCCAGGGTCATGTGATCCTGGACTTCTACGCCCCCACTCAAATTGGTGTGGGTTGGAACACAGCAGCAATTTGGCAGTTAGAAAGTCATGTCTAGCACGGGGTACTGCTTTGGTGAAGAGATCCGCGAGTTGGTCTTGAGATGAAACATAAGGAAGATGTATAATTTCAAAGAGCACATGTTGACGAATAAAATGGCAGTCAACCTCAATGTTCTTGGTTCGCTCGTGGAAAAAAGGATTGTTGGCAATTTGAATAGCACTATTATTGTCCGCATTAAGAGGAGTGGGACCAAGGACAGGAACACCAAGCTCCCAAAGAAGTCGCCGAAGCCAGACTCAGCTTCAGCAGAGGACATGGAGACCATAGTCTTCTTTTTACATTTCCAAGAAAAACGTGAGGTGCCAAGGAACATACACCAGCTAGCAGTAGAACTTCTAGTGTTCGGGCATCCAGCCCAACTTGCATCTGCATAACTATGGAGATGCAAAGATGAGGTAGAAGAGTAGAAAAGTCCACAACCGAGAGTGCCACGAATATAACGGAGAATCTGACGCACTGCTGTTTTTGTGTGGATTACTCACAAATTGACTAAATACCATGTAAGAAACCATGTACCAATCCAAAAGCTTAAGGTTATAGGTGGAAGGCCCAAACAAGTATATAAAACTCTATCCAACTCAGGACTTGGGCGATGTGGGACGTGAGACTTCCCAACACTCCCCCTCACGTGCAGGCCCAACATATTTTGTGGACGGGCATGCCACGTGGGCTACACAAGAACAACAAGATCGGAACCCGCTTTAATACTATATTACCAGAGGTAGAGAAATGTAAACAAGAATGAAAATGAGGAGATATGTCTAAAGGTCTACCTCCCCCTTTGGGATCGACCATGAATTTATATATCTTTAATGCCAATCGAATGGCTACACAATCAATTACAATAAAATCAAATGAATCACCTATCTAAATATGGCACAGTAAAAATCTCCCACAATTAGTAAGCGTACATTGCTGACTAAGACCCACGTATCTATCTTTGACTATCGATGAAGTGGGCTGAATTTCTGATGGGCCAGGGTCATGTGATCCTAGACTTCTAAAGTTAGGTTCCGTTATGGATTGAAAATCGAGATATAAAATAATAACATGGTCTATATATCAACAAAGAAAATCACTCTTCCAAAGATTCTCTATAGAAAACTAGGTAGTCGGTATATGGAGATACCATAGGAGATCACTAAGTTGTAGCTTTACAGATTTAAGTGTACATGTGGGACCAATATGATCTGGAATGAAGCCAAGACTAGATAGAGTGGCAAACAGGGGGTACTGAATGTCCAAAGGAAATAATTGAAAACATCAAGAATGGACCTGATTTTTAACTCAGGTTCAGGTTTGAATCCATGGAATTCATACCTAAGGACTCAAATAACATACACCATTACTGTATTAATATTTTCATGTACATAAAGCTTTATACACACACACATGTGTGTGTATATGCATTTTGAGTATTTGAGTCTCAAGTCAGATCCAGGTCCAAAAGGGATGTAAAATGACTCGGATTCAAATTGGGTCCATGGTCGATCTAGACTGGAATCTGGATCCAATCAGTGTACTGCGTACCAGGGCCTGACTTTGGGCTCAACTCAAATTATATATATTTGTTATTTTTATTATACATAATAACTTTAATCTGACATGTTTTTAATGCATTTATGTACATTATATAGATGATTTTGAAAATCAAAATTGCACAGTAAATCATTCATGAGGTGGAATCATGAATTGTGCTATGATTGTAAGATTTCTTTTATCTATTAGTTAGGTATGAAAATACTATTTTTTTTTTTTTTCTAAAATAGTAGCTATTCATAATTCATACAAAAAGATCAATATAGTGATTTTATGATACAATTATATGGCCATCATTGAGATATATTAATATGATATATATTGATACAATCATATGGTCATCATCGAGACAAATTAATATGATATATATCATATATGTGTAAATAGTTGAATGTGTTTAAGGGAAAACCTTAGGTAAGCACCATGTACCTAAATACCTAGTGGGGCCCACTTGGTGATCCATCTAAGTGGATCATAAAATAGGGGTGTAACTGATCCCAGGTTTGGCACCCATCCAAGTGGACTGGACTGTTGTATCGGCTGTGTACTCGTTCGAGCCTCCGTCACCATACATAGTCTTGTTTTCTTTTTTCTTTTTTTTTTTGTGGGGGGGTGGACGAAATGGGTCCCACAAGAAATGATGCTCACCTTATCGTGAGAGTAGTGCTTAGGTGGGGGAGGCCCAATTTAAGTGACAATTTCTCCATTGCACTTGCGCATTGCACATCAGTGGTGTTCATCACACGGGACCCAATGAAATTCAGGGGGGCCATGCCTTTGTTCAGCGGTCTGGATGTGCCTCCCGGAGGAGCACGTGTGCAGAAGAGAATTTCCCTATGTTCGAGTTATCAACATTAACAGGAAAAATAAACCAGTTGCCTTCTTCTTATTATTGTTCTCTTTACTTAAAAAATTAAAATTCAAATCATCAAATTTATGGTTATTGGTTGGGATGTGTCACCAAAAGTTAAGGAAATGATTCATGAAAAATATAAAACAGAAAAAAGAAATTGTACGATGAAACCCATACTTCCAATTGAATGCTCCATCTGCATGTGCAATCCTTTTTTCTCAATAAAACCTCCCATATTAATCTATTTTATATACATTATACATAATATACTATATGCCCAAAATTATCAAGTGCATCCATACCTAGTAGACAAACATCATTACTCAAGTCTAGACCCGATCATTAATCAAGCATAAATTATGGATGGATCCAGACTCAATCACCAAGGGTCCATATCTAGATGTATTGGGTACAGTCGTTTAGGACACCGAGTGGTCATGGGTTCACTGACAACCCTAGGGTTCAGGCCCTTCATTCAGGTCTGGGGGTTCGAGTCTCTAATTTAAATAAGGGTATCGCATAGGTCCTGTAACCTAGACCCATGTAAGGTACAGGTTCTAGTATGAGGCCCAATTAGCAATTGGGTTTGGTTCTGGGGACACTATGGATCTCACCTAAACCTGCCCTATTTTCTTCCCTTATAGATAAACGTTTCCAATAAATATGAGAACAAAATTTGGACTCATAAGGAGAGGATTAAGTTAAAGCTAGAGACTTCTTGACATATGACACTGATATAACGTAGGCACCATCAGTTTCTTTTTGTGTTGTTCAGTTCACTCTCTAAAAAAAAAAAAAGGCGTGCTCAGTTCATTCTAGTCATAGGCATTCTTATAAAACTCACATTTTCTATTTATGGAGATGAATAGAAACATGCTTTTAGGTATAAGGGATGCAGTAATCTTTCTTTCAGCCTTTGTCCCTGACTCCCTGTTCTCTAGAACTCTTAACAGAAAAGGGAAAAAATCTTAGGTTTTGCTTCCATAGTCCCTTCTATCTGCATATCAGACCAGATGCTTGAATTAAGGGACCCAAGGAGCTTCAAAATGCATATTCTGTTCCCCAAAATCTTGATGCATGTGGAGCAATCACATGGTTGATGTAACTTGTAAGCAGCCATACTATATCAGGAGAGAAGTAATTGAAAGAGCACAATTCATTCAGTTTGATAGTGATCATCCTTATTTTACACACCATATGGGGTTCTATGGTTACAGATTGAAAATCAAGATAGACAACAATACACTTCTGCAATTTCAATTGTAAGCATATTTAAGCAAAGCATTTAGATGTTTCAATATGGTCAAAATGGTCAAATAATACATGCAATATAAAATTTAAAAAATTAACAGAACCGAGACAAAATAAGAACTTATGAAATAGATCAGTTAGAAATTCCATACCAGCAATGTTCCTTCAAGGCCATGAGTTGAGGGTGTCACAATCAATGCAAGAAAATATGGAAGCAATACTTTGTGCATCTGTCACGATAACAGTAGCAAAAATATGAGTATCAGAAAAGAAAGAATCAATCACATGTTGTGGAACATCAAAGAACATGCACAAATGGGTAGGTTTGATTATCGAAACAATCCAGATCGAATGATCCTAGCCCCCCAATATGTGGGCTGTTGTTGCTTGAAGGGTTAAGATTGCTCCAATGAGTTGATTTGGGATATTGTTTATCATTAGATAAAAATGGGCTCAACCCTAGATCACCTAATTGCAGGACCCATTTGTGCACTGATAATATACATATCTTAAGTTGAAGATCATATAATCCCCCGACTTGAAGAAAAAATGACTAAAACAAGAGCTAAATTGGTTACAATGATTACTAGATGGGCTGCCGAGTGGAAGCTTGCAAGAAGTTTATTTTAGCAAATATGTAAGCTTGAGTAGAATTGTAATGAAGTCCATTAGGATGGATTTTTTGTACTTCATACTAATTCCATAGCAAGGATCATATACTTTTTCTCCACCTCCCTTTTCTTATGTGTTTCTGAGTTTCAACTCAAGTTAGATATATCCAGCATTTCTTACATTTTTCAAGAGATACTCAGAATTCTTCATATGTGTAGACAGTTAACATGTTCATAGGGAATGCTACAATCAAATAGTATTTATAATTTGAACAGTCAAGTATTTATTTGATTTTATATCCATCAAATGAGGGATATCACACATTAACTACACATCTCTTATTTTCAGTACTCTTTTGAATTTTGATGCATTAGCTTGTAATTAACTTTTCTACCACTTTTAAGGGTGCCTTGAGGCTTGAACATTTAAAATGCATAAACAGCAGCCAAGTAGCCGTATGAAAAATCTTCACACAGATTTCCTTGAACATTGAATGAGTAAAAGTATAAATTTCGTAAGCTTTAGTGCAAAGTGGCTGTGGAGATTCAGAGGAAATGGATCTTTAATGTTTCCAAATATGGGGTGAGTTAATGAGAGACGATTGATGTCTTCCCGGTACATTACTAGTTATGTATTGTGGGGTGTATGGCTTGCAATTCCAGATGGTGATCCGTTTCTGAAATTTCATCCACTTCCATTTCAATCAGATAATGGTTCCATTTTGGGACAATGCATGGTGCTTGGCTATGCAGTTTTCCATAACTTCAAGTGCTTGCCACGGAAAAGAATGCGTTAGTCAACCAGGTGCAATGACCAAAGCAAACGCTGTATCACAAGTATTAGCAATATGGTTCTTTATCATTGATGAAACCATTAATAAAACCAGACAAAGTTTTTTCTCGGAAATATGATACAAGGTGCGATTGATATTTAGTAAAGGGTGAAAAGAAATTCAATAGGAGGAAATGGAAAACAACCTCTCCAACGACTGCATGGTCACTTGTAAAAGCATATGGCAAGAACCAAGGAACTGAAGTGCCAATAGTTCCTAATACGAGCCCAGTACAAGCTCCAATTATTAAAAGTGATCGTAATAGCATCCGTGCCTGGTTTGAGATGAATATTGCATTTAGCATATGAATGACAAAGATGTCACACTTAACACATATATGTAACTGTTCTCTTCACAAGTGAAAGAAATGGCTTTGTGAAACATTGATTTAAATGTTTAAATTAAAATAATAACTTGGATGATACATACCTGTTAAAATGCAAGATCCGAAACTAAGGCGAAAATTCATCTCTCTCTCTCTCTCTCTATATATATATATATAAGGCCTTGCTCCTGTGTGGATGTCTCACACAACAGACTGAGAGACAACCCATGGAGCCCACTTGGGGCCCCACAAAACATGGGTGAGGTGAGGGATCAAAAGATCAAGATGGAACCGGCCCATATATAGAATTTCAAGCCCATTTAATCATCCTAACTCCTCCATGGCCCTCAAGTTTAACAGTTGTAGAATGCATCATTTTTTTATAAATTTCAATCCAACGGTCAGTCCCATGCAGATCGATGTCGAACCTATAGGATCCATGACATTTAGAGGATGGGGGTCGTCATGGGTGATAGGTTGGATTGATAAAGGGGGCCTTAGGTGGGCTCCACCATATGTCTAGCATGGAACTTCTTATGGACTGCCATATGGGTCCCACCTAGGGCCCCATCAATCATGGGGAAAGTGGGGGATCAAAAGATCAGGATATGACCTACTAGCGTACAAAATTTCGGGTCCATTCAATCATCCTAACCCCATGACCCATAGCCCTCAAGTTCAAAGGTTTTACAAGGCATAACTGTTTTCGAATTTCAGTCCAATAGTGAGCCCCATTCAGATTGGCGTTAAAATCATGGTGCTTGTGACATTCAAGAGTGTTAGTGGTGTGCGAGGGATTGGATGGATCATAGGGGGCCCCTAGGTGGGCCCATGAGTTGTTTTGCACAGGACGAGACATCTCCACTAGAGCATCATCATGTACTTATAATTTTTTTTGTGAATAGGTGTATTCAAAACTTGAAGAATAGCAACAAAAGCCTATATATCATATCCCATGTGAAAATTTTTAATTCTCTCTCTCTCTCTATATATATATATAATTCAACTTCAAACCAACAAAAAGTTTGACAATATGAGAACATAAATAGGGTGAAATATTTGCATCAAGAGTATAGAGTCAATACTAAATGTCACAGAAGAAATGATTTAGCTCATCATCATCATCATCAAAGCCTTGACCCAACTATGTTGGATAAGCTCCATGAATTCTGTTTATCCATTCATATTTTCTCTGAATTCATGTTGGTGTTGTGACCAATGTTTTTAAGCCGGCTGTCAACCTATTTGACGCAACCCTCTCCTTTATCCAAGGTTGGGACCGGCAATTACCACAAGCTGAACGAGTTAAAAGAAATGATTCGGCTTAATACCAAAAAATAAAAAATCTGTAAGTTACTTATTGTTACACAAGTATAAATATTTGGTGAATCAGATTTTAGTATTTGGGAATCGGGGGGAGATATATATATATTTCCCATATATATATAGAGAAAGAGAGAGAGAGAGGGTAAGTCGAAAAGAAATTATGTAATTGCCGTTGTTAAAATCCTAAGATTTTTTTTTTTTTTTAAAGATTAAAATCCTAAGATTCATTATACAGATCTTAATATTTGTATTGAGTCCTAGGGGAAAATGTGTATCTGTGCAACGGATCCCATTCTATAGTGAAATCTTAGAATAAGGGTGTGAATCATACGATTTGATTTGCATCAATTTGTATGGAATCATACAATTCAAGTGATTCACCTTGCTGAAAATAGCAACAACCAAATGACTATTTTAGTCCTTTTTTTACGTTCTTTTTTTAATGTTTTGATGTTTCTATCTTTTATAGAGTCTAGTGATTTTTTTTTAAAACCCTCTTAAGATAAGAACTCCTGGAGTTTTGAAGAGGTTCTAGAGAGAGAGATGGAATAAGCGTACTACTGGAGCATTCAATTATAGGTACACGCTCCACCCTACATTCTTATTTTCTCTTCTTTTTTGTTTTCATTTTTTCAGTTCTCAATTATTTTTCTTTTTTTAAGGAGGCGCCTAGTTAACTTCAGGAAACACATCCAAACCATGGAACCTTCTTATTTAACATTGATATATTAACATAGTAAACTATTCACACATACTCTTATATGATATATACCGGGAGAATGTTTTCCTACTAAGAGACTACATATTGCTTATATGCAGTCCAGTTCTTGGAGCCCACTTAGATGAATGTTTATCAATAGGAGGAGAGCAGATGGAAAGGTTTCCTTATGGACAAGGGTGAGCAAAAAAAATCAGCCCCACAAGATTATCCTAGCCCTTGATTTAATAGTCTTAGAGTTTAGAGGCATCTTAACCATAGATTTTTTTGAGATTCAATTCAACGGTGAGTGAGGGTTCAGTGAGTGTAAAATTAGGCCTAATGCCAGATCATGGGATGACAAGATTATCAAAGGGACTGCAATAATCAAAGATGAGCCCAAGTGGGTTCCATAGAGCTGGACTGCACATGCAGTCCACTTGTAGAACATTTTCAGATATATGTAAATGATGTTCTTCATATAAATATCACAATCTCATGTATCGTATTATCGATGCCGCCATGGATGAAAAATGGATGGATTACTACTAGCTACTATTTTCTTATTTTTAATTTTTTATATTCTCTCATTTAAAAAAAATCCGACAAATTATAATTGGATTCAATTCAACTCCTTGAACCATTTGCAATACGCCTTCTATTTTCAGAATGGTGGTATTTGTTACACAGAAAATACAGAAACAGTAAGACAAGGAATAAAAAGGAAGCAACTTCCTTCTAATTGTACAAACAAATCAATCTTCACTAAATTTTCTCTCATGTAAACCACAAAGATCCACAAAAAGGTCAAGATGTAATAGGACAACAATCGCAGTAAACACAACTGAAACTATCAGAAACTGGGGTTATGGGTTACTGTAACACAAAATTTCCAAACCTTCATCAAATTTTGATGAACTCCATAAATGAACTCGGGCAGAAATGATTGAGCAGTTTGAGAGAGGGGCTCACCCCATACTGTACACATGCAGAACACCCCAATCATAACCTTCGGATGACAGAACAAATCATTAAGATAAGTATCCATCATGTTCCATAAAAATCTCAGGAGAAAAAAAATGAAAATGCAAATAACTGCAACTGAACTGGAAAGGAAAGGTGAATAAAATTAACCTGGTGGGCTGCTATCGTTGTCGTCCCCATAGCAGTACCAAAATATGTAAGAAGGGAATAGAACGCAATCTGAGCATACAGAAGTCTCAGTGATATTCAGATAATTTGTCCACATGTTCACAGTATACAGACAAAAAATCTAATAAAATGTGACAAGAACCTTAGATGTCATTGTTATGAACACCGGAGCAGCAAGCTCAAATATTTGCAGAAGTTC
Organism: Persea americana; assembly: GCA_029852735.1. NCBI lineage: Eukaryota > Viridiplantae > Streptophyta > Magnoliopsida > Laurales > Lauraceae > Persea > Persea americana. Next base: position 13,538,188 of record CM056809.1, read on the forward strand.
ATTAGGTGATGGAACAGATACAGAAAAAGCACTAAAACCCGTCCTGTTCAAATTGTCAATCATCATAAAAGCTGCAATAACCTGGAACGGTCTTCATTCAGTATGATAAAGAAATATGTGCATAAGTTATAGGAACATTCACTTATCAGGGTAAATCAGCATGAACTTTTCATCAAACAAATAGTCATGCACAATTTCAAAACTACAATTAGCGTACTTGTGAAACCATTGTTGCCCATGCAGCACCAGCAATGCCATAGCCCAAAACAGTGCACAGTAAAATATCACCAAGCCCATTTACAACACTAGCAACGACCAAAGCCTTCAAAGGTCCCCAAGAATCTTTCATGCCTAGACTGCGCAACCACAAGAAACACATGAAACATACAGTTTCCACAGGGGTGGAAGATCATTGAATTCTTCTTAATCAAAACAAGAAAAGATCTTCATGATTCCACCAGTAAGGGAAACCACTTCTATTCAATAATAAGTTCCCAGGAAATGTAACCAAATCTTACTAAATGAGAATTTATGAAGAAAAACTATTGTATTAGTTAGAGGAAAATGTATATGCGTAAATCACCATCATCATCAGTAGAGCCTTATCACATCAAACTCATGGAGAGAAGCATGCACACGGACACATATAGATATTCATACAGGAGCTCTTCTGATAGGCAATTCTTCTCGGATCCCTCCATTGATGGGTGTTTCAAAATTCAACCTTTATGTGGGTGCTGTAGTGCTGTTAGGGATTCATGTGGCTGCTGGTTATGTGTCATGGTATGAATTCCAAATTTCAGGTAATTGTCATGGTATGAATTCCAAATTTCTAATGACACAAGTTCTGGATTGGTTGGTGGTGGGGAGTTACCGTGTATGCTTGATATGGGGAAAGTGTAGAAGGGGATTCTATGTGAGCCAATTCAATGGGTGCCTATTATGTGTCTTCATCTTGGCATTTGGCTAACATGATTAAAGAAATTTGCAGCACAGCATGGTCATTGTACTTTTTCACATATCTTTTGGATGGAAATCATGTTGCAGACCAGTAATCTAAAGATTGGCTAACCGATCTGACCTATTGTATGATGTTGCACATTGATCTTTTATTGTTCTCATTTTTTTTTTAATAGTAACTTCCTTTAAGAAAGAAGAAACTGGCTATACGAGAGAACTATACTGAGATGGGTGTGGAACAAAAGGGACAACATGCTCAAGAAGGGAAAGAGTCTCTACCACCCCTCTCTGAAATTAAAGAAAATACGAAAAGCCTACTTAAAGAGGTGGAAGCATACTACTGAAAACTAGCCGATGCCACTTGCTTTGCCAAAAAATCGGCCTCCTTGTTAACTTTCTATTTCACATAATGAATGAAGCTCAAGCTTATGGATGTAAATGTGTCAGGTTTGTCACAGGTCCATGTGGACTTGAACCTGGAACCAAAACCAATTTGTTTTATATGACCTCCTGTGAAAATTGAACTAAAAGAGATACCACAAAGAGATTCCTTTGAAATCTTGGCTCTATAATTAGTGTGATAGAGAGATTGAGGAGGATGTAGAACACAGGATAAAAGTTGGATCCTTCTACCAGAAAACAAAAAAAAGATGAAAGTTGGATGCTTGAAGTAGAGACTTGGTTCTGAAGTTCTTTGTAATTAGTGCATACCAATGAGATTGAAGGAAAAATTTTATAAGACAATGAATGGACCAGCTATAACCTTTCGAACATAATGATGGCCAATGAGGAAACAACACGTGCCAAAAAATGTGTAGATGTGTAGTAGATATGAGTGTTAAGATGGATGGTTGGAAAAACTAGGAAAGATAAAAATAAAAAATGAGCGAAGTTGAAAGCTTTTAAGGGTAGCATCAATAGGTGATAAATCGAGACTCGTTTGAGATGATTAGACGTGTCCAATGTAGGCCATTAACAACATTGGTGAAAGAAAAGTTTTTCCATGCAAGTTGAAACAACATAGTTGGGATAAGGCTTTGTTGAGACCCAATTCAACTACTAAAAGATAGTATAAAATATTATTCAGATGGCCTTATCAAAGCCCCTAGGATTGAAACCTTTGAAGCAGCTACTAGTTGCTTTGGAAACTCCCATCATCTAAATTCTTACATATAATGTTATTGGTGTGTTATGTAATAAAATATATATTATTGTTGGAAATAGGTGGGCCTCTAGGATAGGTTTTAAAAACTTTTGACCCACTTGACTCAAGGATCAACTATCCAGAAAGCTACAAAACCCAATCGAGGATCCATGTCCTCTTTCTCATGATCATGTACAGTAGAAAACTCTATCTAGAAGATAGAAATAGCAGTATACAAGCAACCACGAGATCCACAACATACAAGGAAGTAGATCATACCTATGAAGCCCGGTTGTGCTCTAATGGAGAAGTTGTTCCTTTCTTTGATGATGAAACTCTTTCACGTATCAAATAGGAATCTCCAAGACCTTTTGATCTTCCACGCTATGACCCGTATCAGATTCTCCTTTCTCAAGAAGATGGGTGGGATCTCCAAGAGAAAGCTCTTAAGGAAACTAGAAGAGAACTAGAAGAGGGAGAGAGGAGAAGAGAGGTGCAACTCTTGCACTTAAGGGAGGTGGGCTTGGATTCCTAGGGCATCCAATGCATGGGGCGTCCAAGCCACCTCTCCTCTCTTATTTATAGCTTTTTGCAAACCTCTTCATTGTCTAATTGAAATAGAAGTCTTACTTCTCTAACAATTAGTAACTCTCTTCTTATTAATTTAAATAGAAGTTTCACTTCCATTATAATTAGTAACTTTTTCCTTTTCTAATTAAAATAAAAGTCTCACTTCCATTAATAATTAGTAACTTACTATTACCACTATTAGAAGTCTCACCTCAAATAGAAATAGTAACTTTTTATTTCATTTTAGAGTTCTACTAGAATTAGTATCTTTCCAATAACTTGGGCTAGCGTAGGGACCACTAGGGATTCCTTAAAAAGTTGGCTCCAACTGAGACACTGCGACCCCACATCTCATGTGCAATCCGGGCCCACAGTTAATTGCAAATAACTCCACTATATAAATACAATTGAACTCCAGTCTTAGGAATAAATTACATGAAGACCCTAAACTTCCCTATCACCACAAGTAGGCCCCTCCATCAATATCCATGGATCAATTGGACCTGCCTTCCAAACTTAGATCCATATATTATTATCCTTGAGCCCCAATTAATAATAATGATCATTTGGTATCGATCCAATTAACTCTTAATCGGAATGGGTGCGCACTTACCAATGATAAATCCATTAATTGGCATAAGGGGATATTAAAAATAGATTCCATCTTGACCATCGATGTTCCCACAGCTCTACTACCACGTACCCAAATCACCGAGGTGTTGACCTACAATTGGCCTCACTCATTGGTGACTCAAAGCAAATGAATAGATAGAAACTTGAGTTCATTAATGTCTCGTGATAGAAAGCCTATTGCTAGGGAATTATGAAAGCAGACCTTAAAGTAAAGACAATGTTCCTAAGGTGTTTCTCATGGTCCTTCAATACATCCAATGTACCAGTACTGTGATCCAGAATCTTCCATTCTGATGATCGAGACAAATCATACTATCTCATAGTAATCAAAGTACTGCAACGTTGTCAGATGAGATGTCCAGTCATCATCACTGGTTGTGAAGATATTCAAGTATAAGATTTGCTATACATGTCTCTTGTATGTAGATCGCATCCATACACATGTATTGCATCTAGTATACTTATGGACTCCGGTTCATCTCATGAACCATCATATCATTCGTATTGGTTATGTGCAAACGAGTAATAAAACACCATTCATTTCATGAAAGGAAAGCATGAATATATTGATAAATAAAGAAATTAATCAATTTATTTCATTAATATTAATGGATTGACACCATAAAACTAACAATTCTAGCATATATTTTATACATATCACTCAGGTACATGGGTATTCAGGCATGGACCTAGACCCGATTATTGATTGGATTTAACAAGAGGCTCTAATGCAATCCAACATGGAACCATAGGCAGGACAATCAATTATACTAGGGGCTTGTTTGTGGAACATGTCGGAAGAAGAAACCTAGGTTTCCTCTTCCGCAGAAACGGAAGTCTGAAGGAGGGAAAGGGGGGGGGCGCGGGGGGGGGGGGGGGGGGAAATAGCACACAAAAAAAAGAAAAAAGAAAAAAAAGAAGACTTTTTGTGGAGACAATTGCTGCACCAACACATGAGAACAAAATAGTAGCAGAAATGCAATTGTGAATTAGCTACTTTTTTGCGGATGGCTGCACAAACGTGCCCTAGAGATCACTACTAGGAAGTATATTTGATGCCATAAGTCTTTCCAACAGTTCAAGTGATTGTCAAATGGTTTAAAAGGCTTAAAACAAACCTATTAATTGCATTTCATTTTAAAGGTTTTTTCAAGTATATATCTTGACTGACTTTCGAATTGTTTGGCTTCAAACCTTTCTCCAAACTTCAATCGTATCATTTACATACACTCTTGTTCGACTCATTAGCACATTATCTACAAATAACATAAGTCAAGGAATGGTATCTTAATATCTACCATCAAGTTGTCCGTAACCAAGATGGGCAAATAAGGAATCAAAAGTGGGACCCTGGACCATTGATGCAATCCAACTCTAATTGGAAACTCAGTCATCACATCACACACAAAAGATCCTTGGAACTTATGTAAATGTGGATATTTGCAAGGCTATTGATTTATTTGTACATTTTATATGTACAAAAGCATCTAGGTCCAGTTGTACATAGGATAAATTTGGCAATATATGGCCTCTTAACATGTCATTTTACACTATCATCTGGTGAAGGCCTGCAGCCAACAACGGCACGGATGAAAGGAAGTTTTTCTATGCAGGTTGATGGCCCTTCAACAAAAAGGGGTAGGCCGAAGAGGACATGGATGGTAGTAAGGATAGATCTGAAGTAAAATGTATGCAGGTATTTGGCCCATGATAGACTGAAATGCCAAAATAGAATTCATGTAACTGACCCAAACATAGTTGGGACAAGACTTTGATGATGATGATGATGATTTGGTGAAAGCACATATACAACTTTGTGCTATCTTAAATTAGGAACAACACTTCTAAAAAAAAAAAGTGGTCAATCAACTTTGTTGACTACCATGGGCAGGTGTTGCAAGGGGGCTTGATGCTAAAGTAACAGTATGATGTGGCATTTGTTAGATGTCACCCATTGCAATTAAGGCATGAAGCCACTGGAGAAGCCTTTATTTGAGCAATGCCGAAGTACTATGGTTTATCTTCCATTTCATATCAGACTTCTGATCCACAACCACCCAAATGGGCCACATCTAGGTAGATTAGTCTACTTGAATGTAACCTGAGAATTTGTTATCCTTTCACATGAAAGGTGTGGTTTAGAGAGCACGTGCATTTACTACAAGGCCCTGGAAAGACTTGCTTGTGTGCTTCTTTGCTAGAACATCTTTTTTCCCTTAGCTTGCATGCCATTACACTCTGTCAAATGGGTAGCCAAGGTTTGATTATGTAATCATATACATCTTTTGGTGCCATGGATGCAAGATGATAAATTGCTAATAAATAGGTATATAAACAATAAAGTGCCATATGCTCCTGCTACCTTGCACTTTGTGCAACCATGCCGACGAGAAGTGCAGGCCATGCGAAACCTCGAATCTACCAAGAACATAAGATGGTTTATCAACTAAAGGAATACGCAAAAATAATACTAATGATAATAATAAGGGATATGGAATGAAAAAATGGTGGTACAGCTGCAAAAGCACAAAAATGTCTAAAATTTTCCTAGAAGCACCATAAAGCTCAACATCAAAAGTGGGGAAAAAAAAAAGAATTCCTAACCACAAATAGAAGAATTTTTTAAATGTAATTAAGAGATCAAATGACTATATGCCACTGAAGCAATACATGCATTAGAGCATTTGACTTAAATAAAAAGAAAGATTATGCTATATATATCAACATAAAATATTATCTAGGAAGTTAAATGAGACATCTTCCCTGTTTATAGTACCTTAATTTCCAGCTTCCCATTTCTTGAGTCCATTTTCAAGCATACAGAAGTTGTAGACTAAGTTGTTACCCTCATTCAATTTTAACATAACACAATTGTTTCTAGCCTAGCATATACATTCAGGAGCTATAACACTTGGATTCCTTCAGAAACAATGAATTACCCAGTCAGATGTTCAAACAAAACAAAGAACAAAAGAATTCCGTTTCACCGATACTTTTTTAGTATAGAAACACTTGGATTTTGCAGTTTGGACTTTAACCACTAGCTATTATCAGGCGTGGGAAAATCTGACCCATCCGTGGAACCTGACGTATCTTAAACGAGTCGGTCAAGGGTCATATTAGGGTTGACTTGACCTGCATAACCCACACAACTCTAGCTAAATTCTCAAAACCCTAAACTAACCGCATCTTCTTCTCCTCCCCATCTTCTTCTCAAATCAAATTTCAGATTTACACGTAAAATCACAAAGTAAATCAGATTTCAGATTCATGTTTTCATGTCTTTAAGGTTGGAGATGAACCTGTTCTGCCTCATACAGGTCTAGTGAGAGATGGGGCTGTTTTGCCTCAAACACATAAGACCGGATTTAACCTGTTTGGCACCATCTTCCTCACTAGCTTCTGCTTGATGCAGGAATATCTTGTGTGATGACATTTTCAATTGTAGTTGGAGGTTGGTGATGAGTGTAATAAACCCTCCACAACCACAAACCCTCTTCTCCTAGTGCAGATGACGTTGTTTTGCCTCACACAGATCCAGTGAGGGATGGCCCTTTTCTGCTTCATCTTTTCCACCAGCTTCTACTTAATGCAGATGGTCTTTTGCAAGTGCAACAAAAACATTTTCGCTTATGGCCTGGAGGTTGGAGATAAGCAGAATAAAGCACAACCACAAAAAACGTTTATTCTTCCTTCTATCTTCTCTCCTCCTTCTTTCTTCTCAATTTGCAGGTTATGCGGGTTGGTTCAAGTTCACCCGCATCGGCGCAGGTTGAGGCTACCTGACCCGGCTTAGAAAACAGTCGGATACGGATTGGGCTTCAACCTGCGGGCACCCCTAGTCTACCCAACCCAAACTATTTGTGAGCCCTGGCCATGATGCCCATAGACGGTGGGGAAATGGCAACGGGGATACAAATTCTACTCATAAAAAGTGAAGTATTAGATGCAATATGACACGATACATTGCCCACATTTAAGTATCCAAGTATCATAGACCACTAGCATTTATAATTTCAAGTAAATAATGCAATTTTGGGACAACCTTGTGTTTCACAAATGGCTGTTGGGAACTTGGGATTTATTTCAACTTTCATTATAGTTATGACTTGTAACAAATCCTAGATTACCTTGATCAAAACTTTTGGGAATTGGAGATTTAATGAACCCAATCCTTGTTGCATCAGATACCCATAGCCACCTCAGGTAGAATGCCTCTGGAATGTGGCAGGTTTGTTCTAAGTCTCTTCTAGATTCTACCTAGACTGGAAGCAAATTTAGGCATTATCCAGAAGAAATCCTTGATTATGGATTAAAACAGAAAAAAACTAGTCCAACTATTCCCACAACAAACATCATAGAAGAAAAGTTCATTCTAGACTCTAGTACAAATTTGACAAGACAAGAGCCTGTAGAACAGTTGGAAGGTGCTCATTGTCAAAAACATGAGGTTGCAGGAGCCTGTTTGTAAAGGATTAATTCTAGGCAAGGTTAAGGCCTCTGGTTCTGAAAAATCAACAGAATCATCTGCAGGGAAAGCAAGAACATTCATTTATAGCACTGAAAAATTGGGCACAACACTGGTGAAATAAATGTAAATTGTCTTCACATGGAAGTCCTCCGTCCCCAAAAATCAGATCGTGGAAACAAGACAATTAGCACAATCAAAAAATTCCTCTACTAATATTTCTTGGGGGCAGCTGGGCAGAATGGCCCTGGGGGCTAGGACCCATCTAGAAACAACCAGAGAAAACAGGCCTCAAAAAGTTTTTCACTTGTTTTTCATTTATTCCCTTTTTTCCACATTCCATGGAGCAAAAATCAACAGCTGATAGACCTTGAAATGCCATAACAGTTCTACACTAAACTTCTGAGTACATTCTTCTTTGCAACTACAACTGAAAAATACAATAGGTTTCAGTCCATAGTAAATAAACCTGAACATATGTATTTGCAGCATGTGCCATATGCAAGTTCTTTGGCCCAGTAAAAGCTGGAGAAACACAGAATAATATGTTAGTCATGAATTCCATGCTAATCAAGCATTGCATCATACATTTTGAAAGTAGACTTACAAGCAAAACATGGTAGAAGTTTGAAACTTTTAACCACTAAAGTACCTAATTATGATTCAACTTGCACAACTGATATAAATATTAGACACTTCTGAAATTTCATATGGATAAACTATATCATCTTTCCAGATACTTTTTAAGCATCATCTTCCATGGACCTTAGTCCAATCAACTAAAAAATGGATGTGCAACATTTACTCAAAATGCCAGACAGGATTAGCTTATCTGATTTTGACACCTATTATAGTCACTGAATATTTTAAGTAGTAGGGAATGTCTTAGATATTCAACCAGATAACAGAGCATTTTCAGAGGCTAAGAGGACTTAAAATATTCGAAGCAAATTACTAGGGCTAAAGCCTTTTGGCTGTATTGACGTTTAAAAGACAAGGGTGTGAGAGTGAAGGGCTTCACTGGTGTGTAAGCGTAGTAACTCTTTCAGCTCTGACTCCTTTATAGTTTATACTGTGATAAGAACACCATAATTCAGAATACTCATGATTCAGTTTTTCAAGAAAGAAATGCATATTGAAATATTGTCATCTTGTTTGACATCATTTTCAACGAGATCATATGACTCCATTATTCATCTTCAAAGATTCAACTGGTCATCTCTTTAAGAAGACTCACTTGCAAGCACTTCAGTTTTTTTGCTTTCCAAACTTGGTCATCATTCTACAGTGGATCTGTGAAGAGGAGTTAGCGTCCAAAGTTGTACTTTTCAATGTTGGGTACAGCTAAGTGGGTACATTATTCTTCTTTGAATTCTTATCATTAAAAAGATAATTGGGTAATCTGTTTAAACGGTTCTATTTTCTTTAGAAAGCTTTGACCATATATAGTCATACGCATAGTAATTACAGAGATATACACAGCATATTTTCTTTTTCAGTCTCTTTATTCTTCAAACTTTCTTTAGTCAAACACTGCCAAAATGAATAAAAAAAATAAAAGTACTAAATCAGAACAATAAAAAGTCAACCTTACATCTTTAAAGGAATTCTGTCATTTCAAACTGTATCTTAGAGACCCAAGTTATTTCAATTATTAAGTATCAGGGTTATCTTTCCTCAAAAGAGAAATCCAGATCTCGTATTATTCTGCAGGTATATGGTTTCTATTATTCTATATCAGTTTGTGAGAACCAAAACTTCTTTTGTTCTTAACACAGACCCGAGCCTTGGTTTAGAAAATAATCAAGATACTGCAATCAGTGAGCAAAATAGAAGCTGAGACTCAGAAGCAATCACTCGCTCTTTGATAGAAGTTCATTATTTGCATTGAGAAGATTGTGTTTACACCATTCAGAATATTCAGTTCCATAAAACTCTATATTATTGATGAAGAAATGAGAATATTTTGGTATTTCATTGAATTATAAACGACACACGCACATTGTTTATTAAGAAACATTGCTAAAAGGAGGCATGAGCAGGCCAAAGGGTCAGTAATGGCTAGAAAATAGACAACTGAGAGTTCAACATTTTAATGAAAACTTTATACATTCGGATGAGAGAAATTCCATTTAACAAATATATGAGCAGGAACTTAGTCATTAGTACCTGCTATCATCTGTGCTCCCATGAATTTTGTGAAGAAAAGCATCCCCAGACCACATATGAAAGCAATAAACAGCAACATGGATATCTGATGTTGTACTAAGTTTCTGTCCTGCACAGATATTGCCGTTTACTCAACTAACATAACACAACAAACAAAAAACAAATAGAGGTTGGGATGCATCATATGGCCAGACAACTGTACAAACCACATTTGGATTTTTTTTCTAAGAAAATACAAGATACATCCCAAAGTAATAATTGGATAAATGAGGTACAAGGAATCTGCAACCTAAGTTGCATGACTAAAGCCACACTTGTTGCAATCCAACAAGAAGTTGTCCGAATTCAAAACACAAAGCATAGGATTTGGATCCAGCATGATCTTTAAATAAATTTAATTAAAGATTTATTTTTAAATAGAGATAATATGCAAAAACAGCACCAACAAAAATTAGTACAAGTTTAACTTTAAATGATCATACACACACACACACAAAAACCACAATTTAATGTTTGGTTAGATTTCAAAAGAATAAAACAGGTAACTAATATCTTATAATAGATTAATCCATGGAGAACCAACATGGTGTGGTGTCCAATACATGTCCAACACAGGGAAGCTGCTCATTCAAAGAACCCATGCAACATCAACTGCATGAGGTAACTTCCAAGCTAAAAACTGTTACCAGAGAAGAAATCAAGTGAGATTAAAGGAAGACCATAACCATTAATCTTAGACACAAACTCTGAGGCAAAACAACAAAAATTCAGTATACAACAACTTAAATGAAGCATATGCTCTCGCAACCTTGCCGATTGCCAACAGATAATAGCAGCAACATCCTCAATTTCTAGCTTTCTTCATCATTTAATTAAAGAATTAAAATAATATCATAACTCATGGTTTTATACATGTAAAATAGAATTGGTCATATAGCGACGTAGGAACACAATTTGATGGGGTTATCACAAATGAGAAAACTACAGAAACTGCAAGTAGAACAATGGCAGCAACATTTTCCATCTCTAGCATTCTTGATTATTTGATCACGAATTACAAACAACACTATACGCATCGTGTTTATCAACATACCAATCAAACAATATTCATCATCAGCAACCCAATTGATGGGTCAGCTCAAAAAACCAGGAAATTACATGAATCAGCAAGTAAAAAAAAAAAAAAAAAACAGCAATATACATACAATGCATCCTTATTCAATGCAACCAAACACAGAAATCATCCAAAAAAAGCAGACCTTTCTAGCCAGCGCAGTCGCAACCATGTTCGAAGTGGCAATTGAAAGAAACATGAACACATAACTCATATAATCACAGACAACCGTGCCTGGCCCTGTTTAACTCCAAACCATCAACCCCAAATAACATAGGAACAATTAAGGTAAACAAAAACAAAGAGATCGTTTAAGTAAGAAATCGATTAATACCCAAGGCAGCAAGCTCCAGAGAGCTGCCCTGACCGATGACGGCAGTGTCGATGAGGCTCATCAGCGGCGCACAGACCCACAGCCCCGTCGCAGGGCCTGCAAAGCGCACGATCTCCTTCACCTGTCCCCAAATGCTGGAGAAATCCCCACCGTCCAAATTCTGAGGAATAGATGAAGAAGACCCTGATTGGACATCAATATCATTGATTATTCCTTCGTTTTCAGGACTAATACAAGCGGGTCTGAGAGTGCGGAAAGTAGTAGCTCTGACGGAGATGGAGACTTTGTTTAGATAGTAAGAAGAAGAAGAAGAAGAAGAAGAAGAAGAGAAATGAGAAGGGAAAAGGAGATGTCTGGTGGGGTTTTGAAGACGGGATCGAATGGGGAAGTTAGGGAGTTGGGAAGGGATTCCGATTTCCATGGATTTAAGAAGAAGAAGAAGAAGAAAGAAGAAGAGGATGAGAAAATTTGGAGGGAAAAAGGAGACCTGGGACGTGGGCTTATATAGGGAGGCCGTGGGGATGGAGAAAGATTTTGATTTCCATGGATTCTGGAATTGGTGTTTCGTCGCTTTCGAGTGTGTGGGTTTTTGATGTTTTTGAGATTTTTAGGACATGTTGAGGAACACGAGGGAAATAAGTTAATAGTTCCACATGGGCTTAAGTGTGAAAGCCCAGGTCATTTACTAGATGGGCCTAAATTTATGAGCTATGTCTGTGAAGGAAGGCGGAAAAAAAGCTCACCTGGCCGATAACTCCCACGAGTGAGTCTCAGCTGAACTTGTTCTACTTGCTTGCTGATTCATCAATGTGAGTTCGAGTCATTAAGGCCCATCAGATAATGGGGCAGGGCAGAAGTGTATGATCAAGTTCGAGTCCCTGGTGTTTAATTGGGCCAGTGAGTTCCACAAGGACGGCTACAAATGAGTTTATATACATCCTATGCAACAAGATTGGTGATTATTTGTTGATTTATCTGAAATATTGGTGATTTGTTAGAATGACAGTGGGCGTGGCATGTTTTTAAGATTATAAATCAACGCCTTCCATGTTGTTCAAAAGATAGGTACATAGGCCCAAGCTAAATGGCTCAGCTGGTTGAGACATTAGTGCATGAGTGGGTGTGCCTGTGTTCGAATCCCATATGTCAATCCACTGGTAGCTCAGTTGGTGACTTTCCCTCAAAAAAAAACCTAGGGATCAAATCCTAGGCTGATGGTGAGGGACTTGTGTGAGAGTGTAAGTAGTATTCTTGAAAAAGAAAAATGGTGTTATCCAACGCGGGGAACCTAACCAATGATCGTCAATTATATCGTGCTGGAAATACTATCTAGGCTTGGTTTGAATGGATTTTTAGATGTGGGGCACAGCTTGTGGTCCAAACTATTGAATTCAAGGTACCTAGTAGTCGATCCCAGCCATCAGATATTTGTTTTGTGGATTTAATTTTTTTTTTTCCTTTCTGTCTTTTTCTTCGAAACAGGCCTCTGCATATTCACACAACCCATAAAGGCCCTCGATTTTGGACACAATTCACTATTATTAATTATATCGTAATAATTTTAAATAATGTATAGTCATTAAACTTTGATAACCTAAAATTAACGGCTATGATGACTTGATCGGCTAATTATGACACACAATCCAAATCCGTGTCAATGTCTTTCTTTCGCCATGCCTCCCTTGGTCATCATTCATCTAGGTGGGCCCTACCTAATTTTTGTTGAGTTATTGAGATTCGGTAAGCTTGAGCAAATGATATTTTTGTTATGTATTGATAAAAATAACAAACAATCATTTCGCCCTCACACCAAGGAGGTTTTAGGGAGAGAAAGTATTTATAAGGTCTTTTGTGATCATTAACGTTTACATGAGATTGTCAGAGTAACACATAGGGATTTTGATAAAAGTCAAACCGAAAGATGAAAGCTCACAACATGTTACCTAGAGATTTGAAGATGATATAGCATATGTTGTTATATGTTATTTGTAAATAATATAGTGTCTGTGGATAAATTGAGAGATATCATTAATGAGAAACTTGAGAGATGTGGGAAGCTTTAGAATTCAGGAGCTTTAAAATAAGTCGTACAAATACAAAATACATAAATTGCAAATTCGATAGAGATGTGTATAGAGATGCAATTCATGTGAAAATAACAAATGCTATAAAGGGATTTGTTCCGAGATCTTAAATCTATAATTAGTAAGGATTGAGAGATTAAAAAGGATGTTGAATATAGGGCAACAATTAATTAGATAAAGTGGAAACTTGTTTTAGAAAGCATTGTGATTAATGCAACCTATCTGGAGTTTTGGCTAAAGATAGATCATAATAGAGAAATATAATTCATGTACCCGAACTCAATATAATTGGGACAAGGCTTTTAAGTTATGGTGATCAATATGGGATAAATTAAGATACGCGTTTGAGATGGTTTTGACATTATCCAACACATACCAACAATTGTGCTAGTAACAAAAAGTATGCAAGTCGATTACCTCCTTAAGGAAAAAAGGTATGCGGATAGGACATTAATGGATGTAGTAAATATATATTTGAAAAGGAGCAACTCATCCAAAGACTTGGTTTAGGATAGACTTAAATGTTTAAATAGAATTCATTTGGTCACCCAACATGATTGGAATAAAGCTCAGAAGATGATGAAATTGAAAAGAGAACGCTAGATTAAGAGGATTTTACAATAAAAAGAAAAAAAAAACACCTAAGATCCTAACTACACCAAAAAGGCCTAAATAGGGGAAACTCAACATTGACCCTCCGCCAAGTAATATATATATATATATATATATAGTTTTACATCATCTTCCTCCTCTTCTCTTCCCCAAACGCAATGGGGTTTGTAGCTCAAACTACGCTTCATCAAATCTAGAGTTTTTGTTTTCTTGAAACAGTTTCTCTGTTGAAACTAAAAGAAATGTGGCTTGGGGAGATTTGCAGGTTCCGGTATAGGATGAAGAAGAAGAGAAAATTGGAATCCTCATATTATCCAAAAATACTTATCTCCAAACCGATACGACATTTTCTTTCTCTTGATTCTTGTGCTCTTTCCTGTAAAGAATAAAACATATATATTAAGGATGCGATTGGAGAAAATTAGGCTACAAAAATTGATCTTAGGTTTTCCGTTGATATTTGATTTGTAGTTTGTATTACATATGTGACAAGCTGGACAAGAGGCTACAAAAACTCATTTTAGGTTTTTATTTGGTCTTCCCCATTAGGTTTGGAGAAGAGAGGAGGTAGATGATGGGAAACTAATTTTTTCGCAAGTGAAGGGTCAATTTCATTTCGTAAATCGATTGTTAGGGAAGGTTGATATTGACCCAGATCTCGTTTCACGAAAAAAGAAAAAGAAAAAAACAAAAGTGATTTTAGGAAACACTTCCTTACGGAAAAAAGAAAAAAAAAACTACAAAAGTCTTTTAAGTGTAGTCCGCAAATAAGGTGCTTTTTCTACTAAATTCTCTAAAACTAATTATTCACAAATATCCAATCCCCACCCTCTTTAAAAAACTTCGGATCTTACTTTTGCAAACATGATGGGACGGTTATAATTAAATTTGTTTTAGTGGAAAGGAAGATAAAAACTCAAAAGCCTGACTCAAGCCAGAAAAGGCTTGTGCCAGGCAGCTCTGACAAGTCCATCAAATTACTCGATCAAAACTGGGGCAAACTTCCCAAACCAAGTAGAGTAAGAAGTAAGTGACTTGCTAACCGAGTCACTCGAGTGAGTAAATGCGAGCTGCCTCATATTTTTTGATCATCTAAAATTTGAAGTGTACAACATGGTCACCTGTTGGATTTTCCCTCAAGAAGGAAAAAACCCTATTGACCGTGGCTAGGTTCTTACACGTGGCATTTGCTCCGCAACACTTGTTGTTTATATAATTCCTGGATAACCGTTTGTATAATAATAGTGACATATTGAACGGCCCTAAAATATCACATAAAATGATATTACTTAAATTTTAACTTTAGAGGGGTGAATCTTAGGTCTAAGAGTAGGCTTTAGGGCAAATCTGTAGGCAATAATATATATATATATATATAAAGGGTTTTTTCTCTCTTTCAGGACCACCTATTAGTTTATTTTTACTTTAAATGCTTCCTAAAAGAAGATTTAGGTCATAATTGTGTGGAAGAGAAAGGAGTCTTTCTGCTTTGGTACCGCATGCCCACGTTCACAAAGTCATTGAGGAAACCTCAAATAGATTTGATTTTACTGCACAAGCCGGATACAGTAGAAGAAAATTATTTATATTAAAGCGGCATTTGTACAAATGGCTTATTGGCAAAGCTATCAATATTACCTTTCCCTTGCAATCTCCAAAATCACATTTTTGAGTTGAAAAAAATGCAACAATTAAATATTATTTTGATTTATTTTATTACATTCCATGGCAAACAAATAGGATGTGCTCTTTCCCAAATCTTTCATCTTTCTTCCCTGTGCCTTCACCTTGGTTTATTCTTTTTAAATTGGAAATTGAAGGAACCTTCATCCAGATACAAACCCAACCCATTAATCAATAGAGCTAGCTAGAAACATAAACTTGAATCCTCCTCTTTTCTGGTTGGCTTTAAGTCCATTTATACTGTTACTTGCCAACTTTGTCTTAGACCGACCTGTTAATCAAGGGTTAGGTTGGCACTTCCATTTAGAATAATAAATAGGTCGGGCTGAGATCAACATATTATGCATGTTTCCCATAGTGCTCTACCTGACCAGGCATGGCTCTCATAGGACTTGGACATCGATAATATCTTGCAGTCAACCCCAAACCAAATTGTCAAACAAATCCAGAATAGGGACCGTAAATGACGGAATTCACGGGCCATGCCATTTTGGGGCCAGTCTGAGTTTGACCACAAAATGAGCTGTGGGCCCAGACCAAACTAGAACATCTCTAAGTCTTACAAAACCTCCTCTGTTCTGGTTGGATCCTACCAATAATCGGGTATAGAGAACTCACAGACTCTTTCAATTTCTAAAATGGGTATGTTATAAATCCATGAGTCCAGGCCTCGAGCTGATCATTGAAATCCAAACGGTTCGAATTTATGACATCCCGCTCTGCTCAATTACTCTGCCAACTTTTAATGCAATAAGAATAATCTATAATGTTGGATAGATGACATGTAAAACACATGAATGACTCTTGTTTCCTAATTTTAGTCATGACGTGATCAATTAGTGAGTGGAGTGTATCATTTAGGTTTTCAAAGGCGGGCCGGGCCGGGCCGGGCCTCCTATGAATTTACCATTCCATACATGTGCGTCGTGCGCGAGGGCATGAAGCATGAAGCATGAAGCATGAAGCATGAAGCATGAAGCAAGCCCTTGGTGAAGGGCATGAAACAAGCATGCAACATGACTGGGAAGTTGATAGATATATCCTTGTGATTTTATATTGATGAAAAGCATGGTGATTGCACCCCACGCATTGATGGATACACGACAGCCATGTGCCAAGCCTTTGATGAATTAATAGTGGGTTCCACGTAAATATGGTATGAAAAGTGGGGCCACTATCATTGGAACCCACATTGGACTCACTCATTGATGGAAAACAATGTGGCATGCACATAAATTCATCGCCCCACTTTGTGCCCAAATCACCAAATGCATGGCTCCTTCATATTGATAAAACCCAGGAGTGATGATACTGATCACGATAACCAAGCACAACGCTTAACTGATGAAAATCATCATTGGGCCCACATTTCGAAGTATGGGCTCGCCAAAATCATGAAATGTATGTCTAGCATTCCTAATGTTGTTAATGTATGACTCATACAAAGGTTTGGGAAGAAATCGAATGTGACTCGATCACATAACTATGTCGGTGAACTATCTAGTCGATTTAGCTTATTACATGATGCTATGATGGCAAAACTGTCTTTTTTCTTTTAATTTGAGGGATATTTTTTTTTAGTTTTCTCTCAATGGTAAATCAGTCAAAACGCCAACTCCTCTTTGTAGCTAGTCAAGAGCGGTTTTAGTAAAAAACATAAAACATAGGAGTCTCAAAATGGTACAAATACCTTTATTAAAAGCAAATGAGGTTTTTGTCTTTCTTCTCCCTCTGTTATTTTGCCCTCAAATCACACATTATTCTTCTCTCTCCTCCATCCAAAACCCATTATTCTTCTCTCTCCCCCATCCGAAACCCACGGATCTGTAACCCTTCATTCCCTTCATAAATTGCCAGTAGTCCAACTTCCAAAAGGTAGGGTGACTTTAATATGTGAGAGCATCTAACCGGCTTGGAGATATGTCAAGGGTTAGATCTATGAATGGAAAATAACATGCTAACCAACGGAGCATGTTGATGTGGGATCTTTGGAAGAATGTTTATATGTCAAGGGTTGGATTCGTGAGGTTATTGACAAGAATCTCATGAAGGTGGAGAATATTTACACCAACAAGAATCCCTCGGTCATGATGATAGAGGTCTCTCAAAAGTATTTTGCATTTACCACCCTAAGGTTTTTGAGATTTGTAAATAGGCCTACGTGGTTTTAATATTTGTAAATAAGACCCTGACTTTTCGTTTTAATACCTTTCATGTCTCAAAATCAGTTATCCTAAGGAGAATATGTAAACACCATGAAGTTCGTGTTGAATTTTTATTGAAACGACAAGTTTGCCTTTACATCCATTAAACAAAAGTGAGTATATTATTTTATAAAAATAATAATATTTTATTATAACTCTCAATGGCCTCTCCCTAAAAAACTCCCTGAAGTGCAAGTAGCCTAATCATTATTTTTAAACTTTTATCAATGTAATGGTGGGTTGTGAGTGGATTAGATCAATAATATTTTTATCTTGATTATCACCAGTCTATCTCTTAATAACTCTCTCATGCATATGAAGCCTAATTATTATTCTCAAACTTTCATCAATCCAACAATGGGTCATGGAAAAATTACATCAATTATAACCATTTATAAGTACATGTGTTAATTGCTATTATGATCGATTTGGGTTTATTGAAATGAGCCTTGTGTTAATAGAATTTATGTAGGGCTATTCACTCCCACTAAATATACTATAATAACTATTAATGTTACAAACTTTAGTGAATAATACGATCAAGTTTTTAAAATTATACACACAAGGAAAATAGAGAGATAGACAAACGTTTCTTTCTTTTTTATTGGTAACAGTAATAAAAGTGTCATTTCACTCTAAAAGCTTATAATAGTTGGAAGGCTCCTAATTTTGAAGAAATAAAATGTATTAAAATAAAAGAGCAATGACCTAGTTATAGATAATAAAACTATGGGGCTATTTGCAAATCTTAAAAACCTGGTATACTTGTATTCCTTTTCAATCAAAGTGAATGGAGCCCACTTCTGCTGTCGGGTTTCATTGTAGAAGGTGGTGGATGGCTAAGATTAATTGAGTGGTTTGTCGAATTTTCCTCACTTCCATGGTCGGGCCCACTGATGAAAAGTTATATATGACTGATTGATACGGAAAATGATGCATGCATTGCTACTTTTTTTTTGCTTTTCCCAAACTTTGAGCTGGACTAATTTTTCCTAAGTCTAGGTCTAGAGAGAAGCCGAATAAACTCTCATATTTTTCAATATTGTAATAGTGCACTTTCGAAACTACAACTTTCGAGTCCAAATCCTAACCTTGGGTCAACTGCTCTTAACTTAAGAAAGCAAATAATAGGTCATTGATGGCCGTCCCCTAGAAAAATACACAGTCCAGCAGCCACAAAGAGAGGAGGGAGAGGGAGAGGGAGAGGGAGAGGGAGATTTGAGGTTGGGGGAGAGGGAGAGGGAGGGACCGCGAAGGCGACCAGAAGGACCGCCCTGTCCTAATGTGCACGAGCTCGAACTCCCAGCACCCCGCGCGTAGTTCCCCAGCGACGGATCCACAGAGCTCCGCCAACACGTGATGGTCGTGCGGCCATAATAGCAGTGAAGGGGAAGGAGGAAAAGTGACGGGGAAAGAGAAGCTTGGGAAGAAGAGAAAAGAGTGTTTTAGAGACATTAATTGAGGTACGTAGAAAAAAATTATGGAATGAACTAGGCTGTCTGCAATTGCAGCTCTAAACAAGGATGTAGAGAGTCAAGAGAGTGTTTTTTTTTTTTTTTTTTGATAGATGGGATTTAGATAGGATTGGGTGGGGAAAAAAATTAGATAGATGGGAGGGAGCTCCCAATCCCAAGGTGGGTCCACCCATAAAGAACTCCTCGTCCTATATTTATAATAATAATATACTATGCACCCAAAGTGGATCTAAACGAGCAGTTCTCAACCCGAAATTTCCTGCTTTTTTTTCTTCTCTCTCCCTAAGACCATGAATTCCCTCCACCATGGCGTTTCTTCCTCAGTTGCTGCTCTAAAACCTTTCAATGAAAATTCCTACTTTCCACCAAAACCCTCCTTCTTCAAAAACCCCAGTTTCTTCTTCCAACGCTTCTCTTAAAAAGCCCACCTTTCCTTCTCTTGCACCACAGCAAATAGATCGAAACCAATCGGAAAAACAAGGACATGGTGCTGCGATGGAGAAGAAGAAGAATGGAATCTAGAAGTAGAATGGACTGAAGATGAATTTCTCTTTGGCTTCGGCCACAGCACGCTTTTCCGTTCGTGTATCTCTCTGTCTCTCGAATTTTCTTATTATCATATTTAACGTCATGATTCAAAAGTAATCTGGACAGTTGAGTTTTTTTTTGGTAAAAATCTGGACTGTAGTGTTGATTTCATAAAAATCTTTGCTTTTGTGGACCTAAACTAAGGGGAGAAAAGGCTCTTAGTTTGATCTTCAAGTTAGTTGATATAAACCACCAACACACCACACCCACGCCCCCACCCCCACCCACCCCGCCGCCGCCCCCCCCCCCCCCCCCCCCCCACACACACACACGCACGCACACCAACCCCAAACCTAAATGCCTAAATGGGTGTGGTTCTTCTTCATTCGGCAGGCTACTGTTAGAATAGGGTTTCTAGTTAAAGCAACTTTTCTATTTGAGTTATTTTGTAAAAATGCAGTCTTTATATAATCTTCCCTCAACACTTACAATTTGTTCATGATGTATTTCACATTGTATGGTGAACAGTGTTTGATGACGAGGATTATGACACAGACGATGACAGGTATGATGACGGGAATAATTAAAAGATTGTTAGTTCAGATGGCATGAAAACTAGACACACTAAGGTCGACTTTGCGGTTCAAAATGGAATTGAGGAAGCTAATGGGGCTGATCTTGGGGTTGATGTGGTATGATTGTGGATGGATTAGCCATCATTTCAAGCTAGTTCTCTTCTTCTTTTTCTTCTTCTCCTCTCTTGGGTTGCTATAAACGTCAATAACATTATCACTTTTGGTGCAAAGCCATCGAATTTGCGCCTTTACTATTCAGTATTTATTGATCATGTTGGTCTTACAGAAATGGTTGTTATGATTGCTATCAGTGTTATTTCTGTTGTAAGAAATTCGTGGATTTTGTTTATTCTTTACTCCATTTAAACCATTACTTTCAATGGATTTTGAGCATCCTAGCTATGTAGGAATTCAGTACACGAAGTAAATGAAATTTGGTGATTTTCTCGTTTTGGTTTTTCAGGTTTTGAAAGGTACGGTGTAGATGACGCATGCAAACAGTCTGACTGTGTTTTTAATAGAAAGGTATTATAAATTTTTAATTACTGGTGCTTTAGTGCTTTTGTGTTACAATAAATGATTTCATTGAAGATATAAAATCTAGAATACTGGTTTCATATATCACACTGTTTTCCGTAGGGTGTAATGCTTAATTCAGCTTTATTATTGTATGAGCAGATCATTTTTCAATTCATTTTGTTTATTTGTTTATTTGATTTTTAGAAATTGAAATATGTAGCCATTAAAAAAAATTGAAATATGTAGTCTTGTTGGGCATGTACAAGAGACAATTAAATAAATTGATGTGGAGAATGTAAACATAAAAGTATAGTTGTCAATTACGTTTCGATTGCCATTCGAGTTTAGCCCGGCATTTTGTTCAAGAAAAGACACTCTTAAAATATATATATATATATATAATCCAAAATTCGACTATCTACAATAAAAAAAAAAAAAGAAAAAGAAAGAGAAAGTAATGCACTGTATACAGCTAATAAAAAGTTAAATGTACTATTTGACTGTCTACAGTAAAAAAAAAGAGAAAAAAGAAGAGAAAATATTGTACTGTATATAGCTAATAAAAGAAGAAAGAGGTTAAAAACAAATGATTTTACTAAAAAAAACACTTTAGGTGACCAGTAGGCATAAAAGATTATTTTAACCGACCTTGCACCAGATCAGTCATTTTGCCTGAAAATGTGTGTTTTTTTTTTTTTTTTTTTAGCATTTTCAACTAGCGTCCCTAGTAGCTTTAGTTTTATGATGCTAAGTGTTCGTAGGGACCCTGCGGTGTACATAAATTAGAACAAAATAACGTGTTTCCTCGTGTTTCGTTGTCAACAAGTCTATTTTTCTTCACCAAGTTCGTCTACGCCCATTTCTTCCGACCCAACTGTTCAAGAGAATAGATTTCTCCCGACTCAGCCATCCAAGAGGATAGATTTCCATTTTTCCTTTTGTTCGAAACCCATTTAAAATCATTATTAGTAATACCTGAAACCTTAGTGATAAATACACAACTTTGTTACTGCCTAGGTTCTCAAAAACAAATCCTATTTTGGACTACAATGTGATTCCTAATTTACATGAGCATTTGTCTTTGACAACCAGATCATGCATTTGCATATAGCAAGTAATTCAGAACTGAAAACAATTTAAACCAGATCATGCATTTGCCTTTGGCAAGCGATTAAGAACCGCAAACAATAAAAAACAGATCATGCATTTGTCTCTACCCATTGTCTTCCAGAAAGGGCAAACGCCATTTTTAGGGTATTTTTCTTGCTATGAGGGGTAATGCTATACAAAGAAGATAAAGAGATCCTTTTAGAAAGCGATTTTAGAGTGGAGAGTAGATGTCTGCCACGAAGAAACATTAACCAAACTAAAAGGCATGGAGACGCAATAAGGGCTCAACCTAGATGATAATCCAGCTCAGACGACTCAGAAAAGGCCAAATGGGAGCATCCAACAGCACATACCTTCGACAAAGGGGATGTGGGAGGGGACCACAGTTGGTAGGAAGGCGAGGAGCAGGAGCAGCAGACGAAGAGGATGTTAGAGGGAACTACAGTTGGACGGTTGGACGGAAGAAATGGATGCAAACGAATGTGGTGATGGAAAATAAACTCGTTGACAACGAAACACGAGGAAACACGCCTATTTTATTCTAATTTGTGTACACTGCAGGGTCCCTAGGGACGCTTAGCATCATAAAACTAAGGCCCCTAGGGACACTAGTTGAAAGTGCTAAAAAAACACATTTTCAGGCAAAATGATTGATTTAGTGCAACGTCGGTTAAAATGATCTTTTAGGTCCACCGATCACCTAAAGTGATTTTTTTGGTAAAATCCTCAAGGTAGAATATATAACAGATATATAAGCCGTGGACTGTAATCAATAATTAGGTATAAAGTAGCAATACCCATTAAAGAGTAAAAGAATAATTTTTTAAGAGTAGTGTGAGCTATGAGATAATGGCATGAGAAGGACTTAGGATGCTACGAGGAAGTTTATGTGGCATTATGGCTTCTGAATTCTGATCAGTGTCCCGTCCACCAATTTAATATTAGGGGCATGATTTCGTGTCCCCTGATTGTTGTCATTCTACTGTGTCGTGAGAAAATAATAATAATATAGAATTCCTGCTACTAAAAGGAATGAGGGAAGTCTAGAAGAGGGAATTTCTTTTCGGAGTCATATTTTCTCTTGCAGTGATAATTTTAGGGTAAATTAGCCACAAATTCTTAATCACGGTCTTTTAAGGCAGCCGGTCCAACAACTTTTTCTTTAATGTCTATAGTACATACAGCTGGAGATATTTTGGTGAGAAGTCCCTAATATGTCATATCATATATTTTCATAACTAATTTGCCCCTTTCAACAGCTTGAGCATAAAAGTTTGAAGTTTAAAAGTTCAAATCGTCCATTTTCCATCATTCCTATGCCAAGTTCTCTCTCATTCTTTGTTGTCCTGGGGAACCCCTTCCGTCTTCTTCTCTAGGAACGAGGGACTTCACTAGAGAGCTCTGCAGATCGAAGTTAACCATCTCTGACTACACCAGCCACGATGGCGACGGCCCGACGATGGAAACTCGACCAATCCTAGCCTTCTCCTACGATGGGTTCTACATAACACAAAAACCCGTTGCTGTCTTTACTTTTCTTTCCTTTTTCCGTTTCGTGGAAGTCTAGCTCTTGCAATCATAGGAACAAAAAATGGGGACTCTTTCTTGCAAGGAAACTATTGCTATTTATCTGAGTTTATTTAAGTTCCAAAAAAAAAATTATCTGAGTTATGGACAAATCTAGCTGAGTTTTATCAAATTTATCTAAGTTTTGAATTTTTGTCAAATTTATTTGTGTTTTATACGAATTTATCTAAGTTCTGAATAGATTTATTTGAGTTCTAGAACAAATTTATCTGAGTTCTGGACAAATCTAACTGAGTTTTTATGAAATTTATCTAAGTTTTGAGTTTTTGTCAAATTTATTTGTATTTTATACAAATTTATCTGAGTTCTGAACAGATTTATTTGAATTTCAGAACACATTTATCTGAGTTATGGACAAATCTAGCTGAATTTTTATCAAATTTATCCAAGTTTTGAGTTTTTGTCAAATTTATTCGTGTTTTATATGAATTTATCAGAGTTCTTGACAGATTTATTTGAGTTCCAGAAAAAATTTATCTGAGTTATAGACAAATCTAACTGAGTTTTTATCAAATTTATCTGAGTTTTGAGTTTTTGTCAAATTTAGTTGTGCTTTATCCGAATTTATCTGAGTTCTGGACAGATTTATTTGAGTTTGGAACAAATTTATCTGAGTTCTGGACAAATCTAGCTGAGTTTTTATCAAATTTATCTAAGTTTTGAGTTTTTGTCAAATTTATTTGTGTTTTATACGAATTTATCTGAGTTCTAGACAGATTTATTTGAGTTTTAAAACAAATTTATCTGAGTTCTGGACAAATCTAGCTGAGTTTTTATCAAATTTATCTGAATTTTGAGTTTTTGTCAAATTTATTTGTGTTTTATACAAGTTTATCTGAGTTCTAGACAGATTTATTTGAGTTCTAGAATAAATTTATCTGAGATTTGGACAAATTTAGCTGAATTTTTATCAAATTTATCTGAGTTTTAAGTTTTTGTCAAATTTATTTGTGTTTTATACGAATTTATCTGAGTTCTGGACAGATTTATTCAGAATTTTGAATTCTTGAAATCCATTTCTGTTTTTGAATTTTATTTGTCATTTGAAATAATAGTTAACCATTATTAATGGCATATCCCACTAATCATGGGATATGATTTATCTTTAAAGAAGTTGTAACTTGGATATTTTAAGTCTTCAAATTTGAAAAAATGACCTACCACACTATGAAAAGAGATGGTGGATCTAAGGCCATAAAATCAAATGCTGATGGACCTGTCGCCAAATGCCCTATAATTTTATTGAAAGTTATTATTAAAATAATATTGAAACTTTTCAAAAGATTCATAAATATATAATATTTCATGAGGAGAAAGTGGTGAGTTGGTAGAGAAAACCGTTTTTCTCAACTTTTACTAAAAGAAGTTAAGAGAAGAGTTGATTTTCTATTGCAAATAAAATTGAAAAAATATAGAGTTTCTCTAGAGAAGTTTTTCTCCATTCTACTTTTAGAGGGGCCTTTAGCCTCCATCCACATTCAAATTCACACTATTTCCACTTTTTTCATTTGTATTTTTTCTTTGTCAAATCCAAAAAGAACAGGTGAAGAAAATAAGCGGAGAGATTTAAACCGTTGATAGTGTTTATCCACCTTCATCATCTATATCCTCTATCCACATCCAAACAGATCCTTGACTTCTTGCTTAAATCACATATAGAATAACAAACTTCTATCATATTTACCAAAATCATATATATATATATATATAATCCTCATTTTAGCCTTGTTCCATAAAACTACACACGACCATAAAACTACATGGAATCAGGGGTAAAAATGGACAGAAAACCAAAAATTTCCATAAAACAAATTAGAGAGAACTGTCCCAACCATTTGCAATGTGACAATTCCGGGGAAAACTTTGCAAATTTCTATTGTTTGATTATTAATGAAAGAAAATTTGTGTTGGAATTATGGAAAGAACCAAGATTCTATTTTCTTCCAGCATGTGGGGATGGTTAAAAGCACAAGAGATATTGGCTCACATGGGATCACATGCCATGGCCCATGGCCTCTCTGTACCATTTCATCGCATGGGCTGTCTGTACCATTTTATCAGTTCATGTCTCAAGCTCAAACAATTTCACATCCCTAATTATGGTGTGTGAAACCCACTTTTTAACACAAGCTTCTTTTTTTTTTTTCCTTTTCTGGTAAAAGGTAACACAAGCCTGTTAAAAATAGATATTCCCCATATATTAGCTTTGGCCAAAATTTTCTCCAAGTTGGGTCCATGGTTATTTGTAAACCATGTGTAGTTGTGACTTGAGCCTTTTAAAGGGTAATAAAAGGATCAGACAAAGCTCATCATCTCCTTCATTTCTGTAGGTCCCAGAACCAGCTAACCAGCACATGAACATGCACATGGTGTGTTACATGCCGGTGTCACATAATCCACATGGAAGCATTTAGTGGGGCTCACACAACTGATGACGTTTCACATCTCCAAAAGCCCTTCAGTATTGTAGCCATTACTTTCCCATCTGAGAGCCCCATCCATGGTGAGGTAAGAGTGCATGTATAAAAGATCAAGATCTCTCTCTCTCTCTCTCTCTCTCTCTCTCTCTAACATCTCATTCATCTCACTCTTTCACACATGCATGTGGGCGTCACAACAAGGGAGGAAGTGGTCACAATAGCAACAGTTTTTAAAATAGAAAATAAGTTTCAATTACTAATTAAATAGAGTTTTTACTCTTACCATATATTTCATTAGTATCAAGATTTCTCGCAATGTTCTCGTGACATTTTCAGTTTTCATGATATTTTGAAAATATCATGATATTATTGGGGATTTAATGTTTTCTGAATTTCACGATACTGTCACGACGTTTTCAAACTATGGTCAGTATTTGTCATTCTTTCACATCAGTACATGCGGTTCCAGTTTAGGGAGGGAACAGTCCCACATGCGGATGGATGTCTTGAGTTGTCAAGGTCGGCACCTTTAATTCAAGGGTCCCAATCTTTTAATAGCTCCACAAGTCTTTAATGGTAAACATCCCCATGTGGATGTACCAGCAGGAGAATTTTCAAATTATGTTGCCTTCTGCTAGAGAGATTGCAGCAGGTTCATACCTGGGAGAAAACTGTCTGGAACTCAATACTATTCACATATGATGATAACTTCAGCTACAAGCATGGTGTTATAATCTTAATGAACATTCTTCTTGCATGAAGAGATTGCAGTTCAGTTTCTCTGTCGCCAGTGTTCTTTTCTGGTGAACAAAAGCCGGTGTTTGTTTTTGCCCTCTACTCAAATGACCTTTGCCACTGAAAGTTAGCTAAAAAATAGCGAACTCCAAAAAATTGCACATGTTGTATGCACAATGGAAATCGCGAGTCTTATTGGCACTCCCACTGTCCCATTTGTAGCTGTTGAGATGATAAAATCTTAGGCTGGCTCATTATGCATCCGTTCACACATCTATGAAGACATACATACAAACCCCATACACCTTGGAAATTGTGGCTCGATTCCTCTTAGTAAGTCTTCATCTCTCTTGGCTTTCTTAGTTTAGGAAACAGTCTCAAAGATGCTCTGCAATAGGGCTTTTCCTTTCATAACAGAGTTTATTAATTCTGCAATAAGGTTTTCCCTGTAGACACTGCATTTGCTAGGCTTGGTCATGTGCTACAATTCGGGGTGGTGTGTGTGGACTGTATGAGGTTTTTTGGGGGTTTATTGAAATCTTCTATTCTTGACAAAATGCATATAGTCAGTTCTCGAGGGTAAGAAACTTTGTAAAAGAGACTCTGTTTACATGTGCAAAGCACATGATTGTAATATTTAATTCTTCATGGTGGATAAAGTAGTACTCTTCTTTGCCTGTTGGCATAGCCCAGAGTGGAGAACCACGTAAATCTTTCCTCACATCTTTCCTCACTTGTTCTTGTGAATTCTTGTTTACACACTAGACTCATGCACCCACGCACACTACAATACACACACGTACACACGAGACTCATTCACCCATGCACACTACAATACACACACGTACACACGAGACTCATGCACCCATGCACACTACAATATGTCCCTAACCAGCTTGCTTGTACACACACACGACTCATGCACCCACGCACACTACAATATGTCCCTAACTAGCTGACCAACAGCTAAAAACCCTTTTTATTTTTTGCTTGTGTACTTCCCCCACAACACCAAAAAACGAATTTTAGCCTGAATTTGTTCCCTTAAATATATTGTTATAATACTGTTGTAGGCATCAACCAATGGCATTTCAGAACTTTCACCCAGAAATACTCCAATTGGGTTTCTTTTTACACATTCAGTACAGAATCATCAACAAGCAATGTAGCAACAAAAATCCAAGCAAGCATATATGATCCTCCTAGCAGGTGATTATAGGCTCATGCAACATACCAAATCCATCAAATTCTACACTGAGAACACCATCTAATTCCAACAAAATAGCATCTTCCAAATAGACATCAAGAGAACCTAACCTTGGTTTCATCTCAGTTAACCAGAAAACAAATACATAAATAAAGGGCCAAAAACAGCTCTTTCAAAAGAAACAGGATCTTAAACTAAACATACTGAACTACAGAAGACAACCTTGTTTCTTTTTTGGAAGAATAACCCTACATGTATGAGATCTCTACATAAACCTTTACCACTATGCCAATGAACAGATTGGAACATATTGGTTAGATTGGTTGTGGTTTTGTTCGTCATAAGAGCTTTAACAATTCCTTCTCACAAAAGATAAGCAGCATGGATTCTGAAGCAACAATGATGAAAACGTCACAGAAGAGACTTGAGTTAAGTAAAAGACAGAACACAAGCTACCATTTTCCAGCCCAAACGACAAGAGCTTCCAAATCCATTACTGTCCACAGCGCAAGTACCACACAGAATATGAAATTACAAGTGACATAGACAATGGTAAAGACTATCCAAAATAAAAAGTTAAACTGTAGAACTAAGACCTGCACTCAGTCGTTGCAGGGAGACATTAATCGCTTTCCAAGGTGGTCACGTCTTTTTGTACAATCTGCCATCAAGCAAGAGATTTACATTACCACTTTATAAACATGCATAGAACTACTAAGAAATGATAATATAAGGCCACCATCTTGGTTTCAAGGTAAGAATCACAAGAAATACAAACAATATTTGTGCAAAGACGATCCTATGTGTAAGTGTTGCACACTTTGCACGAGATTTGGAAAATAATGAGGTGGAGGTCCACAGTGGACATGGACAAAAGCCAAACCCATTCAATCATTTGTGAACCACTCAAGAAAGAAAAAAATGGTTAGAACAAAAATGAACAGGTATTGCCCTTGGAGTGAGATTGTTCTTATAATCTTGGCCCTAGATGCAAGTGGGCATAGTTTGATAAGTTGTTACAAGCTTCAACATTTACTTCCACTCTATCTTTAAGAATACTAGCAAAAAGTGCATTGGTAAAAGAAAATGGATACAAATTGTATGTCCATAGTAAAGTTTATGAATCAACATCTTATATATTTCCACAGATCTTTACCACCATTACTTATTTAAACAAGAAATTATGATCCTTCTGAATGAAAATATTTGCCTTGTGGCCTCATGAGGCCTTGTGGCCTTGTGCCTATTAAGGGCTTTCAGTAGTAGAGTTTTACATGGAATTTGGCATTTATTACTTTCTATGGTCAAATTGGACAGAAAGAGGCAATTGAACGTTCAATCAAGAGGAAGCAAGCGGAGACAATCTGAAGTACATTGTAAAATTGAAGGTTGGGAAATGGTGGCTAAGAATTCAGCAACTTCTCTCTTGATACTGTTCTCTTTAATTGAGAAGCTCCTATGGAAGCTTCCATCTTTAGGCCTTTTGTGCAGATGGAGGGACACCAGGATCAACAGACATCAGTGGTATGCTTCGAAATGCCAATGGAAAGGTTCTCGTAATGTTTTCAAGGTCTGATTGGAACACAAGATTTGGATGACACGGAAGTGCTGGGCATTAAAACAAGAGCATAGGGTCTCCAAGAGGTCATTTTTGGGAGCACTTATCTTGGAAAGTGTTCTAATGCATGTTTGGTTGGGTGGTTGGTATTTGGTAGTAATCAAAGCCCTTGGAGAGTACACTTAGGTGTCCACAACACTAAGCATTTTTTTTATTTTTTTTGTCTTTGGAAAAGGGTTTATTTTTTGGAAAAGGATTTCCTTTTCACACAATGAGGGAGGCTAACAGGATCGCTGAGTCTTTAGCCAAACAGGATGTTGTTAGAAATTATATCTTCTTTTTTTTAATCAGTATACTGGTCTACTTTTGTAGTCTCCCCACTTACTTGTTCCTTGTCTTTTCATTTAGTTGAGTTGTTGATATCAAGCTCTTATACATACGTTATCCTTCTATTAGCTATTAGCTGTATCTTCTTTCTTTCTGGTAAAATTCATTGTTAATGATCATAAAGAAAAAGAAAAAAGAAAAAAAAAAAAAAAGGAAGTGGAGATTTTAATATTGCAATTAGCATTTATGTATTATCTTCCAGGATTCAGTGTAAGAATGATGTTCTATATGTTACTACATGGCAATCACTGTCATCAAACAGACGTAAATATTGCATTTTGTAAATATGAAAGGAAGACATGACCATGTGAGTTTGAGTCCTCAATGTGGCTAAAATAAAAGACATGCATGATCCACAACTAATGCTAAAAATGGAGAGTTTGCACATGTGGGCCTATGGCTTGCTGATCACAGACCATTATCACATGGGACCCACCTTGATTGGCCATACCACAAAACCTCCCTGATTAGACATACAATCCTCATGTTGATGGAGCAAAAAATAAAACTGTTAAAAAAGGAAAGATAATAGTCGAGATTCTTCCATGTTTTACTATAAGAAGAAAAATAGCTATCAGCCATCTTGGCTAACTGGTGATGACAAAAAACACTCAGCCAACTCCACACAAGCTAAATGACAAGTAAGGTCATATAGTAATAGGAGGCTCAGACTTTAATCTCAGCATAGTCCATAAATGCCAGCATTTTAAAAGGTCAAGGCAAAAGCCTTGCCTCTTGAATCTCTTGTCCTCCTCCCTTTCTTTTTTAACAAATAGAAACTAAGAAATGTCAAATAAAATTAAGAAAACATGAGAGGACAACAGAAAAAAAGCCTCAACACATAACAATAGCAGTTAGCGAACAAGAAGAATTAGCTACTAGGTAACTGAACAATATAAAAAGCATATAACTGAGCTATTTGACACTAAAGCACACCTGTGCTATGTGTTCCTTTAAACTTTCGCTAATCGTTTCTTCTGTTGCTCTCTCGGCAAGCTCGTACATCAAAGTATTGCCTTCAGGTCCATTAACTTTCTCCTTCTGCAAATATCTACAAAACAATAACCAAATAAGTGCTACAAAAGGCTCCAGACAGAAATATCAAATCACTATGTGAAAATGGGAGATTGAAAACAACTCCAATGTGTAATTTCTGAAAAGTTGGCTCTAACCTTTGTTGCACAAGTGTCTCTAATGCTTGCTTAGTGTTTCCAAAGAGTGGATGGCTTTCATCGTTTTCATTTAGTCCTAATCGCCTTAGATGATGCCAGAGATTTTCTACAACAGTTAGACAATGCCCAACCCTATGAAATAAATATGATGGCTTTAAAAGAACTGGAGGACGAGATAAAAACCAGTATCAATCATTACCTTCGGACATTTTACCTCCAGCAAGATGAACAATTCCAATCACAGCAAAAGTGAAGCCCGTCACATGAGAAGAATTCTCTTTATCTTCTACATATTTGCTATAGACTTTAGCAGGTACCTTACTCATGATGACATATGATTTTAACTCCACCGCACCTGGGTAAATGGATGTCTAAGAGTCAACCAAGTACAAATAAAGAGAACTGCAAAATCTGATGAGTTTGCTCACTTTGTTGAGAAGAACGGCGCTGGTTTGTGGAAGGACGGGCACGTTGGAGCTCCTTCAGCTCATACCCAAAAATTCTTGAGAGCTTCTCTTTGGCCTCATTAATAACATACGATGGGAGTGCCCTCTGCCGATAGTTTTTAGTTATCAGCTGAGTAAGTTCCTCCCTTTTAATAGGGCAACCAGAGTTTTGGTAGGTTTTAAAAAGAACATATCTGATTACTTCAGCAACAAGCTTATCTTTCTCCTAATTCAAGAAAAATATCACATTTCGATTCATCGTAATGTCATAAAGATGCTTTCTATAAATCAAGCAATGGATATGAGGCTGCAACAGACCTCTACAGATACATCAATCTGCGACAAGTCCTCTCCGTAATCTGCCATCCTGTAACAGTAAACTTATTTTAGCACCATTACCAAGTTTTTTTTCTATAACTAGCACCAATACCAAGTAAATAGCAAAAATGACAAACTAACAGACAACTGCACTTGCAATCTCTATCTTTTTGTAGGGCCTCTGATTGGTCCAACCCCCTCCCATTACCTACCTACCCTGCATTAGACTTGGCCCAAAATTGATCCTCATCTGAATGATTCATCATTATATTGGATCATCCAAAGCTTACACAATTAAATCTACAGGGCACTCTTAATATCTATAGTTATCTCACAACAATAGTTTTTTTGGCCAAACTCCATTCATGATAAGACCATCCTGGCTTCTCATCCCACCTCAAATGTGCACTCTTTTGCAGGGTCCACCTGTGATCACTCAAACACCACCACCCTCATCTACTTCCCCTACATCTGCACTGGATCACATTTTTTTTCTGATTAGAATGATATTCAAGTTGAGTTTCAAGCAACCCAAGTTTAAACCATTAAATGTTTCAGACCCCTAAGCAAATCAAACTCTAAACAATCAAATAGCAAACATTTCAGCATTTTGCATAGATTCTAAAACATTAAAGAAAACCGAAGCACAGGAAAAAGTTCCCAAACAAAAACCCTAGGGTTTATACTTGTATTTACCCAAGATGGGGAAAAAGAAAGGAAGGAAACAAAAATCAAAACAGGGGAAGAGAGATGAGAAGAAGAAGAAAGTATGATATTGATACCTGATCACACGGAAAGAAAGACCGGGCTCCACGCGCGCGGGAATCAAACGAATATGGGACGGGGCAAGAGAGGAAATTGGTTGAGGCGTTTGGGTTTGGGGCCAAAGGCAGTCAAACGGCCAGGCCGAACCAGGCACGGGGCTGTCCAAGCCCTACCATAAAAAAAAGTTCAAGCCCTACCATAAAAAAAATTAATTTTTTTTTCTTAGACTAGAAATTTTTTCAGAACTTTACAGAAAATTTTTGAACTTTCGTTGTTTTGAAAAAAATGTTGATTCTAAGAAAAAAAAATTAATTTTTTTTATGGTAGGGCTTGGTGGACAACCCCATGCCTGGTTCGGCCTAGCCCTTTGACTGCCTTTGGCCCCAAACCCAAACGCCTCAACCAATTTCCTCTCCCACCCCGTCCCATATTCGTTCGATTCCCATGCACGAAGAGCCCGGGCTTTCTTTCCATTCGATCAGGTATCAATATCATACTTTCTTCTTCTTCTCATCTCTCTTCCCTTGTTTTGATTTTTGTTTCCTTCTTTTCTTTTTCCCCATCTTGGGTAAATACAAGTATAAACCCTAGGGTTTCTGTTTCGGAACTTTTTCCTGTGCTTTGGTTTTCTTTCATGTTTTAGAATCTAAGCAAAATGCTGAAATGTTTGCCATTTGATTGTTTATAGTTTGATTTGCTTAGGGGCCTGAAACATTTGATGGTTTAAACTTGGGTTGCTTGAAACCCAACTTGAATATCATTCTAATCAGAAAAAAAATGTGATCCAGTGCAGATGTAGGGGAAGTAGATGAAGGTGGTGGTGTCTGCATGGAGGAGCGGATCTAAATTCCATCTTTCCATCAAATTTTGTTTTATCACAACGAAACTTATGATCGACATCCAAGAAACGGCGGTGACTCATATAACACAACTTTTGCCCATGTGACAAGTAGTAATGAGAAGTGTCCTCATTGCAATGAGGACAAGCCAAGCGACCTTTAGTGCTCCATCCTGACAAGGTTGCATATGCAGGAAAGTTACTAATTGTCCGCAACAATGCTACACGCATCTGAAAGTTTTGATTGGTTGATGCATCCCAAGTGTGTAATCCATCCTCCCACAACTCCTTCAACTCATCTACCAAAGGTTGCAAATATACATCAATGTCATTCCCCGGTCCACAAGGACCAGGAATAAGCAACGACATCATAAAAAACGGTTGCTTCATGCACATCCATGGTGGCAAGTTGTATGGCATCAAAACAACAGGCGTGCTGTGGGCAATATTCATGGTACCAAATGGATTGAAGCCATCACTTGCTAACCCAAGTCTAACATTACAAGGCTCCACAGCGAAATTTGGGTATTGGTCATCCAGACTTTGTCATGCTTTGGAGTCAGCAGGATGCCTTAAAACCCCATCATTGGTGCGCCCCTCCGCATGCCATCTCATTAAGGAAGTTGTTCTATCTTGTTAAACAGGCCCAAGGCCCAAGGCCCATGACCATCAATCATATCTCACGTGCATGCATATTGGTCAACTTGTACCAGTACAGATTCTCTTAATTAGATTTTCCTGTAAATTAGTTAGCTTTCTTTCTAAAGATAGATTAGCAATTGATGTAATTAGCTAGTTACCTAACTTAAAAGCCTTGATTAAGGCATGTACAACTCTATATATTGAGTCTGATTCTCCAAAGAATGAGGAGAGAAATTAATACATTCAAAGGAATTTGCCTTCGTGAGTCTGTCTTGGATTGTGTATGTCAAAGCTTGTCATGGTATCAGAGCTAGGGCTTTATTTTTCCATATCCAATGATCTATAAGATCATTCTTGGCATCTTCCAAGGTCTGGAAAATCATTGATCATCCTTGATCATCACGGATCATCTCAACTCAAGACGTGGCCCACTTCAGATCATCTACCACACCTCTGCGGAACCAGCCCAAGTTGGTCGACAGTATTTTCTAGTTATTTTGGTGCTTTTTCAGGATTTTTTCCCTCATCCCAGGTAAGTCTTCTACTGCCTTCAGAGAATAATCAAGATTATTAATTTGATTTCATCTCAGCCGTCCAAAAAGTTGGATCTGGTTTTTTTTTGGATGAATCTTCTTCCATAAGTTGCGAAAATCTTCTGTGTCTTCATCCATACCTTCTGATTTCCCATATGATCATCTAGTGGGGCCCACGTCCACATCTCAACCCAGTTTTTTTGGGTCGTCAGCCACATCCCAATTTTTTTTTGGTCGTCAGCCCTGTTTGGGCTTATAATTGGGATCCAGTAACTCTCGAGTGACTCACCTGTTGCCTCTTTTCACTGCTGCTTGGGAACACAGTAATTCTTGCAAAATTGTTCGTTAGGCACTGTTGGGTTGAATTTGTGTTGCTGCATCACACGACTGTTCTGGGAACAGTTACTGCTTACTGTTTGTTACTTACGGCTGTGTTACTGTTTGTTCTGGGAACAGTTTTCTTCTTTGTTTGCTGTCTTGCTCTGTTTCTTTTGGCCAATATCAATTTTAAGATGGACAAATCTGAGGTTACCTTGATCAGATTCACGGGAAAAAATTACCCTGCTTGGTCTTTCCAATTCCAAATCTACCTTGAGGCTAAGGAATTGTGGGGCTATATTTCTGGATCTGACCCTACACCCACTGATGATGAGAAGAAGATATCCACTTGGCATACTAAAGATGCCAAAATTAAATCCTGGATTTTGGGCTCTGTTGAGCCTCATCTGATCATGAATCTCAAACCTTACCCCACTTCCAAGGATATGTGGGGGTATCTGAAGAAAGTATACCATCAAGATAATTCAGCACGTCAATTTCATCTTGAATGTGAGATTGCTGAATATACCCAGGGAACCTTGTCCATACAAGATTATTATTCTGGTTTTCGTACACTGTGGTCAGAATACGATGGTATAAAATATGCTGATGTGGCTCCGGATGTTATGCTTGTTATTCAAGATCTTCAGGCCTCTAGTCACAGGGATCAGTTTTTGATGAAACTTCGTAGTGAATATGACAGTGTCCGATCTGCCTTGATGAATCGGATGCCATTACCATCCTTGGATGTTTGCTTAAATGAACTCCTACGTGAAGAGCAGCGCATTGCGACCTCCGCTCATCTCGCGCATCAAACGACTGAGACTTATTCAGTCGCCTTATCTGCCAGTAAAATTTCTCAGCCTTAGCCACGCGACTTGAGCAAAACGCAATGTTACAGTTGTCAACGATTTGGCCACATTGCTACTCAATGCAAACAGAAGGTCTGCAATTACTGTAAAAAGTCGGGACATATCATCTCTGAGTGTCGCCGCCGCCCACAGCGTCCATCGTCTCAGACTCAGACTTCCCAGTATCAGCCACCGCATGCGTATGTTGCGTCTTCGGTTATGCCTACTCCTACATCTGCACCCTCACAGCCTGGCCCCTCATCCTCATCCTCATCCTCTCTCACTCCTGAATTGGTTCAACAGATGATCGTCAATGCCCTTTCTGCTTTTGGTCTCTCAGGTACCTCCCCTTCATCTTCTACTTGGTTCCTTGATTCAGGGGCGTCTAATCATATGACATCTTCATGCGCCCCACTCTCCAATGTGCACAAATACACTGGGCCTCTTCAAATCCAAACTGCTAACGGGGGCAATGTTCCCATTACTGCTGTCGGTGACATCCCTGGTCCCATTCCATTGCAAGATATTTATTTGTGTCCATCCTTAACTTCCAACCTGTTGTCAGTTGGGCAGCTTGTTGAAAATGATTGTAACATCTCTTTTTCTTCTTCTGGTTGTGTTGTGCAGGACCAGGTGACCGGGAAGGAGATCGCGAGGGGGCCTAAGTGTGGACGCTTGTTTCCACTGGATTTTTCTCAGCTTTCTAGGAATAAAATAGACAACAATGGGTTTTGTTTTTCCATTAGTGATACCAGCCAATTGTGGCATAAAAGACTTGGACACCCGAATTCAAGAACTTTGTCCATTTTGTTCAATTCTGGATTATTATATAAAACTACTGGTTTATCTTCTTCTTGTGTGCCTTTTGATTGTGCTACTTGCAAAATGGGAAAGAGCAAATCTCTTCCTTTTCCTATTTCCACTTCACACAGCACTCAGTGTTTTGCTTTGGTTCATAGTGATGTATGGGGCATTGCTCCCGCACTTTCTCATGCTCACTATAAATATTTTGTGACCTTTATTGATGATTACAGTCGGTTCACATGGGTCTACTTTCTGCATTCTAAATCTGATGTTTTTAATGTTTTTAAAATTTTTTTGGCTTATGTCGAAAATCAATTCTCCACCTGCATTAAAATCTTGAGATCTGATTCTGGTGGGGAATACATGTCCTCTGCTTTTCAGCAGTTTTTGCAAAACAAAGGCATTATTTCTCAACGCTCTTGTCCTTATACTCCCCAGCAGAATGGAGTTGCAGAAAGGAAAAATCGACATCTGCTTGATGTCACTCGTTCCCTTCTTCTGGAATCCTCGGTTCCTACTCGTTTTTGGGTTG
Organism: Persea americana; assembly: GCA_029852735.1. Classification (NCBI taxonomy): domain Eukaryota; kingdom Viridiplantae; phylum Streptophyta; class Magnoliopsida; order Laurales; family Lauraceae; genus Persea; species Persea americana. The sequence continues at coordinate 13,575,483 of CM056809.1, forward strand.
AGGCACTGGCTACAGCGGTTCATCTTATAAATCGTATGCCATCCACCAACCTTGAGAATCAAAGCCCATATTCCCGTTTGTACATGGCCAACCCATCATATGATGATCTTCATGTTTTTGGCTCCACTTGTTTTGTGCATTTGCCACCGTCTGAAAGGACCAAACTCACAGCTCAATCGGCTAAGTGTGTTTTTTTAGGTTATGCACCCTTCCAGAAAGGATTCCTTTGCTATGATCCTCGCCTTCGTCGTTTCCGTATATCTCGGCATGTCGTCTTTTTTGAAAATCAGTATTTTTTTCAAACGCCCGGCCCTAATGCCGAAATGATCCAGCAGCTCCAAGCGTCACTTCATGAGTCCTTTCAAATGAAGGACCTTGGCCCTCTCCACTACTTCCTCGGTCTTGAAGTTCATCAATCGCCTAAAGGTATTGTTCTCAATCAGCACAAATACACTGTTGATCTCATCGCTTTAGCTGGGCTGACTGCCTCTGCTCCTGTTGATACGCCAGTAGAACTGAATGTCAAACTCAGTCGTGCCGAAGGTGATCTTCTTTCCGATCCCACCACCTATCGCCAGTTGGTCGGCAGCTTGATCTACCTCACGATCACTCGACCTGATATCTCTTATGCGGTCAACTTGATGAGTCAATTCATGACAGCTCCTCGTCACCTTCATTTGGCTGCAGTTCGCCGTATCATTCGGTATCTTATTCGCACACCATCTCGTGGGTTGTTTTTTCCATCCAACACTCCTCTGACTCTCAAAGCTTATTCCGATGCTGATTGGGCTGGTTGTCCGGATACTCGCAGATCGACGACTGGATGGTGCATGTTTTTGGGTGATAGTCTCATTTCTTGGAAATGCAAGAAACATGACAAAGTTTCAAAATCGTCCACTGAGGCTGAGTATCGTGCCATGTCTGCTGCCTGCTCGGAAATTCTTTGGCTACGTGGTTTGCTTTCTGACATTGGTTTTCCAGCAACAGACGCCACACCCCTCTATGCTGATAATACTAGTGCTATTCGGATTACAGAAAATCCGGTTTTTCATGAACGCACTAAACACATCGAGGTTGATTGTCATTTTATTCGTGATGAGCTTAAACGTGATGTCATCAGCCTGCCACATGTCTCCTCTGAACTTCAACTTGCTGATATTCTCACCAAAGGTCTTTCCCGCCCACGTCATCAATTCTTGGTTGACAAATTGATGCTTGTTGCTTCTCCCGCATCAATTTGAGGGGGGGTGTTAAACAGGCCCAAGGCCCAAGGCCCATGACCATCAATCATATCTCACGTGCATGCATATTGGTCAACTTGTACCAGCTGTACAGATTCTCTTAATTAGATTTTCCTGTAAATTAGTTAGCTTTCTTTCTAAAGATAGATTAGCAATTGATGTAATTAGCTAGTTACCTAACTTAAAAGCCTTGATTAAGGCATGTACAACTCTATATATTGAGTCTGATTCTCCAAAGAATGAGGAGAGAAATTAATACATTCAAAGGAATTTGCCTTCGTGAGTCTGTCTTGGATTGTGTATGTCAAAGCTTGTCATATCTAACATGAAAAGCCGTTGAAGCCTTGGCTTCAAGGGAAAGTGACATACAATCTTCGCAGGAATTTTTCGTTCCTTGGAACATGAAGGTGATGCACCGTCATCATTGGCTTTCCACCTTGAAGTGCCACATACCGAACATGCAGATTCCTTAGCAGTTTCTTTCCAATACAGCACACAATCATTAGGGCAAGCATCAATCTTATTGTAACCAAGGCCCAATTCTCCAATGATCTTTTTGGTTTCGTAAAAGGACTTGGGCAAATTTCACCTTCAGGAAATGCTTCTTTCAACAACTCAAGCAACATGGTAAAAGACTTGTCACTCCATCCATTCAGACACTTTATGTGGTATAATCGCTCAACAAAAGCAAGCTTGGTGAAATTCTTGCATCCTGGGTACAACTCTTGGTCGGCATCTTCTACCAATTTGTAAAATTCCACTGCTTCAGTGTTAGGTTCCTCTTCAAGTTCTTGTGAACTAGATTCGGGATCTTGGGTTCCAAATGCCGACCGTAACATTCCGTGCATATCATCAACTTCATCCAATACATCTTCATCCAAGGTAACATTACGGGATGTTTGTTGTGGTGATGTAAAAATTTCCCCGTCAAAAACCCAAACACTACTGGCGTAACTCTTTTCAAATCCATCACATATCAGACGGTCATATACTTCATACCGAGATCTATAATATACATCACTGCAATTCTTACATGGACATTTGATCCTAGCCCTTGATATTGAGTTAGCAAATGCAAAGTCAAGTAATTGTTTAACCCCTTCTTCATATGCAATGCTCACTCTTGACTCAAGAGTCCAACTCTTGTCCATAATGTTTTTTCACAACTAATATTTAGCAGACATATGAGAAAAAATCAGCAACCAAAATCTGGATCTATAGAGATTGGCAGGTCCCAACTCACAGTCTGAAGTAGGCCTCATGCTGTCCCATCTCTTTTTAAGAGCCAAGAGCAAATCACATATAAGGTAGGCCTCATATCTTTTATTTGCATCATCTACATAAACAATAAATACAAATGAAAATAGAAGAATATGTTTCCTGAATACTTTTTCAAACATTTATATTATATGTAAAAATGGCACAAAACAAAACTAAAGAACCAGTCAAGAAGCAATTTCTTGACTGCTACAAAGCCTATAATTAAACTGCCAGCTAGCAATCAGCAGAAGAAACAGAGGTAACACACTTTCACTACTTGGATTCAGCTCAAATGCAATTTTTTTGGCTTGTATCACTCCAAAGTCCGAGGGTCCTATTCTTGACTACTTAAATTAGTCAACTCTGATGTCTAAACTAAAAGACGAAAGAAAATTGTCGCAAAAAGGCTGAGTAACAATCAGTAGTGTTCTCATGGCTGTCTAAATGATGGCAAACAATAACACAATTACCAGCGCAACATTACATATGAGCTGAGCTGAGCAGAAAATCTTTACCCCTGTCCTTTGTTAATTTAAGCCCCCGCTGGTTGCAATCACCAAGTACCTATTCCCAATCGTGATATCTTCAGCAGCTGCAAGTTCAAGAGCATAATCTAAATTATAAAAAAAAAAGAAAAAAAAGAACATAAACAATACAGGAATTGCAAGCATTCTCCACCAAACATAATCATCACAAGCAAAGGATACAATGTGCCCTCATTCTTGAAAACATTAGAATATCATCATTCTCTTGCCCATAAAACCAGTCATCCCCTCTGATTCAATTCACATCAAGGAGAAAAAAAAAATCATATAGACAGGCAGTATATTGTATGTGACCTTTTTGCATTGGATATTGTCTTACAAAATCAAATGCAAAAATCAAAACATCAGATACAAGGCATTTTTCCCATTTCTATTTGATTCAAAGGTAGAAATCTCATCACTGCCTCTTATGTGTGTGTATATCTATATATATATATATATAGAGAGAGAGAGAGATTGGTGTTGTTGGTTGTGGTGAGGAGGAAGAAAGAGAAGAAGATGATGATGCAACTGCACTGTGGAGTTCCACTGCTAACAAAAGACATGGACAATCCATTTTCATCATATCTAACAAAAGAATCAGCAGAAATAAATGCCATGGCATATAAGCTCAAATCTTGGATGAACAATCCATTTCCTGAGATTCTCCTATGATCTGGTGAAAGAGTTACCAGCAACAATAACCAGGAAACGCAAGCAGTGTCAAGCAAACTAATATAAAATAATGATGAACTAATAAGTGATTACTAATGATTACTACATTCCTATATTCAAATTGAGCATTTACATTTTTTGACAACCAGCATTCTAATAACTGACCACTGCAATCATGAATTTTTTGAGATTTACATTTACCAAATATGTCAATTGTCAGAATTCCCAAAGCTTGTTTGCCAGACTTGACCTAATAAAGGCATCAGCAAGACTTTATCCTTTCTTACACATCATAACTGTTCTAGATATGTGAGTAAACAAGTCAAGACTTTTGGAGCAGAAAAAGAAGACAGGAAGGAAGAAATGAAAATTTCCCACCCACGTGCGTTGGAGTGAAGAAAAGTAAGAAAAGAAACAAAAAGGCCCTTAAATAATTGAAGGTGGGCACTACACAAGACAGAGAGACTGCCATGACCATCTCTGTGAAGTGGCCGGCACTCAATTGACTCTGATTTGCAATGCTGGATGATGATTTCGTTCTTATCCTTTAGCCTGTAGATGTCATGGTTATCGGTTCTAGATATTCTTGTTTGGAGAAAATTTCGGTATAATAGAGGTTTTACTAGATATATTATTCAAAGAATGTTGAAAAACATAAATTGATTTTAGATGATGAAAGTTCTAAGATAGAAATACAGTTTTTTTTTTTTAACAAATTGTTTAGTTTCTTTCATTTATTTAATTTTGATGACATCAGTATTCCCTAAGTCTTTGACCCAACATGACAAATCTTCTGTTAGCACCTGCTAAACCCATACAAATGTATACCGGGCAATAGTCGGTATATTGTGATGTTCTAAGAATTTAGCTTTTTCCTGTAACATCACAATATTTTCAAAATTGAAAATCTTTGTGACAATATTGCTCTCTTGCACACGTCAGTTTGCAAATGTGGGCGTGAACTGCTTTTGAAAATATGGTAGTATCATTGAGAAATGAAGATTTCTTATTAATATTGTGATATTATCAAAACATAATAAGAAGCAAAATTGTCAAAAGAGTTTAATTAAAATTGCTATAAAGTAATGAAATTGTAAAATAAATGAGAACTTATTCCTAATAGAAACTTATTATTATTTCAATATTTGAACATTCTATTATTTGAAAACTGTTTTATTTCCTAATTAAAACATTTACTATATTGCTAGGCCAGTCTGTTTAGGAGCAAGTAGAGTAGAAGAGGAGTAAAAATTCTATTTTCAGTTGGTGGTCCCATGGTAGAGTAGCAGTCAGTGAGACACTCGGAAGATCCGCAGTCAAACTTTTGCCAGAGAACTCACGCCACCTTGAGCAGGGCATGTCATACAAGTGGCAATATCAGCTAAGTGCCAACTTAATCAACCTTGCCCTTATAATTTTAGGTCAGACTAAGTCCTTTTAACTTATGAGTTCAGTTAGGTTCCCTATTGTTGACCCAATTACTGAATTCGAACATTGGATTCTGGTGCACTGCCATGGGGACGTATGTGGTGTTATTAGATTTTAGATGATTAATCAAACTAAAATATTTTAGTTGATTAATCAAACTAAAATATTTTTGTTTGACCTTGTATGCATTTTAAAGATGCATAAGGCACAGGTCTCTGTTTTGGAACTCACTTGAAATTTTGGTCAGGTTTAAGGTTTAGGGCCTTAGGCTCTCCACACGCTGACAAGTTCAAACTTGACAAGTAAAAACAAAGATAACCATTCATTCCATCATGTTATCCAAACCAGTTACAACTGGGATTTTGGATGGCATAAAAAATGAATCATAAACCATTAAATATTGTCAACAGGCATAAGATATACAAATTTAAAAACTCACAAGCACATGCCCTCTCCAAAAGTTCCAAAGCTCACAATTTTCTATTCACATATCAAAGCACCCCTAGCAAAAATAAAAATCCCATGGAAAAAACAACTCAAAAGGAGAAAAAAAAGATGAAGAAAGGGTCAAAACACTACAAAAAAAAAAAAAAAAGGACCTAATCCACTATCCATAAAAAACCCACAGACCTCAAATCCAACAGCAACAAATCAAGACACCCCGAACATAAAGAAACCACAAACAAAACAACAGCAAAACCAAAAGCGAATCACTTTCTAATCAAACAAAGCAAAACAAACCTTCCTCCAACAGTCAATCCAATAGTGGAAACCAAAACCAACCTCCAACATCAACAAGAAAACTAAACTAACATTAACAAACCAAACTTTCTTTCAACCACGGCCTTTGAGTTTAAGGTTAGGACCTATCCCAGCTCCACGAATTTCAAAGTAGTAGCCCTATCACTTGTGACAAAATCCTACCCAAAAGAGCACAATTAGGAAGCTGCTCCCGCGGTGTAACTGTTACATACCAAAAACATTACTGAACTCATACTTAGATAGCTAAAATCACATTTTAAGATAATCTGACCTATGACATGTAAACAACTATTTTATTAACAATGAAAAACAGCATCTAATAAATCTAATTCTCATTTGGAATCTCTCTTATATCCATAGGCAAATGTGCTCATTAAAGAGAATTTCACTGTAAAAACTACTCCAATTGTTTTCAGTCAATATTTTCATCACGGTTCAGTGTCTTATAATTCGCTAAATGGTCAGGGGTACGGCAGAGCAAATTTCCTACTGTAGATGGCTATAGATGATGAACACAAGATATGTAAAAGAGGCGACGTAATGCATATTAAAATAAGAGAGAAAACTTTCGAAAGTCAGTTTCAGCCATATGATGGAAAACCTTAAAATTAAACCAGCAACAAACTGGTTCTGTCTTTAGTTCAGTCAAGCATCTTGATAGACTCTACAGTTAGTGCAGATGTCTACTAGTCTAGGATTTAACAAAAAAAAAGTGACTTGACAATTATATAATTATTATCTTTCAAAGCAATAAAGAACTCGTAGAGTCATAGAGTAGATATCAATTTTATGAAATAAAGCTACTTGTTCAACAATAGACAAGAAGAACATCAATTAAGCAAAGCATTGAAAGGAGAGCATATAAACAGGTTCAAAGATCAAAGCCACAACAACTATACCTCACTAAGATTGCAAATATCAATCAAGAATCTCACAAAACAATCAGCATTTAATATTTTTTAGAGCTAATTCCCTAACCTGATATATGTGCATCATCAACATTTAAGCCCTATCCATCTATCTAGAGGTCCTTTGTGAGTACTATTTAATGGTGGTAATGTGGAAAACCTCACCAAGGAAACTATTAAACGTCCCAATGACCCATAACATAAAACAAATATGTTCCACGGAGCATCTTTTCTTAACCAGGCATTATGTTTTAAAATAATAAAGTTCACCAATCAGTTCTCAACTAGTATTATATGAATACATCGTATCAAAGCATAAAGTATACTAAGTTGATACGAATTTGTATATCACAAACTTTTAGTTTCCTTATTTACATCTAAACACCTGAAAAAAAAAAAGTCTTTTGACGATGGAGATTTCCAGATCTTTCATGTGTTTGCTTATTCCAAATCCTTTTATCGCAAAGCAACAAAGCACAAACAGAGCATTTTGTAATACATACCAAAGCCCAAACAAAATGTTGCATCAAACTAACCAATTGATGGCAACATAAAGTGATACGAATGCTGGTTTGATGCGAACCATTATATGGCAATTATTCAATCATTTTCAAAGATTGGTTAGTTTCTTGGTGAACCTGGAGGTAGAAAAGGACCCTAAAAATGCAATTTTCTGACTGTTTACGCCACTAAAAGAACCAGAGAAACAAGAGAAACATCAAAGATAAATTCAAACATGAAAAGGATGGCCTAATACAAAAAGGGTACAACCAGAGAAGAAAAGGGTACAAGAATCAGGCCAAATTTAGGAAAAAAATGTTTAGCAAACAGCTGAGAGAAAATTGCAATTATCTTAAAATAGCCAGGACAAAGAGCAACAAAATATGCAAAAACCATCAGATACACAAAATAAATAAACAAAAGCATCACAGACAAAAGTCGACAGATTACTTACTATAAGTTGGAAAAGTTACTATAGAGTTAGAAATCCTCTTCCATTCACACTTTTGTTGTCTGTTCTACCAAACTATTAATACCTACTGCAATACACCAAAATGCATCCTAAGATCAAGAGTGTATTATGTAGTTAATATAGATGTGATTATTCGGTAGGTTCACACAACTTAGAAAACTCCAACAAAATAATGGTATATTAAAACAATTAAACCATTTATTTAAACAAGAAAGAGACCTCAGAAACTGATATATCAATCCATATGCAACAAACACATCCACAACCGCATGCAGTTGGTATGGTAAAATGAGATTACACAAAAAATGCAAGGAGAAAGAAGACCAAATGACACAACCCAAGACAACCAAGTACTCACAATGTCATTATCTGTAAAGCAAACTCCAGTGCCATTTCATGGCTACAAATTATAAATATTGAAAGCCCCAAGCATCAAATTAGAGATAGTTCAGAAATAGGGATACAGCTATTCTCATACGATGAATAGTAAAAGATCACTTTATCAATTTATTGGTTTACAGCTAATCTTCCTTGATAAGGACAAGTGCTAACCAAGGTATGAGGTTACAAACAAAACAGTTGATTAGACTTGAAAAGTAAAATTAAATAATACATGTTCCAGCTACTTTTCTCAACATCTTTAACTGTTAGACTAAGCAAGGATCTTTGGCATTTTGATGCACTCATTTAAGTGATACACAGAACAATAAACAGCAGAGGAAAGAAAGAAGAAGCAGCAGTGGTTTAGCTGTCTCTTTCTTCTATCTGTTCCAACTACGAAATGAAGAAGAAATGCAACCAGATTCGCTTGGATTAGCAGCGGGAAAAAAAAGCAGCATTCAAATCCGCATCCTGAGATTCAAAGATGAAAATCGAAAACCAAAACAGCAGCAGAGATTAAGTAGCCACAGGCGTTTGGATGTCTCTTTCTTCTATCCGTTGAAATCGTGATTTGAAATCCTCAATCCCTCACAGATGAGAAATCCGCATCTGATATGGAAAGGTTTGAGATTTTAAAATAAAAAAACCAGCAAAGAGCCGTTTGGATGTCACTTTCTTTAATCTGCTTAGATCACGATTTGAGATTATCGAAGTAACGTTAGAAACGAAAGCAGGATGTCTTTTTGGATTGCGATTGGAGAATATTGAGATCTGCAAGTGGAAGTTGGAAGGTGAAGAACGAAAAAAAAGAGTAGCAGAGAGAGAGAGCCCTAATCTCGTAGAAGTAAGAGGAAGAGTAAAGAGTGAGAAGAAAACCCTAATCACTTCGCCATTTGTGACAAGAAAAAAAGAAGGAACCTACGGCTGTTGGGACTCTGCAGAAAACCCCATTTCAACTCACAAACGACAGCAGCATTCAAACATTAAAGCTCCAAAAGGCCCTAACGTAAGCAGATCCTTGAAGTAAAAATAAGAAGATCGAAGATCGGAAAATGCAGGGAAGTAGATCTTACCTTCTTCTTCTTCCTGTACGGGAGATGTCGATCAGATCTGAAACCTCAAAGCTGGTAGCTCCAAACAAAAACCTCATAGCTCGAAGTTCCAACACAAATGAACCAAACGGTTAGGGTTTTGAGGGAAGAGAGATCTCAAACATTAGGGTTTTGGGGAAGAGAGAGATCTCGGAGATTACGGTAGATTAGAGTTTCGGGGAAGACGAAAAGAGGTTTTGGGATGCATATGGTTGAAGGTTTTGAAAACGGTTATGAGAAGACTGAAGATGAGAGGAGCGGATAAGTGTGGGAACAAATAATGTTTCTGCTGTCCGTATGAATACGTTTGTATACGTTTATAGCAGCAAAATATAATTTCCGCCGCTGTACACTTCACTTAATTATTACCACCGCATAATTGGGAACCGCTGCTATACGTACCTCTACACTAGCAGCGCAAAATTGGGAACCGCTGCTATACGTACGAATACATTCGTACCGAATACGATTATAGCAGCAAAATATAATTTCCACCGCATAATTGGCAACTGCCGCTATACATAGGAATAAATACGTTTATAGATTTACCTTATGTTTGGGAAGGGGGGGAGGAAAGGAGAGGAAAAATTAATTTTACCCCATCTTGTTTGGATAGTAAAAAAGTAGGGGAAAGAAAAGTCAAAAAGTAGGGCTTTGTTTGTTTGTGAGGTAGAGAGCAAATTACTAATTTACCCATACTTTGTGAAAAAGTGAAAAAGTGATAAGGACATTTTAGTAAAATTACAAAGAATCCCCTATTTCCTCATACTTTCCTCCCATTTTTTAGGAAAAAATTTTAAGGTGGGCCCCACAAGAATTTTACCCCGATTTTCCCTCCCCCCTTCCCAAACACCATCAATTTTCACTTTCCCTCCATTTTCCCCTCTTTTTTTTCCTCCCCCCACTTTCCCTCCTTCCCAAACAGAGGGTTAGTGACGGTCATTGTTATCTGCCGCTATAACTCTGTACACTACCATTATAATACTTAGATGTACTGACGGAAAAACAAACCGCCGCTATAAACCACCGCTAATTGTCAATTTTCTTGTACTGACGTTTAAGGCTCTGCGTATGTGCAGTGCAAACTGCAAAGTGTGTGCGCCTAATGCATCAAACGCCACTTTTTCCTATGCCCTCAAAGAGATGCCTAAGGCCCAGGGGCGGACCTAGGGGGGGCCGACAGGGGCCATGGCCTCCCCTTACATCAGAAACTCCCCTTATAACATCACTTCAGCCCCTCCATTGTATGGAAATGGATGGCCCTTCCATTATTTGATAATTTTTTAACATGATTTTGAATCATAGAAAAAAAGGAAATAAAAATATAGCTGATTTTGGGGAAATTTTTAAATGAAAAGGGGAAAGGAAAAGAAAGAAAATGAAATGTAGGAAATGAGAACAAATAAAGAAGGCTTGATGGAGATGGGGGAAGAGATTATTTAATATTCATTCTAACCCATGTACACTTGCCCCAAATCGTATGATCAAAGAGGGGACAGACTTGTAGAGACTCTGACGAATAAATAACAAAGAACAATAACAAACCCACTTTCTCTCTTATAATTTATTTTTTTTACATTGCATGGATATACTAATCTATATATCTAAAGGAATGTAGTTGTTCTTCGATTACCTACAAGCCTTCAAACTCTCATCCCTCTATCCTCATTTATTCTCTCTCCTACGTGGCAGCCTCATAAAAAATAGGATCCATTCCCACTTCTCATCTCTTCCTTTTCCAACCGAGCACTTCCTATTCCTTTAACTGCTTGAGCAATTACCAAAGGAGAAAGTGAGAAATCCAAAAGAGGAGAGAGAAGCACAAAAATGATTTTAAAAAATAATCCCCAAAAATGAACATAAAAAATAGGAAATTATTGAAAACTTAAATGACCGGGGCAAAAAACCAAGAGAAAAAAAAATTAAGCAAGAAAAAAGATTCCAAACTTAAATAATAAATACAAAAAAGGACTTTATTAAAATGACATTTGAAGGTGTCTTTCAAGGTTCTATAACAAAATAATAATAATAATAATATGAAACATTAATATCAGGTTATAAGGTCCACAGAAAAAAAATGAAGATAGAAGAATAATAAGAAAAAGAAAGTGATGAAGACATCAACAATCTGGCAAACAAAAACAAATTGAGGATAAAGAAAAAAAGGGAGGGGGAGGACTAAAAAACACCACAATGAATAATAATGTAAAATAGATGGGACCATCTCCAAAAATGAACAAAAAATAAATAAAATTCCTAAAATTAATGACCCGAGCCAAAAATTAGGAGAAAAGAAATTAAGCAAAATAAAAAGATTCCAAACTTAAAGAATAAACACACACAAAAAAAATCTACATTAAAATCACATTTGAAGGTATACTTCAAGGATCTAGAACGGAAAAAAAAATCAACATGGAACATTAGTGTCATATTGTAGGATCAACAGAAAAAAAAAAAAAAAAAGAAAAAAAAAAGGGGAAGAATCTATATCTCTATTGGAATGTGGTTACCCTTGGGTGAACCACATTCCTCCAAAATTCAAATACTAAAATTAGCTAGTAGATGATGACATCTGTCAAAATTTGCATCTACCCTCCACTCCCCTCTCTCTCCAATCTCCTAAATCTCCTCTCTCTCCACTATCGTCTTTCTCCACTACCCTCTTTGGAATTGCTCTCTCTAACTGACTTTGGAACTGCTTTCTCTTCAATCTCCTAATCCAAATACACAGAATAGGGAAAAAAATGTATAAAGAAGTAATAAGAAGGCCAGTCCCAAGTGGGGCTATCATTTTCTTTTATTAAAAATGATTTAATTTTTAACCGTAATAAATAATATATGAAAAGTCTGAAATGAGAAGTAAAATGAGAATTACAAGGGTTCCATGTGTGATCAATGTTATAAATCTATTAGTATACACTATAAATCTAAACAATAGAGTCACCGTGCCCCTTAAAATATCTTTAGGACAATTTTAACTCCTATGAAAATTATACCCAATTCAGAATGATCACAAATAAAATATTATAAGAAAATAAAAAAAAGTCAAATCACATGATATAAATGTCACTAATCTACATTTGGTAGACTTGATTGGAGCAAAATTCAAGCTCATGTATAATAAAGGTAAGACACTTATTGTAGTGGATTGGATTCCAAGGTGGGCCCCACTTATAAATTTTGTAGCACGATAGATGCTAAAGACTTCAAAAGATTTGAGATGATACAAAATCCTAAGGCTCCTAGAAAATTCTGTGCTATTTTTAACTCAAAAAGGAGGACAATCCCAAGTGGAGAAACAAAAGTATAATTGATGGATTTGATTGGAATGACCCCATATTAGTATTACCAAATGATCCTAACCATCAATATGAGGCCTATGAAATCATTATTGACAATTACTTTAGTGGATTTCATTCAAAGTTGGGACCCACTTATAAATGTTGTAGTCCGATAATAATTATAATTTGCATAGAATAATTTATATCTAGAGTTATAATCCTTTTAAATTTGATAATTTGTAGTATGACATTATCTGATTAAATTATGTATATCAATTTACTTAAATTTGGCCAATTTAAGTAAAAGAGGACACACGTTTTCAATCATCTTAAATTATTTCCTCAGTTTAAAAAATAAATTCAATTAAGGATATCTGGCCATTTAAAGGTATTATTCGATGACCTTTTTCCTCATTTTTAATAATTTCCAAATTATATGTTATGGATTTCTATATGGAGATTTGTCACATCTTATTGATCATGTGTCTTTGGGCATCTTATCATATGTTGAAGCATAAACAAGTTATTCTACATTTTTCTTCGACAAGTTTTCATTGCAAGATGTTTATATCTTTTTGTTTTTCTTTTTTAATGATTCTTCTTTCCTTAATGACTCGCATGTTACAAAGCGTAACTTGATAAGGAAAAAGTATATTGAAGAAGCTCTAAGGATTCACACTGAGGTATTTAATACTCTGTATGTGTTCATGTTGAATTATATGTTAGCATCGCCAAAAAATAACAACCAGCTTAAATAGAGTAAAAAATAAAGCAGCAACCAAAATGAATTAATTATTGTTCATAAACCAAAAATGACATAGAATTTAATGCCTTGTCAACTTAAAAAACTTAAAGAATTGGATACTAGGTCTAACTGCAAGCATATGATGAATTACAGACCCGAGCCTGATATTAGGCCCGGTCATTATTGTTCACACGTAAAAGATGTGACTAAATGAAAAAATAAGACAGAGAGAGGGAGGAAAAATGTAATTTTGTGCATAATTTTAATTGGGCTGGGTTGCAGCCAGATTTTAACAGTAAATGGGTTGAGAGTTTGGTCAAGGATAGAGTTATAATTGGGTCAAAAATCACCCCAAATAGATAGATGTGGTGGGCTGAAACACAGACTATAAGAGAGTCCTAAATGGATTGAAAATTGGCTCAGCAAACTACTATGAAAAAGCTAAAAATCAGATTTGTAAATAGACTTAAAGTTACTCCAGAGTTTGGCTACAAATAGGATTTAGTTACAGTGGATTGGCTAAAAAAAAAAAAAAAGTTTTTAATGAATAAAAGCCCGAACCCTTGACCAAGCAGGCTAAAAAAAATAACGCAAAATAAAAATGAGTTGAGGTTGAAGACTCAACCCAAGTGTATTCATAGAGAGGGGTTAAAATTAGCCCAAGTATGACTTTAAATGGGCCAATAAATGATAGCTATAAATCTGTATCATGGGCCTAAGTGTGAATGTAAAGCATCAGTACATAACCAAAGGTGACTCTACAAAGGTTAAATATGGTCTTAAATGGTGATTATAAATGGTTTCAGACTTAGCTTGAATGAGGGTTGAAAATAAATCGGGTTACATCAGACATACAGGTTGGGCTTCACTAAACATGTACCCTCAACCTATAACTTTGATTCAATCAGAACATTAAATATATTGAGTTTTCAACAAATGTGTTGAATTTATCCAAGCAGAGAATGAATTTAGATTCTAACTTGATTGTCTACATTGGTCTATGGTGGGATTACAAATGGGTTACAACTTGACCGAAATTGGTTTATCTAAATGGGTTAAGACTTGGCCCAAATTAGATTCTCTAAATGGGGTTTCACTTCAAACTATAATTGCAAACTGTCTCATTATTGGGTTACAATTTGCCCAGATTTTCCTTAGTAAACTCTCTCATTATTGGCCTGAAAGGGATTGAAATTGGCTAGAGTTTCAGCTCATTCATGACAAAGATATTGGGTCTAATTCATGCCAAATTTTGGGCCTAAATAAGGCCAGATTTTGGGTCAAATTTAGACAGAATATTGGGCCTAAACCATGCCAGATTTTTTGGTGTAAATTAAACAAGAACTTGAGTCTAATTAAAGATAGCATATTGGATCTAAACTAGGCCAAATTTTTTTGTCTGAATCTGGCTAGATTTGGGTCTAATTTTAGGTAAAATATTTGGTATACTTCAAGCCAAATTTTGGGAAAAAATTCAGGCCAGAATTCTGGGTCTAACTTAGGTCAGAATGGCAGTCCAAATCAGGCAAGAATTATAGATTCAAGTCAATCCAGAATTAGTTCATACTTATAATTCTAAACCAATTTAGATTTATGAGTAAAAAAACAGGCCAAGATTAGGCCTGAATTACAAGCCTAAATTAGGCCAGAATGCAGCCTAATTTATGTAACGCCCTAAAATCCGGGTGCCTTGAATTTCGGGGTGCTACGAGAAAGTACAAAAGAGATGCGGAAAATCCAGTAATATAATTAAGTTTAAATCTCATATGAGCATGTAGATGGACAGAGTCCTAAAATTTTATTTCACTTTAAGGGATTACAATGTACTTTATATAATTAAGCTATCTACTCAATCCTATGCCAACACAGTCAACTACAATAAAAGGAAAGAATAGAGATCTATCTGTTAGACGCCTCTCTGTGCACCAACTGCACCATTCTCTGAACCCTGCGGCAGCGAATCAGCCGCCAAGTAGTTCTACCAATCAAAGAAAGCGGAAGAGAATATACCTAAAAACACCAAAGATTGGGTCAGGCTCGATGGGTCAGGCTTGAAATAGGCATGCTTAGATGGCAAATACATTATATAAACAGATAAGGAAAAAGGCCATACCTGATTCCAGCTGAACCTGCGTGATTAGTACCTCAATAATGATATAAGATATCAGAGTGCAATATAAACAGTGTGGAGTGTAGTGTATGAACAGTAATCGAGATAATAATATAACAGATGCTAGATGCAATATATCAGATAGACAAGAGAAGCTATAATCATCAATATATCGTATAAACCATGCAAATACATCTGTATCACCAGTAACAAAAGTAACCAGAGAAAGTAACCCTACCCTATTCACAATCATCGTAACCGGATCCAACCATATCAACGTCAACAGTCAAAGACACTAAGCAACGACATCCTGAATACATAATATTAATACATCCAATATACAACCATAAGAGCACACAAAGTACGTCCACAGTTGAAGTACAAAGGACGTAGGAGTCAGAGCCAACCCATCGTCGTTGTCCAGACAACTGTCGATGGACATCAACCATGGGGGTCATAGCCACCCATCGCAGTTGTCTCATCGAATAGGAGCGTACAAGAATCCATCAATATCCATAGCCACAACCAAGTCCCAGCCATTGGTCTTACGTACTAGATCAACCAGTAATATCCATAGCCACAGCCAAGTCTCAACCATTGGTCTTACGTACTAGATCAACCAGTAATATCCATAGCCACAGTCAAGTCCCAGCCATTGGTCTTAAGTGCTAGATCAACATCACCGTCCATCCACACTCGATCCGAGCGCCAGCGGTCTCAGTACCCCTCCCCCACCGGTACCTACTGTGTCAACCAACAATATCTCAATATCAATGTCCATGCTGGCATCATAACCCTCGACAGACCAATCGTACATCCATAAATCTTACAAACCACTAGGTGGGGGTACTCCGAACTGGATAGCTTTATCATAATTAATATGAGACGATATTAGTCAAGGGCATGAGGCACGGAGTTCAGGTATAGGTAATCTATCCTTACAATTCTCAACAGTTAATAATGCATACCCTAGTAAACTCCACTTCTCGATACGCTTAATTAACATTATCTCATTATACAGTCCGTCCATTAAGATCTACTGTTAAGTTTCCAATATTACAGGTCAGGACTCCAAGTACCATGTCCTGACATCTCATCTAATACGGACTGTGATCATGGATCAGGTCCTAAGTGCAATACCATGATTATAGTCCCCCTCAAGGCCAACATCCAAGATTTGGACCTACCAGCCAGCCTCAGTGTCTGTTCCATTAATATACGTACCATATGTCACAAAATCCATAGATGATCGCTGCCCCCCCCCCCCATTCAGGTCTAGGGCCCCACTTCACCTAAGACAATGATCACGGAGTCCCAGATGCTTATTATTTATCCTTGGTGCTCCTGTAGGTATTTAGCATCATAGGACATCCATAACTATTGAATCAGGTTCCGTTTACAACCCTAGACCCTACTTAGGTGGCTACATGGGTCAAGGTTAAGCCCGGCCCTTGACTCGTGTTTAGCATATCCCAAACGGTCCACGTGAAAGGTCAACAGGGCCCACACATGATCAGATCATAGAAGGGAACTAAATCTCGGAATTCACTATTTACAGTGTACCAGGTCGACATCATAGGTCCTTAGGTCGACCTGACACTATGTGGAAATGGACAGCTAATTGAGAGTCATAAATCACCTTCTGCAGTGTCCCCGGTCGACATCATAGTCCACCCGGTCGACCGGATACACTGCAGACATTCCCGCAAACATCTAGCAGGTGGGGGTGGAAATGCAGTGTGGCCAGTCAACCGGGTACACTGGCCGGTCGACCGGGTACACGGGGACTATACCCTATGGCCATTTCTACTCCCAGTTACTGAAGCCTCTCCTGTGTACCTAGTCGACATCCTGGGGGATGATGTCGACCGGGTACACATGGATTCCATATTTCCAGAATTTTGCCCTTTTCATTTTCCATCAAAACTCCATCAAATTCAGCTCATATCTACACTGATCATCTCCAAACACCATACACACCTCCCATTCCATGATTTTATCACAAATGGGCCATTGATCTTCCAAATGGGGGATTCTCATCCATCAATGGCCAAAAATCACATAAACGAGCTTAGAACAACAATTCCACACATTATATCATTCAACCAACCATCTATAAATAGAATCATGCTAAACATCCATCAAACACAGTAATTATCAATTTAAGCATATTAATCAATTAAACTAAAACATCTAAACATATCCACTTGCCTCTATTCGAAATTGGAGATGGAGTTGAGAGAGATATATATGAATTCCAAGGTCCTAAGGTGTTGGTTGAGCAATTGGGGTGGTCTCCTAGCTTCTCCTTGGGCTGGGATTTTAGGGAATTAGGGTTTGCTTGGGGAGGAAGATAGGATAAATGAGTGATGAGAGTA
Source organism: Persea americana (assembly GCA_029852735.1). Lineage (NCBI taxonomy): Eukaryota > Viridiplantae > Streptophyta > Magnoliopsida > Laurales > Lauraceae > Persea > Persea americana. Next base: position 13,593,240 of record CM056809.1, read on the forward strand.
AATTAGGGTTTTGGGCTAATGTTTGCAATAGTTGCTTTTATAGCTTAGGGTTTAGGTTAATTACCAAAAGGGTAACTTGGTTTAAAATGGAAAAGAGATGGGGTCATGTGCAAATAGGTCATTAGGTGGGTTTCTAGAAGGTTCTTAACTATCAATGCCCTTCATATTAATTCTAATATCAACTAAGTCTTAATCTAATCAATTCCTATTAAATTAACAATAAACATCTAATATCTATTAAGAATTATATATACAAGCTAGTCCTAGAACTTGGGAACATTAGCCACCTATTCTACTAATTCTTATTAATTAGCATTCTAAAGTAGGAAATACCATATATGGTTAAGATTACAACTTAGTCTTCTAATTAGAAAATTAATTATAGGAAACCACTATTAATCTCACAAGAGTCTTAATCTTATAGTTTAAGCTAAATTAATGGGAATTACGAACTACTCGTGCTAATCACTTATTAAATAAGATAATCAAGGATTTGACTTGGTCAAATTGGGTCCCACTAGGTATTTTTAGAAACGGGTCCTCACAATTTAGGCCAGAATATGTCTTTTATTTTTTTTTACACTTGCCCGGGCTTCATCAAACTCCATTTATACATCACGTAAAGAATAAAACATCTGAAAAAACACATAAAGATCAAATTAGCAACAAAAAGAAAGACTCAAAAGTTTACTAATTAATAAATTTAATAAAATTAATTAGTATAAGTCTGTGCATTTCGTGGTTCCGTGGTTCGTGCATAGCACGGGGTTTTGCTAGTTTCACTACATGTTATTATGTATTTTCAATCTCCGTGGGTTATATTGAAATGTAATCTGCTTAAAAATAATGTTTGTTTGGGCTCTATTATTACATTATGTTTTAGTTCAATTAGAGTTTTATCCATTGTTGATAAAGAAATATAGTTGTATTTTTTTAATTATAATCTATTTTAGAAAAATCTGATTAAAGAAATTTAGATTAAAGAGATAAAAACTAGTGGAACCATGCTTTTAAATGGTTTAGACTTTAGATATTGAACAATGTCATTACTTTTCTTTGAGGTTTTAAATAATAAAGTCTTAAATTGTAACCTACAAGTTCCATGCCTAAGAAAGGACGGTACCACATAAAGAACCTTTTTTGTCCATTAGTATATATTTACATATGGTAGATGTACCAATGCATCATATATCATTTTGTTATTCAATCGTCGGGCCTTATACTTGAAATCTAACCCACTCAAAAGAACTTTCCTTTTATTGCTTTCCTATTATATAAATTTTTAATCCAATCAAAACTTACCCACCATGTATAAATATAGAAAAAGTTATTTTTCTTATGATTATCCATGTGATTTGATTATTACGTATTTAATTTATTGCATATTTTATTACTAGATTTTGCAATCTTGTTTAATTTTTTTTTTTCTTTTGGCCCCCCTAAAGACAATTCCTTGTTCCGCCCCTGCTACGGCCTGTTTGGTTTAGAGCTTTTTTTTTTTTACGGGAATTCACTTGTGGATTCCTAACAGAATAAAGTGGTTGTAATGTGTAGAAATTCTGGAATTCTTATTTGATGGGGTTTGAAAAGGTGAGAATTAGTTGAGCTGGCCATGTGAGAAATCACTTTTGGCTAGCACAATTCTTATATTTGTAAATTTAAGAATGTAATTTCTCTTTGAGCATTTAGGGATTTTACTTTGGGGGACAACATTTAAAATTATCCAAATGTTCTAGACACAATACCCCCAAATGCTTGCAACCAAATTAAGGTCTTTAGGGGTTGTTTGTTTGCAACTATTTATATATGTAAAATGTAAATGAAGTATTGCATAATGCTTATGCATCAGTCATGTTTGTTTGTACCCATTTACGCATCAAGTGTAGAAACGGTGTGAAAATCTACCCATTTCACACCAAAATTTACACACCTTAATAAGTGGTAAACCATTACACATTAGATTTATGCATCATGCAAAAAAGGTGCATGCTATGTTGAAACAAAAAAAAAAAAAAAAAAAAAGAAGTAAAATCATTCCCTTTGGGATTGCATCATTTTTTTTTCGTGTGGTCCCCTAAATCACAATGCGAATCGTTGATCCTCTTTAGAAGACCAAAAAACAGATGGGGATCAAATTTCAAGTCTTAACTCATCATGGATTTTGAGAAATTTACAAAAAAACACCTTTTATCTTTTTTGAAAGTCTAAAAATGGTTAGGGCGTCAGATTTTAGTCTTCATTCATCATGGGATTTGAGATTATGAAAAATGATGAATCATTGAATGTACTCAAGTTCACACATGAAAAGACGTGAAAAAGGCAAAAAAGAAAAAAACAGAAAAAAGAGTGCATTTTACATGCATATCATTTGCACATGTGAATGATTTACACGTGCATCATTTGTTCATGTGAATTATTTCACAGAAAACGAATGACCCCATGAAGGTTCTACTTCCAAATATGAAGTAAGCATGCTAGCTGTGATATCCTATATAAAGCACATTCTCAAAATCTTTATATATATATATATATATATTGACGGAAGTAGGACAAATTAAGGCTGTCAATCGTGTCGTATTAACGAATTCGGGTTACGGGTTAACGGATTCATGTTAAAATTACCTCAACCCGTACACGACCCGTTAACTTAACAGGTCAAAAAATCCAACCCGAACATGACCTATTAATTTAACGGGTTACACGACCCAACCCGTTAACCCGTTAAGTAATTAAGTCATTTCAAAAATTAAAAGAAAATCCATACAGAAATATATAAGGAGAAAATTTTATAAGGCACACGAAACTATAAGTGAGGTTCTCGAGTGGATCCCACCTAAAATCCCACTATAAAGCAATAATTTTCAATTTCTTCTTTATGAATATAAATTAATTCTAGCTACACTTAGGGACTAAAAAAAATTAATAGGTTAAGCGGGTTGTTAACGGGTTACTGGTTTCATTCGTACACGACCCGTTAACTTAATGTGTTAACAGGTTTAACCCATTAACAACCCGAACCCATTAAGAGCCCACCCAAACCTGTTAATATCGTGTGGGTTCGTGTCGTGTTAACGGGTCGTGCGGCATTTTGACAGCCCTAGGACAAATAGAAACTTATTAGTGAAATAAATGAGTTGTCAAACATCAATAGGGTTTTTGAAAGTTTTACGGAAAGAGATTCTTCTTTCAAGATTTGATAGAAAGTCTTAAGAAATCAAATGTCCAAAAACATCTTTAAATTTATTCGAAAATTCTCCAACACCTTAATGGTCCTTTGGCACTATAACTTCTAGTTCAATTAGTGAGGTTAGCTCTTAACTTCTAAGATAAATTTTATCTTTCCATGTCAAAGTAAAATGAATTTTATCAATCAATCGAAAGCAGGTCTATATCTGACGGTCGACGTGGCTGCTTAAGTTTTTGAGAATAATAGAGATAGCTATACATAAAGAAAATTGCAAGAGCTTTTATTTATAAATGAAATGATGAACAATGGACCATTCATATCGAAATTTCACTTACTATTTCGAATAACCAGGATGGCCTCTTTTATTTTATTAGACCACTAGCACAGTAGTAATCCTTGTTAGGGACGGGCTCCAGTTATATTACAATCACTTATGGATGTTTAGATAGAAGAAATAAGTAAAAATTTGAATTGAAAATCATCTGCTATGATCCTGCTTTTTAGAGCAATGCTGAGCAAATGTTTCCAAACAAGTTTTTCCATGCTTATTCCTGAAACAGAAATCTTCTAAGCTGGGACTGATGCCAACCAGCCCTCAGTGTCACACACATGTCCAAGGATATATGGATCCCGGGGTTTTTAAGTTTACAGTATTAATCTGACCAGTAGCCAAATATAGGGAAAAGACTATATACTAAAAAAAACATATTCAAAGATTTTGGAAGTACTGAGATCATCACCATTATCATCAAAGCCTTGTGGTTGGATTTGGCTACATAAATTCTTTTTTCTCCATTTCAATATATATTGAGCAAATCCTTTATGCATATTTGTCTTTACTGTTTCCATCCATATTCTTTTCGGCTTATCCATTTTTGTTGTACTAAGATAATAAATATATCAAAAAATAACTTTCAAAATAAAAATAACTTTAAAAAAGAAATAATTCAAAAAACATGTGACAAAAAAAATATTGGCAACAATGAAAAACCTACAATTTGACATACTAAATAGTTGATACCAAGTCTAGTGAGAGTCAAAATTGAAAGATAGTGATGATACTTAAAATCCATTATGATATATCATAATAAATTTGTGGGATTGGCTTTGGAGTCAAAATTGAAAGGTAGCCGGAAAAATTGAGTAAAAAACCTTCCCCTGGGGCCTGTTTGGAAAGGCAAAAAAATAGAGTATAGTGAAGTTAAATGGGCTCTAGCAGCCTAAAATTTTAAGCTCTATCACATTTAGATGAGTCTGGCCTAATAGATGAAGTAATGTTGTGAGCCATATGTACTCCATTTCACTTCAACTCTAAATACTCCAATTTCTTTGAATAAAAGTGGATTTTACTCCAAACATTAACTTCAAAATAAGCATCCAAATGGAGTAAGGTGAAGTACTCTACTTTAATTTTAACATACTTCATTTTACTCCACTCCTCATTTATCAGGCCTGTCTAGATAAATGAGGAGTAGAGTAAAATGGAGTGGGTTTCACATGTGGAGTGGAGTGAAGAGAACTAGGTTGATGTTTAGAGTACTTTACTTCACTCCATTTGGATGCTTATTTTAAAGTTAGGGTTTAGAGTAGAATCCACTTTTACTCAAGGAAATGGAAATATTTAGAGTTGAAGTGAAATGGAGTACATGTAGCTCACAACATTACTTCATCTATCAAGCTAGACTCATCCAAACATAGTAGAGTTGAAATTTTAGACTATTATGACCCATTTAACTTCACTCTACTCTGTTTTTTGCTTATTCAAACAGACCCCTAAGGGCCTGTTTGGATAAATGAGGAGTGGAATAAAATGAAGTGGATTTCACATGTGGAATGGAGTGAAGAGAAGTAGGTTGAAGTTAAAGTAACATATTTCACTTCACTCCATTTGGATGCTTATTTTGAAGTTAAGGTTTGGAGTAGAATCCACTTTTACTCAAGAAAATGGAAGTATTTAGAGTTGAAGTGAAGTGGAGTACATGTGGCTCACAACATTACTTCATCTATCGGGTCAGACTCATCCAAACGAGGTAAAGTTGAAATTTTAGACTGTTAGAGCCCATTTAACTTCACTCTACTCTATTTTTTGCCTATCCAAACAGGCCCTAAGATACATAAACAGCATAGAAGATCCATCCGGGGACATCCCATCTTAACCATACATCATTTGGCATCTACCTCACTCTCTCTTTCTATGGTGTTAGGAATATCCCATTAAGGGTGTCTTAAGTGCACATGCCATAATGCCATCTGGTTGGTTTACTAGACTGTGGGATCTGATTGTACAAGCAGAAATTTTTTTAGTAAACAGTACCTCTTTATGGGAATACCAGTACCGAAAGCAAGCACAAATACAATGCATTTGCCTCAATCACTGTTGAAAATGGAGAGCATCTTCCTTCACAAATCCAGGACATCCACCCGGTCCTGGTGGGGCACCAGGCAAGGAAACAAAAGAGTTCCACCACTTTTTAGAGTTCTGATACAGTTTGCAGACAGATAGTCAAAAAGAAAACACACCAACAAAGCATTGTAGCATAAACAATATGAATGGGGATTTCTTGATACATTGCCTGTGCAGTAGGGAATTGTATTGGCTGAGGCTGAACACCCACTTTGGGGCCAAATTTGGGTTGACTTTGGCCATTGGGCTTGCACCGGGCTTTCCAATTCAATAAAAATGAGCTAAATAAGTTGCAAAAGGAATGAATCTGTGTACCCTGATCCATCACTCGCGGGTCAATAAATTAATGGCAGGCGGTGGACCTTCTTCAGGGCCCAAATAAAAGGCTTGGATTTGGACCCAAATCAATACCCAATAATTACAAGCAATTAGTATATTCGAGGAGTACAGTTTCTTATTTTAAAACAGAGAACCCTTTTGTAGGGCTCATATGGATGAATGTCAATCATGGGAAGGCGGGGATATTATATATATATATATATATATAGAAAATATTCTTTTATGAGGCTCTATGGGGCCCACTTGGACCCACCTTTGATCAATGCAGCTCATTTGGTGATTTTTTCATACCATGATCTGGCATGGAGCTAAATTTCATACTCATTAGACCTTCACTCACCGTTGAATTAAATCTCAAAAGAAATAAAAATCTATGGTTTGATGCCATTAAACTTTAATGCTGTTAAATCAAGGGCTACGATAATCTGATGGAGCTGATTTTTTAGCTCTCCCTGCCTGACTCTCAAGGGTAAGATAGGGGCCTAAGAAGTGTAGGCTTCCAAGGACTTTGGCTCAACGGGCCACAAATTGAGGCCAGCTTTTTGACAGCCCCACTCATCGGAGAACATACTCCTTAACTACGAGGATTTGGATTCATTATTGGAGGCCATAATTAAAAGTTACTCTTCTTTAAAAAAGTAAAAGAAAAAGGAAAATTTTCATAATATCATAAAGTTTTAGTTAATTTCCAAAAAAAAAAAAATCTAATGTATTGGTTTTCCAAAAAAAAAAAAAGGTGTTATTTAAATTCTCCCAGACACTTCTAAGTCATTATCTTTTTCCCCTTCTCTCTTCCTCCCTCAACCCACCTTTTCCTCCCCCTCCTTCCCCATCACAAATTCACAATCCACTAGCAGCAAGAGCGAGCAAAAATCTTGACTCACATCTAAATGATTTTCAAATATCTGAACTAACATCTAAAATCTGAAGAACCCACCTCTATGCTCGCTGTGGGTGGCGTGGATTGTAATAGGAAAGAAGAAGGAATGAAAGGTGTGGGTACCAAGAGGAAGAAAGAAGGGGAAAGGAGGTTGAAATCACCTAATCCCTATTCTTCAGAACGGTACTTATTCCTAATACTAACACGACAACAAACAGGTTTTGTCTTAAAAACTCTCATATAAGTAATATACCCATGGACTTGGAACAACACCCAGATCAGAATCTAATCCGAATCCTTACAGAGGACCTGATTAAGAATGAGTAAAGTATTCGGCCCAATCCCCTGTTTCTTAAAATTTGCCCTACACCTATTCAAATACTTGGGGAGCCATTATCAACTTAGTCAACACAACTGGGTCAAGTGCCCACAATTTAAAATTTTGACTCTTCTGGGTCAAGTACCTACAGCTAAAATTTTGACTACTGAGTCTAGTACCCACAGGTAAAATTTTCGAGTATCTAGCACAGTGAAACACAAGTCAGGCTAGTGGGGTTACTAAGTGAGATAAAGAAGAAGACAGATGCAACCACTGCATTTCACTTCATATATATCTTTGATGAAGTGGGTGCCTATACAATAACCCAACAGCTACAACCACCACAGGAATAAAAAGCCACACAAGGAATGACACATTTGAAAGCATTATAAAGGTTCCAGCCCCACTCTCTCATAGGACTCTTCCATGACTTTTATCATTACAATACATCATGGATGAATAGAATGCATGTTTGGGCAAGTTGTTGAGAGGGCCACATGTATTATGGAACTGGCGTGCAGGGAAGGCAAGCAGCAAAAATGTGAAGGTAGAAGTACCCTTTCCAAGGACGCCAAAACCTTGCTCAATCTGTACCATGTATTGGTTGGTTGCGGGTACGAAAAGGCTGTCTGGACAATAATGGGTCAGACACAACCCAACCGAGTTCGCTAACCCGCCCATATCGGACCCACCGCACCCGACTCACTCCATAATTTAGTAGGTCCCGGGTCAGAAAATCCTAGCCCACACCCTACCTCCCATGTAAATCTACCAAGATCAGTCATAGCCATTTGTTTTTGCACGGGCTGAATAATTACTTCATAGAGGTGAGCCAAATGTACTATCATCAAAATTGAATCTTATTTTAATGCTAGAGGGGTTAAGCAGGTGGAGTCAAATTGACCCGGCCGTAGATATTAAAAAAAAATTCAATTTAGAGAAAAGATCATGAAATAGAGTAAAAACCTTCCAGCTTTTAGTTAGCATTTAACTGGCACATGAACAACCCCATGGCGCATTATAGAGTGTTCCTTGTTCATTTATGACCCATAACTTCAAGTTAAACTAAAAAAAAAGAAACATTTATAACCCATTTTTTTGGGTTACCCCTGCTAAGGGCTAGACCCAACAAAGCCCACATGACTAGGACGGCATACCCATCCATCCATCCATCCCTCCCTGTCCAGCCACAAGATATATTAAAGCAGATTCATGTGAGATGCTGAGGACATATAGATACTTCGGATAAGACTTTGATAATGGATAATGAAGTTGGTGACTGTAGACTGTAGAGTGCAGCTTGGTGTCCCTAATAAGTTTAATAAGATGGTCAAATGTGTATTAGGCTTCAACCCATAACGCCCCTCCTAACCCACAGGTTAAATAGGTCGCCTCTACTAAGATATATTGCAATTTTAATAAACAAACAGGTTGAATACAAGTTAGGCCTCAACCCAACTCCTCCACACCCAATCCGACCTGTTCCACACCCCCAACTTATAACACTCTTCAATCAATTAAAAACCCACCTTCTCCCACCAGTGCTCAGTAGATGCAGAAAAGCATAGGAATCTGACCCAAATGAATAACATAAGCAGGTTTGTTAAATGTTTGGTTAGATTTAGTTGAGGGACGTTTTTAAGGAGTGTGGTTCGAGTAGGAAGCACGTGGAGGACGGCAGTCATCACATCACATCACATCACATGAGCCCTTACAGAAATCAAACAAAAGAAATGACCCAAAAAGCCTCCACAATCAAAGGCTGAGAATCCTGCCAAACTATGGAATATTATATACATATCTTCTCCACAAGCCCCTTCTTCCATGCATTGAATCCAAAGAAAACCCTCAAATGGGCCTGTTCTTGGATCACATGAAAAAGACTAAAAAGTCCACAAATAAGTGAAAAAAAAAAACACAAAAAAAAATATAAATATATATATATATCACTAAGAATTTCACTATTCTGATATCTAAAAAGCTACACTACAAACCACTTGATAGAAAGAAGAGAAAGAAACTCTCCATCTATCATCCTCCATTGCTACTAACCCATTCTATGTTAGAAAATCAATCAAACTCTTCTCTCGCACTAACCGCCTGCAAACGAATGGAAGACTAACAATCTAAGAAAAAGTAAAATAATGCTACCTAAGAAAATCCGTTACAGACTGCAAAACCAAACCCCCCACTGCTAAAAATGTACACATGTGAACCGAACCCGGTTTTCAAAACCGGGTTTTTTTTTTCTCCTATTTTTCGGGTTCTGTTTTCTTCTGGTTTTTCAAAAGCTGTGAACCGCTACAAGACCCGGTTCAGGACCGGCCACCTCCTTCTTCCGGCGCATCTCAAGGACCTTGCGGTGGCTGTTGGAGTGGACGTTGCTGAGGAAGGTGGGGCTGCCGGCCGGGCGGTATTCCGGTAAGAGGCGGCCGGATTTGTAACGCACTCCGCAGGCGTTGCAGAGGGTTTTGGCCCCGAGAGGCCCGGTCCGCCACTGGGGAGTCTTCTGAACGAGGCAATGGCTGCAGCGGCGCAACTGGGTGTTGTCGGAAGCAGCCGCCGGTCTTTTCTTCTCCTTTTTGGCCTTTTTCCCGGGCGGTTTTCCGAGGAAGTAAAAAAGGTCTTGGTTTTGGGCAGTATTGGCGAAGATGAGACAGGAAGAGGGTGAAGATTGCAAGAGAGAGGAGGAAGAAGAAGAAGACGACGAGGAGGAAGAAGACGAAGAAGTGGGTGAAGACTCTGTAAAGTGGGTGTTGTTGAACCATACTCGGCCGCCAGTTCTCGAGCGCTTGCTTCGCGCTTTGGCCGGAACTGGGGTTTCCATGGTCAGAGCCAAACAACCGGTTCGGTTCTCCTTCGACTCGGTTTGAGTTGAGTGAGACGAGTTGTCGCTCTTTTGACCTTCGTTTGGAATCGGGGTTTCTCTTAAAATCAAAACGGAGTCGTTGAAAGAAGGGGATTTGGAGAAGGAATCCTCAACGAAGTGTGAGAGCCATTCCAACTGTGCCAAATCAGCCAAATCATCCGCCTATTGACAAACAGAAAAACCAGAAAAACCCAGAAATCAGAATCCCCCAAAATCACGAAAAATGAAAAGAAATGTGCAGAAGATATAAAGAGAGTTGGTTATTTCCTCACCGGAAGGCAGAGCTGGGGCTCAAAGTCATTTTTTGAGTTGGATTCCAAGGTTTTGCCCAAATGGGTATCTTCCGTAGACAAAACGGAGTCAGAAGACCACTCCTTTTCTTCTTCTTCTTCTTCTTCTTCCTCCTCTTCTTCTTTCTCCTCCTCTTGATTTTCTTCTGATAAAAACTCATTAACATCTTCGTTGGAGAAGTCCAAAAATCCGTCCAACTCATCCGCACCAAACACTTCATCATTCAAGCTCTGTTGTTGTTGTTGGTGGTGGTGTGGGGTTGTTTTCATTCCATCCATTTCCGGACGGAAGCTGCTTTTCAGTGCTGTAACTGCATCTACGGATTCCATGTCTGCTTCTTCCTGCACGAGATTCCCCCAAAGAAACGGGTTTTAAATGGAAGTGGCGAAAAGGGCTCTCTGTAAAAATAGGTAGAAGAGAATCCACAGAAAAAGAGAGAAAGATATCTCCTTTATTAATATATATATCTATATCTTTATGTATTTGTTTTCTTTCTCTATCTTTCTTTACCTGGTGAAGGATTGGGAGAGGAGAAGAGATAATTGCAGAGAGGTGGAAGTTAAAGAAAATGGGGAGCGTTTGGTAAGACATATTCAATGTGGGGAGGGATAGCGTCCGTGGCCAGCCAAAACAGGTCACTTGGCCCATCCATTATTATATCTCCCCCCATTTTTCAACCTATTATTTATCCTCTTAATGTTTATTATATTTATAGTAATCTCGATCTTCTAAACACCTGTCCAATTTTTTTAACTGTGGGCCGGCTATTTCAAACCACCGCCATCTTTTCCCATGTGATCAACGGCTAGGATTTGATCTATAACATAATTATTTTAAACATCTAAAAAAAGCGGCATAGGAAACCATGAAGGCCCCTTCATGCATTCACGTACCATATTGATAAAAAAAAATTTATTAATTAGAGTTGATTTTAGATATATGCCTAATACATTTTAAAATGTCAATCAGCTGCTGCTGGATTTAGATTACAATCTCTCATCTGTAATGGGTTCTAAAACTTGGATGGATGTACTTGAAATCACGTCTATTTGAGTGAGTGGGGCATGCAAATGTAAATGAACGGATGGGATCGTCCAGCTTTTGGGTTAATTTCATTTGGGTATTCCGATGGGAGAATATGTAAGAGTGGGGCCCACTTGTAGTTTCTTGTGGTTTGCGGGGTTTTTGGATTCGTCGCCCGTATTGGACTGGACGACTTGTTCCGAGTCTCCTCCGTTTTGTGAAGGAAAGGAGAGAAAAGAAGGTCAGCTCGGACCGCATCAATAGTGCACGAGATTTGAATTCCGTCCCACCCAAAAACCAACCAAAACGGAAAGACCCACGAAACCGCCACCTTTCCGTTTTCCACCTTCTTTTCTTTCCTTCGAGGCCTCCTTTTCTTTTTGCTTTTTACACTCCTGCCCCCTGCTTTTTACATTGAAATCATGGGGAAAGTGATCTCCCTATACAAGCCTACAGAGTACAGCACTACAGACTTCGTTGTAGATGTAGAGATTATCTGCTCCTCCTGCAAGTGTGTTTGTGGGGTCGATCAGACAAACATTAGGGGTTTTGGATTGGCCATCCACCTGCATCTATCGAATCTGATTCTTGATAGGTGGATGATTCAATGGGCCCCACTGACATGCCATGTCATACTCTTGTCAAGTGATGGAATGGTGGGGTTGAGAAATGAATATCAACCGTTGATTTCGGCATGGTCTCTGCAACAATCTCGTCGTGCTGTCCGGAAACTTAGAATTTGTTTTTAGTTGTAGGACTATTCGGTTTTTTGTATTTGAGTGGGATTGCTGTGTTTGAAAAATGTGTTCAATCTGTTTTGGTTTTAAATGTAGAGTCCGGATGGAGTGTCTCACTGACTGAACACTTCCCCTCAGCTGGAGGACCAGAGCTTCAAAGTGGGACTCCCCCTTAATGTGGGATCAGGGATGTCCTCAAATTTAGCTCTGAAAAATAGCTGTTTCTACTGTAAAATTGAGCATATGGTTAAAACATGGGCGGGTTTGGAATCAATTTTTCTAGTGTAGGGAGATCAAATCCAAGCTTTTTGTAGGAAGCAATACCTAGAACAAGGCCTAGATCTCTATCTAGATCGGCAATGGTGGACCAAAGATTTTGGTTGGGGGGGGGAGGGGGGGGATCGAAATAGGTAGTTGGGTTTTGAAGAAAATTGAAGGTTTTCATGTGGGTTTTGCAAGCTAACCCAAAACTTTAATGTGTGTCTTGAAAGCGGACCTAGGTCCGCTGGGGCGACTGCCCCTAAATCAAGACGTGTAAGTCTTGACCCTAGGTTAGGTGACCTGTGTCCATTCCTAAATTTAGTCTTAATGCCCGACCCCAGATATGGATCAAGACATTAATAGAAGGAATAGACTAGGATTTGGGTTGAGACCAAAATTTACGACTTGTTCTCTGATGCAGATGTCTCTTATGGACAGATCATGTGGACTACCTTGTGGGGCCCATTTGGGGCCACATAAATCTTGTGGCCGGTGAGGAACCAAATGATCAAGATTTGACCTATCTTCTGTCTGCAAAATTTTAACTCCCTTGGATCATTTTGATTTCTATTTTAGATTATCTTGGCCAGTCAGGTTGGACTACCTTTGACTGGAGTTTATTTTAAATATTGAAAATGCCAATTACTTTGATCTTGTTGCCTTATTCTATAATAAACTTTGACTATATCTAATTATGGGTTTTTTCATAAATCAACCCATCCCAAACTACCTCTATGTTGCCTTTATATTATGTAAGGTGAGGCTTATTTTGAGAAATCGAAACCGCTCAAGATTATCTACCTCATGCACTATCTCAAATTTGACTTATCACCAACCTTTACTACCATTAGATTCTTCTAAAAACAACAGTTAGATTCAATCACAAAAATAAATTGCATTCGAAAAGCCCAAAAAGGATAAAGGAACAATATCATCGTCTTCAACCTAATAGCAAAATACTAAATCCACAAAAAAAAAATAGGGAAACAACTAAGAAAACAGAATTCCTTCTTATTTCGATAGCAATATAACAAGACCATGGAACCTTAACTTCTCAAAATAGTAAGAATCACCAAAAATAGCAAAAGAATTTGAATCATAGAGCCCTTGAACTGAATTCTAATTTACTTTTAGGACTTTCGAAGAAAATTCTTACCAAATGAACTCAAAAGTCTCTAAAATAAATAAATAAATAGACATTGACCATAAGTTTTCCACTAAAATTGCATTTTGACATTCAAAACGACCTCATTTTGCCCTAAAAACGGCAACTATGGATTCGGAGACAATACTCGAATCAATTATTATAGTGGTTTACAGTCAATACTATCCGACGGCTCCCTTACCTGTCACCTGAGGGCTTCTCCCACTGGCGTGGGGTTCGATGGGATCCCAACCCCCTTAGTTGGGGTATCAAAAAGGAAGAAAAAACATAAGTTACCTTTGAAAACAAATTTTCAGGCAATTCATAGTCCTATATAAATCCCTACCTTATATCCATCTTTAATTCCTCCATTGAGGCCATTTATACTAGGAAATCAATTTGGTATTGTATTCCTACTCATCTTAAATTATCTATCTTTTTCGAAAGGTCTAAATTGAACTGATAAAGGAAAAGATCCACATCCCTAAAAAAAATAAAGAAACCTTAGTATATTTACTTATGGCCTCCTGCAAAAAATTTCACATACTGGTTCCCACAAATGCCTTATTCTCCACTCTCTGAGGAATGATTATCTGGCCATCACCCAAGTAGATCGTATCCTAGGAGAGTGGTCCAACTGTAGTAGAACTACTGCACTAATCTTGCACGATGACAAGAAGAGAGAGAGATCTGGACTTGAAGGCATGTATATTTTTAAGACAGGTTGATTAGTCCTGCACGTTCATGATGTAAGAAAGGAAATCCTTACATGGAATGGTTATGATTTCAAGATTTCTTGTTTCTTTTTCTTTTTTCTTTGTTTTTTTTTTTTGTTGTGTCATTAACAACTAAAGCATTCTGTCGCTTCTATGTTATCATGTGCAATAGGAGATGCAAATTCTTCTGCACTTATACTGATACGGGCCCCTCATGTATCACTCATTATTTAGTTTTTATGCTAACAAAGAAAAATCTTTCTTCTAAAACTCAAAAAATAGCAAAACACTATTTTCTTCTTTATATTGGGTATTATCAAAACTGTATGGAGAGTTCAGCATGTGTATTTGGTTAAACTTCCTAAAAAGAGTTTTTTGGGGCTATTGATTTCTGAAAAGTTTAGTTAAAACCTGTTTGCTAATTAGCTTTTTAAAAGGACTTACTAAGAAGTAAAAGTGAAAAAAGAACACTTTGGAGAAGGGAAACATGTACTTACTTCGCTTTTGAAAAACACTAATTAACTTTTGCAGTAAGCAAGCAATTGTGGGGGCTGAGGCATGGACAGAATTGGAGGGAAAAGAGTGGAGGTGGGGAAAAACCCCTATTTTATAAGGAGATTTTATTTTATTTTTAAACATATGGACCCTCAAGAATGTATGCCCTCGTAACAATTATGCTATGTATGATTCCTTTTCATTTTCTTTAAATCTTATATTTTATAATATTAATAAAAAAAAAAACAATAATGTGCCTCCCAGGGTCGCCAAGCTCGTTCACTACACTCTTGGACCTAAAAAATAATGCATACACATTTTCTGAATAATAATAATAATAATAATAATAATAATAATAATAATAAATGCATAAGCCTTGCTTTTTCTTAAATATTTTACTTTCATGATCATTTTTTTTCCTTTTTCTCCTCTCTCAATATTCAAATAATTTATACATTATTTTTTTCAAGTTTATTATCTTTAATGTAAAAAACTTATTTATTTTAACATTTTTTCTCAATAATATCTTGATAAAACACAAAGTTTTAAATTATCCAAATATGATTTCCTTTTGATTTTGTCTTTGGAAGTAATATTTGCGAAATTGTCATTAGGGGAGCTTCATATTGCAGCAAAAATCCTCTTGCGGTATTTTTAAAAGACAAGGGCAATAAATAAAAAAACAGGAACCCTCCTATTTTCACAGTACCCAACAGTAAAAATGCAAATGTTCCATAATCAGAAATAGCAGAAATCATTTAAATATGCCTAAGAAATCAAATAGCATTTTTTCATCTTTTCCCTCCCATATCACTTTATCATTCTATCCTCTATCTGAATTGCTAGCAATGGTCTTCTATCAAAGGAACTAAAATTGATCATTAAGTCATTGTTCAGCTGATTAGAGACATTTGCGGTGTGCATGAGCATAAAGATTCAAGTAGGTTATAAAAAAAAAGGGAGAAAGAAAACTTAAAATAGAAATTTGAGGGTTGACCTGCCTCTCCACCTCTTAGATGTTCATTCTTTTCAATATTTTATCATAAATTCATTAGCTATTAAAAATATATAAAAATAATTACTCACAACTATTCAATATCAAATACCCACATGAGAGTTAGCGGAGTGGTATATAGGACATGGGTCTCCTTCCCACCTTCTTTGTGTTTGAATTTTGAAACCGGCCCAAATTTATCCGAGGTAGTTTGTATTAATTTTGTTGGGTCAAAGATCTGGGTGATACCCACTACCCACATTATTAAAAAAGAAATATTCGGTTTCAAGTTAGGAAGCTGCATGTTCACCCAACCGTACAGGCTATAAAATCAAGTGTCTGATATCAGTATCATTAGAGTGATAACCAGGGTGGTGCAGGCAGGGCTAACATTCATTCCGATCTGGGTCGACCAAACTATGGTCCCACAAATTAGAAGGTCTGACGTATCTTTGTAATATGTGGCACTTTTAATTGATAGCTTTCAAGTAGAGCAGAGGGAGAAACCAAGTGGTCTGAACTTTCTTCCGATCACAATCATACCACGTATGTCACGGAAGTGGCATGTGTATCCATCTTCCAATTCAAAGAGGAAAGCTATCATACCTTTGTCCGGTCTCTCCGCAATACTACTGCAGTTCATAGGGATGAGAGAAGAAGATTCTCTCATCTTCTGCTCCTGTAATGCATCTGCATGCAGTCCTACTTCTCAGCACGAGAGGCTGAGCCAAATCTGGTCTGGACCCACTTTTTTTGGGATGACCCATTGATGGCTCAGTGGCAAAGCATACTAGTTTCATAAAGACAAAATATCCATCAATTATAATAAATTAAAGTCGAAGGTTTTAAATTCGATTTTAACTTTTCTTTATCGAGCCACCGTGATAAAAAGAAAACTAAAAATATTAATAAGGAAA
Source organism: Persea americana (assembly GCA_029852735.1). Taxonomy (NCBI): domain Eukaryota; kingdom Viridiplantae; phylum Streptophyta; class Magnoliopsida; order Laurales; family Lauraceae; genus Persea; species Persea americana. Next base: position 13,609,816 of record CM056809.1, read on the forward strand.
GAGATTTAATCTCCAAACTGTGACGTCTTGCCTTTATAATTAACTAACCAAAACAATACATCACACAATATTTATGTGTTATTGTTTGTCAAAATAATGTCAAAAATGGTTAAGAGCGGGAACTCTAGCTAGCTGCGTGGGTCATGCCCGTGCTTAGCAGGGATCATTGCACTAGTTAATAATCCGGTTGATAGAATCAACTAATAGTTATGCGAGAAGGCCTTTTAGGCTCTCAGGTGCTTTTAGTTGAACATAAACTATTAATATTGGGTTGAAGCCTGCATCTTCTAGTTCATATAATTTTGAAATTCATGACCCATTTTCATCTCTAGGCAAAGCTCCAATTTGGCCCTATGTAGGCTAGGTTAGGTTGGACTTGTGCAAGTCAGACCATGAGAAACCAAACTGGCCATCATTGAGGTTTTTTCCTTTTCTTTCTCCTTTTTTTTTTTTTTTTCCTTGCTGGATTGGATGACCAGATATTAATATTTAGTTGTCGTTTGTGAAACAAAGGTACGTTACCACTGGACTATCATGCCATTATCGAATTTACAAATGAAAGATTGCGTCTGAATTACGTAAAACCAAATAGCATAACACTTAAAAATTTTTACATGGTATCAGAGCCATGACCTAATAACAATTTTGGAATTGGCCAGTTTGTCATATCACTCATGCTTTTGCAATAATCTCACATATAAAAATATATATATATTTTTCAATATTTTATAATCTCAGATTTATAATCTCACAAATCTGGTCTTGTCCACATATTTATCCAGATCTTTATCAAGTGGACCGCTAACAGATAATCTCAATGGGCACAAAAAAAAAAAAAAAAAAAGGAAAGTAGTGTAACAATCGCATCACCCCTTTAGAGATACGATTAGATTAAAAGGAGAATTTGAATTTTTAGTAACCTTCCAGGTTGAATTGGTACGTTATTAGAGTACAAAAATTGAGATGACTTGCTCCGTTGAAAGATACGTGAACGAACCTTCTTTGGAAGTCTTCGAAATGTATAGATTTCTTCTCTTGGTTTGGTGGGGTTCCATTTTGGACTCTGCTCTCGCAGTGTATATTCGTCAAACGGAGGCAGGTACGAGCTCCACGCGGGAACTGGAAATGGGCGGCAAAACATATAAAAACAACCGTTGGATCTTGGATGTTTCTCATTTGAAAAAATTGGGGCTGTCATGCTTTCTACATGATAGCAGTCATAGCACCATTTTTTTCTAGCCGTTCATTACAATTCAAATTCAAATTGCTCTACACCTATCGGCATTTGTAGCCTCTACGGCCTTCATTTTCGTTATTTGTGTGTATAAATGAAGGGGCTTTTTTTATTATTATTTGACCGGAAGCGTCAATGAAATTCATATTTTTCGGGATCATTGTTCGACACATGAATGTGTGTGGGGGTGTTTATGGCCCAGGTCGGGGACGCGGCTCAGGCCTATTTTTTTAATGAGGCATTTTCTCCCACGGGGAGATTCTACATTAATTGTATGAGATTTTTGGTGGACGCCTTTGACTCAGGATTATATTTTTATAGACCGTCTCTGAAAAAATAATCTCCCATCATCACCTGTGCATACTCTCATAGAAGAAATTTTGTATTTCTTGATGGATAATTTAAAAAACTAAGCTTGGAAAAACCCAACAAATTTAACGACGAGGTTATTTGTTCATACATTAAAAGAGGCTATTTCTCTAATTGGCATTGAACTCGGAGAATTTTATGGGACGAAGGTAATTATCAAAAGGGTATTGAAGGGATGAAGTGAAAGGTGTATGTAGAGAGTATAGACCAATTGAGGAGATGATAAATTTCTTTGGATTTAATTTAATAAGGGATTGAATGGGCAATCATTTTCTATCACATTCACTAGGAAAATCATAGTTTTGGATATTATAGTTTTCTTATTTTTTAATCTCTCGACATTTTTTAATACGAGAAAGTAAAATAATAATATTAGTGTATAAGAGGATCTATAACAAGTTTTACTACAATACCTTTTCCAATAATACTCAAGAAAACACCCAGTTCAATAATATGCGGACATTTTCATGAGGTGATAATAAGCCATTCAAAATAAAATTGATTAATGTTTTCCAGTCAACCACCCTGATCTGCTTGAAAATTTTGAGAGGGAGTCAACCATCTTTTTGAATTTTGGAATATAAAGTTTCCAACCACAGCATTTTGCTCGTAGTGGTGTGGGCCATCCCTATCACGCTTCTCTAAACCCTAATCAATATGTTGCTGTTAATCATTTGATCAACTTGAAGCTGCAAGTTTGACATTGGTGACTGAACCCAGGAGTCTGAAAGAGACTTCCCCTTTTCCCTTGTTAAATTAAATAGGAGTGGAGGGGTCTATGACTCCCATTCCTCTTTATAAGAGTCTTATAAATGTCCATCCACTGAATACTGCAAGTGGGTAGGTAATGGTATTGGCTCATCTACGGTTCCACTGATGACTTTTAACATTCCAATTTGCTCTAGTGTGGCCAAGCATGCTCTCTTAAGTGAGGGTGGTCAATGGACTCGATTACCTGCTTACAAGGACCTGAACCCAAGGAAAAAACAAAAAACAAAGGTGTTGGGTGTGTGTGTGTGGGGTGTTTGTGGACAACTTTTCGGTACCCGATTCAATTGCTAAATGGGTTCCGGTCTTGGACTTTGTTGGGCCCTGACCCAAATACTCATTTGCCTGTGTATAATAAATGTAGGGCCGGTTTGTTGCATCTGATTACATAGGAATTTATGAACAAATAAGCTCCATTTTAAGATTAGTAGAGAGGTGAGGTGTGAATGATATGAAATGAAGGGTGATAGATATATGGCGGTGATGTAGATAAATCTTTACTCTTTTAGTAATGAGTTACTAGGGTGATGGATATACGGCGGTGATGTAGATAAATCTTTACTCTTTTAGTAATGAGTTACTAGGGTGATGGTTATTTATTTATTTTTCCTCTTTCTCTTTATGCAATTTCCATAAAACGCGAGGCTATTTGATTGTCATTTTTATATATAGACTCATGTTTCTATAGAAGGAGGGTGCCTCTCAAAACCAAACTACCAATGACGCTCTTAAAACTTGACCACTCATGAAACTCAATGATTAAATTAAAAAAAAAAAGAAGATAAAAATGGCCAATTCACACGTCCAACATGGCCACAGGTGTGAATGTAAATCGGAGGAAAGTCATTCTGAGTAATTTGAATTTCAAAGGTGACTACCCATAAAAGAAATTAAAAAAAATAAAAAAATACAAAGGTGTATACTAGATTAAAAGCAGATGTACTAAATATGGCCTCAAGTTATTTATCAAGGTTTTGCCATCAGTGAATCAGAAGGCAAAAACCCTAAGTATGATGCTGTACACATTCCAATGCATCTGAAACACAACTAGTAGGTGGGCCACACTTCTATCAAATGAAATGGACTGTTGTTAATTAAATTCCCGACAAATTGTACCGGTTTTAGCTACGCCCGAGCCAGGCCAACTGGCCCACCAAGCGGTAAGTCTATTTGTGTGATGTCTCACACACAGAAATAAAAGAAATAAGATCAAGAAACTGGTAGGAGTTTGGCCAACTGCCCCTATCCAACTGGATTTATCACTGACCCCAAGTCTTGAAAGGAAAACAGAGAAACCCTATGTCTGCCAATAAGGAGGTGACGCATCAACAAAATGTCTCAGATGAAATTTGAATCTGAATCACTTGGTGTCTGCATCACAACAAAATTTCTAAGTTGATCCTAATGATCCAGAACAAGTCCTCATTGGATGCCTCATTAATCATATTATGATTTTGAGTGGAGGTTAGAATAAAGACATCAAACGGTCTATTTCACACAAAGGATAGATCTTTGGTATGTCTCATTCAAATTTGAAATGCATACTTATTGTGGAGAATTTTCTCCTAGATCAGACTGGTTTTTGGGGTCCAGCACTATGCAGCCCCGGTTTTACGCTCTTATTCTCTACAGTGCGACTTGATTCTCATTTCTATTCTTATATACTGAATCTTTACTTACCGTTGGATTAGTTCTCGAACAATTTATGTTTAATAAATTACTAAATTAAACTTTAAGGCTTTGAAATCGGGTTTTGACAGTTTGATGCGGCTGCCCTTTTGCATCGTATTGATCCTTAGTAGTAAATAGAACTTCCCATTCATCCTACACTCCTTGAAAGGAATACATCCAAGTGGGTCTAATGAGTTAGACTGCATCTTGGTGGTATGCAAAATGCTCGTAGGAGAATATTTCCCAACTTGTTATACCCAAAAAACTAGATGGACATTTTTTTATAAAATAAAATTAATAAAAAATTAACATAGTTAAACTTGTCGTATTGTAAAAGTTACACATATAGTCATATATATAAGGAGAATATTTGTGTACATCCATTTCTCACTATAGGGCGAGGGATACTTCCATAACTGAGTATGCATGTAACTCAAAAGGAAAAAGGGAAAATTTCTTCACCCTATGGTGAGGGATAAATAGTCATATGCATAAAATAAATATTCATAAAATGAATATTTATGTGCAAAAAGGGAAAGTTTCCTCACCATAAAGTTTCCTCACCCTATGGTGAGGGATAAATACACATAAATGTCCCAGTGTATGTGAAAACTTGGAGCCTCCTAGAGTAAGCGATGATAGAGTTCTATATCTAAAACCCACCCTGCTTGAAAATCATTATATCGAAACCTCTATAGCTAATGAAGTGTGTAAATGTTTCTAAACTTTTAAAATATGAGGTGTGAATAATCTCATACGAAAACAACCCCGGTCATACATGAACATCTCATTTGCGCATTATTTTTAAATCAGTACAAATACCGAACATACAGAAGATTTGAATATGGATGTGAATGGGTGGGAACAAATGACCCATAATAATTATTTATTGGCGCTTAGCATAGGGTCAATTCAATTCTCTGCAATCTTCGTGCCAAAGGAAGATTCAGAGTAGATCTTTATGAACAATTTGTGATATAAATAATTCAAAGAGAGTTGTTTTCATTGTGGAGCTAAGCTGGTAAAAAAGGATTGTTCGACTATTATTGACTCCTTCGTGAATGCCTCCAAGTGGTTGTGTGCATGGAATTGGAAGTCTCACCCGGGCGGGCGTAGGACCCCACGTGGGCTGCCTCCCTTTGTCTAAATTACAATACCATACGAGCCCAGGCCGGCACGTTGTCCACTTGGACACGTGGCACTAGAAAGATAGAGCCCTCAGGTACGGACGGCAAGGGTGCGGTCTTCGTGCGAAGCCGCTTTTGAAAGTTCAAAGGAACGACTAAGGTGCAAAACGACACTCGCTCGATCCAGGTCCACCTGACCGACCCACCATTCACCATTGGGTTTGGTCATTGGTGTGAGAAATCAAAATTAGAATAGATTTTTAGAAGGTGTTTTACACATGATGGATCCAAAGGTGACTATGGCTCTTCTCCAAGTGAGAATTGAGAATTTTTCGATCCATAGCAGTAGGATTTGATTTTATGGTTTGGATGAAACATGGTGGGGGTCCGAAATTACAAAATTGGAGGGATTATCAGTTTTTAGCATTGGCGGACCCAGGAATTCTTAGGGCCCACTATGTAGAATTTTCTTTTTTGGAAGGCCATGTATAAAAATCACATGTAGTTTTCAAAAATACATTTTAATTCTTTTTTGAAAATTTCGAGAGGGCCATATGTAAAATATTATAAATTTCTCTAATTGTCAAAGGGGAATTTCAGAGATTGGGGGTGGGGGTGGGGGTGGGGGTGGGGTACAGCCAGTGGTTGTTAGGGGCGCTCATAGACCAGATAGCCCAAGCCCAGCCTCCATAGGGCCATGGTTTTAGGCCTGTAGGCATTGGATCTGAGCAATTTTCGGGCTATTAGTGATGGGATAAAGCTCTGTTGATGATGACGACGACGACGAGGAGTTAGACGGGCCGAGCCTGGGCCTATGTAATCCTGAAGGCCCAAGCTGGCCTGACATGTTTAGCACAAAGTGATGTCTATTATATTTTGCAAATGGACTGGGACCGGCTGGACCTCTCTTGCCCATGATTGCAAATACTAGACCCCATTACTGCAAAGGTCCGAGTGAAGACTTAGACAAAGCTTTGGCGAATCCCAAGTCCCAACTAAGTCCATGGACGACTCAAGTTACATGCTTCTCGCCTTCCTGTTTTTCCTTTTTTTCCGTCCCAAATCCAAGATTTCTTATACATTCAGGCAGCCAATATGAACCTCAGAATACTTGCATGGGATAGCAGGTTTAACAGTTGATGAGAATTACATCAACACGGCCAACTAATATTTATTTGGAGCATAGTTTAAAGGGAAATTCTCAAAAACTCCATATTTCAAAAGGGGCGTTTTTACCCCTTCTGATTTGTCCAATGAGATAATGCCACTTCACATTGTTTGTGCCAACTCATATTTATTTACTCACCTCTATTATAGTAGTGTGTAGGAGAGAAAATAGGAGATGTGAAAGAGAGAAAGCAGGAGAAATGAAATTGAGAGAGACTCTTTTGAGGTGCTCGTGTGGATATTATATATCATTCAGTTGCCTTTTTAGCCTTTATTTATCTTGCAAAGTGGGGCATATATATACATATAAGAATGAAAAAAGTATAAATCATAGTTTTTTAATTTTTTCTTTTAACGTGCTTTACATGTAAATTAATTAAACAATACTATGAATATAAAAGTGGTAAAAATAGTGTTTCGATATGCTTACGGTTTTATACTAAATAAATAGAAAAGTGGTGTTGGCGATGGCTGAAATGTTTTTTTATCGGTCAATATAAAAGTTCAGTTATATTCGAGAAATATGAGACACTCTAGGGATCAATACTGGGCGAGTAAGTTATCATAAAGGTAGAGTCCGCTTGCCAAATCTAGCATAAAAAAAAAAAAAAAAATCAGTTTAGTACCAGTTTCAAAACCATGAATTTATCATGAGAAAATTCTATAAAATGTTAATCTATTACACAGGTTGATGGCCCACTAATGAGAAATTATGGGATAAAGAAGACATAGATGGATATAGTAAAAAAAAGATATTAAAAAGTTCAATTTATTTAAGAATTTAGCTCAAGGTAGATGGAAATGGAGAAATAAAATTCATGTAGTCGACTACAGTATAACCGGGACAAAGTCACTTTCTAACTTTAAATAGTTGAAGTATAGCAATAACTTCAGTCGTAATGCATTATAATTGCCTTCATTTATTACTTTTGAAACCATGGTTTAATTAAGAGACTAGTCAATGCAAGGAAAATATCAGCTTCTTACGAAGAACATTCAATCAATGTGGGCCAGGGGATGGATGAGAATTTGCTGAATTTGTCCGATTGGATGCCGAGAAATATGTCTGCAATACAAATTTGAAACTCTGGTCAGTATTCTCTACGTTTGAAATGGTCCGTTTGGATGTGCAGGAAAAACCTTTCGTTCCCTGAAGATCACGGACCTCATTCTCTTGACTCGTTGTTTGGCCAGCTGTGCCTCTTTTAAATCCATCTGTGTGCTGACTGAGTCAGAACTTTGGATCCTCCATTGACAACCATAGTGTTGTGATCTAGGGCCTACGAAGAGAAATCAAGCACACACAAGAACACGAGTGATTTACGTGGTTCAGCTTTTGGCCTACGTCCACGGGGAAGAAGGGAGAATTCACTTTGTACTCAGAAGAGGTTGTACATCATAGAGACTTCCCTAAGTCTCTATTTATAATATCAGCCCAATATCCAGTTACACCCAAACACTATTTATAATCATAGTAAACCTATGATAATAGACCTACTTCTAATCACAGTAGAACATGGGTAATACAGGGGCCCGATTTATTTATTATTTATTCAATTGAGCCAAACAAATAACACATAGAAATCAGTGGGCTATCTTTAAAACGCAAACCGTTCAAAAAATGGCACTGACTACTGAGCCCAGTTTGGCTTCTTCTATCTAAAACATTGGCAAATGGCAAGGACCCACTGAAACATAGATTTACAGGACTAGAGATGGGATCAAAAGGTCTCCATTGCATGCTTAATGAAACAGTAAAAGAACATAATAACAATTAATTGCTTAATGTAAGCAGAGAAAGTTCTAATAAGGAGACAATGCAGTAGAGCAGTTTAAAGCCTACTTGGGCCTGCCTTTTAATCAGTCTTCCCTCCAAACCCGCTGCTTGGTACTCTTCCTTTTGAATTGTTATTAAGCCTAATACGACACTCATCTGCTGCTTACTAGTTGAAAATCAAAAGAAAGTTGCTAGGCTATTAAATCAAGGGTATGATAATCTGATAGTGCTGGTTTTTAATTTCAAAAAGAAAAAGAAAGAAAAGAGTCAAATACATGGGCCATAGTAGGAACTTTATATCAAATATTTGGATCAGTATGGTAAACTCCATGGAATACGCACCATACAACTAATTCCTTTCACAGACAAGTCCTATGAGGGGTTGCAACAACATGCTTTCCCTTTGCATTCACCTTCAGCTCAAGTGCCCAACCGTTCTTGGACACCTAGTAGAATAGAAATTGAAGGATAATAAGACAGGAAACATAACAAGCTAGTAGCATTTCAATGTTGCTTCAGCACAAACTGAATTGAACAAAAGCATATCAATCAAACAGAAGCCAAAAGCTAGTCCAGGCCAGGGTGCCCCCACTGGGGGTGCAACTTGGGCAAGCCTGATTGTGCTTTGGGCCCACCCAAGCCCCAATCAGAATTCTAGAGAGGACAACCTTTTTTTTTTTAATCAGTAACAGTAAATTAAAATGAGGAAAATAAAAAGGATTACAACAGACAACACATGCTATCACAAACGTAGGAGCAGAAAATGGTATATTACCAGAGAAACAAAAAAGCCAACACCCTGTAAACAGAGAAATCAAAAACCCTTTCCACCCCTAATTTCGCCAAAGCATCCTCAAAACCATTAGCCACCGCCCACGGGCCATACATTTTGAAACTTAATACTAATCTAAATGTGATAGATTTGACCTCATTGAAGTAAAACTGAAACCTCCAAGGCCCCTTAGCAGAAGAAGACACCCAATAAAACCAACCCAACTACAAACTGACCGAACCCACCAACCCCAAATATTATTTCTCAACCGACTTGGGTGGTCAACCTTAACCCAATTTGCAAACGGAACCCAATCTGACTGAACAACATCCAGAGCTCACCTGCTCAGACATTGTTGGAGATATGATACCCGAATACTTTAATATAAGCTACACATCCATACCACATCATTTCCGAGACTTGAATTTTCTATAATATCCATTTTTATATGTATCGAGTGTCCTTGCCAAATCCATTTTGTATCTGGGCATTATAGGGCTGAGAAACTTCAGGGCCAAGCCCAACCTGACCTCCCCCACTGACAACCAAACCCAACCTGAAGTTTCAACTGGCTCGACCGAAGTTGCAAGTTGCAACCCTACCTCCCAATGTAGCCTAAAAAAGAAGTTACTAGAGACTGAGGATGAAAACAATGGGGAATGATCATATGCATCTTTCCCTCACCTGGTGAGGGATACTTCCCTTTTTAAGTCTTTTCAAATATAAAAGAGCTCACTTCATATATTTGAAAAGTCACTTTTGTACTTGAAAAGACCGACAAAGGAAAGTATCCCTCACCCTATGGTGAGGGAAAGATGCATATGAATATTCCTCGAAAACAATAGCTATATATGTTGATTGATTTGAGATTCAAGGTTCTAAAAATCGCCAGAGTTCAGGGAGACTTAGCTGAGTCTTGGTGTGACTTGATTGAGTCAATAATGAACTTCATCCCCAATACGTAGTTTTAAATCCATGTCGATTTTTTGCTAAAAAGAATGGGTCCTCATTACAGATGGAGATGTTGGATGGAATCTATTTCTCTTGTAGTGTCGGTCAATGGATCTCCCTCCAAAATGTGTTACTAGTTTTAGAAGATTACGTCAACAGCATCCACTTTCATGATTCTTTTTCACTATAATGGAAAAGATCCTGGTAGATTGATCAACAAAGACATGTAAATAAGATGCATGGATTTGAAGTGAGCAACGACAGCATGTCAATTTCTTAACTCTAGTTCACAAATAACATTAATCTTATTCCAATGAAGAGGAGCTAAGAGTAATCAAAAGGAACTTTGAGATGCTTTAAACTGGTTTCAGGGTTCTCGATTAATCTTGCAAAGGGTCCTATGGTCGGTGTGAACATTAGAGGATCTAGGTGACTTTGAGCTTTTGGTTGCAAGACTGGAAACCTCCCATTATATTAACTGGGTCTTCTGATTGGAGCAAAATCAAGATATATGGCCATGTGAAACCCAATGGTAGAGTTTGAGAAGAAGCTGACCACGTCGAAAAAAATGAAAATATATCTTCAGGAGATAGGAGATTAGCATAGCATCGGCAATATGAGGCTGAGACAGAAGGCTTCAACTTTTCCTTCATACAAGCACCTTGGAGTTTTTTAAATAAGAATTTCTCCAACATGCTTTCAAAGTTTCATTATAGAGGTTGTTGAATAAAGAAATAAATACTGCTTCCAAAGTTCCTAATCCAGCATTAGAATTTTAGTCCCATTAGTCAGTGGGTTGAGTTATACAATGGTATCAAAGATTCTCGCCAATAGAATGATATGAGGAAGGCCCTGCCTCCATCATCAACCCTCCAAGCAGCTTTTATGCAAAACAGACCACTAACATGGTGTTGGTAGCTAATGATTTTTATCAATTCAAGGAAGCAATCAAGGAAAGAGGGTGTCATTTTCAAAATCAATATTATGGAAAAGATGTATCATGTGTTGAATGGGCCGAGGATGGTGATTATATGCCGAGTAGGTTTGCTTTTGTGGACAGATGGAGAAGATGGATCAATCACACCACGTATGTCACAGAAGTAGCATGTGTTCCCATTTCGATCAGTTAATAGGTAGGTTGAAATATAACTTCCTTGTATACATGACAAAAGCAAAAGATTAAAAAAAAAGAAGCCAAGGTCGAACCCAAGAGAAAAAATTAGAGTTCAATTTGGTACCAAGAAAGAAAAAGCTCGCAACTGTGTTGCAAGTGGCACTGCAAACAAAAAAGGGAAAAATATTTCAGGCTAGAAGGCCTTCTAGGCTTTTGGGCACTTTCAGTGGAACTTGAACTATTAGTGAAGACAAATTAAGGCCTACGCAAATACCTTAATTCAAATGAAAGTTTGAAACAAATGACCAAAGACCTGATTTTTATTCGGGTTTATACAGTCGTCTCAAAGCCCAATCTGGATTAAAAACGGGTCTAAATATTGGATTGAATCCATGACTCATTTTTCATCCCTAGCCAAAGCTCCAATCTGGCCCTATGCAGGCTAGGTTTGGTTGGGCTTGGGCTGGTCAGACCATGAGGAACACAAATTGGCTATCATCGAGTTTCTTTTTTTCTTTTTTCCCTACCTGTGAGACTAAGGTGTGTTTCCACTGAACTATCATGCTATTTTCATGTTTATAAATGAGAAATTATGTCTAAATAACGTAGAAAGACACAACATAATACCTCAAATCTGTACATATGGTATTAGAGTCATGGCCTGGCAATCTTGGGATCAGATTGATCTTGGCCCTGTCACTTATGCTTTTGCAATAGTCTCACCTTCATTTTTTTTTCCTAAATAAAAACCAAGGGTCATCTCCTGTCCACACATTTTATCCAGGTCTTGATCAAGTGGGCCAGTGAGATAAACTCAAACGGCACCAACGGACTGAATAAGTAGCAGGTTGCGAGATGACTCGACAAGAAGGTCAAAAACTAGTGTAATAGCCAGTGACTTAAGGATTTATATCTTTTTAGATCAAGGATTTATATCCTTTCAGGTCATAAGTGTTTAACAATCCCACAATCCTGGCGATAAAACAAACATATTTGCTCCTGTCTGAGGCAAAGTTGTCTGCTCCAGCATTTTGACCTCCATTCAGTAATTTACTGGAGTGATGATATCCAAAAAATCAAGAACCATCTCAAGATAGTCACTAATAATGCATGATAGTGCTTTTTTTATTTTTTTTATTTTTTTATGACGAGGGTTTCCCAATGAAATATAATCCAACAGCACTATTAGCACGGGCACACGTCCACGGATAAGTCTTAGGCGGGATTCGAGCACACAATATGGTGAGCGAACACTACAAAAAACGTCACTTTTAGTGACACTTAAATAGTGGCTGTTTTAATTAACAGCCACTAAATGTGTATTATCAACGACGGTTATGCCAATCCGTCACAGGTGGGAAAAAAACTCAATTGTATCAGCGGCGGACGCTAGTTTCCGCCGTTGAAAGTTCAAATTTTCTACCCGTTTTCTGTCCCCACTTATGTGAATCGCGGTCCCTACTGTTTTTCTCTCTAAACTCTCCACCGAAAACCCTAAACACTTCTTCAACTGACGCCAGAGCAAAAATGAAAACTGCTGCTGCTTCTTCGATCTGCAAAACTTGAAGTGTATTGGAATCGCACCAGGAGCTTCTCGAATGCTCGATCTCTCCATTTGATCTGAGAGTCTACGAAATCTCACCAGGAGATCCCAATTTGATCATGTCTTTCCACAAGAAGAAGCTCATCAACGATCCAAACGGTCAGCTATTTCTCTTTGTGCATGTTCTTCCGATCGAATTTGCTGCATGCAGGAATTCTAGATCGGAACTCTAGCTTCAAATTCCGATTTCCAGTTTTGTGCTTGTGCAGAAGAACGGATTTCAGTGTTGTGTTGTAGTAGCCCTGAAACCTTCTCTCTCTCTCTCTCTCTCTCTCTCTCTCTCTCTCTCTCTCTCTCTCTCTGTTTTTTTTCATGATTTGATGCAGAGAAAGAGTGATTTGCTTAGAAGTGGGTTGGCGGCATTTGCTTCAGCAGATCTGCTGAGAAAGGGGTCTTCGAATGATTTAAGGAGAGAAAGAGCGAGAAAGAGGAGGAACTCTGCTGAGACGTGAGGGTTTTAGCTTCGAAGTTGATCCGTGGAGGAAATCTGAGAAAGAGACTTGGGCGAGATCTCTCACATTTGGTATGTCTGCAAACCCTGGATCTGCATTAATTCCATCTCTTCCGCTAGATCTCTTGAAATCTGCGCCAAATCTCTTCAACTTTCTCTAATTCAGGAGAGAATTCTGTAATATCTTGTGTTTTCTGTTTGAAATCTCTTGTTGAATATGTTATTTAGCTTCCCATAGTCTAGTTCTTTCAATGAATTGATCAATTTCGTGTTTTTGGTCTCACTTCCTCTCCCTTTTGTTCTAGAACTGTCGTTTGAATGTGGAACAACCTGATTTTAATTTTTTTTTTCTTCTTTGCATTAGATTTGGAGTGTTGGGCGTTTATTTATTTAGTTTTTGGTTAACATTCTTATGTTTTATGGTAATCTTCTAGCATTGTTTTTAGAATCCTAAGTTCTGGATTCTGTATCTTTTGAGCACCAGATTTTGAGTTTGGTGAGTTTTCTTAATTGTTTGGACTAATCAGGGGTGCCACATGGGGGATGATTTTTTTTATTCATGAGAGGAGATGGGACAGAATTGGATCTGGATCCCCTGTCACCTGTTTGGTCTAGAATTCTTACATTACAGCAGTTCGAGAGCCCTGTGGTTGTAAATTGTTGTCCCACACTGTATTTTAAAACTGGAGTTTGTATCCTTCAAGTTGGGAATTTCTGATCAGTTGAAGGAGTAGATTTAATAGTTATCTAATTCGTTTCATGTGCCCCAAAATCTTGTACTATTTGAATTGAAGAATCCACTGTCCCATTCGATTGATTCGCCATCTGTGGTTCGATGCAATTTGTTCGAGTCTTTGAGTGAAGAAGATGATTAAAAATAAGTTTCCATTGGTTATTTTACTTTTCTTCTTTGGGATATGGGATGGTAATTAAATGCATTGTGTATCTTTTCTTCATCTTCCTTTCTCTCAGGAATGGGGACAGTTTGATGGTAATTTAATGCACTAGGCCACCTTTCCTTTTCCTTAGCTATTGCTACCTCTCCACCGACTTGGACGAAAGCACTATAAATACGAGTGCTATGAGTCATTTGAGGGTAACAGCAAACAAGTGAGTGACAAGTGCAGTGAGTACAATGCTATGAGTCATTTGAGGGTAACAGCAAACAAGTGTAGGCTACATTGATGGGTTTATAGTGGAATACTTAGACAAATACTATGTTCTGCTTCTGAAAATCCTTTATACTTTGATTGAATGTTCTGACTCTTGCTCTCAATTTCATAATTCATAATTCATATAGGAATAATTCATAATTCTTGAATTGTGTTTTAAATAGGGTCTCAAGCAAGAAAGAGGACACGAGGGCCCAATAGATGCATTGCTCGCAATCATCAAGAGGAGCGTGTTGTCTGGAGGCTTAATGAATTTGGCCAACCCATTGGAGCTAATGGACGTCTATTATCTTCATTTCTCGGCATCATTGCACGAGATGGACAGAAGGCACCAATCAATTATTTTGATTGGAGGAAAATGCCTATGGAGAGGAAAATGGACATGTGGCGGGCTGTACTGGTATTAATGTGAATGAATCAATTATGATGAGAGTGTGTCTTGTATCTATACTAATGTCAAGTTTATTACACGTGTGTTGTAGTCAAAATTTGAGATTGCCACCGACGAGCAACCACGGGTGAAGAAATGGGTCTTTGACAAGATATGCCAATTTTGGAAGAATTGGAAAAGCAAGTTGAAGAAGACACATTATGATCCATTTCACACTACTCGAGAGCGGTTGCAGTACCGTCCTGATAGAGTTGATCCAGTACAGTGGGTGTTGCTCATTGAATTTTGGGGGACTAAGGATGGGATGGTATGAAATATATAAAGAGTTTAAAAATTCTAACTTGAATGGTTGAATTTTTACTTCATTGTTTTTCATTATTTGAAAATTAACATTTTCATTATCATCATAAATAGGAGCGAAGCAAAAGAAATGCGGAAAATTGCGCATTGCAAACTATGAATCACACTGCAGGAACGAAGAGCTTCGCACGAATACGCGAGGAAGAGGTAACTTATTTAAACCATTATAGTTAATATCAGTTATGTTACACAGATTTGTGTAGATTTGTGTAGAATTTTCTGAATTCAAATTATATAGACATTTTTGCATCATTGTGCTACTTTACTATCTTTTATTTAAGCAGCAAATCAAAGGGTAATTGCACAAGCCAACTATCTACTTCTAGCTAGGGCTGTTGAATTGGTGTGTGGCTTTTTTGTTGAGATCTGCTTAATTACTTGCTGATTCTATGTGAATTGCGATTTGATTGTAAATGTAGCCTTGGTTGCATGACTTGAGCAGAAGTTTGAAGTTTGGGAAGTTAAATTAACAGATTTCTCAGTGGTTGGGAGTCAATTAATGGAATTGGATCTTCCAAAAGTGTGAGGTGTGTGGAGATTGCTAATCTGTGACATTGTACATTGTTGTGTTTGATGAAAAACCATTATGTCTGATTTATGGTTGGTTTCAATATTGATTTGAAAAGAAACAGAGGTGCTTGGTGTGAGGGTTGTAAGGGAGATTGTGCATATTTACAAGGAGAAGAAACATACATTACTTAGGATATCATAGTTGTCACTCTAAAACTCCTAATAAAAGGAACCCTCCAATAATGCTAAAGTTACGAAACTTGCTTAAACTCTCTCACACACACAAACACAAACGCGTGCACACTTTTTTGTGTGTATTTATAAGAAATTCTCTATACCTTGTTACATTTGATTGTCTAAAGATTCATCTATTGATCTTCAACAAGTAACCCTATAGTTTTTCTCACTGTGGCAGTTTCTAACCTTTTATAAACATGCCTGGGCAATCTTAACTTTCTTTCTTCAGTTTAAGTTATCTAGAAAATACTTCTCATGTGCTTGTTTATTAACATGCGCATGTTGGCTAACTTTAGCTTCATATTTCTTTGCTTAACTTTAGTTTCTTAATCTTTCTTTGTTACCCCACATTCAGCTCCATACTACATATTGGGATTAACCTTCTTTATTTCTTTTAAAGCTATACTGGGATTAACTGTTGTTCTACAAAAGAGTCTTTTTAGTCTAAGTATCACTTGTCGATTGCATAACACTCCTCAAGCTTGACTCTACTTAGTCCACGATATTTTGTTTGGCTGATGCTAATGCTGATATATTCTACAGCAGTCATCTACTGTAGCAATTGACAACTCTAGTGAATTCCAAATTGTTTAACTCTATGTAGAGATGAGAAGCTGAACATGTTTTCTGAATATTATGATGTGGATTATTTAATTTGACATCTTTAAAGTGTAATGATATCTTAACCATAGATGTTTTTTAATACAATTATATTTCAATGAGGACAGCAGGCACGAAACCTCGATGGACAAGCACCGGACTGAATGGAGATGTTTAGATTGACCCATACACGCCGGGATGGACAGATCGTGGATTGGGCATCAGAGGACGCCTTGGTATATTTAAGTCTTGTTAAATAAAATTTTCTCCCACTTGTAATTTGATTTAATAATAGATAAACTGCTTAATGTAAGTACTTGATTATGAATTGCAGCGACGACTCAATGAAAGAGTCAGCCAGCAGCTAGAGAGCCCAGAGAGAAGTTGTGCACGGGATGACATCTTCACCCAAGTGATGGGAGAAGATAGACGTGGCCGGGTTCGCACCTTTGGGTTAGGTGTGACCCCCTCCGATATCTATGGCCCACGAGTTTCAGTTGCTGAAGCAAGGGAGATGGCAAATGCTGAGAGAGCTCAGAGGATAGCAGCTGAACAACGGGTGGTTGCCGTGGAAGAAAGAATGAGTCAGATGGAAGCCCGTATGAACCAGATGATGACATGTTTTCAGATGTTCGCTCAGCATGGCCATCCGTCTTCTTCATTTGAGCCAGTGGGTAGCATACAAGAGATTTAAAAATTAATTTTATTTGAATGTAATTCCCTTTCAAGTTTATACTAATATTACTTATTTCATCCTAATAGGTTTTCGGCGCTCCTCCCGATATCCAGCGTGATGTTTGACATAGGTAGCATACAAGAGAGGAGCTCCAAGTCTCCTCTCTAACCCCTAAGGTGCTTCTTCTTCTTCCTCCCTCTTTTCTCTCTTCTTCTCCTATGTCCTCTCCTATGTTCCCACCACTATCTGGCACTGCCATGACCCATTTATATTACTACTAACCTCACCAAATTTTATTCATATTTATTAGAGGAGACAATATTTTTGGGAGTCATGTTTATATAGATAATTTCATACTGTTACAGAGATACGTTTATTGTATTAATATTACTTGTGGAGATGATTGATAAGTAATTCCACTTGACCAAGTAAGCCATAGCATAAAGTGGTCAAGAAGTGTTGGAATATCATTTTGATCAACATCTTACTGTAACTCAGCACTGGGTTGAAGACTTCTTATTCAAATATGTTGGGGAAAGGAGAGCAAAATTATCTAAGATGAAGAAAAATGGAGCATTGGGACCAGATGATATAGATTGATATGTGTTAAATGTTAATACTACTTGCTACTCTTTACTCAAAACCCTTAACTTTGTGCTTTCAAAACCCTTTGTGCTTTGCTATCTCCTAGATATAGAAGTCTATTACATGGTGGCATTAAGCTCCTTCTTTTCTTACAACTTAAACTAGCTCCTTCCCTATTATCTGATCAAGTGAACTTGTGCCCCATATATAATGTTTTCGATCTGCTAATATTGGTGGGCCATGTTTTGGTTGTTTGTTTAGAACATTGTCTTGATGGGATTGGAATGGCGTAGTTCTTCCTTGACTGAATTGAGATTGGCATGCCTATTGTTTTCATGGAAAAAGTGATGATTCTGCTTGTGTTTGGCATGATTGATTTCAATATATTTCTTCCCATCTGATGTCATACACTAGTGAAAACCATGAAATGAAATATGCTTTCTGCGATTTTCTTTGAAGGGTGACATAGCTTCTTAGGTACCAGAGAAAATAACAGTTTTTGGATTTTGAGTTTGCTCTTGATGTGCTGAGTAGCATAAACACAGTATTTGATTCTGCAGAATAAATAATATAAGCACTTTACACTTGATCCTAATGGAAATATGAAACACCAATATCTCCTCTTATTCTAGCAATAAAAATCAAGTATACAATTACACTAGGTGGAAGTATTTTACACTATCCTAACGTAAATCATGTGAAGGGGCAGGTGCCAATTCTTGAAGCATTGGTGAAGGCCATATTGTTTTGTCACATTATCCTTGATGTAGCCTGGATGGGGACTTGTAATTTTTCTTTTAAATGTATGCTTTTTTGCATCTGAAAGACTGGGCCCATGAAAAACAATTGCTCCTTCCCTATTATCAAAATTGTGTTTTATCTTGTT
Source organism: Persea americana (assembly GCA_029852735.1). Lineage (NCBI taxonomy): Eukaryota > Viridiplantae > Streptophyta > Magnoliopsida > Laurales > Lauraceae > Persea > Persea americana. The sequence continues at coordinate 13,628,237 of CM056809.1, forward strand.
CATGTTCCTGCTTTCACTAGTATGTATTCGGATCTTGTGGTACAAATTATATTGCATTTTCTAACTTATTGCCCTCTAATGATAACTAACATGGATCATGGTGTCATGGCAGGAATGTGTATGGCTGTTCAAGCATTTGTACCATCTGAATCAAATGGGTTCCTGAATGTTCTGGCTGGGTTCGTTCTGTTTCTCATGCAGTTGTGTAATTCAAGGACCTTAATGACTGTTCCATGTTTAATATCCTTTGTAGCAACACTATATTTTGATACTCATTTTAGGTTCCAGCATTACCCTGTGTTCTAGTTTTTCACTCCAAATAGATTGATGGACGCCTTTGGATTGATCATGCATGTAAAGCTTGTTTAACTCTTGTCTCTCAGTTGATTCAAATCTCAGTTTGCCAACAGTGATAGGACTGGAATCATATTCTTGGACTGAATTACATTCTATATGAGAGCAAATAAATAACCAGTTCCCATTATTGACTTCCTGCCAGCAAGCAGGAGCGTAGATTCTGTGCACGCCTCAAAATCAAATTCTCAGGTTATGTTATATTTGCTTATCCCAGATATAGGTGGGATAAGGCTTTGATGAATGCTGATGATTTTGATTATCCGCAAGCCGACTACTGTCATGATAGCTAGCAATTGTCTCGTCTTAATTATCTAATAAACACCGGAGAACAGGGGATGCAATCTTTAGTTTAACACAGGAATACTCCATCATCTTGCTGATGTTATGCAGGCTACAAGGATATGATGCAGAGACTACCATTGCCATCATTATTGCTGGGGAGTAGGTACTGGCACGCACTTACAGCCCTTGTTGGGCTTAGGCTTGATATGGTCTTTTCTAGAGTCAAGTAGGGCCTGGATATACTTTAGGCCTGCCCAACCCAGACACCATGATTGGCGCTTGGCAGTTCCCACGAGCCCTTCATGATTCCTGACCTAAATTCCATGCTCATCGAACTTAAGCCCCCCCTCACTGTCATTGCCGCTTCATGAATCAGCATGAACCAAAGTCGATGCTCATCGGATTTCGGTAGGCACACAAATTGGTCATGCAAATTGTAGCACTCATTCCACTATCTAATGGCTGAAATTTCTACACACCGGTGAGTTCCCCAGACCGTTCTTGAAAATAATGCAGCACCTCAGACAGATCATGCAAATAATGCAAAGTATTGATTCATTTCAATCAGTCAATACAGAGGTGGGGTAACCATTTGGTTTCTCATCCAATCTAATTGGATTCTTGATCGGATTGTATTTTCCTATATGCATAAACAGTCGCCAACCATTTCACAGGAAAAAAAACAAAAGCAAAACCAAAGCTTCAAAATCAAAATACATTTTTTTTCAAAAAAAAAAAAAAAAAAAAAAGAGGTTTTAACGACGGATAAAAGAAAACGCCGCTAATGTTCCATTTGTGGCGGTTTTTATCAGCCACAAAACTAAACAGTGACGCACACTTTAATTACCGTCGCTATAGCCTTTAGCGGCGGAAAATTATCATTTAGCGGCGGTTTTTTACCGCCGCTAAAAGTAAAAATTGCTGTAGTGGAAGGCCCACGCCTTCTGCCACAGATCCAACCCCGGGTGGGTCCTGATATCCATTTTCTTATATTTCATTCAATAATATGCGTGTTTCTAAGAACTTGAAAAGCCTGTAACTATCTCATGCATTTGCCATTGGCTACTTGCTCTCCCCCTGATTTCTGCCTGTCAATAGTGTCCAACACATCAACACATAGTGATGGAAGATAAGTTACATACACAACATTATGGATGGATTACTAGTGCTCAATTTTCCATCCCTCATTAGCAGCAGAAAACTAATTTGCCATTTGATGAACTTTGATAAGGCTTAATAAATTTACGAAAAATATATATACTTCATGGTTTTTTAAAAGAAGAATATTACAGTGATGCAAATTTCCAAATCACAACAGCCCCAAATAATGGAGTTCAATTCGATGTCTCAAAATCGAACGGAGTAATCCACGTTCTAAGCATCCAATTTCTTTATTTTTTATTTTTTATTTTTTTAAAGATGTAATCTATGATTGCATTTGGGAAAATGACAAGTAAAACTTCATTTTCCTTGATTATCAGTTTCCAATGTTTGGTGTAACTCTGACAATAGATCGAACAAAAGCTTACAAGTAATTAAACACACAAGCCAGATTGATCAAAGCCAGCAAAAAGCTCTAATGCATCATTTTTAATGAAAAACAATAAACTGATGCCTGAGACTACTCAAGCATTGAAACAAAACATACACTATCAGTTCCATTAAACCCAGTACAATTTGCCGAAACCTGCTTAAGGTTAGTAGCGTTTGTGACACGGTGTTATAACCCAGTACAATTTGCCGAAACCCAGCATACGGTCTTCTTTGGTTTTTCTGTATGATCATTTGATGTATGTTTGCCTTAGTTGCATTGTTACGGCATTTGATTGGTGTTTGTTGTTGTAGAATCACATTGCCTGCTAACTAGTTGTAGAAATTTCCCAAGGATCATGTTTGGATTAAATTAATTGTAGCTGTAATTGTAAGATTTGCTCTTCTACAAGCACAATAATTGAAAGTGGAATAAAGAAAAAAAGGACAAGGGTAAAGTGAAGTGAATGTTTTCTAGCACTTTCTAATCTGTAATTTGAGTTGTCTTTTCTTTGGAGTTTGAGAATGTGGATGATTCTGTAATTTTTTACACACGAACAATTCCATGCAAAACATTAGACGAAAAAAAACACAAACCCGAAACATGCAACGGTCAACCAAACAAAAGCCCACTGCCAAAATCCATAAGCACCGAAAGATCCATGTAGAAGAAGACTAGCACGGGGAGCAGGTGAAATGGTAAAGATAAAGTGAAGTATAATATCACGAGATTTTACTTTAAAATAGCGCCACGATTCCATTTCTACCATATGCCGCGTATCGTTGCGTGGTGGAAGTCTTTTGCTGTTTCGGTTGGCGACCTTCTCCGGTCAACCTTGGAAAACCTTCTAGTTGCCTCTGGGAATATTTTAAAATCAGATTTCAAAATGCATACACCGCGGGAGTACCAAATAGAATCTCCCTTCACCTTTGCAAACATATAAGGACCAAAATAATGAATCGATTGTCCTAGCTTCTAATTGAATGGGAACTAATGGAAGATGCATCTTCGGATTGTACTAATAGTAAGTCATTGCATGTTATTGTTGTTTGTTGTTTGCCCATGAATCACGAGTTATATCATCATTATTATCATCAATGCCTTATCATAAATATATTTGAGTTGGCTAGTTGAATTTTGTTCCCCCAATCTCTAATATATTTTTTATATAAATTTCAAGTTATAACTTTTTATCTATGGTGGGTAGGGGTGTCAAATGGGCCATGCTGTGTCGATGTGCTGTAAGACTTGGCCCAACACTGCCTATAATCAGTGCATGAGCCAAAAAATAATTTTAATTTTTTTTAAATTAGAGAACTTAGAGAGAGAGAGAGATAGAGAGAGAGAGAGAGAGGGTGGAGAAATGAGGGAGAAGAGGAGGTGTTTATAGCCTTTCAAATATTAAAATACCTAAAAGATTTTTTTTTTTCATTGGGAGGGGTAAAGGGTAAAAATACCCAATATACTCTCTCTCTTTTTTTTATTGCTGTATAACCATTTTACAAATTAGCTATGAGATAATAACACAAAATTTTCCGAGAAAATCAGAAAAAAAGTAAAATTATATGATTGGATCAACTCTAGCTTGGATTTTGCAGTGCACAACCAGAATGAGGGACCCACTATCTAACTATTTGTACTATCAGAATGTAGGCCCTGATTATGTTATCTTAAACATGTAAATAAGGGCCCACTTTTTGGCTGGTTTTGTTGTCTCACCATATTGTAATTTATTGTTTGCAGTTTTCTAAGTTTAAGGATGATATAATTCTCCATTTCAGTTTAATTTATGGCTAAAATGCAATTGATTATCAAAGTTTAAAATTATTTCACATCTACACATTGCAATTTAGAGGATAAAAAATAAAAACACTTAAATTAAAATAAAATAGATTATTAGATGTTTTGAACTACCGGTGGACTAGGCATTGGGTTTTCATGGTAGCCACCCTTGTCGGACTAAAAAAAAAAAGCTAGAAAAGCAAGTTAGGGAAGAAGAAATAAGCCCGTGCACCCATAAAAAAAGAAATCACCTTTTTTTTCATAGTTGTCAAATCCGTTTCAGCGTCATTATGATCGAGCCTCACGATAAAATATTTCAGTATTTTATTATTTCGGCATAATTTTCCGAAGTAACTCTTCATAATGAAAAAATTATATATATATATATATATTAAAAAGTAGAAAAATATAAATAAAATATAAATCATGTATGATATTGAGAGAACCAAAAAATTAATAAAATTTATGAAATATCTTGACCCTCACTCCTATATATGTGCAGTCATGATTTTAATTGTCGTGGGGGCGGTACACCGATCTATGTAACCCTAACCCCAAAATACGGAGAGGACGATTTCAACTGTGTTCCCGCGATATATGCCACGATTTCAACTATTACTTCATTTTAAATTATTCGGCTTTCATCAAATACATGTGTTACATACGAAAGCAATTCCAAATCGAATCGAAGAAGAATCCGTGACGACGCACTGGGTTTTTTCAAATCTCTCAGTATCGAAAGTCGAATACCCATCTCGTTTTTTCATCCGTAAGTGACCGAGCCTCTTCATTTCCGCATTGTTTTCCTTCAAAACCAGCAATTTCATGATTCATTCCGTTGGTTTGGATTAGATTTTCTATGGGTTTGAATGCGTCGAGGGTCATATTGATCCTCTTCCATGAAAGCCCAAACAGACAACTTTGAATTTTATACATTCATTTTCATTTGATTTGCTTCCAATAGTCATATTAGGCAATATGGTTGTGATCTTGCAGAGCTGATTTCAGATGTGGTATTGATGGATTTGGGGTAGATTGATTGGATGCTGCAAGATGAGGTAAATATTCTGATTTCCTGTTGGTGATGCTCTATTAGTAATATGAGCAATTGTGTTTTTATTTATTATTATTATTATTATTTATTTATTTTTGTGTTCTTGTTTATGATTCTCAACTTTTTTAAGAACCCCATTGTTCTTATGCCATGAATTCATGTTGTACTCATCATTATAGTATTATTTTGAAAAATGTGTGTATTTCTAACAATCATTCCAGAACTTTAATGTCTCTTCTCTTTCAGGGACTTCAATGTGAATATGAGTTACCAGACATTCCTGAAATTGACACTCAAATGGGATTGTGAAATAATGACATTTCATTACTGATATCCCAGGATACAAATTGGTTGTGACGTGAACAAATTTTGTCAAAAAATTGAACCCCAAAACACAATTTTTGGGGATGCAGACGTGTATATCAGTGTCCTTTTCTGCATAGATCCCAAATAGACTTGTTTACTTACTTTGTACACTCAAAGCTAAAACCGAATCCTTTTTTTACTCTTATTTCTCCAAAATAATTGTTTCTTTCTGCAAATGGAAGTACCTTCTAGGAAGAAACAAAGGCTTTGTTTACTTTTGGAAGCATAGAACTCCATCATAACCATCTTTATCTTCATGGTCCTCATCTTTAGAGTCTTATCTCTTATTTATTGTCATGGCATCTCTAAATACTTGTTCTAGGTGTTGCTCCATTACCTCATAAATTTTGATGCCTCGATTGTTTTCACAATCCTGAATATCTCCTATAACAAGGGTCCACAATTCTCTTTCTCCATTCTTCATGCATTCTTCTTCTACTCCAACTTTTTGTTGAATAATCCGGTTAACAAAGGGTCTAACACCCCCATCAGATGAATGTTTCTATCAGAAGAGATGTTGGTGACATGTGAGTGGGAGTGTCTACAGTTTACACAAACTTTGGAATGTGGAAATCCTCGTTATGTAGGTTTTTGTTTTTGTTTTCTTGTCTGGTTTCATGATGAGTTCTGGTCTTGGATGATCACCCGACACCCGTTGAGTGGAAAATAATGTCCCTTGATGCTGCTTTTGTGGTAGACTTGGCTCAAGATAGATTGGAAAGCCAACCCCAACATGGTTGGTACAAGGCTTTGACTGTGATGGTGATGAATCATTTATGGTGGATGGTTACCATAAAGTTATCTTATTCTCAGCACAAAATGGTATTCCTAGTTGCAAACAGTTAGCGTTAATGATGTAAAACACTATTTATATCTTAGTGTGCCCCAGTTTATGACCTCATTGATAACATGCCTTTTGATTTCTTTCTAATATATTTTCAGTTTTATATTTTCAGATATAAGTTCATAGGTTTGTCAAATTGTGGTATGGTAGCTAAAAAAAATTGTGTATGAAAGTTCAATTAATTAACGAATAATCAATAGAGGATGGTCTTGATGTATATTATTTTTCTTGATGATACTTTGGTATAAGAGTTGTTTTTTCTTAATCAGTTAAAAGATTCTGGGAGTGGGTAATTTTAATCAAGGCACAGGGAATGACAGCATGAGGTGCCCTGTATCTAACATCTCCTTTTAGTTGCTGCAATTGGGTTCATGTTAGCATGATCCATACCTTCATTTGGTGGTCTCCTTCAAGGAGGCCTAAAATCCTTTTGACTGGACAACCCAAAGTATAATATTTACTAATTCTTTCCATGTCAGGTTCCGATGGATGAGAAATCCAGGTCATGCTGATGTTATGTTGTTAGGCCTAGTCACCACAACCTCAATCATGGGACCTCTCACATTGCTTTACCTCATGATAATTGGCTTCAAACATATATTAATGCCTCTTACTGAAAAAAAGAGAGCTCATGTTTGGGTTTCTGGATTGGCAGTTGCAGGTGAGTTTTGGAACATATGCCCCTCTAAGAAGCTGATGATGGCTACTAGAAAACTTTGTTATGTTGTTGTTGTTGATGATGAGGAGGTTGAGAAGGATAAGGTAGGAGCAACAAATTATCAACCTCAGCCAAATACATCATTTTGGTACACACGATCAGTTCTGCAGAGTGTGTTGCAGCTGGTGGGATGCAAAGTGCACCACGCTTTCAAGGTATTCTCCTATTCTGTTACTCTAGTTCTGTGTGACTTGTAAGTGGGTCACACATTAGTGTCAGGCATTGACATGAAGAGCTAGGAAAAACCGACATGTCCGTGCAAATAAATACTATAGTAACTACACTGAAAATTGGTATTGCATAAATTCTAGTTTGTTAATGCATGGATGCGTTAACTCAAAATGCATTAAAACTAATAAATAAAAGGAAAATGTAGTTTTTTTTTCTTATTATCAGTATTGATGTGTCTGTCATATGTTGATATGTTAGAAATGGCAAGTTTTTAAACTGGATCTCCACTATCTCCATTCATTTATGGGACAATTTCAGGACTGTCCCTAAGTTTTTGGATAATTTCATAGAAGGGTTATACGAATTGAGAATGTCATTTAAGTCCAACACGTTTGGGAATTTGTTATAACTCGGTCCTTTTGGGCCAAATTGGTTGGCTGATGGTAACTTGAATGGTGAAATGACGAAAATGCCTTGTGTGAAGGTTAAAAACCAACCATTTTCTCCCTTTACTAACCTCATCATTTCCTTGTTCCCTTTTACCTTACACTCAATCCAAAGCCAAGATCCATTTATTTTCATTTGCATAAAACCTCCCATCTCCTCTAACCTTCTCAAATCAGTAGATATGACTGGAAGAAGTTGAAGGTGGTGATGAGTGTTGCCTCATTTCTTCTGTAATCAAGGTAGTTGGATTTGACGTACCACATGTAATACCCACCTTGGAGTTGGAGTGGCATAAGCCATGGATTTGGTCCCCACGTCTTGTGTTCGAAACCCACCCTAGATTTGCCTGGTGTGCGTTTGTGTGTGTTTAGCGGGCACCACCCGGGGCAATAGTCATGTTGGGTCAAAGATCTCAGGGATACCCACGTCATAAAAAAAAGAAGACCACATGTAAAATCAGTTTAGCACAATATGAATATCAGATGCAGATTAGTAATATGTACAGACATAACCCAACAATTTCATCACACAGGCATAACCTGACAATTTCATCACCAATCTAACATGAACTAATGATGGAAATGTGTGATTTTGCAAGTCAGAAAGAAAAATCAATTCCTTTAGTGCCTTTCTGTTCACAAACTTGACGATATCCACACCTGAGAATTGACCTTCAATTGAATAGTAATAATAACGAAATCATACCCATCATTCAAATAAGGCTACAAAGTGTGAAGATGAGAGAGAAGAGTGACATACATGTTGGAGAAATTTCATTTTCTTGTAATGTTCTCAATTCAAACACTCTTTTATGAGAAGGGAAGTACCTTTAGGTGGTTCTAAAGCAGGTGGTGATTGGCCCAACAACTGCACCACCATGGCCAATTGGCCATCAGGAGAGAGGTGGTTCAATAGCCACCCAAATAAAGAGTTCATTGCAAAGCTGAGGTGTTCATCCTTGGACAGACGATTAACTGATAGGAATTTCTCAAGAAAATCACTCTTCTTGTTAGAATTCCCACAATCTCTTTTTCTTTCTTCAACAATAGCTTTGACAGTGGAAGATATCAATGTCACTTGGGCTTGATCATTAATTCTTGTTAGGAATTTTCCATTTGTAAGTTCATGCTTTAACTATTTTAACCAAGAAATATGGAATCATACTTAAATTTCTGCTTCTTATATAATGTCATCTGGATTGCTATTTATTTGTTTCCTCTTTATTTTGCTTGGATTAGTCTTTCTTCCACCACACATTAGACTTTTGTTGTTAGTATATATGGCATGTTTTCATGATCCAGACAAATGAGATACAGCAATGGAGGAGGTAGGTCCTCAAAATATGTAAATCTTCGAGGAGTGTCATCCCTAAAACAGGTGCAAGTTGTTGTCTGAATGTCTGCCATGGTTTTGCTTTATTCCTTTTATGCGATCAAATTAGCCCTTTAGGAACATTAACTAAGACTGTTTGGTTTCTTGGCACTTTAGGAACTGAGAAGTATTTTTCCCCTTTTTGGGAATTTAACCCTTCGTGCCACATCAACATGTCTTGGTAGTAACAGGGTCATCTGAGATCCCAAAGAGAAAAACATAGATTAAGCTTTATGTCATGAGCTTTTTAAGGTTTTCTGAATGGAATTGGAATCATTGGGTTTTTGATCTTTTGTGCATTATATGACTAGAGCCCGTGGCACAGTGGAAGGTGCTCAATATTGCAACCTTGAGGTTGTGGGTTCAATTTTTACAAATAAATAAAATTATATGGAAGGTGAGATGAGCGATCTTTTTCAGGTGATGATGGAGGAGGGTTAAAATATTCATTTTATAAAAAAGATATGCGAATGTATATAGTATAAAATCTATCAACTAGGTATAAAACTATATATATATATATATATTTTTGCTTGAAGGTATAAAACTATATTACTAAGTGCCCTTAAAACAGGAACGGTGGAAGTGGTTTGCTTATGACTTCTTTACCTACCCCGTATTTAGCCAACATACTACAACCTGTTAAGACTTGTAGTATGCAAGAAAGTAAATGCAGCACCATCCCCCTTGACAATTATTAAAAAAAATGATAGCATATATAATACTGAATCTGAATCATAATCAAAGGCAAAAGTAGAATTTGTAGGAATTAGAATATTAGATACTTTCCAGTTGTGTAGTTTCTTCTGTTATGCATTTTTATCTGGATGATTCCATGATCCTTATTGTTGCTGACCATCTTGATATATTTCAGGTTAAAGATCCCAATGCTTAAAGTGCAACTTAATTAGAATAGTTGCATTTGAAGTTCTGATATGGTCTTTCATTTTTCTCTGTGCAGTCATTGAATCTTACATGGATGTATTTATTTTCATAATAGATCAGCAGAAGAGTCTTTGACGTTTTTGAGAGAGAAAATCTACAAATGAACATAGATTTTCAAGCGAAGGGAGCTTCAGTTGCTGCTGTGGATATGTTCTCTGACGCAAATGAACAGAATCTTGAGGCTTTAGAAAAGTCAAGAATGCAGTCATTTGAGAACATGAAAAAGGGCCTTTCAATAGAAAGTAACAATAGGCCATTCAATCTTTACAAAAAACAAGTTAGTGTAACTGTAAAAAGAAAGAGATTATTGGATGTTATTTGTGCTTCTCTTCAAGAGTATCGATATGTGGGGCCTAGTCAACGTGCTGACATCAATCTGGCCTGCAGGTATTTTTTTCATTTTGGCAAAACATTCTTGTTCTACTCTTCTAGTGCTTACAATAGATTAGTCACATATGAGTAGTTTGCAATCATCCTGAACACTGACTTTCCTTTTTCTTTCAATAGACTTCGTGAAAGGAAGGAATCAGTTACTGTTTTGCTTTGTGGTACCAGTGGATGTGGCAAGTCAACTCTTTCTTCTTTACTGGTACTTCTTTTGTCCTCCTTATCAGTTTGGAACAATGCTTTGTGTGTGTCTAGAATATTTTAATGGTCTTCATGCACATGCTACTAAATGAAGTTGTACTAGCCTCATTCATCTTTTTCTATTATTTTTCTGTAGGAATTATGGATGTTTAATCTAACGACATGCATAGCATCCTCAGGTCTTTTTTTCACTTTTTTTTGTCTCTACATGTGGATTCAGCGATCCATATTCCATAGCATCGATTTTATGAACTCTTTATGTAAAGACAGTGGCCCAACCTACGCTACCCAGATCTTAAAAACAAAGAAACTCTACCATATTGTATAAGGTGCTTCATGTTTATGGGTAAATTATGCCTCCTGCCATATCTAGGCACGTCCTGGCCAAATCCATGCTTTATCTGACATCATATGCTCCAAAAGTAACCCAATTTAGAGCATCTAGGTTGATCTTTTTATGTGATGGACTATTATAGTTCTTCCTTAATCTTCTCTTTGGTGGTTGTTTATCAAAGTTTAGAATTCTGTTGTCGTGGATAATTTTACTAAGTTTTATCCATGTTGGGCCCCATCTGATCAATGGTCTGGTTCAACAAATCATGTTGCCATTCTTAAATATACAGGCCTTAGGCTATGACGATTGATTCCTATATGATGACAAGAGCCCATATCACATTTGGAAGGTGCTTAGCGTCACAACCACAAGGTTGCCGTTTCGATTCAAGTTACCGTCTTTCCTCAACATCCCCACCACCCACAAAAAAAAAAGGGAAGAAAGAAAGATAACAAAAAAGAAAAAAGAGCACTGGACCTCTTCTTTTCTTGAAATCTATTGTATATAAGTGTATGTGGTCTTGTATTTATCTTATTCATTTTTTTTCTCAAAAAAATGTATCACCCCATATCTGTATTCTGTAGTAATCAGATATTCTTCTTCTTTTTTTAATGAATACATACGTAGTTAACTATTCACATCATCCTATTCCCTTGATTTCAGCCCATAAAGTTCAACGGTATTAATTAAAAACATCAAACTTTTATACTCATTTGAAAGATCCAGGTGGAACCGTCCCAGATATGAAGTTTCAAGTCAATCCAATGTTGCTAACCCCTTGATCAGTGGCCCACAAGTTTAATACTTTTATCCTAAAAAAGTATATTTTAATGATATTGAGGGTAATGGATCTCATGCTTTCTCATAAGTTTCAACCTACACTCCCAATGACAGTACGGGTGTGTTTGGTAGCGAGGCTCTTTTTCATCGCACACCTAAAGCAAAACAATTGGAGTTTGGTTAATGTCATGAAAATAAATTTCTGAAAGTTTGTGACATGTTTGAACTTTGACTTGAAAATTCAGCATTTTAGAAGACAACCTTCAGTCATAATAGCCTATTTAACTTAAATGTCACTGATTTATCCAAAAACTTCAAGTGCCTCTATTGATGATGTATTGATATTTACATTTGGTATCTTATGCTCATGGAAAATGGTTAATTAGATTTAGAAGATTTGTTATTTTGCAAGAGGGTAATTTTTGTTTTTACCCCTATTTCCTTTGAGGGTAATCAGGAGGCTTATCAGTTACCGAAGGGTGGGGCTAATTGAGATGGTTTGTTGTATAATGTGTCATGCTTTTGCTTTGCTTCTCTTCTAATTTATAACTAAAGGTATTTTTAACTTTAAAAAAAAAAAAAAAAAAAAGAAGAAGAAAAAGTCAGTATCTCATTCTATTCTATTTCAATGCGTAGGCCAGCAGGCTTGGAATTACAACTGTTGTCTCTACTGATTCAATCCGTCATATGATGAGGAGTTTTGTTGATGAGAAGGATAATCCATTATTGTGGGCATCTACTTATCATGCGGGAGAATTCCTTGATCCTGCTTCTGTGGCTGAGGCAAAAAGAAAAAAGAAAGATAAAAGAGTATCTTCTGCACCTGTAAATACTGGTACTGAAGAATCAGGAGCATCACAAATGAGAACTGATGTCACAGCTAATTGTAGCTCCCTGGGGGTGAGTCCAACTGACAAACAGAACACAAACATTAATGTTTCTGAGCAAGTAGGGTCCAAGGTCCTGGCCATTGAGGGCTACAAAGCACAGAGTGAAATGGTTATTGACAGTCTTGACAGGCTAATAACAGCATGGGAGGGTCGCAAGGAATCAGTGGTGGTTGAGGGTGTGCATTTGAGCCTCAATTTTGTGGTAATAGGTTTTTATCCATATATGTGTTCTGCAATACTAATGACAAATTGACTTGAATCGACAATATGCCTTGACAAGAGGTAAGCCTCAGTGCATATTTTACCAACCCGTATCCATTTTTTTAATCCTATTAGACTTTTGCTACTACCACTAGTTGTGAATTGTGATTCACGTGGACAAAATATGCACTGTGCCTACTCTTCTTTTCAAGGTAACCCCCGTGATATTGAACCATATCAATCTTGGTGATATTTACTGTTGGGAATTGGGATTGGAGTGATTTTCATTGCGTCAAGATAAATTTTGAGATCATTGCATGTATGTTACCTTAAAACTATAGTGAATATCACTTTGATCTAAATGAGATGTGAGGTAACAATGCAAACAAAATTACTATAAACTAAGGACATCACTTGAGAAGAAGTAGGCCCCACTTCCTAATTTTGTTGAATGCACCATGATATTGTGCATCTGGGCTCTCTGTCTCTCTTGGGGAGGGAGAGAGATTCCCAATATGTTAATTATGGATTTACGCCAATCATGAGGGTTGGGTGAATTGAAAGGAGTTGATGTGGATTAGGGGTGGTCCATATAACATTTCAAACTGATGATCTTAATCCTATATTTTTTTAGCCTCAAAGTTTCGTGGTTTTCTAGTCTGGTGGTGGTGGGGATGGACTGCACATCTAATGTACAATATGGGCCCTTAGTGTTTCAGAAAATAAATTTAATTAGTGTTTTAATAGCATTTTTCTTCAATCAATGGCTAATGTAACTTTCAGAGAAGAGCTGAAGCCTGAGGCACACTATATAGACAGGGTGGGTCTAGAACTTGAATGTTTTGATCTTGAGAAGGAGGACCCCTCTTGCATCCATTTGACTTGACCTTGACCACACTGTTTGGTCAACCTTACCAATCACTCCCCTTTTAGTTTTTCCATCATGCCGTGTATGGAAAATGATATCATTAAAAACAAGTATGGAAAATGATACAACAACAGCCAACTGTATGTGCATTCTTCTTCTGTGCCCCACCTATCATCAATCTACCTAGGACCTTCTGAGCTTGAAGATTTGTTAGGTGATCACATCTAGGATGGCGTTCTATAGCTCAATGGTTTGCATTACCAAGAATGAGCCCAGTTACACAGAGGTGCATCAATATTCAAGACACACTATACATGTATTCATGCACCATCTTCCTCTCTTTTAACGTAGTTAATGGATTATTGTTAGGATGAGTTAGCCTGGCTTACATTATCAGGATTTCATCAGTGAAGTTTCAATTTTTAACTTTTGGATACTTGTAGATGTTTCATAATTTCTCCCTTTCTTTTCTTTGAATGGTGGACGTGCTTGTAGATGTTTCATAATTTCTCCCTTTTCTTTTCTTTGAATGGTGGACGTGCTTGTAGATGTTTCATAATTTCTCCCTTTTCTTTTCTTTGAATGGTAGACGTGTCATAATTTCTTCATGTTGCCTACTTGCCTTTGATTCCATTCTAGATGGGTCTTACGAAGAAGCATCCATCCATTATCCCCTTCCTCATATACATAGCAGATGAAGAAAAGCATTTGGAACGATTTGCTATTCGTGCCAAGTATATGACCCTAGATCCATCAAAAAATAAGTATGTTAAGTACATCAAGAACATACGCACCATACAAGACTTCTTATGCAAAAGGGCCGACAAGCATTTGGTTCCAAAAGTGAACAACACGAATGTTGATCGGAGTGTAGCTTCAATACATTCAACCATATTTAGCTGCTTGAGGAAGCGCCAGACAGGGTTAAACTTATACGACATGACCACAAACACCGTTAAAGCTATACATGAAGAATACTGCAAGCAATGTGACACAAATTCAATCAGCTCAAAGGGGATGTTTCGGATGATCCAAAGGCAGGGGTCAGTTCGCCGTTACATGGCTATTGTCAACTCAGATGGTTCTGTTACCAAAGCATGGCCGTTCTCAACTGTAGAGAAAGATGGTGAGCTCAGTGCATCCAACAGTGGTCAGAGTGCAGTTGGAAGTCCAATCTATGGGCCACTCTTTGTTCATGATGCTGAGCCTGTTAATGTTCAATTTGGTAATTTTGGTATTGGTTCTTGGCCAAATGGAGCAGAAGGAACAAGTTTCACAAGTAGCGCAAATGGTTCAAGAGTGGATGTAGATGAGGAGGCAATGCGACATACTTCTTCCTCAAGTTCACCATTGCACCCCGATGGGCATGCAAAGGAGGTAATTGATAATTATTATTATTATTATTGTTATTCATCTAATGGAGAATTGGCACAAATTCTTCATGATAAACGTAATGGGCTGCACCACATGCAGTAATGAGCCTATAAGTTACTATTTTCATGATCAACATGATCTTATATTTTATAGTAATGGTTATTGCAATTAAGGAATTCTTAAAAATTGTAGGATGATGCTGTTTTATAGTTCATGTCACAAAATGAACATAACATATTTCCTAGTTTTCTAGTTAGAGAATTTTCCATTATGTTGTTGTTATTGTTATATTACAGTCATTTGTAACTGGAAAATTAGTGGAAAAGCCTATTATGGAGCATTGCATATTAACACAATATGGTCTTTAAAAGAGCGTACAAAATTTTGAACGAGACAAAACAAAATGAGGACAACAATTTCGATTTTATAAAGGGAAATATTCATGTGCATCTATCCCTCACCACATTATGGTGAGGGACAACATAGTTGTGACACTTTATGATTCATCCAAATTATCCACACACATGAAACCCCTTAAACTACAATGGATCAATTGAGTTTTCATTAATCCGATTGGATTGGACCGTTGGATTGAGGGTTAAAATTTTCCTTTAATATAAAATCATTAAATTTGTGGGTCATGGATGAAGGGGTTAGAGACTTGGGATTGACCTCAAACTTGATATATGGTCTCATCTCATATGACTCTTTCCATCCCCCTCAAGTCCCATGATCAATGGGGCCCTAAGTAGGCCCCACGGAGTTTGTCCCTCACCATATGTTGAGGGAAGGATGCACAAGAACATTGCCCTTTTATAAATGTTAGAAGTTAACAAAATATGAAATTTCATATAAATCCTTCTTTTTTTTTTTAATAGAAAACCTGAATTGATGCATGGGCTTAATCAGTGCAGATTGTCTGAATTTATTTATTTATTTATATTGGAGATTGACAGAATTTTACAAATACACACACATACATATATCGAGGAAAATATTATCTGCACACGTGCTTCTGCAGGAGCATGGATCTGGGCTGTCACCAAAGGTGTCCTCCTCCACCAATGAACACACAAACACAAACCCTCAATTTCACTGGGTCCCACGTGACAATTGACATGGATGTGCAAAGTGTAGGAGCGCAAGTTAAAATTATCCTATATATTGAATGGCAATTACTTACGGCAAAAGAGCTAAAGAACACACAGATTGACCGGATCTACACTCAGAAGTCTTTCCATCACATCCCATAATAACAAAATAAAACTAACATCAGAAAACACTTATCTCAATTGGTTGATCATAATTAATCAAAATGGGAAATTTTAATCTCTGATTCCCTTTACCTTTTGATATTCTTTTCGAACTTCCCCTTCTCAAATCCCTTAACAAAACTACACATATCATCTTTGGTTTTACCAAACAAAACTCCCAAAAAAATTCTAACTTAAAAAATTTGCTCCTCCCACCCACTAGTTATGACCACAATTCTCTCTGTGTTTACCACTATCCTCACTCTCACCATCTTCCTGATTATAATCAATATTGGCCTCATCAATACCATGCAAGCCATTCATTTTCTATTATGATCTTCATTTTCTCCATTCCCTCTTACGAAATTCATTCCTAATTGTTCAGTTCATAATTTCATATGCTTAGTTTAAAGATTAGATTCTTTCAGAATTTCGAGAGTAGTATTATATTAGAAATCTCAAGAGTAATAATACTATTTCAGACGCATCACGTTTAAAAGACTTGAATCTCATTGTCTGTTTCTATTCTAATCATATATGGACATGGCAGTGCTTGTGCTTTTGGAAAGTTGGACCTCCAATGGGTTTACATTTGTCCACCCTTACATCATCATATGGCGTTTTGTTCCATTATTTGTCACCCCTCCAAGTCCCACTGCCCTCATACTCTAGAGCCCTCTTCAAGGTTCCATCCACATTAAACTAATTCTTACTTCATTGTTGCTTTGTGTTTACCAGTGTGGTCTCCTACCCGTGGGAAAGCCTTTGTTGGTAGTACCGGTTACATGTTTGGGTACATGCGCTATGGCAAATAGTGCAAGTGCAACCCCTTCTCATGCTCCATCACCATGGGTGAAGGATGCCACTCACTCAGCATGGTCAATTCCATCACCTTTGTAATGAATTGAAGTACTGTTTCTAATATTGAGGTTCTTGTTTCAATTTAAAGACCTTAACGGAGAAATCCTAGGTGCTCATGTGAGGCCTTCAACAACAACAATAGCAGCAGTGACAGCACCAGCAACAACTTGGGAATTCTATTGATTATGACTAACGCGGCCACAGTAGAGAGTTGGGTCAAAGAAAGTGTAAATGGAAATTGGTTCTCAGTGTTTAAAATTACATACTAAATAGTAAAAATATGAGGCTGATCCCAAATAGTTGGGATAAGGTAATGAGGATGATGACAACCCCACCAATGATGATAATAAACTCAGCCTTATCCCACTGACCTTAGGTTGGCATGGTGATGATGCAAAATGTCATGTAGAAAATGATGCAGGGTATCATATATATATATATATATATGGGATATATTCAAGTGAGAGCTAGTTCTCACCGTGCTTCCATGAGAACTATTGGTGGGGCCCATCTAGCAACCAATCCAAACCGTGCACAAACAAGGACCCCCCTGAATTACATCGGATCCATGGGATTTTAGATCCCGAATGGACTAGACCATTGGATTGACTATTCACCCATTTTGGACAATCGAAACTTGTGGGTCGTTGATCAAGGGGTTAGGATGATCAGATGGGGCCCATTTTTTGTTTATGGGTAGCCCCAACCAGATCTTTCAGTCTCCCCAGCTTCATCCCATGTGGGCCCTACAGTGAGGTGTTCTTGGAGAGGTCCATGCGCACCGTATGCATAGAATCACTACTGTGTGTGTTATGTATGTACGTGTGTATGTATGTATGCATGAATATGCTTGAGGGAGTACTACATTATCCATTCAACTGATGCATGAGAGTTATATAGTAAGCCATATGGTCCAAATGCAAGCCAGCTCTCAGACTTGAGCACCGGGACCTTTTTGGAAAGCCTAGCCCCTGGGCGACGTCAGGTGTCTGCTCCAAATCAGAAAAACTCCACTTTTGACAGAAAAGATTCATTGTGACATCAATGTGCAAGTCAGAAATCAAATTAGGTGGACATTTTATCAACCATCCATCCAAAATTAGTATTGGCGATTAGCATTTAGGATAAATAATGGTCTGTTGGAGAAAAGGCTGAATAATACTAGCCCACCTATTTTTCTGTTTCTATTTTCTACACTGCCCCAATTGCATAGTGGTATACAGAATCATCTACTTAACCATAACTCCAACTGCAATATATGCAATATTTGGTTTTAGCCTTTTCATATCCTAAACTCTTAATCAATTCCAATTTCTTTGCTTTGTCTATCCATGCTTTACTCTTATTCGATTGTTGTTCTATGTCAGCTCAATGAAGCAGTGTCAGCATCAGAAAGTGACGAGGAGCCTCTTCAGGATGAAGATGATGATTCAAGCATAGCAACTAATGAGTTCGAAGATGAGGTAGAAAACAAACCATGTAGACTAGAATACCACATGAAAACATTAGATTACCTCTGCTCATGCTAGTTATTGTTTCATGTCCACTAAACTTTAGTTATATTTTCCATTTGCTAAGGGTCTATCTGAATCTACAATTTTCTTAGATTGTGATAATTAAGTTGGTACAAAGTGGGCATGGTTGCTTCTAGATACTATTGCATTTATTTTTCTATCAAGGACAACCTTTGATAAAAGAAATTGCAATATTGAGATTGACATTTCTACTAAATAGAGTGCCACTAAACTGACTTTGGGCATGTTTTGTCACTTTGTTGTTGTAACTTTATATGGTAACTGTTTATATTCAACACCTGCACTTTGAGTTCATTTGATACAGGGATAGGTCAATCATCCAATGCGACATGCATTAATCAAAACCACTCTTTGTGCAAAATAATGTCCATTGCCAATCCTAATTGTCAAATCAGTGGCCTGCAAAATGGGTGGTCCAGATCATCTGCTACAAAAAAGGTTCATGCAACAATCTAAACCTTTCATCTGAGGGACTTCATTTGGATGGGTTCTCTGAATAATCACTCATTTAACAATAGAGGGTCCTAAAAGATATGGGGTAATTACTTAACAAGGCTATTCCTTGGATGAACAGGGGATGATTTTCATATGATGGACCCATCAAAAGTTGAACCAGATGGACAGTATGACCTACCTATCAATAATTTTGACTGCCCATATCTATACCATACAACTCATGAACCATCATACAGTAGAAGGAAAAAAAGTTGGGTGGGAGCATTTTTCCCTTTATTATTGTGACTTGAGCTGCCTTAACATATCAAGGGTTCTAATAAAGTTTTATTGTTGTTGGTTTTATTTTTCGCTTAGTTGGGAGGTTCAGTTGCTGAGTCATCTAGATCAGATGAAGAGTATGATGAGGCAGATCAAATGGAGGATGGAAAATCATGTGATGATGATTTAACTACAAGGAAAGAAGAGTCGGACCTTTATACCAATCATAGTGGTTGTTGTCATGGAGAGGGTAAGGCATGTAAACGTTGCCAAAGAACTCTATCCATGAGACACTCAAGAAAATTGAGTCGGGATAGCCGGTCAGTTAGACGTGTCCGTAGTCTTCCTCTTCAAAGAAAAAACTCCCACAAGAGTAAGACTTTGGTCTAGCCTGACATAATAAAACACTGC
Organism: Persea americana; assembly: GCA_029852735.1. Taxonomy (NCBI): domain Eukaryota; kingdom Viridiplantae; phylum Streptophyta; class Magnoliopsida; order Laurales; family Lauraceae; genus Persea; species Persea americana. The sequence continues at coordinate 13,647,914 of CM056809.1, forward strand.
ATCTGCTGGTAAGTTTGTATCTCAGTAAAATTTTCACTTTGTTGTTCCTCTTTTTTGGCAATATATTTGTGCTTTGTTTATATGAATTATGTATCATGGTCAGAACAATGCACCCAGCTATTCGGGCTTTGCATGTGTTTGCTGGCCCTTTTTGTCATCTTGGAATCCAGTGAAATTATGCTTCTGTCCATTTTTAAAGCCTTTTATAGCATTACTAAAAATTATTTCTAATCATGATTTGGGTGGGATTATGTTGTATTCATTTACCCATCAAACTCGCTTCGTGCGACCAAGTTCCTTAGTATCAGAGACTTGCTCGTCTCAACACAGCTCGTTGACCCATGTCCACTCAACCATGTCCCATCTTCAATTTCAGTTGCTAACCAAGTTGTGTCCGTTCGGCAGAAGGTTCCATTGTGAACCTGTATGTTTGAGATCTAGGCACATTCATTCAGCAGTTATATCATGTAACCATGGGGACTGCGATTGTCAGGTCAGGCTGGGGCTACCCCTGAAAATAACAGGTATGCATCCAACTCGAATCTGATCTGTTTGATTAGTCAGATTGAAAGTGTCAACCTAATGTTTGCAAGGTGTTATTCTTAACTAGTAGCTAATGCAGAAATGCATATTACAAATCAGATTCATGACTGGTCAACAAGTAAATACCACCAAGTCTTACATTGCACATAAATACCATCATACTACACAAAAACATTACAGATTGTTCAATAGTTTTTTTCTTCCGTTTTTACTACTATTATTGGGGGCTGCACTGGTGGCAATGGGGATTTATTTATTGGAAGTATTGTGTTGGCTCCAGTGTGAAATGTGTGGTGTATGTATCTGTCCATGAATGATGCCGACATGTCTCTGCCCCAACTATTATTGATGATTGGGATGCTGCAATCCTTTGCCTCTTTCTCTGGTTCATGACAAGTTTTGGGCTCAATTGGCTTTGTAAAATTTTGGCATGGGTTTAAGTTTCACTGACAAAAAATGCTGCTGGTGTAGGAGAAGGCCCACCCAAAACTGGCTCTTGAAAATTAGGGTTGGACCCAACTGGCTCGGTTGAGATTTGCTCGTCCTGCACAATCAATCATCCATTAAGGAAAAATAAAAAAAACTTTGAAGTCATACTACATAAAAAAGAAAATGATGGTAAAGTTTTCCAAATTTAGGCGAGAATAAAAACTTATAGGGCTGTTTGTTTGCTCTAGAATATATAGGAATTTGATGTGATCAATATCAATCATAAATTACCGCAATTGCACGGGTGTTTAGATGAGACAGTGGCAAGAAAGGGTCGAACCCACAAGGAGCTAATTAAATAAACTTTTAGATTAAGAAAACTAATTAACTACAATCAAGGAAAGTTTTGAGTATTTAGATATAAAATCAAGCAACTAATTTAGAAAGATGAAAAACTACAAATTAATGAAAATTATTAGAGCATAGGAATTCAATAAGCATCCGCAAATTATTTATCAAGTAATCCTAATTTGTTCCAATTTTTACTTCAAATCAAAGACAAATTAATGTTTTTAATTTCGAAAATCTAACTTTTAAAATCCCTTTTCAATCATAAAAATTCAAGACTCAAGACTTCCTTCATCTCATAAAAGAATAAAAATAATTTAAGAACTAGCTATTAAAAGTAAGCATAAACCATCAAAAGATCTAAATCCTAAGCATGGCCTATCAAACCTAAGCATGAATAGTCAAAAACCAATTTTTATTTTCAGAAATCAAGAATGGATATTTGCCTAGGGCACGAAGACAAGCCTATTAATCATTAAACACATAATCATGGAACACAAATTAGAATTATTAAATAAAAAAAAAAGTTACTTATCTTCATCTATAGCTCTAATCAAGAAAATTAGCCCGCCATTGCAAATAATGCTTCTTGATTTATCATTAAAAATTACATCTTTACAACTTCTCTTTCACAAAAATTCTCCTTCAAAATAAATCCTTGGACATGGCCCAAGGCTACCAAAATAAAATAAATAAAGAAAATACTAATGGAAAACAAGAAAGGAAGAAAAGAAAGAAGGGAATTGGAGAGAGGGCTGGATGTGAGATGCCTCCATCCCCTTTTGGGTTGGTTTTATAGATGTTGATGTCTCATTTTTAGAAAAGAATCTCCTCTCTTTTAGGACTTGTTTCCTTATTTGGAGAGATTTCTTGCTTAGGACTCAAGTTAGTCTTCACACTTTGAAAGAGTTTGAATTGGAGATGATTTGCTACTAAGTGCGGTCTCTTGGGCTCCAAGTCTTGCCAAATTTAACTTCTCAAACATCTCTCATGTTCGCCAATTTTCAAAACTTCTTGTAATTCCCGCATAGAATTATAACAGGTAACTTTCCGAGGTCATATCTCCCTCAATATAGCTCCGATTTATGCAATCTTGAGCTCCACGGATATTTACTCGAAAAGAGCTTTCCAACGATAGGTAGATTACACCAATCCAATATTGGGTTTGAGAGTTATGGCTTATGCAATTAAGGAAACTTCTATGTTTGGCATGCTATGGGATGTGTGGGACCCATGTTGGACGTCTAAGGCATACTTGGACTCTTTCTTTGCTTGTTTGTTTGATTCTCTTTCCATCTTTGAGATTTTCCAATCTTTCCAACTCCACCAAGATGTTAAGATATGTAGGCCCACCATGAAGCGTGTCCCGCATTTGATTTCTCTTAAATTTCACCAATGCAGGTCCCACTCTTGATTTATCCTACAAAAAAAATAAAAATAAATGATGTCAATAATAATCAAGTGTGAGGAATTTAGATGGACTATGCATGGGACCCTACATGCCTACTTAATGCACCAAAAATACTCAACTCTCCAAAAATAGCACATGGAGTCAAAATTAGAAGGTATGCGTTAGTGAAGCCAAAAGAACTAATTTTTGGGTGATGAATGAAATGAAAATCCATAATTTCACAAAAGTCATGCAATGTAATGAATTTTAACTAAATTTGGCTAAGATTCCAACTTCAATGTTCAAATGCATGAAATCATGAAATTAAGTGTAATTCTATGCAATTAACCTAATTAAGCCCACAAATGCATATGAAATGATGAATGAAAACTACAGAATTGAGCTCAAACAAACGTCCATATAAATAATTGTTAAATTGTGGGACCTATATAAAGATAATATGAACCATGCAAAATGAATCACAACCCCTCCATGATATATTTTCAATTTTTAATGAGTTGGTTCCACCATCCAATTGAGCGCATGAAGGAAATGTAATTGGGTGCTAATGTGGCTAGACTTATGCTTGGTTGAATTAATCAAAGATTTAATTTCTTATAAGTCAGCAACTTATTTACTTTCTGTGAAGGGCAATTTTTTAATAAAAAATAATTATTTTTCAGAAGTTATCACTCAATAATTTGTTTATTTTAATTATTCAAAAAACAATATTTTTTTTATTTTACCACTCTTTAAGTTATCCAAACGAGGCGCAAAAGCTGATTCAATTTCCTTAAGCACACCCATCCAAATATCTTTTGTTTTATTTCACTAAAAAGTCAACTCCACTTTCAAACCACCATTAGTACGGCGATCTTTAACTATTCTTCACCATACAAGTAAATTTACCCAACAACCCGAAAGATTCAAAGAGAACTTTATGAAAATTTGTCATATAAATAATTCAATTAGCCTTTTTTTTTTTATTAATTTGGGCTTACTTGCTTTCCAATGTGAGACCCAAAATTATTCATAAGAAAATGACCCAATTTATACATTATTTTACACATCATTGATGAAGTATGTATGAATGAATGAGCGCAAAACGAACATATGTATGCATAAGCGTTAAACATGTGTACATTTACAGAAGTAAATGGTGCAAACAAAGACCCTTTAAAATGATCATATTTGATGTTATTCAGTTTATTATTGAATTCAATTCCATGGAATCTTCAGAGGTCTAAGAAAGATAGATAGAGGGCCCAGGCCGGCCGGCCGTATATTACAATACAATGCGGGCCCATGCGGGCTCGACTCGTTGACCACTGTCGCTTGGCCACGTGGCAATAGATAGCTAGATAGAGGGCTCAGGTACGGACAGCAGGGTGTTTGGTGTAAGAAATTCAGTTAAAAATTATAGAATAGAAATTTAAAAGGTTTTTTTTACACATGATAGATCCAAATGTGACTATAGGTCTGTTCCAAGTGAGAATTGAGAACTTTTCAATCTATAGGGGTAGGATTTGATTTTATGGCTCAGATGAAATATGGTGGGGGTCCGAAATTACAAGATTGGATTTGGAGGGATTATCAGTCGTTAGGGGTGGTCATAGGCCAGAGCAACCCAAGCCCATCCTGAATTGGACTGTAGCTTTTTGCCTGTAGGCTGGATCTGACCATTTTTTATGAAGCTCTATGATGATGATGACGGCAACGACAATGATGAGTTGGACAGAATGAACCCGGGCCTATATATATGCCTGAGCTGGAGCCAGACAAATTCAGCACAAAAGGATGTACTTTATATTTTGCAAATGGACTGGGCCTGACTTTTAATTGCGAAAAGTACACTCGAATACTTCACAAGCTGGACTGAAACGAGTCTTGGCCCAACCCAACCCATTCCATGGACTCCTCACTTTGCATGCTTATCGCATTATTGTCTATCAAGATTTCTCATAAATTCAGGCATCCAATATGATCCTCAGAATACTCGAATAAGATGGAAGGTGTTGACATTTGATGAGCACCACGTCAACATTTGGAGCATCTCGACTCCATATTTGGACAGCTGTGCCTCTTTGAACCCCTTATCTGTATGGTGATGTCAGGACATTGGATCCTCCAACGAGGACCATAAAAATCAGTGGGCTCTATCTATCTTTAAAACCTAAACCGCTCAAAAAATGTTACTGACTACTGAGCCCCAGTTTGGCTTCTAAAACATTGGCAACAAGGGCCCCCCGAAACATACATTTGCATGATTTGCCCTAGGATTGAAAGGTTTCCATTACATGCTTAATGCAAATGTACAACAACATACTAACCCACTGCTGCCCTCTTCCTTTTAAATTGGCATTCAAACCTAATTTGAAACCATTTGCTGTTAGCCGGTTAAAGGTAAAAATAGGTTTGAGGCTATTAAATCAAGGGCGGGTAGGATAATCTGATAGAGCTGATTTTTAATTTAAAGGAAAAGAATGAAAAAAGGTGGTCGTATAGGCAAAGGCCACTGCAGTCAGGCATTCTTCCATGCATGGGCCATAGTAAGATCTTTATATCAAATGCTTGGATCAAATGTCGGGACCTCTACAGAACATGCACCTTCCTAATATATTATAACTAATTCCTTTCACACAAGTCCTAAAAGGGGTTAGTTTGAATGTGGAAAAAACCTTCTATAGTACAAATTTCACCAGTGGATAGTTTTCTTCACTGTTTCTCATGCAAAAAGGATTCCGGAGAGTCGAGGGGTGTCACCTAAACATAGAAATAAAATGCTTGGTCTGTTCACTATCATTTGCCGAAATTCAAATTTCAGACATTTGGGTTTATAACTTTATGTATGGTAGTATTATTATTTTCGACGGTGAAATAACTGAATAGCAACAAAATAGAAACGAGCGAGTCAACACATCAGAAAATGCTTGTTGCCCATTGGTGTCACTGCAATTGTCTCTTGTTTCAGGTTCAACAAATAAAATATACAAAACAAGCAACCAAGACTAGACTCTTGCCCAAATGTAACTACATCCCCACAATCAAAATTAATTGGGCATCCAAAATGCAAACATTTTAACAACCAATATGAACCAGCAACTTCAAAACTCAGACTAAGATCAACTTGGCAAGAGGTCTATAAATTTAATGAAGAAAGATCTTACAAACCATCACAGCTCGAGTACATGTTTCATGAACACATACAAACTCACATGCATATTGTACGAGTGCCTTCCCTTCCAAGGGAGCTTTCAAAACACTTCAGCCATTTTACTTGCAAGAACACGCTCGCGTCTCTCAATGTATTTGTAAGGGAACCAACCTGCTTTCCCTTTGCATTCACCTTCAGCCCAACCATTATTGGACACCTAGTACAATAGAGATTGAAGGATGATAAGACAGGAAGCATAACAAGATCGTAGTATTTCAATTTTGCATAAGCACAAACTGAATTGAACAAAACCATATCAATCAAACAAAAGCCAAAAATCAGGCCAGGCCCCACTGGGGGTGCAACTTGGGCAAAACTGATGATTGGGTTCAGGCCAACCCAAGCAACAATCAGAAATCTTGAGGGGACAACTTTTTTTATTTATCAGTACAGTAAATTATATTGAGAAGAAAAAAAAACGATCGCAACAAAGACAACACACTCTATCACATACATAGGGCAGACAATGGTATGAAATAAATATACCGAAGATACAAAAAGGTTACACCTGTAAGCAGACAAATAAGAAACCTTTCCCACCCCTCATCTTGCCAAACAGGGGCGGACCTAAGTTGTTGACCGCCCCAGGTTGGAAATGAAATTCTCTTAGAATTTAATGGGACCTTGGATCAAGGGCGGACATACGTTGGAGCGATCCGGCACGATTGCCCCAGGTCGGATTTCAAATGCCCATAGAGTTGAATGAGGCCTTCGAGAATGCACCACATGTCTAAACTTGTCACTCTGTATATGTCTAAAGATAGCCCCACATATGTAAAGCTTCGTTGGTAAAAAAAAATACATTGTGGCAATACAACGCTCCCTCCTCTTCCACCTCTTCTTTCGAAACCTCTTCGAGCCGATTGTCAATCGAGCTCGTCATTGCCAATCCCTATGTACCGTGTAGGCTGCCGCATCTTCATCTGCCAAACCTATCTTAATCTCCAAATCCTAATCCCAAACCCTGAATTCCCAAACCCTAATCCAAACCCTAAGCCCTAAACCACCAAACCTGAGCATATCTACAAATCCAAAGATGACCAAATCCATTCGCGTTATCATGTCTTCTTAACCCCACGATGAATTCCACTCCCATCATCCAAAGGTTGGAGGCTTTGAGAAAGTGAAAAGGAAAAGTGTGAGTGTCCTCAAAATATTGTTGTATTAAGTCTTTTCTCACACACCCACTCACGTTGAATTTCCAGTGATCTCCATTGGGCATTGATTCTGACATAAATTTAGTGAAACATTATAATGTGCATTTGAGTATCTAAAATCAAGGTTAGAATCATTTTTTTATCCATCTAATGCTTTTTGGTAAATCTGATTAAACATCCTAACCTCTTCATTGCCCAATCTTCAATAACTGCCATGCATTTAGTTGAGTTCCATGAGTTGGACATTTTCTAAAGAAAAACGTTTAGGTGCTATTTGGTAATGTGAAAAATTCTAACAATTATTTTTTTTCAAATGTTTAGTCTAGCAAAATTTTAGCCCCACCCAAACAAAATTCCTGGGTCCGCCACTATTGCCAAAGCATCTGCACAACTATTAGCCACCCTCCCTACATGCTGAAACTTAATACTAACTTCAACGAGATAGAGTTGATCTCATTGAAGTAGAAGTGAAACCTCCAAGGCCTCTTGGCAAAAGAAGACACCCAAGAAACACAACCCAACTACAACCTCACCTAGCCCAACCCTAGGCATTATTGCTCAACTGAGTTGGGCAGTCCCAACCGGAACCCAATTTAAAGACCCAATCTGACTTAACAACAGCCCGAGCTCAAACATGGTTGAAGATATGATATCTGAACTTTAATATAAGCACACATCCATACGGCATCATTTCCAAGACATCAATTTTCTGTAAAATCCATTTTTATACCGGCATGGTGTGTCCTTGCCAAATCCATGTCTAATCTGGGAATTATAGGGCTGATAAATTTTAGGGCCAAGCCCAACCTGACCTTGCCCAGTCACAACCAAACCCAACCTGAAGTTTGAACTGGCTCGACTGAAGTTGCAACCCTACCTACCAATATAGCCTAAAGATGAAGTTAACCATTGACCAAGGTTGCAAACAACATCTGTGCTTATTGATATGAGATTCAGGGTTCTAAAAATCACCCAAGTTCATATAGACTTGGCTGAGTCTTGGTGTGACTTGACTGAGTCAACTCAAACATGAATCTCATCCTTAATACATAGTTTTAAATCCAAGTTGAGATTTGCTAGAAAGAATGGGTCCTCATTACAGATGGCGAGCATGGATGGAATCTATTTCTCTTGTAGTATTGGTCAATGGATCTCCCTACAAAATATGTACAAATTTTACACGATTACATCAACAGCACCCACTCTCTTGCTTCTTATTCACTATTAAGGAGCTGTTTAAAAATTTTACTTGTGTAAGAGGAAGTTATATGTTACATCATTAGAAATTAATAGTGGTTCGAAAGCAGAGTTGACTTTTTGGTTGAATGAAAAAGGTGTTTGGAGGATAGTGGTAAAGGAAATTAAGCTTAGCATTTGGATCACTCAACAGCGATAAAGTAAAAAATTAAAAAAATTGAAGAAACACATAATTTCATAAATACCCATAGGATTTTTCAGGGGATTTGATGTACACCGGACCTGAGACTTTGAATGTAGTAGTTAAGGTGTTTACCAAAAGTTTTTTCACTTGGTCGTCTTGGATTTTTTCCCCCAAAACTGCATTTTTTGTATAACATCATACAAACTCAAACCAGTTTTTTTTTTGGATGATATTGTACAAAAAAGCATTTCAATCAGACGGTAGGCCCCACTCCTATTGATCTGTTTCTTTTCTTAGCATATATCTCTGGAGTATGGGATTCATCTTGAATGGTCCAGATTATCTCTCTGTGAGCCCCACGATAGAGTCCCGGGCATGTGTTACATGATTCTTTTTTTTTTTTAGATTGATCAACAAAGAAATGTAAATTTCTACCAAGAAAAAAAAAAAAAAAAAAACAAAGAAACGTAAATGAGCATGGGTTTGACATGTCACACGTGTGCAGTGAGAGTCTTACCTCTAGTTGACAAATAACATTCATCTTATGCCAAGGAAGAGGAACTAGGAGTGATCAAGAGGGACTTTGAGATGCTTTAAACTGGTTTCAGGATTCTGATTAATTGGGTAAAGATTCCTACGGTCAGTGTGCCAATTAGAGGATGAGGATCTAGGTGACTTTTCTTCAGCTTTTGGTTGCAAGATTGGAAAAGTTCCATTATCTTAACTGGATCTTCCGACTGGAGCAAAATCAAGAGAGCAAAATCAAGATATATGGCCATGCGAAACCCAATGGTAGAGTTTTGAGAAGAATCTGCACTTAGAAAAGAATGAAAATCTATATTCAAGAGATAGAGATTAACTTAGCATTAGCAGCTTGCACAGGCGACGAGGTTTGAGACAGGATGTCTTCAACTTTTCCTTCATACAAGCACCTTGCAGTTTTTTAAATAAGAATTTCCCCAACATGTTTTCATAGTTCCATTATAGAGGTTGTTGAATAAGGAAATAAATACTGCCTTGACCCTCACTCCGAAAGTTCCTAATTGAGCGGAGCACCGGGATTTTAGTCCCCATTAGTCAATGGGTATACAAGATACTATCAAAGATTCTAGCAAATAGAATGAGAAAGGTCCCGACTCTACCATCAACCATTCCCAAGCGGCTTTTATGCACCAAAAAAAAAAAGAACAATCCTTGACATGTGCTGGTACCTAATGATTTTATCAATTCAAGGAAGTGATCAAGGAAAGAGGGTGTCGTTTTCAAAATTAATATGGAAAAGATGTATGTTGAATGGAGAATTGTGGAGAAGATGTTGAATAGGTTTGGTGTTGGTGACAGATGGAAAAGATGGATATGGGAGTATATTTCTTCAACTTCCTCTTCTATTTTGGTGAAGAGGTCCCCTTCTTGTCAATTCAAAGTGTCCTGGTGTGTGGTGGTGGTGGTGGGGGTGGGGGGTGGGGGTTGAAGTTTGTGTGTGTTAGGCAGGGGGGCCTTTATCTCCTTTTTTTTTTTTTTGTTTATGATTGTGTTTGAAAGCTTTGATTGCTCTCATTCAAAAGGATCGAGGACAAGGGCCATACTGAAGGTTTTGATGTTGGTTGAGGTGGGACGCTATCACTCACCTTTAGTTTGCAGATATACCATTCTTTTCATCTTCACTAATTGAGAGGAAGTTGCAGTGTCAGAGAATTCTTAGATGCTTTGAGCTATCGTCAGAACTAAAGATTAATTTAGCCAAGAGTATGGTGATAGGGTCAGCCGCTTGGACAAGGTCATTAGCCTTTAGCTAAAAAGCACTTTATCTTGGCTTGCAGGGCTAATCCAAGAACAAAAGATATCCATGTGAAGGAGGAATTTTTATTTATGGGAAGGAAGCTAGCATTAATTAAGGCAACGTTGTTCAATTACCCGTTGACAGTCAGCAAGAGATTGAATTGCATTGTAAAAGAAAATTAGAGCCTAGATACGTGTTTGGGGTTGGGTTGGTGACGCGGCGTGGGGAAAAGGGGGAATAGCCAACGGGCTAATCTCCAAGCCAAAGGGCTTAGGGATAGGGATCCATAGGATCAAACCTATCTTGGTCTCACACACAGGCAATTAACCGAGAGAAAACTCAAGGATTGAAATTTTATTAATCAATGAACTTATCCCTGAGAAGGGATTACAATCCTTTATATAGATTCATACTCTAACCTATTATTGGAAACAAATCAAATTGAAATAATCTCTAAAACAAAAGAAGATAAAACCTTCTAATTAATCTCATAAGTGTCCCTAAAATTCAGCGAATACTAAAATAGATACTCCTGCACGATTTGAAGATCATTTTATGGTCTTGGGCCCAGTGGGTTGGCCAATCATGGATCTGGCCTGAATCAGTTGGGTAGCATGGTGCTATAATATTGGGGTGTTGGGTCAGGTTTCTAATAAAGTCCCTAGGTTGGGTTTATAGTGAAATAATTTTTTAGTCATTGGGGATGTGTTCAATATTGGGGGTTTGTATTCAGCGGAGGGGTGGGCTTCAAAGTGGGGGAGGGTAGCACCGTGAGGGTTTGGGCTGTCGATTGGTTGAGAGTAGGTCCTTCATTTAATTCATTTCCTAAGTTGTTTAGGGTGGTGTGGAAAAAAATGTCTTCCAAAGAAGAGGTGGGTGTTCATATACGAAAGTCGTGTCCTAGAGAGAATTGGAAGTGCTACTAGTAGCCAAGTCCTCTAGCTCGCATTTTTAATTGAGCTTGCCACCAACATTGGAGGCATTTTGTTGGTTAGCATTTTCAAGTAAAGTGTCTACTATGGATAATCTCTGGGAAGGCACGACTTAGGATGAAATCTTATATTTATGTTTGCTATCTGGAAAGGATAGGGAGAGAATGGATCGCTAATTCTTGCATTGTGAGTTCTCTTATCTTCTACAGTGGTGTTTCTTGGTGCTTTACAGGGTCTTCGGTTGGTTGGTTGAGGCATGGAGGGTGACTCCCATATTTCTATGTGGTGCAGTGCAGTCCTTTGGAGGCTTGCTCCCTTTGCCATCATGTGATCAATATCTGGAAAGAGAGAAATAATAGAATTTCAGGGGGGACGGCGATTTCTTTTGATGATACTCTTCCTAAAGTGTTTTTGAAAATAGCCAAGTGGGCTTTCATCTAGGAGCAATTTAGACAACATAAGGATAGAAGCTATTCTTCATAATTGGGAGGCTAGCTTATTTATGTTGTGGACCCTCGAGGGTGAAGATGCCTGTGTTGGTCTGCTCCTCCAGAACGAGTTTAGTTGGATAGCTAGAAGAAAACCCAGGCCTACAGGTTATGAGGGGTGATTCATAACATAAAGGGGATGTTTTGCTTATGTTTTCCAAACATGTTGGTGTTAAAATTCTTTTCAAGACAATCCAGTTGTGGAAAGTGACTCAACAAATGCTATTTCTTGGGTTTCTAGAAGCTTCATTTGCATCTCAAAAAAATCAAGTTATTTTCTTCGATTCAGGTGGAGTTCAAGCATGTTGGGCCAACTGCCATTGGAATGGGAAATGATCATATCCTTCATGAGAAAGGAATGGGAAATGGCCGATGGAATGGGAGATTCCTAGGCTAAGGGGTGGATAGATTTTTTTTTTTTTTTTTTTTTTATTTATTTTCAGGAAAGGTGAAGGGGTGGATAGATCATATCCATCGGTTGCTTTCATTTTCTAATTTCTTTAGTGGTTTTTGTTTTGAAATGATGCTTTATACAATTGTGATCCAATCTTTTAGATTGGATGTGATCTCTCTTGTAATCACTCATTAATATAATCCTTCGTTACTGGTCAAAGAAAAAAAATGCACTCTGAAATCAGTATAGGACATTTGAAAACAAATGATATTCATGCACCAGCTTGAAGGTAGCAGCAGTAGGGATGCAAAAAGACCTATAATGCTATAAGGCTATGATTGCTTGTGCAGTGGACATTATGACCCATCATTTTGGCAATACTTAATTATTTTAGTGTATGATGACACGAAGTACAAAAAAAAAGAAAGCCTGACCCCCCTACAGAACAATAGCAGCAACGACTATTTATACTGATTTCAAACCAAACCCCAACTCACACCCCACAACCCTTAAGAGGGAAAAAAAGTGTATTTATGGCAATCATCCACTATTTTCTATGGGAAGTTTCTTGATTTGACCCTACTTTCTTCATGATGTAAATGTTGAGATAGCATTATAGACATTTGGGACATAAAACATTACTAAAATGGTCAATACTAGACTTGTCGAATGCAATCAGTAGGCAGATGATGAAATAAATACCTTTCGAACAACAACGTAGTCACCAACTGACAAGTTCAGCTCCACATCTGACTCAGCTTGATATGAATGTATAACCTGCATGAAAAAATTAAAATTAAAATTAAAAAAATAAAAAATTTAGCCAGACCAACTGACCAATATTTATTTTTAAAAATGCACTAACTCAAGTATTCCTACCACTAAATTAGAAAAAAAATGTCACCTCTCCCAAAAAGTATCCCATTGAGTCAGTTGATCCATCATATGTTTGCGAAGCAAACACACCATTGACTTCTTCATATGATGGAGGTGGTGGGGTGGGGCTGTCTACAACTGGGCTAGGAGAAGCCTCAATTCGTTGGCGTTCTGATACCATCTGCCCAAGTCAAAAACTTGTAGCTAAATCATCACATTCATTAAATAAATAAATAAAATCATTTAAAATTGTATAAAAATATACAAAGTTTAGCAGCAACAGCCATAGTTGTCATGATGGCGAACGTGACAAAAGTATGTACCTCTCCTTCCAGCTGGTTAAGGATTTGTACAATTTTCTGATGATATGTGCGTTCTGCTTCAACCTTCAATGATAAATTGTCATGTCATTGCAAATCATATTGAGGATGTACAAGCATAAACTTGCACCGAATAATATCAGTATCAATAACAAATACAGTAGTTACCATGGCAATAAGTCGCTGGAGCGTTAAACGCTGTTGTTGGGCTTCAACAGCAGCCATTGCTGCTGCAGCTTCCTTGCCCAACACAGCCATATTCGACTTTAGTTCTTGAAGCTTGGCTTCAGCAGCTTCCAGCTTGGAAATAACATCAGGATTACCCATGGATTCTTTCACTTTCATTTGACGCTTGGAGACTTCAATAGCCTGTCTAGGTTGAAGGTTACAGTACAAATTATATAATAACAGAGAAATTACAGGAAGAAATGACTAATCATTGACTAAGATCCAGCACCTAATACAATATACTAGACAAGCATCCAAGATTTTCTTAGAGCTAGACAACAATTTTAAAGAATGAAAGACTTATAGACTAAAAAAAACCTTTTTTTTTTCTTTTTTCTTTTTTTTTTATAACCCAGGATATCTCCCACCCAGCCCAACCCAGCCCAGGAGCCTTTGGCCCAGAGCCTGAGGGATGCTCTATTCTGAACAGCCAAGAACTAATCCCTAGGGGCACATGCAAACCCTCCTATCCACATGCACCAGGTAAAACTATGGAAGGTGGCCAACGGAGGTAGGTGTCAGACACAAGACCTCTCCGCTTCCTGAGGTGCAGAGTCCTTGGCCAACTAAGCCACCACATGACTAAAAACAATTTCTTTCCAACTTTCTTTTAGAAACAAGAAATGTACAGTCGAATGAAATTAAGGTTAGTTTCTGAAAAATAATCATCAAATGAGTATGTCCTGCCAGAGTCTGGGCCATTCCCAAAATCCAAATATTACCTGAGCTTCAGCTTCTTGTCGCATTCTGTCATAACGCTGAGCAAGATGTCGCGCATCCTCCAATGGAGCTCCCATTACCATGGCTCTTAATGGTTCTGCGACCTAGAGATCTCATGAGAACGTAACATGAATCAATAGATGAATGAAATCTTCAAACAGTGACAGAGTGAGTGAAGTCAAGATGGAAATAAAATAACAAGAACATGCATATGATGAAAGAAAATGTGAGACTGGCCAATCCAAAAGGGCAACAAAAATAACTAAAGTGGTACTAGTTGTGGAATTTTGACTTCTTCGAAAGTATTCAACTATTCATAAATACAAAGATAAGCATAAGACACTTCAAGATAGGCACCAACACCTAATGACCCCACAGTAAGTATCTAGTCGAGAGGTACAACTGACTAATAGAACATGCCCCAGGTATAATATGAAAAAAAAAAAAAAAAATACTTTGGGTAATGGCACATCATGCAGGGTTAGCTCTTATCTAGGGATAAAGCTTACAGGACAAGAGCAACAAATTGAAGCACACCTGCCAGCAGAGAAATTAGGAGCATAATAATGATCTCTAGCTCAATTTTCATATATCTCGGATATTTACCAGTGACTACTGTCTACTGTCTCCTGATATTATAACTTGGTAGTTTTTATAGCACAATTTTTTTTCAAGGTATAAAATAGCGGTTGTAGAATAAACTAAAATGGAATTCACAGTTTCTGAAATGATAGGTGGCAAACAGTCCCAGACAGATATTGTAACAATCCAAAAATAGGGAAAAATAAAGGAAAAAGATTATGACGTTCGAGCAAACCGGATACCTCCTAAGAAACTTAATTGATTATATTGGTTAAATGTCTTACACAGTTACACCCTAAAGCCCTTTTTATAGGGTTTACAATTACAAAAATAGAAAGAGAGAAATTTGGATCCAACAAGGATTCTTAATAAATGGTAGGAACAGAGACGCTTACAATTTTGAATTTAAAATTTAAAAACCAGGCAAGGATCATTACGGCCCACCCTGCTGGCAAGGTTGAAAACTTGTAGAATGCCACGCCATTAGATCTACAGAGCGGCGAAGAGCAACTGAATGTTGCCTCCTGGATCAGTGAATAGAACTTGTCTATTGGCGGCAATAGTGCCCTATCATCCTTCTTAAACTTACCGGTGTCCACTTGCTGACACATATATAATAGAGCACATGATGAACCAGTGCTTGAGATCTTAAATGAAATCATTGCATTAATAGTGAACTCCAGACTGTTGCTCTTAAATGGCATCGACATCTTAGAAAAACCCCATAAGATAGGTCCTAAGATTTGTAACCATTGAGCCCCAAGGACCATATCACATCCTCCAAACTCCATTAGATAAAAATTAACAACAAACTTAATGTGATGGATGGAAAATGGAAGATTGGGACACACACCATGCCTTAGTAGACGCTCACCATTGGCAACGTGACATAAAGCTCGCCATTCATTCGGATTGAATAATCCAAATGTGACCCTCAAAAAATTTGAGTGTTGTCGGAGTCTATCAATATGATCACCGAATATTTTCTAAGCATATCTTGAACTCTCAAGGTCTGCAGCAAAGTGGTGCCTTTTAAGGCATTCAAGGAGAGTGCTGACTCAATGTTGACTTCATTAATGGTTGGTTCAAACTCTTTTTTCCCCTTCTATGGTCTCAATTACCACTTCCTTGTTTGTCTCACTTTCAATATAGAAGAACTGACGTTTAAGGCCCATTTGGGTTTTTGTTTTCTCTTCCTTTTAATTTTTTTTTTTTTTTATTTACATGAAAATGACATCAGTGGGCGTTAGAATGATCAATGGGCCACAAAAAGAAATTCACACTTCTTTGAGAAATTTCATTCCAATACAATTTCAGGCCCATTATAGGATTCGCTTTTCTAAAAGTCATTGTCATTAGAAAAGAAGAGTGGCAAAGCAAATATTATCGTTGACTACCGCTTGCTCCCCTACAAGAAAATCCTGGCTATACCACTGCCTAATGATATGGAAGTCTATGGGAGATAGGAAACCGTGACTCCTATTCATTTTCTTTCAGTACTCTAGCGTATCACCATGCAATGCAGCCTCTTCAGACAGTGTTCTCTTTGCTAAAATAATAACCTACCACTCACCAGATTACATGCATGAGACAAGCTTACAATGACATACACAAAAAGGACCATAACCACCACACCATAAATGTAAGATTATGATATGGTGGTCTATGGGAGATAGGAAACTGCAACCTGTCTTCATTTTCTTTTGGTACTCTAGAGTATCACCATGTAATGCAGTTTCTTTCAGATAGGGCTCTCTTTGCTAAAAATAATAACCTACCATTCACCAGATTACATGCATGTGACAAGCTTACAGTGACATACACAAAAAGGACCAGAACCACCACACCACAAATGTAAGATTTTGTAACAAGCGAAACCAAGAAATCAATGAAGTTGTGCCTGTAATGGAGTTTTCGGATGTAGTAGTTTGGACTGCTGAACACAATGGAAAATTAACCTTAAAATCAGCATATAATGTTGTTCATCAGCATCACTTATATAAGTCGCCAAATTGGGTTGAACGGATTTGGTTCAAGGGCCGCATAAAAAAGTTTTATGTATGTGCATGGATGGTTTTTAAAGGCTGTTTAAAAACCAAGGAATTTCTTTTCAATAGGCATGTAGATTGTGATTTTGGATGCATGTTATGTGAGAGTACATGGGAATCAGCTGAACATCTATTTGCAAGGTGTCCATATTCAAAAGTTGTCTGGGTTGTTCTCCTCCAAAAACTATTCTTACCAGCGGTACCTTGTGATTCTTCCTCTAAAATGATCATTTCCATCCTTAATCAGTTGGATCCTAATCATAGGGATCTACTGACTTTGGGGAGGTTGATATTTCCATCTTATTCATGGCATATATTGAGAGAACGGAATGCAAGAGTATTTCAAAATAAAAGTTCTCCACCTCAAGATATCCTGCATGCGATTTTAAACAAAATCCGAAGTATGATAACTTTTTTGGGGTTATCTTTGCCTGAAAGGGAAAATAGTTGCTGGGACCTGCCTCCAAAGGCCAAATCCGAAGATTTGTAAGAGAGCTAATGCGCCAGATAATTGTTGTCTTTCTATATCACATATGCATCCTGTATTGGCTAGGATATTTTGGACGGACAAGGAAACACCTGAAGTGGGCCTAATGCAACCTGATGGGGACTATTACTCAGGTATTATTCAGTAATTGAATCTGATTCCTCGAGATGTGTTTAGTATCTCCATTGAAGGGAATGGTGGGCTATTGAAAGCTTTGAAGGATCCTACCCAATCCTTTTGGTTCGACCGGTTCAAGGCTATGAAGATGAAACGTCTTCTTCAAAGATTTCGAGATATCTAGGTCTATGAGATCTCTGATCATTCGCTTCGGCTTTCTAGGATGTTGAAGAGGTCATTCCAAGTCATGCAGCAAATTACTAGAGTGGAGTTAGCTCCTCTTTTTGCTACATAATCTGCTTGAGTATGGATGCAGATTTAGTTTTTATTATGGTTTTTGATAGATTTATTTGCTTGTACCCGGGCTGTGGGTTTTAGACTCTTTTTGCTTTTGTTTTCTGATGGGGTATGCTCCATAGATTCTCTTTCAATTGAAAGGGACTCTCGTTGTACATTATAAGTTTTGAGAAATTTTGAAAGCTATCTTACCTTTCAAAAAAAAAAGAAAAGAAATCAATGATACGGCCAATACAACAATAAAAAGGGCAAATAATTCAATACAAATGCATTTTCATAAAAACTACCCCAATATGTTACATTGGGAGAACCTACTACTACTTTCTTACAATCCTTCAGGTTATGATAATGATGCAGCGAAAGAGGAAGTAGTAGTCAGTAGACACACATCATCAAAAGAGAAAATATTAAGACATCAAAGAAAACTTCTGGCACAGCCAAAAACAAGGATTACAACTGTCCAAAAAACTTGAACGTCAAATAAAGATTTCCAACTCTGATCATAGGTGCAAAACTTCTCACCCTGAATAAAATTTAAACATAAATGCAATACAATGTAAAACAAAACACTAGGCTTCCTAAAGGTAAAAAAATAAGTAAATCAAGAAAGTAAACATACTGTTTAAGGATCAATGTTGTAACCCAGACTGGGTTCTGTTTTTGGACAGCAAGGAGTATCTAGCATTTATTTTTGTCATGTTCTTTTACTACAGAAGTGCGGAGTTATGTTATTAATCTGTTTGGTGTAAATTGGGTTGTGTCTCTTGCTCCATCAATCGAATCTAAAAAAAAAACATTTGGGGTTCCTCCAAAATGAGGGTCCATTATATGGCAATGTAGTATGGTTGCAGTTTGGTAGAGTATTTGGCTAGAACAGAAAAGGCAGATCTTTTAGAACGCATCAGTTTCTGCATCTAAGGTAACTGCAAAAGCTATAACGACGATTATTTCATAGGCCATTAGATATTTCCATTTCTCAAATTTGGACAGATGTCTGGTATGGTGGCGTGATACTTTTCTAGCTTCTCTTTCACCCAGGTGGCTTTGTAATTTCTATTTTCTTAACATAAACATCAGCCACCTAGTGAAGGGGAAAAAAGGACCAGGAGAAGACCTGTTTCAAAAGGCAGGTCAGTGGAGGTAGTGGGTCAACGCCCCCTCCTCTTTCCCCGCGAAAGAAAGAAAGAAAAAAAAGAGACACTATTGTCAAAACTTCTATGGCATAACCCACGCACAGTTTACTCTCACATCCTCAAAAGAACCTAGAGTAGGAGTCCTTTCAAAAGAATTTTCAAGAATAAAATGAAATCTGTGACATCAATAACCAGACCACCCACCAGAAGGTTACTGGTAAAAAAATGTTTGACAAGCTGGTTTGTTTTGATATTCAAACAATTCCTAACAATATGTTTGAGTATCTTAAGAAAACAATAGTGATGAATCAGGGGAGGACACACCTCATCACAGGATATTTCTCTTATATTGTAATGGGGATGCCTTCTTTGACATTTTTGTGAACTCATTTTCTCTTTAACAATATTTTCTTCATTACCAAAGGCTAATATTGGCCTAACTTTACATCCAAACTGGTGCGGACTGCAAAAGAGTGTGAAAATCCCACAATTGATCTAGCAATTGAGTATATTGAGGTGTATGATCGAGCACATGGGGTTCAGAACCATGTGTCAGAACTCTGTTGAGTTAAGGAACTCAAACAGCCCCAAATTGCTGAAATTACATCATTTCAGGGGTTGTTTTAAGTTAACAATTCAAAACATCACAGGGGGCAGATTTGTAATTTTCTGAAACTGACTTCAGAAAATGGACATCGACAAACTGTATCTAGGGCCTTGAATAAGCAGGCACATTTGAGCCCAAACCCACTTGGGTCCATGACCCCCTAGGTCGACCAGGGGTCTACTTTTAGTGGGTAGGGCCCACCATCAGAATAGGAAGGCCATGTGGGCCCAGAGGGCTCTGGCTGTTCATTAAGCAAAGCAGTAGGTTTTTTAATTTATTTTCTTGCCTTTTTTACCTTCCAAATGAATTAAGTATGATATTATTAGAAAATACTGGAAAGACAACTAGGATGGAGATTTGATTGTTAATTCTGAGATTCTAGGGGTGTTATTAATGTACCAGTCGACTCTGCCCGGGGGGACACGGTTGCCGGTAGTAGTTTGAATTAAAAAAAAAAAAAAACACTCTCTCCACTACACTTTCTCCTTTGTTCTCCGATGCGATGAGCTGTGTGTGCATGGAATCAATGATCTAGGTGATCGTACACTTCATCTATGCTCTGTCACAAAAATAAGGAATACCCGTTCCCAAGATCTGCTGCTATATCAGTATCATAACAGTTTGGTGCAGTTTTTTGGTTTCTTTGATGACCACGACTGTGTCACAATCACACCATAATGTCATTTACAAGAAACATCCAAGACTCGGCACTCCAGCCATATGAACTGTTTAAAGTTGAAAATCACTAATGTATTCATTTTGTCAATCCATTCCAAAGTCCTGAATATAAAAGTATTAAATACAAGAACATTTTTAATGCATAAAAAGAGACCTAAAAGGTATCATACCTGGGTACCGAGAGCTTTTAATAGAGTCCCGCGTTCCTTTTCCATTTGACCACGGGCCCGTCCATAATTTAACGCAGCTTTTGACAATGTACTGCCACTGGTGCATGTATTTTCAACACCATATTTCCGACTATCCTCCGAGAGTTTACTACCTGACAAAAATGTTCTTATTTTTAGAACCTAACATGCTACAAACCAAACTAGCATATTTAGGAAACGACGACATGGCTTCACTAGCCTACCAATCTCAAGTTGTTTGGACCCAGTAACAATAAAGCCTTCTACACCACGAACAATATCCCTTTGAAAATGCTGAAAAGGGCAATAACTAAAGGATAAGAAAATTAATGAAGCAAACTATGAATAAACTAGGAGAACTTTTTTCGTTTCTTTTTTTCTTTTTTTGAATTTCTTTTTTTTTTTTCTTTTCTTTTTTCATAGGTAATATTTGGAGAATGGATAACCTTGCCCGCACGAGTAGAAATGTACAATCTCTCAAGTTTCTGATGCTGTTGAAGCTCAGCCTCATCAGTAACTACGGTATCTGAACCACCATATCCTCCGGCCCCAAATTGCTTTAGAACAGCCTGAAATAGAAGTGCACAATAATTTAGAAAGAAAAAAGAAGTGGTAAAAATGGTATCAACAAAATAACTATAATAAAATTTGTATTGGTAAAAAGTTCAAACATGTTGAAGAGCAGCACATGCGTATAACAACAGTGCAATTCAGGTAGTGCGGTATGTAGAGGAACAATGGAATTCAAATGGCAAGAGCAGCTCTTTTTCTATACTGCTCCAAAAAGCAATTTGAATCAAACAACTAGGAGAATTTTTTCAATCATTAACAAGGGGCTAGTTCATTTTCAAAAACCCAACACTCAAAAATATTGTAACTGAATCAGACTCCAGTGCCGTTTGTTTGCTCCACTGGAAGAAATATATGCTCATTGAAACTGCAACATCATGTCGGAGAGATACTTCATTCTAAACGGGCCGTGTATATGTGAGTGCAAGCAAAAGACACAAGACACACACGCAGGGAGAAAGAGAGATTTAAGAAACCACCAAATAAAATTTAATTCTATCCGACATTTCATTGAAATAGAAGACCTCTTTCAAAATCAGATGAACCATCTGTACCATACTTCATAATAACACGAACTATACGCGCTCAAAATCCAATTCCTTGTATCAAAGATTCTGATAAATGGATGATATCTTCAAGAATTCATGGTCTATGGGCTGCCCTTTTGTATCACAATTCCAATAAATTGAACCACGAACTCTCTCTCTCTCTCTCTCTCTCTCTCTCTCTCTCTGCATCATCAAATAAAATCGAAGGCGGAAACTTTAAAAGGGGAGAAGCATACAATAATCTCCTCCCAGCCACACATATACCGCCTCAAAAAAGATAACAGATCATCTGATCACACCAAACGAATAAAAATCACAAAGCATAAAAGAAACATCTCCATGCAACCGCGCCATCAACTAGCTCAAACCCATCACCAAAAGTCCGTAATTCAAACAATCATCCTGCTGCCCTAGATAAGTACGACACATACCAAGATAAAACTCCTCATCTGCTTTGAGCCCTAGAAACCTAACCACATAAAGAGAAATCTCATCCAATTCAACACACGAACGGGGTTTTGAAATCGAAATCCGCGAAATCGAGATCGAACTGAAACAGCATGCAATGAAACTACAAAAGGCATAAATCCGCAAAGTAAAGATAACTCAGATCTCAATAGAACGTGGAGACATATAAATAGATCTGTAAGGGAAGAGAGAAGGAAGCATGGGAATGCCGGAAAAAGATGATTGGGGAAAATCAAAGAGGTATACCTGCTGCTGTTTGGCGACTTGCTCTCTTAGCTTGGTCGCCTGCTTCCTGATGGCATCCATTGAAGGTGGGGGGTGAGGAAACGCGAGCAGTGGCCTGTTTGGATGGAGAGATTCCAGGGAAAGTTGGGAGGAGGTGAGGAAAATGAGAGGGAGATCTGCGGAAGCGGAGAAAGCGCTCGATTGGAGACGAAAATGGCTTTCAAAATACTTCCGCGTGAATGTTCGGAGAATAATTAGATACGATGCGGAGTGTGGGGGTGTTGTGTGAGCTGTGACCCTTAAAAGGGTGGGCCATGGGTGAATCTAGATCGTAGGATGGCTGGCCTTTGATGTAATTTGAGTTTGACTTCCTTTACGATGAATCTGTTGGTAGGGTGTATCTATGAAACCTAAACCGCTTAAAATCAATATCATGAATTTTAAAGAATATAGAAAAAAAATTAGGAAATTTATAGTAGTTTTGCCATGGATCTAATATTCAATGACTCACCTACCATTGGATCCGACATTCGCTTTTGAGAGGTCAAATTTTAAGTATTTTTCATGTAGCTGCTGTAGTTTAGATTTAGGCCATATAGCATATATTATATTGTTTAATCTTTTATATTGGCTGTGTTATAGCACACTATTATATTATATATAATGAAGCGAACTGGTTTCAAATTGAAATTAATTCCAATTCGCTCTAATTAATTTTGACTCATCTAATTTAATTTAGTTTAACCCTGGCAAACGGAATCAGGTAAATTGGGCCAGGCCAGAAGTAGAGCTTACTTTTTGAACCACAACCAGTGATCGACCCGCATTTGAAACTGATTTGCAAACCTGCAACTCGCACCTATTAAATCTTGGATCGGGCTAACATATCTAGTTATTATATTAAAATGAATATTTAAATTTCAACCAAATGTCAAAATTAAGAATAATTGTATCGTAAAATCTTTTAAAAAAAATTGATTGAAGGCTATTAAATGGTGGGTATCATCGTCGAAGAATGGCTTGAGGGCTGGAAGATGGGACCCACTTGTATGAACGCTCGTTACGACGCCAGGATCTGCCTTGGTTTCTTTGAGAGGTCCGACGTATATCTATGCAATGCGAGAGTCGCTATCACTTTACAAATTCTTTTATGGGTGGGTCATGGCAAAGATCCAGTAAGTATTGTGTGTGCAACTTTGCCTAGTTGGGCGAGTCTCCATGAGATCTCATGTTTTTATTTTAAGTTTGGGGAGTTTGTTACTTTATTTTATTTTTATTCAGATTCGGAGAGTTTATACTTTTTTTTTATATTTTGATCCGTTTGAATTCTCAATTGATGTCCCATTCTCGAGTTCTACTGGTTCAACTTAGGGGATCCGAGCTTAAATTGGAAAGCCCAATTTCCTTCCTGAATTTAGATTTTGCCCCATCATGTTTGGCTAACCGGATGTTGAAATTCATCCTAAGTTGCGTTTGTGCAGCAGAGCATTTTCACGAAGGTGGGATGTTTAGTTTCTACTTTCTAAGAGGTTTTTTCATCAGTTGAACATGTTTCTTTGTGTAAAAAGGATAATGATCCATCAGTTTTACCTTGAACCTGAAAAGAGCAAAGCATGAACTATTTCCCTCCGGAAACTCATTTATCAAGGATCACACAAAAACAACTTTATGTTGTCGTGTGGTTTTGTTCCATATATTAATCCAAAAATTTAAGCTGATAGGTGGAAGGCTTGGGTGATGTGAGGCTTTCCAACATTCTCCCTCACGTGGTGCAGGCCCAATATATTTAATAGGAGGCCTGCCACATGGGCTAAACAAGAACGATGATAAAAACATATTTTGATACTATGTAAGAAATCATATACCAACACAAAAGCTTAAATTGATAGGTGAAAGGCTTAAGCGGCTTGGGATGTGGGACTTCCCGACAATAACCCAACTACTTTTAAAGTTTAAGAAACTCTCATGCAGGCTCACTTAAGCATGCACCAATCGCAAAGTGTAGACGGGAGTGAAATGGATTACACATGAATTCTCTAGTTGTTAACTCCCCGGTTAAATTCATAGCTAGTCAGAGTTTTTCGAATATAATGATGTATATGTGCTGCTTTGCTCCCATTTACTCGTGTTATTCACTTATACGTAACATTTACACATGAACACATTTATCCGTGCACAAACAATGTGTAAATGGGGTCATGTTTCATACAAAGAAGTTCACATTTGAAGGAAAAAAATTTCACCCCTCCTTTGGTGATGAGAAGTGAGTATAATTTTTGCTCCCACGGGGTACAATATATAAAATCTATTTTCATATCTACTACACAAGCACCAATAAACTCCATTTCAACTTAAGAAATTTAAAGCACACGCGAACGAAAAGCACCTGCATAGGAAGTGCTTTTAATCATTTTCCCAATCAAAACGATCATATTAAATCCCTTAGGGCGCGTTTGTGTAGAGGCAACTTCTATAGAAAAATGAAATTGCCACGTCAACAAATTCTATGGTTTTTAGATACCTCAAAAAAGGTTTTATGAGGAAGTTAGAAATTTATGTTTGGTGTAAACAAAAATTTCCCTATGAATTGCTGCTGATGTTGTTTGGTGCAGCTGCGGATTTCCTTAGTAAAAACTATTATTTAGTGAAAAGTACTAGGTGTGTGAGTCGGTGTGTACGTGGAGTGGGTGAGTGGGTAAGTGGGGTTCGGAGGGGAGGGAGAAGAAAAAGGGTGGCTAGGTGAAGTGAGAGTGGGAGTAAAGAAATAGGGAGTCGGTTTTCCGTGGAAATGAACTTCCCATACCTTCCCCCCCCCACCCCCCAAAATAGAAAGTCCATTTCCATTCCTATGAAGGAAAAAACTGATGCAGCGAAAAAGTAGTTTCGCGGAAAACTGCCGTATGAAAAAGGAGTTTTCCACAGAAAACTACATCATTTTCCGTGGAAATAAGCTACACAAATGTGCCCTTATCTATGTTAGTTTTCGTAATTAGGAAATTCAAAAATCATCAGATTCCCATTTAAAGGGGGTGATATAATTCTACGTTCCTACCTCTCCCATTAGAGAAAGAGAAATCCTTTCATCGTCCTTTATAAAAACATAAATACGGCCCTAGCCCAAAATAAATAAATACATGGCCCTAGGGGCTAGTATTTAATAAATTGCCATACTAAGACCGAATCCCTACCTCCACAGGATTTCCTGCAATCCAACGGTGGACATTACCTTGGATCTCAAATTTCACCATCAGCAGGTGGGAATCTGATCCGACGGCCATCTTTGGGTAATTAAGTTGGCCCCACAGTAGAGATTTTACACCCACGCAGGGGCCATTTCACCATGTAAAATCCCCGTCCACTTGCATCGATTGCTTGCCTCCACAACACCGATAAAGGGTTCCTCTTCCGATGATGATGTGAGATTTTCGTTTCCTCCTCTCTTTTCTCCTTCCTCTGAGAAAACACATTCACATCACCAAACATCAATAAAAACAGACATGGGATTTTAACACAACGACAAGAAGGGGAAAAGAAGAAAAATACAAGCAGAGAAGAGGAGAGTAGAAATGAAGAGAGAAGTGGAATCCTCAGAAAGCGTGGAAAAAGAACGAGAAGGAGGAAAATCACAGCATCATCCAAACAGAGTTGTTACAAAGGGATCGAAGGGAAAATCCTGCAAGGGATGCCTCTACTATTCCTCAATCCGCAAATCCAACGCTCGAAACCCTCTCTGCGTCGGCGTCAGCAGAACCCTTCAACAAGGTATCGCTTTGCTTTTCTAGGGTTTCTGATATGCGAAACTGTTTTGATTTAGGCGTTGAGATTTGTGTTTAAATCGGGATTGATTGGGTAATTGTTGTGTCGTGTGATGGAGGGAATTCTCTATGGTTTCATCTTTTAATTGTGTGATCAAAAAGTGTGGTGGGATTTGTGGAAGGAGCTATTGGGAGATTGTTGGCGGATTTGATTTTGAACAAGTAGTTTGAATTTTGATTTTGGTAGCTTGTGGATCGATTGGGAAGAGGAGTGGTAATTAGGGATGAAGGAAAACACTTTTGAAATAGAGCTAGTTTAAAGAAAATTTAGCGCAGTAGATTGGAGGGGAGACTCTGAGACTATGGTCAAAGGTGCGATGGTGATGGTTTGAAGATTTTGATTTGTCATGCTCAGTCAGCAAGGAGAAGAAACCATGATGAAGCTAAAAATGTTAGACAAAAGGAAAGAGAGACATGAAACTGAAGGGGCTTTCCGGCCATGGAGCCAAAATATGTTAATAAAAACTTTCATTAATGAAGACATTTCATCACAGATTGCTAAATCTAAATTGAGCCTCATCAGTCGATGAAAAATGATTAAGATACTATCAGTTCCCAGCCCCCATGGAAACTGCTGAGAAAAGCTAATAAAAGTATGCATTAATCATTGGATTTTCAGTTGTAATGTGAGATTGGAAATGGTGATATCTTGAAATGGCAGAAGATTTATCATTCTAAGGCTCAAGATTGTTAAAACAATCTACAAATAGTCCAAAACAGGTGTTCAAGCTCAAAAACAATTAATTGTTTCATGATGTCAGGTTAACTATTTTATTTTATATTGTTTCCTGTTTAGAATGCTGTTTTTATTTTTCTAATGATAGATTCTATTCTGTTTTTAACACCTTTAAATCTTGGAATGAGTTTTCCTTTTTTGTTTGGTTTTATTTTTTTATTTATTTTTTTTCCTTTTGTCATTTATCTCACTGTTATGAAATTAGCAGTGAGAAGAGCCTCATTTAACAATGAACCAAAAACTTGCGAACTGTATGGTGCCTTTGATATCTTTCAATGTTGATCTCTTCACTTTTCATTGCCCATGCGTGTTATCTGTTCTCCAAGTTAGAACATGGACTTGGCTAATTTGCAGGCAATCTCCACACATTCAATATATTCAGAACAACCTTTATATGTTATTTGTAGACAGATAAGTGGACATCATTGTCTACTTCTCAGTAAAACCGAAAAATGAATTCTGTGATCATAATGTCATGCTTTTTATTCCTGAAAACCTTATGCTAGAGTTCTTGCTGACTTATAAATTTGTTAGTAAAATAACTCAAGTATTAGATCTTGTTGCAATATTTTGCCTACTCCTTTTTGGCTATTTCCAAATTGATAAATGTTGAATTTATGAACAGTACCTAGCTATATCGTTGGAGAGTCAGAGTTGGAAGCTTCTAAAGAGGGCCGTAGCTTATCAGATTTCAAGTATGCATGTGTTGGCTATTCGGTGTTTTTGGATAACAAAGACAACCCTGGTGAGAAGCAAGAAAAAAGAACGGAATTGCCAGCCTGTATTGGCTTTGAGGTTGTTATCCTAATTAATCTTTTCCCCCCTGAAATGGTCCAATGATTTTTTCTCATCATCATCATTACCATCACTGGCAATTGTTCTATATTTGAATACTAAAAAGATGATGCTTTTATACTTGATATTGAATATCTTCTCTAGTAAGGAATTGGCTGCATCTCCATAACAATAAAATATGTGATATTCTTACTAATTTACTCTGTGAATTCTGAAGTTGTTTAATTGAAAAATCTTTTTCAATAGTTTGATATTTTTATGAGTTCCCTTCTATTGTGAATATTCTCATCAATATTGTTGCACCTTTGAAGAATCTGTCTTCTATTCTAATTTGATTTTTTATTAAAAAATTTAATCTGTTGTACATGTTCAATAAATTATATAGACAGTTAAATTCTATGGTGCACCACCACCACCTTTGGGTGATTTGGAAGGAAAGGAACAAGAGATGTTTTGAGTGGTCATCTTTGTAGCAATCTTTGGTGGGTAGAGTTAAATTCTATGTTGCTTCGTGGATTTCCATCTTCCCTCATCTTAAGGAATCCCTTTAAAAACAATTATTAGAAGTTGGGAAGAGGTGGAGCGATTCATAGGCACCATACCCAACCTAGATGGATTCCTCCGTCTGGGTTGCTTAAGTTGAATTCTGATGGCAGTGCAATCAGCAGTACTGGATTAGCTTCTTTTTGTGTGTGTGTGGTGTTGTGACAGTGAAGCTGAGTCTTTTTTATCTTTCTTAGGCCCTGTTGGTCCTTGTTCCGTCAATGTGGCAGTGATGTTACCCTGAGGAATGATCTTCGTGAATCTTTCCAGTTAGGCCTTCATTTGCTCTTAGTTGAAATTTTCTCCTGCCGTGCTATGCATTGGGCCAATGTGAGTGGCAAATTGCCCTGGGAGTTAGCCAATGTGGTGGAAGAGGTCCTTGAATTATCGAGGTGGCTTGATGTGGCCTTTTCTCATGTTAAGTGAAGTTCTAATTCAATGGCAGGCTCTCTTGCCAGAGTGGGTGTTAACTAGGATAACTCGTGATAAATTGTTTTGGTTTTTCTTTTCCTTGAGTTTTGTGGGTGTTTTTAGAACGTTAAGTTTGTTTTACTTGTTTTTACTCTTGGAGCTGTTCAGTATATTTCCCGTATGCTGGTTGGCTTCTATTAGTGTAATTTCAGTTATCACTCAAAACAGAAAAAAATTGTATCTACAAATTTAAGCCATCCATCTGCTTAGGTCTATCCACCATTCCTCTCAGTAATACTAATACCCATTTGTGTATGTGAGGGAGAGAGTGATCTAGTTCTAGCTGCTTGTGAGATTTGAAGGCCCATTATATGATCTACATCTTTAATTTTTGTTATCTTGGTTATTAGCTTTGTACTTAGCATTATAGTTTACTTGGCGTCTCTTCTGATAATTACGCTTTCTTAGGCATTCTATAGTTCCTTTTCTGCCATTTCTTAAAAGAAAGAAGAGACTTTTTCTGTGGTTGCCTTTTGAACACCTTGTATTCTAGTAATAGGTTTCCTAAGTATTCACTTTGATATATACAATTGTCTTTGTGCATTATGATTTACTTGCAATTTTAAATTGGTTGAACTTTATCTGAAAGATGTATGGATTGATAAAGAACAGCTTTCTACTGTTGTAAGTTTCTTTGCTCGCAGGAAAGCTAAGTGCTTCAAAGTTTTCCTTTTATTATGGTTCCTTTATTTTTCTGCGAATTGCTATCATATATAAATTTTCTTTGTTGTTGCAGATTTTGGTAGACCAAAGGGCTTCAACTCCTGACCATGTTCCTACTCATGCGCACAACAGGGAAGGTAGTGTAAAAAACAGGAAAAAACTGAAAATGTATAATTAGATGTGTGTTGATCTTCTTTTAGTCAGTATTGAATTTGGATATGTTTGTGTCTTCTGACTTGCCTTCATCCATATGAACTTGGTGATGAACCTTTTTTAAGCGTGCTTTTGTTGCATTTACTAATAATAACAATCAACCACAACATGTTATTCTCAAGTTAACTTGTGTTTTTCAGTTCTTGGAATTGATATTCTGATGCTTGATTGTTATTAAATGTATAGTGCGGGAATCTTTTGGTGTGATGTATAATAGATTGTTGTCTTGAACTTGTGCCTTAAAGTTGCCAGATATTCCCCAGCAGCATTCCTTTTTTTCCCCCTCTAATTGATAGGGTTAGATTTCACTGTTCAAGAAGATGTATGCTAGGTTTCTTAACACCATTTTTTGAGGTGTCGTAGAAATACTGCTGACTTGCTGAAGTTTACATCAGCACTTTCACAGATGGTTACCAATGGTTTCTTATGAAATAATTGACAATTTATAGAACGCCTAACAACTTCTGTCTGCTATCATGACAGTGTTGCTGACAAGTCAACTGTTTGGAAATTCTCGTCTTCATAACTGATGTATATCTGTGATTTCTCTTGAGATGCATGATAGTAGTTGTACTTTTGATCATACATGCAAATTTGACATATATAAACCTTTCTGGTTATCACTTTCTAGAACAAGGTCTTGTTCATTTGGTGCCATTACTTTCAAGAAGTGCTCGTTCATCATTACTCATTAGTCCCTGCAAGATGTCATAATATAAATTTTATTTGAAGCTGTAAATTGGTGGTGGGTGTTGATTTGTGGTTGAGGAAGTACCAGTAGAGATACCGTTTGAGGAAAAAAAAGGTTCCAGTGAAGGTACCATTAAAAAAAAGAAGAGTTCCAGTAGAGGTTGCATTCAGTTTTCAATTGCTATGCTTTTGTCCTTTTGTGAGTCCTTATTTTCTATCAGATTCTGGCGCCCTCTGTACATGCTACCTCAATCCATTGACCTGAGGGTATTTTGGCTTGGAAATTGTGTGTTTTAATGATTGATTAAGATGAAAATTGTGTGTGTGTGTGTGTTTTTTTTTTTAATTTATGTAACCTTGTCTGCTCATCATCTGATTCTGATCACTTTTCTCCTATTGGATCTAGTTGCATGTGATGAATTATACCTATCCGTTTGATTCATATCTAGAAGAGATTGACAACGTACTTGGTTTTTGGGCATAGTTAGCAAAACCTTTATTATACATATATACAATATTTAATTAGTTCCAGATACTGATCCTACCAGTTCTATTGAATTTAAATAAAAAATATCTATATTAATTTTTAAAGGAAGAACCCTGGTTTCTCTCAAAAATAAGATTTTTAAATTATCGTTAGTCCATATGTTTCACTCATTCGTCCCACTGGTTTATTTTATTTGGAAGAAATGTGTTTATGGGTAACCCTTGAGAATGTCTATTAACTATCATTGGGCTGTGATTTACATGTTTCATATTATCAAAGCAGAAAAGTTTCCAAATTGATGAATTTTGTGAAGAGGATGGAATGGATAAAACATAGTTTCTTCTAAAATGACAAGGTGAAAATACCATTCGAATTAAAAAAAATAAAAAAATATTAAGGTTATTGGAGTGTAGGTCTACAAGGGAGGGCAGTTTGGGAGTTGGGTCTATTTGGTAGGTTCATTCAGCGTTGCTAGAGAAATGGCTTCAGCAGTTAGAAAGGCGGGGCAGTGCCTTTGGTGAAAAATAATTATTAAGATATATATAGCTAAGATTGAAGGGCATCGTGCTCCTGATTCTAATTATTGGTTCGAGGATGTGGAAGGGTTTATGGAAAGTTTTTCTTTGGAAGTTGATGGCTCACAGCTCACCCAAGGGGAAGAGATAGGCCGAAGAGGATGTGGGTGGACGTAGTAAAAATAGATTTGAAGAAGCGCAACCTATCCAAGGATTTGGCTCAAGGATAGATCAGAATGGATAAACAAAATTCATGTAGCTGACCCCAACATAGTTGGACAAGGTTTTGACGATGATACGTGGAAGGAAATTCGTTGTGTGAAACCTCAGTTTGAAGCTGTAAAAGATTCCTAATTAATGATGGCTCCCAAGTTTGGTTTCAGTTATGTAGGGATCAGCTCTTCTGCAAGCAACGACTTCTCTCTTTTCTTCAAATTGTGAGGAGGGTAATATTAGCAACTAATATTGATATTGTGGCTGGAAGATTTTCATTGGGAATTTGTCTGACAGTGAGATAAATTTTAGGTATTATCGTTGTTTTTGGAGGGACCTTAGATACCTCTTTGAGGTATATTTGCATCTGGTGGTTGGTCCTTAGCGATAAATTTTCAGCTAAATCCCTGTTTTTGTGTATGGTGGGGCGAGAAATGTTGGAGATGTGTTCTAGTCTATGGATGAAATATGACCAGACATTGAGCAGTCGGTTCTAAATATTAGTTAGCTTTTAATTGGTTGACCAAGTGATGTTAGAAGCCTTTTTAGTGGTTTTCAAACTAGTTATATTGTGGACGCCTTCGTCCGTATTTAATTTTGTAGCTTTCTGATTGCTTATTAGGCGGTAGTAGAAATTATGCATAATATTGGAAACAAGAGAAATTTTGAGGCTCTGTTTGGTAAAATAGAAGAATGGCTTTTTGGTTACCAAAAGTATTGAGCTATTGTGAAGGGTTGATCCATAATGGAGGATTGGAGGTAAATATGTTGTAGGTTTCTCCTTGCAAATATATTCTTCTGAAAAAAGGCTCAGGCCATTATTACAAAAAGGAATTTTTCTTTACAAAACCTGCAACAAATTTAATGCCATCCCCATAATGGCTCCTCTCCTCACAAAGACCAGTAGATTTCAGAAACAGTAGTGGCTTTTCGGCGGCAATGAAATGGTAGAAGGGGATTAGCATGAGGACTTCACCAAGAGGTGACCCATAATAATGCTACTCTCGACCGAGCACGCTTTATTGTGGAGTTCTCACGGGATCCTTCAATACTAATATTGTTACCTAGTTCTTAGGAATCCTTAAATGACAATATTGTTCTCTAAAAATTTGCCAAACGGAGCCAAAGGTCATGATTTGCAATTTTTTGTACTGGTTAGTGGTTTTCAAGGGTAGGGATGACTGATGAGACATTCTCATGTTGAAGTGGAGGGTCCCAATGAGAAGAATGCCAGCATGAAAGAAACATTAATGAGCGCTCGTGGATCTCAATTCTCAACTCTTCTTCCTCTTCTTTTTGGTAGAAGTAGATCTCAACACTTAACTCGTTGATGAAAGCCACTTTCCTCAGAAACCAGTAGAGATTTCAATTTTTTCATACCGTATCAAGAGGGGGAAAATGTCAAACTTAATTTGAACTTTTAACCACAGAAATGTTTTAGTTTTGATGGTTTTATTTAGGTACCAAAGGAATTAATTTGTTTGGGATATACAATGTTACAAGTGTTGCAGTTGTATCTGATGGACCATATTATCTGTCTTTAGGTTACCATGGTTCTTATATTCATACCTTACTGAAAGATACTTCAAGTTAGTTACAGTCCAGACATCATTTTCACAAACAAAATGAAAGATAAAAATAACAGTTTGGACATAAAAGTCTCTGTCGATCTTGTGCAAATCATTGAAGAATTTCATGAGTTGACACTAATGATTTCTAATAATGATGTTTCATTTGGTTTATTGAAATGAGAGTTTCTCATTCTCTCGTTTACCATTATCGTACAAATAGGTTATTGATCAGATAACTTAGAAGTTCAACTTCTTCTTCTTACTTCTTATTATTATTTTTTTATCTCCCTGCAATATTCTGTTGCATACTGCAAGCAATTTTACGTCTCATTTGAGGCGTTTCAACTTATGATGATTGGGACTTTCTTTCTTTCTTTCTTTCTTCTTCTTCTTCGCTAAAGCTAAAGAATTGCATAGAGCACATGAACTACTTAATACTGAAGATTATGTTGTGGGTGTTCTGTAGATGCTCCTGTTTTTTCTCAGCCTCGGGCATACAAACCAGCACACTCTATGGGGGAGGAGTTCTTGAGCAGGCAAGTTCTGTTATTGTATTTATTTATTTATGATCAATCCCATTGTTCAGCTGAAAGATGTTGGATTTGAAACCCAATGTGATCCAGGTTTACGAGAAACGCGGGGCTTGTGGCATCGGGTGTGGGCAGGAACATGCAGAGGGTGGGCAACTATATCAAAGACAGTGTTGATGACATACTTTACCCATACCGCAGACGTCCCAAGTAGGAAGGGAGAGAGGAGTGCCAGATCCACAGCAGATGTTAATGGCGAAACCCCAACCGTGCATCTACATCCACACATCTCATTGTTAATGACAAAAACTCTGCTTCCAATGTATGACTGGCAAGAAATAAAAGGACGATTTATCGTCTCAGGAAAAAAAAAAAAAAAAAGCCAGATTGGGTAGGTTTAAGATGTTATGTTAATTTTGTCTCCCCCAACACCCCCTCCTCCTTAATTTATTGTTATGAGATAAGAGATTTGTACCGCTGGCATTATCATAGGTGTGGTTTGTACTTTCACTATTAAGAAAGTTGAGTTCAAGTGACTAAAAATATCTGTTCCTTTCTTCTGATTTATGTTTTCTACCCCCTATTTTTTTTGTTCATTTTTGCGTTTACTATTGAAGTTACAAGGGATTGAGTACGCGTGGTCACTGTAGCTTCGTTCGCCTTTGTGAAGTCGTTAGAGGTTCCATTGTCTTGACCATAGGCTGGGGTGGGCCTCATCCATGTGAGAATAATCCCACTGTTGGATTATGGATGTATAAATGATGTGCTCAAGCTTTTGGGCAAAAGGAGGCTGTTACAAGAATGGTCTTGATCTGGATCGTGTTGTCAGATGCAGGGGTCACAATTCCTGACCTAAACTAAGAATCCAGCCCTAACTGAAACCAGTTATTCAGGGTTTGGGTTTGGGGTTTGACCATTTGTACTTTCAGCATGGGTTTGAGTTGACATTCATGGCAGATTAATAAGTGGGTCAGGTTGGTTCAATCCATACTTATTACTGGGCTGATTGTTTGCGAGTCTAGTCTGACGCAACTGAAACCAGACTTGATAGTTTGGGTTTCAATTTGACATTTCTAATCTGATAAGTAAATGAGTTCGATTTGATTCAAGCCTAGGCTGTTAGGCGGGTCAACCTTCCATGATGTAAATTACATAAAAAACCCTCTCTTAGCACTGGACAAAATTTCTCCAATACTGAGATCGTGGGGGGATTGGGTTTGAGCAATTTGGATTATAGAAGGCAGCCCCTCTGTAATAGTTCTCCTGTTTTTTTTTTTTTTTTTTCCCCTGCAGTCAATTTATCTTTAAGGGCATGTTTGACTAATATTATAAGGGAGGAATCCTCTCTACTTTTCCTTGCTTCCAAGGAATATCTAAGTTGGGTGAAGAGAGAAAAAATGTGAGAGGATTTTCCAAATCCTTCAAACCCATCAATAATCCTCTCATCCATTGATTTTTCGGTCTCTACCGCCTCCCGTTGAATTTTGTAAATCCACGGAGGCAAAGAACACTTAAGTTACAAAGAGTGACTTCTCCTAGGTGTTTTTCAAACCTAAATGCATTGACTCATCTCTAAATGGGGGCTTGAAATCATTAATATGATATGACTCACCCTATTTCTTTTATTTATTTCCAATAGAAATACAAAATGCAAAATGCCTAATGTATCATGCCGGAGAATGAGGCATTTCTTTCTAGAATAAGTGTCAGTGCAATATGGCCCATTTGCAAGGTCCCCCAATCCAATCCAAAAATATATAAAATTCTGGATTTACGGGGGCTTGCTCAAAGTCTCAGGGCCCGTTTTGTATCCTAACTCATTTTTCCTGTGCACTGAATGCATTTGTGAATCCAACAACTACTTACACTTTTATTTATCTCTAGTTGCCTGTAGCAAACAATAACATAATACCCGCACCCATTACACTCTCATAAGGCAGGCGTAGAGATAATTTGGATCGCTGAAGATGAGTGTTATTTCTTTTTAGGATGATATATTCTCAAATTTCAATTTAGAAAAAAATGAGTTCCACTCAATAATTGAGAACTACGATACAAATTTATTTAACAATGGTCAATTGTTATCGGGACTGTGGACTCAATATCTTTCTTTAGCCGACTTTGCATTTTCCTCGTAACACCGTGAAAAACGTACCCGAAATACTGAGGTTAAAAGTAGTATAAAATTTCCCAAACACGGCAAAAAATTTCAAGGAAAGAAATATACATCGGTGGAAAATGGAATCTCCATTTTGGGCATGTTACTAACCACCGCGTATTCGCAGGCAGCCCCCATTTCCCACGTCCAACCAACCAACAAACCAAACTCTCTTCATATTTTCTTCATCCAAACGATCAATCTCCTTTTCTTCTTCTTCCAGACCAATTCAATTGACCAGAATAAATATAACACGCAATGAAGCCATTTGAAACCCTATCCATCACAAAGACGAAAAATCTCGATCCAACTTCCAAGAAATCACAATCCTAACGCATTTTACCCGGTAGAAACAATGCCAAACAAACACTCTTAACCTTATTCTTCCCTACGACCTGTGATTTGGTCCTCGTAATCAGATTCCAAAACGCGTCTAACACTTTTTTTTTAAAAACCTATTTCAGGTCTCCAGATCGAGGACAAGTAGCAGTGCATCATCATCCCAGATTTTGACTTAGGTTTCCAGATAGAAGAATCCAATACCATCTTCCTTCTCTATTGCGATCTCGAATCGAATTGAATGGCTCTCGCAGCGAGGAATCGAGTGATACGAGTAATGGGTTTGGGGACGGATTCGATGGTTTGTGGGAGTGCATCGAAAAGTGGCAATCAATATTCGACGATGTTAGATAGGGTGATGGTGGTACCTGATTCTTCTTCCATGAGATTGTCTGGTTCGCTATTTCCGAGCTTACGATTTAGTAATAGGTCTGATTGCAGGCACTTTTCGCAGCTTGTGAAAACGAATGGAAAGCGAGCTTTTCTCGTTGATACGTTGGCGCTGGTATTTGATTGCCTTTTTGGTTTGATTGTTTGTTGGAGTTTTGGTGGTGGGTGTGGATTTCGATTTTGTTGGGTGAGATTTGAGGGTTTTTGATTGGTTTTTTCAGGTTAGGAGATTGGAAAAGGAGGGGGTTCCTTCGAAACAAGCTGAGGCGATTACTGCTGCCATTATAGAAGTTTTGAATGATAGCTTGGAAAATGTAGCTCAATCGTTCGTTTCCAAAGCAGAAATGCAGAAAGTAAGCATTATATCTTCTTTTTCTGATCAATTTTTATTGTTTTAGCTATTGTCATTCTATTGATTCTTGTGAATTATGGGTCTGATTGATATGCAATGAGCTTTTGAGAACAAAATGAGGGTCATGGGAACTTATGTTCGTTATAAGGACATGTTGTGTATTGCTGGAATTCCGTGGATTTGAATGTTGGTGGTGCACTGCCGCTAACACCCATTTCCCAAAAGGAAATTGTTTTCTGTGGACTTGAGGGGAAAAAATGCAATCTTTTTCTCCTTTCTCATGGACAAGTGGCAAACATGGGGATTCGGAGCCTTTGCCATGCCACCTGGGAACCTTGGTGTTGCACAACATGCTCTAATGGTTAAAAAAAAGAGAAGAGATTTTTGTCTTTTGTACAACAACCCAAGATACTCTCTCTCTCTCTCTAAAATTTCCCTAACTTTACACTTCTCCCTCTGTAGATTGAGATGGGTCAAGACTCCACTATTGCCAAATTCAAATCTCATGTACAAAGCTCCCAGGTGATGCAATACTCTTCATTACTCTTTTAGCTATACTTAGCTACACAAGATGTTGATAAATCTGCCATGAATTATGATTTGAGGTTGATAAATGCCTTGCAGCTGAGAACATGGATGGCCTCTTCACTTCTTGTGGTTAAACAAGAGATAGAAAATTTTTTTTCCTTGTGCAGTGAAGAGTTGAAGCTGTCCTTGCAAACTTTGCTGCTTTCTTCAAACTTTTGGTTAAATTATTAGTGCCATGTACGCTTGTATGCTAGCTTTGCATATGTATTAAGTGATATAATTAAACCTTTTGTCTGTCATTAAAAGCATTCCTTCTATCATTATGCAAGAAAGTTCATATTAGGAAAGGCAGGTCACGATCTACCAGTCCCAAGAAAAAAAGGCATAATGTTGGCGAAAAGACTGAAACTTGGAATAATATAGATGATGCAAAATGCATTGAAATCGATCATGTCTTCCTTTAAAGATATGATGTCTCTCCTTGGTTGTGACACCACAGGGGGGCAGAGGGGATGTCTTTCTTTTATAGGTTGCTCCTTGTTAGTAGTTTTCTAGTTAGTGATTCTTAGAACACACTCCAATGATTTGCAGCTCACCATTTCCATTTGTTTCACCTGCTAAGCAAGCATTAATAATTCACTGCATTGTGTCGTGTGATGATGTTAAACACCACTAAATGTACGCTTGAAAGGGGTTGTCCATACCATTGTATGCTCATCGCTTATCTTGAATTATCGATGGAACCACTCAATTAAAATAATAAGATGTTCTCGTTTTTTCTTGTAGTGAGGAATTCCGTTTTACCTTTGAGTGAGGAATTCCATTATACTTTTTAGTAATTGGCAATTATGTACTTTCCAGTCCTATTTCTACTCTCTACTTTAAGGGCTAATTCTGTCGCCTTACAACCTAACATATTGTTTCAAACTATTTTTATTCTTTTAGTGGACGGATCCTTTTTTTAGGGTAAAATTCTTTGCAAACTTCTCAAATTTCTCCTTCCTTCTTTTGGCTTAAGTTTACATGGTATTGGAGCAAGAATTAGAAGAGAGTCCTTGTCTTTTCTTCTGTCTTAAGTGCTATACAGTCGGTTGTGTTTCACTTGTTGAGACCATAAGATTATCTGGGGCCCACCATTCTAGACTGAAGATGCCGGATCTGATCTATCTATCTATCTAGAAGTAATTGTCTTGATGTTTTTATAGACTTCTCCAACACTTTTTTGTGGTCGAGGGACATTTTTCCCTCTTCACCATCTGGTCAAACATCCAATCTATATTCTTCGCAACCATTGATATTCTTTGAAATTTGGAGTCCATGCGTGGATTGTGGAACTTTGGTATAAGGTGTGAATGTTTTTCTTTTACATCGTCTTTAAACCTATTCACCAACAACATCCCACCTGATCAGTGTTTCTTATGACTCAAATTAGTGGCCATAATGGATGCCTGGACTCAGTATTAATATCTCTAATCTACACTGTTACTGAGTTTTTTTTTGGCTGAAAATTAATTTTGCCAAGGGATTTGAACAGCTTTGTCTGTGTTTGGATGTGTTGGATCAACATCGGGCTCTTTTTTTTTTTTTTTCATTTTTTCTTAACAGTAACTGGTTTTATTAAAAACAAGAAGGACAATGCAGAGGAGAGGCCTGATAAGGGCTCCGTCAACAGCGAACATACCTGGGGGATAGAAGCCCTGATGACAAGAGGAAGATCAAAATGACCTATAAACCTGAAGGAGGCTTCCACCAGAGTTTTGACTCTGAACTCTATGTTTTTCTAATTGAATGCCACGAGATCAGTTTCTCTGAGCGTGTGAGGAGAGAAACTGCCTTCCTTGTAGTAGGTTGTTAAGCTCCTCGAATATTTGAAACCACCTCCATGGCACCTCTTTCATTTTCAAGGCAGAAGCAGAGTCCCGCTTAACCACCAAGGGAAAGAGACAATCAGCAATCACCACTTTTACCCCAGCAAATAAGGCCAACAGACTATGGAAATGAGAGCTGAGGATCACCCCTAGAGTTCCTTCTGGGATCACCTATTTTTGCCGTTCTAGATTGCTTCTGGCAGATGCGTCGAAATTTAAATAATGCTGTCCTTATTTAGGGGACAACCTATGCAAACCAGTAGGCCTTCTAGTAATATCGTCTTTATGACCTCCACCCAGTTTTGGTTATACTCTTTGGTTGAGATTCCCTAGAAGTGCTTTGTAACTAGATCCCAAGAAATCACTCTCCGGCTGACATTTATTATTAGATCCTTAGCGAGTTAGACATGATGAACAACACTTGCTATTCCTTTCTTTCAATGAAGACCATAAGGCAGCCACAAAGGACGACAACCATAGAGATCTGCCCTGTTCTTATGGTAATCAAACCTCCTTGCTGTATAATGCACCCCTAAAATCTTGGCCAAGTCAAGATACATGGAACCTGGAGAAAGTAGTGCACCAAACCATTCTAGCCATCCTACAGTTAAGACGAAGATGATTTACGGTCTCCTCATTTCTCAAGCATATATGACAACCGTTGACAGTGATTCTCTCGTGCAACAACACAATGGAGCTAGCCATCCCAAAACTACTGGTTTTTATAGGTGCCTCACTTCCTAGTTGCTGATGCTGTTGAGCTCTCGACTGTGGAAGGATAAACAAATATAAAAGGATTTCACCTCAAACATCCTGGGAATTGATGCATTCCAGACTCTGTAGTCTTCCAAATAATGGCTTGTAAAGGCTCCTTAACACCTGCTATGGTTGTATGAACTGATCTGTCTCCTCATCCATCAAATTCGTTCGGAACCTTGAGTTCCATATCATGTCAAAACCATAGCCTTCCCTAAAGTTAACTTCTCTAGACTCTGGAGATTGAGCAGCCCAAAAAAATGCATGAAACCAGGTAACTGGCATCTCTTCCCCCACCCACTTATCCTTCCAAGAGCATTCTATCACCTGTACCTAGTCTTAATCTATTGTTTAGAAAATGGGCTTCTCTGACCTTCATTTTCTCCTGAGAGACGGTTGAATTTGACACTCTCATCTAGTTTATACTTGGCAAATATGACCCAATTCCAAGGACTAGGTTAGTCACTAAATGTCACAGCCACTTTGGCCTAGCAAAGCTTGAAATCTTCGAAGATCTGATGCCCCTACCATCCTGCTCTCAAGCTTTGCAAACCTCTAAATGGACCAGATTGTTTTTCTTCTTTTTCCTCCATCCCTTGCCGTAGGAACTCCTTTTGTCTTTGCTAACTTCTCGATGGGTACCTGAAAAGGTGAGGTCCTCCCACCTTCATAAAAGGTCGGCTTCTTGCGCAACTTGGATGGGCTCCTTCTTCTTTATTTCTTTCTTTCATTTTGTTTTCTTTCACCGTAACAGGGATCAGGATTCATTTAATTGACTCGTAGATATGCATATTACATTCTTAATTCAGTAGAATGAATTATATTTATATGCCATATTTGCTTTTTAATGTTTTTGATATTTTCCTGAGTTTATGCATATTTTTTACCTTTTTTTAAGACTATTTTCTGAAAGCAACTTTGAAGTTAAACACTGGAGCAGCTGAAACTTCTCAGGTTGGAGTCAAATCGAAATGCGTTGAAAACGAAATTGAGGACTATGCTTGATACTTGCCAATCCATCACTAGATGGTGTGCTTTAAGGATACTCTCTAATCTCCTTAAGAATGTAAAAAAAAAGGAAGAAAGGTTTGAGTTTCAAACTCTTCCTCAGACACTAGATATCAAGTCATGCATTGGCTGTACTCGGAAATTCTGTGGCTCAGAGGTCTTTTTACTAAGTTGAATTATTTGACTCACTATTCAGCCTCATACTTTTAGTTTCCTGTCCCCTAGTTTCCAACAAAACCAACGCCAAGCTTTAAGCTTTTGACTGTGTTTTAGAGTATTTTTTTTTCTTAAGAAAACTGACCATTTACGTGTATGCGCCGAGAAACTGATGGTTTCATCGTATCAAGGGTGACTCTGTCTAGACATTCCAAGACTCCATCCATTTGCATGCAACTATGCCAAGTCCAACTTCGTAGAGATCGAATTTATGTGACTCTTGATGTTTTTAAATCTCTGAACCAACCATCGCCCTATTTCTCTAACCAAGAATGTCCAACCCTCTCCTTTACTAGGTTACCACTAGGAAAATGCTAAATACACCCTTTAGAAGATAGTGTGCATGTCTGATTGTCTTATCGTGCTTTCCCAATCCAGTATTTACCTTAAAAGAAATAATATAAAGAGGACGATCTAACGGCTTAAAGATGTAAAATGATTCAGCTGTTCTATTCTCATGTTTAGTGGTCTATAAAGCCATTTTCTTGCATGTATAATTGCGTATAATGCACTCATCCATGGATTTTATTTTGAGGATCCTTACAAGGTTGTGACATTTTGTTCTTGGTTAACCTTTTTTTTTTGGTTTGGTGGTGGTAGTAGGCATAAAGTCTCTATCAGAATATTTACTTTGTAGTGCCTATCATTTTAACAGTGTTTGTACAATGTGGATGTAGGAAAACCATTTTTCCTTGTTGCAACGCGAAACTGAAAAACTCCGTACTGATATAGAAAAGATGCGTAGTGAATTGAGGTCAGTATGTTTTGATCTACCTCTTTTTTTATTTTTTCCTTATTGGCATCTTGGGTCCACTTTGGTCCACCTATCAAGGTAATGTGAAGGTCTTAGATTAAGGTTCCCCCGAAACCATCCTGACTGGGAATGAAAATAAAAAATTCTGATCAAGGGCAAATTCGAACTATTGTCAGTTTGCAGGATGTAGGTGAGTGTGAGAGATCATTTTTCACCTATGAGCTTCTTGTGGAGCCACATGTGGCCTGTCACCCTTGTCCCCCAATTATTGCCAAGTGTGTTCTGATTGTAATTGAAGTTAGACTCACCATTGGATTGATATCTGTTCTTTTAAGATATCTGGAATCCTGAAAGCCACCATAAGATCTTCAATCACCTTTTTCTCCTTGATCGTTTGGCATCCATTGTGGGCCCCAAGCATGTGCTCAGGAATTCCACGCTATGTGTTTTACAGGAGATATTTCCCGTATATACATGCATACACATTATATAGAATAGATTAAAATGTTACTCCAAAGCAAATCGTAAAAGCTTCACTTATTTATTTATTTGACAGATATGAGATTGACAAAGTTACCGCAGGACAGCGCTTGGATCTTAATCTTGAAAAAGGGTAAGGAAAACTTCTATAAATGCCCCCTCGCATGTGACCAGGGTTTGATCCCTGCTCAGCAACAAGATAAAAGTGGGGAAAATCTATTCTCTGAATTCAATTTAATGAAGCTCATTTCTGTAGCAAGTAGCTGTGTTTTCCTTCTCACCATTGTAGGAGTTATAAAAAATCCTTTCTAAAATTTTACCTAAATTTTCACGGAGTAAGATTTCCCAAAAAATTCAGGAAAAAAATTTCCCTCCCAAAATGGCGAGAAGCCGCAAACACAGCCTTTAGCCATGCAAGTATAATATGATTTCATCTATTCTTTTTATTTGAACTGTTGAATGCAGACGAATACGTGATGAACTAGCCAATCAGAGTGCAGAAACCTCCAACCTAACCAACAAGCTGGATAGGGTGAGTCTTATCATTCATGAAAAATGATTGTGACATGCATTCAGGTCTGTGATATTTAATTTGGGTACTGGATCCTATCTACAGGAAATCCATGCACTAAGAGCACATCTGGAAGCGGCTAAGTATGACGTGATAAAGTACTGTATAGGTACCCTCGTCTCCATTTCTGCAGTTGGTCTCGCTATAATCCGCCTCCTTCCATCACCTGGTTTTCAAGGACAGAGGTGAGGGGTCCCTATGAGATGAAAATTTCATGGTGTTGCAGAATGGAGATTCTTTTGTGCAGATTGAATGCTCATGATGGATGCCAACATGTTTTGGATGATATGTAAAAAGAAACATTGTCACTTCAGAAGTGGGAAGTGATGACTCATTGATTTTAGTATTTTTCATTTTTTTCCTGACTAATATTTGATAGAAATGTACAATTATCTACTTGCACTGGGGGGCCTTATTGCTTCGATGAATATTTCCAAGTGCCTAAACTTTGTGTTGTAATAGCCACATCTGCTGACGCATTTCTTCTAATAATTTCCAATTGTTCACTCCCATATGTTTCTTCTTCTTCCTCCTTTGTGAGTTGCCTCAAGTGATCTTTCTGAAGGATGTGGACAATTATTACAAATACAGATTATGTAATGTCATCAACTTGGGTATTCACATAATGCATCCTCTACAATCTCATTTTCAAATGAAATTCCCATAGTATATTCTCCCACCAGAAGGAATATCTCCTGTTTGGGTGGGTAGGGTCAAGTATTGCCGAACCCAAGCCCAT
Organism: Persea americana; assembly: GCA_029852735.1. Taxonomy (NCBI): domain Eukaryota; kingdom Viridiplantae; phylum Streptophyta; class Magnoliopsida; order Laurales; family Lauraceae; genus Persea; species Persea americana. The sequence continues at coordinate 13,691,463 of CM056809.1, forward strand.
ACAAATTGTATGTAGGTGAACTTAAACCTGAACCCCGACCCGGATGAGAGCCAAGCATGCTTGACTGACTCAATATATGGTGGCAGTGTATTTTACTATGTTATATAATATGTATTTATCTGTAGAATAGTTGGGTACCTTGGTCAAATCCGGATAAACTGGAGTCCAATCCCAAACCCGACCTGGATTCCATGTGGGTTTGAAAATCTGCCCCAAGCGTAACCTGATCCTGAACAAGTCCACCTCAAATCTCAGGTATGAGCCTGACACGAACCTGATCCAACACAACGTAGATTTCTCTCTGTTTTGGGCCTTTGAGGATTGGGTTTGGTCTGACCCAAGTTGCACCCTTACTAGTGTAACATGGCGAAAATGTGGAGACACGGGAAAGTGTGTGTGGATTGTCGAGAAAGTCCTAGTTTAGATGCAAAGTCCTTACAGGAAAGTGGATATATTAAGCGAGTGATCCCATTACCCCTCCTTGCAGTTTGTTCAAATGATCCTATCCGTTTGTCACCAATCTCTCAAATGGACAGTTAAACCAAATTCATCTTCCAATTTTATTTTTGAGATTCAAGGTTTTCGCAATAAACAGATACGAGTTTTGAAGCAGTGAAAACAATTCTGATTAGATGATCAGAATAGCTGGTCAGAACAACCACATCTTTCCTTTATCTCTGGAGCATTGGTCCTTGTCCTGCATCTTTCGGGCCAGGCCCACACATTCACAAACTCATCTTGTACGACCATTTGTAATGAATGCTACATTGTGCCCCTACCATCCACTCGATCGGCGGTGACACCATTCTGGTCCAGTTGCCGAATATATGGCCTGTAACAAAACAATACATGGCACATCTCAATGTAGTTCATGGGCCTCTGTAAATGTAAGGTTTTTGCTTAAGCCCAGCCCATTCATGTTTAGGCCTGAATGAATTTAATACTGACCTGGTTATAGAAATGGGGTTGTAGGATGGGACCATACCTGTAAGTTTCCAGGTCAAAACCCTGTAGGTATTTAAATGGGGTGTCATCTTTTGTCTTTTGGTTTTGTTCTTTTATTGAATCTCCCCTTAACTTTTACCAAAAGATAAAAAAAAAAAAAACATGGGAGCCTGACATTTTAGAGAAAGGAAAGATAGAGAAAAAGACATGCTGGAGGAGAGCTAAATATGGCCATCAAAGGGCCAGAATTGGGCAAGTTATAGGGCCCGTGGATCAGCATTGGGCCTAAAAAGTAAGCCCATCAAATATAAGGTTTTAGCTTGGGTTTTTTTACTTTGAAGCTTGTCAGTATGCATGGCCCAGATCACATAATCTAAGGCCTGTTAATATAATAGATTAAAATACTTTTGTACTTGTTATCATATTATCATTACATAAACTAACTAAACAAAGTTATTATTCTAAGGGTGTCATAGGGCGTTGTTGTGGATAGCAACACCCGAGCACCCTCTAAGGATCGATCCCCGGAGGGACATCCTTACATGTTCCTGCCCACTGGGCCACCTCAGCAAAAAAAAAAAAAAAAGTTACAATTCTAGATTCTTATTGCTGAACAAATTACCCTTAACATCTAATGATCATATTACACCTTAACATTTAACGATCATATTACTTATTGTCTTTAGCATCATCTCGGCTCCCTAGTAGATGATCCAAAAATGATATTAGTTTGATCTTGGTTATTTAAGTATTAGCTTTCAAATGCATGGTTCATGCCGCATGCTAAAATAATCTTAGGTCATGTGTCATGGTTAGAAACACTTTTTGATTTCAATAATCTAATAGAAATACTTAACCATAAGGCCTATGCTTAATGTATTTTTCTCTTTCTTTTCTTTTTTCTTTTTTGCAAAAAGGCTGGTTATGTGCTTATCAACTTTTAGGCTAGCAGAACTGGGATGGGCTTAATTTTAATGCCCAATCATAAACATGGTGGACAAAAAAACATATTTTGCCCCGGCCCAAGCCCGAGCCTGGCCCATTGACACCCTTAGCGCAAGGGTTGCTGGCTTGCCTCTATTGAGTTTTAAATGGGATTTTTGTTTTAAGTTTTGGATATTTGTATGCTTCTTGCATCTACCGTGTAAAGACAATCTATTCAATCCACACCTTTCATCTCCTTCGTCATTTGACAACCATCATGTCTTTTTTTTTTTTTTTTTTTTTTGTTCTGGCTAATGAGGGTATCCTATGGTATTTGACTCCACTGGACTAATTTTCAGGACACACCCTACAACACATATGCACTGGAAAAACCTGAAGAGTATCATAAAACACATGGATATGGTGAGCAAACGCACAACTTATGCCAACTAACACCTTATACCAACTAACCAACACCCACTTTAAACTTGAGCAACGTTGATCATTGTAGAAGTTGGATTCCACGCACTGAAAATGTTACCACACTCAAAATGTTCGCGTGGTTAGGAAGTCCAGTTTTAACCTGGAAGTCCTACCTTTAAATCCTTTTAAGGCCTTACCCAATACACAGGGTTAGTAGGTGGTTTCGTGGGTTTACTAATAATCAATCGAAGAGGGGCTGGCGGGTTCCCATGTTAACAAAAAAAAAAAAAATGATTTTATTAGATTTCTACTTCTGGAAGAAACTTGGCTTAAAATTAGAGCTTTGAGCTTTCAAAGTACCATAAGAAGTTGAGGTGACATCCCTACTGATACATGCGTGATTTTATGGTCCTCCACTTTGTGCATCCTAAGTCCTAACTACTATCTAATACTGCTTACCAAAAATAGAGAAAAAAAGCGACTGCATACCTAGTCCATTACCTTCATAATCACTGGAATTCAGCCATTGGTGGATCTGTCTATCTGCTAGATTTCATTTTCTCCACCACCCAAAAATGACATCCCCCTTCCCTGTCCAATAGAGTCGTGGAGAGTTAAATGAGTCTCCAACGGCCTCACAACTCTAACGTGTCCAGCCCCATCATTCCATCTGTGGTACCTGTTTTTTTTTTTTGGTTTAAGTATCAATGGTACTTGTTGGTACCAAACTTAGAAGGGACCACAGCCTTGGGTGAGGGAAAGAGACTTCTAGCAAGGTGATAGAGCCTTTGGGTAAGAGAAGGGGGACTGATTCCTCCGATATTTAAATTTAAATTAGGAAAACTAGTACTTTTTATAATCTTTCTTTTATTTGTATTCCCCTCAGCATTTAATTCTTTTGAAGAAAATTCATATTTGCAAGCCTTGTTTTAGGGTTCACCAAATGCATGCCAATCAAAGGAATAGGGTAGGATGGAAAGATATGGACCTAAATGTAAAGTGGGCCCTGTATTATATGATCTCATAATCGTAATCATCTATTTAAAAGCTTCAAAGTTTCACATATATGGGCTTAAGATAAGAGTGTGCACATATTCTATGCGCCTTTTGATGTACTTCTACGTTGTAAGTTACAATAGTGAGTAGTTCTACTTTGTATGTCAACCCTCCAATCTTTTAATTTGTGTTTGAGTACGATAAAGAAAGACGCTTGATAGGAACGCATGGCTTGTTTGATAACATCATTATCATATTGTAACTAATATTGTAACTAATGAAGTTTCAATTGCACAAACTATCTGGTTTTATTGGGCAATTAGTCATTTAAAATTTATTAATTAGCTTAAAACGAAAGGAAAATGCTTTGCGTTTGAGTCTTTGTTGAATCTATGTCTATTGTAACTAATATTGTAACTAATTAAGTTTCCATTGCACAAGCTATCTGGTTTTACAAGGCAATTAGTCATTTAAAATTTACTAATTTGCTTAATACGAAAGGAAAATGCTTTGTGTTTGAATCTTTGTTGAATCTATGTCTATTGTAACTAATATTGTAACTAATTAAGTTTCCATTGCACAAGCTATCTGTTTTTACAAGGCAATTAGTCATTTAAAATTTATTAATTTGCTTAATGCGAAAGGAAAATGCTTTGTGTTTGAATCTTTGTTGAATCTACATCTAACTTTGCTTACACGTTAATTAGGGTTCATGTATTTGGAAGACATTCATCCAATGGTGAAACCGTGGAGATTTTTCCGAGGGGGTCACTACGGAAAGAACGACTTTTTGAGCAACCATGTTACACTAAAAAGAATCTCAAAAGCTTTTGCGTGTATGACTGCACTGTTGTTTTTGCACTTGCCCTAGTTGCTGGTCAATAACAGCTTTTTTGTTCTTTGCCATGATCAATTGCAGGTAATACAAGTTTACAAGTAAATAGATATACGGATAAACTGAGTCTAAAGCCAATAGGGCATTGGGAGAATTTATAATAATAAAGTAATACGTTAATTATGTCGGAAACCATTTTGCTTATTGGTGCCAAAAAAAAAAAAAAAAAAAAAAAGTTCGGAAATTTAACTAGTGCAAGACCCTTTGTCTTTGTTGAAATTCCATTAAACACCTTCGACGCCCGGCCAATCTATTTCGATGGCTTTTAAGCAAATTCATGCATGTATTTTATAAAAGTCCAAAATATTCTTATTTTTTTCTAAAAATGAAAAACCTTTATTGAAAAAAGCTATCTGTATTAACTATATTTCAATGAACACATGTACCATGTATTTTCAAAATTGCTATTTTACAAAAATCATTTTTTCAATTATAGAAAACATAGATCCCCAATAGAGAAATTTGACTGTCGATCAAGTAGGTTTTCAGAAATCTCAACAAAAAGGTAGTTTTTCCCTTTCTTTCTTTTTTCTTCTTTAACATTTATCAATTTCTTAGAGAGTCTTAAAAAATAAACAAAAACTATGTTCCAAAAGCTCTGATTTAAATAAAGGTTCTGGTGATGGTTGTGTTCTTCTGTTTTTTTTATCATGTGATGGCCAAATGACGTTGTCATCTTTGCCTTTCATACCCACACATATGGTAGAACAACTCCACCTTCCTCTCTGTTTTTTATTGTCCCCCTTAGACTTGAATATTCCCACTTAATCAAAAGATAAGCCATTTCTTTTTGGGAAGAGGATCCCCTGTTTGGTCCAAACAGGAAGCCCTGTTTGGACCAACCAGGGGGTGCCACATGGAGGGGGGGAAGTCCAATCATCCCATCCCATCTCCCCCTTTAAAAAAAAAAAATTCCCCGCCTCGCCCCCCCCCCCCCCCCCCCCAATGTGGCACCCCCTAGTTAGTCCAAACAGGGTTTCCCTGTTTGGACCAAACAGGGGATCCTCTCCCTTCTTTTTGGTAGAAACCAAATAGGCTTTTTGGGGAAGAGGATCCCCTGTTTGGACCAACTAGGGGGTGCCACATGGGGGGGAAATTTTTTTATTTTTATTTTTTTAAGGGGGAGATGGGATGTGTCTGATTGGACCTTTCCCCCCATGTGGCACCCCCTGGTTGGTCCGAACAGGGTTTCCCTGTTTGGATCAAACAGGGGATCCTCTTCCGGCTTTTGGACTATGATCATTTTAGTGCAGCCTTTGCCCCCTTATGCTAAGAACACGTGTGGCTGAGTGGCTCATTATGTGGGCTTAGTTTCTCAAATCAACTCACTTTTATTAAAGCCCCTTTATGTAAAGTGGGTGCCTATTTTGACAAATTCAAGCCACTCATACTCACCTATGACTTGGGTTTATATTAGACCCCGTCCCGGACTAATCGTAATTAATGCTAATTAATCCAAATTAGTGTTATTTAAGCATAATTAATTGTGCTAATTGTAGTTAATGAACAAGATGTGATGGGTTAATCTCAAATGATTGAATTAAGCTTAATGAAGTGAATTTGAATGAGATTGAGTTGACTAAAATCAGTTTAAACTCAAACAAGTTAAACTAAGGACCTTTTTGTAAATACGAGTTTTCACGTATTTTGTCAAATGCGGAAATTCTTGATACCAATGTGTGTATCTCGAAGAGTACGTCAACTTTCATAATATACTTTATTCCATTTGACCTAAGATTAATCAAATGGGCCTTCATTTGACCCAAGATGTAAATAAAAGAAGTGGAAGAGGGTTTAAGTGGAAAAGTCCACTTATATAAGCTAAGAGATGAGTTCATTCCCCATTTTAGTAAACCCTAGGCACTCCTTCCTTTCTCTTCCATTTTCTACATCAAGTGTGAAGATTGAGAAGATTTTCAAGTGTTGAAGAGAAGACTTTATCTTCCCCATCAAATTTCCTCCATTGTTGAAGAGCTTGAGATTTCTTTGGGAAATATTTGTGTCAAACCAAGCAAAAAAAAAAGGGCTTTTGTCTAAGAAGCTTCAATAGAGGCAAGTATAAGCATGTACTTGTGATTAGTAATGATTATTGTAGAAGATTCATAGTATTCCATTGATTTGTAGTTTTTGTGCATTTCCATTGAATGTTTAAATGGATTGTTGTTATGGATTGATGGAATGAGTAGAATGAGATGATTATTGTGTGTATTAGATGATGAATGAGGAGTAGACAGGATGTCCAAATCTATTGCAGATTGTTGTGGTAATGGGATGGTGAAGGGAGAGAAGAAGAGAGAGAATTGCAGAATTTCGGACTGAAATTCTGAAGCGTTCGCTCAAGCGAACCGCTCTCTGGATGAGTGCGCTCGAGTGGATATGAATCTGCTCGAGCGACCATTTTTCTGTCTGGGTTTGCTCGAGTGAACTTGAGTCTGCTCGAGCGAACTTGAGTGCACTCGAGCGAACTTGATACTGGACAGAACATTGATTGAGAGAGAAAATTTGGCCAATCGATTAGACCGTTAGTTGGTTTTGAATTTTGTAGGAAACATGGATGCTTTTTTAGCACAACAGTGTCCTTTGAATTAGTTCAAGGCTAATCATGGAGTAATTGGGATTGTTGATAATTAAGAACAATACAAGAAGAATACTTAATAGATTCATTGATCGAATAGTTAATTGATTATGGACCAAACCTCCATAGGTGATAATTACGGTGACCCCAATGTACATATAATATATAAATGTGATGTCCATTGAGAATAACACGTACATTGGATAACCAACGGTTACACCTAAATGGTTGGTTGGAAACTGAAATAGAAATGAGTAGAATTGTGTAGTTAGTAATTCTCATTGTATGGGTTCTGTATCATATCACTGTGTTCCAATCTCATAAGATTGATATTACTATTTATTTCCTTCTCATTGTTAAGAATGGAATCACCGTATGGAATTGAATACGAAAATGGATTGTTTAATGAAATGTATTGACTCTTGAGTCTGGCACTACCTAACTATTGTATTAAGTTCCAAATGAATTAATAAATGAACAAGTAATTCTTTTCATGAGGCCGGGGTTATGAATGGTGCACCCTTTCGCCCTGAGCCAAATGACTATTCCTACTGTAGTAGATGGATTTTGGGGAGTTCCGGAGCTTCGTGGTGATGCTAGTGTCCTTAGCCCGGACACTGGTAAGTCCCACAAATTCCGATCGTATCAATGGGTACTGATTGATGCCTTCCATTTAGAAGATGAATCATTCCTTTGAGGGAAGATGGTAAATGAAATGAAATGAATTGAATTGAAATGAATGCTATGGTAGTTGTCATCTTGTACATGTCTATTGATTAATTTATTGTGCTCAACCATTATCATTGTATGAATTATCTAGACTTGTCTAGAATTGTAATTGTTTACTAAACTGATTATCTGAGCTTAGTATCCGTACTAACATGTGCTATCATAAGTTCTGTTTGCACATTGTTAAAACCGTAGTGTTCATTAGTGTTATTGATGGCATTACAAGCCTCATTACACATACCGGTCCTGCGGCAGCCCCAGCAGCAGCGGAGGAGACCGTTGCAGTTCCTCCAGGAGGATTGATAGAATGGAGCGGGTAGGATAACCTTTGAACGGTTATTTGTATTGCGTAGTGGGTCGGAGATTCTTTTGAGAATTCCTTTTGAAATAGTTGAAATTTATTTTGGAATGTAATATTTTGAGAACTTGAGTGGTCATCAATCTGCATAGTATTTGAATATGCAGTGATTGATGAAAGAAAGCAAATAAATGATACATGCATAAAGAACTTTATTTTGTATACATGTAAATCTTAAATTGATTTTGTCAATGTATATTTCCGCAATTTGTACAATTGACAGATATGAATGAATGTTATCCCTTGTGGATTTTGTTTTAACTTCGGTTAATTTAGAGCTTACGGAAGTAAGTATGGATCACGGCCCTGGATTATCGTAACTCGGGCCCGGATTGTGCCAGTTTATGTAAAGTGGGTACCTACTTTGATAAATTCAAGCCACTTATACTCACATATGACTTGGGTTTATGTAAAGTGGGTGCCTACTTTGATAAGTTCAAGCCACTTATACTCACCTATGACTTAGGAATTGACATTATTCACAATTTAACATTGATCCGACTGCTTACCACCATTGGATTTATCGCAAAACATAAATACATTTAAAGAATTAGTAAATTCTGAAGTTTTTAAATTGGTTAATGCTAGAATTATCTTATTAAAACTGATATTTGGTGGACCTCATACTCTCAATGTCCTCCATGCATACAACCTATATTCTTAAATTGGATGCTTCCCATCATCTCACATAGGACGGAAGCAGTGCTAGAGTCTTGAGAGCATCGGAGAACAACCTTATTTTTTGTGTGTCCTCCCCTGCAAACTCTGCATTGAAAATGTACTCGTCTTTTATTGGATGAGAGTGAGTCTCACGTGGCCCTTTTCCAAAAACTTGGGAGTCAATGAATCCCTGTGAGTACGTGCCGATGGTGGGTACCGCCTACTCATAGGTATTACTTGAAATCCCTGTCATTGATGATTATCATATACACATATCTCCACACTGTATAATATCTATTTTTAAAAGTGGCTCATCTTTGACTAACCCAATCTCTTCAAACATGCCTACACGCCAACACCTATGAGTGAATAAGTAACAATTCCCAATTTGCTATTTCTTCTCCATTACCATTACCTTGAAAATCTTTGTTCATCTTAGCTTTATTTCATTTGTTTTTTTTAGAGAACTTTATCTCATATGTTTTGTGTAGATATGTTCATAGAGCTGTTCACGAGCAACCTCTCTCTCTCTCTCTCTCTCTCGCTGACCTTTTTCGACTCTCTCACATTATGTGTTAGTGAATGTTAGTGGGAATGGTTGCAATGAGAGATGATAAATTCCAGCTCGGGTCCAAAGAAAGTTTATCGCAAATTGGTTATCATCCAGGATAGGACATGCATGCAGGCTCGAGTTAGGCCCAACATGAGTTGCACCCACTAGCTACATGTCTGATGGGTCTCTTTCATAACCATCATTATCACCACCGCGGTCATCCTCATTAAATTAAACAGTAAAAAATAGAAAAAACTAGTGTGTAAGGAGTGACAATTCATGCCCTGTTCAAAATAGATGGGCCCCTTCACATTTATCACATATCATTATCATTATTAAAGCTTTGTTTCAGTCATGTTGAGGTTGGTTACACAAATTCAGTTTTTCACTTCGATCTATAATGAGCTAAATTTCCAGATAGTTTGCACTCCTTCAAACCTATTCTTATAACTTTCATTCATGTCCTGAAACTGTTTGCAGGGGCTACCAGAATTGATTACTAGTTCTAATTTAACCAATCAACATGCAGCAGAAATAACTAAACAAAAAAATAAAATAAAATAAAACTAGCTATCTACCAATTAGACACCACAAGAAGGCAAACACAATATTTAGCGTGGAAAACCCTATTCAAAGAGAAAAACCACAGACCAGAAATAAAAAGTTCACGAACAATTACAAGATATACTCACAAGCTCCTTTACCTCAGTCTGTACCTCGACCTAATGACTGTAATTATTCTTGTAAAGAATCTACTAACACTATATCCACCGTGCTCTGTTTTCCTTACTTGATCTCCTCGCACCTTGCCAGTCAAGATGAACTATATTCTACAAGAAAGTAGAAGCAGCAACAACCTTCTGAGCAGCCATTCAGAATGATCTCTCAATGGCTCTAGAGAATAATCTCTTTCTTAGATATCTCTGACTCAGATTAATGAGAGGTGTGTAATAGAGTTGAGAGCAATACCCTATATATAGCCCCAAATTCGTGCCTTAGACTTAGTGCACAAGTAGGACTCAAATTTGGAAAACCAAGTCTCAAAAGGAAAGCAATTCTCAAAAAATAAGAGACTTTCCCGCCCGTTTCTGCGCCGCCTGTCCGATCGATCGGACAGCCCATTTAACTGGGGCGCATTCACTGTCCAATCGATCTTACAGAGGCTCCAATCGATCGGGCCTGAGTTAATTTCGCACGGTCTTCTATCTTCGTTGGTTCGGCTCTATTGGCGCCACAACCGCAATTCATTCTAAAATAAAATAGAAAATACAACTCAATGGACCCAAAGTTTTGTCTAACCCATGAATTAGCCAACATAAAATACTAACATGTCCTCTTTGACCTATCTCTTCTTTTTTGTGGGTCATCAATCTGCGTTGAGAAATCTTATTCACATTATTTTTATATATGACAATTTTTAGTATGTGTTGAAAAGTACTCATATTGCCTCTGACCTTGAGGTTTTGGTAGAAATGGTTAGCTAAATAAATTTAATATGTTATTATAGCTAAACGGTTGCGAGTTCGAATCCTACAAGAAACAATCTGGGTGCTACGAAAAAAAAATCGTCCATACCATAAAAAAATTGCATCAAACGGGTTCCACCTGAGAAAAAAGTATTGAAAAAATATTTTCAGCGCCTCTATTAGACAACCTCAAGAATTTTGCAGAAACGGTTAGCAAAAGATATTTAATAGTATGAACCCAACACACTGAAGTGAGAATCTGCCGACATCTCATAAAACGGGAAGCCATTTATTCCAAATAGTTGTAACATTTAATAGATGACCCCAATGTGAAGGCAGTGTGTGGTGAGTGGCGCCGGCTGGTGTCTCTTTCATTGAGGCTGCATTTCGCCAGGTGGCTTGTCCAAAAACACTATGCGTCTGTAAACCACCCCACCTAGATATGACAGATGGGCCTGTGGACACCACCTAGATGTGATAGATGGGCATGTGGACCACCTTAGATGTGATGTGGGTGTGGCCCCAATTGTTTGGTGGGAGAGAATGATGCAGAAGGATCTCATGCTTACTTGGCAGCCCAATATTGGAAGTGGAAACGTGCGAGGAAAACGTCTCCGAACAAGACGTTGTTGTTGTTAGCCATCCCTCCATGAAAATCGCATCCTTTCTTCTTGCAACGTAGCCTTATCTCTTCACGCGTGAGAGGCGTGAGGTTTTGATGTATCTGCCATACCAAAATCCACTCTATTTTGTATTAAAAACCATTGACTACGTCCTAATCTTGTCCTTTATACAAGGCCTTACTTAGACTAATCTGGAGGCAATTGTAAGTTTGTAACACTACAGTTAAACACAAAGTCACTTTCATTAACGATTCTGCCCTTAATTTATTCTCAACAAGGGCTATATGTAGGACCCAAAAAGATATCGTCCTCTTTATGATTAAGATTGTTGGATTTTGTTAACCAATCAAAAAAATGGTCTTTGATTGTTAGCCTAGGCTAGAGAACCTAGACCTTCTTTTTTAGTAGAGACGGTTCTTTGGAAAAATAATGAAGATATTGTCAAAAATCACATGTGGTCATACAGCAATTTTAATTAATGATTTTGTCTAGCTACTGTCTAATACTTATATTTACATCTCTGTGCTCAACTCTGTATCCTTAGGACCAGATGGTTATTGGTCAGCAAAATAATGGTAAAAAAGAAAAAGAAAAATGTACATCACCGTTACTTTACTAGAAGTGGGGCATGTCTTTCATTGAAGAAGTTTAAATAAATCCCATTTACAAGACTATGGGCTGCGGATCCGGGAAGGCTTTGACTAATAAGAAATTTCACAGAGCAAGTTTGACTTTAATATGAGTTCAGATTAAGCTATAAAGCATTTGGTTTTTTTTTTTATTATAATATTTTATCTATGGTTTTTTTTTTTTTAATAAGTGATCAATCTAATGGTTGGTCTCAACTCCTATATATTCAAGTGAAATTTGGACAAAAGAGGCATTTATTTTGAGTGAACTAGCTTTTCATTAGTGGATTTCCCTTAATGAGCGCCTCACAAATATCCCGAGTTGGAGCTTCATTTTTTTTTTTTTTGGGCTCTGGCTGCCAGAGCCTTGTGGGGCATTTGTCTGGAGAGCTTTCTCATGAAAATGCTATATGCTGGGAGTGTTTTGAATATGTTTGAATACAAGTGAGGAATCCATGATGAATCCATAGATATGAGGATATTCTTCATTGCTCTTTAAATATGTGTTTCTCACCAAGGATTTGCAGGACATAAAATTCCTTAATTAAAACAAGGATTTTCACTCGCCCAGAACTTTAGGAATTTACAGTTGCCAATTGTGAATAATTTGGGACTTAATGAAAAATCAGTGAAGAATCCCTGTGGGCTTTATTCCGAACATGACCTTAGGGGGCATTTGAAATTCCTTGCTTCTAGTGAAGAATCCATGAGGATTTAATTCCAAACAATAATTTGTAAAATTTCAGAAGACCAATCTTATGGATTGTTAAATTTTCCCAAAATCTAATTGGGTTAATTTGAACATTTTTATATCCAATTAGAAGACAACATTTGGAGAGTAATGAATACAAACAAACATGCCTCAATTAGAGGATCAGACTCTCCTCCATGACTCTTGCCATTAGTGATTTAGACTGATCAACTCATAGAACACTGGAAAATGAGTAATCCTTTCTTATTTATACCCCCTATACACGAACATAAATTTAAATACATTGATACATATCTTTAAGAAAAAAACATAATACCTTTTATTCTTTCCATTAGTCCTCTCCAAAACAAGACCGCCGATGTTGATTGCAATCATCTCCATCTCTTTGTGCGTTTGCAACGAACCCACGCACCCTCCCCACTCACACCCCACACGTGAACTTTTAGAACCCAACACCCCAACCTTTCTTCCTTCCCATCATATGTGCATGAACTTCATCCCAAAACCAAACTCCAAACCAAATAACAAAGCAATCTAATACCACATTAATATTATATACTATATATATAGATATTTATTTATATATAGCGCTTTTTCCATCTAACCGAGATTAGATATGGTCATGAAAGACGATGATCGAAAATCCCACAAAGTATCAGTATTGGGCTATGCATGGGAACAAGACTATATGAAGAGAGAGAGAGTTATCAAACGAGAGGGCAGTTGAGACGAGGGGTTGGGACCGCTGCGAGCCGTATGGCTTTCGGTGCAGTGAGCCCAAACACATCACTCATGTCCATTTGTGAGGGCTTCATCCCATCAGGTAACTCCCACTTAAAGCAGTGCAGGAGCTGGGCCACTGCAAGATCCAAAGCGTACAGGCCCAGTTGCATGCCCGGGCATGATCTCCGACCCGACCCAAATGGTATGAGCTCGAAGTAATTCCCTTTGAAATCCGGGGCACCTTCTTTTGCAAATCTGGATGGGTTGAATAACTCTGCATCCTCCCAGGCCCGCTTGTCCCTGCCAATGGCCCATGCATTGACTGTCACGCGTGTTCCAACTGGGATCCAGTAGCCGCCGATCTTGCAGTCCTCGGCGGTCTCATGGAGGAGGAGAGGGATGGGAGGGTGGAGGCGTAGGGTCTCCTTCAAGGCACATTTTAGGAAGGGTAGCTTGTCGAGGTCGGTTTCGTGGACTTTCCGGTCCAGGCCCACTACTCGTTCGAGCTCGTCTTGGGCTTTCTTTAGCTCTTTCGGGTTCTTCATCAACTCCGCCATGGCCCACTCAATCGCCGAGGCGACGGTCTCCGTGCCGCCGAACATCACATCCTGCAATTTAGACCGTTAATTTACGGATGGTGGAAGTAGAATACCATAATAGAGCTTATATATGTACATAAGAGCCCGTGGCATAGTTAGAAGGTGTCCAATGAATTGTAAAGTCAAATCATATTATCATTAAAAAATAATAAAAAATGAAAAAGTCATATCGTCATGTTTAGATGAGTCGAAGAAACCTGCCGAGTCAACTCGAAACATAGATACTTAATCATGTGGCAGTAATATCGGGCCCGCGATTCAATGAGGTTGAATTGGATGATTCAACTGGTTATGACTCAACTAACTACACCGGCGGTACTCTCTGTCTGGGTTTTAGAAGAGTGTTTGATACTAACCTATATTTTTGAAAGGTACTTTGAAAAGTCACATGAACATGAATAGCAAAAAGATGTTCAGCACCAATACATATATAGCAACTAAGTCCACATCCATCCATTGAGGCAGGAAATACTGTGAAGGCTCTTTGGTTTAGCTCGCTCAAAGAACATATATTTTTTTGCCCCACTTAACAGAAAATTGAAATAGGTCAAAATGAAATCACAGTAGAGTGAGCTTTCACCTTTGTGGTTTGGATTTTCCTGTGGGACCCCTTCAGGAGCCTACGAATTTCTCAATAGGATATGGACTTCTTATTGGCAATTGACTCTTGAGAAAAATCCCACAGGATTGTGCTCAATAAATGTGCCGATCTGGCCACACAGGCGAAATGGGTCCCGCCTGGGACACCAGCAATATGGGAGTTGCATTTAATTTGTGCACTTATTTTTTCTTACATTATGCATGACTTTGCTCACTAAATGTGCCAACCTGGACACACCAGCAAAATGGGATCCACCTGGACACCAGCAATATGGCAATTGCATTTGATTCGCACACTTATTTCTTAGATTACATTAAGCAATCACTTGCAGATATTCATTTACTATGTATGCATTCTCTGTAGATTTTCTAGTATTTTCTTTCTGATAAGAACGGAAGGAAGGGTGTGTAGATGGCCTTCCCAACCAACTCATTTCACTTATTCAATAAAATGGGAAATTACAATAGAGACCTAATATATAAACATAAATGGGGTTCATGAGCCAATTTATCTTACCATTGAGTTGAGTCAGTTACTGACTCAACTTGCTGACTCAGAAGTGAAGGGGATTTATGTATAACACCCTACTTTTTTTAACAATTACAAAGAACATCCTCTGTTTCAAACTTTACAAATAACTACCTCTAGTATTCAGGAATTTTCAGTCAAGCACTTTGATTAGCAATTCCATCGAATGCAATCTTCAAACAGGTGATGAAAGTCGCCGTAAATTTAATGTTATTCAGATGAAATTCAATGTAAAACTATTAAACCAATCCAAGATTGATCTAAGAGGAATTTCATCATTGTACGTATGGCAACCCACAAAAACACTCCCGTCGACTGTGGGACAGAAATTCAGGTAAAAAATAGTGATAAAAAACTAGTGGCTATCTGTACTTGTCAAGAATTAAGGGGCTAAAATGTAAAACATCAGAATTTAGAATTGAGTCCATTTGCATCTTAATATTTAAAATCAAGGACAGAGTTAAGGAAAGAGAAGAGAGCCTTTTATGTTTTCTCATTACCATGATAATGGCCTTGATGTTATCTCTTGTAAGCTTAAGTGAACCCTGGAGGTCGTCCATCTGACCGTTGGTGCTACCTCCATCACCAAAAAAGGCTAGAAGATCATCAACCATGTCACCATCTTCTTGATCAGACCTCCCACCACCCTTCTTCTTCGCCATGTGATCGTCGATGATGGTGTCGATGAAGCGGTCGAGCGCCCCCCTCGCCTTCGCCAGCCTCTTATTGAACCCTTGTGGATCAAACCACCCCACAATAGGGATGAAATCAGCAACATTGAAGGCACCCATGAGCTTAGAAAACTCCTGCAATATTGACACAAACTCATCCTGGCCGTCCCGAGAGCTCGACCCGAAAGCCGCCCGATAAGTGATGTTTCGGGTCAGGGAGAAGACCAGCTCGCCAATATTGACAGAAGACCCGGCCTTATCCGCCACCTCCCCGAGCATGTACTCCACCTCGTCCCGGACCGACGCCCACGACTCCGCCCGCTTGCGGCTGAAGAGCTTCATGACGCAGAGCTTGCGCATCTGGCGCCAGAAGGGGCCGTAGTGGGCGAAGGCCATGTCGGCACGGTCGTAGGTGAGGTACCGGACGGCGATGGTCGCCGGCCGGTTCGAGAAGACGGCGTCCTGGGTTTGGAGTATCTCCTGTGCCATCTCCGGCGTCGATATGGCGATGGTGTCGAGGAAGCCGAGGCGGAGGTAGACTAGGCCGCCGTACTTCTCCGAGAGCTTTGCGAGGCCGCGGTGGGTCAGCTGGTCCATCATCCTCATATTTCCAAGGATGGGCAGCCGCAGCGGTCCCGGCGGCAGTTTCCCGCGCTTTCTTACTAGAAAGAGGAGGAGAAGGAGAGGAAGAAGGAAGAAGAAGAACAAAGGCATGGGTTGCATAGCAGAAGTAGTACTACTACTAGTATTAGAAGAAGCAAAAAAAGAGGATGATGAAGAATCCATGACTGTGGTTTGCTTCTGTGTTCTTGGGTGGACTTGTAGGCAGTTTTATAGCCGTTTTTGGATGCTAGATATGTTCGAGGAGAGAGAAAGATAACCATGAAAGTTGATATCTTTGTAGTTATTATATTCCATATTTAATCTTTTGGGTTTTGAGTGTATTTTTGTTGATGATGCTAACTACTAAGAATTACAATATGGGAAAAACATGATTGTATGATTACATAAGGTGACGAAAAGGCTGGGGGTGTTTTTAGTGGGGCCCAGATGGGTTCGGGTTTCAAAATAATCTGAAGGTGAGATGGGACCGCAGTCGGGTGGTGGAGGGGTTATGACTTATAACTCACACGTCATTTTTGGTGTGTACTGGAGCAAATTGATGGTGAGAGGTTTTCTATAAATGGATATTTTTGGGGCATTTCTTTGAGGCGACTCAGTGGGGGAGGTGGCCCACCATATGGATGGTTCGTATTCAATTGTATATGTGATGGGGTTTTGGCAGTTTTGACTGTGGAACACAAATTCCTTCAATCATGGGTGATTAACTTCCAAGTGGTTTGGATTTCTTGAATCCACTGATGGATTCGTAGGACTGGAATCGTGGAATTGTTTGATTCACCATTTCACCTTCATCAATGCGGAGGATCGAACCGTACAACACTGTCTCCGGATAAGCCAGAGCAGTTATTTGTCATAAATGATACTACAGGGAGTTTAAAAAAAATACTAAATGAAAATTTAATAAAACTATATTAGAATTTCAAAGCCAATCTTCCCAAGTTTGCGATTTAAGGCCATAAAGATGGGGGACGAAAATAATTTTAAAGATATTCTCTCAATCCTTACCTATTGGTTGGATGAGTGTTAAATTGGTACCGATACCAATTTACGAGAGAAATGAGCCATGGCTTTAAAACTTAGCAAAAAATACCTAATGAAGGTTTTAGGCCATGATCAACATTTAATCTCTGATTCCTCACCCCAAATTATAAGCTTATAGAGCTCCCTTCTTACCAAATTTATGAAGATTTTCAATTTTTCATTTTCTTGTTGATTTTTTAAGTATTATGTTTTTTTTTCATTGTAGGCCCATTCTACTATATTAAAGCCGTGGGTTTTTAAGCAAAAATTGATTGCAACTTTCAATTTTGACAGTTCGTTATAACTCCCTCTATAACTTATCCATGTTCTCCAGTTATAATTACTTTATGTAAGTTCTTCTCCCACTTCCAATATAAAACCATTCAAAGTCTTCCCACTTTTCACTCTTCTCAACAATGTTTCATTCTCACCTTACTTCTCTTACGTCATTTTTATTCTAGATTTTGGATTAAGAAAAGAGGTCTTATCGTAATTTTCTCTTCTTTTACTCTTTATTTAAAGTTTTATGCTCTTTCTATATTAAATCATTGTTAGTAAGTGTTTGACGATGATTAATGTGATTTGAATTCTTTAATTGACCTTTATATATGTTGCTACAAATTTAATCGGAAAACAAGACACTATATGAAATTTAATAAAAAATAAAGTTGATAAAACTATCGTAAAAATACAATATGAAAACAAAAGTCCATGGACAATTCAATAATAAAAACAACTTTGAAGAAACAAATAAACCTATAGAAATCTAATGTGTAAAAAAAAAAAGAAGAACATAAATCCATAAAAATCTATCGCCACGAAAACTAAAAGAACTACCAAAAGCGAAAAAAAATACCAAAACAGAAATATAATAAAAAGAAGAAAAATCATTAAGGCATCAGAAAATACATAAAAAAAGGAAAAAAATTTAAGGAAAGGAATTTGACACTATTGCGTTGCAAAAATAATTGAAAATGCTATTGTGAGAATCCTCATGTTTCACTCACTCTCATTAATTTCAATTTTACATGACCAAAGAGAGATTAAATAATCTAAATCCAATTAAATCTAATCTAAAATCAATAACTATAATGAGATTGCACGAGATATCGGAGAGTTAGGCCTAGTCATCTAACACCATAGGTCTTTCAAGTTACATTATTATTTTGCATTGTCAAAATTATCATGATTTACAACTTTTTTATACACACGTGAAAGGACGTGATTTCTTCGCACCATGGTGTAGAGCATGAAAAATCAACAAGCATGGTGTATTCATGGGCAATTGTGCGATGTAAACCTGGAAATTTTCCTTTGGGGGCCATCATATAGAAATAATTTCTTGGGTGGGACAATTTATGAGGAAAGCA
Source organism: Persea americana (assembly GCA_029852735.1). Classification (NCBI taxonomy): domain Eukaryota; kingdom Viridiplantae; phylum Streptophyta; class Magnoliopsida; order Laurales; family Lauraceae; genus Persea; species Persea americana. The sequence continues at coordinate 13,710,087 of CM056809.1, forward strand.
TAAAATTTCCTCTGATATGTAGGTGTGTTTTAAAATTTCCTCTAATATATGTTGCTTTCTATAAAATATGTGGGACAAAAAATCTCAAATGGGCCATTGCCATGGTCTGATCGGTAGACAATATAACAAAAATATATTCAAGTGACAACATTTTACATTTGATGGGGCATACGGTGATGGATCATACAACCATGGGTTCTAGATGAGTTTGTCTCTTAATATCCAATATTTGTCATAGAAATTGAAGGTTAAAGAGATTGCCAGCTGTTCAAATTCAATTTTCAACTTTCAACTTGCCGATTTGATCTTAAAATGCTAAATATTTTTATCCTCTTCCTCCACGGTTGGAACAACAATTAACGTTTTGGATCAATGAAAGATGGACCTCACCTGCATGAAATACTTGATGAAAAAGAAGAGAGATTTTAGGAAGAGATATGAGTAGATTTTGATTGAAATTCTCTTTAAATTAACTTGATAAGATAGAATCTCTCATATTTGATGCGATTCTTTGAAAATAACCTCCTTTTTAGATGGGACTCTTCAAATCAAATCAATTGCAGAATTGGAAGATAATTTCTTAATCAATTACGAAATCGGACTCCAATTTCAAAATCGATAGCTACACCTATAATATATAATAACTATCAAAGCATGCCCGCACTACGCCTGGGCTCCAAAAATAAAAACACGTCCAATTTGTGGCTATTTTATGAGATATTAACTAATGAGAAAATAAATATAAAACAAACACATATGCCATTTATTACGGTTCGAAGCATGGCCCAGGCCAACATTTATACAAAGTTAATATTATTTTTTATATAAATGGGTATGAAAGTTTAACTCTTATGTAAACTAACATCAATGTATACATATTTATTTTAGTAATTTCAACTTTATTTTAAGTTGAAAACCCTAAAAAGCTCATAAAGTCTCTTTTAATTTATATAAGCAAATTTAAAAATAAAATATTAGGATGGGCATATGGGCCAGCTCGTAGGTGGCACTGCCTGGCCCAATTGAGGTACAGCACGGCATGGCTGGACCGATCTAGAAGTAGGCTTTGCTTCTTTGAGAGAAGTTCAAATATTGTCTTTATTTAAGGATTACTGGAGGTCTGTATATCTTCTTGGTAAGATTCCCTTTTGTTTTCATGTTTTCTTAAAAATAATTTTGAAATATTTCACCTTCCACGGAATGGGCCAAAATCCCATTTAGGCGCTAGGCGCCAATACATAGGATAATTTTGGACTTGAGTAGTTTGAATTTCATAGGTACACATCAGGGATGGATAAAAAAGGTAGAAAGAAAATGTCCGAACTGGAAACTTGGGTGCATCGCAAAGTTTCTTAATCACTCAACACAAAATCTTTTAATTACTATATGCAACTTTCTTACTCAATTGCAAGGCAACCTGAAAGATAAGATATATATATTATGAATTCTATTTAAATGAATATTTTTATAAGAAAAAACCTAACAGATAAGATATATCTCTATTTTTTTAGAAAGAAAATAAAATAAAGTCAATATTAAAGTCGAAATCAACAATCAATTGCAAATAGATATATTAAATTCTAAATCCAACTAAAGAAGACTCATTTTAACTTGGTTGGACTGAGTTATTGAGCAATGTGGATTTTTTCATCTGGACTCTTTAATCACCTATCCACATTAGATATATACTAAAATTCGAAATTCACATAAAAAAGCATAACAAAACTAGACTCTTGATGGAAATCTTAAAATCTTTCCAATAAAAATTGAAATTGAAATTCACTTTAATCACCTATCCACATTAGATATGAAATTCACATAAAAAAGCTTAACAAAAGTGGACTCTTAATGTAAATATTAAAATCTCTCCAATAAAAATTGAAATTGAAATTGGAGTTTCAATTTCTCAATTAAAATTAAAATTGAGCTCTAATTTTACAATCGATTAGCAAATCAGACTCCAATTTCGAAATCAATGTCTACACCTATAATATATAATGATTTGTAAGAAGCCTTCCAAAGATGTTCTGTTCACCTAGAAAACCTTCTAACAAAATATTTTTTCCTTTTTTTGGAATGATTCTTAGGTCATATCTACACCGATTCTTTCCATAAAAAGTAGCCTTTTGCTGCCAAAGCGTACAATATAGAACTCCCATCCGAAAAGCGAAGATTGTCCATTTATCATGTGGGCCTCTTGGTGATGGATGGAACTTTTAGCTATAGGACACTTTTCCATTAATAGTTCAGACACTTGGCCCAACCCACGTTACTTGGACAGTCATCTATAGAAGGACACTGGACACCAAGACAAACTAGTACGACCCCTGTTTGTATGATGTCCACATAAATTGGAAGCCTCAAGATGTTTTCTTTTCTTTGCCTTTCTCGACTCGCACTGGATATGTGAAAGCGAAAAGGGTAAAATAATGCTTTTACTTGGGAAAATACATAAGAAACTGCCAGTATCAAACAAAGAAAGAGAAATCCCACGGAAATGTGAATTCAACTTTTTCTAGCCATGGAAAATGTTTTAAACAGATGTGCTGTAAAAGCTCACCCAAACTTTCCCATGATTTCCAACTTGATTTTCTCAGTTACTCGAGTGAGTTGAGTTTTAGTCACCTCGAATTATGTGCAGCGAGTCTATTTTTGGTAACTGCTTGGTATGATTTGCACCAAATAGGTGTGGGCTCAATTGTTGTTTATGTAAGATGGCCCCATCCTACACAGCGTCTATCTTTAGTTTTACCCAACAAGGATTATAGTTCAATATCATTGTTGTTTGGTCTAATATGGTATAGAGAGAAACCGGCCAGAAAATTGGAAGATACCGGGCATGGATTTCAATCAACCATAAATGTCATGTTTGGCAAACAAATCTTTAGGAAAAAGATTTTCAATTTCCATAAAGTTGTGGTAGATCCATGTGGATGAATGAAAATCTTCATTTGTTGGGATTTTCAAATCCGATCACCTCCTATAGGAATTAAAAATCCTCTCTTAAGTGGATTTGCACACCTAACCCTATTTTTCTTCGATACATACCAACATCATTGTGAAATGCTTGACTATGCAAATCCCCAGTAAGGAATCTTTATTCCAGTGGTAGTGACGAATCATCGGATCTATGGATTTCTTGCCTGTTACCAAACATTCCAATTTGTCAAAAGAGACAGAGACTTTCCAAGGTGAAAGTTGAATGGGAAGATGCTGCTTTTTAAGAGACCAATTATCTACCTTGGTTTTCTATCGTTAAGAAACCAATTACCTCAGGATTGCAAATCATGCTTGACTCTACCCTAAACAACAAATCAAGCTGACGACTAAGGGTTTTTTTTTTTTTTTTGGAAAGCTGACGACTAAGGGTTACTCAGTTGTATAGCTGTATGTGGTTGGCAACTCCACATGGCACTCAGGCGTGCAGGGATCCATCTCTATTTATGCCACTCTATATGGGCTTCTCTTTTCAGGCTTCCTCTACTCAGTTGTGTGGAAAAAAAAATCAACATTCAAATGTTGACTAATACACATGGTAACACCCCACGCATACATGCGCTTTGGTCTATGAGACTCACATTTATGTTTTTGGTAGGTCTCAACCTACCAAAAGGCCTCATTCAAAGTAAGAGTGCAAGCTCTAAATATAATCACAATTACTTTCTTTTTTATAGTCGATGTGGGATTTCAGGGCGTCACAATCTACCCCCCTTATGGCTGCATGTCCCTGTGCAGTACCCTACCGGTCTTCTTGGCCCGCCCACATGGAAACCCGTCCACTTGCACCAGACCACGGTACTCGAACTAGTTGAGAGTCAACTATAATACCATTTGTAACATCCCAACCCATATGCATGCATGATATTGTCCGCTCTGATATCGTTCAAATGTTAAATAACACACATTGTTCTATTAACAAAACATTGTTTAATATCAGTGTAATTATACAGTTCATACATAAACAAAACAGGTTAACAGGCACTGCAGATAGAGATTAATAAGGATGTTGTATTTTTCTTTATCAATTTTAAAATAAAACCAATCCAGTACCACCCATACAGTAAACTCTTTCACTAATACACCCAATGGGCCAATACCATGTCACCCCAATGTATGTGGTCATGAGTGCATCTGCACGTTTTGATAAATGTATTTCCAGTCTTTTGCTTTTTGGAAATTTTCATTTGGTTAGCTTTTCTATTTTACATTATTTATTATTATTATTGTGATTATTATCATTACTTTAGCAAAAGTTACAACTTAAGCACTCACCGAATAAGAAATGGCTTTTAGGCCAATGACTAGGACCTATTATACAATAATAAAATACTTTCTTTTCCTAAATAATTCACACGTGCAGTCAACCTTTCTTAAAATAATCACTGATTATATTATTCAGTGGGGACTAGATGATGTGCTCAAAATAGTTAACCGGAATCGCACAAATTTCTATTAAGTAGATAATGGCAAATACGGGTCGATCCACAGAGATTTGTAGAAACAAGATCCAAAAATCCTTAATCAATTTTCACACTAGAGATTTTAAAACCACAATTAATCAAGGAAATAATAACTAAACTGATATCAAAAGAAATCTAAACACAAACTTGATCAGAGAAAGAGAGATCAGGGTATCAGATTTCACCAAAACAGATTTAATCATTCCAAAATTACTTCATAGTCTTATCCTAATAAAACTCAATCCAATGTGCAAACAATTGCCTTGGATCGGAAGATTTAGCTTTGAAAACCCTTTTTCTTGAAAGAATCAAATTCTCTAAATAGCACGTAAGACTCCCTTCACTTCAATATGTTGAAACTCTAATAACTATTTATCAAGATCAAGCACAAACCATTAAAGGAGTTTAACCTAAACATGATATGTCAAAATCAAGCATAAAAAGTAAAAGACATTCCAAATAACCTTTACAAAACCAGAAGTTGAATAACATTCATGAAGGAGAACCTATTAAATCATTAAGCATAATGAGGGAAAGACATAAAAGAATAATAAGGAACGAACTCACCGGTTTTGGTTTCCTCTTCCACCCTAATCCACGGATTAGCCAAGCATTGTACAACAAACAATAACAATGAAGCAAATTGTCATTATTGAAAGCCTTCAAGTTGTCTATTACACTACTCAATCTCCACCCTCAATTTCTAACAAAGATTGAATAAAAATAAAATTCACTCTAGAGCAAAAGAGAGCCTCCCCTTAAAAAGAAGAAAAAGAAAGAGAAATCACTTAAATTCGTCATCCCTCATATCCCTCCACTTGACAGCCTGTTTTTACCCCCAAAACGTCAGAATTGGGAGATCCTCGTGAGACATGATATTCCTCTCCTTTGAGTCCTCTTTCCAACGCATATGACCTTGCCTTAATCGGAGTCTTAAGTCACAAGTTATGGTCAAAATAGTAAAGCTTGCGCAGGATGGCTACAATTCCGAAAATCTTCTTTCTTTCATGATTTAATCACTTGCTAAACAATAACTTTCTTATTGATGTCCATGGGATTCCTTCCATTTCTTGCAAAGTTGATTGCTAAGTTAAATAAAAACTGATTGTGCCAAGTTTTGAACTCATGACCTCTAACTTGAAATTCCAACTCTCCTCCAACAAGCCTATATGCTCTTTGTGTATAACTTTTCCTAAATGGGGTTTTAGCTTTAAACCTCTCCGAATTAAGCTCAAATATTCTCAGCTCCTTCCAATTCCTGTGTAATAAGAAAAAGGCTATAAGTAGAGCATTTAAGACAAAATAAACAACTAACAAATTCAAATAAAAGGGTAGTTATTTATATTATGCTATGCATATCACTAGACATCGAATACCTTTGTACCGACCTGTGGTCCTGCATACATAACAATCAAGAGAGATAGAGAGATAAATACATGTGCATGGGGTTTTGTTGTGTGTGTAGCATAAACTTGGTCAAATAATCCTAGCATTTATACTTATGACCTCAAAGGTTGATAGAAATATCTCGAGCAAATTTGTTTTGATAAAATCGAACACCGACTAGTATTCTTGTAAAAACCAAATTAGGACCATTGTCAATTTAAGACGTTAAATATCTGCCCAGAGAGAGAACAAAAAAACAAGAGGCAATTTTACAATGGAAGGTGCTTGTTATTGTATCATTGAGGGTGTGGTTTTAAGTCATGTTACTCTCTCTCTCTCTCTCTTTTTCCTCAGAGAAGTGTCTGCAGAGAGATTGAAATGACAAGGTGGGCTCCACATAAAATAAATAAATAAATGTAATGAAGGTAGTGCCATAGACTTTGCCATAATAACATTAAAAAGTGCACCGAAAAACCGCAATGGATTTTGAGGAAGTAGAAAAGATTAATGGGGTATTGTAGTTGGGCATTTCCCATTTCTGAGTGGAAGACTTGATTGTAAATATCCTCACTTTAGTTACTTTCTATCCCACTAGAAGTTTTGGTCAGTCAGTCTGCAAACCTTTGTGATAGAAAATACTAGTCAGTGGAAGAATACCAATTGAAGCACACCCATTCTTACTAATGCTAGCGACTGCGGACCGGATTTGGACGGGCCTCGCTGTCCCAGGCCGCAGCCATGAGTATGACTCATTAGGTGCCGGGTTCCACAATGTTTCAGCTTACCAACCAAACGCGAGACTGTTTCAATTCAAACTGCACGTGGGGTGTGTGGCCCACATCAAGGTTGTTCTCATGCAATCTTTACCGTTGGTTCTGAAGTATGTGGATTGATTGTGATCTGAAAACAACAGGTCATTGATTATTAGATGGCTAAGAGAACGATGGGTCAGTTTCGAAATATGGGTAAGGACATAGATCATGGGTCAAAGCTAAAGATTCACCCACAGTTAGGCCTGCATGATGACAGGTGATGATTGACGGGGATATATAGCCAGTGGCCATCCAATTCTACATTCAATACATTGATATGAAGAGCACGAAAACGAGGAGACTTTCCATTTACATAGACAACTTTCACTTTTTCATGATTAATATTTTCAAGTGGGTCATCTTTCATCCATCGAGATCGTTCATCAAATGGGGCCAGCGGTGGATTGGAAATGAAGCAAAGAACTGCCCTATCAGAAAATCACAGGCAACCTGTAACGTGCATGCAATTCAGCGGTTCACATTTGAAAAGGAAATGCAGCCAAACGACCAAAAAAAATCCAACAGAGTGAGAGAGAGAGAGAGAGAGGAATTTTACTTTGCTTTTGGGTAAAGTTCATGGATGGGAACTGGGACACAGTAGGAAATGTCTCTCTCAACAAAAAGGACCCCACGGAGGCCATCCATACAAAGAATCGGGACGATCCCTTCTCGTGTCTGTTGCAGGCTTTTCGGGTGAGAGATGTATGCAACTCCACCAAAGGGCCCACATAATGATAACTCGGGTAAGTTTAGATTACCCGATTGCATCGGGTAATCTAAATAATTTGTAGGATGTTATACCCCATTGAGCTATTATTGATCCCAAAATCAATTGGTGATGGAAAACGGCACAACAATGATCTTATGGTGAGTGCGAGGGCTCGACAATATTTATGACCGCTCAAGAGTGAGGATAAACTTTAACCTTAACATAGTTCATCTTGAATCCCATTCTCATCCCCTCTAAGTGGCGTATCCTTAAATTTCACCTCAACAGGAGTTGAGCACACCATTAACTTGTGCACATGTTAATGTAATTAGCATAATCTTATGTATTAGTAATCAAATGCCTTAATCCTGTTATCAATCATGTACACAATCTAATTGTGGGATGAATTTCTATTGAAGTGAAATTCAAGAATATGTCATGGAAGGAGTGGGATTTAATATAAATGGATTTGAATCTGGATACCTCCTGGAATATGTTACAAGCTTTGCCTATAAGAAATCTGCACTCCCCTATAGATCATCAGCTGGGTCCACCTATTAAATAGAAATAAACGCTTCCCTGTGGATTCTCAATCGGTCAGATTTTCATACACGTCGAGGTGCGCTGTATGATGGATCATATGTAAAACAAGCGATAAAAATAAAAAAAAAGGATCATGTAAAAGCACGTGATAAATGTAAAGACAGAAGCTATTCAAATTGGAGTAAAGTTTGGTCTAATGAACAACAATAATATACCCATTTCTTCTCATGTGTCCCACAAGATAAACGATCTAGATCATTGAAAGGTGGGCTCTACCTTTTTTGGAATCTCCATGGAAAGGTGAGCTTCTTGTGGTTGGATCGTTGCAACAACCATGTTTTAATCTCAATATGAACGGCCACTTACCTCACTAGTAAAGTAGCGTCAGTTCTCACTTAGCTACCCAAGGTTTGAACCCTGGATATGCCATCTTTTTCACTTATGTGGGGTTTTTTTCCGCTTGTGCCAGCTGTCTTTCTCTGTGTGCGGGAAAAAATATGTCTCTTAGCAAAAATCTGAAGAACAAGTTCATTTGGAAAACTAAAATTTAGGATTTCAGAATTTCGTGATTGGTAGAGAGTAGAGACTTCTGTGGGCCGTCTCAATCAGTGCCGATTGCACAGCTGTGAGAGCTTTTGCTTACCAATATTAATTTGGCTTTTGTCTCTCTCAAAGTTCTCTTGATAGAATATGGTTAGGATAACAATTGACAAATAGTTACGTTGGTGTAACGTTTTCATCACTATGACGCTTTGATCACTACTTTAATTCTCCTTGTTTAGGCTTGTTTTCCTCATAAGCAATGACCAACATTTTATAAATGCAAGAAAAACAAGTCATAAAAATAACTTTTTTAAAATGCAGACGCCAAACCGGATATGTGTTCTGGTATCCCCCTCAAAGCTGCAGGTGTTTCTGATGGATGGTTCAACATTTAAATATCAACTTTTACCAAGAGAAACAACTTTTAAATATCATTGAGAAAATTACAGGAACCTAAACATTTGGTTTTATTCATCCATGAGAAATGATGATCTCCACATGACATCAATATGGTGCTTATTAAAGCTGAAATCCCATTTTATTATCTGTGGGGTTCCATCTTTGCTTGATCAAATCACATGAACTGCGCCGCTCGGATGAAATGCCATTCTTTGTTGGAGTGACATATAACATGCATGAATAATTTATGGTTTTTATATATGATCTTTTTCAGGTAAAAGTATTGTACTTAATATCAATGTAACATTAATATTACTCCAATTGAAGTAAAATTTTAGATAATTCTTAATCGACGGCGTATATAATTACTGACAGCAATGGAAGCCCCTTCTATTAGATAAATTATGTTTTAAGTTGTTGATGACGCTCTTCTGATAGGATCATTGACTTTGTCTATGTCTTCATGGACTAATATTATAAAATGGTAAGTGGGAGGGTGCTGCCGTGTTGGTCCTCTAGCTTGTCACCCCATACTAATTAATTTTCTATTTTTATTTAAAACTTAAAATTATAAAACATTAAAATAACGATATAATATGCTACAATAGTTATAGATAAAATCATGACATAATAACTTAGATTTCTAAACCTTAGAATGATGATGATAGTGATCCACCATCCATTTAATACTAAATGATGAAGTTATTTTCATCTTCGCGTCATATGCTATATTCTTGATCGACCTACAACAATAACTGTTAACTAATTGAGTGGTAATAGAAGTTCTAATGATAATATCAAGATTATAAAAATCATGATAAATTAAATTTATCATGACAATATATAGCATGATAAAATAGTTTAAAAGATTGATGTCATGTGATATTATCTAGATAAATTCAAAATATTGGCATTATTTACAACACTGCGACGTGAAGAGTAGCCAATGACAAGGCTTTTGGCCTGTTACTCCTGTCCAGCATCGCACCCATATGAGTTTTTGGTCCTTACCCTCAATCAAGGGGTCCAACTTTGTGGAAGGTAAAAGTACTGAAAATGTTTAAAAGATAGTTAACAAATCGTTGAAGAGTAACAAGTGTTATATATACTTTCACTTAACCTCGGCAATCAGCATGCAGTAAGCAAACCCAAGTTGAGACATTGACATTATTATGATTGACAAAATCTACCAAAACTGTGTCCTAAAACATAATCAGTATCAGTTTTGTGGAAGATTATCTCTTCTTTCTTTTCTTTTTTCTCATTCCAAGGAACCAATTGAGAGGGTGGATTAATTGGCTTGCGAATATTAACGGGACGACATGTTATCTCCCTGTTTATGTTATCTTGTTGAACAGGGAATCCGGACTCATATCATAAAGTGCGCCAAAGTTTTTGGAGAATCCAAGAGATTCAGAATATCTCAGATAGATATCCAAAGATAAGCAAATATAATATCAAATTAGCAGGATTTTTAGAAGTCCAATCATTTAGAGCCCAGATAATTCTATAATGCAATAATCTTTTTTAATGAAACGAGCCATGTATTTGCAGACTGATTTAACTCATAAGTGTTTCACTTTTCTAAGAGTAAATTTTAAGTTCAAATGAAAGAAACATGAAGGAATTGTGATTGGAATGAGCTGAATGATATGAAGTCATTTCCCGTCTCATACACATTCGCGAAGACAAGAAATGTTAGTTTATTTCTTCTCTTCCACAAACATATTAAGGCGAATCCCCTTTTGTCTACTTTTATACCCGAGCTTATTTTTTCTGATTGCTATAATGCATGTGTGTGTCAAGGAGTTTTCTTTATATTGATATGTAGAGGACACTTTGATTTTTTCTGCAAGTCTATCACTCTATTTTGTAATTGTAGATTGTGGTGGTTTATTACAACTTTGGACATCTTGGTATACTCTTGTAACACCATGTCCCGAGTTAATTAAGATTAACTCTAATTAATCGGGATTAATGCTAATGAAGCATGTTTTATTAGATTAATGTTGATTAATGGCCAAATTGAGCTGAAATTGTCTCAAATGATTAATTTGAGCTTAATGATAAGGTAGAGAATGAAAGTGAGATAATTAAAGTGCTTTTAGACTAAATCAAGTGATACGAGGACTTTTTCATAAATACGAATTTCCGCGTATTTCATCGAATACGGGAACTATTGATGCCCTCGCATGTATCTCGAGGAGTACGTTAGTTTCCGTACTATGAGCGATTCCATTCGACGTGAATTGGATCAAATGACCCTTCATTTGACTCAAAATGTAATTAATGGAATTAGGGGGGGGGGTTGAATGCAAAAATGTGATTTATAAGATGATGATGAACTCCTTTGAGTTCATTCATTATCTCCCAGCACAGCCATATCTCTCTTTTTCTTCTTCTTTCTTCCTTCCATTCTCAATCAAAGGTTGGAGTTTTGTGGGGGATTTTTAAGGAAGTGCATCTTCTTCATCTTCTCCATCTTCTTCTTTGGTTTTTATTGAAGTGTAAAGCTTGAGAAAAGGCTCAAAGTTCTTTTCTAGAGAACTACAAGTAAGTGTTTTGATTAGTTATAGAGCTTCCAAGTCCTCTTGAATGATTTAGAGTGTTTGCTATTGCAAAGAACTCATTGGAGTTCCATTTGTGGATTGATTGTAATTTTAGGTTCAAAAGAGAGTTTCAATTGGGGTTTTCATATCAAATTCAAGCTAGCAAATGAGGTTCTTGCTAATTAGTCCCGAAACAAGGCAAGTGTACTAAACTCTCATGATTAAGGGTGTAAATAGATTTGTTTGAACTCAAATAGTTCAATTCCAGGAATTTCTGTTCAGAATTTTATGAACTTCTAGGCATAGTTTGGTCAGCCGATAGGCTTACCGACACCTGACCGACGCTTTATGGGCTGAATTTCGCAGGAGATTACAGCTTCTGTAAAGGTGACCGACAATCGACCGAACTGCTTGACCGAAGTTGCAACTCGGTTGACTGACAGTCGACCGAACTGCCTGACAGAGTTGTCTGAGACCTCACCCGAGCTCTCTGGAATTAGAACCGAGGGGTTAACCAAATCGAGTTCGGTTAGCCGACACTGTAACTTCGATCGACCGATAGGGTGATCAACTTTCCTTGGAAAAGTATAGGAATTTGTATCAAGAACTGAGCTTCTGGAAAGCTGACCGATAGAGTTTGGTTAGCCGAAATCCAGAGTTCAGTCACCTGACAAGGTGACCGAACTTGAGGAGAGTTCAGAATTGATTTCTGATTTCTCGAAGTAAAAGCCTATAGACTAAGGCTAGTATTAATGGTATTTTCCTAAACCTTCATGAGTGTTAGCTAAGATTATGTTAATGTAAATTTCACTGAAAGTGATGTCATCTAAAATAACACATACATTAAATAACGAACGTTTCACCCGAATGTTTAGTTTAGGAAAATTTACTTGGATTTATTGTTTTGAATGGATTTCTTATTTCGAGTCTAGCACTGTATTACATTTGTACGCTTCTTGTTGAGTTGAATTGCATAATGAATCGAATTAATAAAGTGAAATGAATAATGAAATGGAATAAATGAACCAATGAAATGAATTAAAGAACAATTCTACTGCAGTAGTTGGCTTGGAGCGTTCCGGAGCTCCGTGGTGATGCCGATGATCTCTGATCAAGACTTTGGTAAATCCCACACATTTGAAAAGTCACCTAATAAAGTGTATAATATGAAATTGAAATTAAATGAGTCCTTTCATAAAGCTGGGTAATGGATGGTGCGCCTTCCGCCTTGTGCCAATGAGGACAATGATAAGCCACTTAATAAAGTGCACTCAATGATATTGAATGCTTCCTTCAGGGAAGAATTAAATGAATAAATGAATGTAATGTAAATGTTTATTGATTTGAATTGTTTAGAACTGCTAAACAAATTATTAGCATGGAATTGTATATACATTATTGAACCATCGAATTTACAGTGTTATTGATGACATTACAGGCCAAATTGCAGGTCCCGGTGATACAGAGGCCGCGCCGCCAACAGAAGAGACCCATCAGGTTCCTCTAGGAGGATTAAACGAGTGGTCGTAGATCGGAGGGCCATTACATTGAGTGTTTTTGGAAATATTTTGAGAGATACATATAGATTCATTTTGGATGTGAATAGTAGTCACCTGCATTGTATTTGAATATATATGGTTGACTTAAATATTAAATGAAATGTATATGTAATGAACTGTACTTTTGTGTCAAGAACTTGTACAGTTCAAATTAATTGTCAATGTATATATATTTCCACAAAGATGTACATTTTAACAGATATGAATGTATGATATCCATTGTGAATTTCGTATTGACTTCGGTTAATACGGGATTTACAGGAGTAAGTATGAAGATCACGAGTCGGGGTTTAGCCGTGGTAATTCTAATCTCGGGCCCGGGTCGTGACAACTCTATAGACTACATTTTACTGGGGGATTGAAATTAAAAATAATCATAGTATGGATCTTCAACTAACTAAAACGATTTGAGAAGTACTTGTCAAAATCCAACCTTTGCCAAAGTTGTAGCATGCCTTCCATATGTTCTTTGGCTTCAGCTAGCTATAAAGCCTCTTGGTATCTCATATTCTCTTAGAATTTGGATTTTGTATGTCAACTTGGGTTATTTTAGGTAACCATAACAATGAATAATAATCGGAGAAGTCACTATCTCAAAGATAGTACCTTAGGTAGGAAGCATTGCTCTTGCTGTCTTTTTCAATAAAAATGGCAGAATCATAGTTTTTTCCCAAAAACATGGATACGGAAACATTCTACCATAGCTTTTTGAATGGCAAGTCCACAAGAAAATGTACAGCTGGTTTTTAAATGGCAAGTCCACAAGAAAATGTAACTTTCATTGTGTTTCAGATTTCAAATAATGATATTTTATTTATTTTTTTAAAACCATATGTTGTTAACCTTGGAATGATATGGCAGTCGTAGCGCGCAATGTATGTTTACTACCTATATTCGAGAATTCCCTATTATAAACACCAATCCTCACACCCTATCACACTCAGTTGGTGATCAGTGCAATCAAAGGTTAAGTGTGAAATCAATTAGGGGCATGGTTTAGAGGTGATTTATAATTTTAGTAGGTTAAGTGGATTCAAAGTTTAGATTTTAGATGATTAATTAATCGCATTTTTTCTGTACTCCCCAGTAAGGGTTTAAGGATTTGTAAATAAGCCTCTTTGTTTTTAGTATATAGTGATACATCCCTCCTTCCTTGTTTTAATACATTCCATGTAAAAAAACTCAGTAGTCCTGCGATTGCCATATATTTTTAGAGTGAAATGACCCTGTAGCCAGTCAATGCCTCTATTATTATATTTGTATTTTCAAAAGCCTGGACTTATTTTTCTCCAAAGCTTGCAGCATTTACTGTTACTATACTACATTTAGTTAGAGAGATTAATCCTACATAAATCCATTTTGGGGAGTCATAGATGACTTCTCCCTCTGTTATATTCTATACTAAAAATTGAAAGACTTGCTTATCTTTAAAAATAAAAAAAAAAGATCTTACAACGATTAAAGCTTGGAGCATAAGGGAAATTTTCTCATGCAAGATATCGCGGGATTTATGGTGGGGACCTTTATTTCAAGGGTTGAATCTAGATATCCGCATGCAAATGTTCCCAAGGAGAAAATCTTGCCATAACATAATCACTAATAGTATCAACATGAATAAGAGATTTTCAGAATCTTTGGTTTTTATTGGATTTGAAATGACAAATACTCTAAAAAGAGAAATAATTAATAATAGGAAAAATAATTTAAATTTATCTAAAATATTAAAAACACATGAATATCAAAATATAAATATTTTAGTAATATATAACAATAAGTCTTTGAATAGTTTTATCTAATTTCTAAGATACTTTCTTATTGCAATATCATCATATTGCAAGAACAAATTCAAATATTGATATCAAGAATTTTTTAAAATAGTGCAGGAGCGAAGGCTCATAGGTAGTTTTGACTGTCAAGCTGGTAGGTTAGGGTTTTTTTTTTATTATATATTACCCCCTAAGGTCTTTTGGATTTAAAAGTGGACCCTAGTAGGTTGGGTTTCAAAAATGGTGGGGCATTATTATTAACACAAAGGCCAACAAACGTATTTAAGTTTGAAGCAGACTAACTCTTTGACTCTTATCAATGCCTTGACAAGTTGATTAGAAATCTGTGGTGGTTGAATGGAGAGGATGGATTCATTAATTTTGGGACAAGGAGAGCTTGGAAATTTTGTAGTTGGAACTAATGGCGATATGACTGCAATAATCTATGGTAAGTTGGTAGGGGAACTTGGACGTTATCTTTACTTCCGAGTTCACACGAGCATCCACGGGCAATGATATGCACGGAATGGTTTAACACGTCTTGAAATTCATCCTGGGCCCCACATAGGAATATTCTTTACCGCAAAAGACGTATTTCATTTCTCCATTGTTCTATCCTCGATTTTTAGTTGAAAGGGAGTGGGTCCTACCAAACGTAATATTGGGCTGACTTTGTCGCGGCTGACATGGGATTTAATCACGTTTTGTTATTCTTTTTAATTATACGGTGGGACTTACTCCTCTTGAAATAAAATTTGAAGATATGATAGAGGAATGACGTTCATTTTGAACGATTTGCATTATCTTAAATATTCACTGGAAAAATATGTGGACAATATATCCAAGTCCTACTTTCTTATTACCTAGCTACACTTTTGTGTGCCTCAATTCATAATCTAAACAATCCAATATTCTCCAAAATAATTAGTGATGAACGTAAAGACATGAAGTTTCTATATTAATTAAGTCCTCATGTCAATGTTAGAATATGGGATGCGTGTGCATGCCCATGTGTGGGTCCCACATCTGGTAGTCTAAAGCAGTTAAAGACTATATTTGGTATTTTAGAAGCCCTATTGGAATTGAAAACTAACAGTTTGCATCCTACTTAAGCCACTAATAAGAGGGATAATCCTACTAAATTATGACTCTCTTATAGAGTGAGGTAGAGTGAGGTATGCGGGTGATTTACAAATGAGAAATGCTACATGGACGGAATGAGAGACTAAAATGCAGCCTGATGTACAGCTGGCAGCAACAATTTTTTAAAAATGAGACCTGCATTTTTTGAAAATGAGGCAGCAACAGTTTTTGAAATGCTAGCATCGGGCTGCATTTCAGTCTCTTATTTCGTCCATGTAGCATTTCTCTTTACAAATTGTATTATTCAAATCTGGTTCGTTTAAGATTTTGTGATTAGGTCAAAGCTAACACCTCATTGACTTTTCATAAATAAATAAGAAACAAAAAAATAGTTTAATCCAATTTATGATTGTTTGCACTTATGCCGGCACCATATTCAAGATCTCAATTGCTTACGGTGATTGAGACCCCCACTATTTTTTCTATATAAAAGTCAGTATAGATCAATATTACAGCCCACTAAATTGTATAACAACCAATATAAATAATCTCTCTCTCTCTCCGTCCTGATATCATATACTATATAAAAGTGGTGCTTTCAAACAAATATGGTAATTTGTTTCGCATATATATGCAAATTCAAATATAGTAATCTCATTTCATATCCTATGTATAAAAGACAAATGACCCCTCACACTTTTTTGGGGTACTTATAGGCACTTTTTGGATCTTGAAAAGTTGAAAACCTTCAGCCATTTTATCCTTTAAATCTAGTTTGCTTCTTCTATATTTAATGTAATATTTAAAGCTTTAGACATAAACCAGGAAATTAAAAAAAAAACCACTGTACTTGCTCATCTTCATTGTGGCTTTGCTTATAAATCTTGTGACGTGCTTTCTAACATGCTTTGCATGAGATTTTAATTAAATATCTCTTCATTCTTGTGCAAACGTGATTGTGGGGATTTTTTTTTTTTCATTTACATAAACAGTAAGTGTTGACTTTGGAAAAATTGACTAGGGACTGTGCCAAAGTTCACTTGAATCATAATGAAGTAACCTTAATATTTCAAGGAATGAAAAATAAAATTGATTTTTTTAGTTAAATTCTTATTTTCCTTTTTTACTCATTACTCAATCCAATTATGTATATCAGTACGTACTCCTTCGTGAAGTGAAATTTGTAGTTGTAAAATATCACCAGAGTGCATTTGATATGGACAACTTGGGTTGAGGAAAGTCAGGTACACGAAATCAACACGAATGAAAAGCATGAAAATGTTCATGATCAACTTGGATTTTTTGGATGTGAGTGACAGGAACAAGGGATTGTTTAGCTTAGTACTGTAGACAGTTTCTCCACCTCCTTTTTTCTCCCAATCTTCACAGGACAGGGATTTTAGAGATTCTCGGAGACCATCGCTCTAAGCCATGTGGACCCACTTTTATAACTCAAACTCTTCAATATCACTATCCCACCATGTATTAAATTTATATCTAATCTCACACCAATCATAGTAATTGTCACATTAATTTTATCGTATGTAAAAAGAAGGTAACTCATTAATATCTTTTTTAATTTTAATCATGTGTTTTGGGCATGATCAATATGAGCATGACCGCTATTAATGAAGTGAAAATCAATATAGAAAGAAAAAGAAAAAGAAAAATGGGACGCGGATTTTGAGCTATTTGGATACGAGAGGTGAGCCTTACTAACAAACTTATAGCGATGGACTTGAAGAAGAATTCTACAAACCCAGACCGTTAAGAATCCAAGCTCCCACTTTTCTAGTTTAAATTTGCATGGGCAACTGTTTCCCACATCCAAATGACCCTAATCAGTCTATGTTTAGCAACTGCTTTTTTCATATTACCGAATATTGTCATTATTTTGGGGGTCTAATCATGTAAATAATTTTATTTATTCATTTGATATTTTTATTTTTATTTTTCCCATCTGTTCATCCAATCTACTCTCCACAGCTACTCTATCTAACCTATCTTAAAGCACTACTTAGCAATACTTCCACGTTCTAATTTGGCTTTATTTATTTATTTTACTTTTTCGCTTGCGTTTCTTGCTTAAAAAATATAATAAAAATTTATTTAAAAAGAAGAAGAAAAAACAAACAAGGAGTGTATACTTGGCAAGAAAAAAAAAAAACCTGACAAGGAGTTTGAAATGTGAATGGTGGAAAATGAAATTGGGAGCCGGCAGCTTTGACTATGATTTTGAAGTAGCTGTGCTCGGACTTTTGAGGAAAGCAAGCGTGGGGGACTGAGAATGACACCGCGTCTCAAGGAACATGAGCATGCCCATGACTGACAGTAATCTCACCTTCTCCGTACGCTTCACACTTCATCTGTGCAGTTGGTGGTGTCCTGAAACGTGACTAAAAGGACAGCATTCTGCTTCGATTGTTTGTTACCTGCTAGATTTTATGCTTTATCATATGCATCATTTGCAGCGGCAGAGTGAGTCTGCTCTTCTGTTTTTGCTAGGTTGGCCCAACGGCCACGACGCACTACGGAGTGCAGACATTAATATCAGGGATCGATTTTTAGGTACATGTGTCACACCGAAAAACCAAGGTCACTCAACTATGAACATGTTCTCTAATCAAAGTTAATCTTGTAACTAACATTATCCAGAATTTGGGGGTACCAGCTGCCACACCTTGCTCTTGCTCAGCTTGTTAGAGATACAGTGTAGTTTGTGTGTGAGTGAGCTCGAGTCCTTCTAAAAAGTATCAAAAGAAATTCAAAACTAGCTGAATATTTGTACATATGATTTGCATAAAAAAAATGTACAAAACTTTAGTGGTTCGGTGTACATAAAACATATGGTACAAGATTTATTAAGATCAAAATATGACACATCTTTAGTAACCTAATATAGGGACAAGCTAAAGACTTGTTTGTGCAATGGAAGACTTTGTGTTCTGCAGATTTTGATTCCATGGAAATAGAAATTGTACATCTCTACCCCTCTTTTATGAAATCGATATCCTCTTTATGGAAGCACATCAGTTCACCTTTTTCTTTTGATCCTCAATGACATCCCCAAATAAAAGAACATTAAATTGCACAACAAACTAGAAAATCTTCTCTCTATTGCAAAAGTCTCTCGTCAAACAAATACACCATTACAGCCTATTTTCTTGCATTAAAATACATAGGATCCTTTTGAAGCAGTTAAAAATAAAGATTAAAAGCGAACTTTTGAAAATGAGCATAAAATAATATTTCCTTCTATAAAAATAGAATTGAAAGAGAGTGGAAAACAAACATCTAGCCTTTGGTCTTTATTTTTTACCACTTAAAAAAATCTATTTTGTTGGCATTCTATTCGACACAGGTTTATAACCCTTGATAACCATTTTCATTATATTTTAAACTAGTCTCTTTATGTCCTCCCCAATGTAAGTAAATCTAAGATATAAGTAATTTATGTTGATTGGATGAAACAGAAAAGGCATAAATCTGAAAAACAACACCTGACCTCCATGTCAAAGGATTTATCAAGGATTGTATCTGTACTTCTCTCTTCCTTATATTATTGATAAAGGGGATTATTAAGGTACTTAAGGATCCTCCAAAATAGCATATACAGTAGAGATTCTCAGGTCTATTAGCCTACTAACCACAAGAAGGCTTTGAAATATATCTACTTGCAAAAACTATGGTCCTTCGAATGCTATCATTTGTCTGATCTACCTTCCGTGGCTTTTGAGCAAGCAGTAGCAACCTTCATTATCAACATTGGGAACCATCACAAACAGGCCTAATCCACTAGACACAAGACTGACTATTCCCCCGGCCCCTTTCATTGTGTGAACATTCTTAATGAAATCTGAATTATGAATCCTCCATGAAAAAGTCAAAGATCTTTGGATGAATGAAAAGGTAGGCAAAGTTTGGGGGGTCCCACAGATCAATTTATCTTTGGGATCATTCTGAGCTTTCTTGTGCTTTTTTGGTTCGGACATATGACAATGTACATCATCCGGTTCCAGGTAGACAAATTGTCATTGGACTTTTGGTCGACAGGGTCACAATCATGCAACCCTAGGTGATGACGGCAAAGGCCAAATACAAGTCAGCTGGACTCCAACTCAAAAATCATGTGTTTAGGTAAGAGAAATCTGAAAATTGGGGTAAGTGTCCCTATACTTAAGTCCAATAGGAGCTGTCTGGGCCCACAGTAAGGATGCTCATTTGGTTAAGAAACTGTAATTGATAAATGATGGAAATGATCGTGAGTCACATTTTTAATCAAATGGTTAATCTTACGACGGACTAAATCCTATTGAAGAAATATTTGGAGATAATATCTCATATATTGGACAAAATTTTGAGCGGCTCATATTTAAATAAGTGGGATTAAAGTAGAGTTCCAATCCTTCATCTATAAGGGTATGTTTGTGTAACACTTTTCCGTGGAAAACCTATTTTTCAGGCATTTGGT
The DNA here is from genome assembly GCA_029852735.1 of Persea americana. Classification (NCBI taxonomy): domain Eukaryota; kingdom Viridiplantae; phylum Streptophyta; class Magnoliopsida; order Laurales; family Lauraceae; genus Persea; species Persea americana. The sequence goes on from CM056809.1 coordinate 13,730,367, forward strand.
GCAGAATATTTCCACAGAAACGCTTTCCTATCTTATCAGCATTTTTCTTGATAATGGTGGAAATGAATTTCCTATAACGGTATAGGAAATGAATTTCCTCAGAAAACCTCTCCTTCTTTTCCACACTCTTGTCCATGTCAACTCAAAACCCTACAACTCTTTCATTTTTTATTTCTTTAAATAAATTATTATTTGATGTTGAATAAATAATATACATGTTATGTTATTTTTCTTCAAAAAATTATTAGTAAAAGCCTTGGAGAGCCTCGACTCTCCTCCGGTCCTTTGAAAAGTACATCTAATTGTGTTAGGTGTCATTTAGCTAGACTATTCTTTATATCAATTTGATTTAAAATTGATTGAAATAGATGTCATGAGTGCTTTAGATTATTTGGCAAAATTCACATGATTATTTGGTTCATAGCTTGAAGACCTTTTGTACACTCCTTTTCAAAAAATAATTATAAGGTAATCATTTTCAAATAGGCATAAATGTCTAAAACAATTTGGCACTTTCTACTTTTTTCTTAATAATTGCCCATATAATTAAGTTTTATAATATAACAAGTTTGCAAGTACATGATAACTTTACCCATCTAACCTTCACATATATCGAGTTAGCTTTTGGTAATTGAATCGATCATATCAAATAGAAGGTCTAATAAAAACACATTTATATAACATAGACTATTTCAACCATCTCTGTTTTTAATTTTCTTTTATCAGTAACAAAAATATATATTAAAAAGGCAAAGGGGATACAAGAAGAAGCAACTGAAAAATAAAAAATATACAAGAGAAATTTACCCTCAACCACCCAACCATTACATTACATTGCCCTCTCAAGGAGATGACCTATCAACCTCCTATTTGGCTAAAGCATCTGTAAAAGAGTTTGCCGATCTAAGTTTACGGTGGAAGACAACGCCGAAACTAAAAGATAGAAGGAGAAATAAGGGGTTGTTTGGAAACGAGATATTTTAAGATATTTTGCTATATTATCTACTAGTTTAAAATGAAATATATTCACCTAAGAAGGAGGTATTTGGATAACCTAGAAAGTATCTTACAATATCTCATTTTCTTTCAAAAACCTTCATATTACATTATTCAAAGATATGTTATATGAAATAATCTTTAAAAAATCTTTTCTAATTACGAATGGAGAGTTTGAGTAAAAACCATAGGAGTGTTCATGAGCAACCATTAATTATAATGGTCCACTATATTTTTTAACATTTATGGGTCCCACTATTAGATTGACCCCACAGTACTTACAAATTTAATGTGGGGTCTTATAGCCATATCACAATTACATAGCCCTTATTAATTATCAATATTAAGTGAGTCATACAAATGTCACGCCCGGGACTTTCATTGTGATTACCAACATTAGGTTGGTCTCATACTACCAAAATTAGTCAGGTCCAATTATTACCAATATTGAATTGTGTGATTGTAATGGGTCCAGCTATTTGATAGCTCTCATACCATTAATATGACTACCAACATCAAATGGGTCCCACAATGGTTTCTCATAAAAAACTAGATATGGCCATTTGTGATAATCACCATTAGATGTATTATAGTATAGTTACCAATGTTTGGTGGACCCACCTTAATTAAACAATATTGCTTGGATCTCATGATTTAAATTTAATCTTATATTTCTTTTTCCAATAGACGGGTCCTACCATAATTATTAACACCTGTTATTACTAATTAGCGGGTCCTGTGTTGGGTTAATTGATTATATTCTCTCCATTTCTTATTTAGTACATAATCTTGTGAGTTTTTTATAAATTGTCAAACATTTCAAAGTATATTAAAATATGTGAAGATTGCCGAACACCATAAGTGACACAATATAATAATATGAGACTATTTTATTCTATGATAATGAAATCTTACAATATTTAAACTTGTTAATATTATATTACGCACTTATCCAAATATCCCCTAAGCTCATTTCTACTTTGTCTTCTGTCTCTATGAAGAAAACGATAATGAAAGTTCTTTTTCTTCCTAGGGCGCACATCATAAATGTTAGATTCTTTGCCTTAAAATTGATATAAAAAAGTTGAATAAATAATAACTGATCAGTTATTTCAATGTTATTACTTATATACATAACAAATTTATACATAATAGCTGAATATGATGGACAGCTGTTCCAACAATCAGAAGTAACAATGTCCCAAAGAAATATATTTATACTCATTTCCTTTCCTCACATGGCATCCTTCAACCGTCACTCTTTTTTTAAAGTTCAAATGGAGCCCATTTGACTTTGAATTTCTATGTGAAAAAAAAAAAAAATAACCGCGTTCATACATTAGACAGAAGAAATTGTTTTAAATGGGCCCCCACCTTCCTTCCTATACCCGGCAGATGAGCCACCATGATTTGAATTTCACGTCATGTTTTTTTTACAGTCGTCTCAATTAATCATAAAAATATTGACACTAACCTCACTTTTTTTCTAAAATAATGACTTTGTTTTAAGTGGGTCCCACAAACCCGTTCTGAAAAATCATTCACATTTGAAATAGCTGATTTCCTGGTAGATAACACCAAGGATATATGCGAGTCAAATCAATGGTCAAGATTGCATAAAACATTGCCCAAAAGTGTTTGGCATCATCGATCTCCCCCAACCCCACACGTTTTCATCTGGCAAAACAAAGTGTTTTTTTTTTTTTTTTTTCTCTTGGCAATACAAAGTTGTATCCCATCAAAGTGGACTACATTAGCCAACAACTTCTTGGATGAATTGAAAGGACAAACATCACAACATGACATGGAAATGGAGAAGATGAAATCTTGGCTGAGAGTTGAGACCGTGAAATCTTCAACCTTTTGACTGCATTTTGAGATTTTCAAATGGAATACAATCGAAGTTGAATTTTTTAAAATGTCATCTTTGTTTGTTTGTGAAGCAAAATTCAACCAAAAGGACTTGGGTTTCAATTCAAAGGTCCCAGGGTCGGTGGGGACCATAGAATTTATTAACCGGACCATCAATTTCCAACCTTTGTTTTTTTGCACGAGTCAAAAATCTCGGTTCTTGAGAGGCCTTTTTTTCCCCGAAGCAAGACATCTCATTAGACCATCAACCAGTTTATATGCCTCAGGTTCTCGTTTACACACGGCACTACTAGGGCACATTTGTGTATGTCCGTAAAAAATTAATTTTACTGACTTTTTCATCTTTCGCCGGGAAAAAAAATAAAAAATCAACACCCCACTAGAAAAAGATTTTATGTGAAATCACAAATTAAGAAATTTAGCTGTTTTTTCGTGTTATTCTAATGAAAAACGAGCCACATTAAATATATATTTTAGTGCAGTGCATAAATACGTTTCCACCATCGTCACTTCTTCCACGGAGAAAACTGACTACACAAATTTTCCATAAATGTATGGAGATATACTCTTTTTTTTTATAGTTCTTCAAATTTTCTCTTCTCTAGCTTATTAGATGAGAAGAAAATCTTCTTCGACGATGATGGTGGAGATGACAACGGATGGAACTTGAGTCATGAACCCACACGACCAGAGCGGTTCAAGAGTAAAGTTTAGATTGAGCTTGTTCAGGTTTGGGTTGGGCTTAGGCTTGGGTTTTGAAACTCAAAAGCAATTTAGGTTGGGTTTGGACTTCAGACACCGAATTCATCTCATGTGTATAGATAATTTATATAAATATTGTATGATATGTATAAAATATGTTTGTATCATTTGCAAGTTATTTCGGTTTTTAAATGTTCACTAATTTTACTTGGGTAATTTGCCCGGCCTAGTTCAACCCAATTCAACGTGAATTACACTTGGGGAGGGCATTTACTATTCGGGTCGTGCTCTAGTTTCATGCAGGTTGAGTTCGGGTCTGAATTTCCCTATAAATAGTACTGGTTGGACTCGGATTTGGTGAGTACTAGACCTGACCTGCCCATAGGAGTGGCAACCTGATCCAATCGGATCAAAATGGATCTGGTCAACATGTGGGGTCCATGGTTTGGACTCCAACCCATATGACCTGATTTTAAAATGGGTCAGGTTTTCCCAACCCGTACTCAAGGCAGGTCAACTAGATTTGACCCACATTGGAGCACCGAGCTGGATCGAATCTTGTCAAAGCCCGACATTTATTAACTTAATCGAGCCAATTTAAATTTGGATTCAGTATCCAGTCACGGAGGACCAGGTTGGGCCCTGTGACTGTCCATTTCTGAAATGCAGCTATGACTTGGGCCTATAAAGGTTACTTAAACAGTTTTAAGAACGGGTCGAATATGGATTGCACTTCAAACCATAGATATCCCTCAACCCGACCAGTTTTGCCTTGACCCAACCCATATGCCACCCCTAAATTCACAAATAGTGTTCTCATGACATTGTAACCGGGGGAAAGTGTGGGGATAGTTTCGAACTCGGGTTTTTCCTCAAGATATTATTGGAAGATGTCACAAATAAACTATTTGTTAATTGAACTAAAAAATACAAATAAGCATAAATTACTGATGAAACTAATTTTATTTTATTTATTTATTTATAATACTTTCAATTCTACCCGATGGAAGTTGGGTGAGTAGCATAAGGCATGGGTTTGCTCCCACGTCAGGTGCTCTAATCCACATCAGACTTACCCGGTACACATGTGCGTTGGTTTCGTAAGTACACTACACCCCGAGGGAATAGTCTTGCCGGGTTATATACCAAGGGAACACTCTTTACATAAAAAAAAATAATATTTTCAATTTTAATGATGTTTTAAAGCAATAGGGAATGATCTTGAAAGCTCCATTCTAGGCAATACCATGATATTTTAGAACACATTGCTGGTATTTGTGACTTTGCCTTCGCATAATTAATTGGACTTACCATCTGATTTTTTCACAACAGTAGTTCAGTGTCCAAATTATCAGTACCATTGAAATCAAACCATCCTTTCTATCATTATGGTGGTTTCGATAAAATTTGATCAATTTTGAAAATGTAACTACGGTTAAAAGTGGGCCTGCCAAGCCCATGCATAGGCTGAATCCAGTCCCTTTTAGGCTGAATTTTATGGTCCAGCAACTAAATGCGCCTGTCCTGAACCATCAAACTCACTGCTTTTCTTTTTCCCTTTTCTTTTTCCCCACTTCACAGGGCCACCAGTTGTTTAAAACAATTGAACCTTAACAGTTATTAATGGGCTAAGCCCACATCTAGAGTAGTAGGTCTGTTTCATTAGTCTAGCCTAAACATTAGGCCCCAAATGGCCAAAACTAAACAATCTGGGCTTGGACAATCTTCAGGCCGAGCCGAAACCGTTAACGGGATGGTTCGATCTTCCAGTACTCAATAAAAAACTCAGTCATTCTTGCCGGAGTTGTTTCGATCAGTCCAACTCTCTATTGGCTCAGCCAAAACTGGATCAATAATCAAGCTTACAGTTCTATTCATATACTAGTACAAAAATCTTGCTTCTTTGTTGGTCAAAACTCGGCCACATATCTGAGTCAACTCAGCCTGCAGCTTTCTGGGCTGACTCGAATTACCAAGTTCTTCAACAATGTTCCAATGGTTGGAACAGATTCTCACCAAATACAAAATTAAGAAAATATTGGAACAGATGTACTGTCAACTTAGAGTTATACTTGGGAAGCATATGTAGCCAAATGTGGGGCCACAGGGTGCTTGGTCCTAATCAATGGACTTGGCTTTTGCTATTGACTCCAGATTGCCTGAGGTGGAATTTGTGAGAACAACCTCAATAAGGTCCACTTATAAAAGATCTAAACAATTCAAAATAGACACCGTAGCCCCACTCTGTTATGGGCCTTTGTCAAATTTCATTCCAATGAGAGTCGGGCACACATCAGATTTGAATTCTGTGAGTTTGGGCTTCAGACAATCTGGGTCCTGGACTCTTTAATATTACAATCATAGAGATAATGTCCATTTCATTGACCATTGATCAGTTATCATATCCAAATCAAAATCATTTCTGGAGAAAATAATTTAAAAAAAAAAAAAAAACAAATCTATTGATGACAGACATTGGTTAGGTGAAGAGATAATCTTAACACGGACGAACAGCCAATAAGTACTTTTCTTCTACTCACTGCAAGTTAGATCCTTGTCTTTATTTACTACAAAGATTGCATGCAAGGTAAGAATAAGACATGTTAAGAAAAGGACAGTAAAATGAGTATAGTACACTATATTCCCAATCCCACCACCCCACGTCCACCTCCAACCCTGCTAAATCAATGTTTCTTTCTGCTTTATCCTTTCAGCTGGAGAGCAAGCACTGGACTACTAGGGTGTGATGGTCCACATATATGGTACCAGAGAGATTCAGATATGGACCCTCCTAGTCTATTCTAGGCGTGGTCGATGCCCAAATCCCCACTCACCCATTGTCAATGAAAGAAATAAATGTAAAGCATTAATTGTTGTTTATCATCATCAAAGCCTAGTTCCGACGGAACATTTTAACTATCATTCCTTCAAGCCACTGATGCTACAGCCCTCTATGAATTGGCATTTGGCATTCATCAAGTTTTCACTCCACTCCAATCAGAGTCCACTCTTCCGTTGGATTTGGCACATGAGTAGAACACACGACATATTCCATTCAATTTATTATGTGATCGAACCCCATAATTGGTCCTACTTAAATTCAACTGAATTTTGTTATGGTGTCTATGCAGTTACAGAATGTGATATGAGACACTTTGATTCATGAATATTTAGCCTTAATGTGTGAGTTATGAAAAGGTGAAACATACTCCCGTCTTTGAAAAGGGGACGACTATATGCAGTTACATAATGACCCAAACCAAATTTAGCCTAATGTAGGAGATTTCATTTCAAGTGCATTCCTCCTTCATCAAATTGCCCATCAAATCAATAGTCTGCATAAAAGGGATGTCATATGGATTTGGGGTTTGGCAAATATTTAACCGTCACATTATTCTAACAATTAATTGACAGAGTCCAGCTTCAACAGTTTTGTAGATGCTTATCATAACTAGGTCACTCCAAATCCAACAAATAAAAAATCAAAATTCTTGGGTGTACTTGCATATGGCCCCGTCAGATTCTTTTTTCTACATGGTGGTGCCCTCATGGAGATAATGACTAAAACAACATGAAACAGACTCTTTTTTTTTTTTTTTTTCTTTCTTCATTTTTTTTGAGTTTGTATGCAAAATGTGCAATCATGATGATGTCATAGATCCATGTTTGGACAAGCCACATGGTCAAAACAGTTATTGCATATTGGATTGCACTCAGATGCTATTGCTCCATGCGCGTCGACTACTATCTGCAAAAGGGGGATAAGATTCTACAAATGTTAAATAAGTGAGACTTCCACAAACCTAACATATCTTTTAGTAAGGATATTTCAATAATGCCCACTTGATTTAATGTCCAGTTTATACTTCTAGAGTGGCAGACCAAATATGATTGGATCCGATCACTTCATTGAATTAACATTAATCCTAGTCTGTGCTTATCCATTCTCCATTGGATCTAATCACAACTAGTTTCCAATACTTAAAAGGCATAAAACTTTGAGACTTTCTAAATATAAAGACAGATTCATTTGGTGGAGCTAATATTAAGGATACGACCTCATCTACATTCAAATATATACTATCAAGCATTCATGTCATACCCCATCTCTCTCTCTCTCTCTCTCTCTCTCTCTCTCTCTCTCATTGATTGGATGATAATCTCTCTCTCATTGATTGGATGATAAAGGTATTGTTCGGCGCATTTGTGCCTATTCGAGTGTGGTCTAAAGGTAAGGCCTAGTGGCTGAGCCCAAAGCGTGATACATTCCCAGCTCATATCTAGTAGTTATCTGAAAAGTTCTGAGACACAGGTGCTTTCTATTGGACCCATTGAAGGTTTCACTGTTCGTCCCAAGTGAATTACAGTATTGGATGATCATATCCATTCAGATTTAGTGCCGGAGTTCTGCGGTTATATATCATCAACACAAGTCTGGATCCCCTTTTTCCTAGAAACAGGTAGATACTGTTTTATCCAATCCACATTCGCCAAATGTATAAAATATCCATCAACATAGTCAGCCAACACCTTCATTGGCACCATCAGAGCCTTATCCCTTCAATAAATCAATGGTTTGATTATAGGTTAAATTGGAAAGCACTGGAGATAACATTGATTAGTAGGGATGAAAATGGTTCAGGTTCATAGCAGGTCGGTCATCAGTGTAACAGGAGCTGGTCCCAACCACCTGCATGGGGAACCGATGTTCGAACGAGCACAGGATCAGTTCCGAGGCACGGAACTCTACTCATCCACAATTCTTATTTTAAGAGTTTGAATCAGTTCAATGGGTTGCTTCATTAAGCAACCCTGCATCTCATTCAACTGCTCATGAATCGATCACTAAATATAACACACCCACCTGTGTGGACTCCCGTAACTCCTTCCCACATGTGGGCTCTCTTGACTCTCAGCCTCCTTGGCTGGGATAGAAATTTTAAGACTCAGAATGATATGAACTTAAGGAGCATAATTATACTTGATAAAAATAAAAAAAAACACAATGACTATCAAGCGAAACAATTCATCATAAATAGTTACCGTGAGATCATTCAGGTATTCTGCCCCCGGGCACGACTCGTGAATTCCTGCCTCCATTGGAATTTTTCTCGGGCCCATGTCAGTGAACCCAGATCCAGATATTAATGTAAAATGGGACCCAAGTACTGCAACTAGTACCCATTTTCCAGAGTCAGGCCCTTCGGGCATTTATGTATCTATGGACCACCTCTTATTTCTGTGATAGACGTCATGGGTGCAAGTTGGCCATGAAAATAACAACGCAGCAACATATCTTTATCAAAAGAATGACCCACCTAGGAGTTGATGGAGTGACATAGGGTGTGTGTTTGCTCCCAACTTGCATTTGAAACCACCTAGATTTGTCCGGTGTGCAGTTGTGTGTGTTTGACAAGCACCACCCGGTGGGGTCAAAGATATATGGGACACCCACATCATCAAAAAGTAAAATAAAATAAAATTCTGAATCAAACGAATGTACCATCAGCAATAGGAACATCAGTAGCCTGTGCCGGTTTCATATTTGACTAATAAGACTTTACTCTCTTGCTATATTACTCCCTTCAACTTTGTTGATCTGAGAAACAGCCACCACTGCACAGAACAGTTTTTCACTCGAGAGATTTCTACTCTCACAGTGCACGCATCACATGACACCGAAGGAAATTAAGGAACAGCAACGCAAATTTAGTGAAAATATTGCATTTCGGCACCACCCCAGTAAGTCTTGTGTGTGCACACATTCCATTTGGCTTATAAGAATTCTGAGATAACTTTCTATGGTATAAAGCTCAGATGATTACAACGATAATGACGACGACGGTTATGTACTCTTCTCCCTTTTAAATCAAAAGTGTATCCCAACATCAAGGACGGCTACCACCAAACAGAACAAGAAGTTGATTACCTAGTGCCATATCCATGGGACAGACTGTTCAAGTGCGCCAAAAGACCAATCGTGCTAGGTCCAAAGCTTAATTTTCTGGCTAAACAGTTAAAAACGTATCAAGCTTGTAGCCATTCATGCTTAAAAGATCGAGTGTATAGGTCAGCCTAGCATTTCCTACAAGACATATTTGGTAAAATTGAAAGCATTTTCAAAGTGGCTACTTCAGGTTCTAGACTGTATCCAGGTCAATATCAGAAGTGATTAACTAAACAAGCTGGAATAAGATGTAAACCAGAACCTGTACCGCCCCAAGACGTATTCACCTTAATGGTAACAAGCTCCTGCTCCTTATCAATTACAGAAACTTAATGGGGTTGCACCCTCCTCGGGAAGCATATAATTTAAGGAGTCATATACTATCATCATCTTACTATCTCAGGATTTTCCACTAATTTGAACTTTGGATCACAGCAATAATGACCATTAGGTGAATGGTCATCCTATGATAGGAGAGGACCAAACCAATTCAGTGCACGCACCCAATGAGGAGATCAATAGTTTGGACACGAGCATAAAAAGTGAGATACTTGCTTCACATCTCAGATATTGAAATTTCACACTACTCATACTCCACAAGCCTAACTGACCGCACGAGGATATACAGTCAAGCAACTCTGGCAAGTTCAACCCGCTCTGACCAACTCTTGACTCACTCATTCGACCGAATGCCCTTTTAGTCAGAAGACCTTGGTGAGTCAAGCCAGTCCAATGCAGAACGAGTCAGACTCACTCATTCAACCGAGCACACTTATCAGTAAGAGAGAACCAGGCTGAGTCGGTCAAGTCCAGTCAAGATCTAGGCCATATTGGCACAGAGAGACTTCATCTCTCCTTCACAACATACAATGCACCACCCAGAAAAATTACTTAGTTTCAAGTAAAGCATCCTATAAAATGAGGCCAACCTCTTACCAAACACAATGTTGGATACCATCACAAAATGATTAAAACGATACACATAAGAGAAACTGAACTAATCCGATTGCAGATTCTACCAATAACCAACTTTTGTGCAAAATCAAATGTAATTTAGTTTACCTGTGACATAGGGCGCAACTGCAAAATCTTAGCAGCAACCAGGTTGAACTGTTAAAACAGATAAATTCCCTCAGAATATAACATAAAATGCACCAAATGCCTTTTCTGGAATACAACTGACAAGAATGATCAACAATGAAATCCACCTGCAGGATTCCACAAGGAAACTAGGATGAAACCAAAATAAAATAGCAGACAGAAACCATAAGTCAAAATTCACAGAAGAAAGGGTGCTATATTCTTCTGTTAACTGCAACTAAGACAGTAAATATATCAAGCCAAGCGATCCTAAAAGACAAAAAAACTGTACACAGAATCAGAATGTTCCTTTTTACGACTATAATCTATCAATCTGCTCATGTATGCAAGTAGTCACAAGAGGCACCCTTCTTGCAGTGCCCACTCTCATGGAATTTGCACACTCCTCTCTGCCCTCTAGGAGGTCCCCTGAATGGTCCTCCCCCACCAGAATGCCTATTCCATGGCCTTGCACCACCATGCCCAGAATTGCTGGCCTGGAAACCACGGTCCCCCTGACCAGAAAACCTCTCTCCAGGATGCTTTGGTTGACTTCCCCATATGTTTGAATTTCCAGCAGACGGGTCCAAACCTGCATTTGCATTTCCCTGTGGGGTTGGACACCAACCCACATTTGCATTCCCCTGTGCGTCTACTCCCCAGACCATGTTTGTATTTCCTGGTGCACCAGGTGCCCAACCTGAATTTACTTGCTGTGTGATACCCCAGCCCATGTTTGGGTTTCCTTGTCCTGGAGCCCAACCTTGATTAGAATTTTCTGGAGTCATACCCCATCCAGTACTAGGAATTTCAGTAGGCAGAGTGGTCCAACCTGCATTAACTGGGATTGCAGGCTGAATTGCTGAACCGGCATTCCACACATTACCAGAGCTTGAATTGTTTTGGATGTTGCCCGCAACGGCTGTGGAACCCACATCCCAGCCAGAAGGCTGGCCAGCCATACCCATCAATGGTGCCGACCAGTTGCCGATCATTGTACTTGACTGGCTAACAAAATTGCCAGAAGGCAATGACTCCGATACTGGCACACCTGAAGCTGAGCCCTTTACTGGAACATTATCGGTTGCTTGCAAAAGGATTTCAGGACTGTGTCTTGGAAGATCATCCAATCTCAACATAGCACCTGAAGGAGGATCCAGTCCTTGACCATCAGGTGGCATGGCATTTTCAGCAGTAGGACCCAGTCGTTGACCATCTCCAGAACCTAGGTTTATCTTATCACCACCTTTTGCCTCTGAACTCGGAAGTCCAGAACCACCTGGAGGTGTTGCATTACTTGCAGCAGCTAACTTGACATTGCTGGGCTGCTCAGGAACAGTTGAAGTAGCAGACCACATGTTCTCAGTACCATGGCCTGCTGTCCACCCTCCACCGCTTGGTTTTGGTGTAGGAGTAGGCAAGTTAGATGAATCATTTCTACAAACCTGGTCCACTCCCCACCCCTTTGTCATAATTGTAGGGGGCACAACTGCTGATACCATTTCCCGTTCTTTTGAGGAACTATTGTCTTGCGCTTTCCAGCTTTCTCCAGATTGGACAGGAGAACTAGATTGAAACCCAGAACTTATGTTCATATTACTACCACGGTTCTGGTTGGCGTCCCATCCGCCAGCATTTCCCCCAACCTGACCTTCTCTTGCATGATGGAAGGGCATTCGATGGGACTGTCCTGAAAAAGACATAGGTGTTGGGCCATGATTCTGAGCTTGACCAGCCCAAGCATTGGAATCTTTCAATGAATCGTGAACTCGAGGAGAATATACATCTTTATGAGTTACAGAGTCCACTGTTGGTGTAGCCAAACCAGACAATTGACTTCCCCACCCATCAGGATTACCATTAGCAGGGCTACTCGCGTCCTTCAAATTGGATTTCCATGTCCCATCATTTTGTTGTTTTTCTATCTGTAAGTTACTGGTCCCATGCTGTGAAAGACTGTTATGAGGTTCCCGTTGCGGTGGTTCTTTCTCAAACTTACCAATCAGTGCATCGGTCAGCAATATAGAGACTTCTTGCTTCTCTGATGCTTTCCATATTCTATGATCTGCTGGAAAGTAACCAGTCTTACTCCACTTGCGCAGCTGTGTCATATTAAAGGGCCCATGGATTTTCCCAGATGGGTCCTTATAGTGCCAAATTTTATCAGTCTCACCGACAGGCGATACAGCCACCCCTGTAGATGGAACTGATGCAAGTCCTGGTAGAACACTAGGAGATGGTCCAGATGGTGTTGTAGGCTGACTACTCCAATCACCAGTCTCCAAACTTGTCACAGTTACCTCGCTTTTTGGTGTCTCCCAACTACTTGGTTGGTGTGCATCTCTCCCTTGATTCTGAGAGGACTCGGTGGATTTCTCACCAGCAGCAGTAGCGGCATCTCCTTTATCCCACCCAACTCCTTTTGTAACCATGTTTCTGCTTGATTCCCACCTAGTAGATGAACCTTTCCGCCCACCATTCCAGCCATCATTTGAAACCAAACTGCCTTTTCCTGGATAGATTTGATCCCTTCCCCTCCTCGTAAATCCAGAGTCCCTTGATCTTGCATAGCCATCTGTTGAATTGCAACCACATTTACCATATGGTGATCAACTAAAAAATGAATAAATTATACAGGAATCAAGTTCAGAAAATCAGAAATACCTTGTTGTTTCTTATCATCAAGATCCTCTTCCTCATCATCAGATATGTAACTAGGATCCATGTTAGGGTCAGCATGTATTTCAGGGATTTCCTGAAATCGACGGGCACGCTCCTCGGGTGTATTCAAGAGCTCCAGTTTCTCTACACATTCTCTAAGAGTGGAACAAGGTCAAGGAGTACGTAAGTATCATTTCCAACATTTCTATCCATGTCCATTTCAACTCAACTGTAAATTGAGAAAAATTAATCAACCCAAATAATTTTCCAAAGAAAATGCGCAGATTTAGATTCAAGGCCCTATAAAATAAAATAAGAATTCCCCAGCAATTGGCCAAAACATAGAGAAGCACTTTCAGGAGGGCTAAAAGCACATCACAAGTTCAAATCTTTTTTACCAAAAAAAGAAAAAGTTCAAATCTTAATAGTATACTACCAGGTTATATGCCAAAATAATTGCATGCTTTGAATTTTGTTTAATAGAAAATCTACTAAAATCTTAACAGCATTTGTCGTTTTTTATGTTGTTAGTTATTAGAATGTCCATTTAAAACTTATTGAGTCCAGTAAGTCCTGAGTCACTGCAACTCAGTAAATGAGATTCTCCGAAATGTACTTGGGTCAACAATCCAGTAGTAGTATTGCTGAACTAGCAAGAATATAGTGGTTACTCATGCCAAGAAGTATTTTAGTAGTAGATCATCTGACAAACAGCACACCCCTCTAAAGTATGGTGCAACAAACTGCTCATGGAGTTAAAACGTAAGGATATTCTTTTTTACGTCCGTGTTCACTTGCTCGATCACGAAGATGACTAAGCCGCAAAACCTCAGCTTCCAATGCCTAGAAAATGATCACAAGAAGCACAAGTCAAAAAAAAAATCTCACAATAAATAAACAGAATGGAGACCCCAACTATATTAGGAAACATAATTAGCTAAAGCAAGGAAAAACAGTAGTCCGCGAACAAGCGGTCCCCAAACTCCCATTGCCATACAGTGAGGAACCCACATGATTCATTGTCCATCATTTTGCATCAATGGAAGTCAGCAGTTTAGTGACTTTTGCGCTAAATTATATTTACTGATAAGAAAGATGCTCACATCTTTGACTCTCACTGCTTGAAGACCCTTGGCTTTCTCCTGAATCTCCCCCTACAAAGCAAGAAGAAAATCCTCATAAGATAGTAGAATGTGTGCATGATTATTTTCAAATATAGTTTACAAAAAAACGATCAGTATTACCACTGTTAATCGGCTAATAAATCCACATTTTATGCTTTGACGTAACCGCTTGCATTCTTCCTGTGAACACTAGAAGTCAATAGTGGAAAGGGAACAGATTTTGACAAAAAGTTGTGCTTTAAAGCAATACAATAGTATCTATCTCAACTTATGAACGGGAGCACAATAGTATCAATTTTTTTATTTTATTTTTATTAAATGATGAGCACGATAGTATCTTGATGCACCCATTTTGTATGGTGGGTGCCAGTGACAAATTATTCTGCCTATACCAGTATACCCTCCCTGTGAGATGTAATAAGCATCTTCCAGATTGGATGATCCTTGGGGATGAAAAAAAAAAGAACCAAAAATAACCCAAGAAAAAGAAAACCAGCAATTAGATGGCTAAGATCTTCCAATGTTTTGGTACACCTTTCATCCTCAACAGCGCCCAATCAATCAAGAAATATTACTCACCCAACCATGGAAAGCACTCAAATAAAGCAGAAGACATTTATAAAACTAATACATCAAGACTCTTTTATTTAAAATAGAAAAAAGGCCTTTCAGGAAGTAATAGCAGATGTAAAACCATATAAGACTACATAATTACCATCACTTGGCAACCTCCAATTTTGTAGGAATTATCCTTACGTACTTTATCAGTAAAGACTTAACGAAGCAGATGCAAGACCATGACAAGCTACATAATTACTATTGGACCTCCAAATTTTTTTGCATGCCTAAAACAAAGCTAGGACCAAAAACGCAGGCACTGTCGCCATCCCTAAGCATGGAACTGCCTGGCCAATAGGGAGTCAAATGGAAGCATAACAATTATGAGGCCTAGTAGAAGTACAATTGTGAAGGCCTCAAGGTTATCCAAATCCTAGCCATTAGATAAAATTGGATGGGTGTCAAATAAGCTTTGAAGTTTGATCAATCTGAGGGCCAACAAAACTCAGATGATAGCAGAATGGGTGAGTACTAGTTCATGAGGATTAAGTTATTGTGGGGCATAGAAAGATCATAAGGTGGGCCCGATGGGCCCATAGGCCAAGCTGTTCCATGGTCACAGATGGCTTCAGTGATCCTAAAAATTGTGAGATCAGTGTATGAATGTATATGTATGCCTGTGGGTACGTATCTTTACAAACTCATCATCTTCACAAACCACACTAACATACCATTCGTTTCAAAATGAAATCATAGCATACACGGAAAAAAAAATGACAAGGAGAAACCTAAGCATAAAAATAAATAATACCCATCAACAACAAATATAACTCTTAACAATACCAGTTTGCAAGAGAGGCCAATAGTTTCCCGACCTCTGATATGTAGAACTTTAGAGGGTATTTGAAACCAACATAGTTCTAAGGATTTTACAGTAATAATACGACTACTAGAATATAATATAATCTAGCATTCTAGCCCAAAAAATAGGTTTTGGTATACAACATTCTAGTTTCTTGTAGAAACCTTAATCTTACACTATTCAAGGATATGATGTATAAAATAATCTTTTTATTAAAGAAATCTATCCAAGTGCGGGTGGAAAGTTCTAGCACAATATCTCCATATATGAGTTCATGAGCAACTGGTCTCCATATATGAGTTCACGAGCAACTGGTCTCATTATGATTTCCAAGATTATCACTCTTATTGTTTTTACAGGTAATAAATGGGTCCCACTAGGACTCCCAACATTAGATTGCTACCACAATGATTACAAGCATTATGTGACTCCCATCATGATTACCAATATTTGGTGAGCCCTGTGACGGTTGCCAACATTAGATAGTGCCCTTGTTGATTACTGATATTAGGTGAGTCCTAAAAATGTCGTCTTAGGTGGGTTCCATCAGGTCTAGCAACATTAGCTGAGTCCATATTGATTAGCAACATTAAATTGTAACCATACTTACCAATTAATCATCATTAAACGAGTCCCATCGTGAGAGTCAACATTTGATGCATCGTTACATACAAGTACCAACTCTTGATGGTTTTCCTAGTGATTATGATAATTAGCTTTCTTAATATGAATAACATCAAATGGATCCCGAAATGATTTTAACATTAGATACCTCAATGATGACCAGCATTAGACAGGGCCCATCATGAAAATCACTAGTAACACTGGTTACTAACATCTGGTCTGCCCCACTGCGATTAAACAACATTAAAACAATCTCGTGATCTTTAACATTTGGACCACTGAATTTTCTAACGGCCCACCTTAGTTACAAACACTAGATGGATCCTATCATTGTTACAACTGTAATGTGGATTCCGCTATGATAACAAATGTTTTTTTTATGTTCATTATGATTTCATATAAGAAACAAATAATACAACAATTGAAAACATTAGACGGGCCTATTATGACTACCAACATTGAGTGGATCAAGTCGGAATTACCATGGGTCCAATTATTTTTTGCATTAGCTGATTCACATTTCAACAACCACTATTAAATGACTTGACTCTGATTATTAATTAGTGGGTCCCATGTGGGTCAAACATTTCTACTTCTCTCCATTTCTTCTTTTGACATAACATCCAATGAAATGTGAAATCTTTATAAAATTCCAAACACTTCAGTTTAAGGTATATTGAAATTTGTAGAAATCATCAAACATCACAGCCAGCACAATCTTATAATATAACAAAATTTTGTTAAATATGTTTTTTTTTTTTTGGTTAAATATGTTGATATTATGTTCTGCATATATCCATACATTGAGGTGGTAATATGTTGACTGACAAGCGGCAAACATCCATGCCTTCACAGGATCAATTTCTCCCAAGGTATTACATGTGTTTACTTGGGACACAAAGAACCATTCTTTTTCTAGAGGTATGAAACACTTGCTTGTTCTTTAGCACTTCTACATTTCAAGGATTTAAGCTATCCCAATTGGGGCGGAAGCAGCATGTGTTCGTAGAGAGGTAATAGGGAGAGGATGATTCACTAAGTTCTGGGGTTGCATGAGGCACTTGGGACAAGCATAATAGTGATGTTTTCAAGCAATAGGAAATGCAAGTCCACACAATCATAGGAAGTACAAGAATTGTGATATCAGAGCTTTTCAAATTTTCTTTGGTAGAAAATTTAACAGGCTTCAGCAGAGGATTGGATGCCAATTGCCCTAAGAAGTAAGAAGGCTTCATGGAGGATT
Source organism: Persea americana (assembly GCA_029852735.1). NCBI lineage: Eukaryota > Viridiplantae > Streptophyta > Magnoliopsida > Laurales > Lauraceae > Persea > Persea americana. The sequence continues at coordinate 13,748,036 of CM056809.1, forward strand.
GCCTTTACAAGACATTCACCATACGCTTGATAATGATCCAAGAGAATGCATATTAATATAGGGCTTTAGGAGATTCTAAGGCATACTTGGCAATTTTATTTCTGACCTAGTTTAGGTTTAACTCCAAGTTGAAATATTTTTGCATTTCATTGTGTCACTACTAACAGTGAATTGGATGAAGATCACATAATCTCTCATTGTAGAGTTTTTGGAGCATTATGAAGGCATCAAGAAAGCCTGCAAGGAGTGTTTTAAGCATTGAATGGTTCAGATTGAAGAATTGGCCCAAACAGTTCCATGGATTTCATATAAATTGTTTTAGGGGCTGTTTAAATAAGCTGTATGTGGGGGCTTTTGCAATTTGAAGAAATAACCAACAAACAGGCTGTTTCTTTGGGCCTTAGTAAATGGGCCTAACAAGGCCCAAACCCACCTGTGGCCTATACCAATTGGGTTGCCCAAGAGTGGCCTCCAAATTGAAGGGGCCCATGCTTCCAGTAAGTGGGCCACATGGGGCTCACAACTCAATTCCTCCAAAAGTTTCTGGATGTCCCAAATCATTGCAGCTTCCATGTTTTCTTTTGATTTCTTTTCATTCAAGATTCTAATTAGTATAAAGCTTTTATATTAGGGAAGTGATTTTATCATGAGATTTCTAGGGAATTCGAGAATTCGAGGATCTCTCTTCCACTTTTCAGCATTTTTGCTTAAATAAAGGGTATTTTCCTCTCCTCTCCTTTGGATTGAGAAGTGCTGTTCTAATCAGGTTTTACTGTTTCAGGTTAGTGCAGTACTTAAGTTTCAGTTCCTTATTTTCTGAAATTTCTGGAATATCATAATTTTGGGTTTCTGGGGATCGCACGACAGTCCAATTTGTGAATCAGGACTACATCAATTCTGAAGTTGGATTTGAAAAATTAATTAAAAAACAAAATGGTATATTTAAATTTAAAAAAAGTTTTTAAATGTGAACATAGCATATAAACTACATATATTTAATTCATTCTACCAAATCAAACAATGCAATACGCTATATCCACACGCCAAATAAATGAGTATCTAAATAAGAAGAAATAGAGTAAAGAAGCAGCCAAATGAAGGGAAATGCTTCCTAAGGGGCATAAGGCCCTGAAAGAGCTAAAAGCATTTTAAATGAAAAGGACCAAAAAACCATGCATAATTGCATATTGAGCGTTAATGAAGGGGATATTGATCAAACCCTAACTCATTAAAAAACACAAAAATATTAAAAACCACACTTGTCAAATTTCTGAAATATGGAATTTCAGCTTGTTCAATCAAAACGAAGCGAAATTGAGAACTAGGTTGTAAGACCATGGTTGCATCAACATATAAACTAGGAGTCTAGGATAACATGCTCTAGAGAAACCCACAACAAAGAGATTTTCACTCATCTTATGAGGCCAAGGATGTTTCATCATTAGCTACCAATTTAGAAGGTAAGGGGCTAATTATCATTAGTAACTGTTATTAACTTAAAGATGGCACGATGCGAAATCTAATCATGTGAGTACTCTCTTGAAAAAATAATTAAACAAAGAAAGAAATAAAAATCATGTGAGGAGGGCTTGTTCACTAACATTTTGGACTTGTTTATGTGACGAGGATTGCGTGCTGCGCAAATTTATGTTCCCACGGGAGAGAGGAATCCTGCATTCCAAACGCTCCCTTGGGAAATTGAAATTCCCTTTATCTAGGAAAATTAGTTCATTTTATTCTTCTCCACAAGGAAAATGTGCCACACCAAGCAACGCGATAGTAGGATGCAAGGAGAATCAGAGCAATTTTACTCTTATCGCAGAATCCTCCCATCACAAAGTGCACCCTTGGTTCCACTTCCAACACCTTTCCATCACATTGGAACATCAATTCCTATCCCATATTTTGATACAGACGGCACAATTCAGATCGAGAATAATGAAATTGAGCAAGACTTGATATTCATGGAGGCCCACCATCAAGCACATGGGGTCCAAACCCATGTGAGATCAGTTCGTTTGAGAAAAGAACCCACACAGCCAAGGAATTGTTGAAAAACACACCAATCAACGGCTGTTTAGATATTTCAGAACATAATCAACGGCTGTTTAGATATTTCAGAACATAACAGGGCGTATTCTGCAATTTATGAGATCCCATTTGAAGAAAAGAGGGGAGAAAAAGGCAGCACATGTTTTCTCTTTGAAGCATGATTTGGCGGGACATACCAGGTCCAAATCACTTAGGACTTGAACCAACAGGGTTGCCCAAGACCCGTCTTCAATTTTGTTTGCTCATGAGAAGTTGGGCCATGTGGAAGCCCTTGATCAATCTCGTGGAATTGGTCTGGAACGACCATGCTTTAGGAAATTTCTGATTTCTTGCATATTTTCTTCAATTTAGATGCTAATTTCTTTCCATTAGAGTGTCATTAGATAGAAATTAGTGGTTGGAGGTAAGAGAATTGGATTTGATTGCCAATTTATGAGGATTTTGGGAAGTTTGTGTGCACACAGTCGACTGTGTATAGGTAGCCACAGTCGACAGCATGCAAACTGCCTTTTTTACAGTTTTTTTTTAGCAATTTGAGTTGTCTTGAGTCTCATTAAGGTAGTATGAATGTATTAGGAGGTTAGAATAGCTTTCCATTAGGTTTTAGGTGCTTTATATGACCGCCAAAAGTCATTGTGCAGAATTATTGCTTAGTAGACTGAAAATTGTTATTCAATAAAGGTTCTGTTATCACCTTTCATAATCTGTGTTTCTGGCTCATAGTTCTATGATTTCTGAGCATTTGTGATTGAGATCCATACAAGCTGTCCAACTCAGCCTTGGTAAAACCACATAAACAGTGTAACAGTCCTTGTTACAGTGTAGATTGCAGTCTTTTGACAGTTGGAATATTGTCGTGGGGATCTGTGTGAATCATGACCTACTATTACTAACTCCATTTCTCTTTTTTTATTATTTTACCAAAAGAGATAATTAAAGAAAGCTATGATATATTCTTGGCTATAACGCAATTTTTGGAATAAACACATCAATTTCATGAGAATGGGACTTCTTCAGGATATATCTAATCTTTCTTAAAGAATGGAAGAGTTTTCAAACGGGAAAGTCCCCGTGGAGAATTCATTTAGTACCAAGGATTGTGAATTTGAAAAAGATTAGGAAGAAATTCATAAAGATGAGCTTAGGCATAGTTATTAGACTCCTACGATTCGTATCCCGAATCTTAAGGAAAATGATTCATATCTATGCAACGAATCCCATTTACAAATGAATTTTAGAATTCACGTGTGAATCCTATGATTCGATACTCGTTTCATCGAATCTTACGATTTAAGCGATTCAGCTAAGCGAGAATAGCTACATTGCTTGCTTCTTTTAATGAAAGTAACCATTCAAAATAATATATTAATAATCTTTTCCTATTCTCTTTCTCTATTCTTTCTTTCTTTTAGCACTTTTATTTTTAAAAGGTTATTTAGTAGTTAATGAAACCTCCTAAGAATTTTTTGCGCTTTGATAAGGTTTTAACGATGAATAAAGAACATGCATTTAACTAAAGATTCCACTGTACGTATGGTGCTTGTCTATATCTTTTCTTTTTTTAATCTGTTTTGATTTTTTTCTTCATGAACGCTTTCTTAACTTCAAGAGATATCCTGCCATGTAAGACTGACAGTTTGGATTTTATTTTTATTTTTATGTTTTGATTTAAAGATAATAAAAAATATATTGATACTTTAAACTTATTTAACTATTTACATATCATTTATTTCATATATATTAATATGTCATGATGTTCTTGATATGAATGTATGATAAGACTTACTTGTTATTATATTTATACTACTATAAATAGAAAATTGGATGGTGATGAATAATTACTTTTTCCTTTTTCTTTTAGTTTTTAATTTTTTTCATTTTAATTATAAAAATAAAAAATCCTACTATTCGCGATTTGATTCCAGTCATGGGTTCAATTCATGGGTACGAGCGATTTGTGATACAATTCCGATTTTAAAAACTATGAGCTTAGGGATATTTAAGGGGTCCTTTGTTTGCACTCATTTACATAACTAAATGATCCATTTATGTAATCATTATGCATTATCATGTTTGTTTGCGCTCGTTACCGCATGTTTTGTGTAAATGAGGTGTGAAAATGGTGTGTAAATGAGGCCATTTTCAGCCTCTCATTTACACACCTCAAGAGATGGTAAATAATTACACACCTCCCTCTTGCTAAAAGCGGCAATAAAATCCCTTATTCACATCCTCATGAATAGATCACGGCTTTAGAACCCCTCAACCACCTTTTTTTTAAGTCCCATGGACCCCAAAATTCAATATCTAAACGATTGATCTTTTTCATTAAACAAATAAACCTCAAGATGTTTAGTTTCACATCTTAAATCTTCATAGATTTTTCAAAATTTTGTGAAAAAATTCCAAAATTACCCAACCAACAGATCTGATTTACTGACTTTTATTGGCCCACAATCCATGATCTGAATCGATTAATTTCTCATATTAATAACAAGCAATAATATGTTTAATAGATTTTGAGAAATTTGTGAAAAAAGACCAAAAACCAAACACAAATAAAACTGTTGGATGTACTCATTTACTCATGTGACAATGGTGATTTAGACAAACATGGTAATGTGTTTCATATATGTAACATTAGCATATGTAAAACTTATTTTCCTATCCCATGCGTAAGAGGTATTGGTGAGACTTCTTAAGGGGTTTTTTAGGTGTTCACTAATTGCAGTCATGTATTTTGTTCCTACAATGCAGGTGTCAGTTTAGTTACACTTTGTAGCCCTCACCCTCAAGCTAGCTTTTGTACCCGATTGTGATGCTACTTTAGTATTAATAAATACTGATAAAAACAACTTGAAAAAAAAATAAACATAAAAATATGTCTTCAATTATTATTATAAAAATAAAAAAAAAAGTAGTCAAAACATATATGTTTGCTACAAAAAAGAAGAAAAAAGAAAGGATACTACTTTATTCCATTCCCCATCTTCCATTGAGATGAGTGAGCACAGTCAGCATAGAAGAGACTAGAGAGCACGCAAGTTAGAAAACTAAAGAAACTTGCAGCTCAGTTGACTAGATATAATATAAACAGATTTGGAGTCCATGAAGGAATACTTCAGACAATACTTCTAGAACCACATGCATGTATCTGTTAATTTGCAGAAAGTAAAACAGTAGAAAGGTTAAAAGGACAGTGCAATTTTAACATTTAATCACCTCAGAGAACTCCTGATTTGAAATTATATCAATAGTTATAACCTCAGTCTTGTTCAAATTCAATATCTCAAGCGTAACATCAGTTGTCTTTTTACCGGTTTTATAAGCCTCTGCTGCCCTGCCAGTACCTGTATGCAAAGAGTTAAAAGTCTTCCATGATTTTATGAATTCTATAACCCTTGCTGCCAAACCAACAAAATGACTTACCAACAACTTGAACAAGCCTATACATATCTTGCTTCTGACCTGCGCCAGAAATCCTTATTCTTACAAAAGAACCGACAACCCTGTCCTGGAAATTGTCTATATCATCAATCAAATCCTCCATCAAGTTACGTTTCAGATAAACTAAGTTAATGTTGTGAACATCAATTGCTGCATAATCATCAAGATTAGTCTGTAGCTCTCTTTCCTCAGCCTTTTTGCGTGTTCTGCGTCTCTTATCTGAACCTGCCTTACTAATAGCATCACTGTGGCTTTCAGCCTCCACATAAAAAGCCTCCCCATCTGAAACTCCCCCTTGAGTGTCATCCGGAACATCTTTTATAAGAAAGTGACACTCGAGAAGCTTTAACATTTCAAAATGTCCCACACGTGCTTTCCCAAACAGATTTTGTAGCCTTGAATCACAAATAATTTGACTCTTCTTGCGTGGATCACGAAGGTTGTTTTGCTTTATATATTCAAGCAAGAGTGCCTGAACATCATACTGGGATAAGACTGATTTATCGCCATCTTTCATGTGTGCAACCAGGTCTAGGAGCTCATTTGAAGCCCATTCAGTGTCCCCTGACACAGACACACCTTCATTACGAACAGCTTTTTTTACACTGGGAGCGCTCACTTCGTTGGCGAGAGACCTTGACTGTTTTTTAGACTTTTTTCTTGTAGCAGAGTTCCTTCCTTCACTATGCCCCAAAGAGCTGTCTGAACTGGAACCATTATCATCATTTGCATCATATAAATCACCAGATGATTCCTCATTAAGCACCGAAACACCAGAACCCTTCGATGGATTTTTAGCACTAGTAAGTTCTTCAGTAGTTATTGATAACTTACCCTTTAAATCCAGCCAATAATCCTTGAATAAATACTCCCAGTTACTTTTGTCATCAAAATCTATTACAGCCTGCAACAGTAACTGAATCAGTAAAAGGACATGAATGAAAAGAAATACCACGATGCATCATTAATACACAGAACAGAAGCCACATACTGACACTTTAGCAAGCACAAAATACTGAATGGAGAACAATTTTTATAATTATTGTAATGTAGCAAAAGTATTTTTTTTTTCTTAGTGGTGAACAGATTAGTAATTAACACAATATACAACGAAAGAATTGGGACAAATATGAAGAATAAAGTACGAAACAGAAGTGCAATACAGCAAGCATTGAAACTACAGTCAGTGATCAGCTACTAGCCTACTACATGTTTTCTGTGTGCACCTTCAGAAGAGCCATTAGAAGTATAAATATGCTCAGGCGAGAAACTGAACTTGGAGGGGGGCAATTCAAAGTTATTTTCTGATTAGCTGATGAAAGAAACAGAAAAATTAATCCTACCATTACAGCAGTATGGAAAAATCAAGGTGGTCTCCGTTTACACCTTCCAGAGCTTATTTCTAAAGCAAGATCAAGGATAAAAGAGCAACGATCTACTTCAGAAAGTGCAAAAAAAAAAAAGGCCTAGATGTTGTTTCAATAACAGGGAAATAGGCAGGAGATGATGACAACTCTGATTTAGCATATGCCCTTCAGCTTGGTTTTGATAAATTTGAATAAAAAGCAAGAAGTTAAATGATGTTGATTCCTTTTTTTTTTCCTTATTTTTCTAAGAAGTCAGTTGATTCTAATATTCCCATGGTTTCTAGTCAAACTAATGTTCTGAAATCTTCCATTATAAAACCATTTCAGTCCCCTAAAGCATAGATACATCATTCCTTGATGCTGAGGGTATTTCGGGAATGCATGGAATGTTAAGAGGAACAGCAAGCATTATTTCAGGCGAAAAAGAGACTTTCAACAGGCATCATTTACAGTCAATTAGTGTATTCTCCAATAGCAATGTGCAACAATCATGGTGATGGTTCTAAAATTAGCCAGAGGCAGCTCTTTCAAATTTGAATCTCCTAAGGAGAAAGTGTCAGATTAATCTAATTACACAAGCATGATCCAGCTGGATTGAGCGAAAACTTCATGCAAACCAAAAGTTCAAACATTAAAAAAACGATAAATAAAAAATAACTTTATGTTTGCAGCATCAATTACCATCAAAATACAAGATTTCTTAATTATAAAATGTGGAGCCCTCAATCACACTCAAATCAGGTGTCTTCTCGTATCTATTGAGGAAAGAGTAAAGCATCATAAAAATGAGAATTTCTCCTCCCACTGAAGATGATGAAGCGGACATTGAGATCTTGGAGGACATGGGTGATACCCAGAAAATATGGAAGAACGCTCATGTTGATTATTTCATAGGCAAAAGGGCCATACTTTGTAGCTATAAAAACTATATACACACATATATATATATGGGTGGGGTGTGTGTGTGTGTTGTGTGTTTGGGGGAGGGGGAGGGGGAGGGGGGGGCACTGATCCTAATTTCACACCGCTCTAGACACTATTCACCGTTGGATTATTACAACAAGCTTCGAAGACTTAAAACTAAGGACTAAGATCATTTGATCGGCCTGATATCTCATACTTCTATCATCTATGCCCAAACCTTTCCATTGTCATGCCTCCCTTGCTTTTTTACATCAAAGAGGGCCCCACCGAAAGTGGGTGTTTTAACTTTTAAGGAAACACACACGGGGGGTGCAAAAGAAGCATTATGGATGTATGCATGTATGTAAGTGTATGTATATTGACCTTAATGCTCATGTGAGGTCGAATTTCATGCTCTTTAAATAAGTTTTTTTAAAGTATTCAAATTCTCTGGTTTAATGAGATACCCTTGGGTAATAAAAAGATGGCCCCCCATCTCACATTACAGAAAGATGAATTTGATGCTATTCCATATTTGGATTAAGTTTCCAAATATATATTTAAACTATAAATCACACGACCGTCGAAAGACTTGCAAGCTATCAGAGCAAACCACTCTATATGGATTAAATTGTGGCAAGCAGAGCAAGATTGGCCTAGGCTGAAGTTCACATGAAGATTACTATACATTCCAATTATCAGAAATCATCATTACAGTTCAACATAATGGGGAACATTTTAGCGAGCAGTAGAATACTTATGGACATCAAAGGCTTGCCAACAAGTTAAGACATTCAATCATTCTCCTGCTGATTGCCCATTTAAACAGGTTATCAAACAAAAGCCTGGCTGCCAAGAACAATCAGATGTCTGATTTTTCTCCTGAAGGAGACTACCTCATCGCTACAGAGGCTCTAGATGAAGCATATTTAGCTAAAATGGACCAACGATCTGCACATTTAGACTAAAAAAGACAATAGGATTATTCCCTTTGGTTATGGTCATAATTAGAACATCAAAGGATGATGTACACCCTAGATGTAGACTATCCAAGAAACTCATAAATATCAATCCCAGACCTGCACGCCAGCACTTCTTGGACTGTTTTTCTTGTCAAGTTGATATTAAAGCACTATACAGAGGTGTTTTCTAGTATTCAAGTGTTGGGCCTGGCTTCTTTGGGTATTTTACTCAAGCTTAAGAGATAGGCATGTTGGTTTTACATTCTGCTTTCTGATTGCTGAGTGGATTGTTTTCAGTGAAGAATTGGTCATATATAGCGACATTGAAGATTGGGACAGCCATGCCTCTTGTTGTTGTTCCCTTTTATATTGATTAGGTCAACATCAAATGGTATCAGAGCAAACGGTTCCACCGGTTGGAGTCCTTGAGAGCTTCCATTTATGCCCATCCTGACACATGGTTGAGGTAGAGGTCAATGAGGTCAACAAAAACAAGAGGAGCATGTCACTCCTGTTGAAGATCAATTTGAAGCATTGGAAAGGCAGATGCACGCCATCACCAAACAACCTGTTGAATTGCTAGCGAGAAATGAACCTTCAATGAATCAAACCAAAGCTATGGACAGTCGATTTGAAAAGAGTAAAGTCGCCCTTTTGACCGGAAAGCTCCACATGATGAGCCACAACCGAGGGAAAGAAGAAATGAGAAAAGAAGATCCCAGAAGAGATCACAATGACAAAACCAAAACTCTAAATATCGAGTATGCAAGTGGACCATTTCCCTAATTAAGTTCATGATGTTGAAAGGAACTTTTAACTACAAGTATGTTTCAAATGAATGAAAGCCGAAAGGTCTGATTGATTGCCATAAACTGAAAGGTTGGGCTTCAACTTAGTAGGAACAAGCAAAGGAAAGAGGGAAAGGTACGAAATGCCAAAGGTTAAACCTGGAAGAACTTCAACATTTTTCATTGAAGGTGATCAGAAGTGGAATATTCAGAACAATTTTATCATTGCTCAGAATACTGAGGATCAGCTCAACCCTTTCATAGGCAGCATCCATTAGAGATATGATGGGTATGTACCCTATCTTTAAGGTGGTAAAAGCTTGTAGAAAGGTGATATTGTTGAAAACAGCATACACAAGATGCACCAAAATATCAATCCAACCAAGCGTGGCAAGGGGCAGTAGGTCAAAGGATTAACAAAATCAGGTTCAGAATTTAAGCCCAACATACAGATCAAGTGCATGAGTTAAAGGGACAGCGGGTATAAACATTCAACGAAGTATTTGTTGCTTTAAATGAAATTAAAAAGGGCATGTATCCTTGGAGTGCCGCGAGTGACAAATCAATTTGGTTGATGGTTCAATGCAGAATAAGGAAGAGCTCATTTATGAGGAAGATCAAAGGTAAAATGCAGGTCATGAGGATGAACCAATTTATTATGCGGATAGTGACAAAAGGTGGAGTTAGTGGTGTTAAATGATTGAGAGTTGGTTTAGTTCTACATAGGGAACACACAGCTTTTCAGCAGGTGCTTATCACAAGTTGAAGCAAAAGGGTCTTCGCAAAATATTAAAGCAGATAAGCAGCAATGCCTACCAAATCAAGTTTCCATCTATAGTCGACACTTCCAATGTGTTTATTATTGCTGATCTTACACTTTATAAGGATGCAGATCCACAATAGCCGGAAGCAGATAAACAACAAGTGTAACCAGTTCAAGGATCAGACTCATGGTCAAGTTCCGCTCAACACAGGAGGATGATGGAGAGCATTTAGATGTTATAAAGGGCCTAGCCTAAGCCTATTTGGCTAAAGATGGACCAAGGCAAAGGGTACAAGATCTAATAGAAAAGAACATGATCTGCATTTGGATCAAAACGGGCTCAGAGGCCCTATACCCATGCCAATTAGGCCAGGACATGCAGCCGAACCACATATGCAGTTTCTTTTTTTGCATTGATTCTGATCATTCAATAAGTTTTAAGGATATTCAGGTTTTTTATTTAATTATGTTCGGATAGTCATGATTAAAACATCTAAGGGCTGAATAAGTACGATGTACGGGTTAGATGTAGTTTAGCGCAAACCACTCAAGAAACTTAAACAAATATCAGTGCTAGAGCAGTCAATCAGCACTTGATGGATTTTTCTTTTCTTTTCAAATTGAGGCAAGTGCTACCGGGGTGTCTATATTGAGGCAAGTTGCATGGATAATTTTTGGTGAAGAATCAAGCATACAATTACAATGTGTCCAAGGCAGGAATAGTCATTCTTCTTGTGGTGAAACCTTTGATAATTGATAGGCACTGCATCATCTCATCCAACCGTTGATGAAAAATCTCCACAAGAAAATGAAAATGAAGATTGTGAATAGATAAAGGCATCCAGAAAAGTAAAAGACACATAGCCTAACAAATTCATTGTTTTATCAAACCTTGTCGGAAATGTTAGTCTCCCGAGAGATGTCATTCAAGCCAGCAATAAGTTTGTATCTTCTCAACCAAATAAGGTTGCCTCAAAATTTCCAATTTGAAGTTCTTAGCACACCAAAAAAAAAAAAAATGAAGTTACTTTCCAAAAGGTGAAACTTTTAACTGACAAATCCCCTACACAAGATCTGCCTCTTTGCCAGTAGATAATCACTTAAAGTTGTGGCTCAGAATCTCCTTCATATCTTGCGTGTCTTTAACTTGCTTCTTTGACTTGCTTTTCAAAAAAAAAAAAAAATTGCTTCTTTGACTTAATGAATCATTACAACTTGCACGCATGTAGTTCAATCTACCGCATGGAAAGGCTCTTAAGTCCATCAAATTTTCTCTGCAATCTGTGACCAAGATCATTCATATAACAACCAATTTTTCATAATGTTATTAGGACCAGGATTAGATCAAATTTAAGGTTTATGAATTATGGATCTTTCTAGACACTTCACTCGGTAATTGATGGAACCAATTCTTGTACCCACTAGAATGAGTAGCTCATCTAGCTGTCGATCTGACAATTTTTTTCAATATTGCTGTCCACTTCCATTGACATTAACGGTCTGAAATTCTAGGACTTAGGTTGTTCACTAATATAAGCTTGCTTGGGACAGCTTTTAAGAGCTTATGTGCATATGGGACAAGATTCAAGCGTCGTCATATGTAAAGAAGTTTAAAGTACAAATAAGGATAGGCTTTACGGTTGGTACAAGAAACATGCAGCAGGTGTTTAGGGGCTGGATGGTGTTGACTGTCTGTCAGGGACAGTTTAAGGCCCATGTTAAAGGTTTAATCGCAGTATGAAATTATAGGACTTAGGTTGTCTTGCTAATGAAACATGCTTAGGACAGGTTTCAAGAGCTTATAAAAATGTTGTTTAATCGCAGTGAGGCCTTGAAAGCACTCATTCTGATTCAACATTCTTCTCTTTGCTGCAGTCATTTTGCGTATGTGCTGCTAATCAAGAAGCAACATGCTACTCCATAGGTCATGGTAGATCTAATTGTTGTTATATAAAATCTCCCTTCAATATTGTTGGTAAATATGGATCACAAAGCACTTCAGCAGCAAATCTCCACTTCAACCATCCCGCATTTTTCTTATGCTTGACATCTTCCCCAATCCATCCTTGATTATTGAGCCAAGGTACCAAAATAAATCTCTTTGTGGTGTCTCTTGAGCATCAATTCTCACAGTAATTTCAGTTCTTTGTACATGCCCACTGAAGTTACAATCCATCTATTCTGTCTGTGCAGCTTCTTTTTTTTTTTTTTGCGGAAGGTTGGGGTGGGGGGGGTGGGGGGGTGGGGAGTGGGGAGTGGGGGTTGGAATAGTTAATTTCATTAACAGAACAAACAGTACAAGAGGCTTATACTGATAGACAGAACAACAACAACAACAACAAAAGCCCAAAAAAAAAAAAAAACCAGGGGTCAGCAGAGACATCCTTCCAATTGAACATAATTTGGTCTAAAGAATTATCCCTGAAGATGGGATTTATTATCACCCATTGAGCAACAGAAAATTTAATCTTTCCACATAGCGATTCGCCATTCATTGCTACTCCTTCAAAACATATAGCATTCCACTCCTTCCAGATATGCCAGATCACTGCAAGAAAAGATAGTGCCCACGTCTCCTTCCCCTTATGGGACCCAATGGGAGACTTCCAACCTATAAACAGATCCTGAACATGCTTTGGGAGGACCCAACTACATTACAGCATTCCAAATCTTCACAGCACTCTTGCACCTTAAGAGAAGGTGATCTATTGTTTCCTTGTCTTCCAAACACATAGGACATGCATTGACAACTATCTTCCCTCTTCGTGTGAGATTATCCATAGTAAGGATTCGTCGGAGAACTAGCCAACCAAAGACCACTACTCTAGGTGGGGCTTGAATTTGCAAATATTCGCAGTCTGGGATCTCATCACTGTCCTTGTAGATATGGCCATATAAAACAATGAGACAAGAATAAACCGTCTTTTGAGGCTTTCCAAATCCTAGCATCCTCCCCTTCTTCAAGAATATGCATATCCCTAAGAAGGTTTATTAAGGAGAGAAATTGCCCTTCCTCATTGTCCAGCAGATTTCTTCTGAAAATTGGGCACAAAATCACCTCTTCCCATTTTTCAAAATAGCTTTTAACCATTGCTTCCTTCACCAAAGCACAATTAAACAAATCTATGAATTTATTTGCTAACGGGCAATCACCTACCCATGCATCTTCTCCCCCGAACGTACCTGATATTTGCATAAACTACTCCTTTACAGATACTAAACCTTTCCACATCAATTAGAATTTATAATGGTTTCTTTAGTCTCCCAACCATCCCTTTGATTGCCATATTTGGACATCTACAACTTCCTCCATAGGCCTTCCGATTTATCCATTAACCACCATAGCCATTTCCCTAACAATGATTCATTCATACCTCTTAGGGATTTGATACCCAAACCTCCTTCCAGCTTGGATGAACAAATTGAAGGCCAGTCCACTAGATGAAACTTCCTTTCATCACACCTCCCTTGCCAAAGGAAATCCCTTTGTAGCTTCTCTATCCTGTTACCATTCAAAAAAAAAAAAAACTTCTCTATCTTGTTGATCACTGATATTGGGCATTTCAGAATTGATAAATAATAAACTGGAAGATTTGTCATCACTGCTCTTATAAGAGTTATCCTTCCTCCCATAGTGAGGTAAGTAGCTTTCCAAGTAGATAATTTTGTCTCCATCCTTTCGACCACCAAGTTCCAAACCGATTTATTAGTTGGCCATAAACAGAGGGGAAGGCCCAAATGTTTAACTGGGAAAGATCCCAGCTAGAACATCTGCAAGCTGGCACATCACCGAGTCCTCGACTCTTATCCCTATGATGGGGACATCATACCTAATTCCCCCAATTCCTGCAAGGTCTACCAAAGGAGGAAGCGTAGGGTGGCGGACCAAGCTATGATGTGGATGGATGATGTGTATAATGACTTTGCTCACCAAGATGTCATAAATCTACCGTTGCATTACCACTACGATGATATCCAACGGTTGGATTTTGGCGGATCTACCATTTGAAGGAGAGAAGGCCTCGTGTGCAATCACATAGAAGGCCCCACTTTGGAAAGTGCCACATGGGTTGAAATAAAAGGGTTTTTAAAGTTGAGAGGGGCCCAAGTTATTTAATGAAGAATAGAGTCATAAAAAGGGGCCCATATTCATTAAAGAAGAGAATAAAGAATAAGGGAAAATGACGTAACGCCTCCGAATCGGAGTTTGGTGAAAGCCCAATCAAATGTATCCTCTTCTCTTTCTCTATTTCTTTTCTTACGAACAAACTTCCTGCACTAACCCTAAATCTCCATATAAGAACCTAATCATCATATCTGCGACCCTTATCGCTAGATCTCAACCCCAGGTTTTCCCTAATAGTCCATCTCACCCAACCCCTGCCCAGATAATCACAAGAAATACGAGATCTGCACAATTGAGCCTCCCCGAGCTAGTTTGGCACTTTACTAATACAATAAAAGTCAAGTAAAGCCTCCAATTTTTCAGACAAGATGTCACATCAAATGCACTTTATTCAAAATTTCCCCCATCTTTTCCAAAAAAAAGTCAAAAAGAAACTACTTTTATTCACTAAAATCCACTTTTCCATACAAAAAATCAAAAAGATTCCATAACAAACAACTAAAAATAAAATACAATCATAACCCACTTATATTTTATTCTCTCTTCAAAATCAACTTTACTTCACTTGACTCTATTAGTAGAGTTGCCAAACTGGCCCTAAGCATTTTAGGAGTTCTATCTTCCATTGAGATCCTACCCATTCATTTGAGAAGGACTTTTACCGCAGGACTGCAAAGCTGTTTTGGATCAATTATTGATTTTCCCATTAGGTTGCAATGTTTATCAATATGAATGGTGTGTTTCAAGTTTATATTAATTTTAATTCTAAATCTGATCTCATCATACCATATTAGGTTAGATTTCATTTTGTCCTACATCACCCTATCAACTCACTCTTAAAGAAACTAATCTTTAGACCCGACACCGCTTCAAAAAAAACTAGGATAGCTCTCACATTTCTAATTCGGTCTTCGTCTCACAAAAGATGAGGGAGTCGACCGCAAATTGTAAAGGAGATACTGATGGAGCCATAGCAGCCACTTTGAATCCCTTTGTACAACTTGTTTTAAACCCCTTGGATTCTAAAGCCTTCCGTCATCTCTTAAGTTTTGAATTTACACCATCTCTTGATTCATCCACCAATACTATATCATTTGCAAACAACATACACCACGGTGCACCTTTTGAATATGAGCAGTTAACTCATCTATAATCAGTGTAAAGAGATAAGGCCTTAAGATCATTAACGTGTGATGTAAACCTATGGTTACTAGAAACTCATTTGTACCTCCATTGATAGTTATCACGCATTGTTGCTCCCTCGTACATGCCTTTAATGATTTCAATATAACCTCTTGGAACACTCCTTTTATTTAATACCCACCAAATTAAATCTTTGCGTACCCTATCATGAGCATTCTCTAGATCGATGAAGACCATATGCTCAGTATTTTCCATTAGATGCCTAAGTGAAAAGATAGCTTCCATAGTTGACCTCCCTGGCATGAAACCAAATTGATTTTTATATATTTTGGTTTTTTTCCTGAGACTTTGCGTTATTCCTCTCTCCAATAGTTTCATACTGTGACTCATAAGTTTAATCCTGCAATAGTTGATACAAATTTGTATATCTCCTTTGTTCTTGTATGAGTACAACTACCATACAACATTTCTTCTCCATTCATCCGGCATTTTCTTTGTCATTGATATCTTATAAAAGAGCCCCATAGTTGACCAAATCCATCCAATTTTTCCTAAGCATTTCCAAGCCTTTATGCGAATGTCATCCGGCCCCGTAGACTTTCTTGTCTTCATTTGTGTCAATCAAGACCATTTTCATCTTTTTTCAAAAAGTAACAAAAGGGAAGAGAATCCAACGAGACATCAACATCTTAGGCAACCAGAGAACCTTTTTTTCTCTTCTTTTTTTACAAGTTTACCCATCTAAATTTTACTATACGAACGAGTTTGCCCATACTGCTTTTACATATAACAAGTTTGCCCACATAATGTCTACTATATGACAGGTTTGCTTTTTCAATTGATTCAGACATACTACCCGTCTTACCAAATAGTCTATTTGCAGAATACTATAATTGAAACATCTCTATTTCAAACGGTCATAATTGAATCAGCTCTATTTCAAACAGATCAAAGTTTCCAAACAGGCCCTCACTGTTGGCTAGTTCAACTGACACAAATTCGAGTCAAATCTAGGATGTTGGGTGAGTTTAATTGTAAGGCTGGTTGACAGCCGTATTAGGAACAGGATTCAGAGGAAGTTCGAGAGCCTTTAGTAAAAGGTTTTAGTCCTGTCCTACCGACACCCAAAATTCCAATCCAAATCGGCCAAGTAGCACCCAAAAGCCACCCTTCTTAATCTTCTTCAAACTATGTAAAAACTAAAACAAAAAATTCAACAAGTTAAGAATGTTTTCTGAGATTTGAGAACACGTAATAACGCAAAACTCAAAACAGCACAAAATACTGCAACTTGTTCACTTGGAGTTGGACCCCTTCACTGGAGAGGAAAAATTTTAATACATAAAATATATAAAAAAAATCAAGCCCCTACCAAAGAAATTGTTTCCAATTACATTTCAAAAGATGAAGAGTGCCGCCAGATATAACAAATAAACAATAACTTCTAAAAATCTGAATAAGTCATACCACTTCCTTGTTTGCAGGAAAACTTTGTTCTATCAGCATCACAGTTCTCATGCAAGTCACACAAAATCCCTTGTTTCCTCTAACACATACAAACCCAGATTCTTTTATACAACCCTTGCATAGTGAATATGTACAAGTATAGCACATATAATGGGCACTCTTTTGACATTGACTGCATATATGCCAACCTGGAGTTCATGAAAACCACAATTAGCGCAAAAAAAATAAACAAATAAAGAAATAAGAATCAAGTCCAAGAAAAGAAAAGCATCAAGAAATATAACAAATTTGCAAATTTCTAGCATGCCTAATTATAAACGAGCAGGTAACATGCCAGAGCAAGATGTCATTTGGTGCATTTACAAACGCTTTTCACAATGTTCTAATCCATTAAAAATTAAATAAAGAATGAACAATCAACAAGAAATAGTATAAACATGAGATGTACAAGCAACAGCAGACCATCTGACCAGATGGTACTTGACTTTCTATAATGCAAGTAAGAGATGTGGAATGCCTGTTATGTACTTACATGGAAAACATAAATTAAGAAAGGATGATATTTGGCACATTTCAATGTTCATCAATGTTCTTGCTGATATATTAAAATATATATTAATAAAAAAAATACATGACAGGGAATACAAGTTTGGCAAAAAAAAATGAATATGATATTATCTTCCAGGGATGATGAAAGGCATCTGCAAACAGCACCGCAACTTTAAGTTTCAGCATGTTCACTTACATAATCTTGTACCAGAAATTCGTTTGCATAACCAACAGAAATGGGCAAATAGCTAATGAGACGTGCATTTGCAATTATAAATATACCACTAAGTACAGTATCAGAGAGAGAGAGGTTGCCTACTGAGACAACTCACTAAAACTTTTGGTGATGGGATACTTGCAATATAACATAACGCAATGATGGTACATAAAGGAAGCATGTATCAGCCAACTAAACTTATATCTTCCTGGGTGTACGTTTGATCAATCTTAAAAGAGACCCAAGTGAACTGGCTAAACATTCATCAAGACTGAAGCAACAACATATAATATGAAAAGTAGATTGAGAGTGCAACACAGCTGGAACAATGGCATCCTTATTAGAACAGTGAAATTGTTAACAGTAGAAACACTCCCCCAAGTCACCAACAAATGCAACAGGTGTAGAAAGCTGAGCTTAGACAAAATGGTAGACTGTCTTAATTCTTGAGAATGAAGACAAACATCATATAGCATTCAGGTGCAATACAACAATAAAGGAGTTGTGAACTCGCAATTCATAAGTCAGTTCACAGTGGTGGGCTATCATAAAAGGAGAATGAATGATATATCCAAGAGCTCCTAGATTTTGTAGAGGAAAAGGAGCTTCTTAACCATACGGAAATACAATTAACCAATCAAAGATGAAAGAAGGGAGCCGAATAGATTTAACTCATCCACTAAATACAACAAGGGTTCTTCATGTGCGACACCCCCACCTATTGGTGCATTGAAACTGAACTTCAATGGAAGTGCTTAAGGCAATGCGGGAATGGCAGGAGTAGGGGGTGTTATCCATAACAATGAAGGAACTACCTTGTTGGCATACTCAGGTCCGGCTGGTCTATGTTCAATCAACAAAGCTGAAGTATTAGCCCTGAATATCGGGTTGAGAGAAGCTTTGAGATTCAATCCTCATCTATTGATGATTGAAGGGGATTCTTCATGTGAGGTAAAGTGTGCATCTCAACAATCCTCTGCTCCCTGGTACCTGGCAGACATCATGGAAGAGGTGGTAGAGAACTCTAAGAAAGTAACACTTCATTCCATCTAATCAAGCGTGATGCCAACTCCAAAGCGGACGGTCTAGCGAAAGAGGGAGTATCCAAACCTGATTTGCTTATTGTTACCAATTGTTAATATGTCCTTGGCTCTTCGAGTTGATACCCGAATTTTGGAGGTTGTCAACCCATTCTTTTTGGGGATGATTGGTTTGCCCACACTTTTTTAGGGGGGGGTTTTGTTTTCAGTATACCTCCCTCATAATGTAAATTTTGAAGAAATGAATATAGTCATCCTTTCAAAATATATATATCCATACAAGAAGGGTTCTTCACAAATGCAAAGGTACAAAAAGGCCTTCCACTACCCCAGGGAAGTACCAGTTTCTGGATGAAAATTATGTTGTAGCATGTTCATGTTGTTGGAAAGGGGAGCTGAAGGCTTATAATTGATAATACGATCAAAATACAAAAGGTTTGCCTCAAATGGTTTAGCCAACCATCAGATTCAGGGGAGGACAAACATAAGCTGGATTAGTTTGGACGCAGAAGAATCTGCTGGGTTGTCCTGATAATAGGGACTCTAGAATAGTCTCTACAATCATAAGATCTTCCATCTCTGTGACATCAGCAGAGTTTTATTAAAAAGACCATAGATGGACCCTTACATTTGTCTATGTTCCCATTGGTTGATAGTTACATGGGCCATGACCAGCCTAGGATGGAAATGTATAAAGCAGAAGTTTCTGCAGCAATGGTGAAGATGTAAAGGGTCCGACTCTCTGACTTTAACCAGTCCAGCCCCAGTCCCACAGATCAGGCGCTCCTTGCAGCCCATAGTTACTGGATTCGCAATTCATTAAATTCGCATTCGAGTTCGTAGTTCGTAATTCGACAATTAACCCAATTTGAGAATTCAATGGGGTAGGCTCATTCGATTCTTTTTTCGATTCGCTTGATTCATAATCTGAGTTCAACAAATTCGATGCAGTGATTCAAATATACAATTCAGTATGATTGATCTAATTCTATATACACACATTTTTAAAAAGTTCTTACATGCTGCCAAAGTATAAATGGAATTTCAAGAAAAAATTGGAAAATAATTAAATAAATTTTAAATTCAAACAAAAATTGTCCCACCAAATACCAATCAGTGTGGTCTATTGAAGAGAAGATTTGAAAATAATAAATGGTTATTAAAGGGGTTGATTATCAAAGCCTGCTTTGGATGGGTCTGCAAATGAAACTAACAAATATGGTGATAGTCACTTACGCATCTTGGCTTTAAAATATTGGTGACTGAGAAGATAAGCTCGAATGATCTCAACAAGTTGTTCAAAGAGGATCCTAATTCAAGAGCAACATAGGTCCAGTCCAATCACCTCTTATCCATCTTATGCAACTTGCATACACAGAGATATCTCACCATGAGCCCAAATCCTATGAGTTTTCAACCATGCATCTCAAGTGAGAGAAGTGAACTCTATATTTGAGCCCATCTATTGAAATCTAACCCACTCAAAATGACACCCTCCTATTGTATGGAACATTATTTTATCATATTTTTTTGAATGGTTACTTTCATTAAAAGAGCAAACAGTACAAGAAAAAAGTACTGAAAGCACAAGAAAACAAAATAGGACAAACAATAGAAAAACCTTAACAACATGCAACTAAGGCCCTGTCATAGAAAAGGACACCTCTTTCCAATGATACATAATTTGATCTAAGGAGTATCACTTAAAAGAAAGGAGAATTGACACCCAAAAAGCTACTAAAAACTTCGATTTCTCCATCAGCCTGCTTTCACTAACTGCAATTCCTTCAAATCATCTTGAGTTTCTTTCCTTTCAAATCTTCCAAATCACCGCTAGAAAAGACAACCGCCACATCACTTTGCCTCTAGGGTCCCCAATTGGAACCTTCCAAGCTTGGAAAAGCTGGAGGAGAGAATGAGGAAGGGCCCAACAGCAACCAAACCCTCCCATGATAGCCATCCATATAGACTGAACTGATTTACAATTTAGCAAGAGATGGTCCACGGATTCTTTGTCCCTCGAGCACATCAGGCATCCGTTCACAATCTTCATCCCTCTCCTCATCAAAAGGTCCATAGTGGGGATCCTTTTCCTCAGAGCAAGCCACCTGAACACAAGCACCCTGGGTGGAGCTTTCATCTTCCAGATGCCATACACCCCACTCCTACTGCTGGGATTGTTTAAGATTGTCTTAAAGAAAGAAGACACTGAAAAGGATCCATTCTTAGAGGCAATCCACACCCTATCATCTGCTCTGTTGTTTTGAATGGTAACACTGTTCAGGGAATTAAGGAGATCAACAAACTAGGATTCTTCATTGTCCTTCAAATTCCTTCTAAAAGTGGGATAACAGACCATCTGGCCTCCAATAGTACTCATACAAGAGCTGACCGTTGCTTCCTTGTCTTGTGCACACCTAAATAGGTCTGGGAATTGAGCGCACAACACCCTTTCACCTACCTAGCTATCTTTCCAAAAATGGACCCTCTCCCCCGATCCAATTTGATACCTAATGTTCTCCATGAAAAGTCTCTTAACCGAGAGGATTCCTTTCCATATGGCAGATGAATTCCAAGGGGGATCCTGGATATCCCACCCATGTCTTGGGAGGTTGTATTTCCTTTCCAACACCTGTCTCCAAAGACCTTGTGAACCGTCTCCAATCCTCCACGGCCATTTGCCCAGAAGGGCTTGATTTATCTTCTTTAGGGGTCTAATTCTCAGGCCTCCTTCTTCCTTCGGCTTACATATGGATTCCCAATCTACCAGGTGAATCTTCTTCTGAGAGCTTGTGCCATGCCATAAGAACTCTCTCTGCAGTCTTTCGAGCCTCTTTATAATTGAGGTCGGGCATCTAAAGATGGAGAAATAATAAACTAGCAAGTTGGAGAGGACAGATTTGATGAGGGTTATCCTAGAAATTGGCCCAAAATGCTACACTAGAAATTGTATGGAACATTATTAATTTTTACTCCACTAGAAATTGGCCGAAAATGCTCAATTTTTTTAACCCACATGGTTTTATAGTTTAGGAAAATTACACTTTAATCATGGTTACACCCACTGTAAAATGCATCAGAGTAAAAACAAATGCTTAGAAAAGTAAACCATATTTTTAGACACGATCAATCTAAGGGTAGCAATGATCTCTTGAATTTAAAAAATGGGCCATCTGTAATTTTATTTCATTGGGCTTCAATATTTATTCCCTTTGTAGAGTGTGACAAGGGCAGCACCAACATGAAGCAGTATTGAGTCATATCTTTTCAATCATATTCCCTTATCTTTTCCATCGGCCCCTTCTCTATGATTGCAGAAGGAAATATCTATCGAAGGAGAGAATCGAAAAGGAGATTATGCGGAGATTTTCAATGCAAGAAGGAAATCTAGAAAGAGAATATGGGAAAGGACATTTGCCAAGATTTTCTGCCTAGGGAGATATATCAAAATAGATCTGAAGCTAAGAAGAAGAGATGAAGGCACGTAACCCGCCGCCAATGTCTATCATGGATGTATTGCAAATGGAAGAAATAGGAGTTTTTCAGATTCAAGGATGTAATTTTGCTCATGTAAAGGACTATCAAACTAAATCGAATTAAATACTTTGAGATTTCCTATTCACACCGAATTGAATAGTGAATTGTTCGAAACGAGATGTTCGGGATTCAGGGCCCTTGAAAGCGAATTAGGTAACTATGTTGCAGCCCAGGATTACTAAGCCCCATTAGAAGACGACAGTGGGTCTGCTAGTAATCTGGAAAGGTCGATGCCCCTGAGGAGAGCCTTCAATCAAAGTGTGGCAAAAGCAGGGATGTTCAGAAGCCCTGTTCCTGATGAATACACCTCTTCTCCGGCTGGGGGTTTGGAATGGCAAAAGCAAATGAGAGGTCCGAACTTGACTTGTGATGAAGAAATTATGGAAGTTGTAGAGGGCAACCCATCTCAAGAGGGCTGGATTTCAGTGCGCAAGTGCCGGATCCTTGAGTTCTATTTTCAATAAGTCATGGACATTTAGGAAACAGTGCCTCTCCTTCCAGTAATGATACGATTTCACTCGCTAGCCAGAAGAGGGTTTCCCATTCCCATATTGCTAGAAGCATAAAAAAGTTGTTCAATGAAGCTATGAAGGACCTTGGCTTGCAATGTGTGAGTGCCTCTACGCTAGATTTAGAGATTGAAAGCTCCATCCTAGAGAAGGAGATGCCTGATCAGTGGATGTCCCAAAGAATTCTGCATCATGATCAGGCAATTGGCATTTAATTTAGGGAAAACAGAGATGAACAGGATGGGTGAGCTGGTGAAGTTGCTCAAAATGGAGAGCACCATAATTGGGCAGAATTTTCTGCTGTAAAATCCAAGAAGGGTGGTAGAGAATTACAAAGCCCCTATAGATGATGAAAAGGGCAGTAGATGTTTGAATGCAGGGCAGATTTATCAAAAGGAGGCAAGAAGACTCAGGTGTTTGTAAAAGGTTGCAAATTAATGACTTGGAACATGCGAGAGCTGGGGAGAATCAATAGGAGGGTGGTTGTTAAGGAGGTTAAATGAAATGCAAAGCTAGTTTAGCTTTCTTCTAGGAAACTAAATCAAGGAAAACGGATGATTATATTGCCAAAGAAGTGTGGGGTGGTATGCACTTTAACCAGGCACGTTTCAATGCATTTGGCTCAGTGGAGGGTATCCTGATGAAATGGGATACTTGTCATATTGTGGTTAAAGATTGATGGACAGGTGTTTTCAGCATTTCAACTAAGGTTAAAGATCTTGAGATGCATGACAAAAGATTGGTTACATAGGTATATGGGCCAAATGATTATCAGCAAAGGGAGGTTTTTTAGAGTGAGCTAGACTCAGACTAGATGGTCCAGATCTTAGGTATATGGGCACAATGATTAGCAGCAAAGGGAGATTTTTAGGAGTGAGTTAGAATCATACTAGATGGTCCAGATCTTGTTGTATTGGCACTTGGCAGTGATTAAAAAACCTGAGGATACAGTGGGGATCAGCCACATTGACTTTAATATGAGGTTTTCTCAGACTGGCAACGGGCATTCTCTTCCTCTTCCAAATTTTCAATTGAATGGTGCATCCTTCACTTGATCAAATAACCAAAATCCTCCTTCCATATCTCGTTTGGATAGGTTCCTCATCTCTGGCAGTTCGGTGATTATGTATCCAATGTATGTCAGCTGACCCTTCCTAAGCTGACCTCGGGTACTGGCAGGTCCTCCTTGACTCCAGCAATGAAAAGCGGACAGCATCCCCTTTCAGTCTTAAACTGATGTGGCTAGAAAGAGGAAAATTTATCTGCTTTGATTCAAGCATGATGGAAAAATTTGAGGTGGAAGCGTGTGTTGGCTTCAAATTGACAATAAAACTGAAAAACATTAAAGCTAGAATTAAAGATTGGGCCAGACAAAAATTCAGGATCATTTACCAAGCCAAACTAAATATTTTAAAGTAAATCTAGGAGTTAGAAAGGAAGAAGCTAATTAGATTTCAGAAGAAGACTGGTCCTGAAGGCAGCTGTTGAGAGAGAAATTTCAAAGGAAAACTAGAAAAGAATAGATCACATGAAAGCAGAGATCTTGATATCGATGGCTTAAAGAGGGTGATGAGAATACTAATTTTTTTCAAGGCTACAATTTTTATTCGGGGCTAGATGGTTTCCCCATTGCCTTTTTGTAAAGATTTTAGGGGGACACTAAGGAGAAAATTATGGTGTTTATGCCAGATTTCATGCCAAAAGTAGACTTGTAAACATATAGTAGCTTCTTTTTTCTCTCACATTCCTGAGCAAGCAGGCACAAATGGATAAGAGATTACAAGCCTATTGGTTTGATTAGGAGCACAGGCAAGATATTCTCCAAAGTTCTTATGAGTAGATTACATAAAGGGCTTCCAAGCATTATCTCTTTGGCTAAAGGGACTTTTGTGCATGAAAGAAAGATCCTCAATGGTGTTCTCATTGCTAATGAATGCCTCCATTCAAGAGTTAAAGAAATAAGGCCAGGTTTGAGTTACAAGCTAAGTCTGGAAACAGCTTATGAAATAATTGACAAGGATTATCTTCAATCCATGATGCATTGGATTGTAGTTGCCGTTAGATGGAGCGCATGGATTAAGGAATGTGTTCTTTAGCCATGATCTCAATGCTAGTTAATGGTGCTCCCAAGGATTTGTCCCTGCTTCTAGGGGTTTAAGACAAGGAGATCCCTAATCCCCATTTCTCTTTGTGCTTGTAGGAGAAGGCCTAGGTAGAATGGTGGCAGTGGCGGTTAATGCAGATGTTATTGAAGGCTTCAAACCTGCAAGCGAGTGAGGATCCAATAGTTTTTGCCTCCAATTTGCAGACAATACTCTTAATTTTTTTGTAAGGCAAAAAAGGAACAGATAAAGAATGTTAAGGCCTTATTGCTTTGTTTTGAAGCAGTTTCTTTGTTGAAAGTTAATTTCTTAAAAAGTGAACTAATTGGGATCAGAGTGGAAAGTAGTCACCTTGATGTTTTAGCCAACCTAATGGGATGCAAGATGAGTTCTCTACCAATTTCTTATCTGGGTTTGCCACTTTAGGTAATCGCAGCCTCAAAAAACACTATGGAAGCTAGTTATCAAAAAGAATGGAAATGAAACTGGCTAATGGAAAGGAAACCATCTACTTGGAAGGCCAAGTATCTTTCTTTGAATGGCTGTATTACCCCCATAAAACCAGCTCTTTCTAATCTCCCAATCTATTATATGATTTTTAAATGCCCAACAATGGCTGTGAAATGCTTGAAAAGTTGAAGCGTGATTTCATATGGCACGGTGGAGAAGATAGGGAGAAGTACCAATTAGTGGACAGGGCTAAAGCGAGCCCGCAATTCTATTTATGGAATACGTCGCATCCAGCATAGTTCCTTTTGCTTAAAGCGTCAAAGGTTAAGAGTATAATTTCCTTGTTCTTAGATATGGGCCTGTTTCATATGTCAAACCATGTCTAAGAGGCACAATCTAGGGAGCATGGACATCTCTCCGGGGCCGGCGTGTCAATGTCCGACACGTGTCTGACACAGACACGCCCGGACACGTGTCTGACACGCTAAAAATGGTGTCCTGGTTATTTTTTTATATTTTATTTCCCAGACACGCTGGGGACACGCTGGCTGTTTTAGTCGGAGAAAAGTATTAAAATTATACTAAAGAAAAGAAAAGGGGGTCCTTTGTAAAAAAAAAAACTCTTTTAGTTGGAAGAAAAAAAAGGAATTATTAGCGTGTCTAAGAGGCACAATCTAGGGAGCATGGACATCTCTCCGGGGCCGGCGTGTCAATGTCCGACACGTGTCTGACACAGACACGCCCGGACACGTGTCTGACACGCTAAAAATGGTGTCCTGCTTATTTTTTTATATTTTATTTCCCAGACACGCTGGGGACACGCTGGCTGTTTTAGTCGGAGAAAAGTATTAAATTATACTAAAGAAAAGAAAAGGGGGTCCTTTGTAAAAAAAAACCTCTTTTAGTTGGAAGAAAAAAAAGGAATTATTATCCAAAGTTTGTTAATTGGTACTCTAGTACTTGAACTTTTATTTTTATTTTTTTATTGCTAAATTGATTACAGAGTTAAAATGATATTATCTTTTAGTATATGGTTAGATATATTATTATTATTAAATATTAAAGTGTCCCCTACGTGTCCATGTCCTACTTTTTTGAGAAATGCCGTATCAGCGTGTCCGTGCCCGTGCCCGTGCTTCTTTGGGCACAATTAAGTGCTTAAGCGGGTTATTCAATTACCAAACCAACAAGCTCAAGAAAGAGCAATTCTATCAAGCATAGAAGAGGCATAAAGGTTCTAACATACCTAGTAGTTGCAGCGATTTTGGAATTATAGAATGTCTTGACTTGCAGGACAAACCATAAGAGTTTTTTAAGCATCTGGATTGGACATCCCATTACATAAAATGAATACTTTTGCTTCTCTTCTAAAACTCAGGGTCTGGTGATGGCTCTAAACCTCATTATCCGTGAAAACTACAGCGGATTTCCTAGTTGATAAGTCCTAGGTCCTTTATCACATGCAATTTAAAATTTAGTGTTGGCTGGAAGGGTCCAAGCTGCATCAATGTTAGTTTCAAATTTCAATACCCAAGAGCTAGCATCACTATTCACTCTTTTTTCCACCTTTAACTCCCTTGCGCTCCTTTCAGCCCAAATAAAAGAACAAACAGAACATGATTTTTACGTAGTCAACAATCTTTTCAACAGGAGAGGATCAGCAAATGGATAGGCAGAAGCTTTAGCCAAGTAAGGGATGGAGAGGGTTGCCCCTGTAGTGTCGCGGTTGGGCAATGGTGTTGACTTGCATTTGGAATAATGCTCTAATACCTACGCCTTCGGTGTGATTGTAGGCATTTTTTTTAGACGAAATTTGACTTGTTACCAATATAAAAAAAAAAAAAAATTCCTTTCAAGAGGAGATGCTTTACTTTTGAACATTTGTTTATTTGCCTGGCCTATGTAATAGAGAAAGTAAGGGTGTTCACAAGATTAGTCCATTTTCATGAAATTTGGAAAATTAAAATAGCAAAAAACCATGCCCCCAAACCCCCACCCCCGAAATGAACTTGTGGTTAGAACTCAACATACCATTGCCAGCTATCTATGCAACTTAACAAGCATTTCCAGTAGCACGCAGTAAAAAAAAAAATGAAATAGTAATCACACAGATATTTATATATGTATTTATGGATATTTCTATATTTTGTTGTTTGATTTTTCTTTTTCCACAATCCAGTTTTGGAAAATGCATTACACAAGCAACTGTTCCAAGAAATAAGCGATGATATTAGAAAGAAAAACTCATGAAGATGCATTATGTGAGTTAAAAAACCAAGGAATAAGCGGTAGCAACTAGCAACTGAAAGGAGGAAAAAAAAAAAAAAGAAAAGAAGAATGAATTAAGTTTCATCTCATCTTACAAGAGAAGGAAATCATTTTCAAGAATTAGGTTAAGTCGGCACTTCAGAGAGGTATTGAGAATGCATGATTATTGATTTCCCAGTGGGACTATTATGAGAATATGAGTCTATCAAGGGTAACTGTCACGGGCACTAATACTGAACTGCCTCCATGATGGAGGGTATGTCATACCATGCAATGGGTTCAACATTAAACTCTACTTCTTATTTGCTAAGTTGGATAAGTGTTAAATGGATGTGATACCAACCTACACACCCAAGGATCAATCCCTGGGCAGCTACATGAGGTAACAAAAACTGAAGCATATTATTTGAAACATTTAGCACCCTACACTACTGAGAAGCAGCAACTAAAGAAACTCCATTTTGTTTCTGCATGGTGAGTAGAAACACGAGAGTAAAAGCAACATGTAGCTTGATTTGGGTTTTATTAGAAGAGATTCACTCAATAGTTTCCCTTGCATGTCATAGTTAAGTTACTCCATTTAACAACAGCAGCAGCAGCAACCAAGCCAACAACAAAACTAGTAAGAGTGTGTTAACAATTTACTTACCACAATTCCATCGACCCCTTGCTTTGAAGAATGCCTCATCGCGATTAACACATGAAGGATGATATGCCTTGGGGCAACCCCTAAAACCCCAAGAGAATCAGCAAGGAACAAAGGAAACTAGAAAATAGCACTAAGAAGCCCAACATAAGAAACAATAACACACCTGCGATCGCAGAGGACAAGATTCCCACCATCAAAACATATGAAACACACATCCTCTTCTTCCTTCTTCTTTGAAGGAGCTCTAGATTGAACCCGCATCACGGTACGGCCTCTCTTCCGCTTTCCACCACCCCGTTTGGGGCGTGAAGCCTCCGTGGCAACCTCTGACTCAGACGCCTCCTTCACTGCTTCTACCCTCAAACCCTCCTTTACCGTATCAGTCTCCACCACCAATTCTGTCCCTCTCTCCAAACCCTCCTTGACCACAACAGTCTCCGCCACCATCTGTGTCTCTCCCTCCAAACCCTCCTTTACCACAACAGTATCCGCCACCATCTTTGTCTCTGCCTCCAAACCCTCCTTTACCACAACAGTATCACCCACCATTTCTGTCCCTGCCTCCAAACCCTCCTTTACCGCAACAGTCTCCGCCACCATTTCTGTCTCTGCCTCCAAACCCTCCTTTACCACAACAGTCTCCACCACCATGCTTGCTCTCTCCTTCGCCAATTCTTCCGTCTCCATCTCCGTAGTCTCCTTCGCCAATTCCTCCGTCTCCATCTCCATACTGTCCTTTGCCAATTCCTCCGTCTCCGTCTCCACGGTCTCCTTAGCAACCTCCACCAATTCCTCTGCCACCACCTCCTCCGCCTCCATCTCTGCATTCTCCTTAGTGACCTCGACCTCAGACACCTTCACGTCAGCCCCCGTCTCCTCCACCACACCTGTCTCAGACACCTCCTTCACCACCTCTCTCTCCGACGCCTCCATCTCCACCGTTTCCTTCTCCACTTCCGCAGCTTCCTTCACCACCTCCTTCTCCGGTAACTCATCCACCACCTCCATCTTTTCCCTCTCCAGCGCCTCATTCACCACTTCCGTCTTTGCCGTCTCCTCCACGCCTCCCACCTCATTCAAAGGCACTGTATCTTTCATCACATCTGAAATCTCCATCTCCTTCACCATCGCCTCTGCCTCTGCCTCCGCCTCCGCCTTCACCTCCGCCATATCCATCCTCTTCGCCGCCATCGCCGCCATCGTCTCCGACGCGGCCATCATCTCTCCAGCGGTGTGAAGGCATCGGAGAAGCTCAGGATCGGCGAATTCGTCGAATTCCTGGAACGGCGGGAGCGAGCAGTGCTCGGCCTCCTCCATCAGCTTGTTCTCAGCCGAATGCTCGGGCCTCTGGTGCCCATACACATCAGACATCTCATCTTCTTCTTCCATAAGAAGAATCAAGAAACCGAAAGGGAAAAAACCCTAATATCTCAAGACGGCTGTTTCCTGTTCTAGAGAAGGCTTTCCTTCTACGTCAATCGAAGAGGCAGTGGAGGATTGCGTAATGGAAGATTGGAGCGTTTGGATGTCACAGAAAGGAGGAAGGGGAAAAGGCTAATGGGGGGAACGAATGCAGCAAGACACGAGACGAGAGAGAGACCTCAGCCCTCTTTCTTTGGTTTTCTTGTTTTTGGGCACTGGGGATGAGAGAGTGGGGGCTGGTTATCTTTTAATGACGTTTGCAGCCAGACGCGTTAGAAATGAGATGGGGGGCTTGCACGTGCGTCAGAGGGGGCACACGTGAGATGTAGGTTGGAAGATCCTGGCCGGTTATTGGGTGGGGCCCATTTTGGAACTGGGGGCCTTGTGGTCGTTGCGGGAGAGGCAGAGGACCGCCTTTCTGGTGTAAGAG
Organism: Persea americana; assembly: GCA_029852735.1. Lineage (NCBI taxonomy): Eukaryota > Viridiplantae > Streptophyta > Magnoliopsida > Laurales > Lauraceae > Persea > Persea americana. Next base: position 13,778,227 of record CM056809.1, read on the forward strand.
TGAAAGGTGGGAAAGTGCGCCTGCGCCAGGGAGTCCCGATCCCCCTCCTGACGCCACGGCACCACGTTTTTAGTGCGGTGCGTCCGTGGGGCCCAGAAGCGTCGTTGGATTTCTTCTCGTCTCTTTTTTTTTTATTACACATTAATAAAAAATATATACGTAGAGGCGGAGTTACTTCAACCATATGCAATTTCTAACCTATGGAATCTGGCTAATATTTCATCACATAGTTGTTTTAGGCCTTTTAAATATGATTAATGGTTTAAATATTAATTATGGGATCTAAAAAATTAAGTTCCCAAGTAAAAAGTAGGAACCCTAGATATTAACGTCATTATTACTGTTCATCCGCACTCTATCATTGTTCATCCGCAATTTCACCAATGTGTGGATTTACCAAATCAGATGGAGATGGGGTGGTCTGATATTGAAAATATTTGTAAATAAAGAAGCAATACACTTAATTGTTATTTTTCATGCGTAACCAAACATGGATTTCCTATGAGATTGCGGAAAAGCGTGAAAAATCTCTTCTGGGATGGTTGCCAGACATATCACTGGTGTGTGTTCTTTGTTGCTTAAACCTGATATAGGATGTAATTGTTAAGTTATCTCCTATGCTTTGTCTTTTGGGTGTATTTTGATCCATTGATTTGATGAAGTTTTAGGACAATTAAAACTTTAAAACCGTTGGGTTTTTTAATCAAATTCTTTTGGGAATTTTGGAATCTTGCCAAAAGAAATAAAGTGTTTAAATATATGTTATGTCCGTGAGATTCTTAATTTTTTTATTCCTTTTGTTTGTGGTTGCTCGATTGTATTTCAATAATATTGCCTGTGTATCCGAATGCATGATAAATTATAACATTCAATGCATGTGTCACTCAAGTTTAACTTTGTTTTTTTATAGGAAAGAAATGGCAATTGGAGTATAAAAATGATTTTGTACGCTCAACTTTCACATGTTAAATCAAATGAATAAATTTCTATAATATTTCTCCCAAAAAAATATCCTCTAGATTGGGTTTGGTTTTAGCACCAAATCCAATTCTTTTACATATTTACAAATCTTAGCATTTGCAAATGCATGGTAATCTTCCATTGGAAGACATCACTCATGAAAACCCATTGGGTGACTATTTAATCATCTGGTACGTACAATCAAACCCTAATATCATTTTCACCAGACGGATGCTTAACATTTAAAAATCAACACAAAAGTTAACGTTTTACCCTTTTCTTGGATGGTTGTCCTTAATTTAAAAATATTTTGGAAACTTAGATCCACAAATGAAAAGTTATGAAACTTGTGTCATTTTTCAAAATAAGCCCAAATATGAGGGCCTTCTTTTAATTTTTCTCTATAATCAAATCATACATGGATTATTACTGAAGATGTGAAAAGGTAAGACTAGAGCTAGGTTGGAGTAGGCCCTTACCCTCGTAAATAGGCGTGTCTAAATCGAGCAAAAGCACTGTCACGACCCGAGCCCGAGTTACGATAATCCAGGGCCGCGACCATACTTACTCCCGTGAACTCTGAATTAACCGAAGTTGAAACAGAATCCACAAGGGATAATATTTAATCATACATATCAATTGTACAAATTGCGGAAATACACATTGACGAAATAATTCAAGATTTACATGTATACAAAAATAAAGTTCTTTATACATGCATCATTCATTTTACTTTTTTTCATCAATCCTTGCATATTCAAATACTATGCACATTGATGACTATTCAAATTCTCAAACTATTACATTCCAAAATGAATTTCAACTATTTCCAAAAAGAATTCTAAAAAAGAATTGCCCCAAAACATCCTCAGTCCATTCGTACACTCGAATACCCATTTCAAATGGTATTCCGACCGTCCCATTCTATCAATCCTCTTGGAAAAACCGCAACGGTCTCCTCCGCTGCCGCTGAGGCCGCCGAACCGGCGTTGGCAATCAGGCATATAATGCCATCAATAACACTAATGAACACGACGGTTCAACAATGCATAAACAAAACTTGTGATAGCACATGTTAGTACATTTACTAAACTCATTAAATATGTTTAGTAAACAATTCTAATTTTAGGGAAGTCTAAATAATTCATACAGTAACAATGGATGGGCATAATAAGAAAATAAATAGACATGTACAAAATAACAACTACCATAGCTTTCATTTCAATTCATTTCATTTTATTTTATTTCATTTATTTTACCATCTTCCCTCAAATGAATGATTAATCTTCCATTGGAAGGCATCAATCAGTAACCATAAATACGATCGAAATTTGTGGGACTTACCAGTGTCCGGGCCAGGGACACTAGCATCACACGGAGCTCCGGAACTCCCCAAATCCATCTACTGCAGTAGGAATAGTCATTTGGCTCAAGGCGGAAGGGCGATCATTCATGACCCTGGCCTCATGAAAATAATCACTTATTAATTCATTTAGAATTTAATACAATAGCTAGGTAGTGCCAGACTCAAGGGTCAATATATTTTATTATCAATCCATCTCTAGATTCAATTATATACAGTGATTCCATTATTAACAATGGAAAGGAAACAAGCAATGACATCAATCTTGTGAGATTTGAATGAAATGATGTAGAATACAATACCATTAGAGAATTACTAATTACACGATTCTATTAATTTCTATTCCAGTTTCGACCCACCATTTAGGTGTAACCGTTGATTATCCGATGTACGTGTTATTCTCGATGGACATCACATTTGTATATTATATGTACGTTGGAGTCCCCGTAATTATCACCTATGGAGGTTTGTTCTATAATCAATTAACACTTAACCCATTATTAATCCAAGGGTTCAAGTCTTGGAAATTCTCTTTCATTACTCACAATTCCCACCACTCTCTATTAGCATGACAATTAGCCACAAAACTAATTTAGAGGATATATAAGTGTCAAAAAAGCATCCATGTCCCCTATAAAATCCAAAACCAACTGGACTCAACGGAGTCTCCCGATCGACTGAACCGTTAGGTCCGACCGATTTGCCAAATTTTCGGCCTTAACCAATGCCCTGCCCAGTATCAAGTTCGTTCGAGCGAATTCAAGTTCACTCAAGCGGACTCAAACAGAGGAGCAGTCGCTCGAGTGAACTCAAACAGAAACGTGGTCGCTCGAGCATATTCATATCCGCTCGAGCGCACTCATCCAGAGAGCGGGTCGCTCGAGCGAACTCAAGTTTGCTCAAGCAAACGCTTCAGAATTTCACTATGAAATTCTGCAACTCTCTCTCTCTCTCTCTCTCTTCTTCTCTCCTTTCTCCATTCCACTACCACAACAACCTACAATAAATTTGGACATCCTGTCCACTCCTCATTCATCATCTAATACACACATTAATGACACTTCTAATCATTCCATCAATCCACAAACAATCCATTCTAAAATCAATGAAAATTTACACAAACCCAAATTTATGAGAACTCCATTAAATGCTACAATGACTAACACCATTCACAAGTAATGTTTATACTTGCCTCCTTTGAAGCTTATTTGACAAAAAGCCCCCTTTTGCTTGGTTTGGTTTGACATAAATCTCTCCTAAAGAATATTCCAAGCTCTTCAACAGTGGAGGATGGCTTAATGGAGAAAATGAAGATGACCAGGCTTCTTCAAAAGCTACTTGCAAGCTCCCAATTCTCCCTCTTGATGGAGAAGAAATGGAAGAGAAGGAAGAAGAGTGCCTAGGGTTTGCTAAAATGGGGAATGACTCATCTCTTAGCTTATATAAGTGGACTTTTTGCACTTAAGTCCTCTTCCATTTTTCTTATTCAAATTTTGGGTCAAATGAAGGCCCATTTGATTAACCTTAGGTCAAATGAAACCAAGTGTATTATGAAAGTTGATGTACTATTCGAGATACACACGTTGGTATCAAGAATTTTTGTATTTGACGAAATATATGAAAACTCGTATTTATAAAAAGGTCCTTAGTTTACCTTGTTTGAGTTTAAACTCATTTTAATCAACTCAATCCCATTCAAATTCACTTCTTTAAGCTTAATTCAATCTTTTGAGATTAACCCATCTCATTTTGTTCACTAACCCCGATTAGCACAATTAATCACGTTCAAGTATCACTAGTTTGGATTAATTAGCTTTAATATAATTAGTCCAGGTCGGGGCCTAACAAGCGCTTAGCACCCTGGGTGAGTTTACAATACTTAGACCCTTACCCTACTCTTAATGGCCAGCGACAAAATAAATGAAATTTCTTTTAGTTTTATAAATAAATAAATAAAAACCACTAATTTTGATATCAAAATGACTAAGCCAAGTTTGGCCCCCGAATAATGGATCAAAAAGATTATGAATTATGATATAATGGGAAGGCGATTGTCAAATGCCAAGAAATTAATTACATCCCCCACTCTGTGTTTTATCAACCACGTAAATGTTGAAAAATATACATATTTTTTTACAATTGTAAAAATTATATTACCCGGATGAAAGTTCTAAAGTTTAATTCATAACAGCTGTCTATTGCCATGTTATTGTTGCAAATAGACCACGAGTCCGCTTGAGTTGTTATTTAGGGCTTGTTTCTTTTGTGGAATTTTTTGCTAGCAATTCACTATGTCCAGGAATTCCTAGACATGATGTGACATATTGTCCCGCGTAATTTTTGAATTCTATGTTTCTTTACTAGCATTTTTTTATTTCAGTTACATAAAATGTCTGTTATGACATTTGGGAATCCAGGAATTCCATTCCCTTCGTATTTTGGTGGAATTTTTGGACACTCGAGCCCAAATGAGCATCCAGGAATTCCATTATGTATTGGAATTAAGGAATTCTCCAAACATGAATATCTGGAATTCTACCAAATAAATAGGCCCTTAATTAAAGTTGGTTTACAAATGCCTATTCATCAATGTTGTGAATAGTGCACATGATGGTCGTCATCACCATTCCAAGGCCCGCTTTAGAAGTTAGGAATTGAGATACTATAGACATCAATGATGTGAAAATAGCATACTAAAACATCAACCTTCATTTGCAAAGGCATTTGCATGTTATACGCTATACATTTACATATATGAAAAACATTCATGCGCATCCATCCCTCCCCATATTATGGCGAAGGACAACATAGTGGGACTAACTTTATGATACATCCGAACCATTTACATATATGAGACCTCCTTAAATACACTGGATCCATCAAGTTTTTACCTGGGGAAATTCTATATGCACCCACCGAAAGTGATGAGCACACCCACCGAAAGTGATGAGCCCTAACACCAGTGTACAGTAAGTGGGTGTGTTCAACACTTCCAGTGGTGCATATAGAATTTCCTTTTTACCTGTCTAAATGGACTGAAACGTTTGATTGAATGTCAAAAATTTTTCTTTAATACATAGTCGTTAAATTTGTGGGTTACAAATGAAGGGATTATAAGCATAGCAATGACCCAAAAAAAAAAGTCTCATGATCACAGGGGGGGGCCTACATGGGCCCCATTAAGTTTGTCCCTCGCGATATGGCGAGGGAAGGATGCAATGGCATTTGAATGTTATACGTTATACATCTATAATATATATATGGAAAATATTCATGTGCATTTATCCATCGCCACATTATGGCAATGGACAACATAGTGGGCCCACTTTATGATTCATCCAAATCACCCACATACATGGAACCCCCTAAATTACAATGGATCAACTAAGTTTTCATTAATCCGAATGGATTGGACCGTTTGATTGAAGGTCAAAATTTTCATTTAATATAAAGTCGTTAAATTTGTTAGCCACGGATGAAGAGGTTAAAAACTTGGGATTGACTTCAAACTTGATATATGATCTCATCTCATATGACTATTTCTATCCCTCTGAAGTCCAATGATCAATGGGGTCTTAGGTGGGCCCCATTGAGTTTGTCCCTCACCATATGGTGAGGGAAGGATGCACATGAATATTGCTATATATATATAAACATATACATATATATACATACATACATATATACATACACATACATACACACACAATACATATACATACGCATGCACACACAACACAACATATATATATATAATATACAACGGACTCAGCTGGATTTGACATTTGTTTGCCCATTCAAAATTGGGCCCTAGTTTACTTTGAACTTTAAAAAGAGAAAAAATAAAAGCCCTGGCTCTTGCTAGGTTTAGTGGGTCGGGTTAGGCAGTCCCCCTCATCAAAGGGTTAGATTGGCGGCCTAGTTATTATACTATTTCCCATATCTTCTAGTTATTATACTATTTCCCATATCTTCTGTTGGGCATTTTCTAAAAAACCATAATTAAAAATAAATTTCAAGAGATACTAAGCGTGTTTTTATTTTTTTTTTTTTTCAAAATTAAGTGTTTTGTGCCCTTTCGACAGGATGAATTTCTTGGGACCATTTGAATGGATGTGACTCCATTTTATAGTTACTTCAAACTCTATAAATTATAAGTGTCTTTCAAGTTTTTATACAGCATTCAAAATGAGCAGGTTGTAGTATTTTTATAAGCACATTGTCTAAGCATTTTTTATTCTCTTTTATTTTTACTTTGATTTTAAGATCAATTCCATATTCCTAATTATAGTGTGCAGACTTTGAATCGGAGTTGGGCATTGTATCATAGGGATATAATTTTATTAAAATCACTACATACAATAAATTAATGTCTTTAAGAAAGCATTTTAATTGGCATGCCTTGTCCATTTTTCTTCTACTTGCTCATTCAAATTATAACATTCATAGTTCTTCACTAATTATCTATTCGAACTATTTATCTGATTTTCGATTGCACGTTTTGTGTAAGTAATTCTCCCAACATGCATTTATCAAAGAAGAGCCAATCAAATTATCTGAATTCATATTTTTAGAAAAGGGTTAGTTCTTTAAAACCAAATGTAAATAATTTTGGCATGGATTATCATGGCATCTCCTACACCTTCAAACTCACAACCCCTCATAAATTGACATTTAGCACAATCTAACCTTCATTAGACTTGTATCCACCGCTAGGTTGAACTCCAACAAGTACGTAACTCAAGCCTTAGACATGCTAAGGTTATCCACATGAATTCTTTTTTGCCATTCTAGTCCACCATGCGCTAAATAGGCAACACTCCGATTTATTAAAGGGGGGCTTCTATTGGCACCACACTTTTGTCTCTCCACGGTCCACACCGCAATAATTTTTTTTTCTTTTTCCTAAACTACCCCTCCCCCCGCCTCCATTTCCCTCTCTCCCTCCACCCTCTTCCTCGCCTTCACCCCACCCCACCCCACCCAGTCTCCGGTGGGGAGGGATCCCCGGCCGGCAAGCTAGTGCCCTCCCTCCCCCCTTTCCCTCTTTCTTCCTCCCTCCCCCCCTCATCTATTTTCTCTCCCCCTCTCCCTTCTTCTCATCTATTTTCTCTCCCTTCCTCCCTCCCCCCCTCCCCCAGTCCCAGCCGCCATCGGGTGGGGGGGGGGGGGGGTGGGAATAAGAGGGGAGGCCAGCCAGCTGGGGATCCCTCCCCGCCGGAGACTGGGTGGGGTGGGGTCAAGGGAGAGAGGGAAAGGGAGGAAGGGGGATAGGTAGTTTATGAAAATGATTTTTTTTCCTTTGCGGTGTGGAGAGAAATAAGTGTGGTGCCAATAGAAGCCCCCTTATTAAATATTAAATATCATTTAATCAGACGCATAGGTCGTTGGGACTGAATTTTAATTTCCAGTTAGTCCCATGCAATGTGCATACCTGTCATCTTGACCATACAAATTAATTCGGCTCGGGTCATACTTCAACATTGTCATCGTTCTTTCTTTTTTTCTTTTTTCTTTTCATTCATTTAACATCCTTCTTTTGTTTTATTGTTTGTGGATGCAAATCTACTTACGATGCTAAGGTTTGGAGGGTTGAGTTTGTGCATGTTCCAGATAAGAGTTGTCCTGCAAACAAGAGCTGAATCAGAAGGACATTTAAGCCCCGTTTGGCAAATCTTATCTGCATAAAATAGATCAATATGATTTAGATCTATTTCAAAAGGAGTGATTTGAAATAGATGTTTTATAAATTAAACGTTTGGTAAGACGAAAAAACTGGTTGAAATAGATGTTTCAAAATCCAACGGATCTCGGAACTTCATTAATTTCTTGAGATCAACATTAAATCTGTGGCTAAAGTTTGAACTCATATCCATTTTCAATCTCCCAAAGTGGATCAACGGTTCAGATTGGTTGTGTGGGTCATGCAAAAGTCAGAAAATATATCTAGTGTTCTCCTCTTCTTCATAAATATCTCAAGATTAACAACAGATCAACGGCTGAGATTTAAACAAGTGGCCTTTCTTAGGCCTAATCAGATATACTATGGTTTAGATTATGATTTTGTGGCCCATATTTTTTTTTGAAAAAAATGGAAAAACAAATTGGAGAAAAATCAGTGAAACTGGGCAATTTTGATAGATTACATCATCGGTTCTTTGGTTTTCATCACTTTTCTCAAGATCTGTGAAGGATTACTGGCTCAAACTTTCCCTCATTGTCATTTTCATTCGTCCAATGAGAATCAACGGTTTGGATGATGATTGTGGGCCCCACAGAAGCCCAAAAATGGGGATCTAATGTTCTACCATTGTTCACAAATATATAAAGTTTTGTGATGATCCAATGGCTCAAATTTCGTCCCTAGGTCGTGTTTGGGCTTCTCAATACTCTGGACGGTCTGGATTATAATTATGGGGCCTATAATTTTAGAAACAATGAAAGAAATGGTGAGTCCAAAAGTAACGTCTTCATCATTGTAGCCTCATCATCTATCCGCTTTAGACTGACAGGTCTATTTGAAATGGCACTGATTTTGAGGCTATCCAAAGCTGAGGTAAAACATCTTTTTACGTTTTCAAATGGAGGCACATGAATCCTTTCCAAACAGTCTAAACCGTTTGGAATGAGTTTTAAGAGATGTAGAGGATAGAAATAGACAAGCCAAACAAGCCCTTATTAAGGTCAAACTCGGTTCCAAGTTCCAATCTATTTGGGGGAAAAAAGTGTCCCAGCTCTCAAATGTCTCGTCCATCTTGATAAATTCAAACCCTCATTTCTTGAAGCCTCGAGGCTGCCATTTGTACTACATTTTTAACAAAGCGAGCATGAAGTCGTAGTATGCCTCGCGACACAAAAAATTCCCATGATTTTATACACTGGACATTAGAGGATCTCTCCAATCTTTATCAATCTATATCCATACATCTTCTTCATGGAATCATCATCTTTTTCACCAATAGCTCGCAATTGCTGGTGCATGCACCGGGACACAGGGTAAAATAGTACCTCAATAGTTTCATTTATTTATATTGGTTACTTGTATTTCTTTTATTTTGTGTGTATAGAAAAGGCATGACACTAAAAAAAAGAAAAAAAACAACAACAATCTATCAATAGTGTAAGAAGTTACTCAAACCACTCGTATTTGGTCCCGCTTTTGAAACCAAACTTAGCTAAGCTAGACTTGTATTCTAAATGTTGTTACAAAATTAAGAACCAAGGGAGATATCAAAAATTGACATCAAACAATCCCTCATTTGATAGAAACAAATCAAGAGGAGATGAAAAATGAGACACTACCCAGTTAGTTTAAATCCTGCGAAAGTCATGATCTTATCCACATTCTCACATTTTATTATTAATTTGATGGATTTTAAATAGTATGAATGTTCTAAGAGGTTATCTTAAAATTATTAAAGACAACGATTAGACCAGCAATGATTCATGAAGGAAAATGTTGGCCAAAAAAAAAAAAAAAAGAAAAATTGGTAAACCAAATAGGACGTAGATATGATAATAAACATAGATATGAAAATGTATAACTTAATTAAAGATTTAATTCAAAATATATTAGACGTGGAAAATTAAAATTAGTGTACCCAATTCTGATATAATTGGGATGAAGCTTTTATTATGATTTATTAGGGGTCATTTAATCACGGATTTCAACACATACAATGGTCATGCCAGTGGGCAGGCCAAAAGTCGCAAGTGGCCAAGTTGTCCATTTGACCGTCATCTTTGGCTTCTAAACCGAGCCCAATCGTTTTTTGGGTTCACCGCGTTAGATGTACTAAATAACAACAAAACACATCTATGCCAAGAATAATTATCAAGTGTGGACCGCACTAAACCCAAGTCGTTGGTCAGGTGAGCCACACATTCAAACTGAGCTGGACGGGTTGCGTGCCTTGCTGGCGAAGAACCTCTTCGATCGTCGTACCGCGATTCTCTCGCGCTTTTTTGACATCTCATCGATATTCCGCGCGGGCAATTGGTTTATCTCGCACTTCGAAACTCCAAAGGAAAAGCAACTGGGACGTATCTCTCTCTCTCTCTCTCTCTATATATATATATATATAGATATATATATTGCTTCCGATCTGGGAGAGGAGAGGAGAGGAGAGGAGAGAGGGAGAGATAAATGATGCAGAGACCAAGAAGAAGGTGTGAAGGCACGGCCATGGGAGCCATCATCTTAGATCTAAGGCCTGGTCTTGGTATTGGACCTTTTACCCTAGGTATTCTTCTTAGCTCTATTTCTCTAATCTCTTCTGTTTGGAGATGTATGTTTAATACAGGTTGGTTTTATTGTTCAACACATGTGAATTAGGTTAGAGAAATATGCATCATTTGCAATCTGAGCTGATAGATGATCTTGCTTCGTATTCGATTTCTAGTTGATAAAGTAGTCATCTTTGTTTCTCACTTTGACTTTGTTAAACAATCAATCAGTGGGTAATGTGTGTTTTTTTTTTTTTTTTTTTTTTTTTGTTTTTTGCTTAAAAGTTAGTTTTTTGGGTGATACATGATGGGTTAGAGGAATGTTTAGAGCAATCAAGCCAGAGTAATGATATAAAGATGTTTTCTTTTTGGGCTGGGAAGGTGATTTGAGCCCACAATCTCGAAGGTTGCAATAGGAACACCTTACGCTTTGTGCCACATGCTTGTCAAAATGAGGTAATTATTGGATGGGGTTGGCTATTGGATTTGTAATTTGATGCGTAAGGAATAAGAGTGCTCACGATTGCGGTAGGGGGTTAAGTGATTGACTGACTTGTTCACTTTTTTACATGTCATGTTCCATTTCAAGATCATCTAGTACTTGAGCCAAGTCTGCAGGTGATTGAGTGAGAGTCATAACCTCGTTCGTCATGGCCACCTAATGAAGTGCAATCACCAGAAGAGGATCCTATACTGACCACACGAAACTTAGTGGACTGGTTCAACATCTTTCAACTAAGAACACAGAAAGATTTTACCCAGAGAAACAGGCAATTGTAGCATATGGCCAAAACCAAACTCTCTAAAGTGGACTAATTAAACTAGTGGTTTCGTCTCTTAGATCTCTCTATATGAAGCATGGGGCACCGCAACCAAAGTGCTCCTTGCCGAATAAGAGAAGCAGGCTGGAGCAGGATGACTGTATGCCTCCATGATTTTTTTTTGTTTTTTTTTGTTTGATAAGATGTATCACCTAATGTTCTGAAACTTGAATTATTCTTATTTCTTATATGATTTTAATTGATTATTTGATCTGTATGCAGGAATGCCCATATGTGAAGCATTTGCTCAAGTAGAGCAACAACCCACAATATACGATGTGGTCCATGTGAAGTATCTTGATGAGGTATGGATGAACAACTCTGTATCAAAATGGATTTTCCTTCGACAGACATACAATAAGTTGCTTTGCTTTTTAGTATTGAGGTTTTAATGTACATACATATATTAAAAAGTGAATGGAACTTTCTTACTATTGAGCTCTTAAGGCACATGCACATATAGGAAAAAGAATGGAACTTTCTAGAAAGTGAGCACTGCTTACTTTGTAAATTAGAAATTAGCTAGCCATGACAATTCATTATGCTTGTCTCTTAGTTCCCTTACTTTTAACTTTTAGTTTTAACTTGAATGTGCATACAGGTGTGGCCAACCTTATATGCACTGTGTTCTAATTATCAGTTCTATTCCTGTGTCATCGATGAAATAATAAAACAAACTGGCAAATTTACCCAATTAGATTGGCCCAGACAGATTCATATTTAGTCTGAGCTGGTTCGAACAATAGGGCTTAAGAGAGATTTCGCACAAATCTACTGAACTGAATTGATGCATTCCAATTGTTGAGTTTCAGCACAAGGTCAATCGATACTTGGCAAATGTTCTTTATTTGGCTGACCACCTGCAAGATAAGCTGTTAATTTGCGGATCCAATTCATGTCAATCACTTATCCAGATGTACTGATTTGATTTCTGTTGCCAGATTCCATGTAACTTCACAATCATTATATTGCCATTGGTGTGACACTTGTTTTTTTTTTTTAAACATAAGTGACGCAATTTTAAAGCAGAAGGCATGAAACAGTTACTTTTGTAAATTGGTTTACATGCAATTGATGGAGCATAGCTATCATCTCTATAAAGGACCTGAAGTGCCTTTTGACAGCATGTACCTTCTCTTTATGGCCTTCCGTTCAACCCTAATCAGATCTACATCTAGTTATGTGTTCTTAGCATTCAATGGATCACATGGACCGGGTTTTAAGTTTTAACCCTCTAGTCTAGCAGTACAATCTGGTGCATGTGCAGCCTTTATAGGCATTCATTTCATTCCTGAGAAAACCAGCAACCCCAAAGAATATGTGCTGACTGGTTGCAGTTTGGCTGCAAGATAACTGAGTTGCAGGCTCAGTTTGTTTGGCATGTGCACAGGCGTTTTTGATTTACAACGATCCTGCAACAGCCACATAAATCAAATGACAAAGAAATGGAAGAGTAGCAAGATGCAAGGCTGACGCCGGTGCATGGTTTCAAACCAAGGAGAATATTACCTGGTTCACCCCATATGTTCAAGTCGAAGAATGTTTCTGACAGAAAGTAAACGAAGGTTTCACCCAGAAACTCACTATTATAATCGCAAAAATATAAATACTCCAAACTCCAAAGAACTGTCTGACCGCAGTCCCATTACATATAAAGCAAAACCTACTTATAATATCAGCCTGTCATTTAGTCACCAAACACAATAAGTAAGCTACTAAACAAGGAGTCCTATTTTTATGAGTTAAAGGGATAATAAAAGACTTAAGTTTTACCACAGAAGGAAAGTAAACTAATTAAGTTTTGTTTAAATCTTCAGACTTGTTACGGTTCTGGACTTGCCCAATTTTCCTTTTGGAACTCGTGCATCTTCCAAAGTGCACAAGCAAAGTAGCACCTGACACTCAATACGGGCTTGCATTATTTCCCTCCCTCTTGCATCAGTTGTTTTCAAGCTGTTTGTGCTCATGACCTTTTGGGAGGGCTGAAGTCCTTCCCAGAAATTTCCTTCGATCTAATGGCAGGAAGTGCCAATTATTCAGGCTCTGGTCTAATAAGACAGGAACTGGGTTCTTGGTAAATGGTGGTTTTCCCTATAATATAGGGCTGTGGGACTGGGTTGTTATGTCTGGTATTTATTTTATTTGGACGCACTTTCTATGATAGGGCTGTTATTTTTATTTTTTTCAATGCCAAGATTAAGAGGACTCTCATTGCCATGGCATGGTTTGCTTCAGGAACCTCTCAAACTCGATATAGTAATTAGCTTTCCTGATCATGGCTTCCATCTTCGTTTTCATCCATGGTCTCAGGTACTCTTTCTCTCTCTCTCACACACACACACAATGGTTGCTGATAATTTTATTCTCAATTATGTTTTAACCGTGTAAAAGCTGTGGGGCATTGTGGATGTTATGCTGGCTGAGTTCTGTTTCTCACATGAATGGTCTTTGAATTAACTTGTGTTTTAACTCTTGTTGGATGCTAGTTTTGGTGATGCATATTTGTTTATGCACTTATTGAAATTGGTGCCTGCTACGATGATGTCACTCATGCAGGACCAAAGGATTGCAGTTTATATATTGGAAACCTAAGAAACGGCAAAGGAGCTAAAAAGGATAGGAACTCAGCACATATTGATAATTACAATGAAAGTTTGGAATCCAAACCCTAGGATTCTTCACTCTTGCAAGCTCCAAAGTGGACCAATTTCTTGCAAATGCCGAAACAGCCAAGAGAATATGGCTGCTGGCAGTTTCATTATGTTTACTGCGTTTTAATGTGCCAAACATAAAGTTTCCAGCCCCTACTGCAAGATGAAATGTAGAGGGTTTGGGAATTCTCAGTGATCCTTTGTATCACAGGATCTCAGTTTGTTTTTTGGAATGAAAGTACAATTAGGGTGGATAACCTAACCCTCTTTTGCTTAATCTCTGAGATTCAGTTTACATCTCCAAGTATTATACCACAAATTTCTGGGTTGGGTTGTTTGACCTATAAGGCCAAGTCATGATCCTGGTCACAAGCTCTATTGGGCCCACGACCCATTTACTGGCTGATATCTCTATCTCCATGCTGCCCCTCAAATTGCTGTGAAGTAGAACTAAGCAACATTTTGTTGGTGGGAAAGTCATGTTGTCACTGGTAATGATGATGTCATCTACGTACATGAGTAATATTGTCATTCCCAGAGATGCATGACGAAGGAAGAGAGTTTATACATACTTTGCTTACAAGATGGTGGAGCAAAATTTTTCAAACCAAGCACGTGGTGCTTGTTTAAGGCCTTAGAGGGATTTCTTAAGTTGACAAACTGGGCCGGTGAACACCAATAACCTGGTGGAGGAGACATATAGACAACTTCTTGTAGGTCCTCTTGTAGGAAAGCATTTTTGAGATCTATTTGAAATAGGGTCCATCATTTGATAGATGCATTAGTGAGTGGGGGTTAGACAATCGTTTTTGAGATTATTACAAAGGTCTTCTCACTGTCAATACCATATTTATGTTAAATCCTTAAGCAACCAGTCGAGCCTTTAGCGATCAGGGGAACCATCCGCCTTACCTTAATGGAGCACACCCACTTGCTTCCTTTAATCGATCCATGATCATGTTTCGTACAAGATCCCTAGTTGGATTAATCTTAAAGTGCATGTAATTCTTTTGCCATGGCCTTTTGCCACTACTCAGTAGTCATGCTTGATCACTTGCTGGTGTGAATTGGGAATAGCAATGGGATCTAGAGTAGTAAACAAAGATGAAAATCTAAAATGATCTGGGTGTTTTCTAATATGAGTAGATCTGCGAGTTGGAGGAGGGGTCATGCTTGGAGTGGCAGCAGGAGGATTGAGTTACTGATAGGGAACAAGTTGAGGCATGGGACAAGAGGGTATTTGTCAACAGGTAGAGACCTAACCAAAGACTTTATTTGGAGAATTAGAAGTTGGTGGATCAAGAAATGCAGGAAGATATAGAAACTCAGTTACTGTGGGAAAATTATGACAGGCATAGAAAAAAATGCTTTCAAAAAAGACAACATGATGGCTATCTCTTATTCTTCTCATAGTAGAGGACCATAGTAGATAAAATATCTATGTTCATCACTGTACTCAACGAAAACACGTTCGGCTGTTTGTTCACCAAGCTTGGTACTCTCATGTGGAGAAAGATGGACAAAGCATAGACATCCAATGACCAAGTGTGGAGTATGAACGAAGATTCCTAAACAATAGTTCTAAGCGCCTCATCCCTCTTTTTTTGGAGATTAGTGGTTGGAAGACTATTTATTATAGGTATACTGCATTTGAACTGCCTTGCACCAAAAGGTTGGGGCACTTGGATAGGATAGTATTTGTTTTCATAATATGCCGATTCTTTCTTTCTGCAATTCTGTTTTGTTGTGGAATATAAGGACAGGATATGGATGCGCAATGCCTTTTTTGCTAAGATAAGAAAGGGAGACATTGTTCTTGTATTCTCCCCATGAATCAGAATGGACGGTTTTAATATGTTTGTTAAATTGTGTGGCAACATATTGATAGAATTTCTTGCAAACAAGCAATACTTCATCTTTAGTGTGAAGAAAATATACCCATGCATTATGTGTGTGATCAATGAAAGTAGCATAATAATGAAATTCAAGCCTAGTAGTGATGCCCGCATATTCCCATACATCAGAATGAGCAATGTCAAATGGGACTGCTGTGTGAGATTGAGAAATAGGAAAAAGGGGGAGATGTACTCTTTCCTAAGCTACAAGACAGCCATTTGGTCTCCATAGAGAGCTATTGACAGACATTACTGGTTCTGGTTGACATCTTTTATCTTTACAATAACAATCTTAACCATTGATTAGCAAGCACATTTAATCTGAATAACTAAGATACTTAAACCAAACAAGAAGAAGAAAAGGGAACTTGCATAAGATCTTGTGCATGCATGAACTGTGCACAGCCTGTGGTCCGTTTGTCAACCCCGATTGGGCTGGATGACCTGGGTCAGGGTCTGTTTTGGCTCGATTGCAGGCCCACATCAACCAGATGCAGCCTGTGGTAGCATCCAGGGCCCAAGTTGAAGCCTCTGTTGGACCCACATCTCACTAATTCAACATACAGGTTGCATAAGATCTTGCACATGCACCGTGCACAGCCTGCGGGCTGTTCGTCAGTCCCAATTGGGCTGGATGACCTGGTTCAGGGTCTGTTTTGGCTCAATTGTAGGCCCATATAGAACAGATGCACCTTGTGGCAGCATCCAGGGCCCAAGTTGAAGCTTGTATTGGACCCACAGCTCACTAATTCAGCATACAGGGCCCAAGTCAGAGCCTGTATATCAGTCCATGTTCATTCACATTTAAAGGGCTCATTTGGCTCGCAAATGAGCCTTTTCCCATCCATATGATCATACACCTCCAAACAAGATAAGCCGAGGATTGGGCCACTATGCGATCTTTTTTGTTCTTTGCCACATGCATCATCATGCTATAGCCTATTATTGATCTTTAAACATGATTGGATGCATCAATACATTGTCATTCCATTATTCTCTTTCCAAGAGTTCTACTGTCGATTTTATTTGCCACAAATCAATAAGAAAACGGGGCTATGCCTTCAGAATTTATAGAGCCTGGCTTATGAAATTTCTTATATATCCTGCTGGTACTCTGAAGCAAGATGGCAAGTTGATGATATTATAATTTTTTTATAGTTAATTATATCCTTAGATTTTATATTGTCTTTAAATATTAGGAACGTTTCAACGCGTTCCTGGAATGTATAGGAGACCAATCTAGCTCATAATTATATTCCACGTAGTAAATTACTGCAATTAGCAAAACCAAAAACTTGAATGCCTGTGTGAATGTCTCAATCTGTGTTTGCCTTTCATTGTATTACATCTCTGATTCCTGCATAACAGAAAGTGTTAGGAATATTGAAGATATAATCTACCTTCGAAAATGGTGGAACTTCTTATCTATGTATTTGATTTTCCAATCAAAGAAAAAAATTGGAACTTTTTATCTATGGTTCTTTTGTTTTTAGTAATAATTTTTCTATGATTGGCATATTTTTGTGTTTGATCCCCACTGATATAATTTGGACAACCTAACTTTAAATTCTTGAACAGAGGCTGCGTCTTATTGAGGTTTTTGATGTGAAACGGCTTCAGATGCGTTATGCGAATTCTTTGATTGGGTGGGTTATAAGTTACTTTTCTCTGTTTAACCATTCCCAGTTTTTATTTATCTTCAATCATTATTTCCAGAGGTCCGTCGACTTTGGCTACTTTTGTGGCTGTCTATGCGCTGTTTGGGCCAACCTTCCCAGGGATTTATGATAAAGACAGAGGGGTTTACACACTATTCTACCCAGTATGTGGCATGACTATATGGACTTGTTGATTGGTCTTTGCTGTTTTTATCTATTTATTTATTTTTTGGCTGTGCTAACGTGGTATTTATGTTGATAGGGTTTATCTTTTAATTTTCCTATTCCCACGCAGTACACGAATTGTTGCCGTGATAGAGAAGGTGTGTATTCTGATTGTTTTTATTATAAACTGTATTATGTGCCTGATTCTGCCTGATTTCGCTTTCCCATGGGAGTCGCAAATCTGGCATTTCCTAAGCAGCTTTTTCCTCGTTGTTGCAGCTGAGTTGCCGCTTGAGTTCCCTGATGGAACAACACCAGTGACCTGCCGTGTCTCTGTATATGACAGTTCGCCAGACATTAAAGTTGGTGTTGGATCCCTCATGAATAAGGCTATAGTTCCACCACTGCCTGCTGGGAGTCTGTACATGGAAGAGGTTCATGCTAAGGTTGGTGTCTTCCCCTTTCATCACAATGGTCTAGTTTATCAGCATTTTGGAGGAGTAATATGGTCTCTCCTCCATCTATAACTTGGGTTCCTGCTTCTTTCTTGGTGTTACACTTATTAAATTGCTATACTACTGGTAGCACAGATAGTCTTTTGTATGTTTATCTAGTAGTAGTTTGATGCAGTTCACCATAGGTATGTATGATGTGTAACTCCACATGATGCCGCCCCCGCGCCCCCCACCACCCCCTTCTCCCTCTCTCTCCAGTGGTGGGATTTTTTTTTGGCTCTCTCAAATGGCTGTCATCAATATCATCTCTAAAGCCTTGTCTCAAATGATTGTGTATTATCAAAATTGTTTTCCTATTAGAAAGGGATTTGTATCAAATGTATAGATCCGCTATTAAAGAAGTGGTGGCTCAAACATTTGATTTGATTTCTAGAAAAGTGGGAAATCGTAAAAAAAAGAGAAGCATCTAGATCTGATTCTCTTTATTATTCTTGTGCCTATCCAGCTTGGGGAAGAACTGTGGTTCACTGTTGGTGGTCAGCATATCCCATTTGGTGCATCACCACAGGTCAGAGCTTTGTTTATTGTTGGCGAATACTCTTAATTTGCAACATTTTATGGTTTCTTAAAGCTTGATCTTTATTTTTTTTATTGCACAACAATTCTTGCTCTCGTGGAAGAGTTTTTCCGTTGCAAAAGATTTGTTGCCTGGTCTATCTGGTTCCATTTATATGGCAGATTGAATTATGCTTTTTGATATAAAAACTCAATGATAGTCATATTATGGAGGTTCTGCCTATGGTAGTCCTGATTTTGAATGTTAGTGGAGTCAAAATTTATTGGGAAGTTAATGGAGAATTAAGGGAAGAAAATAACCATGGAAGAAAATGAGAGATTTTATAATATATCTAATGTCTTTACTATAAGTAAGAAGTTAGTCAAGTGAAACATATTCATATTATTTTCTTCTTGTTTTCTATTGTTTTCATTAAATAAGATTCTTTTTTCTTCTTCTTTTTAGGTTAACAAACCCCGTCACATATAAAATATGCAAATGTTACAAATTACAATTCTGGACGATCTTCAGTGTAGAAAGTTTTTGTTAAGTGTTTGGTTCCCATCATTATAGTCTTTAGTACTTCACAGGGGGATGCTTGTTGTGGACAACTTTGGAAGTATCTGGGGGAAGAGTAGCCTGATTTCCTGTATTTTACCAGAATTTAATAACATTGATATGATCGCATTTGTTAATTGTTAAGAATCTAGATGAAATTATTATTTCAGAGAGAGAAGGATGCACAGATCTGTTTGCCTTCTATTAAAGGATGTTATCAGTCAAATTGTTTTACAATATGTTGTTTGACTGAAAGGGCCAGCTGGTTTTCACTATATTTGGAGAATAAAGGCTCTTCCCTCGAGCACTAGGCATGAAGGATCCTTGTCGTTGATTATGACAATGTGTAACTTCTTTTGAACATATGACAATCTGTAACTTTGAACGCGTGCATTCTGTGTCTTAAGGGCTGCAGAAGACATTAGCTATTATTTGATTCATTATTTGTGCATTCTTCTTTTTTGGGGGGGCATCTGTGCCCAAAAATTATCCTAATCTTTCAATACTCTCCAATTAAGGCAAATGAGGAATGTTGTTTTGATTTGTTGGGTCTTGAATTCTTACCGTTTGGTAACTTTACATGTAGAATGAAGTGAGGTGAAGCCTCAAATCAAGAGAGAATAAAATATGAGGGGGTTATGATGGTCTTTTGTCTTTAGTGGCTTGATAAGGAAGTTTTTTGACTTCGTGTGTAAAAAGAGGATTTTTATTTTATTTTATTTTTGTCATTTAGTGGATTGAAGATGTTGTTTTTTGACCTTTTAAAAAAAAAATAAAAATACGAAGGGGGAAATTTTGAATTTGTGTACTTTTGATATGACCCCCTAGTCAAATGGAGGCGTTACTTCACCTTCACTTAAATAGTAAATTATGAAATGGAAATCTTCCGTAAAAGACAGAAAGGAAAGGTTGTCATTCTCCATTTGGTAAGGTGAAGTCCTCCTAGATTGTTTGGAGACGTACTCCTTGCAAGTTCCTCTGTTTGGAAGCAGTAGAATTGATGGTATTACGTTGGATTTGTTACCATACATCCGGTATAAGGGCATGGTGGATTTTACTGATTGCACTAGAACTTTCCTTGGGGGCAAAAGACGTGTCCCTTTCCGATTATTGTTTTTGAAGGGGCAATCTGCAGACTTTTAGATACTATTTGTGTGCGCTTTAGGTAACTTTTGTAGGAGTATGCGTAATTTCCATAGTTGTCAATTCCATTTTGTTTTGTGGAATGTTCTGGAATTTGGGCTGGGGAGGAAGGATTCTAAAAACCTTTTCTTTATCTCAGGTGGTGAAGCAGAGGAGGAGGAGGAGGAGGAGGGTATAGTTGCTGTGTCGGCTGTCTCTTTCTTCTCCTCCTTTCTTTTTTCCCCTTTTTTCTTCTTCTTCTTTTTATATCCCTCTCTTTATTTTTCTCCGTGTGTTGACCGAGTGGGGTGACTACCTTTCAAAGGGCTCCTTTGTTATTTCCTTTACACTTTATGATCAGAAATCTCAATGTGAGCTCCACAGTGGGGGTCCACCTATTAAAAATTCAAATCGTTTAAAATAAATGTCCCTAGTCGAAGCCATCCAACAGAAAATAAGCCATAATTTTTTTTCACTCTAATAAGAAATTGGGCCCAAACCAAATTTCACTCTAATAGATAGCCAAATTTAATTCTAATAGAAAATGGGCCCTAGCCAAATTTCAATCTAGTTGAAAATAGGGCCGTAGCCAAATTTCACTCTAGTAGAAAAGAGGGCCCTAACCAAATTTCATTCTAATAGAAAATGGGCCCTAACCAAATTTCACTCTAATGGAAAATGATGTAAGCATGCATTTCTAGTATCATTTTAGTGTTCTACTGATTTTTTTTTTCAATTTTAAGAATTCTTTATATATATATATATATATTCCATTTTTCAATTGCGCCTTTTCTGGAATGGAATTCTAGAACATTCCACTACAGGGCCAAACCAGAAATGGAATTGTTGACAACTGTGGTAATTTCCGATGGTGTGTTTTTATTTTGTTTGTCATTTGACTTCTTTCCCTGTTTATTGAGTGGTTATATTTTATATTTGTAGATGTAGCTTGGGGTATATTGTAAGTCATGGTCACTATTTTTACATTTTCATTAGCCTCGATATTTTTTTACTGCAGGATGTTTGGACAGAATTAGGCCGTCCTTGTGGCATCCATCAAAAGCAGGTAAGTTACATGTCTCACTGTGGATCTGCTTTTGGCAATAACTATAAACTTATTCTCTCTCTTTTTCTCTCAATGTATCTATCTGCGGGTGCCTTTCTAGAATAGAAATTGGTTCTTTTGATTGGTTCACCATGTTGTTGATGGTATCTTCCATGCAATCTTTATTATTGACTTGGTAGTGTTTTGTTAGTTTCAAACTTTTCCACTTAAAGTTTTTTAGGAACTCATTAGTTAGAAAAAAAAAAAAAACTGCAACAAGCAAATATTTGGTAGTAGAACCAAATCTGGTTATGCTCTTGTACACCACAAGCTATTCATCCACTTGCACCAGTCATTTGTATGCATGTGTTTCATTCCTTATTTAATCCTAGAGCCAGATGAGCATTCAACTGCAGTTTGTGGGGCCTAAAGGTAAAAAATTGGATTTGAAACAGAAGTTGCTTGGAAATGATTTTAAAATGTGTACCTAAAATTGGCATTAAATAGATGCACTCTTATGTTGAGGTTAAACAAGTAGATCTTTATCTATTTGTGTATATATGTTGTAGGTGGACCAAATGATGATTCACTCTGCTTCAGATCTTCGTCCGCGGACCACTCTTTGTGGAGATTACTTCTATAATTATTTCACTCGTGGTTTGGACATACTATTTGATGGTCAGGTATTGTTTTCCTTGTTTTAGTACCCTTCCTTCTCTTTTGAGGGATTCATGCACTTTCATTCTCATGGTTTTGAAATTTTTTTGAAAATATATTGTTTGATGTGCAGACTCATAAAATCAAGAAGTTTGTGTTGCACACGAACTTTCCAGGACATGCCGACTTCAATTCTTACATAAAATGCAACTTTGCTATCTACGGTTCTGATGGTGGGCTTCTTCTTAAATTTCAAGTTCCGTGCTAGGTTATCTCCTAAAAACTATTGGTCACATTCACTCATAGTCATGCTTGTATGCAGGTGGGGGACCTATTCAGGAAGGAGTTTCTCCTAAGCATTGCATCACACCAAGCACAAAGTGGGAACAAGTAAAGGTACGACCAGAATTTTGATCCGAATGACCTGTTTCATCTAGTTTAAATCAGAGCGTAAAATCTGAAACTGTAAGCATTGATTTGTGTTATGAAACTATTCAGAAAAAAGAAATTTGTGTATTATGAAGATTCATCATTGAGTTTTTCATCTTCTCGGAGTTTTCCCCTGTTATGGTTATTGGTCATCAATATGAGGTGGTTGATGTTTATTTCTTAAATTGATCATCTGTTTACTTTCACACTGTTTCTCGTAATTCAATCTTCAGTGGTAACAAAAAGTCCCACAAAAAATAATTTACAAACAGTTAATTCCATATTCTCATCTTGAGCAGTTAAAATATCTGCAACTGGGAGGCACTGTGGCAGAGGTGATTGTTTGGTTTTTGTTTTAATTTATGATTTTCTGACCCTTGGTCTTCCAGGGAGACGGGGACTAGGAAGTTTATTCATGGAGGTGGGATTTTTTTTTTTTTTTTCAATTTCTTGCGGAAAATGCCTTTTTGTACTACAATCAGAAGAGCTAAAACCCTTTAAACTAGGGAAAGATGGCTTTCTGCTTTGGGATATTAATCTTTTCATAGTACTGCCTCTGTTGCTTCTCTTCTCAGTATATTGGACACTGATAATAATTTTCAGCTTAAGCCCCATCATTTGCTGCATCATATGTGAACTTTTTCCCCCCAGGCACCTTCTATTGATTCCGGCTCTCTAGACGTGCTCATAACTAATTCAGAAATATTTCTATGAAATTATAGGAGATCCTTGGTGATGGTGGGCGTGCTGCAATCCAAACACAAGGGTCAACAAGCAATCCTTTTGGATCAACTTTTGTATATGGCTATCAAAATGTTGCATTTGAGGTGAGAAATGTATCGGTAATTAACCATTGTTCAAAATTATTCTAGCTCTTCCTTTTTATTGTTTAGAATTTGTACTGTTATGTTATTTCACTAGGTAATACTCTTTTTTTTTTTTTTTTTTTTGGGACGTTCTTCATGGATCTTGAACTGGCTAATCATAGCACTGTTTGTGGGAGCAGGTCATGAAGAATGGCTATATAGCTACAGTGACGCTCTTCCAGTCTTAACAAAATTCTGTTGGGTATGTTCTTTTTATGTCCTGGATATTCTATTTTTTTCTATGCTTTTACCTGTCCCAATAGAGTAGTATTACTCTTGCACATGCACACATGTTTACTGAATTTCACTTCGGTTTCAAATGATATTCAAGTTAGTTTCAATTCATTGTGGGGTTCTGATCCAGATGTATAATGAATTTTGATAATAATAATAAAAAAAAAACATTGTTGTAAGCAGATTTAAATAACCATTCTTAGGCTGTTGCTCTAATGCTCATGATTATCTGACTGATATATTTTTTGACCATTAATTCATGGGCCAATAATAAAAAAACTAATTTGCAGCCTCAACTATTTAAAAAAAAAAAAACTAATTTGCAGCCAATGGTAATGGCAACCTCAACCAAATAGTAATTTTTAGCTTGACCTTTTTGATGTGTTAATCGCAATTCATGGGCACATCTGGACTCTGGATCCATGGCCTGTGTTCATGAGTGGGTCTACATGCCTAATTTGCTTCTCTCGATCACTACTTATCACATGTTGCTGTATATAGTGATTTCTTTAAGACTCGTGCTGTTTTCTAAAATTTGGATCTTATAGTGTTCTGAGATATTTATTCTCGTATGCTCGAACTGCAATTATGAACCTGTGCAAGATGATATTTACAAAAGAAAAATTTACCCAATCGAGTGAGTCCTTGTGGTGTGGGCGTTTTTGTATCTTTTCACATTTCAAGTTTCTATTTTGGAAGTTGGATTATTGAGCAATTTGTCCTAACATCATCTTAGTGTCGTTTTGGTTACGCGATTTGTGAAGAAGGATAGAACTCTCTCTCTCTCTCTCTCTCACACACACACACACACACACACAAATGGAAGAATTAAACTATTGGTTTCAGTGTTTACTTTGCTGTTAGGATTCTGCATCATGTTGATGCCTTAGTGGCTTTGATGGACTTAAAAAAGAGTTGGATTTATGGTGGCATGGAAGGAGTTCCATTTGATGTTGTTCCTTTTTTTGTTTTGGTTTTTCAAAAGCCATAACATGGATTTGAGATTCTGCAATCTTTTCTTTTGGGTCTGATTTTAGGGTTTCTCTTTGAACAGGAAGCGTGTGGTTTTGTATATAAGCAGTTTGCTCCTATCATTCATTGGCCGCTGGAAGTAAGGACTTATGTACAGGTGTAACGTTGGTGCAGTTGAATCATTGTCAGAAGTACCTGAATTAAGCTTGTCTGTATATAAATCGATCTCTAATGAAAATATCTCCCGACTCCAAAAACTTTTCTCATTGTGTAATTTTATTTTGATGTGAATACCTGTGTATCATTTACAGGTATTTAAAAAATAAAATAAAAAGAAGAATAAAAAATAAAGCATCAAGGTCCAACAGCATTAAATCTTGAAATTGTTTTAACCCTAAGGTCCATTATTACTCTAATTCCATCGCCACGTTGATTACAGTAATTAGGTAACCATTGGCATTCCTGCTGTGGTGGTGCCAGCAGCTATCTGGTCATTTAGTTTCTGGTTCAATGACTCATGCATTCAAGAGGCTTGTGGTGGTCGTTGGAGATGGGTCTCATGGGAGGCTCGCTCTTTCTCCAACAGCACCACTATAAACATAATGATCTCTGTAGAACTGTACAGGGTGCCAGTACCAATCAACCATGAGTATACTGGCAGCTAAATTCATCTTTGTTTAGGCAATTCCGTATAAAGTTAATTTAGGAATCTAAAAAAAAGATGGGTACAATCCACACAGCATATGCAATATCATTATTTAACCCATATATCTTGTATGTCGACTTTTTGATGGGATATTTTGGTCATATTTTTGGCATCATCCGTTAAATCATGTACTTTCCTTCCAGCTGTTAGTCATTACTCACACCTATAGTGCATGTTGTTTACCAACGTGATTGAAAAATTTTCCGAGTTGACTCTTGATTCTCAAGTAATCTCATTTTAATGAAGGACTGAGTCAAAAAATAGGTGAGGCTTGGCCGAGTCATCTCATTTTAATGAGTTGTTTACATTTCGAACAATTTAATAGGCAAATTTAATTTTTATATAATGAAAACTTATTTATATATAATTATATGCGAGGTTTAGAGTCAATAATATAACAATGATGAATGGGATGTAATTTGAAACTTATAATTGATTTTTTACGTTTAATATTTAGACAAACAAATTATGTAATGTACAATACTTTTCTTGTTACACTCAATGCTTGTAATCAACTAGAATGAATGGTTGAGATCTATTGTATTAAGCTGTGCTTTAGATGTGAAAGTAGCCTACAATATAATTAACTTATAAAAACTCACATCTTAACTTCCATTGTAGTATAGTTGGTTAGGATACTCGGCTCTCACTTGAGAAACCGGTGTTCAAATCCCGGCAATGGAACTTCTTTTATAACTCTTCCCATTTTTTTTTTTTTACCAATGATCAAGATCCAGCATTATCCTGTCTAACTTCAATTAGAGAATATAAGTTTTCTCTAAAAACTTTTTTTAATCCTACAAAGTCGTACATATTTTCGTGACTTCTAGATAATAGATATACAGTTTTATTTATTTAAATTATCAAAAAGGATTTCCACTAACCCAAATGCACGGGAATTTACTATTGTCAAAAAATGCTGGGCATTCTCTTAGGGATGTATTCGACAATATTCAATAACGTTATCACAAGCTTGTAAAACATGCTGATGTAGTGAGAACTAACACATGGGTGAAGGTAGGGAAGAAAATCTTTAGTAAAAACCTTTGAATTGAGGGCCTACAAATAGTGGTGTTAAAAAACAAGAATGGGATAAAGGAGAAAAAAATCTAGCAACTCCAAAGATAGCATATGGATCACCTTTCTAAAGAAAAAAAAAGTGCATTTTATCATAAAAAAATTACTTTAGATGAGGACTACACCAAGAAGGAACTCTTTGTTTTCCTTGAATGGAAGAAGTGATCCCTTGGGACTGCTTTTGTTTGTTTTTTTTTTTTTTTTCCAATAAGATCTACGTCAATATCGATCCTACCCTAAATAAGGGAGGGTCAATATCAACCCTCCGTAGGGTCATTTCAAATGCGAAAAATCTTAGCTCCCCCTATCTTCCTCCTCTATCCTCCAAATAATGAGGTTGTCCATATATTTCATATACTCAAGGCTCAAGAGCCAAATGCGACCTTTCTTGTATGGGTAAGCATATTTTCTTAACATTATTTGGAATTTGTACACAAGTTGCATTTGCCAGTGCCTGTGCTTGAAATTGTAGCAACACAATTAGAATTTAATCATATTGAAGTGACAGGTAGGCTGTGATACATGCGATTAAAATCTGCATAGTGGGCCCGCTTTATGTCAGGGTAGACCATTGAGTCAAAACACCCAACTGAAATTGTTACTAATCCAAGTATCACTTGTATCTGAGTGATATTCCACCATCAGATGGAAGCCAAATCATGCAATGGTGAATATCGCTCATCATCGCAGTGGTATCTGGGCTAGCCATGATTCACGGGGACAGATTCTATCCATTTGTCCACATTGACTGAAACTAAACCTCATGGTTGATTTTGCCTATATTTCTGTTGCCACTCTCTCTCTCTCTCTCTCTCTCTCTCTCTCTCTCTCTCTCTCTCATATGTAGGTCATTTGGTGTTTCTACAGGGTTGCTGCTTTCTTTGGCTCCTGGCTGTTGGGTACCCTCTTGATGGTGTCTGTGATTCCGCCTTTGCTGAAAGGTCCAAGGAGTTTAGAAGTGATGACTTCTCTGATAACGTATGTACTTCTTTGGGTTTCTTCTACTTACCTCAAATAATCGTGTCAAGATACCTGCATCCCACCCAAATTTTGTAAGCAGATAGAAGCGAATTTTATTTGTTTTTTTATATTATCAAAATTATAGGTTTCTATAGATGGGGAGTATTCTTATGCATACTTCCCTCACCATATGGTGAAAACACTTTCATTTTTTAGAATTTTCAAGTATAAAAGGGAATTTTTAAGTACATAAGGTGAGGTACACTTATACTTGAAAATTCTCAACAAGGAAAGTGTCTCTAACCATATGCCGACGAAAGTATGCATGAGAATACTTCCTTCTATAGATTGCACAGCTGCTTATTATATTTTGTTTCTCAAATGTCATTGGATCTCAGTCACACAGTGTGTGGATAAAATACCGTAATGCCGAGATTAAGGGAGAACCACGGTAATAGCACTAGCTGTTCACCCCGATCTCGGTAAGCACAGCCCAGCAGCTCGGTGGCTCGGTAAGGAGCGTCGGTTAAAGAGGCCCCCACTCGGTAGCTCGATAGCTCGGCAGCTCGGCTGAGAGTGCTAGCTCAACGGGTATCAGCTCGGCGTGAGTGCCAGCCCAGCCAAACCATTCCTGGTCCCGGTAAAAGTACTGAAGGCAAAGAGTGGGCCATCACGCTCCTATGAGAAGTACGGGCGAGCCTTGACATATAGGGTCGCTCATTTATGGCGATAAGAAGTTGGCTTTATCATCCCTTCACATCAACTGCCCAAAAGCATGGAAGTTTCTGATGGAATGTACCATTTTTACCTATCGCCGAATGTCAGGGTAAGGCCCGATGGGACCTTACCCCACCTACCCCCACTCACAAAGAGAATGAACGGGGAATTATCTACAAATACACATGGGGTCAGCCTCTTGTTGGTACGCAAACTCACAACATGTGAACCATTACTCAAACTCTCATTCTCGTCTTCCTCCTCCTGCTTAGTTTTTCTAGAACTAACTCAGGCATCAGAGTGCCTTCGGCTCACGACAGTCAGGGGCTCTGACCCAAGCTATTTTCCTTCCCTTTTCAGGTCCTCGGCGTTCAGTCTTCCCTAATCCACAAAGTTCTACATCCTAATCTAAGTGGGTGATATTTTTATCGCCTACAGTTTGGCGCCGTCTGTGGGAAACTGAACAAAAAGCCTATAAATACAAACACCATGCCTCCAAAGACCAGAAATGGCGAGGGAACCTCCAAGGGCAAGGGCCCATCCATACAGCCTACACTAGTGTAGAACCTACCCCCTCCACCCCCTCAATAGAGGAGGTCAGGAGAAAGGTCCCTCACGGTCCAGTTAGTATCGCAGTCGAGAGGGCTGACAATGCATTCTCTCCACAACGTTCCACCTCTAGAGCAGCCCCGCCATAGCAAAGAACACACCAGGCGAGGTGACAAATCAGTCACCAAGCTGGGTGAAAAGTCAGCGCGGGCCAGATCTTAGTCCCACCATCAAGCCAACCTTGACGACGACGAAGACCCTGTTCTGGACGATGTCAAGGCTCAGAACCGCCTCATCAAGGAGCAGGAATGGCTCATCCGACGGCTCAAGCAGTAGCTCCAGGAGAGGAGGAGGGTTCCGAGTCCACCCCCCTTGCGCAGCCATGCTTCGGGTCCTCCACCCAAGCACGACCAAGCTCTATCTCCGTTACACGAGCGGGACCTGAGGCATATCCTCAATAATAAGAGGCGTGATCGGGTCCATGATGAAGAAGGCTCCAGCAGCAGCCATGTACGTGCAGGCCCCAAGAAGCGGTGTTAGAAGTCTAAAGACGAGGTCGAGCTGAAGCAATGGCTCGACCGGCATATCAAGCAAATTATTCGTCAGAATATGGAGACTGCTGGTATCGCCCGAGACCATTACAACACCTTTGAAGCTGAAGACACGGGCACATCTCCTTTCTCCAGGGATATCAGAAAGTTCTCCCTCCCTGAGAAGTTCAACATCCCGAGGTTCATCTTGTACGATGGAACCTCGGACCTCGCGGCACATCTCCGACATTTCATCCAGAGGATGTCGGTGTGAGATGATGATGATTTCCTGAACTGTCGAGTCTTTTCCTCCAGTTTAGGAGATCTCTCATTGAGGTGGTTTTGCTTGCTCCCCGAGGGCTCTATCTTTAGTTGGCGGCAACTCCAGACCTCCTTCCTGGAGAAGTTCCAGGCCCATCAGGTCATCCCAAAGACAGATGCCGACCTCATGGCCCTTCGGATGTGAGAGGATAAGAACGTCACCCAGTTCGCCAGACGATTCTGGACTGTCTATAGCCAAATCGAAAGCGTTTCTGAGGAGATGGTTGTGAAGTCCTTCCAGCAAGCTCTGTGATCGGGCATCGAACTGCGGGTGCAGTTAGTCATGTACCCCGTGGCCACAATGAAAGAGCTAATGGCCCGGGCGAATCGGTTTATTCGGGTGGAAGAAGACGAGGTCCAAGGTCGGGAGAACTTTGGCCTCAGCCAGAAGGACCGACCGTCCAAGGGAGACAAGAGATCCTCCAGGAGGGAGGACTGTCACAGGGACCTGTCCCCAGATCGGCACAGGGTCTCGTCCCCGGACTGGCACAGGGCCTAGTCCTCAGATTGTCACCGGGCCCCGTCTACCTCAGCAGCGGCCTTGGGGAGCGGCAGGAGGTCCAGGCGCGAAGCTGCCACCTTCAAGGCGGTGAACACAGTCTTCAAGGAGCCAATCTATAAGCTCCTCAGCAAAATAAAGGCGCAACCCTTCTTCAAGTGGCCGCAGCCGATGAGAGGAGACTCCTCCTCCAGGGACCAGAGCAAATTCTGTGCTTACCACAAGCAAAATGGGCACAGAACCGAGGATTGCAAGACCTTCAAGGCTCACCTGGAAAACCTTGTGAAGGAGGGGCACCTGAGGGACTACATCAAGGAGGAAGGTCGAGACAATAGCCGACCTCCGCGCCAAGATGATGGCTGCCAGGATAGCGAACCGGAGGGCATCATCAATGTCATCGACCTCGCTCTTCCGCCTAAGGGGAGCTCTCATGCCCGTGTTGAAGCTAGGAGGGCCTCCCATCAGAAGCAGGTGCTGACCGCCGCACCAGAGCCAGCTTCAAAGAAGGCCAAGACAGAGGGGCCCAGAATCTGGTTCTTAGACAGGGACCTAGAGGACGTCGAACTCCTACATAACGACCCTCTAGTACTCACCTTGAAGCTGCAGAACTTCTTGGTATAGAGAGTCCTTGTCGACCCAGGCAGTTCGTCCGAGATCCTGTACTACGATTGCTTCAAGAAGCTGAAACTCAAAGATGAGGATCTCCAGACGACCCATACCCCTCTCATCGGCTTCAGCTCAAAGCCTGTATACCCTAAGGGCAAAATCTCCATCAGAGTCCAAGTAGGAGGAGCCTCCAAGCAGGTAGACTTCCTAGTAGTCGACGTTCCCTCCCCTTACAACGTTATAATGGAGAGGACGTGGCTGCATAGCATGGAGGCTGTGCCCTCCACCCGCTATCAGAAACTCAAGTTCCCTTTGGACAACCGATCTGGCTGGACGGAAGTGATCACTGTCAGAGGCGATCAGCACATGGCCAGGCAATGCTTGATGGCCATGCTGCCTGGTGAAGTTGAATAATCCCAAGTCCATATGGCCGAGCTAGACAGAGAGGCAGAGCTCGGGGATGTTGGCAGGGCTCCGGCGCAGAAGAGTATAGAGGACCTTACCGAGGTCAGACTCGACCCTGTCGACCCGGACAGATTCTTCCTGATAGGGAGCCAGCTCCCTGAGCCCGAGAAGACGGAGCTGCTCGACCTCCTCTTGAAGAATAAAGAGGTCTTTGCATGGACACCGTATGAGATGCCCGACATCGACCCAGCAGTCATGTGCCACAAGCTGAATGTGGATCCCAACCACAAGCCCGTGATCCAAAAAGCACACAGAACTGAGGTCCCACAAACTGGGGCCATGATTGAGGAGGTCCAGAAATTGCTCGAGGCAGAAGCAATAAAAGAGGTCTATTATCCGCAGTGGCTGGCCAACACAGTGGTGGTAAAAAAGAAAACAGGAAAATGGAGGGTCTGCGTGGATCTCACCGACCTCAATAAAGCTTGTCCCAAGGACAGCTTCTCTCTTTCGAAGATCGACTAGCTCATTGATGCCATTGCTAGACACAACCGCATGAGCTTCCTTGACGCCTACCAAGGATACCACCAGATCCCCTTGTACGCATTGGACCGGGAGAAGACAGCCTTCATCACACCCCGGGGCACCTACTGTTATAAGGTGATGCCCTTCGGGTTAAAGAATGCAGGAGCGACATACCAGCAACTAGTGACAAAAATGCTCCAAACGCAGCTCGGCAAGACGGTGGAGGTTTACATTGATGACATTGTTGTCAAGTCCAGGAGGTCGCAGGACCACTTGGCCCACCTTAGTCAAATATTCGATATCCTCCGCCAGTTCCAGTTGAAGCTAAACACGTCCAAATGCGCTTTCGGTGTTGGTTCCGACAAATTCTTGGGGAGCCTGGTCACGAGAAGGGGGATTGAAGCAAACCTTGACCAGATCACGACAATCCAGGAGCTGCAGAGTCCGACCTCAGCAAAACAAGTTCAGAGGCTGACTGGCATGGTAGCCGCGCTCAACTGCTTCATCAGCCCAGCTTCGGACAAATGCAGGCCCTTCTTTCAGCTCCTGCAAAAAGGCTCCAAATTCCAATGGATGCTGGACTACGATTAGGCCCTGCAGCAGCTCAAGCGCTACCTTTCTTCACCACCGCTGCTGTCGGCTCCAACCCATGGCGAAGTGCTGTACTTGTACCTGGCGGTCTCGGACCACGCAGTGAGCTTGGTACTCATCAGAGTGGAAAACGGCCAATAGAGGCCTATCTATTACACGAGCAAGATCCTGCTCGAAGCCGATACTCGGTACTTGCAGCTAGAAAAGCTTGCCTTGGCGCTCTTTAGCGCCTTGTGAAAGCTATCCCACTACTTCCAAACCTTTACAATTGTGGTTGTGACAGAACACCCACTGAAGGCTCTTTTGCAGAAGGCAGACTTCTTCGGTAGAATCTCCAAATGGGCTGTCGAACTGGGGCAGTACGATATCAAATATCAGCCCAGAACCGCCATCAAAGCCCAAGTTCTAGCAGACTTCATTGTAAAGTTCACCTCTCAGAGTTCGGCACCGACCCTGCTCGACACCGAACTGGGGGGCAATAAGGATACCGAGGCAGTCACCGAGACGGAGCAAGAACAGTCCTGGAAAAAGTTCCTAGACTCGGCTTGAAAAGTCTTTGTCGACGGATCCTCAACGTCCAAGAGAGCTGGCGCTGGCATAGTCTTCCAATCTCCGGAGGGCCTTGTCATCGAGCAAGCTCTAACACTCGGCTTCAAGGCATCTAATAATGAGGCTGAGTACGAAGCGCTCATCGCCGGACTGAACAGTGCCAAAATCTTAGAAGCTCAGCGCATAGTGGTTTTCAGTGATTCTCAGCTGGTGACAAGCCAGCTCAGTGGAGATTACCAAGCCCGGGATGACAGGATGACGGCCTACCTAGCTCACGCGAAGATACTCCTCTCCCAGTTCGAAATGGCAGAGGTCCAGCAGATTGGCAGAGAATTCAATTCTCACGCTGATGCCCTTGCCAGCCTCGCCTTGGCTGTCGAAGCCGGTAATAAAAGAACTGTCGAAGTAGAGACGGTACAAGAGCCAGCATCGAACTCCAGCGACCTCGGCAGCTCATGTGTCTCGATCTCGGTCCGAGCTGGATGGACCCGATCGTTGCATACTTGAAGGACGACCAGCTGCTCGAAGACAAAACAGAAGCTCACAAGATTAGGCTGAAAGCAACCCGGTTCTGGCTCTCCCAAGATGGCAGACTCTACAGGAAGTCATTCACTGGGCCCTACCTTCAGTGCGTTCATCCAAGCAAGGTCGAAGATTTCCTTTATGAAATTCATGAGGGGATCCGCGGCAGTCACATTGGAGGTCGGTCACTGGCTTACCGAGCTATCAACCAAGAGTACTGGTGACCATACATGTAGAAGGACGCCCGGCTCTACTCCAGAAGATGTGAAAAGTGCCAGAAGTTCTCACACTCTCTCCACCAGCTAGCACAGGATCTGAGCCCTCTCTCTAGTCCATGGCCTTTCGCTCAGTGGGGCTTGGACATCGTAGGACCTCTCCATCGAACTCCAGGGAACAAGAGGTGGCTGATTGGAGCCACAGATTACTTCACCAAGTGGCTTGAAGCGGAGCCTCTGTCCTCCATCACTGAGTAGGACACGAAGAACTTCGTATGGAAGAACATCATTACAAGATTTGGAATCCCGCGAACTCTCATCTCAGACAACGGGATACAGTTCGATTCCAACTTCTTTAAAAGCTTCTGCTAGGAGCACGGCATCTGAAATGTCTACTCCACCCAGGCGTACTAGCAAAGTAATGGCCAGGCTGAGATCTCAAACAAAGTGATCCTTGGCGGACTCAAGAAGGGACTCGACCGAGCTAAAGGAAGGTGGGCAGAAGAGCTTCCAAGTGTACTATGAGCGTACAGGACGACTCCAAGGCGTTCCACCTTGGCTACACCGTTCTTCCTTGCCTACGGCATGGAAGTGGTTATTCCACTTGAGGTCGGCCTCCCGACCTTGAGGTCGAAATTCTGCGACCAAGGGTTGAATGATTTAAACGTGGCTCGAGAGCTGGACTTCGCTGAAGAACGAAGAGAAGCGGCAGCTGTCCGCCTATCAGCAACAGTTGGCCAGGGGATACAACCAGAAGGTCAAAGAAAGAAGATTCACGGTAGGAGAGCTAGTCCTGAAAAAAACACTTCCCCGCGACAAAAATCTAAACGAAGGCAAACTGGCGCCTAACTGGCAAGGGCCATTCAAAGTACTTTCAGCAGCTGGGAGATCTGCGTACAGACTTGAGGACATGGAAGGCAAGGAACTGCCATGGCGATGGAATGCGATGTACCTCAAGAAATTTTACTTCTAAAAAATGTACTCAGATTCAGACATCAATAAAAAGGCAGTCTTTCGAACGGATCTCTCTCTCTCTAAAATTGCTTCAAGTCATACAGCTCGGCAACAATGCCAGCTTCTTAAGGGCACGGTGACAATCCCAGCCGAGGCTCGGTAGCTCAGTCAGAGTACCGGCGCTCAGCTCGGTGATAGCACCAGCTAAAAGCTTGGCAGCAATGCTAGCTTCCTAAGGGCACGGTGACAGTCCCAGTCCCGGCTCGGTAGCTCAGTCAGAGTACCAGCCCTCAGCTCGGTGATAGCACCAACTAAAAGCTCGGCAGCAATGCCAGCTTCCTAAGGGCACGGTGACAGTCCCAGCCCAGGCTCGGTAGCTTAGTCAGAGTACCAGCCGCCCTCAGCTCGGCGACTGCACCGGCTACGACAACAATTCCAAAAACATCAAGGCATTGGCTTCGGCACTTAGGGACACCTTGGATTGGAAAACCGAGGTGGGTTCCTTCGTCAAGTCAACACTAGATGGGTTCACCTTTTCAATGATTATGGGTAAAGGCCGCTGACACTTCGGTTGATGAACCGAGCTCGGTTACTCGAGGGCAAAAGTCCAATTTTAAGCTTAAGAGAAGTTCGGTTACAGAGACCAACTACTTAAGTGAGAAAGTAACATTCCATGCACCCATTCCATCATTCAGACATTAAAGAATTTGAGCAAGAATATGAGAAAACACTGTTCCATTGATATAAATTCCGGTTACATCAAATGAAAAAGGAAATACAATGATGAAAATGAAGATAGAAAGCTCAGGGGGCAACGGCTTCCATGTTACAATCTATCACCTGAAGGGCCTTGACTTCAGACGGGCTGGCCTTGGGATCAGTTGGATTGGTTTCGGGGGCGGCGGCTTCGGGAGTGGCCTAGAGGGCATCAGGCACTGCATCCGCCGCTGGAGGAGCTTCTGGAGGCACCTCGGAATTAGAAGGCACGGCAGCACGGGCTTCGGGCCCAGCGCTTGCTGCTAGAGGAGCTTGAGAAGATGGACCGAGGACTAAGGGCGATGCAATAATGGAGTGGAGATCGGAGTCCGAGCTGGGAAACTTGGGGGGATTCCTGAAAACAGGGCTATCCCCAGGGACCCCAACCTTTTTCAAGGCTACCTTCCATCCGGGCTCCTAGGCTCGATCCCAGATCCTTGGCAATTGCACCTTGTCGTTCGCAGCCAGTTTCCGCGCCTCCTCCATGACGGCGTCGAGCTCGGCTTTCTGCTTTGCTAGAGCATATTTGAGCTTGCCCGCCTTCTCTTTCAAGGCATCTCCCAACCAAGTCCTCGCCAGCCTCGCTTAGGTAGCAAGGTCAGTGTTGGTCCTTCTTAGCATGTGCGCGTTCGTCTCCAACTCCTCCACTGTGGCCTGGGCCCTTTCGAGATCAGCAACAAGAGTGGTGCTCTGGATCGCTGCATCCTTCGCTTCCTCCTTCAGCCGCGCCACCTCTGCCTGAGCCTGCTTGAGGTCGGCAGCAAGACCGGCATTCTTGCTTGCCTCCTCTTTCAGCAGCCCATCCTTGGCCTTTAAGGCCTTCTGTAGTCCCTCCCTTTCAGCTGCCCAGTTAGCAGCCTTGGCTTCGGCTACCTCCAGCCTCTTCACGCCAATCTGGCATTTTTGAACCACCTGTAGAACAAAAACAAGCGTCAGAGGATGAATACCGAAGTTAAGACTTGAAAGAATCGTTAGAAACTTACCGCTATCAACGACCGCATTGACGAAAGCAGCAGCGATTCATTGTCTATCGTCTCCCATTTCGCCATATCCAGTGGGAGGGCACAAGCTCGCCCCAGCGCAGCGACTACCTGCGGGCTGCCGCCTGAGCGGTCCGTCACGGCCAGCAGCCTCCCCAACGCGCCCTCGATGTCCGGTCTCCTTGGGACTAGCTGAGGGGGCGGGAGAGTTTCTTCAGCAGGCGGTGGCGACGAAGGGCCGGGCGGAACCTCGACCCTCTGCCTCTTCTCAGCCCGACGCTCCTCCGTGGCCTCGGCAGGGCGCTCCCGACCTTCTTCCCTTGGAGAGAAGCCAGGAGGCGAGTCGTTAATAACAATGGCCGCAGGGGGAGAGCAGTACCGACCTCGACCACGGCGGCAGGAGGGGCCTCAGCTACAGCAGCAGCAGGAGCGATCACGGCCACAGCAGCAGTAGCGGGAGGCGGTGAAGCTGGAGCATTGCTAGCAGATTGGGGGGCATCCAGGGCCCCACCCCTGACGTCCCCGAAAGGCGTGGCTGATAGGTCCTCTGCCGCGAAGCGTTGGCGACGATGGCACAGCATCTTTTCTTCTTCTTCCGAACTGGAAGATGCCGAGCTTGAAGACGCCGAGCTGGAAGATGCTACTAGTCTCTTCCTCTGCCGTGAAGAGGTCTCAACCTCGGCTGCCGCGGTCTTGACGAGGTCCAAGCCTGGGTGTGGAGCTGAAGCTCGTTCACAGGACTCGACCAGATGCCCAGCGGGGATTGCGACCGTCACTGGCTCCGCACTGGTGCCTTTTCCGCACAGCACGGAGTCTATCTCGGTCACCTTCCTCGAGGTATTGAAGGACTTGTAGTGCGGCGTATACCCCAGCAGCGACCAGGCAGTTTGTCCGTTGTGCTCACGGTAGTTCCTCACTAGCTTGTGCCAGGCTGTGTTTACCTTCCAGCGGTTTCTCTTGGCTAGCTGCATTTTCTGGCGAAAATCTGCATAACAGAAAAAGATGATAGTTTGGCACATATAAAAAAGAAAGGGGAAACCACAAACCGAAAAGACTTCGGCCTTTACTTGGAGGGGTCCCATTTTACGGGGGATCCGGATCATCCTGCTTGTCTCTAGTTCGCCAAACTCCCATTCCCCTTTGACCAAGACTCGATCATCTCCCACGTACTGGTTGGAGTCCTCCAGTGCGGTGACGAAGCCAGTCCGGCCAACCCTTAGCCGGAGATAATAGGAGTTACCATCTGTAGATTTATAGAGGTCGGATGCATCCTCGATGCCCAGGACACCGAGGCTGATCCCCAAGATCCTATTCAACTGCACTACCCCATAATGATTTTGTAGTCGTTGGGGAGCAGTTGGCAGGGGCACAGGTTCCACTCCCGGATACAGTCCCTGAAGAGTGGGTGAAGGGGGAACCGGACCCCCGCTTCTATGACAGTGACGAGCCAAAACGACATTCAGCCATCGTGAAAGACGAAGCCATCGTCGGGGCCATCCGGTCTAACCTCTACGTTGGCAGGGATATGGTACAGGTTCCTAAAGACCGTTATGGAAACATGGTCTCCTAACAGGTGCCTATAAACCCCCATTATCTACCTAGAAGAGAGAAAAAGAGAGAGAAACAGAGAGAAACCCTAAGGAGGGAGATGCGCAGAAGAGGGCGCTGGCGACGTACAGGCAGCAGAGAGCTCTCCAGCAATAAGGAACAGAAATTTCGATAAGGCGTAGAAGAAGAAGGTTAGGGCGAAGGAGACGCCCTAATTTATAAGGGTTAGAGGTGCCGTTTCGGCTTTCGAGAAACGCCTTTAATGAGGCGTCACCTCGAGTAACCCTAACGTCCTTTCAAAACGATTGCGCAACAGCCGAAGAGGCGACACGTGCCACCACCGACGCAACTCCTGAGGACTATTAAATGCCTCAGGCATGCGAAGAGACATCTTGATAAAAACCGCAAGTCAGCAACGGTCATCGGAATAAGGATGGACCTCCTCTTTGAACTGAGACTCCTCCATCTCGGTAACCCCTTTCCACACTTCGGCAACCTTCTCTTAAGCTCGGTAGTAGTACCGGCTAGGCATAATCATTTAGCTTCCGACCTCCTCAAGTTGGAGAACTTTCAGAGGTCAAAAGCTAGGAGGCAATTGTGTGGATAAAATACCGTAACGCCGAGATTAAGAGATAACCACGGTAATAGCACTAGCTGTTCACCCCGATCTCGGTAAGCACAGCCCAGCAGTTCGGCGGCTCGGTAAAGAGCGTCGGCTGAAGAGGCCCCCACTCAGCAGCTCGGTAGCTCGGCAGCTCAGCAGAGAGTGCCAGCTCAACGGGTATCAGCTCAGCAGCTCGGCGTGAGTGCCAGCCCAGCCAGACCATTCTTGGTCTTGGTAAAAGTACTGAAGGCAAAGAGTGGGCCATCACGCTCCTATGAGAAGTGCAGGCGAGCCTTGACAGATAGGGTCGCTCATTTACGGCGATATGATCGTTCATTTATGGCAATAAGAAGTTAGCTTTATCATCCATTCACATCAACTGCCCAAAAGCATGGAAGTTTCTAATGGGATGTGCCATTTTTACCTACCGCCGAATGTCAGGGTAAAGCCCGATGAGACCTTACCCCACCTACCCCCACTCACAAAGAGAATGAACGGGGAATCATCTACAAATACACATGGGATCAGCCCCATGAAGGCACGCAAACTCACAACACGTGAACCATTACTCAAACTCTCATTTTCTTCTTCCTCCTCCTGCTTAGTTTTTCCAGAGCTAACTCAGGCATGGGAGTGCTTTCGGCTCACGGCAGTTAGGGGCTCTGATCCAAGCTATTTTCCTTCCCTTTTCAGGTCATCGGTGTTCAGTCTTCCCTAATCCACAAAGTTCTACATCCCAATCTAAGTGGATGATATTTTTATCGCCTACACCCAGTACGTTGGTTTGTGAGGGGTATTTAAAAAGGAATGCAGTCGTTATCTTTTCTATATTCTTGTGTTAAACAGGCAGGTATGGGTGCACATGACCATTTTTTGGGTATATCCCTGATTGTGTTTTGCTTTTGCATGCATTCACACATGCGCACAGCTCTAATCCTGTGGTCATTGCGATGCATGTTTTTTGCCTGTAACGAAACAAAACCAAATGGCATTGTGTGAAAAAATCCTTTTTAACTCGGTGTAACCGACTCAGCTCCGCAGGTGGGGGAGTCGAGGTGACTTCTGTATGATTGAGTATCAGTTGAGTCATGATCTTAACTTGTCCGTGTCATCAGCTGAGATACATGACTTGGTTGAGATGATTGAGCAATTTCAGATGTAATCAGTTGATTGGTTCGTTTTTGGGCTACCGAGGGAAGGTTGGGATTACTGGCTTGTACAAATTGAATCAATCACAATCATGGTAGAACCTGGTTGTTAATGCGGCCCGGTCGATCCTAACACCCACCAGAAAATGGTAATCAAAGCCTTGTCATGAGATTTTGCACGCATTCATGTAAGTCACCAGCCTCTTTATCCCTTGATGGGTTGGTGTACCATGCATCTGCTCTACACTCGGAAACCCTCCACTTTTGACCGTAAGTTGGCAAACTGCCTACCGTCATCCAATACTCGGATGGTGGAGATTTTCCGATGCGTCATCAATTTTGACTCATCGGCATGGCCCACCTGTTGTGGTCATCGTGTGGCTCTCATTCAAACAAGAAAAAACTCGTGGTTGATGGGAAAATGAACGGTGGACAGTCGCTCCCATGAACCAGGCCATGAGACAAGTTATCTCACGCGTGTCAAGTCACGTTTGGCTGGTGCATATATCTTAGCCTTAAATGGGGGAAGAGGACCAACCAGGGAAACCCTGTTTGGACCAACCAAGGGGTGCCAGAGGGGGTGGGGGGGTTTTCTCAAATGGGACATCTCTTCGCTGTTGCATTACGACGTGCAGAAGTTATAGATAGCGTACAAAAGGTAGCAAAGCAGAAGCTGTGGTTAGCATTTTAAAGTAGAGATCGTCCATCTCTATATATTTATCCATCCATTCATTCTTCATCATCTAAGGAGAGAGAGAGAGAGAGAGAGAGAGAGAGAGAGAGAGAGAGTTGTAGTAGTAGTAAGAAGAAGCAGCAGCTGAAGAAGAAGAAGAAGAAGAGAAGATGGCATCTGCATCTCTGTTGAAGCCGTCTCCTGTTGTGGAAAAATCGGAGTGGATCAAGGGTCAAAAGACCCTTCGCCTTCCTTTGGCCACATCTTTCCGCTGCAACTCAAACTCTTCCTCTCACTCTCCTCTTACCGTTCGGGCCAGCTCCTATGCCGATGAGCTTGTTAAGACCGCGGTAACTCCATCTCACTCTCTCTTTTCTTCTACTTCTTCTAATTATTATTTAAAATCAATATAAGGCTCATTCCATTAAATCTAAATTTATCACGACGACAATCAACACATGTACCTATAATTGGTTATGATTTATCCAATTCATACATGACCCACCATTGGATTGATTAAAGTCTCCAAATACATGATTATGCTTCATATGGAGGGGTGTAAAAGAAATATTGGGGAATTGACAAATATAAAAAAACATCTAATTTTTAGAATCTTTTTTTTTCTTTGGGGGGGGGATGGTGCGAAATTTAAACTTTTCTTAGATATGGGTAGGGGCTTCAGTCCCTAAGCCCTTGTACTTGGGTCCACCCCTAGTCATGTACATGAGGAGAGTTATTGAGAGAAACCATTGGGACCTGAGATAAAAATAATGATATTTTCATAAATAATAATATACTCATTTTTGTTTAATGGATGTAAGATAAAAGCTGTCATTTATATAAAAATCCAATACGAATCTCATGGTGGCTTTCCATTTTTGTTAGGAATATTGATTTTGAGGATATGGAAGGTATTAAAAAGAAAGGTAGGTGCCTATTTACAAATATTAAAACCTAAGGGGCCTACTTACA
This sequence comes from Persea americana, assembly GCA_029852735.1. Lineage (NCBI taxonomy): Eukaryota > Viridiplantae > Streptophyta > Magnoliopsida > Laurales > Lauraceae > Persea > Persea americana. The sequence continues at coordinate 13,819,264 of CM056809.1, forward strand.
AATCTTACAAACCTTAAGGGTATATAAAAAAGCTCTTTAAAATATCATCCCATTCTATAATCAAATCCAATACAGCATGTCCTGTTGTTTTATCGGCTATAACGACCAACTTTTTTAAACTGTCAAAGGCAATATTAGTTTTTTTTTTTGGGGGGGTGTTCTTAGAAGAATAAATAAAAGCTAGGCACCGATATACCTTTTTGAAAATAAGATAACTTGTTGCTGATTTACTGAAAACTTTATGACCAAATGACACTATAACCAGTTGCTAAGAGCTGAAAGTCTGAAACCATTACTTAACAACTGTTTGTGGTTAGAATAGAGTTTCAATATATTTCAGGTTTTACACTAAACACATAAAGGATTGGTAGGATCATGGAAAAACCTGTGTATCAATTTGGTAATGGTATCAATCATGTCATATGATCTGATTTTCGTGGAGTTTTAGAACCATCTTATTCAAGCTTTCGCATGCAATACAATGGATGGAATTTAATCATTGAGTAAACATCTAGCCTATGCAATTGGCGATTGTTGATTTACATGTGTTTTGGTTGGTTGTGTAATGAGCAGAAAATCATAGCATCTCCAGGGCGTGGAATCCTGGCCATGGATGAGTCGAATGCAACCTGTGGCAAGCGATTTGCCTCTGTTGGCCTTGAGAACACTGAGGCCAACCGCCGAGCCTACCGCACACTCTTGGTCTCTGCTCCTGGCCTCGGCAACTACGTCTCTGGAGCCATCTTGTTTGAGGAGACACTCTACCAGTCCTCCACTGATGGCAAGAAGTTAGTCGATGTCCTCATCCAGCAGAACATTGTGCCCGGAATCAAAGTTGACACGGTAATGCATACATCACTAATACTACATGTGTCCAACTCTTAATCTTCTTACAGCCATTTCACTTTGATGCTTACACCTCATGCTTCGGACAATTGGACTTCTTCATCTCAATTTGAAAAGCCTTCAACATTTTAAAACATGTCTCTTCATATGAGTTCTCTTTACATTATCTCATATTTGTTGTGATGATAGTAAGCACAGTTGTTAATCATCGTTTGCTTACTATTCCTCTCCTGGTGAATTGTATGTGATTTTAGGGTCTAGCGCCTTTGGTCGGTAGCAACGATGAATCTTGGTGCCAGGGTCTCGATGGCCTTGCCTCCCGTGCGGCTGCTTATTATCAGCAAGGCGCTCGTTTTTCCAAATGGTAGAATCTCTCTCCCCCATCTTGACCATCGCTAGTAGAAATGCAGGCCTAATTTGTACAAATTAACACTTTCAGAAATGTAGCTCATTTTCATTATCATCCACTCTTAGTTTTAATTAGAAGGTATAACAGTGACCATGGATTAAGCTAGTTATAGTAGGGGTATGTATTGCTCTATTTCATTTTCTTCTTCCTTCCCAAACTACCTTTGAGTTCATCAAATTGAGTTTTATTATATATGAATATTTTCACTTAAAGCTGTGCCCGAAAGTACTCAAATTGATACTCGTTTCAACATTTTGGTAAAATGGTTTGTAATGTTTTTTTATTTTTATTTTTATCAGTAACGAGAAATTATATTAAAAGAGAAAGCTAGATACAAAAAGCCCACCAAACAAGCTAAAAAGAGCACAATGACAGAAAATAATTATGCCGCTAAAAGGAAAAGAAAAAAAATAAAGAAACATCACAGAATAAAAGCCATCAAATGAAAAGACCTACCCATCCATTGCTTAGTTAATGAAGCAGCAAAACCATTTGTTGACCTCCTAACATGTTGGAACTTTGCTTGAATTGAGGACGGTAAATATCTAATCTTGTTAAGGTAAAATTGAAATCTCCAAGGAATGACAGTCGAAGAGGACATCAATGAAATAGCATTGAGAGAATCTCTTTCCACCTCTAACTTTGAATTAAACGAGGAAGAGGCAAAATTTTGAACAGCTTCTAGGATAGCTAACACCTCCGCCTTATTAGATTTTATAGTCCGAACGTGCTTGTAAAACATTACCAACACAAGCCATCCAGTATCGCGAAGCGCTCCACCAATACCTGTCGGCCAAGGCTTTCCTTTAGCTGCCCTATCCACATTAAACTTTAGCACCCTTACAATGGGAGGAACCCAATGCACCACATTTTCATCTTCTTTACCCCTCAATATAAGGAAGCCTCCCAGTTACGGGACACCCCAGCTGGGATACTCTTTTTTTTACTTCCCAAAATTTTCATCAATTAATGAGCCGCACTGAGAAGAGAGAATGATCTGGGATAGAAGGTAGAAGATCCCACCTGATAATTGTTTTATTAAATTTCTGTATAACCACAAAGACGCAGGGTTCCACTAAAATAGCCAAACCACTTCCATTTTGGGTGCATGATCTATGTACTATTCTCCCTGACAGGCGATCTGTTTTGAGCATTCCAAATGGTCCATCTGCACTTGCAGTGAAGGAAGCCGCTTGGGGTCATGCTCGCTATGCTGCCATTTCACAAGTAATCATTGTTTATTTACTTAATAGCTACTATTTGTACCTATCATCTCCGTATGGTTTCTGTAATACTACTGTTACGGATGAGTTGAGGAAATATTTGTGCTGGATTTACAGGATAATGGTCTAGTCCCACTTCTGGAGCCCGAGATTCTGCGTGATGGTGTTCATGGTATCGATAGGACGTTTGAGGTAGCTCAGAAGTTGTGGGCTGAGGTCTTCTTCTACCTCGCAGAAAACAATGTGATGTTTGAAGGAATCCTCCTAAAGCCCAGCATGGTTACACCAGGAGCCGAGTGCAAGGAGAGGGCCACCCCTGAGAAGGTTGCTGAGTACACCCTCAAGCTCCTGAGCAGGAGAATTCCCCCGTCTGTCCCTGGAATCTTGGCAAGTCCTCTTCTCTCTCTCTCTCTCTCTCTCTATCATCTCCGTTGGGTTGTACCTGAATTTTGAAACTTTCAAATAACCGTAGTGCCCCTAAATATATCATGAAGAGAAAAAGAGTATATGATCTTCTCTTGAGTTACAGGTGCGGCTTGTGGCTAAGAGATCCAGACCATTGATTTGATTTCTCTCCGTGGTAAACCATACTCCCAAATCTTATAGAGGGGAAATTGCTAGCCCTTCAATCAGGGGGCTTTTGTGGTTAGTTGAAAAGGAAAACTTAGCTACAGTCATCATTTGGTGAGAAAGAATGTGTGAGGATTAGCTGGCAAGGAAACTTTGGGCTATGATCTATGAACTGCTTATCTCAATGGATCAATGTCTAGATTAGATACAATCTTCTTTTTTGGATCAACATAGAAATGGTTTTACTATATGTGCTTTCCTGGCTTTGGATTCTTGATACATGACTTTGTGTAATATGAAGCTACTTAATAGCCATCTTTATAATTGTCTTGTTGATTTGATCAGTTCCTATCGGGCGGGCAATCGGAAGTGGAAGCAACCTTCAATTTGAATGCCATGAACCAAGCACCAAACCCTTGGCATGTTTCCTTCTCATATGGAAAAGCCCTCCAGAATACATGCCTGAAGACTTGGGGGGGAAGGCCTGAGAATGTTAAGGCCGCTCAGGATGCTCTTCTGCTGAGAGCCAAAGCCAACTCTCTTGCGCAGCTTGGGAAATACACTGGTGAGGGTGAATTAGAGGAGTCCAAGCAACGCATGTTTTTCAAGGGATACACCTACTAAGATGTATAACCAAGTCCAAATTCCTCTGTAGAAGTAGGCCGTTGGTGTGAGCCCTGTGCAATAGATAGGCATGAGGAATATTTTTGTTTTGTTACTTTTACTGTTAGCCACTAAATAAAAGTTTGCTTTTGAGAGTATTTAGATATATATTTTTAGATTCAGGATCCTCAAGGGATATGGTGAACATGGGTGGACCAATTACGGTTCGCCAGGCCTGCCCCACGGTGACATGGCGGACCTTGATTGGTCCACCCATGCTCACCGCGGGATAAAGCCTCACTAGATTTGGACTCAAATTATTTTTTTATACCAGCATACTTCCGTAAATGCATGAATGCTGGTTGCTATGCACGCGTATGTGCATATCTATTACATTTTAAGGCAATTATTATAATATGATGGGATGATGCCAATGAAATTATGGAAAGAATGTTTATATAGATGAGAAATGTGTTGTGTGCGTGCATGCGGAAACGCAAATCAAAGTGATTGAACAAGCAATCAACCACACTCGAACAAGTAATCACACACAAGAGAATTACTTGGTTCGTCAAACTTGCCTACGTCCATGAGAAAGAAACTCGACTTTTCTTCGGTTCACTCTGTATATGATCATCAGTACAGTCTATCTGATGAGTTATATATTATATGAATATATAGTGCTCTCTTTCTTATCCCCCAAGAAACTCTATCTTTGTCAATAAGAAAGTCCCGGTACAATTACCATAATCCCCATGACCATGAACCTACTTGGTTTGAACCCACTAGGCCAACAATCTCCCCCTCCAGACCAAGGGGAAGAAGAGCCTCTGAACCCCCTTACTAGGAGTTTAGTCTTGCCAACTCTGAACACAGCTCCAGCTTTCCTTAGGCACGACCTTAGTCATCATGTCCGAGGGATTCTTGTCATTGTGAATCTTTTCCAGCTTCATGAGAAGGACATATTTATTAAGGCCAAACACGGTTCCAAGTTCCAATCCATTTGGGGAAAAATGTGTCCCAACTCTCAAATCTCTCGTCCATCTTGATAAATTCAAATCCTCATTTCATGAAGCCTTAAGGCTGTCATTTGTACTACATTTTTAACAAAGCAAGCATGAAGTTGTAGTATGCCTTGCGACACAAAAAATTCCCATGATTTTATACACTGGACATTAGAGCATCTCTCCAATCTTTATCAATCTATATCTGTACGTCTTCTTCATGGAATCATCATGTTTTTTACCAATAGCTCGCAATTGCTAGTGCATGCACCGGGACACATGGTAAAATAGTACCACCAATAGTTTCATTTATTTATATTGGTTACTCGTATTTCTTTTATTTTGTGTGTACAGAAAAAGGCATGACACTAAAAAAAAAAGAAACAACAACGATCTATCAATAGCCTAAGAAATTTCTCAAACCACTCATACTTGGTTCCACTTTCAAAACCAAACTTAGCTAAGCCAGACTTTGTATTCTAAAAGTTGTTACAAACTTAAGAACCAAGGGAGATATCAAAAATTGACATCAAACAATCCCTCGTTTGATAGAAACAAATCAAGAGGAGATGAAAAAAAATGAGACACTACCCAATTAGTTTAAACCCTGCGAAAGTCATGATCTTATCCACATTATCACCTTTTATTATTAATTTGATGAATTTTAAATAGCATGAATGTTCCAAGAGGTTATCTTGAAATTATTAAAAACATAAATGAAGGAGCCATAACGAGTTTGAGAACTACATGTTGATAGACAATGGTATCAGCAGTGGCTTCAAGTCCTTATCTCTTTACACTGATTATGGATAAGTTAACTGTTTGTATTTATGAAGAAGTACCTTAATGCATGTTATTTGCGGATGATACTGTGTTAGTATATTAATCATCTCACTCATGATCCAACAATTGGTCAAGTGCATGATGTGTCTATGGATCCTCCATCTAGTAATCCATCTGTCATTCATGCTCCAGCATCCCAAACATCTATACCACTGGATTCAACTACACAAAATAATCAAATGATGGACCAGTCCCAATTGCCCGAGAGTGCATCACCCAGTAATCATAGCTGGGTAGTGAATCGTTCTATGAGTGGTGTATTCAAGCCAAACATTAAGAGAAAGTAATTCTTTCTGTTGGCTTGACTCTATAATTAGTAAGGATGGGGAGATTGATGAAGATGTCCAACATATGATAAAAGCGAAATGATTGGAGTAGAGATTTGTTTCTAGAGTTTTTTTGTGACCAACAAACGCCAATGAGATTGAAAGGAAAATTTTATAGGACAACGATTAGACCAGCTATGACTCATGAAGGAGAATGTTGGCCAAGTAAAAAATAAGAAAAATGGGTAAACCAAATCGGACGTAGATGGAGGTAATAAACATAGATATGAAAATATATAACTTAATTGAAGATTAGATTCAAAATATATTACACTGGAAAAATAAAATTTGTGTACCCAACTCCAACATAATTGAGACGAGGCTTTAATTATGATTTATTTGGGCTCATTTAATCACGAATTTCAACACATACAATTGGCATGCCCGTGGGCAGGCCAAAAGTTGAAAGTGGCCAAGTTGTCCATTTGACCGTCATCTTTGGCTTCTAAACGGAGCCTAATCTTTTTTGGGTTCACTGCATTAGTTGTACTGAATAACAACACATCTATCCCCATCTTGGTATTGGATCTTTTACCCTATGTATTCTTCTTAGCTGTATTTGTCTAATCTCTTCTGTTTGGAGATGTATGTTTAATACAGGTTGGTTTTAGTGTTCAACACATGTGAATTAGGTTAGAGAAATATGCATCATTTGCAATGTGAGCTGATAGATGATCATGCTTCATATTCGATTTCTAGTTGATAAAGTAGTCATCTTTGTTTCTCACTTTGACTTGACTTTGTTAAACAATCGACTTTGTTAAACAATCAATCATTGGGTAATGTGTTTTTTTTTTTCTTTAAAAGTTAGTTTTTTGGGTGATACATGATGGGTTAGAGGAATGTTTAGAGCAATCAACCCAAAGTAATGATATAAAGATGTGTTCCTTTTGGGCTGGGAAGGTGATTTGAGCCCACAATCTCAAAGTTGCAACAGGAACACCTTCCGCTTTGTGCCACATGCTTGTCAAAATGAGGTAATTATTGGATGGGGTTGGCTATTGGATTTGTGATTTGATGCGTAAGGAATAAGAGTGCTAACAATTGCGGTAGGGGGTTAAGTGATTAACTGACTTGTTCACTTTTTTACATGTCATGTTCCATTTCAAGATCACCTAGTACTTGAGCCAAGTCTGCCGGTGATTGAGTGAGAGTCATAACCTTGTTCGTCATGGCCACCAAATGAAGTGCAATCAACAGAAGATGATCCTATACCGACCACATGAAACTTAGCGGTCTGGCTCAACATCTTTCAACTAAGAACACAGAAAGATTTTATCCAGTGAAACGGGCAATTGTAGCATATGGCCAAAACCCAACTCTCTAAAGTGGACTAATTAAACTAGTGGTTTCGTCTCTTATATCTCTATATGAAGCATGGGGCACCTGTTAGGCCCCGCCCCGGACTAATCGTAATTAAGACTAATTAATCCCACTTAGTGTTATTTAAGCATGATTAATTGTGCTAATTGTGATTAATGAACTAAATGGGTTGGGTTAGTCTCACATGATTGGATTAAGTTTAATGAAGTGGAATTGAATGGGATTGAGTTGATAAGAATGAGTTTAAACTCAAACAAGGTAAACTAAGGACCTTTTTATAAATACGAGCTTTCACGTATTTCGTTAAATACCGAAATTCTTGATACCAATGTGTGTATCTCGAGGAGTACGTCAACTTTCATAATACACTTGACTCCAATTGACTTAGGATTCATCAAATGAACCTTCATTTGACTTAGAATGTAAATAAGGAAAATGGAAGAGGGCTTTAGTGCAAAAAGTTTATTATATAAGCTAAGAGATGGGTTCCTTTCCCATTGTAGCAAACCCTAGGCACCCCCCTTCTTCCTTCTCTTCCATTTCTTCTCCATCAAGAGTGAGGATTGAAAGTTGGGAGAGATTTTGAAGAGGCATCATCATCTTCGTCTTCTTCTTCAAGTGCATCCTCCATTATTGAAGAACTTGGAAGATTCTTGGAAAGGGATTGTGACAAGCCAAGCAAAGAGAGAGGGGTTTTGTCAAAGAGGCTTCCAAGGAAGCAAGTATAAGCATCTCTTGTGAATAATGTTAGTTATTGTAGAAGGTTCATAGAATTCCATTGTTGTAGCTTTTGTGCATTTCCATTGAATGTTGAATGGATTTGTTAGTTATGGATTGATGGAATGTCATTAATGTGTGGATTGAATGATGAATGAGGAGTGGACAGGAGGTCCAAAGTTATTGCAGGTGGTTGTGGTAATGAATGGAGAAAGGAGTGAAAAAGAGAGAGAGTTGCAGAAATCCGGATTGGGTTTTCTGAAGTGTTCGCTCGAGCAACCCACTCTCTGGATGAAAGGAGTGAAGTTCTGAAGCATTCGCTCGAGCGAACAAGGGTCTGCTCGAGCGACCATTTCTCTATTTGAGTTCGCTCGAGTGAACTTTGGGTTCGCTCGAGCGACCATTTCTTTGTCTGGGTCCGCTCAAGCGAACTTGAGTCTGTTCGAGCGAACCTGATACTGGACAGGGTATTGATTGAGGCCGAAAATTTGGTAATTGGTTTTGGATTTCGTAGGAGACATGGATGCTTTTTTGACATTTATATGTCCTCTAAATTAGCTTTGTGGCTAATTAATGCAAATAGAGATTTGGTGAGGATTGGATAATGACATAAAAACCTTAAGAATTGAACCCCTGAATTGATAATGGGTTAAGTGTTAATTGATTATGGACTATACCTCTATGGGTGTTAAACTATGGGGACTTCAATGTACTTATAAATACAAATGTGATGTCCATAGAGAATAACACGTACATTAGATAACCAACGGTTACACCCAAATGGTGGGTAGGAACTGTAATAGAAATGAGTAGAATCAGGCGGTGAGTGATTCTCTCATGCCTTTGTGTTATGTATCACTTCATTCTAATCTCACGAGATTAATGGCACTGTTTGTCTCTTTTCCATTGTTAAGAATGGAATCACTGTATTGAATTGAATCCAGAAATGAATTAGTAATGAATTGTATTGACCCTTGAGTCTGGCACTACCTAGGTATTATATGAAATTATAAATGAATTAATAATGATTATTTCATGAGGCCGGAGTCATTTATGGTGCACCCTTTTGCCCCGAGCCAAATGACTATTCCTACTGCAGTAGATGGATTTGGGGGCGTTCCGTAGCTCTGTGGTGATGCTAGTGTCCCTGGCCCGGACACTAGTAAGTCCCACAAATTCCGATCGTATCTACGGGTACTGATTGATGTATTTACTTTGAGCGACCAAACAATGGCTCGAGCGGGTCCACTGTTGTTGCACGGATCCCAAGTCATTACAATAGTCTTCATAACTCTTTTCCATTGTTAACTTACATAAATACACGTTGGAGACAGAGCCTGATTCATTGACTTATTAGTCTTTTACCATCATGACAATAGATGAGACAGAAGTGATGGCTCACGATCACGATGTCATCAAAACACAAAGACTTCAACCATCTGATGGCAAGACACAAAACGTGTGATAACAACTATACTCATATGGTAGTCCAAGGATAAATTCCAAATGGTGGTCCGGGTGTGGTGACTATAGAAATCTCCACAACACAAATCCTGTAATCATCTTCTTTGAGCAGTCCCACTAAAACTACAGTTATAAATAAATCTCAGGTTTTGTCCAATACCCAATGAATTTGCCAATACTAATTATAATTAGATTATAATCCTTACAATCTCTCCTTTTGGCAATTCATAGACAAAACTCCTAAATACAAGAAAAATTCTACCAAGACAAAAAATAAGATAAATTTCAGCAACTTTTCTTCAGTTCAGCCCTGCAATCCCTGTTCACCAAAGTTTGACAAAAGACCAAGCGTGAAATCTTGAAGATTAAAATTAATTCTGACAATAAACAAATTAAAATTAATTCTGACTATAAACTTAGCAAAACACTAATCAGCACGTGAAATCACATGAGCGATCTCAGCTTCTCCCCCTTTTTGTTCATAATTGACAATGCTCATACTCCCCCTAAATCAGATAATCTATATCTTCGAAAAAAAAATGTACAAATGCAAAACTCAATTAGGCTTGTTCACAAAAAAAATCCTCGACGATCAAACACTATAATTTACAAGTCATGAAGCAACACGATTTTAGGAAATTTGTCATGTGTGTTAATTGTGTGAAAGATAATCTCAAATGAAAAACACAAAGAAATCGCAGATCGACCACAAATCAACAATCATTAGAGACATAGCGAATTTCATGCCTTTCAAAAAACAATCGATTCGATCAATAAAGAGGTGAGAAGCTCCCCCTTAATGTCACACCTTTTTTTTTTTTTTTTTGTCATATTCTAACTCAAGATTTTTTTATGAACTTCTCGGCATAAAATAATGCACAAGTTCAAGTGCTCGTTTTTTGCAGAAATTTCTGAACCCTATAGAATACAGTTCCATTGCGCCGGTCTACAGAAATTTCTACGCACTTTGGGTTACATATAAGATATAGACATTAAGAAGAGAGCATAGGTGAAAGTGGGAAAATCAAAATCGATGCTCCGAACTGATACAAAACCACTAAGACTGTGAATCCTGTCAGTCCTAGTGTCTCATTGACCCTAAGTGAATGTCCAAGTGAGTCATCGTGTACTTGTGGACATGATCAAAATCCTTAAATCGTGAAAGAAAAAATTCAGTGCGAAAATCTAACAAATCAAAGCGTATCACATGCTAGATAATCTCAAAATTAGCTCGAAAAAGTATGCATGTGCTATTCAAAACGCAGTTGGAGGATTAGGTGCGTAGGCCAATGCTTAGGGGCTTGCGCAAAAGGGGATCAACCTCAGCATTCTCAATTGATTTCGACAGTGCAGTGTAGACCACACTGCAGCTCAGGTCGGTCTTACGAATCCAAACCGCCTTAGTCTTGACCTGTTGAGGAGATTACGGTTTCTTCCTCGTCTGACTTCTGATATGATTTCTTCTTTTATTGTAGTGTGGTCTAATATGTCCTTTAATTCCACAAAAGTGACACGTGGGGGGTGAAAATAGGCTTATGCACATTCTTAGCATTCACATATTTCAAGGGCGGAGCCTTATGAATTAAGGGTGTCATGGAGTGCACAGTAGGCCCTTGAACAAATACATATTTACCTTTATCATTTGAGGACGAAGCTCCATGAGTGTAGCCAATTCCAGATTTAGACTTGTCGGTCTTTTGGCTTCCAAGGATCTCATCAAGTTTCTTAGACCTAGTATGCATCCGCTTGATTGATGCTGTAGCGGAATCCAGTTCGGTGAGAGCCATTTTCAGCTTTCCTCTTAAATCTTCCTTTTCAGCTTTACAGTCACTCAGCTCTTTCTTTAAATTGTTCATATCAGATTTTTCTTTCAACTTTTGTTGCTTCAATAATTCACTCTCCTTACCTGCATCAATCAGATTATTAGACAAGATTATATGTTGATCTTCTAACTGGCTTACCTTAGCATGTGATTCTTCCAGTTGTGCAGTAAGAGGAGAATTTTGAAATTCCATTTCTTTCAGCTTTAATGCTCCTTTTTTACTGATCTTTGATATACGTATGAAATCTTGCAGCAATTTCTTATATGCAGTTTCCCAGTCCTTATCATTATCAGAATAGTTATCAGAATCTGAACTATCATCGGACCTGGACTCCCTGTCAGGTGAACTCTGCATAGAAGAGACAGTAGACAAAGCCATGAAAGCAACACAGTTTTGAAAATCATTGTCAGGAGATTCAGGTTCACACTTTTCTTTCTCTGTATCCTCTTCCCAAGACATTAAAACATTACCTTTGCTCTTTTCCTTTCTGTTGGCACACTTAGCAGCAGTGTGACCATAACCTTGACATTCAAAGCATTGGATAGGCTTGGTGGATCCTTTCGATGGGTTCTTTTCCGGCACAGATTTGGTTTTGTAGGGTACCTTGTTGTTACCATCCTTCTTAGCCTTTTTATTTTTCAATATCCTTTTGAATTTTTTGATGAAATATTTTTCAAAGTAAGCGTCCTCTCAGTCACTCTCTGATTCAGAACTGCTATCCACAGATTTCGTAGACTTCAGTGCAACTTCCTTACCATTCTTGCTAAGATAATGGTTAGCTTTGTATGTCTGCAAATTACCAACTAACTCTTCCACACTGAGGGAATCGAGGTCTTGATGCTCTTCGATGGCAACCACTTTTGGACGAAAACGTTCTGGGAGTGACCTCGAAATTTTCTTGACAATTTTATATTGAGGAATGGGTTTTCCCAGATTGAAGGATGAGTTCACAATTTTACTCAGTTTTGCATTAAATTCATCAAAAGTTCCAGAATCCTTCCTTCTGATCGTTTCAAAAGCGGTTGTCAAGTTTCGGAGTTTGGTTTGCTTGACCGTGTCTATTCCCTTATGATCAGTTTGAAGTAAGTCCTAAGCTGCCTTGGCGGTAGAACACGCAAAAACTCTATGGAATTCTGCTGGGGTGATTCCATTGTAGATAGCATTGATGGCCTTATTATTGCAATTAGAGTTGGTCTTTTCAGCAGCAGTCCATTGGGCATTGGGTTTCTTAACAGTTTGCCCATTTACATCCATAGTAGGATCAGCATATCCCTCCACTACAGTAGCCCAGACCTGATCGTTTATAGCCTTGAGATCGAAAACAATCATCCTTACTTTCCGGTAAGCATAATTGGTTCCGTCTAAAAGAGGGGGCTTATTAGTAGAAGTTCATTCTCTATTGAAATCCAATAGAGATTAGTTTTAAAAAGATCACACAGTAAATCGGTGTAACCCGCTCTAAAACTAATTGAAAAATTAAAATTCGGCCTTAACACAGGCTCGGGTCCCAACAAACAGATCTCTACTAGATTTCAATTAACTAGTGTTTAAACTAATATTTATTCTAAATTCGATTAAAAGTAAGCAATTCACACAAAGAGAAGAATACATGATTTATACGTGGAAAACCATACTCGGGAAAAAACCACGAGCCTTATTGTCTAGGCCAACAGACAACTAAGCACTATAAATCGAAAGTTACAAGAAAACTCACAACCCTTTCCTAGTTGCTAACTCAACCTAAGGACTGCTTTGATCATGCCGACTGCTGGCCGTGCACCTTCATCACCGCGCTTGAACCAACCACCTTGAATGCCTCTTCAAGATGAATCTACTTCAGAAAAGTAGTAGAAAAACCTCCAAAGACTTGAACTTCAGCGCAGCAACTTCAAGCATTGGAGAAGAAACTAATCTCTCAATAGATCCATGGATTTTTTGATGGGAGAGTGGTACCCAAGAGTTGAGAGAGGAAGGCAATATATAGGCTTTAATTCGTGCATCAATACTTGCAGGGCAAGTGGGACTCAAAGAAGTAAGTTGAACCAAATTAGAAGGCAGTTTTCTACTCAAAACGGACTTTCTACGTGCTGATCGCTCGAGCGAATAAATGTACGTTCGAGCATATGGCTTATTGCCTGTTGTCCGCTCGAGCGTCCAAACAATGGCTCGAGCGGGTCCACTGTTGTTGCACGGATCCCAAGTCATTACAATAGTCTTCGTAACTCTTTTCCATTGTTAACTTACATAAAGACACGTTGGAGACAGTGCTTGATGCATTGACTTATTAGTCTTTTACCATCATGACAATAGATGAGACAGAAGTGATGGCTCACGATCACGATGTCATCAAAACACAAAGACTTCAACCATGTGATGGCAAGACACAAAACGTGTGATCGCAACTATACTCATATGATAGTCCAACGATAAATTCCAAATGGTGGTCCAGGTGTGGTGACTATAGAAATCTCCACAACACAAATCCTGTAATCATCTTCTTCGAGCAGTCCCACTAAAACTACAGTTATAAATAAATCTCAGGTTTTGTTCAATACCTAATGAATTTGCCAATACTAATTATAATTGGATTATAATCCTTACAAAATGTAAACAAGACGTTAAAATTAATTTGTAATTTTTTCTTTCTTTCCTTTTTTTTTTTAAACTGAGTTGGGCTTCTAGTCCATTGTGGGTACTTTTAAACTTGAAGTCCCTTGGCATGTGTGATATTAGAGTGCTAGTACCAAATCAACCATATGAGTATACTGGCAGCTAAATTCATCTTTGTATAAGGTTAATTTAGGAATCTTCAAAAAAGATGGGTATGATCCACACAGCATATGCAATATCATTATTTAACCCATATATCTTGTATGCCGACTTTTTGATGGGATATTTTGGTCATATTTTTGCATCATCCATTAAATCATATACTTTGCTTCCAGCTCTTAGTCTTTACTCACACCTATAGTGCATGTTGTATACCAACATGGTTGAAAAATTCTCTGAATTGATTTTTGACTTTCTTAAGTCATCTCATTTTGATGAAGGATTAAGTAAAAAATAGGAGAGGCTTGGCCGAGTTATCTCATTTTAATGAGCCTTTTCCATTTCGAACCATTTAATAGGGAAATTTAATTTTTATGTAATGAAAATTATTTATATATAATTATACACGAGGTTTAGAGTCAATAATTTAAAAATGGTGACTGGGATGTAATTTGAAACTCATAATTGATCTTTTACATTTAATATTTAGACCAACAAATTATGTAATATGCAATATTTTTTCTTTTACAATCAATACTCGTAATCAACTAGAATGAATGGTTGAGATCTACCGTATTAAGCTGTTGTTTAGACGTGCAAGTAACCTACAATATAATTAACTTATAGAAACTCACATCTCAGTTTCCATTGTAGTCTAGTTGGTTAGCTAGGATACTAGGTTTTCACCAGAGAAACCCGGGTTCAGGTCCCATTAATGGAAATTTTCTATAACTCTTCCCAATTTTTTTTACATTGTTACCAATGATCAAGATCCAGCGTCATCTTGTCCGACTTCAATTAGAGAATTTTAGTTGTCTCTAAAAACCTTTTTTTTATCCCACAAAGTTGTACGTATTTTGGTGACTTCTAGATAATAGATATATAGTTTTATTTATTTAAATTATCAAAAGGATTTCCACTAACCCAAATGCACGGGAATTAACTATTGTCAAACAACACTAGGTAGTCTCTTAGGGATGGATTTGACAATACTCCATAACGTTATCACAAGATTGTAAAACACGGTGATGTAGTGAGAAGTAAAACATGGGTGAAGGTAGGGAAGAAAATTTATAGTAAGAACCTTTGAATTGAGGGCCTACAAATAGTGGTGTTAAAAAAAAAGAATGAGATAAAGGAGAAAAAAATCTAGCAACTCCAAAGGTAGCATATGGATCACCTTTCTAAAGAAAAAAAGGGTGGATTTTATCAGCAAAAACTTACCTTAGATGTGGACTACACCAAAAAGGAACTCTTTGTTTTCCTTGCACAGAAGTGATCCCTTGGGACCGCTTCTGTATTATTATTTTTTGTGTGAAATGAGATCTACGTCGATATCGACCCTCCGTAGGTTCATTTAAAATGGGAAAAATCTTAGTTCCCCCTATCTTCCTCCTCTATCCCCCAAACAATGAGGTTTGAAAGTCAAACTAGGCTTCACCAAATATGATGAGTTTTTTTTTCTTCTTGAAATGACTTCTCTTCTAAAATCAGAAGAAATGTGTTTTAGGGAGATTTACAAGGGTTCAAACATGGGATGAAGAAGAAATAGACATTGGAATCCTTATATTTTCTAAGAAAAATCCTAATTTCCAAACCTATGTGGCAATATATATTAGGAATGTGACAAATTGGAGAATATTAGGCTACAAGGTTTTCTTGTTGATATTTGGTTTGTAATCTGTATTAGGGATGTTACAAACTGAAGAAGATTAATTAGGCTACAAAAACCCATTTTCAGGTTTTCCTTTGAAATTCGTTTTGTTGGATAGTTTAATTTAGAGACGAGGCATTTTAGCCTTCCCCATTGGGTTTGTAGAAGAGAGGAGGAAATTAAGAGAAACTAGGGTTTTTTGTGTTTTAAAGGACCACTCTCCCCTATTCAGGGAGGGTTGATATCGACGCAGATTTCATTTTACACACACAACAAAAGGAAGATGTCCCTTTTTACGAAGAAACTAAGAAGGCCCTTTTGGTGCGGTCTGTATTTAGTCAATTTGCTTATAGCATGCCTAATATATGCCTTCATACGTGTATTTTTACTTTTCTTTATTTTTTCCACTGTGTATTTCAAAAGACATCTCAGTAAGAAATACTCACTATCACAAATTCTTGTAAGAATTCTCAAGCCTTTAATGCTTATTTATTAGAAGAGCCTTAAGGTCTGAGTATGGATCCCTCATCGTATTTCTTACATGCTTTCCCACTAATAGAAGCTTGAAATTCTACCGTGGGGCCTACATGATGATAACCCCGATCCTGATCCTGCATCATGAATCCTATCACTTATATAGTGACACGTCTTAAGATTCTGGATTTCGTAAAAATCTCAAGAAAGGAGGAAGACAGAGAGGAAGAGATTTTATAATTGTATAGTCGATTTTATCTTCTACCCAGACTCGATATTTGGACGGTCCAGATGGATCCAAATCATTACCACGTTATTACTTCCAACATGCATGACTACGGGCCACTATGCTCCTGCAGACTATCTTTTTTTTTCATTCGCATCTTCACTCCCATCAAAGAGCTCAGGGTTTTACAGCACAGCGAAGGCAAAACCTGCTGCTGCCTTTTATCCATTTCAAACCCCATAAGTATGCTTTTTATCTGTTGTTTGTCACTTTCTTAGCAATACCAATCTACATAACAAGGGATGCTGTCAAACAGAATTTAAATTGAAACAATTGTACCAAATTGTTGAAGACTGCAACTCTGTGATTTGTTAGCGGAAGTCGAAGAGCAGCAACTACAGTAGATCTGTGGCTTAGGCACGTCTGATGACGCTCTCTTTAAGACGAGTTCTGTCCCTTCGGATGAAATCCAGGTGCGAAAGGTTCTCAACAAAACTACCCCAAGATACAATGGCCTTTTTGTTCAGGTCTGATTGCACAAGCAGCTTGAAGTCTAGACTCTTTTTAGATTGCTTAGAGGAAAAGCCAAGGAACAGTGAAGAAAAAAATTCATTTTGAAGCAGAGGAACAGCGCAAGAAAGAAATTCATTTTTTTCTTCTGTGTTTTTCAAACGACAATGGAGATCACTAACATAAAGAGATTTGCATCCGTTGGGTCTTTAATCCCCAACGTTAAAATCATTAAGACCATTAATCCCTCAACATTAAAATAAATTTAATCCATGTTTCACAACGTTAAAATGGTTAACGCAATGTTTAAATCAGTTTATAAAATGAATGATTTTATTTAATGAAAAAACAGTTTATAAAATAGATGGATCCCTTCAAGGCCAGGATTTGCACCCCTCCTGCGCACGTGATATAAATGCAGGATGCGCATCACGGACGCACGCCCGGTTAAGTATTTTCCGGACCGTCCACCCTTGGTCAACCCTGACTCACGTGCGCGCATAGGGCCCATGGCAAAATGCTCCAAAAGTCTTTAGAAAGTATATGAATGAAAACACTTATAAAGCCTCTCCAAAAGTTGAATTTTAACAATGTAGGATGTCTTGTTTTCAATAACCTACACTACCCATAAAGCAAAAAAGCAAAAAGGCAAAAGGACAAAACACCTTTTATAAAAAACACCTTTGGAATTTTTGAAACAACAAAAAAAACCCAACATTTCAAAACCCCCAGGTATGCTTTTTATCTGTTGTATGTCACTTTCTTAGCAATACCAATCTAATGTAGATACAAGTATCTGGATTGAATTGAATGATATGGGCTTTCTGTCAAGGCATGCATATGTAGAAAAGCTGATTTTATTGGTTGCTTATGAATTTGGGTTGGGGGGAAATGGTTGATGAGGTCATATCTTTGGGGGTTATTTGTTGGTTTTTAATCAAAATCTCAATTGGGGTACATCCAAACATGTTTTTTCTTGATGGGTGTTGTCTTCCTGTGGTCTGCAAGGGTATGATTAGCAGAGAAAGATGGGCATGAGATACTTTAGGGGTTATTTCTTCTTTTCATTTTTCTGTTGAATCTTGGTGTATTTATGTTTTATGAGCATTTTTGTTTGGTATTTTGGCTTTAAGGCCGTGATGGGTATTGGGTAATGTCGTTTGAAAGAAATGTCTATCATAATTTACAAACAAGACCTCAAATAGCCCCTGCAAGATGTATATAAGGTTTACATGTTCCTGGATTTAGCAAAATAAATGGCCGTGAAAAAGAAAAAGACATGATATATAGATTGTGGAGTTGGGCTACAAATTAGATTGAGTGGAATAATAAAACTCACAAATCCGACTGCAAATAGAGGGAATAAGATTGGATTATGATTGTGAATGCAGGTATTGTTTATGAAGATGCGTTTCGTGCAAGAGAACTGTTTGCTCGTAAGTTTCAGAGAAAGAGGAACTACTTGAGGCCTTGTTTGCCTTCTTCATATTGAATCCCTAAAAGTGATATTTTTGAACTATGAGACTTCTGCATGTAAACAATGTTGGATTTTTGAAGGTGTGGACCGATCGTGAAGAACTCAAAGTAAAGTGGATCTCCTTTTTTTTTTTTTTGCTTAGAAAAGGGGATTTCATTGTAATGGACTATTAAGAGGTGAAGAGTGAAGGGCCTAAGTCGGAGGTGCAGATGGCACTGTTACTTAGGAGTTAACTTAATTAGGTGATGGGCGGTAATCATTACCTACCAGAGCAGAGATCTTGTGGTCTTTACCTTTAACCTTCACTTCTAGCCTCTTTGTTAGAAAGATATTTCTTAAATTTCTTTTGCGAATGCTGATTAAACAAATGGGCCTAAGTGAAAATTAAAGATAGAAAGAGAACCTGGTCTAAGGTCTTGTCGAAGTTTAAAGAAGGAAATGGGAGAGGGGTTAATAGAATAGGTTAATGAACTTGAAAAACACTCTATTCCATCCAATTCTTCAACTTATCTCTGGGTTCATGACAAGTGAAGATAATTGAGGAATTTACATTGATGGTCGTATGCATTTCATTGGAAATCTTACATAATAAAATATGAATCACACTCTTACTTCATGAGTCCAAATCACAGTTGATGTGCTCCTTTTAGGAAGAATTCTTTAAGCCCCTTGAAAAATCCAAAAAGTCAACAATATCAGAAACATGTGGTTTTATTAATGTTCTCACTCCATACAAAAAACTGAAGTATAGAAGTTAGAACCTTTTTTTTTTGGGGGATTTACAAGGGACTGACACTCCCACATTCATGTACGGTATGCATGTTCATAACCAAGCAATAGTGGGTGGCGAAGTATAAAATTATTTGTAGTATGAATTACATCACAAAATATATATTTGAGAAGTAGACAAATAGAGTGACTTGGTGAAACTTAATTGAAAAGTTATAGTACGAGATCATAAAAAAGAAGATAAGAGATGTGCACATAGCACCTATCATAGTTGAAACATTTTTTTTTTCTGATCGGTATTATAGTTGAAACATAAGACAAAAGTTTCTTTCATGTTCAGATAATTGAGCATTTGAACATATTAGATTAATATACACTCAAATGTGAAAGAAGATGATTGTTCATTTATTCTAAGTCCAAAACATAAAAAATAAAAAATATCCATATTATGTGAAACAGATTAAATCATCTTCCAATCACCTTAAGTGCTTCATGATGGACCTGACCTCACAGAAGTTCTAAAAATGTTCGAACTTATCATCTTTGATCCGACAGTCAAAGCTTGTTATCGTGTTTTTTATGTTCAAGTCTGAGTCAAAACACCTTAGAGAAGAATTTCTTTATATCCATGAAAACCATGCGGAAAAAGTGAAAAGTTTCTCCCTTGGAATGTTGTAATGGTCCTCTTGGTGTGTTTTGACCGTATTGGCTGATAATATCGGTCTGTATCTGCCTTAGATTTTACTTGTATCAGCTGTATAACAGCTGATGTGGGTATTTATTTATTTATTATTTTCCAAGATTTCGCCTGTAGCATATTGGCCAATACAACCAAGAATATGTTATGTCAACTGTGGAATATCAATTAACATCAAGAGCCTCTGGTTCTTACCATCTGATACACTGTGTAGTGGCCTATATTTTAATTATGGTCCAAATCAGGGGCGCAAAGGGTTGCATTCGGGTCGAGTTGAGACGTATCCACAAGGGGCTGGGTCATTGCTCAACCTGAATCCAACCTGTTTATTAAACTAGTGGATTCCTCCAACTAAGTATCGGACTTGCAAATAAATGGGTTAGCCCATCTCAACCCACGTGATAAACGGTTATTATTTTGATCTAAATTAAAAATCCCAATAAGATATACACTAATCAAAATATATGTTATCTATAATGAAAATTCCCAATTAAAGTTCTAATCAATTCATTATCTAAACTGTCAAGGCGTCAATCAGATCCCCAATGAATTCCATAATCAATTCCTAGTGAAAATCCAAATAAATAGGAAAACCCTGGTCAAAGTCCTGATGCAACAACCCCTTATTAGAAACTCCAATCAAAGCCTGAATCAGATCCCGAGAAAATTCTAAATCACAACCCGAATCAAATTTTAGGTAAAAAGCAAGAAACCGAGTACCTGCATGTGTATATGCGGGATTTCTTCCCACTTCAGTGGGCTTTTCTTCGCGGTTGTGCCGGGCTTTCTTCTCACCTCGGTGGGCTTCTTTCCCGGTTGTGCCGGGCTTTCTTCTCACTTCGGTGGGCCTCCTTTCTGGGTGTACCGGGCTTTATAAAATATATATTAAAAAATAAAAAGAGGTCCCAGCGATTGAAGCTGGGGTACCAAAAAAAAAAAAGTAGGGGTTGTCAAAAAGTAGGGGAAAGAAAAGTAAAAATATAGTGTTTTGTTTGTTTGTGAGGTAGAGATAAAATTTCCAATTTAACCTTGCTTTTGCAAAACAATAAAAAAATTATATTTTACAAACAAGGGCACTTCAGTAATTTTGTAACAAATCATCTCTTCCCCTCACATTTTCCCCTCAGTTTTGAGGAGAAAATTTCTAAGTGGGCCCCACACGAATTTTCTCCCAAATTCCCCTCCCAAAATTTCCCTCCCCTTCCCAAACACCCTCATTGAGGGCATTCCCTCCATTTTCCCCTGTATTTTTTCCTCCCCTCATTTTACCCCCTTCCCAAACATGTGTTAGAAAGCAAAAGAATAAAGGAAAAGTGTTCGTTGGTGGGTTGAATGATGGCAAAGGTAAAGCCATCCCCTTTCATTGGTGTTTGTTACCAAAGGAATTTGCAGGCTATCTTTCATGGATTTAGAAAAGGGAGGGGGCACATGTAGTGCAGGTAACAGTGGGGAAGGAGTCCAATGCTTAAGACTGGGTTGAAGCCAAACACCATTAAATGCATGACAGAGAACTCGGGGTTCGAGGGAAAGTGACAATGGGGAAAATATTGCTGCATATTTTGGGAACCTCCAGGGTCTTAGGTCTCCAGACCTGGTTGGTAGAAACTAAACAGTGAGGGAAGTTCAATCAGCAACTCGGGGCTTTTGGGGTCTGGGGCATGATAAAAATGAAGGGAAAATCATTCTCCGATTCTCGAGGTAGGACTCAAATTGTGCCCAATTTATTGGCTTAAAATCGAGGCCTGCACTTGAATGTGAATGCATCTTCATGGCCTTTGCTAACGGAAGTAGATTCTAAAATTGCGACATCAGGGGCCGACTAGAAGTCAAAGCTTTATGGAGATTACCATCAGTGGAGAAGAGTCGAGCATGTGCAGGCATTCCAATTTCCAACGGAAAGGAATATGGAGGGCAGGCTTTAGTCAAAACAAACTTTACTGAATTGGCAACTTAAAATTCATTTCCTTCCTGCATTTGGGTTTGGATACAATCACGCCCCTAAAAGTGAAACCAGGGTTTATGCATAAAATTAGAGCCAATTAAAATTATTCAATATTAGTAACAACGCTTGGCCCCAATCGTGTCCCAATATAAATCGAAGATCGCTATGAGGTGGAAACATTTCCTCAAATACATAAAACAATAGCGAAAGCTTAATAAATACAAGTAGTATCTCCAGATGTATAGTTAAGAGCAAAGACTAAAATACAATTAAAGTTCAAGTTGAAAAGTTGAAGACAATTAACAAAATATTAGTTACAAAACAAAGGTCACACAAAAACTAGGCCTAAACAAAAGAGAAAGAAACCAAAAGATAAAGCTAAACAAATATAGCGTGAAGGCTCTTATGTACGGGGTCGATACGACTATATAACATCGTCCGTACTATAATCTAGGGAGTCATCAGGCTGATCCGCCCAAACTTCTTCCGTCACCTCCTCCTCGGTAAAGGAGAGCTCGGTTTCTATGCACTAAGAGTAGCATCATTAGACACGAAGGTTGGCAAGCAATATATATATTATTTAGATATGTAGAATGAATCCGAGTACACGATAGACAAGATTCTATCATATGCATAGCATTCAAATCAAAATCAATCTAATATAAATATCTAACAATTTGACAACTCACATAACTAATACACTACATGATAGTTTTACATGACTCTCTTTGCTCAACATAAGAGCTGTGGTAGAGTGGCACGGGATAAAAACCCGGCAAGAAAGCAAGCAATATAAATACTAAAAGGCCGACAATCATCAAAACCAAACTTCAATATGTATCCGATGGTGTATATCCATCAAAATGTAAAAAGTCATACTGCATAGACGTTCAATCTAAAGTCCTCACACAAAATGGTGCCCCATCTGTGTTGAGCGTTAACAAATGAGTGGTGCCTGACACAAAGAGTCCTAAGTAAACAATAGTGAAGGGCTAGACTTTCTTGCGTGAACAAGATTCATCAATAAAAGAGAAACTACCTTTCTATCATCAAATCAAAGCCAACAACAATTATCAAACCTTTTCAAAACCTCGTCATAGGTAGTTCTCAACAAACTTCTACAATCAAAGCCGCCTAGCCTCAACACATCATCGAATTTCGAAACAAATAGAACATCAAAGGGGATCCTAAGTCCATTATCTTAGTTCTCAAAGTGATTCTAAAATAAAGCAAGGTAAGAGGAGTTAATGAACATGAACATTACATGTAAACAGTACCAAATGGTACAGTTCAGAATCCAAGGCAATAAATAATCAGATCCTAAGTCGATTGTTAAACTTGAAGTATCGTACAACCCTACTAAGTCAACGAAAGGGTTTAGGGTTCGCGATACCTAAATATATAATCTTCGTGCATAGATATAGAGAATGTATCATGTTGTCGCGTACCGTTCAAGATTGAGTGAAGTTGATTCCCGATACAACTGGAATAATGTGAAGAACGCTGGCTCAAAACATCTTCACACATAGTCAAATGAGCCCAAACAGGGTAGCCAAAGTCCCACCTAAGTCATTCTAAAATAGGGTAAAAAAGGCCCATTCCAAAGGGAACCCGCAGTTCACCCGATCGACCCGGCCCATAGCCGGTCGACATCCCTCAAAGGGGATCCGGTCGACATCCCATGTGCCCTGTCGACCTGGTCAAGGCCCAGTCGATCAACAGTTGTAACATGAAAATGGAAAACAGTAATTGGTTAGGCACCCCGCGCTTAGCTCTGTGTGGCCGATTGACTGGGCCTTTTGGTCGGTCGACCGGGTACATTGCAGTTACAAAACTGAACTCAAGTGAAAATGGGTGAAAACCCATTCTATGTCCCTGCAACCTGAATCAGTGCATAAGAAGAGTAAAATCTCTTCAATTCTAATCCCAAAATCAAATCAATCTATCCATCTAAATCAACATCCATTCCAGGCATCATTATCATGTTTTCATCAAAAATCAAATCAAATTGAGCATAAGGGCTTCTAAACATCATCAATAATCAAATCAAGGAAGAGGCAAACATATCAAATCATAAACATATATATATATTTATATACTTGCCTTTGATGAAGAGCTTAAGAGAAATAAGGAATTTCTAGAGAAAATCCCTCTTTTGAGCTCTAACTTGAAGGAAAGCTTCACAACTCAAAATCTCTCTACACAAATGAATGCAAAGGATTGCTATGAGTCTCCCTAACTCATTTCTAACCAAAAGGAAGAAGACTAGCTATCATTAAAAGCTTGGGGAGCTTACCTTGCAATGGGTTGTGAATGGAAAGCTTAGAAAAATGGATGGTTAAGCTCTCGGAAGCTTGAGGAAGAAGATGGGTGGCTTGGCCGGCGAGAATGGAGCTCCGGTATTCTTCATTGGCAAGGAGGCAATGAGAGGAGAAGAAGTTTGAAGATGGCACGGTGAAATGAGATAAGAGGTGAGTGAGGAATATGAACCGTATGAGGCTTTATTTAGGTTATGAAAGAGTGGAAATTTGAGTTTAGTATTTGGTTAACAAATGTGGATATTCGAGCCTCTTCAACGTGTTGAATCGAAACACGGTAAAAGACTAAAGTTTATGAAATGACGAGATCTATCCGATGCACCAAATCTCTCAAAACTTATAATCTCATAAAAACCCCCTGCTCTACCCAAATGTATTCGAACTCGTGCGAGACTTCACACGCACAATCCACATGCCAAACCCGACTCGCTAAGACTATAAACACACTTACTAACTAATCAAACAGTTAATTATAATTAATAAAGAGTTAGAGGACGGGGCGTTACAAGTACCACGTCTAATATTTTGTTGGCTATCTTGCATAATATTGTATACTCTCTATATAATATGTCTGTAACTGTTCTTGATAATATTTCTTTGTCATCTCTCAAAAGAGGGCTGAGAGAATAAGGTCCACTACTTCCCAGTGCAAAGCACTTTCTAATTTGATGCTTTTCTTTGTGATCATGTAGATGAAACTCGTTCTTACGAATTAAGATATGCTCTGATTATTACAGGTAATTTTTTTCTTGATTATTACAAGTATCTGGCTTTTGCATGCAGATTGGTTTTTAAGCTTGTTTTATAGCTCTTAAAATAGAATACAGGCACATGATCCTTATCCCTGAGTGCTATAGTTTTAGGTCTCATCATCGAGTAATCTCTGCAGGTGTTCCCTTGTATAGTTCAGTAGATCTAAGGTATCTTATCCGGAACTAGACATGAGTTTGGTAAATAACCATGCCAAGCATGCATATGGTTCAATCATTTTCTTGTCTTTGATGGAGCAGACAATTGCACTTTGACAACAGTTGGTTGGCTACTCAAAGATGTCTACAACTGGGTTGACATGTGGTCCCTCGAGACTTTCTTTTTGTATCAAGCCTTCACGAGGATCAGGTTTCCTGCTTCGACGAGTTTCATCTAATGGAAGTTTTAGAGGAAAGAGAGCACTTAACTCTAGTGTGGACGGGTACACTTCTAGATGTCCAATTTCCTGGTTCATGAGGTCTCATTACTTAATCATTATGTTTTCCATTGGTGCTACTGACACCTTACCACATAAATTGTTGAATTAGTTCCACAGGAACATGGAGATTTCGGCATACTCACAAGATAAAGAGTGCAATGGGTGCCTCATTTGGTGACACAGCTGATGACTCGATGGGCTAAGTTATTGTCTTTTCTATTACTTTTTGAAAGACAAGGTGTGTTTGGAAGGGTGGTGAAATGAATTGAGGAGAGATAAAGCTAGCCTCCATTATCCAAATAAGAAAAGACCACCGATCATATCTTAAGTGCACAAATTCAAAATTCCTTTATTCTTTAAAAAAAAAAAAACAACTTCCTTTCTCCACTAAATGACAAGAAATATTATATGTTTACACAAAAAAGTCCAAATTTTTTTCTATCAAGCCATTAAAAACAAAAGACCATCATAATCCCCTTATATTTTATTCTCTTTTGATTTGATACTTCACCTCACTTTACTTCAATTCACCATCCATCCAAACACACGGAGTTCAGGTCTATTAACGAGGTGACATTACTTCAACTGCACTACGATGAAAAATGACTGAGTGCGAAAAACTCAATTCTAAGTTATTCTCTTGTTGGCTGGTCGATGACATAATGCTCTGAAGCTGTCATTCTGTGTTGATAAAATTACATTGTGGCAGTACTGTTTTCGAAGCCAGATGTGATCTCGGGAATATTCAGTTCCCTGGGTTGGACGGGCTCTGATGCCCTAGAATATTTATTCGAAATTGATCCATTGCATATTTTCTGAAATTAGCACAAACCAGTATGTATAACTGTATGGACGAGGGATGGTCACTGGTTTTGTACAATTTTAAGATTTTAATTATTTATTGTGTCCATTTACAGAACCAGTACACACACCTGAGTCTTAATTGAAGGCTCGAACCCAGAACCAGACCTAAATAAACGACCTCGACCCAGACCCAATCAATGCCTAAGTACTTATTTAGTAGCGCAAATATATACTTATATACTATTATAATATACTTAATCTCTGCATATAAAACCCTCATGGGATTGGATATTCAGTTTCTCTGGTATGACATCCATGGGATGGAGCTAGCCCTGAAATTCAAATGGGTCCAAAATTGCAAATATGGATTCATACCGAATTTTCCAACTCTGGTCCTTCAGGTATCTGGTGGGGACCTGTTTTCAGCCCAAGTCGAAGTAGCACCCAACAATCACATAACACTGTGTTAACTTGTCTCTACTTTGGACACCCTAACCTAGTCCTGTTCATGCTATACCCTTTGAGCCATCCATTTTGGTTTTACAATTGTTTCTAGTTATAGGGATGTATCACACTGATTTTATATGTCGGCCGTTTTTGGCTGTACCGTTTGGCGATTTAAAATTTTAGTTATATTCACGGTTCTGGCATGGATCTAAATCTCAGCCACAAACTATTTATTCTGATTGAAGAAAGATCTAATCGTAACATATCTTTGTGTTATTTATTTATACATATTTTTTAACATCAACTATTATTACATTCCTTACAAGTTACCTTTTTGTGGTTGACAGGATCCGTTAATTTTTAAAGAGTACATTCCTATAATGTCTTTTAAATAGATTTTCTGTTATAATATTTTTACTGTAGAATTTTGTCTTTTTGTTTAGTCCACGGAGACATTAACTAGGATCAGACGCAATTATTAGTGCTATGTGATGTGCAGAAGGTGTTTTGTCATTTGTGTTTTGCTTTTCTGTATGCTTCTGCACACTGTCGCCAAGCATGTGTCTTATTAGTGTAGAAAATAACTACACTGGCAGTTTTCATGCACTCTCTCGCGTGTGAGATTGAAATACAATATGTTTTGCCATAATAGGAAAAGAATTCTGAAATAACTGTATAGATTATTCTTATTCTGGCGAATAAATGTTATTTACTCAACTATGGTGAAACTCTCTCCCTTGGAATGCTAGAAATACCATGGTCTAGTGATCCGTTTTGTGACAGTCGTTGTCTTTGGATAATGCTCTTTGTTTAATGAAGTTACTAAAAGGCTCTTTAGAAAGGCCTTTGATTTATTTCTTGATGTGTTCCCTTTCTGGCTCTAGCTATCTTTCCCAGGATTAACATAAGAGATGCATACAAACGGCTTGGAATCAGCAGAGAGGCTTCTGAAGAAGAAATTCAAGCGGCAAGAAACTTTTTGAAAAATAGATATGCCGCACACAAACCGAGCATTGATGCAATTGAATCAGCACATGACAAGATAATCATGCAGAAGTTTCATGAAAGAAAAAACCCAAAGATCAACATTAAGAAAAAGATGAGGGAAGTTAGCCAATCTCGTGTTGTGCAGGCTGTCGTTAGTAGGTTTGAAACTCCATCCATGAATTTCATTATGAAGACGGCCATCGCATTCGCTGTACTTTGGAGTGCTCACTTTTCTGTTTCCAACGGAGGAAGGACCGACACTTCAAGTAGCCATTTCTTTATTGGTGTCCATATATTTCATATACTCAAGGCTCAAGAGCCAAATGCGAGCTTTCTTGTATGGGTAAGCATTTTTTCTTAACATTATTTGGAATTTGTACACAAGTTGCATTTGCCAGTGCGTGTGCTTGAAATTGTAGCAACGCAATTAGGGTTTAATTATATTGAAGTGACAGGTAGGTTGTGATACATGCGATTAAAATCTAAATAGTGGGCCTGCTTTATGTCAGGGTAGACCATTGAATCAAAACACCCAACTGAAATTGTAACTAATCCAAGTATCACTTGTATCTGAGTGATATTCCACCATCAGATGGAAGCCAAATCATGCAATGGTGAATATGGTGAATATCGCTCATCATCGCCGTGGTATCTGGGCTAGCCATGATTCACGGGGGCAGATTCTATCCATTTGTCTACATTGACTGAAAGTAAAACTCATGGTTGATTTTACCTATATTTCTGTTGCCA
The DNA here is from genome assembly GCA_029852735.1 of Persea americana. Lineage (NCBI taxonomy): Eukaryota > Viridiplantae > Streptophyta > Magnoliopsida > Laurales > Lauraceae > Persea > Persea americana. Next base: position 13,847,388 of record CM056809.1, read on the forward strand.
TAGTCTCCCTCCCTCCCTCTACACTAGCCGCGATTCCTGCTGGAAACTAGCAAAACGCATGCCCCATGACTCGAATACCTGACCTACCAGACTCTGATACCACCTATAGGATCTTATACCCCATTGATGTACCATTTATTCCAAAACCAATTGGTGATAGAAAATGACACAACAATAGTTATATGGTGAGGACGAGGACGAGAGCTCGACTACAATTATGACCGTTCAGGAGTGAAGGTGGACGTTGACCTCAACACCACCCAATTTTTGTAAGCTGATCGAAGCGAATTTTATTTTTTTTAATTATCAAAATTATGGGTTTCTATAGATTGCAGAGCTGCTTATTTTATTTTGTTTCTCAAATGTCATTGGATCTCAGTCACACAATACATTGGTTTGTGAGGGGCATTTAAAAAGGAATGCAGTCGTTCTTTTGCCTAAATTCTCGTGTTAAACAGGCAGGTATGGGGTGCACATGACCATTTTTTGGGTATATCCTTGATTGTGTGTTGCTTTTGCATGCATTCACACATGCGCACAGCTCTAATCCTGTGGTCATTGCGATGCATGTTTTTTGCCTGTAACAAATCAAAACCAAATGGAATTGTGTGTGAGAAAATCCTAATAACTCGGTGTAAGCGATCAGCTCCGCAGGTGGGGGAGTCGAGCTGACTTCTGTATGATTGAGTATCAGTTGAGTCATGATCTTAACTTGTCCGAGTCATCAGCTGAGATACATGACTTGGTTGAGATGATTGAGCAATTTGAGATGTAATCAGTTGATTGGTTCGTTTTTGGGCTACCGATGGAAGGTTGGGATTACTGGCTTGTACAAATTGAATCAATCACAATCATGGTAGAACCTGGTTGTTAATACGGCCCGGTCGATCCTAACACCCACCAGAAAATGGTAATCAACGCCTTATCATGAAAATTTGCACGCATTCATGTAAGTCACCAACCTCTTTATCCCTTGATGGGTTGGTGTATCATGCACCCTCCACTTTTGACCGTAAGTTGGCAAACTACCTACCATCCACCAATACTCGGATGGTGGAGATTTTCCGATGCGTCATCAATCTTGACGAATCGGCATGGCCCACCTGTTGTGGTCATCGTGTGGTTCTCATTGAAACAAGAAAAAAACTCTTGGTTGATGGGTAAATGAACGGTGGACAGTCGCTCCCGTGAACCAGGCCATGAGACAAGTTATCTCAACGTGTCAAGCGACGTTTGGCTGGTGCATATATCTTAGCCTCAAATGGAACATCTCTTCGCTGTTGCATTACGACATGCAGAAATTATAGATAGCGTACAAAAGGTAGCAAAGCAGAAGCTGTGGTTAGCATTTCAAAGTAGAGATCGTCCATCTCTATATATTTATCCATCCATTCATTCTTCATCATCTAAGGAGAGTGAGTGAGTTTCATCATCTAAGAGGGGGGAGAGAGAGAGAGAGAGAGAGAGAGAGAGAGAGAGAGTTGTAGTAGTAGTAAGAAGAAGCATCAGCTGAAGAAGAAGAAGAGAAGATGGCATCTGCATCTCTGTTGAAGTCGTCTCCTGTTGTGGAAAAATCGGAGTGGATCAAGGGTCAAAAGACCCTTCGCCTTCCTTCGGCCACATCTTTCCGCTGCAACTCAAACTCTTCCTCTCACTCTCCTCTTACTGTTCTGGCCAGCTCCTATGCCGACGAGCTTGTTAAGACCGCAGTAACCCCATCTCACTCTTTCTCTTTTCTTCTTCTTCTTCTTCTTATTATTTAAAATCGATAAAAGGCTCATTTCATTACATCTAAATTATGAAGACAATTAACACATGTACCTATAACTGATTATGATTTATCCAATCCATACAGGACCTACCATTGGATTGATTAAAATCTCAAAATACATGATTATACTTCATGTGTAGGGGTGTAAAAGAAATATTGTGGAAGGGGCAAATATAAAAAATACATCTTAATTTTTAGAATCTTTTTTTTTTTTTTTTTTTGTTAGGGGAGGGATTTAAACTTTTCTCAAATTTGAGTAGGGGCTTCAGTCCCTAAGCCTTTGTACCTGGGTCCACCCGTGGTCATGTGTATGAGGAGAGTTATTGAGAGAAACAATTGTGACTTGAGATAAAATAATGATATTTTTGTAAACAATAATATACTCATTTTTGTTTGATGAATGTAAGGTAAAAGCTATCATTTATATAAAAATTCAATACAAATCAAATCTTATGGTGGCTTTCCATTCTTGTTAGGAATACTGATTTTGAGGATATGGAAAGTATTAAAAAGAAAGGTAGGTGCCTATTTACAAATATTAAAACCTAAGGGGCTTACTTGGGGTATATACAAAAAGCTCTTTAAAATATCATCCCATTCTATAATCAAATCCAATACAGTATGTCATGTTGTTTTATCGGCTATAACGACCAAATTTTTTAAAGTGTCGAAGGCAATATTAGTTTTTTTAATTTTCTGGGGGTGTTCTTAGAAGAATAAATTAAAGCTAGGCACCGATATACCGTTTTGAAAATAAGATAACTTGTTGCTGATTTACTGAAAACTTTATGACCAAATGACACTATAACCAGTTGCTAAGAGCTGAAAGTCTGAAACCATTACTTAACAACTGTTTGTGGTTAGAATAGAGTTTCAATATATTTCAGGTTTTACACTAAACACATAAAGGATTGGTAGGATCATGGAAAAACCTGTGTATCAATTTGGTAATGGTATCAATCATGTCATATGATCTGATTTTCGTGGAGTTTTAGAACCATCTTATTCAAGCTTTCGCATGCAATACAATGGATGGAATTTAATCATTGAGTAAACATCTAGCCTATGCAATTGGCGATTGTTGATTTACATGTGTTTTGGTTGGTTGCGTAATGAGCAGAAAATCATAGCATCTCCAGGGCGTGGAATCCTGGCCATGGATGAGTCGACTGCAACCTGTGGCAAGCGATTTGCCTCTGTTGGCCTTGAGAACACTGAGGCCAACCGCCGAGCCTACCGCACACTCTTGGTCTCTGCTCCTGGCCTCGGCAACTACGTCTCTGGAGCCATCTTGTTTGAGGAGACACTATACCAGTCCTCCACTGATGGCAAGAAGTTAGTCGATGTCCTCATCCAGCAGAACATTGTGCCCGGAATCAAAGTTGACACGGTAATGCATACATCACTAATACTACATGTGTCCAACTCTTAATCTTCTCACAACCATTTCACTTTGATGCTTACACCTCATGCTTTGGACAATTGGACTTCTTCATCTCAATTTGAAAAGCCTTCAACATTTTAAAACATGTCTCTTCATATGAGTTCTCTTTACATTATCTCATATTTGTTGTGATGATAGTAAGCACAGTTGTTAATCATCGTTTGCTTACTATTCCTCTCCTGGTGAATTGTATGTGATTTTAGGGTCTAGTGCCTTTGGTCGGTAGCAACGATGAATCTTGGTGCCAGGGTCTCGATGGCCTTGCCTCCCGTGCGGCTGCTTATTATCAGCAAGGCGCTCGTTTTTCCAAATGGTAGAATCTCTCTCCCCCATCTTAATTGACCACCGCTAGTAGAAATGAAGGCCTAATTTGAACAAATTAACACTTGCAGAAATGTAGCTCACTTTCATTACCATCCACTCTTAGTCTTAATTAGATAGTATAACAATGACCATGGATTAAGCTAGTTATAGTAGGCGTATGTATTGCTCTATTTCATTTTCTTCTTCCTTCCCAAACTACCTTTGAGTCCATCAAATTGAGTATTATTATATTTGAATATTTTCACTTAAAGCTGTGCCCGGAAGTACTCAAATTGCAACTCGTTTCAACATTTTGGTAAAATGGTTTGTAATGTTTTTTTATTTTTATTTTTATCAGTAACATGAAATTTATATTAAAAGAGAAAGCTAGATACAAAAAGCCCACCAAACAAGCTAAAAAGAGCACAATGATAGAAAATAATTATGCCACTAAAAGGAAAAGAAAAAATAAAGAAACATCACACAATGAAAGCCATCAAATTAAAAGACCTACCCACCCATTGCTTAGTTAACGAAGCAGCAAAACCATTTGCTGACCTCCCAACATGTTGAAACTTTGCTTGAATCGAGGATGTTAAATATCTAATCTTGTTAAGGTAAAATTGAAATCTCCAAGGAATGACAGTCGAAGAGGACAACAATGAAATAACATTGAGAGAATCTCTTTCCACCTCTAACTTTGAATTAAACGAGGAAGAGGCAAAGTTTTGAACAGCTTCTAGGATAGCTAACACCTCCGCCTCATTAGATTTCATAGTCCGAACATGCTTGTAAAACATTACCAGCACAAGCCATTCAGTATCGCGAAGCACTCCACCAATACCTGTCGGCCAAGGCTTTCCTTTAGCTGCCCTATCCACATTAAACTTTAGCACCCTTACATTGGGAGGAACCCAATGGACCACATTTTCATCTTCTTTACCCCACAATATAAGGAAGCCTCCCAGTTACGGGACACCCCAGCTGGGATACTGTTTGTTTTACTTCCCAAAATTTTCATCAATTAATGAGCCGCACTGAGAAGAGATAATGATCTGGGATAGAAGGTAGAAGATCCCACCTGATAATTGTTTTATTAAATTTCTGTATAACCACAAAGACCCAGGGTTCCACTAAAATAGCCAAACCACTTCTATTTTGGGTGCATGATCTATGTACTATTCTCCCTGACAGGCGATCTGTTTTGAGCATTCCAAATGGTCCATCTGCACTTGCAGTGAAGGAAGCCGCTTGGGGTCATGCTCGCTATGCTGCCATTTCACAAGTAATCATTGTTTATTTACTTAATAGCTACTATTTGTACCTATCATCTCCGTATGGTTTCTGTAATACTACTGTTACGGATGAGTTGAGGAAATATTTGTGCTGGATTTACAGGATAATGGTCTAGTCCCACTTCTGGAGCCCGAGATTCTGCGTGATGGTGTTCATGGTATCGATAGGACGTTTGAGGTAGCTCAGAAGTTGTGGGCTGAGGTCTTCTTCTACCTCGCAGAAAACAATGTGATGTTTGAAGGAATCCTCCTAAAGCCCAGCATGGTTACACCAGGAGCCGAGTGCAAGGAGAGGGCCACCCCTGAGAAGGTTGCTGAGTACACCCTCAAGTTCCTGAGCAGGAGAATTCCCCCGTCTGTCCCTGGAATCTTGGCAAGTCCTCTTCTCTCTCTCTCTCTCTCTCTCTCTCTCTCTCTCTCTCTCTATCATCTCCGTTGGGTTGTACCTGAATTTTGAAACTTTCAAATAACCGTAGTGCCCTTAAATATATCATGAAGAGAAAAAAAGTATATGATCTTCTCTTGAGTTACAGGTGCGGCTTGTGGCTAAGAGATCCAGACCATTGATTTGATTTCTCTCCGTGGTAAACCATACTCCCAAATCTTATAGAGGGGAAATTGCTAGCCCTTCAATCAGGGGACTTTTGTGGTTAGTTGAAAAGGAAAACTTAGCTACAGTCATCATTTGGTGAGAAAGAATGTGTGAGGATTAGCTGGCAAGGAAACTTTGGGCTATGATCTATGAACTGCTTATCTCAATGGATCAATGTCTAGATTAGATACAATCTTCTTTTTTGGATCAACATAGAAATGGTTTTACTATATGTGCTTTCCTGGCTTTGGATTCTTGATACATGACTTTGTGTAATATGAAGCTACTTAATAGCCATCTTTATAATTGTCCTGTTGATTTGATCAGTTCCTATCGGGCGGGCAATCGGAAGTGGAAGCAACCTTCAATTTGAATGCCATGAACCAAGCACCAAACCCTTGGCATGTTTCCTTCTCATATGGAAAAGCCCTCCAGAATACATGCCTGAAGACTTGGGGGGGAAGGCCTGAGAATGTTAAGGCCGCTCAGGATGCTCTTCTGCTGAGAGCCAAAGCCAACTCTCTTGCGCAGCTTGGGAAATATACTGGTGAGGGTGAATTAGAGAAGTCCAAGCAAGGCATGTTTGTCAAGGGATACACCTACTAAGATGTATAACCAAGTCCAAATACCTCTATAGAAGTAGGCCGTTGGTGTGTGCCCTCTGCTATAGATAGGCATGAAAAATATTTTTGTTTTGTTACTTGTGTTAGAGTGTGTGGTCTCAATCCTGTGAATGGTGTAATAAGTTGACTTATATCAATATAATCATGCTTTCCTTTTATGAGATAAATGATGTTTTATTTACTTGTTTGCTCACAACCAATACGAATGATATAAAGGTTCATGCGATGAACCGGAGCCCACAAGTATAATAGATGTAATACATGTGTGTGGATGAGATCCACATACAGGAGATATGTAAGATCCCACATCGCCAAGAGATAGCCCAGAGCCTGGGCTTAAATGTGCGATCACCTCCTGACTTGGTGTGACGCGTTTTGGGGCAGCCTGCGGGCCAGCCATCAGAAACAAAACTGTGCGGGCCGAGGCCCAAAGTGGACAATATCATGCCATGGATTGGGTCGGGTCGTTACAGAAATGGTATCAGAGCCGAGGGCGGCTCTCCTCTGAGTGGTGGGGATTGTAAGATCCCACATTGCCAAGAGACAGCCCAGAGCCTGGGCTTAAATGTGCGATCGCCTCCTGACTTGGTGTGACGCGTTTTGGGGCAGCCTGCGGGCCAGCCACCAGAAACAAAACCGTTCGGGCCAAGGCCCAAAGCGAACAATATCATGCCATGGATTGGGTCGGGTCGTTACAAGACATGTGTCACAAATCTTATACTTAAGTAACTTCACAACCAGGTTGCAGCATTATGAGCACTATGAGATAATGTGATATGTCTCGATGATTGGAGTGTAAGACTCTGGATCATTGTGCTGGTAGATTGGATGTATCGAAGGACCATAAGAAGCATCTTATGAAACATTGTCTTTATCTTAAGGTCTGTTATCATAATTCCCTAGCAATAAGCTCTCAATTCTGACACATTGATGAACTCAAGTTTCTATCTATTCATTTGCTTTGAGTCACCGATGAGTGAGGCCAACACCTCCGCGTCTTAGGTAGGTGGTAGCAAGACCGTGAGAGCATTTAATGGTTAAGATGGAATCGATCTTTATTATCCTATTATGCAAATTAATGGATTTATCATTAGTAAGTGCGCACCCATCTCAATTAAGAATTAATTGGATGGTACTAATGATCACTATGATTGATTGGGTCTCAAGGATAATAAGATGTGGATTTAAATAGGTGGGACATGTTTAGTCCAATTGATCTATGAATATTAAAAGAGGGACCTATTTATGGTGATAGGGAAGTTTATGGTTTTATTGTAATTTATTCGTAAGACTGGAGTTCAAATGCATTTATATAATGGAGTTATTTGCAATTAATTGTGGGCCCGGATTGCACATGAGATGTAAGGACGCGGTGTCCCAGTTGGAGCCAGCTTTCTATGGAATCCCTAGTGGTCCCCACGCTAGCCCAAGATTGGATCATTACTAATTCTACTTGAACTCAAAAGGAAATGAATTGGAAAGTTACTATTTCTATTTGAAGTGAGACTTCTAATAGTGATAATAGTATGAAGAGAATGTTACTAATTATTATGGAAGTGAGACTTCTAATAATAAACTAAGAGGAGGTGGCTTTAAGTTATAAATAGAGGAGCAAAGGTGTTGGACGTCCTCATGCTATTCCACCCTAAGGATACACGCCCAGCCCCCTTGTGTGCAAGTGTTGCACTCATCTCCTCTCTCTTCTAGTTTCTCTTCTGGGTTTTTCCCTAGAAGTTTTTGTTGGTTTTTATCTTGGAGATCCCACCATTCTCTTTGAAGAAAGAGATCTGAAGCGCGTCATAGCGTGGAAGGCTAAGAGGTCTTGGAGATTTTGATTTGATTTGTAGAAGAGTTTTTTATTAAAGAAAGATATCAATTTCTCCATTAAAGCACAACCGAGCAAGGTATAATCTACTTCCTTGTTTGTTGTGAATTTCGTGGTTGCTTGTTTGCTGCTGTTTCTGTCTTCTAGATAGAGTTTTCTACTATACATGATCATGAGAAAGAGGCCATGGATCATAGCTTGGGTTTTGAAGCCTAATGGATACTTGATCCTTGTGTTAAGCGGGTCAAAAGTTTTTGTAAACCTATCCATGAGGCCCACCTAGTTCCAACAACTTGTACTGTTAGCCACTCAATAAAAGTTTGCTTTTGAGAGTATTTAGATATATATTTTTAGAATCAGGATCCTTAAGGGACATGGTGAGCATGGGTGGACCAATTACGATCCGCCAGGCCTGCCCCACGGTGACATGGCGGACCTTGATTGGTCCAACCACGCTCACCGCCGGATAAAGCCTCACCAGATATGGACTCATTGTTTTTTATACTAACATACTTCTGTAAATGCATGAATGCTGGCTGCTATGGACACGTATGTGCATATCAATTACATTTTTACATTTTTAGGCAATGATTATAATATGATGGGATGATGCCAATGAAATTATGGCAAAAATGTTTATATATATGGGAAATGCGTTGTGCGCGTGCATGCGGAAACGCAAATCAAAGCGATCGAACAAGCAATCAACCACACTTGAACAAGCAATCATACACAAGAAAACTACGTGGTTCAGCAAACTTGCCTATGTCAACGAGAAAGAAACTCGACTCTCCTTGGGTTCACTCTGTATATGATCAGTACAGTCTATCTCATGGGTTATATATTACATGAATATATAATGCTCTATTTCTTACCCCCCAAGAAACCCTATCTTAGTCAATAAGAAAGTCCCGGTATAATTACTATAATACCCATGACCATGAATCCACTTAGTCTGGACCCACTAGGCCAACAATCTCCCCCTCCAGACCATGGGGAAGACGCGCCTCTGAACCCTCTTACTAGGAGTTCAGTCTTGCCAACTGTGAACACAACTCTAGCTTTCCCTTAGGCATGGCCTTAGTCATCATGTCCGAGGGCTTTTTGTCAGTGTGAATCTTTTCCGGCTTCCTGAGATTCTTTTTTATGACCTCACGAATCCAATGATATCTCATATCAATGTGCTTCGTGCGGGCATGGTATGTAGCGTTCTTGCTCTCCCTGCTTAACACCCTGTTCATTTGGCAACCCTGTGCTTCATCACGGTCTGGATCGTTTTGTCCACCTTCTACACCTGTAGTCTGCACTGGAGAAAGAGTCGGTGTGATATCAACCACTCCATCAACAACTTCTTTAGACTTTTCAGTTTTCTCAACATCTCCAAAGAACTAGTCTTCATGAAACACCACATCCCTAATTCTAATAGTTTTTCTCTTCTCTGGATCCCATAACTTGTAGCCAAACTCAACTCCACCATAGCTAATAAAAATGCAACATACTGCCTTATCATTCAGCTTTGAATGCTGTACAAGTGCAAAAGCTTTGCACTCAAACACCTTCAAATGAGAATAAGAAACATCTTTACTTGTTCATTTCCTCTTTGGAAGTTTAAAATCCAAAGGAACTGAGGGAGACCTGTTAATCAAGTTAACGGCAGTCAGAACGGCTTCACTCCAAAATGGCTTGGGTAGCTGTGCCACTTTAATCATGCATCTCATCCTTTCAAGAATAGTGTGGTTCATTCTCTCTGTCACGCCACTGTGTTGTGGAGTACCAGGATTTGTTCTTTCATGTCGAATACCATGCTTCAACCAATAGCCTTTAAACTGGATGGACGTGTACTCACCACCATTATCTGTGCGGAGACATTTCAAGAGCTTTCATGTTTCTCTTTTAACCATGACATGAAATTGCTGAAATACCTGGAACACCTGATCCTTCGATTTCAACGCATAAACCCAGACTTTCCTAGATGCATCATCAATAAATGTGCCCCATTAAATTTGTCCTTTGCCATATGGTGAGGGAAGGATGCAATGGCATTTGCATGTTACACGTTACACATCTATCATACATATATATATACACACAATGGACTCAGCTAGAGGTGGCATTTATTGCCCTTTCAAAATTGGGTCCTAGTTTACTTTGAACTTTAAAACAAGAAAAAAGAAAAGCCCTCGTTTTGTTGGGTCTGGTCAGGTTGGGGCAGCCCCCCTCATCAAAGGGTTAGATTGACGGCCCGGTTATTATACTATTTCCCATATCTTCTGTTGGGTATTTTCTAGAACCCATAATTAAAAATAAACTCCAAGAGATACTGAGTGTGTTTTTTGTTTTTTTTTTTCAAAATTATGTTTTTTGTGCCTTTTCGACAAGGTACATCTCTTGGGCCCATTTGAATGGATGTGACTCCATTTCATAGTTACTTCCGACTCTATAAATTATAGGTGACTTTCAAGTTTTTATACATCATTCAAAATGAGCAGGCTGCAGTATTTTTATAAGCACATTGTCTAAGCCTTTTCTTCTCTTTTATTTTTACTTTGATTTTAGAGGATTTTACTCGAAAAATCCCAAAATTCAGCCATTTATCGCGAAAGGTCCTCGCAAATTGTGTAGCAATAACGAGGTCCTCTCGCCAACTTTTTCTATTTTTTTATGAGCGACGATAGCATCATCATGGGCGATGCTAGCATCGCTCGAGATAACATCTCCTAATGTCTTCTTCCTCCTCTCCTCCTCCTATTTCTCTATCTCGTCTTCTGTCAAAGCTTCACATTTTGCATTTTCCTCACATCCAAGCATCCTTAAAAATGTTGCCTCCTCATATGGAATAACAACTTCATCCGAACCCTGATTTTGCCCTCCCTCGTCTGCAAATATCTCAAACTCCTTGCAGGCATCACCATTGCCAGATGCAACATGAATGCATGGATCATTATTGCCATCAACAACATGAATACCGTTCTCGGTTGACCAGTCCAAACACTCCAAACCAGGCTTTGATGCAAGAGTATCATCACCCGTGCCGACAGAAGCAGAAATTGCAATGCTCTGCTCATTCGACTTTTTAGGGACAGATGGCTTGTAGGAGCTTAAATCTGGTGTAGCAGTTGAGTGGTTTATAACACTCTTCCTCCTTAAAGAATTAAAGAATTCATTCTGCTTTTGAGCTTGTGGGAGTAGCTTTTATATCCATAGAGCTTTGTGTCACCGTGGATGGGGTCAACTTGAGATCAAGAGTGCTGTGAACCCATGCGTCGCCCATAGTAAAATAGGAGGAGGAGAGGAAGAAGACGATATTAGGAGATGTTCTGACGAGCGACACTTATGTCGCCCATGGTGATGCTATCGTCGCTCAGAATAAAGTATAAAAAGATATAAAAAATTGGCGAGAGGACCTCGTTAGTACTACACAATTTGTGAGGACCTTTCGCGATAAATGACTGAAATTTGGGATTTTTCGTGTAAAATCCTCTTGATTTTAAGATCAATTCCATATTTATGATTATAGTGTGCAGACTTTGAATAAGAGCTGGGCATTGTATCATGGGGATATAATTTCTTCAAAATCACCTGCATGTGAGAAATTAATGTCTTTAAGAAAGTATCATGGGCTTGTCCATTTTTCTTTTACTTTCTCATTCAAATTATAACATTCATAGTCATTCACTAATTATCTATTCAAACTATTTATCTGATTTCTCGATTGCACATTCTTTGTAAGTAATTCTCCCAACATGCATTTATCATAGAAGAGCCAATCAAATTATTTGAATGCATATTTTTAGAAAATAGTTAGTTCTATAAAACCAAATGTAACGAGCGTGAGAACTACATGTTGATAGACAATGGTATTAGGGGTGGCCCTAGGTCCTTATCTCTTTACAGTGATTATGGATAAGTCAATTGTTCGTATTTATGAAGAAGTACCTTAGTGCATGTTATTTGCAGATGATATTGTGTTAGTATATTAATCATCTGGCTCATGATCCAACAACTGGTCAAGTGCATGATGTGTCTATGGATCCTTCATCTAGTAATCCATCTGTCATTCATGCTCCGGCATCCCAGACAGCTATGCCACTGGATTCAACTACACAAAATAATTAGATGATGGACCAGTCCCAATTGCCAGAGAATGCATCACCCAGTAATCATAGTTGGGTAGTGACTCGTTCTATGAGTGGTATATTCAAGCCAAATATTAAGAGAGAGTAATTATTTCCGTTGCCGTGACTCTATAATTAGTAAGGATGGGGATATTAATGAAGATGTCCGACATATGATAAAAGCGAGATTGTTGAAGTAGAGATTTGTTTCTATAGTGTTTTGTGACCAACAAATGCTAATAAAGATTGAAAAGAAAATTTTACAGGACAACAATTAGACCAGCCATAACTCATGAAGGAGAATGTTGGCCAAGTAAAAAATAAGAAAAATGGGTAAACCAAATAAGACGTAAATGGAGGTAATAAACATAGATATGAAAATATATAACTTAATTGAAGATTTGATTCAAAGTATATTAGACTGGAAAAATAAAATTTGTGTACCCAACTCCAACATAATTGAGACAATGCTTTAATTATGATTTATTTGGGCTCATTTAATCACGAATTTCAACGCATACAATTGGCATGCCCGTGGGCAGGCCAAAAGTTGAAAGTGGCCAAGTTGTCCATTTGACCGTCATCTTTGGCTTCTAAACCGAGCCTAGTCTTTTTTGGGTTCACTGCATTAGTTGTACTAAATAACAACACATCTATCCCCATTTTGGTATTGGACCTTTTACCCTAGGTATTCTTCTTAGCTCTATTTCTCTAATCTCTTCTGTTTGGAGATGTATGTTTAATACAGGTTGGTTTTATTGTTCAACACATGTGAATTAGGTTAGAGAAATATGCATCATTTGCAATCTGAGCTGATAGATGATCTTGCTTCGTATTCGATTTCTAGTTGATAAAGTAGTCATCTTTGTTTCTCACTTTGACTTTGTTAAACAATCAATCAGTGGGTAATGTGTTTTTTTTTTTTTTTTTCCTTAAAAGTTAGTTTTTTGGGTGATACATGATGGGTTAGAGGAATGTTTAGAGCAATCAAGCCAAAGTAATGATATAAAGATGTGTTCTTTTTGGGCTGGGAAGGTGATTTGAGCCCACAATCTAAAGATTGCAATAGGAACACCTTCCGCTTTGAGCCACATGCTTGTCAAAATGAGGTAATTATTGGATGGGGTTGGCTATTGGATTTGTAATTTGATGCGTAAGGAATAAGAGTGCTGACAATTGGGGTAGGGGGTTAAGTGATTAACTGACTTGTTCACTTTTTTACATGTCATGTTCCATTTCAAGATCATCTAGTACTTGAGCCAAGTCTGCCGGTGATTGAGTGAGAGTCATAACCTTGTTCGTCATGGCCACCAAATGAAGTGCAATCAACAGAAGATGATCCTATACCGACCACATGAAACTTAGCGGTCTGGCTCAACATCTTTCAACTAAGAACACAGAAAGATTTTACCCAGAGATACGGGCAATTGTAGCATATGGCCAAAACCCAACTCTCTAAAGTGGACTAATTAAACTAGTGGTTTCATCTCTTAGATCTCTCTCTATATGAAGCATGGGGCACCCCAACCAAAGTGCTCCTTGCCGAATAAGAGAAGCAGGCTGGAGCAGGATGACTGTATGCCTCTATGATTTTATTTATTTATTTATTTATTTTTTTGTTTGATAAGATGTATCACCTAATGTTTTGAAACTTGAATTATTCTTATTTCTTATATGATTTTAATTGATTATTTGATCTGTATGCAGGAATGCCCATATGCGAAGCAAGCACATTTAATCTGAATAACTAAGATACTTAAACCAAACAAGAAGAAGAAAAGGGAACTTGCATAAGATCTTGTGCATGCATGAACTGTGCACAGCCTGTGGTCCGTTTGTCAGCCCCGATTGGGCTGGATGACCTGGGTCAGGGTCTGTTTTGGCTCGATTGCAGGCCCACATCAACCAGATGCACCCTGTGGTAGCATCCAGGGCCCAAGTTGAAGCCTCTGTTGGACCCACATCTCACTAATTCAACATACAGGTTGCATAAGATCTTGCACATGCACCGTGCACAGCCTGCGGGCTGTTCGTCAGTCCCAATTGGGCCGGATGACCTGGTTCAGGGTCTGTTTTGGCTCAATTGTAGGCCCATATAGAACAGATGCAGCATCCAGGGCCCAAGTTGAAGCTTGTATTGGACCCGCAGCTCACTAATTCAGCATACAGGGCCCAAGTCAGAGCCTGCATATCAGTCCATGTTCATTCACATTTAAAGGGCTCATTTGGCTCGCAAATGAGCCTTTTCCCATCCATATGATCATACACCTCCAAACAAGATAAGCCGAGGATTGGGCCACTATGCGATCTTTTTTGTTCTTTGCCACATGCATCATCATGCTATAGCCTATTATTGATCTTTAAACATGATTGGATGCATCAATACATTGTCATTCCATTATTCTCTTTCCAAGGGTTCTACTGTCGATTTTATTTGCTACAAATCAATAAGAAAACGGGGCTATGCCTTCAGAATTTATAGAGCCTGGCTTATGAAATTTCTAATATATCCTGCTGGTACTCTGAAGCAAGATGGCAAGTTGATGATATTATAATTTTTTTATAGTTAATTATATCCTTAGATTTTATATTGTCTTTAAATATTAGGAACGTTTCAACGCGTTCCTGGAATGTATAGGAGACCAATCTAGCTCATAATTATATTCCACGTAGTAAATTACTGCAATTAGCAAAACCAAAAACTTGAAAACCTGTGTGAATGTCTCAATCTGTGTTTGCCTTTCATTGTATTACATCTCTGATTCCTGCATAACAGAAAGTGTTAGGAATATTGAAGATATAATCTACCTTCGAAAATGGTGGAACTTCTTATCTATGTATTTGATTTTCCAATCAAAGAAAAAAATTGGAACTTTTTATCTATGGTTCTTTTGTTTTTAGTAATAATTTTTCTATGATTGGCATATTTTTGTGTTTGATCCCCACAGAGGTCCGTCGACTTTGGCTACTTTTGTGGCTGTCTATGCGCTGTTTGGGCCAACCTTCCCAGGGATTTATGATAAAGACAGAGGGGTTTACACACTATTCTACCCAGTATGTGGCATGACTATATGGACTTGTTGATTGGTCTTTGCTGTTTTTATCTATTTATTTATTTTTTGGCTGTGCTAACGTGGTATTTATGTTGATAGGGTTTATCTTTTAATTTTCCTATTCCCACGCAGTACACGAATTGTTGCCGTGATAGAGAAGGTGTGTATTCTGATTGTTTTTATTATAAACTGTATTATGTGCCTGATTCTGCCTGATTTCGCTTTCCCATGGGAGTCGCAAGTCTGGCATTTCCTAAGCAGCTTTTTCCTCGTTGTTGCAGCTGAGTTGCCGCTTTAGTTCCCTGATGGAACAACACCAGTGACCTGCCGTGTCTCTGTATATGACAGTTCGCCAGACATTAAAGTTGGTGTTGGATCCCTCATGAATAAGGCTATAGTTCCACCACTGCCTGCTGGGAGTCTGTACATGGAAGAGGTTCATGCTAAGGTTGGTGTCTTCCCCTTTCATCACAATGGTCTAGTTTATCAGCATTTTGGAGGAGTAATATGGTCTCTCCTCCATCTATAACTTGGGTTCCTGCTTCTTTCTTGGTGTTACACTTATTAAATTGCTATACCACTGGTAGCACAGATAGTCTTTTGTATGTTTGTCTAGTAGTAGTTTGATGCAGTTCACCATAGGTATGTATGATGTGTAACTCCACATGATGCCGCCCCCGCGCCCCCCACCACCCCCTTCTCCCTCTCTCTCCAGTGGTGGGATTTTTTTTTGGCTCTCTCAAATGGCTGTCATCAATATCATCTCTAAAGCCTTGTCTCAAATGGATGTGTATTATCAAAATTATTTTCCTATTAGAAAGGGATTTGTATCAAATGTATAGATCCGCTATTAAAGAAGTGGTGGCTCAAACATTTGATTTGATTTCTAGAAAAGTGGGAAATCGTAAAAAAAAGAGAAGCATCTAGATCTGATTCTCTTTATTATTCTTGTGCCTATCCAGCTTGGGGAAGAACTGTGGTTCACTGTTGGTGGTCAGCATATCCCATTTGGTGCATCACCACAGGTCAGAGCTTTGTTTATTGTTGGCGAATACTCTTAATTTGCAGCATTTTATGGTTTCTTAAAGCTTGATCTTTATTTTTTTTTATTGCACAACAATTCTTGCTCTCGTGGAAGAGTTTTTCTGTTGCAAAAGATTTGTTGCCCGGTCTATTTGGTTCCATTTATATGGCAGATTGAATTATGCCTTTTGATATAAAAACTCAATGATAGTCATATTATGGAGGTTCTGCCTATGGTAGTCCTGATTTTGAATGTTAGTGGAGTCAAAATTTATTGGGGATTATTGGAAAGTCAATGGAGAATTAAGGGAAGAAAATAACCATGGAAGAAAATGAGAGATTTTATATCTAATGTCTTTACTATAAGTAAGAAGTTAGTCAAGTGAAACATATTCATATTGTTTTCTTCTAGTTTTCTATTGCTTTCATTAAATAAGATTCTTTTTTTTTCTTCTTTTTAGGTTAACAAACCCCGTCACATATAAAGTATGCAAATGTTACAAATTACGATTCTGGACGATCTTCAGTGTAGAAAGTTTTTGTTAAGTGTTTGGTTCCCATCATTATAGTCTTTAGTACTTCAGAGGGGGGTGCTTGTTGTGGACAACTTTGGAAGTATCTGGGGGAAGAGTAGCCTGATTTCCTGTATTTTACCAGAATTTAATAACATTGATATGATCGCATTTGTTAATTGTTAAGAATCTAGATGAAATTATTATTTCAGAGAGAGAAGGATGCACAGATCTGTTTGCCTTCTATTAAAGGATGTTATTAGTCAAATTGTTTTACAATATGTTGTTTGACGGCAGAGTGGGCCGTCACCTTCCTCCGGAAAGTACGGCGCGCCCTAACAGATAGGAGCATTCATTTATAACGATAGGATTGCTTATTTATGGCGATAAGAAGTTAGCTTTATCATCCCTTAACATCAATTGATTGAAGGCATGGAAGGTTCGGATGGGATGTTCCATTTTTACCTACCGCTGAATGTCAGGGTAAGGATCGATGGGACCTCACCCCACCTACCCCCACTCACAGAGAGAATGAACGAGGAATGTCTACATATATACACGTGGGATCAGCCCCATAGAGGTACGCAACGCATAATACTCAACACACCGTCTCGTTCCCCTCTCCTTCCTCCTCCTCCTCCTGCTCAGTTTTTTAGAACTAACTCAGGCATCGGAGTGCCTTCGGCTTACAGCAGCCAGGGGCTCTAACCCAAGCCGTTTTCCTCCCCTTTTCAGGTTTTTGGCGTTCGGTATTCCCTGATTTATAAAGTTCATCTCAATCTAAATGGGTATCTTGTTTTCACCGCCTACACTTCTATAATTATTTCACTCGCGGTTTGGACATACTATTTGATGGTCAGGTATTGTTTTCCTTGTTTTAGTACCCTTCCTTCTCTTTTGAGGGATTCATGCACTTTCATTCTCATGATTTTGATTTTTTTTTTAAGATGTATTGTTTGATGTGCAGACTCATAAAATCAAGAAGTTTGTGTTGCACACGAACTTTCCAGGACATGCCGACTTCAATTCTTACATAAAATGCAACTTTGCTATCTACGGTTCTGATGGTGGGCTTCTTCTTAAACTTCAAGTTCCGTGCTAGGTTATCTCCTAAAAACTATTGGTCACATTCACTCATAGTCATGCTTGTATGCAGGTGGGGGACCTATTCAGGAAGGAGTTTCTCCTAAGCATTGCATTACACCGAGCACAAAGTGGGAACAAGTAAAGGTACGACTAGAATTTTGATCCGAATGAACTGTTTCATCTAGTTTAAATCAGAACGTAAACTCTGAAACTGTAAGCATTGATTTGTGTTATGAAACTATTCAGAAAAAAGAAATTTGTGTATTATGAAGATTCATAGTTGAGTTTCTCATCTGCTCGGAGTTTTCACCTGTTATGGTTATTGGTCATCAATATGAGGTGGTTGATGTTTATTTCTTAAATTGATCATCTGTTTACTTTCACACCGTTTCTCGTAATTCAATCTTCAGTGGTAACAAAAAGTCCCACAAAAAATAATTTACAAACAGTTAATTCCATATTCTCATCTTGAGCAGTTAAAATATCTGCAACTGGGAGGGCACTGTGGCAGAGGTGATTGTTTGGTTTTTCTTTTGATTTATGATTTTCTGACCCTTGGTCTTCCAGGGAGACAGGGACTAGGAAGTTTATTCATGGAGGTGGAATTTTTTTTTTTTTTTTCAATTTCTTGCGGAAAATGCCTTTTTGTACTACAATCAGAAGAGCTAAAAGCCTTCAAACTAGGGAAAGATGGCTTTCTGCTTTGGGATATTAATCTATTCATAGTACTGCCTCTGTTGTTTTCTCTTCTCAGTATATTGGATACTGATAATAATTTTCAGCTTAAGCCCCATCATTTGTTGCATCATATGTGAACCTTTTCCCCCCAGGCATCTTCAATTGATTCCGGCTCTCTAGACGTGCTCTTAGCTAATTCGGAAATATTTCTATGAAATTATAGGAGATCCTTGGTGATGGTGGGTGTGCTGCAATCCAAACACAAGGATCAACAAGCAATCCTTTTGGATCAACTTTTGTATATGGCTATCAAAATGTTGCATTTGAGGTGAGAAATGTATTGGTAATTAACCATTGTTCAAAATTATTCTAGCTCTTCCTTTTTATTGTTTAGAATTTGTACTGTTATGTTATTTCACTAGGTAATACTCTTTTTTTTTTGGACGTTCTTCATGGATCTTGAACTGGCTAATCATAGCACTGTTTGTGGGAGCAGGTCATGAAGAATGGCTATATAGCTACAGTGACGCTCTTCCAGTCTTAACAAAATTCTGTTGGGTATGTTCTTTTTATGTCCTGGATATTCTATTTTTTTCTATGCTTTTACATGTCCCAATAGAGTATTATTACTCTTGCACATGCACACATGTTTACTGAATTTCACTTCGGTTTCAAATGATATTCAAGTTAGTTTCAATTCATTGAGGGGTTCTGATCCAGAGGTATAATGAATTTTGATAATAATAAAAAAAAAAAAAACATTGTTGTAAGCAGATTTAAATAACCATTCTTAAGCTGTTGCTCTGATGCTCATGATTATCTGACTGATATATTTTTTGACCATTAATTCATGGGCGAATAATAAAAAAACTAATTTGCAGCCTCAACTATTTAAAAAAAAAAAAAAAAAAAACTAATTTGCAGCCAATGGTAATGGCAACCTCAACCAAATAGTAATTTTTAGCTTGACCTTTTTGATGTGTTAATCGCAATTCATGGGCACGTCTGGACTCTGGATCCATGGCCTGTGTTCATGAGTGGGTCTACATGCCTAATTTGCTTCTCTCGATCACTACTTATCACATCTTGCTGTATATAGTGATTTCTTTAAGACTCGTGCTGTTTTCTAAAATTTGGATCTTATAGTGTTCTGAGATATTTATTCTCATATGCTCGAACTGCAATTATGAACCTGTGCAAGATGATATTTACAAAAGAAAATTTTACCCAATCGAGTGAGCCCCTGTGGTGTGGGCGGTTTTGTATCTTTTCACATTTCAAGTTTCTATTTTGGAAGTTGGATTATTGAGCAATTTGTCCTAACATCATCTTAGTGTCATTTTGGTTATGTGATTTGTTAAGAAGGATAGAACTCTCTCTCTCTCTCTCTCTCTCTCTCTCTCTCTCTCTCTCTCTCTCTCTCACACACACACACACACAAATGGAAGAATTAAACTATTGGTTTTTACTTTGCTGTTAGGATTCTGCATCATGTTGATGCCTTGGTGGCTTTGATGGACTTAAAAAAGAGTTGGATTTATGGTGGCATGGAAGGAGCTCCATTTGATGTTGTTCCTTTTTTTGTTTTTGGTTTTTTTAAAGCCATAACATGGATTTGAGATTCTGCAATCTTTTCTTTTGGGTCTGATTTTAGGGTTTCTCTTTGAACAGGAAGCGCGTGGTTTTGTATATAAGCAGTTTGCTCCTATCATTCATTGGCCGCCGGAAGTAAGGACTTATGTACAGGTGTAACATTGGTGCAGTTGCATCATTCTCGGAAGTACCTGACTTAAGCTTGTCTGTATATAAATCGATCTCTAATGAAAATATCTCCCGACTCCAAAAACTTTTCTCATTGTGTAATTTTATTTTGATGTGAAATTGTAAGATTTGCTACCTGTGTATCATTTACAGGTTTTTTTAAAAAAAAAAAAAAGAGTAATAAAAAATAAAGCATCAAGGTCCAACAGCATTAAATCTTGAAATTGTTTTAACCCGAAGGCCCATTATTACTCTAATTCCATCGCCACGTTGATTACAGTAATTAGGTAACCATTGGCATTACTGCTGTGGTGGTGCCAGCAGCTATCTGGTCATTTAGTTTCTGGTTCAATGACTCATGCATTCAAGAGGCTTGTGGTGGTGGTTGGAGATGGGTCACATGGGAGGCTCGCTCCTTCTCCAACAGCACCACTAAAAATGTAATGATCTCTGTAGAACTGTACAACAATTCTAGAGATAGTGGAGACAAAAGAACCTCAGCTAAAATCATCTTGGAGCCTTGGGTCCTTGAGCAAAGAGGTTGAGAGCTTGCGGTAGTCCTCAGCGTTGTGTGTATGTCTTCATCTTGCCTTTGTGGCTTCTCGATGGAATGTCAATGGCAGTGGGTGCATTGTGAATCTGTTTTGTACACTGGATGATTGTTACTGTTGTGCACTTATTTTACCCATGAATCTAACTACTCACTTGTACCTAGAAGTGAACGTTCATTGCTTGCATTAGATTATCTGCACTTGGTTTATAAAGACCCTGATGACCCGGTAGTTTCTAGGTTCCCCTGGTTTTATGTTTTACTGTTTTGAGAATTCTTTTGAAGTCATCAGATTCCTGAATTGATCAGCCTCTTAAAATGAGTGAACTTTGACACTCTTTCAATGATAAACTAGGTCTAGATTTAGGGAATCTGTTAATATGAAAACGGTAAAGAGTTCTATGCATTTACATGTAAACGAGAAGCTAAATTTCGTATTTTTTTTCTTTCTTTCCTTTTTTTTTTTTTAAACTGAGTTGGGCTTCTGGTCTATTGTGGATACTTTTAAACTTGAAGTCCCTTGGCATGTGTAATATCAGGGTGCCAGTACCAAATCAACCATATGAGTATACTGGCAGCTAAATATATCTTTGTATAAAGTTAATTTAGGAATCTTCAAAAAAGATGGGTATGATCCACACAGCATATGCAATATCACTATTTAACCCATATATCTTGTATGTCGACTTTTTGGTCATATTTTTGGCATCATCCGTTAAATTATATACTTTGCTTCCGGCTGTTAGTCATTACTCACACCTATAGTGCATGTTGTATACCAACATGGTTGAAAAATTCTCCGAGTTGACTCTTGACTCTCTAAAGTCATCTCATTTTGATAAAGGATTGAGTCAAAAATAGGAGAAGCTTGGCCGAGTCATCTCATTTTAATGAGTTGTTTACATTTTGAACCATTTAAGAGGCAAATTTAATTTTTATATAATGAAATTATATATATATATATATAATTATACACGAGGTTTAGAGTCAGTAATTTAAAAATGATGACTGGAATGTAATTTGAAACTCATAATTGATCTTTTACGCTTAATATTTAGACAAACAAATGATGTAATATACAATATTTTTCCTTTTGCACTCAATACTTGTAATCAACTAGAATGAATGGTTGAGATCTATCATATTAAGGAGTGGTTTAGATGTGCAAGTAGCCTACAATATAATTAACTTATAGAAGCTCACACCTCAACCTCCATTGTAGTCTAGTTGGTCAGGATACTCGGCTCTCACCCGAGAGACCCGGGTTCAAGTCCCGGCAATGGAATTTTTATTTATATAACTCTTCCCTTTTTTTTTTTTAACATTGTTACCAATGATAACTTCAATGACAGAATTTACTGTTGTCAAACAATGCTGGGCAGTCTCTTAGGGATGTATTCAACAACACTCAATAACTTTATCACAAGAACATGGTGATGTAGTGAGAAGTAAAACATGGGTGAAGGTAGGGAAGAAAATCTTTAGTAAAAACCTTTGAATTGAGGGCCTACAAATAGTGGTGTTAAAAAACAAGAATGTGAGATAAAGGAGAAAAAAATCTAGCAACTCCAAAGATAGAATATGGATCACCTTTTTAAAGATAAAAAAGAAGTGGATTTTATCAGAAGAAATTTCTTTAGATGCGGACTACACCAAGAAGGAACTCTTTGTTTCCCTTGCACGGAAGTGATCCCTTGGGACTGCTCTTTTTTTTTTTTCAATGAGATCTATGTCAATATCGATCCTCCCCTAAATAGGGGAGGGTCAATATCAATCCTCCGCAGGGTCATTTAAAATGCGAAAAATCTTAGCTCCCCCTGTCTTCCTCCTCTATCCTCCAAATAATGAGGTTTGTAAGTCAAACTAGCTTCATCAAATATGGTGAGTTTTTTTTCCTTCTTGAAATGACTTTTCTTCTAAATTCAGAAGAAATGTGTTTTAGGGAGATTTACAAGGGTTCCAATCTGGGATGAAGAAGAAATGGACATTGGAATCCTTATATTATCTAAAAAAAAACCCTAATTTCCAAACCTATATGGCAATATATATTAGGAATGTGACAAATTGGAGAAAATTAGGCAACATGGTTTTCTAGTTGATATTTGGTTTGTAACATGTATTAGGCATGTTACAAACGGAAGAATATTAATTAGGCTACAAAAACCCATTTTCAGGTTCTCCATTGATATATGATTTATTGGATAGTTTTATTGAGAGACGAAGCATTTTAATCGTCCCCATTGGGTTTGGGGAAGGGAGGAGGAAAATAATGAGAAACTGGGGTTCTACGTGTTTTTAAGGACCACACTCTCCTATTTAGGGAGGGTTGATATCGACGCAGATTTCATTTCACATAGATAACAAAAGGAAGTGGTCAATCTATGTGAGGAAACTAACAAGGCTTTTTGGTGCAGTCCGCATCTAGTTAGTTTGCTTATCATATGCCTTCATACGTGTATTTTTAGTTTTCTTTATTTTCCCCACTTTGTATTTTTCAAAAGACATCACAGTAAGAAATCCCCATTATTAGGGATGGCAATGGGGCGGACTGGGGGCGGAATTGGAGTGCCCCGCACCTCTTTTACATGTCCCCAACCCCGCCCCACCCCGCCCTTCGGAGTAATTGATATGTCCCGTTCCCCGCCCTACCATGCCCCGATTGCCCTGTGGGAACCCCGCTTGGCCCCGCCCCTCAATTATAAAAATTTAAAATGTGCAAGACTTAGGATTTGAACTTGGGTGGGGGAGTAACTGAAGGTTTGCTTTACCACTAAACCAAACTTCATTTCTTGTAATGTTTTACCTTATTTAAAATATATTCATATATTCAAGATTGTTACACACATATACACATATATATATATATATATGGGAAATGGTCTAGTGAGGACCGTCCTCACCATATATCGTATGGACCACTGTTGGCCGTCCGATCTCTCAAAAGATCCAACGTTTCACAGCTATCATAAATAAAATAAGAGAGGGAAACAAAATGTAAGAGGGAAAACGAAACTGTGGAGAGAGCCAAATTAGAAGAAAAGCCTCAAGCTCCAAATCGTCCGATCTCTTCCTCCTCCTTCCCGTCCTTCTTTCAGGCACGATCTCGAAGGGTTTGGACGATCTCTCTCTCTAGGTCATCCCTCTCGTCGACGTCTCTTTCTTTTTCATCATCGCCTTCTTCTTCTTCTCTTCCATCCCTCATCGCACGCCACAACCAGCACCTTCCATGGCCTCTGCTACGTGCTTGGTGACAGCTGCGACACTGACCATATCATCCCCACCGACCGTGTTGCAGTCTCGTGTTGCCATCGACCAGATAAATCTACCCATTTATTATTACTCTATTGCCATCTATCAAAATTAGTAGTTGGCCAGAAGAAGATCATCCCCGCCAACCGTGTTGCAGTCTTGTATTGCAGTCTCGTCCCTTCCAAAAGCCTCTTCCACAGCGATTCTTGGTACCAGAAATCGGGTATTTTGGAGATTTAAAATATTAGGGTTTTTGGGTTTGTTACAGAAATAGAATTTAAGCAGTTTTTGGATTTTGTTATTAAGATGATGAGCCTTGGAGTATGTTGAGAGAAGAGGATTTAGATGCAAATGAGTGCATGATTAAGATGGAGATTTATTCAAGAGATGGTTGGAAGAGGAGGCTCTGGAATAGGAATTCCAGGTCTCAATAAACACATTTCCCTCCCTAGTAAAACACATAGGCATCGAGCCCTCTCTCCCTCCCTCCCTGCCTCTCTATGTTTGCTATTTTTTTGTTCCCACACCTGATGTTCGATGTTCTTTTTTCCAAACTAGGATTCCAGAGACTAAGTTTCTACAGCTCGGTCACTGAAATTCCAAGGTTCTTCTTTCATTTTCTTGATTTTCTTTTGGGAGTTGAGATTTTCGAATTCTGGGTTTTTCAGACAATCTCTGTTTCCAATTTCTGAGTTTGTGTTTTCATTGATTTCTGTAATTTTAGTCCTTTCAGATGATGGCTTCTGTTGGAAATTCTGTGAAGCAGCTTCAAGTCCCACATTCTCGATTCTCGTTGCTGTATCTTTCGGCTGGTTCCAACCCAAGTTCTCTTCTTCTTCATAAGCGTTCTTTGAGATTCCAGCCCCTTGCATTCTCTCCCTTAGAGAAAAGCCACAGCGCATGCGGCCTCGGTGGAGAATCTTCTCACAAGGTCTTGAAAACTTTGGGTTTTGATTCCTTGGTGCGGCAGCGGCATGGATCATCTATTATCATCTCTTCAGCTGCAGCTGCTAATGCTGATGGTGGTGAGATTGGAGCTCCTGAAGGGTCATAATTCTCTCTCTCTCTCTCTCGCTCTCTCTCTCTCTGTGTTTTTTTTTTCTTAATTCCATCTTTTTTACCCTCCTTTTTCCCGAAGGCATTGTGTTGTTTGTTTGAAACTTTAAATTGGTGGTGGTGGATGTCTTTAGGATTGTGAAGGCTCCTAAGCGTTTTGCAGAGAAGTATCCAGCGCTTATTACTGGTAGTTTTTTCTTTCTATGGTAAGTCATCATTATATAGTTTGTATGCAGTATGCATTTCATGTTGGGGTATGTCTTGTACTCCATTTTAGAGTGTTCTGGGGTTTTCAATTTAGGGGTTTCAGGGTTTCTACGATGATGGACTTGAAATTATGGGTTTTGGGGGTTTTTTTTAATGGTGTTTGGGAAACAATTTATATGGTTCTATCCCCACCATCCATCCCTCTTCTTCTGTTAAACAATGTATACAGTAGTGGCATTTTCTTCACTTTTAGTTTTCTTGTAAATCTGTTTTGATGGTAGTTTTTTTTTATTTTTTATGTGCAGGTTAAGCAATGTTAGTAGGTGTTGACATGATGTGCTTTGAGTGATTGTTCAAGAAGGGAAATGTTATAATGGCATGATTTGAGTGACTGTTTGAGACATTGTATTAATGGAAAATGTGAATGATTTCATGTGTAAATGTTGAACAATTTATTGTTGAATGTCATTGCATTGTTAATGTTGAAAAAGATTGTGGGCTGTTTGATTGTGTTGTGGTAATCTACACAATGTGGCAGGTTTCATTTCTTTCATCAGTTTTAAGTGTTATGAAATGCACTATGGCTTGGTTCACATATTAATAAAACAGAAAGATCTATCGATGCTAAAGATCCAGGCAATGCTAAAATTGGATGATGATAAAGAAAGTGCAATGAGTTTGTAAGCATTACATTGCTATCAATTTGTAATCAGAATTGATTTGGGACAGGAAAGTCAGAGAAGTAGTTTGTAATACTGAATTATTATCAATTTATTGTCAGGAAGCAGTGGATTGTTATTATATCTCAAGTGAAACCATCTATTCAAATTGAACTTCATTGGGTTAATTACAGACCACTGCTCTTTTATGCATCAAACCACACAATAAACTGACCCACTTTGGGAATCACAAAGTGTCGGTTGGGTAGGTCTCTTCAATCTTCCCTGGCCACTAGGCCAATTTAGAAAAACAAAAAAAAAAAAGTATCCACTTTGAAACCAATAGCCTAGGTTGTTTATAACTATTGCTTGTAGACCCTTCAATGGGATGAGATCACAAATGTCCCAATTTCTTGTCAGTGCACCATGGTTTGATGTCAAGTTTTGGGACCAAAACACATTTCCTAAGTTCTTGCAACAAACAGCTCCTTAAGCAATTGTTTTCTTAATCCCTCAATATGAAATGATGATCAAATGCATATGGATATGCATTGAGTATCTATGCCTAATGAAATGTGGGGTTGCTACAATTTTTAATTTGAAACACTGGTCTTTCACGTTTCAAGCCAAAAATAATTAAGTGCTGATTTGTGTTTATCTAATGACAAAAAAGGTTTGATGATCAATATTGGTGCTGGTCCTGTAAATGATGTATAAGGACCTTTTAATTCAATTATTCAGTGATGATAGATCATGGATGACCATAGTATTTGAGTGAGGTGCTAGCATGAGGAATATGCCATGGATTCACCCAAAATAAAAATGAGATCCTAGCGAAGAAGATGCCACCAGTCCAACTAGAAACATGAATCTTGCAAAATGATTGGTCTACCTTAAGCAGAAATGGGTCATATAGCTTAGATTCTGCATCATATCAAAATCTAACAAATAACCAGCTGAAAACAATAGAAATTGATTTATTTATTTTTGTAAAAAACATTGTTGATCTCAATGAAAATGCAATTTTATTCAAAAGATTTACAACAGTAAGTTAGACTTTGGCAATGGCCAAGGTAAAAAATACTATACAACAAAAAGAATCCATCTATTAAATCCACTAATTCCTATTCCAGAGCCTCTTCCAACCATCTCTTGAATAAATCTCCATCTTAATCATGCACTCATTTGCATCTAAATCCTTTTCTCTCAACATACTCCAAGGCTCATCATCTTTCAGACCTCTGCAATTCAAAGACATAAAGAATCAGAGAACATAAATCCCCAAAAACCACCCCCAGCAACAGAGAAAAAAAAACCCAACAACAGAAAACAATAATAATAATAAAAAAACCCCCAAAAGAAACAGCAACGAGAATCGAGAATGTGGGACTTGAAGCTGCTTCACAGGATTTCCAACAGAAGCCATCAATGAAAACACAAACTCAGAAATTGGAAACAGAGATTGTCTGAAAAACCCAGAATTCGAAAATCTCTGCTCCCAAAAGAAAATCAAGAAAATGAAATAAGAACCTTGGAATTTTAGTGACCGAGCTGTAGAAACTTAGTCTCTGGAATCCTAGTTTGGAAAAAAGAACATCGAACATCAGGCGTGGGACCAAAAAAATAGCAAACATAGAGAGGCAGGGAGAGAGGGAGAGTGGGCTCGATGCCTATGGGTTTTACCAGGGAGGGAAAGGTGTTTATTGAGACCTGGACTTCCTATTCTAAAGCCTCCTCTTCCAACCATCTCTTGAATAAATCTCCATCTTAATCATGCACTCATTTGCATCTAAACCCTCTTCTCTCAACATACTCCAAGGCTCATCATCTTAATAAAAAAAACCCAAAAACTGCTTAAATTCTATTCCTGTAACAAACCCAAAAACCCCAATATTTTAAATCCCCAAAATACCCGATTTTTGGTACCAAGATCGCTGTGGAAGAGGCTTTTGGAAGGGACGATACTGCAACACGAGACTGCAATATGGTCGGCGATAACACGAGACTGCAACACGGTCGGCGGGGATAATCTTCTTCTGGCCAACTACTGATTTTGATAGATGGCAACAGAGTAATAATAAATGGGTAGATTTATCTGGTCGATGGCAACACGAGACTGCAACACGGTCGGCGAAGATGATCTGGTTAGTGTCGCAGCTGTCGCCAAGCACATAGCAGAGGCCGTGGAAGGTGCTGGTTGTGGCGTGCGATGATGAAAAAGAAAGAGACGTCGACGAGAGGGATGACCTAGAGAGAGAGAGATCGTCCAAACCTTTCGAGATCGTGCCGGGAAGAAGGACGGGAAGGAGGAGGAAGAGATCGGACGATTTGGGGCTTGGGGCTTTTCTTCTGATTTGACTCTCTCCACAGTTTCGTTTTCTCTCTTCCATTTCGTTTTCCTCTCTTATTTTATATATGATAGCTGTGAAACGTTGGATCTGTTGAGAGATCGGACGGCTCACAGTGGTCCATACGATATATGGTGAGGACGGTCCTCACTAGACAGTTTCCCTATATATATATACACACATATATATATATATATATATATTTGTATATATAAATATAACCCTCTATATTATATATATATATATATTAATATATACATATATATATAAATATAAACTTATTTAATGGCGGGGCGGGGAAAAGAGCAAACCCATCTCCTTCCCCCCCCCCCCCCCCCCCCCTTCGGAGCACAGTTTTATTTCCTGTCCCCACCCCACCGAAGGATTGGGGCGCGAAAAACCCGCGCTGGGCGGAGCAGAATTGCCACCCCTACCCACTGTCACAAATTCTTGTATGAATTCTCAAGCCTTTAATGCTTGTTTATTAGAAGAGCCTTAAGGTCTGAGGATGGATCCCTCCTCATATTTCTAACATGCTTACCCTTTAACAGGAGCTTGAAATTCTATCGTGGGGCCTACATGATGACAACCCCGATCCCGATCCTGCATCATGAATCCGATCACTTATAGTGACACGTCTTAAGATTCTGGATTTCGTAAAAATCTCAAGAAGGGAGGAAGTCAGAGAGGAAGAGGTTTTATAGATGTATAGTCGATTTTATCTTCTACCCGGACCCGATATTTGGACGGTCCAGATGGACCCAAATCCGCATGACTACGGGCCACTACGCTCCTGCAGACTATCTTTTTTTTTTTTCATTCGCATCTTCGTTCTTCACTCCCATCAGAGAGCTCAGGGTTTTACAACACAGCGAAGCCAAAACCTGCTGCTGCCTCCTATGCATTTCAAAACCCCCAGGTATGCTTTTTATCTGTTGTTTGTCACTTTCTTAGCAATACCAATCTAATGTAGATACAAATATCTGGATTGAATTGAATGATATGGGCTTTCTGTCAAGGCATGCATATGTAGAAAAGCTGATTTTATTGGTTGCTTATGAATTTGGGTTGGGGGGAAATGGTTGATGAGGTCATATCTTTGGGGGTTATTTATTGGTTTTTAATCAAAATCTCAATTGGGGTCCATCCAAACATGTTTTTTCTTGATGGGTATTGTCTTCCTGTGGTCTGCAAGGGTATGATTAGTAGAGAAAGATGAGCGTGAGATACTTAAGGGGTTATTTCTTCTTTTCATTTTTCTGTTGAATCTTGGTGTATTTATGATTTATGAGCTTTTTTGTTAGGTATTTTGGCTTTAAGGCCGTGATGGGTATTGGGTAATGTCGTTTGAAAGAAATGTCTATCATAATTTACAAACAAGACCTCAAATAGCCCCTGCAAGATGTATATAAGGTTTACATGTTCCAGGATTTAGCAAAATAAATGTCCGTGAAAAAGAAAAAGACATGATAGATTGTGGAGTTGGGCTACAAATTAGATTGAGTGGAATAATAGAACTCACAAATCCAACTGCAAATAGAGCGAATAAGATTGGATTATGATTGTGAATGCAGGTATTGTTTATGAAGATGCGTTTCATGTAAGAGAACTCTTTGCGCCTAAGTTTTAGAGAAAGAGGAACTACTTGAGGCCTGTTTGCCTTCTTCATATTGAATTCCTAAAAGTGATATTTTTCAACTACGAGACTTCTGCATGCAAACGGTGTGGGATTTTTGATCCATGCCATCTTCAAAAGCGGGACCTTCCCCTGAATTAAAGGCATGGACTGATCATGTGGGAACCCTGTATCTACAAAAGTGGGACTTCCCCCTGAATTGAAGGTGTGGACCGACTGTGCAGAACCTTGTAGTTGGAAATTACCCATATCCTAAGAACTCAAAGTGAAGTGGATCTTCTTTTTTTTGCCGAGAAAAGGGGATTTCATAGTAATGGACTATTAAGAGGTGAAGATTAAGGGCCTAAGGCGGAGATGCAGATGGCACTGTTACTTAGGAGGTTAAAGGTAAAGGCACAAGATCTCTGCTCTGGTAGGTAATGATCACCGCCGATCACCTAAGTTCGTTCATTCCTATTAGGAATGAACGAACTTAGGTGATCGGCGGTGATCATTACCTACCAGAGCAGAGATCTTGTGTCTTTACCTTTAACCTTCACTTCTAGCCTCTTTGATAGAAAGACATTTCTTAAATTCCTTTGCGAATGTTGATTAAACAAATGGGCCTCAGTGAAAATTAAAGATGGAAAGAGAACCTTGTCTAAGGTCTTGTCAATGTTTAAAGAAGGAAATGAGATAGGGGTTAATAGAATAGGTTGATGAACTTGAAAAACACTCTATTCCATCCAATTCTTCAACTTATCTTTAGGTTCATGACAAGTGAAGATAATTGAGGAATTCACATTGATGGTCGTATGCATTTCATTGAAAATCTTACATAATAAAATATGAATCACAGTCTTACTTCATGAGTCCAAATCACAGTTGATGTGCTCCTTTTAGGAAGAATTTTTTAAGCCCCTTAAAAAATCCAAAAAGTCAACAATATCAGAAACAAGTGGTTTTATTGTTCTCACTCCATACAAAAAACTGAAGTATAGAAGTTCGAACCTTTTTTTTTTTTTTTTGGATTTACAAGGGACTCACACTCACACATTCATGTACAGTATGCATGTTCATGACCAACTAAGCAATGGTGGGTGGCGAAGTATAAAATTATTTGTAGTATGAATTACATCACAAAATATAGATTTGAGAAGTAGACAAATAGAGTGACTTGGTGAAACCTAATTGAAAAGTTATTGTACGAGATCATAAAAAAGAAGATAAGAGATGTGCACATAGCACCTATCATAGTTGAAACATTTTTTTTTTCTGATCGGTATTATAGTTGAAACATAAGACAAAAGTTTCTTTCATGTTCAGATAATTGAGCATTTGAACATATTAGATTAATATACACTCGAATGTGAAAGAAGATGATTCTTCATTTATTCTATTGTACCTGATAAAAGTTGAAAAAAAGTCCAAAAAATAAAAAATAAAAAATATCCATATTATGTGAAACAGATTAAATCATCTTCCAATCACCTTAAGTGCTTCATGATGGACCTGACCTCACAGAAGTTCTAAAAATGTTCGAACTTATCAGCTTTGATCCAACAGTTAAAGCTTGTTATCATGTTTTTTATGTTCAAGTCTGAGTCTAAACACCTTAGAGAAGAATTTCTTTATATCCATGAAAACCATGCGGAAAAAGTGAAAAGTATCTCCCTTGGAATGTTGTAATGGTCTTCTTGGTGTGTTTTGACCGTATTGGCTGGTAATATCGGTCTGTATCTGCCTTAGATTTTACTTGTATCAGCTGTATATCAGCTGATGTGGGTGTTTATTTATTTTTTATTTTCCAAGATTTCGCCTGTAGCATATTGGCCAATACAACCAAGAATATGTTATGTCAACTGTGGAATATCAATTAACATCAAGACCCTCTGGTTCTTAGCATCTGATACGCTGTGTAGTGGCCTATATTTTAATTATGGTCCAAATCAGGGGCGGCAAAGGGTTGCATTCAGGTCGAGTTGAGACATATCCACAAGGGGTCGTTGCTCAACCTGAACCCAACCTGTTTATTAAACGAGTGGATTCCTCCAACTAGTATCCGACCTGCAAATAAATGGGTTTGCCCATCTCAACCCACGTGATAAACGGTTATTATTTTGATCTAAATTAAAAATCCCAATAAGATATACACTAATCAAAATATATGTTATCTATAATGAAAATTCCCAATTAAAGTTCTAATCAATTCATTATCTAAACTGTCAAGGCGTCAATCAGATCCTCAATCAATTCCATAATCAATTCCTAGTGAAAATCCAAATAAATAGAAAAACCCTAGTCAAAGTCCTGATGCAACAACCCCTTATTAGAAACTCCAATCAAAGCCTGAATCAGATCCCGAGAAAATTCTAAATCACAACCCGAATCAAATTTTAGGTAAAAAGCAAGAAACCGAGTACCAAGTGAAAAGCACAGAAATATATTTAAATAATTTAAGAAAATTGTACTTTCCCCCTACCAGGTTGGGGTTAGTGGTGTGGAAATGTTTAGTTTGTAATAGCTTGGGGAATTCAGTAAGAAAGCAAAAGAATAAAGGAAAAGTGTTCGTTGGTGGGTTGAATGATGGCAAAGGTAAAGCCATCCCCTTTCATTGGTGTTTGTTACCAAAGGAATTTGCAGGCTATTTTACATGGATTTAGAAAAGGGAGGGGGCACATGTAGTGCAGGTAACAGGGGGGAAGGAGTCCAATGTTTAAGACTGGGTTGAAGCCAAACACCATTAAATGCGTGATAGAGAACTCGTGGTTTGAGGGAATGATAAAAAATGACAATGGGGAAAATATTGCTCCATATTTTGGGAACCTCCAGGGTCTTAGGTCTACAGACCTGGTTGGTAGAAACTAAACACTGAGGGAAGTTCAATCAGCAACTTGGGGCTTTTGGGGTCTGGGGCATGATAAAAATGAAGGGAAAATAATTCTCCAATTCTCGAGGTCTGTAGGGGTTTAGGACTCAAATTGTGCCCAATTTATTGGCTTAAAATCGAGGCCTGCACTTGTATGTGAATGCATTTTCATTGCCTTGGCTAATGGAAGTAGATTCTAAAATTGCGACATCATGGGCCAACTAAAAGTCAAAGCTTTATGGACATTACCATCAGTGGAGAACAGTCGAGCATGTGCAAGCATTCCAATTTCCAAGGGAAAGGGATATGGAGGGCAGGCTTTAGTCAAAACAAACATTACTGAATTGGCAACTTAAAATTCATTTCCTTCTGCATTAGGGTGTGTGTACCATGTCTAATATTTTGTTGGCTATCTTGAATAATATTGTGTACTCTCTATATAATATGTCTGTAACTGTTCTTGATAATATTTCTTTGTCATCTCTCAAAAGAGGGCTGAGAAAATAAGGTCCACTACCTCCCACTGCAAAGCACTTTCTAATTTGATGCTTTACTTTGTGATCATGTAGATGAAACTCAATCTTACGAATTAAGATATGCTCTGATTATTACAGGTAATTTTTTTCTTGATTATTACAAGTATCTGGCTTTTGCATGCAGATTGGTTTTTAAGCTTGTTTTATAGCTCATAAAATAGAATACAGGCACATGATCCTTATCCTTTTTTTCTTTCTTTTTTCTTTTTCAAAAATGTACATGTTCACTTACTTTTACTTTAATCCAATAAGCTTGAGTGCTATAGTTTTAGGTCTCATCATCGAGTAATCTCTGCAGGTGTTCCCTTGTATAGTTCAGTAGATCAAAGGTATCTTATCCGGAACTAGACGTGAGTTTGGTAAATAACCATGCCAAGCATGCATATGGTTTAATCATTTTCTTGTCTTTGATGGAGCAGACAATTGCACTTTGACAACAGTTGGTTGGCTACTCAAAGATGTCTACAACTGGGTTGACATGTAGTCCCTCAAGACTTTCTTTTTGTATCAAGCCTTCACGAGGATCAGGTTTCCTGCTTCGACGAGTTTCATCTAATGGGAGTTTTAGAGGAAAGAGAGCACTTAACTTTGGTGTGGACAGGTAGACTTCTAGATGTCCAATTTCCTGGTTCATGAGGTCTTATTACTCAATCATTATGTTTTCCATTGGTGCTACTGACACCTTACCACATAAATTGTTGAATTAGTTCCACAGGTGTATGGAGATTTCGGCATACTCACAAGATAAAGAGTGCAATGGGTGCCTCATTTGGTGACACAGCTGATGACTCAATGGGTATTGATTTTCTTCTAAGTTAATGTCTTTTCTATTACTTTTTGAAGGACAAGGTGTGTTTAATTGAGGAGAGGTAAAGCCTCCATTATCCAAACAAGAAAAGACCACCGGTCATATCTAAAGTACACAAATTTAAAATTCTTTCCTTCTTTAAAAAAAAAAAAAAAAAAAACCTCATTTCTCCACTAAATGACAAGAAATATCTTTTTACACAAAAAAAATAAAAGAGAGTTCCTATCAAGCCATTAAAAACAAAAGACCATCATAACCCCTTTATATTTTATTCTCTCTTGATTTGATGCTTCACCTCACTTTACTTCAATTCACCATCCATCCAAACACGAGGTGACATTACTTCAACTGCACTATGATGATAAATGACTGTGCGAAAAACTCAATTCTAAGTTATTCTCTTATTGGCTGGTCCATGACATAATGCTCTGAACCTGTCATTCTGTGTTGATAAAATTACATTGTGGCAGTGTTTTCGAAGCCAGATGTGATCTCTGGAATATTCAGTCACCTGGGTTGGACTGGCTCTGATGCCCTAGAATATTTATTCGAAATTGATCCATTGCATATGTTTCTGAAATTAGCACAAACCAGTATGTATAACTGTATGGACTAGGGATGGTCACTATTTTTATACAATTTTAAAATTTTAATTATTTATTATGTCCTTTAAGTTCTGCATCACTTACAGAGTGACTGAAGCAGCATTTGAATCAATTTGGACTCGACTGAAACACGACTTCAGCGGTTCAACCTCTGGTTCAATTTTTAAAGCAATGAACTTCATACAAGGATTCTACAACTTTTGAAATCCCTATAGACAAGATCACAAGATGACTGTTTATAGCATCCCATATCCATATTTCTTGGTTTTCTTTACATAAACTAATGCTGTTTGGTTTTAACTCATAAGAAAATTTCCATTGATCACTTGTAAGCATAGGTAAAATGCACACTGGCACTTTGAGTTCAATAAATTTCCAAGAGGAGCGCATCATCACCATCATGTTTGAAGCCTGATACTATTATTTGGGGCTATACTGATGCAGGACAAAAGATAGATCTGGGCTGCTTGGTAATATTGATGGCCACAGTTAAACTATCCTTATTGTTTTAATAATACCCCACACAAGTTCGAGGTTTGTATTGGCAAGAATCTCCAATTCACCTGCTGTCAGCCTCCACCTAATTATGTCATGGTTGAGGCATTGACAAAGGATCATAATCCTCTTACTAATCACAATTCACAACGGCTACTCCACAATCTGTTATTAAAATGATTGATGTTTAAGGCTTAAGTGATAAACCCCAAAAAAGTTTATGCATACCCATGTATCAACCACAGAACTTCTATGGGTTGGATGACTGTTAACTTTGTGGATAGAGTAGATGATACCCATCTGTCTCACCATCCTGTAGGTCTCCAGAATGCGACAGTCGGATGCTCGCTGTTCAACTAATGTATATAGCATTATAGCCTAACACGAACTACCAATCAATGGTGTGGTGCC
Organism: Persea americana; assembly: GCA_029852735.1. Taxonomy (NCBI): domain Eukaryota; kingdom Viridiplantae; phylum Streptophyta; class Magnoliopsida; order Laurales; family Lauraceae; genus Persea; species Persea americana. The sequence continues at coordinate 13,882,877 of CM056809.1, forward strand.
CCTTTATCATGAGGATATGATTTGTGCCACGATCTTCAGATTGCACGAGAAACCAACCCGGATGATATTGTTTTCCTGCCGCACCATGTTGTTTCCACTGTAGTATAAACTCCAGAGTCCTTAAATCATTGGCACAAGGGTTTATATCTTGGTGGTTTGCTGCATCAAACACCCTAGAAGCAGCCTAATTGATGGATTATTTCACATCCAGATTTAGCATCAGCTGGAACAAGAAATACAGGTTTATCCAACCTTTCTTCAGAGCCAAATCTCAAGATAATGAAATTCACAAATTCCATTCAAAAGTCTGCTCGTCCTTCCACATCTTCTTTTATAAATAAAATAGTAAAAATTCCATCAAAATCTTTTGTCCCCTTGATGGACACTAATCCCAATCACATAATGAAAAGATAACCTTCTAAGATATTAGTTCTAATCCTAATTAACAACTCAATAATGATCTCATAAAGGAAAGAGTTATTGAAACGTGAGGTTGTGCGCTTCTTCGGTTAATTTGGATATGGCCTCCACTTGTGGGTCTCAAGTGAGTCTCAACTTGATGGGCTGCATAATCTACTTTCCCAATCACCCCTAGTTATGGTTATCCTCTCTGTTGCTCCACTGTCTAGGATGTCACTTCTGAGTGCTTCATTCTAAATCTTTGCAACACTTTGTATGTGTGCTGTTTCTCGTGTTCCATGTATGTGTCCAAACCATCTAAACCGACTCCCTTAAAATTTCTTTTATTGCAGTCACCTATCCTTGCATGCATGCAAATTTTTTTTATCAGTAATGGTCGCATGTATGTATTCTTAATTCTATCTTTTCTTGTTATTCCAACCATATTGAATTATTAATGCGTGCATCTCAGCTTTATGTACTTCGTCTTCTTGTTTCTTCACTGCAGAACATTCAGCTTTGTAGAACAACAAAGGTCTGAGTTCGAACCTTATGTTTCTTTAGTCAAGGTTAGGGATGGAAACTGGTTGCGTCCATAGTGTACTTGAACCCATACCTGAACTCACCAATGTGGACTGGGACCCATACTGAGACCAGTTCCCAACCCAGGTCCATGTTACAGAACCAGTACACATACCTGAATCTTAATTAACAAAAAGTCTAGAGAGACCGATTGGGAGCCTGAATGGGAGCCTGAATTGGATTGTACTGACATCTTTACCCTCAAATGTCCTTCACTCAATCACTCAAATGTCTTTTCAACATTTTATTTTCGGACTTCGGGCTCCTACTCAGGCTCCCAGTCGGTCTCTCTAGACTTGTTGCCTAATTAAAGGTTCAAACCCAGAACCAGACCTAAATAAACGACCTCGACCCAGACCCAATCAATGCCTAAGTACTTATGTAGTAGCGCATATATATACTTATGTACTATTATAATGTACTTAATCTGTGCATATAATACGCTCATGGCATTGGATATTCAGTTTGTCCAGTATGACATCCATGGGATGGAGCTAGCCCTGAAATTCAAATGGGTCCAAAATTCCAAATAATTGATTCATACCGAATTTTCCAACTCTGGTCCTTCAGGTATCTGGGGACCTGTTTTCAGCCCAAGTCGAAGTGGCACCCAACAATCATGCAACACTGTGTTAACTTGTCTCTACTTTGGACACCCTAACCTAGTCCTGTTCATGATATCCCTTTGAGCCATCCATTTTGGTTTTACAATTGTTTCTAGTTATAGGGATGTATCACATTGATTTTATATGTCGGCCATTTTTTGCTGTACCGTTTAGCAATTTAAAATTTTAGTTATATTCACAGTTATGGCATGAATCTAAATTTCAGCCACAAACTATTTATTCTGCTTGAAGAAAGATCTGATTGTAACATATCTTTGTGTTATTTATTTATACTTATTTTTTAACATCAACTATTATTACATTCCTTACAAGTTACCTTTTTGTGGTTGACAGCATCCGTTAACTTTTAAAGAGTACATTCCTATAAGGTCTTTTAAATAAATTTTCTGTTATAATATTTTTACTGGAGAATTTTGTCTTTTTATTTAGTCCACGGAGACATTAACTAGGATCAGACACAATTATTAGTGCTATATGATGTGCAGGTGTTTTGTCATTTGTGTTTTACTTTTCTGTATGCTTTTGCACACTGTTGCCAAGCATGTGTCTTATTTGTGTAGAAAATAACTACACTGGCTGTTATCATGCACTATCTCGTGTGTGAGGTTGAAATACAATGTGTTTTACCATAATAGGAAACGAATTCTGAAATAACTGTATAGCTTATTCTTATTCGGGCGAATAAATGTTAATTTACTCAACTATGGTGAAACTCTCTCCCTTTGAATGCTAGAAATACCATGGTCTAGTGATCTGTTTTGTGACAGTCATTGTCTTTGGATAATGCTCTTTGTTTAATGAAGTTACTAAAAGGCTCTTTAGAAAGGCCTTTGATTTATTTCTTGAAGTGTTTCCTTTCTGGCTGTAGCTGTCTTTCCCAGGATTAACATAAGAGATCCATACAAACGGCTTGGAATCAGCAGAGAGGCTTCTGAAGAAGAAATTCAAGCGGCAAGAAACTTTTTGATTAATAGATATGCCACACACAAACCGAGCATTGATGCAATTGAATCAGCACATGACAAGATAATCATGCAGAAGTTCTATGAAAGAAAAAACCCAAAGATCAACATTAAGAAAAAGATGAGGGAAGTTAGCCAATCTCGTGTTGTCCAGGCTGTCGTTAGTAGGTTTGAAACTCCATCCACGAATTTCATTATTAAGACAGCCATTGCATTCGCAGTACTTGGAGTGATCACTTTTTTGTTTCCAACGGAGGAAGGACCGACACTTCAAGTAGCCATTTCTTTATTGGTGTCCATATATTTCATATACTCAAGGCTTAAGAGCCAAATGCGAGCTTTCTTGTATGGGTAAGCATATTTTCTTAACATTATTTGGAATTTGTACACAAGTTGCATTTGCCAGTGCGTGTGCTTGAAATTGTGGCAACACAATTAGAATTTAATTATATTGAAGTGACAGGTAGGTTGTGATACATGTGATTAAACTCTGCATAGTGGGCCTGCTTTATGTCAGGGTAGACCATTGAGTCAAAACACCCAACTGAAATTGTAACTAATCCAAGTGTCACTTTTATCTGAGTGATATTCCACCATCAGGTGGAAGCCAAATCATGCAATGGTGGATTTTGCTCATCATCCGAGTGGTATCTGGGCTAGCCATGATTCACGGGGGTAGATTCTATCCATTTGTCTGCATTGACTGAAAGTAAACCTCATGGCTGATTTTGCCTATATTTCTGTTGCCATACTGTCTCTCTCTCTCTCTCTCTCTCTCTCTCTCTCTCTCTTATGTAGGTCATTTGATGTTTCTACAGGGTTGCTGCTTTCTTTGGCTCCTGGCTGTTGGGTACCCTGTTGATGGTGTCTGTGATTCCGCCTTTGCTGAAAGGTCCAAGGAGTTTAGAAGTGATGACCTCTCTGATAACATATGTACTTCTTTGGGTTTCTTCTACTTACCTCAAATAGTCGTGTCAAGATACCTGCATCCCACCCAATTTTTGTAAGCAGATAGAAGCGAATTTTATTTGTTTTTTTAATTATCAAAATTATGGGTTTCTACAGATTGCAGAGCTGCTTATTTTATGTTGTTTCTCAAATGTCATTGGATCTCAGTCACACAGTACATTGGTTTGTGAGGGGTATTTAAAAAGGAATGCAGTCGCTCTCTTTTCTATATTCTTGTGTTAAACAGGCAGGCATGGGTGCACATGACCCTTTTTTGGGTATATCCCTGATTGTGTTTTGCTTTTGCATGCATTCACACATGCGCACAGCTCTAATCCTGTGGTCATTGCGATGCATGTTTTTTGCCTGTAACAAAACAAAACCAAATGGCATTGTGTGTGAGAAAATCCTTTTTAACTCGGTTTTAACCGACTCAGCTCCGCAGGTGGGGGGAGTCGAGGTGACTTCTGTATGATTGAGTATCAGTTGAGTCATGATCTTAACTTGTCCAAGTCATCAGCTGGGATACATGATTTGGTTGAGATGATTGAGCAATTTCAGATGTAATCAGTTGATTGGTTCGTTTTTGGGCTACCGATGAAAGGTTGGGATTACTGGCTTGTACAAATTGAATCAATCACAATCATGGTAGAACCTGGTTGTTAATGCAGCCCGGTTGTTCCTAACACCCACCAGAAAATGGTAATCAAAGCCTTGTCATGGGATATTGCACGCATTCATGTCGAATGTAAATCACCAACCTTTTTATCCCTTAAGAACTGCTCCTTACCCCACTGGTAAGGAGTTGGGTTCTTATTGGGTGGGTCAGGGGTTCACCCCCACCTCCTCTTTATATATTCTTACATGCATATATGCGAGCTTTCTTTTCACCTTAGTGGGCTTCCTTCTTGGGTGTGTCGGGCATTCTTCCCGCTTCGGTGCTTTCTTCCCAGGTGTGTCGGGCTTTCTTCCCACTTCAGTTGGCTTTCTTTCCGGGTAAACCTGGCTCTATATAATTTAAAAAAAAAAAACCCTTTTTATCCCTTGATGGTTTGGTGTACCATGGACCTGCTCTACTCTCGCCAACCCTCCACTTTTGACTGTAAGTTGGCAAACTGCCTACTATCTACCAATACTCGAGAAACCTGAAAACTCGACCCGAGGCCGAAATGTTCACTGGTTTAGTCAACTTGAAGACTCACCTAGTCTTGGTATGGAAACTCAGTATAAAAAATATCTTAAACGGCGTATGTCTGAGTTGTATATTTTTGTCAAATTTTTACTTCTGAATCTTGACTTGGCCTATACTGGATCAAATTTTGATTCAACTGGGTTTTGCTGCTTGAGCCTTGATCTTCCATTCTGTCTTCCCGGATCTGGTGAAGCTGTGTCAAGTCTGCTGAGCTGAATTGAGTCTAATCTACAACTCTGAGTCTCTGACTTGGAGAAATCCTGAGTTGAAGGAGCAGAACTCCACAAAGGGGACCACCTAATGAAAATATTTAGCCGTTTAAAATAAATGCCCTCCCATTGTATGAGATCTCTCTAAATTTTTCCTTCAAGTACAATATCTCTAAATTCAATTACTGGACGGATAGGATCGGCTGCTTGTTGACCTTTAGGCAATTGATCTGGACATCACATTGGTTGGACTTGGACCCACTCAATGGGCCACAGTTTTGAAAGATAGAGAGGGCGGCCATTGCCATCACCACAACCGTCCTTTCTAAAAAAAATATATATATCTCCTTGACCTGAAGGACAGGACATAGACCGGTTGGTGATATTTCACAACCACCATCAAAATGGGTCTGGTGCGTTAGATGTTTCAATGTAATGGTGTGTGTGGTGATTGATGGGCAAAGGTGGGACCCTTGCCTCTTCGTCTTGTTGCACCTCTGATGGCTACAAGTTCTTTATTACAAACAATTGAACTTGATTCAATGCCCCGCCGTACGCGTGGCAAATCGTTGTGATGGGCCATGGTGGAAAAATCAAGCTGGTATAGATATGATTACTAAATGACCCATGAGTGGGCCCACCAACATATAGGGCCAAAAGCTTAGCAGACAGATGCCAAGAGAACTGATAGTGACCGGGAACGAAGGTCATCAATCTTGACGCGTCGGCATGGCCCACCTGTTGTGCTCATCGTGTGGCTCTCGTTCAAACAAGAAAAACACTCTTGGTTGATGGCCCTGCCCAACTGGCTCGTATTCTTCCATTGTTTTTATCTGTGGAAAAAACAAGACAACTGGAACTTGTCTTTGTGTAGATGGACGCCTGTGATCGTTACCTCTTGGTGATGACTGATGCCTCAGCAACTTTCGCGTGAAGAGACGACGTGGAACTCGTTCCACCGCTGTCACAGCATACTGGCCGTGCTTGTTTCGGTCGTTTCACTATGGGATGGACAAATTTCAAAATGCGTTGGTGTAGTGATATTTTTTTCATTTTTATTTTATAACGGAGGGTGCCCCAGCTCTTTGGGCCAGATTAATTTACATGGGACCAGTGAGAGCCTGGTAAATCCTTTATGGTTTTAGTGTCATAGTACAATTTCTAACCCTCAATTTCAGGGAGCAAACCGTAGTCGTAGGCCAACTGAACTATCCCTTAGAGTTTGTGGAGTGACATAAGCTGTGGGTTTGCTCTCGGGAGGATTAGAAAATTAAATTTGGGGGCTCTTCCCCAAAAAAAATATTGGAAAAAAGGGGCAAATGTAAAAAATTTTCAGAATTTACGAGGGGGTTTTATTAAAATTTTAAACTTTTATAAAGTATGGGTAGAGGCTTTAGCACCCCCCCCCCAAAAAAAAAAAAAAAACGTTTTATGTTTGAAACCGCTACAGAATTGTTCGGTGTGCATTTAAGTGTATTAAAGGGCATGGCGTATGAGATTAGTCTTGTTGTTGGGTAAAAAAAAAATCAAAGATACCCATATCATTTAAAAATTAAAGTTGCATGCTCATATTTCTTAATGTCTGTTTGTGTTTTGAATTTCTAAAGACTTCTGTTATTATAATAATGGTTCCGAATGAAGAAATAAAATGTGAAAATTCGACAATGACCAGGAAATAAAACCTTTTTTTTACCTGAACGTCATCCAACTGCAAGTGCAACAGTGTAGGATTTCGATGTTCCTTGTTCTCAAAAGCGAAACGCTCTAAAGTAGACGAGAAAATCCGAGCCCCTAAAACTGAATCCCCAATCCTTCATTGAGATTTCTTCAAATGTTGCTCTAAATGAGTTAGTTCCGCCGAAAAATTGAGCATATAATTAAAAATATCATCCGCTCAATCTAATAATGGGAGCCACTCCTATCATTAGTGTAAAACTTGAGAACAATCCATTTAAAAGGATCACGCTTATTTTGAATCGGACAATAATTCAAATGGTAAGCCCTATGACCCCTGGGGCCTGATGGAAAGCTCAACTGCTCAAGTTAGATACCCAGAGAATCCACTCCTAAATTGCATTATCATATCATAGACTCCTGACTTACATTGTGGTATCATTCACACTTTTAACAGCCACCTTTCATGACGCTGATGAAAGGCTATTATAGTGCCCTCCCAGCCATCTATCATATGATAACAAGTAACTAATTAATGGATTCTTCACCATGCATGCATACCTACCACAGGCATCTTGGCCCATTAAACAAATCTTGAGCATATGATTAAAAATGTCATGCGCTCAATCTAATAATGGAATCCACTCCTATTATTAGAGTAAAACTTGAGAACAATCCATTTAAAAGGATCACGCTTATTTTGAACTGGACAATAATTCAAATGGTAAGCCCTACTATGACCCCTGATGGAAAGCTCAACTGCTCAAGTGAGATACCCAGAGAATCCACTCTTAAATTGCATTATCATATCATAGACTCCTGACTTACATTGTGGTATCATTCACGCTATGAACGGCCACCTTTCATGACACTGATGAAAGGCTATTATAGTGTCCTCCCAACCATCTATCGTATGATAACAAGTAACTAATTAATAGATTCTTCACCATGCATGCATACCTACCACAAGCATCTTGGCCCATTAAACAAATCACAAGTAACCAATCACTTATTAATTAATTGTGGACAAATTAATTTACACGTGATCAATCTAATATGAGTAGTACTTTAATTAAAGTGACATACAATTCTTGGTGCAAAACCATGGAGTAAATAATTATTCTCACGTAATTCATGGAAATGTCAATCAATCAGAAAAATGAGAAAATGAACGGTGGACAGTCGCTCCTGCGATCCCATCCGTGCAACAGGCCATGAGACAAGTTGTCTCACACATGTCAAGCGACGTTTGGCTGGTGCATCTTAGCCTCAAATGGGACATCTCTTCGCTGTTGCATTACGACGTGCAGAAATTTTAAATAGCGTACAAAAGGTAGCAAAGCAGAAGCTGTGGTTAGCATTTCAAAGTAGAGATCAGCCATCTCTATCTATTTATCCATCCATTCATTCTTCATCATCATCATTATCATCTAAGGAGAGTGAGTGAGAGAGAGAGCAAGACAGTAGTAGTAGTAAGAAGAAGAAGCAGCAGCTGAAGAAGAAGAAGAAGAGAAGATGGCATCTGCATCACTGTTGAAGTCGTCTCCTGTTGTGGAAAAATCGGAGTGGATCAAGGGTCAAAAGACCCTTCGCCTTCCTTCGGCCACATCTTTCCGCTGCAACTCGAACTCTTCCTCTCACTCTCCTCTTACTGTTCGGGCCAGCTCCTACGCCGACGAGCTTGTTAAGACCGCGGTAACTCCATCTCACTCTCTCTTTTCTTCTTCTTCTTCTTCTTCTTCTGATCTTCTTGTTTCCTCTTTTTCTTTTTTTTTCTTTTTTTTTATTCTCCAAGAAGATATGAGTCTGAAATGATTCAAGCAATACCACTCGTTTTATCAGTCTAGAGGAAAATCTAACAGAGAAAACAGGTTCTTGAATATTGTTATATTTTTAGAAGGAACTTTTAATGGTAGTCTTTCTGCTAAACTTACTGGATTAGCTACAACTAGAGTTTAATCCCATGTTTTTTAAAGGGTCTCGTACTACCACACCCAGGAACTCTCCGCATCAGGGTTTTGGTAGGATTGGTTAGCGTTAGAGACAACCAGTTGCGAGTTAAATCCCAGGAGAAATGGCGTGCAGCTGAAATGTCATCAAAGTTTTAAGATGATTGCCAGGCGGAGGAAATTTTATAGAGGGAGACATTGAGTGGCCCCCACATGTGGCATGATGGGCCACTTCGAATCTAGCAAATTTCAAATCGCTACTTTTTGCCACTTGCTTCACCATGAATTAAGCACACACCTTAATTTCGCAGTTACACTACAAGCGCTTAGATATAGAAAATAAGGAAATCACTTCATCTAAATCAAGTGCTAGAATTATTTGACTGGGACAAATGTTTTTGGGTCTACCGCTAGGCCCTAGTCCCCATCCCCATGGAGCACAATCCATGTTTTTTTTTTTTTTTTTAATTCTAATTGACATACATTTAGGCTTCATAGAGTTCCAAATTATTAAAGAAAAAACAACTGTTCCTTGTTGAAGAGTACCTCTGTTTTAACCTACATAGAATATTGGTGATGATATTGATCATGGACTGTCATTTCAGCTTGTTTTGGTCCTTTTTTTTCTAATTAAAAAATAAAAAAATGTTCATAAATTAGAACATTGCAGATTAGCATTTTCTAGTTTTTTTCCTCTTTGCTTGCTTTGGAGGACTTTAACTCGCACGCTCTCACCAATCAGGAGGATTTTTGGCATTCCTAGCCCAGCTGATCTGCAGCCTGGGAACATTTTCTAATTGATTTTACGTAGTTTTAAATGTATATGAAGTAACAAAACAGAATATAGAAGAGAAGGAACAATCGGCTACCAATGACTCCCAAGTTTCAAACTTGTGGACCCTTGGATCACTTGTCGGACCACTTTGATGATCATAACCATCTATTTTAGGGTCCCAATGTTTATTGATTTTTCAAATATAGTCCACAGTACCACTTGCAGCCAAATTTTCCTTTATAAGGGTCCCTCACAAGGCTTGTAGGATTTGTGAATAGGCCCATGAGGTTTTAGTATTTGCAAATAGGCCCATGCATTTTCATTTTAATACCTTCCGTGTCCCCAAAATAAATAGTCTTCCACCCACCATAGGTTTTTAGAGCGAAATTAGACTTTGGTCCATTTCTTTTATCCATATATGCATAATTTGAAAAGCTTGGACTCAATTTTTTTTTTTATAAAGTATGTAACATTATCAATTGCACTTTAGTGGAGAGAATAGCCGTACATAAATTTATTATTTAAAATCAATATAAAGCTCATTTCATTAAATTCAAATTGATCATGACGACAATCAACACATGTATTTATAACTGGTTATGATTTATCCAATCTATACACCATTGGATTGATTAAAGTCTCAAAATACATTATTATACTTCATGTGCAGGGGTGTAAAAAAAATATTGAGGGAATGGACAAATATAAAAAAAAGTATATGAATTTTTAAACTTTTTTCAGATATGAGCAGGGGCTTCATTCCCCAAGCCCTTGTACTTAGGTCCACCCCTAGTCATGTGTATGAGGAGAGTTATTGAGAGAAATCATTAAGACTTAAGATAAAATAATAGTATTTTTGTAAATAATAATATACTTATTTTTGTTTGATGGATGTAAGGGGAAAGCTGTCATTGATATAAAAATCCAACACAAATCTCATGGTGGCTTTCCATTCATGTTCGGAATATT